>CM044316.1:53972500-55222500 GCA_024291935.2 Okapia johnstoni
ACCCTGTGACCACACTCAAGGGAATTACACAAAGGGTGACCATATAGGTGTTGGTATAAATGGGGACCGTCTTCAAGTCCGTCTGCCACATGAGGTCCCTCACTGAGGGATAGTTAGACTTTTGTACCATACGTTTAAGACCTGAACATATGACTTATTTCAGCTAATGGATGTGAATTATGTGCTCCTTTGAAAAAGGTTTTTAAGAATCATCATCTTTTACCACTTTCTCTTTTTTTCCTTCCCTCTAAAACTAGCAATATCCCAGATAACCCATCAACCTGAATCCTAGGGCTGATGCACTCTAGGTATGTAAACGGAATAAGAAATAAACTCTTTGTTGCAAGTCATAAAAATTTTGGGGGCAGTGTTTATCTGCAACATAACTTAGCTGAAGCTGACTGACACAGCTGATCCAAGAGGGACATCCCAGGGGTGAAGCATCCTCTGGCTAGCAACAGGGGAGAGCTACTTCTCAAAACCAGTGGGGATGTGGGAAGTGGGGGAGGGACAGAAAGCATGAACACATTGTCCTACTCTCTGACCTTGGACTGAGGCTGCCCCTTGACAGAAAAGGACTGAAAGTCAGAGCCTAGCAAACGCTAAATAACCCTTCTGGGACAGATGAAGGAAGGAAGAACAATTTATGGGGGAGCTGAGAGGAAATGACCAGAGAGGAAAACGGAAAATCAAAGAGTGGTGGGATGGAAAAAAGGGATAGTGGAATGAATATGCAATCACACTGAAAGACTCTTCTCAGGGTTGCATTAATTTAAGGTTAGTGTCTATCAGATTTGGAAAATAGACTCTTACATGTGACACAGAGAGAGATGTAATTGCCATGAGACAGAGTATGGTGATATGATGTATTGAAATGACTAGTCAATAGAAAGAAAAGTTGTAGAAAGGAGTTCTAGGCCAAAAATGTTTGGGAAGAGATGCAATGATTACCCTTGGATAATTCTGAGACTGGAGAGAAAAATAAAATGATTGGTTTGCAGACAATTTTGTGTGTTAGAAGATGCAACATGATGGAATTCCATTCCTGAACACCTCTATTTTATTCTTGAAGAAACAAAGTAGGTCATCTGCTGGATAAGGTAGAAATAATGTCTTAGAGCTTTAATTGAAGAGCAAGTATGATCAAAGTAGGTTAACTGTGACATGTGGAAAGTTAGGAAGGCGTACTCAAGAAATGTGATGCCAGGATATAAAATGACAAATGTGGAGCAGTAGGGTAAAAGATAGTATTTGGAGGGTAGCCACAAGAGTGGGAAGCTGAAGGTGAATTGAGACAAAGATCATTGAAACTGAGCATAAAGATAAGGATTCAGATACACTTTCAACAACTCTGATATTAGTAATGCTAGTATTATTAATAATATCAAATACTACCGAATGCTGGCTCTGATGCCAGGCACTATGCAAAGAGATTAACATTTATTATTTAAATCTTCATAATGTCTATAAAATTAATATTATCCCCATTTTACAAATAGTGATAGTGAAAGTAGCTCAGTCATGCCTGACTCTTTGCGACCCCATGGACTATGCAGTCCATGGAATTCTCCAGGCCAGAATACTGGAGGTGGATAGTCTTTCCCTTCTCCAGGGGATCTTCCCAATCCAGATAGTAAACCCAGGTCTCCCACATTACAGATGATTTTACAAATGAAGACACTGAAATTCAGAGACATGACATAATTTACCCAAAGTCATAAAGATAGAAAATAAGTGAACTGGGATTTGATGACAAGTCTGTTTGATTGTAAAGCCTAGATATGAAGTGTTGACACTATCCTTCTTTCTAACATTAGCTTACTTTGGGTGAAAGGGGTCTACTGGGCTAGTTTAGGAATGACAGAAAACTTGTTGGTGGAAATAATGCAAATATTAATTTTATAGACATTATGAAGACTTAGATAATAAATGTTAATCTCTTTGCATAGTGCCTGGCATCAGAGCCAGCATTCAGTAGTATTTGATATTAATAACTAGCATTACTAATATCAGTGTTGTTGAAAGTGAATCTGAATCCTTATCTTTCTGCTCACTTTCAATGATCTTTGTCTCAATTCACCTTAAGCTTCCCACTCTTGTCGCTACCCTCCGAATACTATCTTTTACCCTACTGCTCCACATTTGTCATTTTATATTCTGCTTTCAGGACTTTCTTTAAACTCTCTTGCATTGCATGTCTGTTGGTGATAAATTATTTCAGCTTTTGTAGTTCTGAAGACATTTTCATTTAACCTTTGTTTTTAAAATGTATTTCTAATGGGCCAAGAATTCTAGATGGACAGTTTTCTTTTTTTTAGTAATGTAAAGAAGTTACTCCACTGTCTCCTGTTTGCATTGTTTCCACTGACAAGTTTTCTGTCATTCCTAAACTTGCTCACCAGTACACAACACATTTTTATTCTCTTTCACAGTCATTGTGCCTATATATCCAATGTTCTTTTCTCTCTTTTGAATACACCTAAGTTAGTTCTTATTGCCAGTCATGCAAGATTGATAAAACAACCCAACACTAAGAAGCCATTCAAAGAAAGCATTTCTATTATCTCCAAACTCATCCAGTTGTATATATTAAATATGTACAGCTTTTTTTTTTAGTCATACACAAATAAACTGGTCTTAGAAAAAAACACTTTTTCATTTCTCTTTTGCAAAGAAATAATATCTCATTGATACCCACCCTAGATTAGTATCGAAGGGGGAGTATCAAGAAAGACAGAATATAAGGGAAGAGAAATTAAATGTAGTGATGGCAACTTTTATGCCACTTATAAGGTAAATAACAGTTGACCTTATTTAATAAAACTGTCATTTTGGGAGTAGTCACACTATCAACACTATTTTACAAATAAAGAAAGCTGGACCCTGAAAGACTGAATGATCTATTCAGGGTACACACTCAGTGACTTGCAAAGCTAGGATTTGAACCCAGCTGTGCTGATGGAAACACTTAAGCCTATAACTTCTCCAAAGGCCACTGTGGGCTCTAAGGACAGGTAATGTGTTCACAAGTCACTGCTACCAGATCCCCTGATTCACAGACACCCTCTGCCCTGCTCACCCTTTGCCATATTCATCTTCCTAATTCTCTTCTTATTTTCTCATAGCACCTGTCTGGTCTAAGAAAAGAACTCCTATCACCTGCATGAGTGTTGTCAAGAATCTTGACTCCCCTCAAGGAGTCTGAAGGGTCAAGTTTCAACCAAATATTCAATACAGAGAAAAGGACTAACTAGGACTTTGTACAAGTGTAGCAACAACCACATGTAAAGGAACAAGCTGGACCAGCTGGAGACAGGACACTGTTACTCATTTAACCTCTCCTGGCCTCAGTTTCCTCTGGGTCTTCTGAGAAATGCAGAAGAAAACAATGCACCCTAATTTGTTGGGGATTCAAATCTGTCTCTGTGCTTTAACACTTGTGACCCTAGGCAAGTCCCTCCTCTCAGAGTCTCATGCCTTTGCACACTGTTCTGAGCCACAAGTGAAAGGTATCAGGAGTACATTTGAAATTCCTGTGCAAAGAGCTAAATGGAGGTAAGTGGTCATCCAATTGTACTGATTTGGACTGCTGATCCATATAACCATGATATTTTACATGACACAGTTTGGTGGTAAAGAATGTGACTGGAGCCAAAGTTTCCAGCTTGGATGCTGGCTCTGGTACTTGCTATCAGTGTAGCCTTGGCAAATAACATACATTATATGCTCCCTAGTTTCTTTTTATTTAACAAGGGGACAATAATAGTATTTAAATCATAGAATTGAGAATTACATAAGTAAGTACACATGAAAGGCATAAAAGTGTTCCTGGAAAAAGAAACCAATTATATATAGGTATTTATTATATATAAATATAATTTTTAATAAATATTTATTTACATGAAATTTATATAAACCAATATAACATATTAATATGCTGGAAACTTGTTGGTAGTAAATGGAAAAACCAGGATGATATAGGGGGTCATGATGAGACCTGCTAGGCTGGGTAGTGGAAGATGAAGATGGGGTTCACCTTCCTGATTTTCTCCTCTCCCACACTCCAGAACCCTTTGTGATTGTTCTGTAGCTCTGTGATGTAGGCCTGGAAGTCCAAACCAGAGTGGGTATTCTCTGTGTTCAGCTTCCTGGGATAGAAGTGCATTTTAGGTGAAAGAAAACTTTGGCTAGTTGCTTCTGCATTTTATTGAGTCCTGGTGCATTGGTTCCATTCTTTACTTTTGCACAAAGTCGGGGTCTCCTTTCTGTCTAGATACTGCGTCCAGTGGTGTACATAATTACCAACGTTTGAAAAAAAAATAGACATTTGTCAGGTAAGGTTAACTCTAGGCTCAGTCCACAATAGGGACTGACTTGACTATTATTTTTCCTTTTCCTATTCCACTATTCTAAATCAATTATTGGAATGGAGAGATAACAGGAATGGGAATTCTCAGGAGAGATTAATATATATCATTTGACTAACAAGACTGGTTGGGTGGACAAGAGATATAGTGGAGACTAGGGCTTCTATCCAAAGTTCACAGACCATCTACTTATATGTGGTAACTGTGATTCATGGGCCATGGATTGGTTCCTAAAGAGAGTTCAGGGCATCTGAAGAGAACAGGCCTTCAATGCTTATTCAGAAGCTGCCTTCCTATTATAAGTGTTACCTGGCCAAGACTCTCCCTTGTTTTTGGGCTGTCTCAGAGAGCAATGTTGAGCCTCTAAAAGCCTCTAATACAGATTCTACTCAGGAAGAAGAATCCTACAGAATGGAGCACACACATTCCAGAAAATGTGAGTTTCTGTGCCCCTTTACAGTTGAGGACTACTATCTGCAACATCAATTGAGAACTAAAGGCAGTAAGTCATTCTTTGAGTTTGACAAAAGAATCAGTTGAAAATACACACCTATGTATGCCTTATGATTTTCTCATTAACCTTTCGACATTAAGTCTTAATTCCTGGGACTCTCAGGGCAAATTTTGAAATAGTCTTTTCTCAGCTGAACATTCTACAAAGCTTCCTATTATAAGATCTCTTTCTGCTCCTTTCAATATGGAAACAGTACAGAACTCAATTTTTATCAATATAGAATGTCACTGTACTCATTAATGAATGTCTGCTGCTTGCTTAGAATTGGAAGTATAAGAAATGGGTTCCCTTTTTCATTTTTTCCCTTGTCTTTCACATCAACTCAGTGGCAGGAGGAGAAAGTGGGAACTTAAAAAGCTAAGGTTTTGCTATTCAACCCAGGCCTCTCCAAGGGATATCCTTTTTGCTCCTTGCATGAGATCTCAGGTCCACAATTGTGGGGACATCAGTTCCTAAAGCCAGCCCTCAAAAAGGATAGCCCCCAGAGGAGAGCACACTGACAGTAAATCAGAATCTGGCACACTTCTAATCCCTTCTCTCTCCTTCACAGGAATTTCAGTGGAGTGGGCAGTGGGTTGTGCCCATGGGGTGGTGGTATGAGATGGCAGAAGCAGTATAGGTTGTTTTGGAGGCAACATTTTGGGATCTGACTTTGTACAAGTTGTTAACTTTCATGATATTCAGCCTCATTCCTTGAGAGAGCATCTGGCTTGCCACCCTCACACGAATGTTGTGATCGTCAGTTGGGATCAATGTGCATGGAAGCACTTTGTAAATGACACAGCACTGCACCTATGTCTGCCTTATGATTTTCTCATTGACCTTTTGACATTATGTCTTAATTCCTGGGGCTCTTGGCAAATTTTGAAGTAGTCTTTTCTCAGTTGAACATTCTACTGAACTGAAATTTACATTTTAATATAACTCTTAATGTGATCATCACAGTAAAATTATAAATGTAAAAATTACACAAGAATTTCACTTGGGAAAGCACTGTCTAGCAGCATGCGCAGAGACTACATATTGCCACATCGACAGGCACATAAATGAAACTAGTAATAACTGTTCATATGGCATTTTCAAATAGTGACAAGGGGAACAGTGAAGTGAATGGGTCCCAACTACTCTGAGACCTAGTGCTAGTACTCAGGCTGGGCCACAGTCAAATGATGCAGCAGCTGGCCAGGCTGAGGGCACAGCAGCTCCTCCTAGGGTTTCCATTGGGTCATCAGAGAGATGGTCTTTGCACACAGATGTAGCTGTCACATGTTATTTTTCAAGTTCTAGCAAGTTCTAGCTCTTTATTCCATTCAACTCAGTGGTAGTGTCTGTCAGGTGATCAGAGAAAAACTAAGCCACTCAATTCTGGGGGCTGCCCCACGTTTCCTGTGGAGTTGATGTGAATTTCCTACATGAAGTTCTCATGTACTTGCACATCAGAAAACAGCAAGCCCTTCTGTGGATCAATGATGTACTTGGTGCTCTCATGAAGCTAGGAGAGAGGCAGAGGCTCCTGAGAGTTTCAGGTTCTCAGTGAGATGAGTTACCAAGTTGCAAGAGGCACATAGCCTATGCACCTGTTATGGCCGTTGTAGCCATGTGGTTCTTGCTGGGCTGGCTTTGCCACTTGGCGGCTCAGCTTGTGCTGGTCCTGCTGTCCCCTCACCACCAGGAGACCCCTTACCATCACCCCTTGGTGCCTAGAGTAGGTGAACCAGCCCATCTTACTCAAAGTGTGGCAACTCTGGCCTCCAAGAGACTGCAGCTGGAGCCCTGGCCCTGACTTTTCCTCCATTGCAGGCATTTGTGGACTGTACCCAGAGAAGTCACATTCATTTTTAACCTGCTCAGCTTGGCAGGCAGATTTTTATCTATGTCAAAACAGTCATTAGATCCTCTTTCCTCATAGATCTGGTTGAGGATAGCAGCATTCTTCCTGGATTTCAGGTGGTTGGTCACAGATGGCTTCTGGGGCAAAACCACTTGTGTTGAGAGGGACATGAGTCTCTTTTTCTTCTTCCACACTGAACAAACACTTCTGCCCATTGGCCAGAAATTTCAACCTTTTAGGTAGTACCATGAAGAATGCTTGGCCTGGTTAACTCAGTGAAGTCTGAAATTCTGAACAAAGGACATAGCCAACAGCTTTGTTTTTTGTATTCACATGTGATCCAAGCAAGCTGGACAAGAAGCCTCTGCTACAAACCAAAGGAAGGAGACTAAGTTTCCACATAAGTAGAAGTTCTAAAGAGGAGGAAATATCCAACAAATACAGAACTAGAGCAGGTTTTCCAAATAATGCTTTATAATTAATTATGAAGATCATTTTCTAAGAGATCAGAACCTCAGAACACTGTGAACTATTATTTGAAAATACAAAGTAGGTTGCACCTTTCATAGTCTGTTCTTTTAGTATAAGTTTCATTTCTAATGATAAATTTTTTAAATTTATAATATGATTTTTTTGTTGTCTTGTTTCTTTCCTTGTGGTATATATATATTTTTTCCTTTGGCCGCACCATGCAGCATGTGGGATCTTATTTCCCTGACAGGGATCAAAACTGTGGTCCCTGAGGTGGGACCCCAGAGTCCTAATCATTGGACTGCCAAAGAATTCCCCTTCTTGTGGTATAATTAACCCATACTGAAGTGCAGAATTTTAAATGATATTGTTTGATGAGTTTTAAGAAATGTATAACAATATCAGAATACAGGACATTTCCATCAAATGAGAAATTTCCTTTATGTTCCCTCCCAGCTAATCCACTCACTGACGCAAACGCTGATTTCTTACACCATAAGATTGTGTCTATTTCGGAATATTGTATAAATGAGGTCATCTAGATTTTACTAACACTAGGCAATAGCATACTGTCTTGATACTGCAACTTTACAGAAAAACATGAAATTATGTAGTAAGCTCTCCAAATTTATATTTCCTTTATAAGAATTTTTTGGCTATTCTAGGTCTTTTGCATCACTATATGAATCTTAAAATCTGTCTGTCAAATTGTACCAAAAAAAAAAAAAAAGGTGTCTGCTGAGATACTGGTAGGGATTGTGTTGAATGTACAGACCAATTTAGAGATAACTGATATCTTAACTATATTGAGTCTTCTAACCAACAAATTGGATATATTGCTCCATTATTTTGTCCTTTTTACTTTTCTCAGCAATGTTTTACAGATTTCAGTGTATAGGTACAATACTGTACACATTTTACTAGCTGTATCCATATTTCATATTTCTAATGCTATTGTAATGCTCAAAATTCTCCAAGCCAGGTTTCAGCAATATGTGAACTGTGAACTTCCAGATGTTCAAGCTGGTTTTAGAAAAGGCAGAGGAACCAGAGATCAAATTGCCAACATTTGCTGGATCATCAAAAAAGCAAGAGAGTTCCAGGAAAACATCTATTTCTGCTTTATTGATTATGCCAAAGCCTTTGACTGTGTGGATCACAATAAACTGTGGAAAATTCTTCAAGAGATAGGAATACCAGACCACCTGACCTGCCCCTTGAAAAATCTGTATGCAGGTCAGGAAGTAAGAGTTAGAACTGGACATGGAACAACAGACTGGTTCCAAACCGGAAAAGGAGTAGGTCAAGGGTGTATATTGCCACCTTGCTTATTTAACTTATATGCAGAGTACATCATGAGAAACGCTGGGCTGGATGAAGCACAAGCTAGAATCAAGATTGCCAGGAGAAATATCAATAACCTCAGATATGCAGATGACACCACTCTTATGGCAGAAAGTGAAGAGGCACTAAAGAGCCTCTTGATGAAAGTGAAAGAGGAGAGTGGAAAAAGTTGGCTTAAAGCTCAACATTCATAAAACTAACATCATGGCATCCAGTCCCATCACTTCATGGCAAACAGATGGGAAAACAGTGGAAACACTGGCTGACTTTATTTTTTGGGGCTCCAAAATCACTGCAGATGGTGATTGCAGCCATGAAATAAAGACGCTTACTCCTTGGAAGGAAACTTATGACCAACCTAGACAGCATATTTAAAAGCAGAGACATTACTTTGTCAACAAAGGTCCGCCTAGTCAAGGCTATGGTTTTTCCAGTAATCGTGTATGGATATGAGAGTTGGACTATAAAGAAAGCTGAGCACAAAAGAATTGATGTTTTTGAACTGTGGTGTTGGAGAAGACTCTTGAGAGTCCCTTGGACTGCAAGGAGATCCAACCAGTCCATCCTAAAGGAAATCAGCCCTGAATATTCACTGGAAGGACTGATACTGAAGCTGAAACTCCAATATTTTGGCCACCTGATGTGAACAGCTGACTCATTTGAAAAGACCCTGATGTTGGGAAAGACTGAAGGCAGGAGGAGAAGGGGACGACAGAGGATGAGATGGTTAGATGGCATCACTGACTCAACAGACATGGGTTTGGGTAAGCTCCGGGAGTTGATGATGGACAGGGAGGCCTGGTGTGCTGCGGTTCATGGGGTCGCAAAGAGTCGGACACGACTGAGCAGCTGAACTG
This sequence comes from Okapia johnstoni, assembly GCA_024291935.2. Taxonomy (NCBI): domain Eukaryota; kingdom Metazoa; phylum Chordata; class Mammalia; order Artiodactyla; family Giraffidae; genus Okapia; species Okapia johnstoni. The sequence goes on from CM044316.1 coordinate 53,981,885, forward strand.
GACTGAACTGAACCGAATGCTATTGTTAAGTACTGCTTTTTAAATTTCAGTTTGCGTTTTTTAGTATGTGGCTATAATTTGATTTTTGTATTTTGATCATGTATACGATGTCCTTGCTAAACTCACTTTTTAGTTCTAATAGCTCTTTTTGTATGTTACTTATGATTTTCTACATATATGAGAATATGATGTATGAATAAGGAGAATTAAACTTCTTTCCCAAACAGGATGTCATTTTACTTTCTTGGCTTATACTACCAGCTAGGGCCTCCAATACATTACTGAATGAAAGTAATAGAAGAAATCATCCTTTTCTTGTTCTTGATGTTAGAGGGAAAATGGTTCACCTGTTCCCATTAAGTATGATGCTAGCTCTTGGTTTTGCACTTATTATTATCTGAATGAAGAAATTTGTTTTCACAGATGTTCAACCTTGTCAAGTACTTTTTCTACATCTACTGAGATAGCATATAATTTTTCTTTTTTGTAATCTATGGTGACTTTCACTGACTGAATTTCAAATGTTAATCCAATCTGGCACTTCTGAAATAAAACCCACTTAGTCTTGATGTGTTATCTCACTTATATAATGAAGGAATAATTTTGCTAAAATTTTGTCTAGAATTTCAAAATCTATTTTAGTGAGGGATATTTGTCTGTTTTATCTTTTGTATTATCTCTGGTTTGTATCACGGTAATGCTGGCCTTCCCAACTTTTGGTTTTGTTTATTTTTTCTATTTCTTCCATTTAATCCTTGCTGAACTCAATTACTTCCTTTCTTCTGATTTATAATGGGTTTCACTTTTTTCCTTTTTCTAATTTCTTAAGGTGGAAACTGAGTCATTGATTTATGACCTTTCACCTTTCCAATGTGCACATTTAGCACTTTATTAATTCCCTCTAAGTATTGCTTCAGAACCTTTTAAAAAATTTAGATACATTGTGTTTAATTTTCATCCAGTTCAGAATACTTCATTTCCTTTTTAATTTTTTTTTATGACCTCATAGTATGACTTACCTTGGTAAATGTTCTGTATGCAGATGTATATTCTGCCATTGTTGGGTAAAATGTTCTATAAATGTCAGTTAAGTCAGGTTGGTTGATAGTGGTGGTCAATTCTATCTACTATATCCTCGCTAATTGTTTATTTCCTTATTTTATTAATCATTGAGAGAGAGATTAAAAGTTTCAACTACAACTGAATTTGTCTGAAATCAACAATTAACACAATAGTAGTGGGGGACTTTCATACCCCATTCATCAATGGACAGATCGACCAGACAGAAATCAATAAGGAAACACAGGCCTTAAATGACAAGAGACTGGATGGTCTTCATTGATACTGATAGAGCATTCCATCCAGAAGCAGCAGAATACACATTCTTTTCAAGTGCACATGAAACATTTTGCGGGACTTAGCACATGCTGGACCACAAAGCAAGCCTTAGTAAAATTTAGAAAACTGAAATCATACAAGCATCTGTTCTGACCACAATGCTATGAGATTAGAAATTAACTACAAGGGAAAAAAACCTAAAAAACACAAACACCTGGAGTGTAAACAATATGCTATGAAACAACCAATGGATTATTGAAGAAATGAAAGAGGAAATCAACAAATGCCTAGATACAAATAAAAACCAAAGCACAATGATCCAAAGCCTAGGAAATGCTGCAAAAGCAGTTCTAAGATGGAAGTTTATAGCAATACAATCTTACCTCAAGAAACAAGAAAAAATCACAAATAAACAACCTAATCTTCATACCTAAAGCAACTAGAGAAAGAAGAATAAACAAAACCCAAAGTTAGTAGAAGGAAAGAAATCATAAAGGTTAGAGCAAAAAATAAATGAAATATAAACAAAGAAAACAATAGAAAAGATCAATGAAACTAAAAGCTGTTTCTTTGAAAAGATAAAATTGATAAACATGTAGCCAGACTCATCAAGAGAAAAAGGGACAGGGCTCAAACCAATAAAACTAGAAGTGAAAAAGGAAAAGTTACAACTGACATTGTAGAAATACATAGGATAATAAGAGACTATTACAAGCAACTATACATCAATAAAATGGACAATCAAGAAGCAATGGACACATTCTTAGAAAGGTACAATCTCCCAAGACTAAAGCAGGATGAAATAGAAAATATGAACAGACCAATAACAAGCACTGAAATTGAAACAGTGATTTAAAAACTTTCAACAAACAAAAGTCCAGGACCAGATGGCTTCACAGGCAAATTCTATCAAACATTTAGTGAAGAGTTAGCACCTATCTTTCTGAAACTCTGTCAAAAAATTACAGGGGAAGGACCACTCCCAAGCTTCTGCTCTGAGGCTACCATTAACCTGATACCAAAATCAGACAAAGATACCACAAAAAAAGAAAATTACATGCCAATATAACTGATGAACACAGACACAAAAGTATTCAACAAAATACTAGCAAACCAAATCATACACCATAATCAACTGAAATTTATCACAGGGATACAAGGAATTTTCAATATCTACAAACAATTCAGTGTGACATATCTCATCAACAAATTGAAAGATAAAAACCATAAAATCATCTCAAGACATCCAGAAAAATCTCTTCACAAAATTCACCACCAATTTATGCTTAAAAGCTCTCTAGAAAGTGGGAATAGAGGGAACCTACCTCAATACAATAAAGGCCATATAGGAGAAACATACAGCTAACATTATTCTCAATGGTGAAAAGCTGAAAGCATTTCCACTAAATTCAGGAACAAGACAAGGATGTCCACTCTTGCCACTTTTATTCAACATGGTTTTGGAAGTCCCAGCCATGGAAGTCAGAGAAAAAAAATCCAAATTGAAAAAGAAAAAGTAAAACTGTCACTGTTTGAAGATGACATGATATTATACACAGAAAACTCTAAAGATGCTACCAGAAAACTACTAGAGCTCATCAAAGAATTCAGTAAAATTGCAGGGTACAAAATTAATACACAGACATCTGTCACATTAGTATACACTAACAATGAAAGAACAGAAATTAAAGAAACAATTCTATTTACCACTGCATCAAAAAGAACAAAATTCCATAGAGATAAACCTACCTAGAGAGGCATAGGAACTGTAGTTGAAAACTCTGATGTGAATAAAATAAACTGAAGATGACACAAACAGATGGAAAGATATACTATGCTTTTGGATTAGAAGAAAAATATTTTTTAAAAGACTGTACTACCCAAGGCAATCTACAGATTTAATGCAATCTCTATCAAATTACCAATGGCATTTTTCAATGGTAATCTGTTAGAACTAGAACAAAAAAAAAAATCTTAATTTGTCAGTTCAGTTCAGTTCAGTGGCTCAGTCGAGTCTGACTCTTTGCGACCCCATGAACTGCAGCATGCCAGACCTCCCTGTCCATCACCAACTCCTGGAGTCTACCCAAACTCATGTCCATCGAGTCGGTGATGCCATCCAACCATCTCATCCTCTGTCGTCCCCTTCTCCTCCCGCCCCCAATCCTACCCAGCATTAGGGTCTTTTCCAATGAGTCAACCCTTCGCATGAGGTGGCCAAAGTATTGGAGTTTCAGCTTCAACATCAGACCTTCCAATGAACACCCAGGATTGATCTCTTTTAGGATGGATTTATTGGATCTCCTTGCAGTCCAAGGGACTCTCAAGAGTCTTCTCCAACACCACAGTTCAAAAGAATCAATTCTTCAGTGCTCAGCTTTCTTTATAGTCCAACTCTCACATCCATACATGACCACTGGAAAAACCATAGCCTTGACTAGATGGACTTTTGTTGGCAAAGTAATGTCTCTGCTTTTAAATATGCTATCTAGGTTGGCCATAACCTTCCTTCCAAGGAGTAAGCATCTTTTAATTTCATGGCTGCAATCACCATCAGCAGTGATTCTGAAGCCCAGAAAAATAAAGTCTGACACTGTTTCCACTGTTTCCCCATCTATTTCCCATGAAGTGATGGGACCAGATGCCATGATCTTACTTTTCTGAACGTTGAGCTTTAAGCCAACTTTTTCACTCTCCTCTTTCACTTTCATCAAGAGGCCCTTTAGTTCCTCTTCACTTTCTGCCATAAGGGTGGTGTCATCTGCATATCTGAGGTTATTGATATTTCTCCTGGCAATCTTGATTCCAGCTTGTGTTTCTTCCAGCCCAGTGTTTCTCATGATGTACTCTGCATACAAGTTAAATAAGCAGGGTGACAATATACAGCCTTGACGTACTCCTTTTCCTATTTGGAACCAGTCTGTTGTTCCATGTCCAGTTCTAACTGTTGCTTCCTGACCTGCATACAGGTTTCTCAAGAGACAGGTCAGGTGGTCTGGTATTCCCATCTCTTGAAGAATTTTCCACAGTTTATTGTGATCCACACAGTCAAATGCTTTGGCATAGTCAATAAAGCAGAAATAGATGTTTTTCTGGAACTCTCTTGCGTTTTCAATGATCCAGTGGATATTGGCAATTTGATCTCTGGTTCCTCTGCCTGTTCTAAAACCAGCTTGAACATCTGGAAGTTCACGGTTCACCTATTGCTGAAGCCTGGCTTGGAGAATTTTGAGCATTACTTTACTAGCATGTGAGATGAGTGCAATTGTGTGGTAGTTTGAGCATTCTTTGGCATTGCCTTTCTTTGGGATTGGAACGAAAACTGACCTTTTCCAGTCCTGTGGCCACTGCTGAGTTTTCCAAATTTGCTGGCATATCGAGTGCAGCACTTTCACAAAAGACCCCAAAGAGTCAAAGCAATTTTGAGAAAGAAAAATAAAGCTGGAGGAATCATGCTTCCTGACTTCAGACTACATTACAAAGCTACAGATATCAAAACACCATGGTAATGGTACAAAAACAGAAATACGTATCAGCAAAACAGGAGAAAAAGCCCAGAAATAAACCTATACACCTATTGTCAATTAATCTACAACAAAAGAGGAAAGAATATATGGAGAAAAGACAGCCTCTTCAATAAGTGGTGCTGGGAAAACTGGACAGCTACATGTAAAAGAATGAAATTAGAACATTCTCTAACACTATGTACAAAAATAAACTCAAAATGGATTAAAGTCTTAAGTTTAAGACCAGATACTATGAAACTCTTAGAGGAAAACATGAGCAGGACACTCTCTGACATAAATTGCAGGAATATCTTTTTTGATCCATCTCCTAGAGTAATGGAAATAAAAACAAAAATAAACAAATGGGACCAAATTAAACTCAAAAGCTTTTGCAGAGCAAAGAAAACCATTAAAAAAAGAAGACAAGCCACAAAATGAGAGAAAATATTTGCAAACAATGTGACCAACAAGGTATTAACCTCCAAAATTTACAAACAGCACAGGTGGCTCAACATCAAAAAAACACTCTAATCAAAAAATGGGCAGATTCTTCAATAGACCTTTCTCCAAAGAAGACATAGAGATGGCCAAAAGTCACCTGAAAAGATGCTCAACATCACTAATTATTAGAGAAATACAGATCCAAAGTACAATGAGGTATCATCTCACACCAGTCAGAATGACCATCATTAAAAAGTCTACAAGTAAATGCTAGAGGTGTGGAGAAAAGGGAACCCTCCTACACTGTTGGTGGGAATGTAAACTTGGACAGCCGCTACAGAGAACAGTATGGAGGTTTCTTAAAAAACTAAAAAGCAATACAAATGAACTTATATAAAAACAGACTCAAAGACTTTGAAAACAAACCTATGGTTGCCAAAGGGAAAAGACAAGGGGAGAGGGATAAATTGGAAATTTGGGATGGACATATACACACTACTATATTTAAAATAGATAACCAGCAAGGAGCTACAGGGAACTCTGTTCAATATTCTGTAACAACCTAGACGGGACAAGAGCTTTAAAAAGGATAAATGTGTGTGTATAACAGAATCACTTTGCTGTACACCTCAAACTAAAACATTGCAAATCAACTCTAGTCCAACATAAAATGGAAATTTAAAAACAAATATTTGTACAGGAAAAAAAAATAAACTATCCGTGTCTCTAAAGTGTGCTTTTCATAGGCAGCATATCATTAGGCTGTGTTGTTTCAGCCAATATAACAACTTTTATTTAATTGGTGTGTTTGGACTGTTATGTGATAATTTACTTTGTTAGATTAAGTCTAGCATCTCCATTTCATTTCCTATTTGTCCTATCTGTTCTTTTTCTTTTTTTCTGCCTTCTGTTGGATCAAATGAATGTTTGTTGTGATTCCTTTCTATCCCCTTTTGGATTATTAACTATGACTGTATTTTGTTACTTTAGTGATTTATTTAGCATTTGCAGTATACACCTTTAGCTTATCCCAATCTACCTGCAAGTAATATACCATATCATATATAGTATAAAAGTCTTACAATAAGTACATGGTCATGTTTTGCCATTATATGAACACATGACCCCTCCAAAGATTGGCTTGGCCTACCTCTGGCAAGTACAATAGTGGATGTGACACTCTTCAGACAGCCATATCTGGAAGCTCTCGAAGAATCTCCTTACATAAGGAATCCCAAAGCAATATGAGGCATTAAATTTCCTCTTGATCATCTCAACAAAATCTGGAGCCAGTATCTGTTGGTACCACCTGCAACAGAGTATCATCAATCAGGACACATTTCCTAAGGGACTATATTTCTAGATGTTTCAATTTTAGAGGGCCAGAGCTTAGGAGGTTCACTGAATGCATAGGATCAGTGGCTTCACCTATGTTCTTCAGATTCTGATTCTCTGAGCTCTTTTAAAAATTTATGATTTGATTTCCATGTTTATCAACAAGGTACCTCATTTCTAGGACCTAGGAGAGCTCCTTTCTGAACACCAAAAATTAGAATTAAATCTTTAAATCAATTAAAACTGATTTTTAAAGATTTCTTTTTCAACAATTCAGTTCAGTTCAGTTCAGTTCAGTCGCTCAGTCGTGTCCGACTCTTTGCGACCCCATGAATCGCAGCACGCCAGGCATCCCTGTCCATCATCAACTCCCGGAGTTTACCCAAACCCATGTCCATTGAGTTGGTGATGCCATCCAACCATCTCATCCTCTGTCATCCCCTTCTCCTGCCCCCAATCCTTCCCAGCATTAGGGTCTTTTCCAATGAGTCAACTCTTCCTATGAGGTGGCCAAAGTATTGGAGTTTCAGCTTCAACATCAGTCCTTCCAATGAACACCCAGAACTGATCTCCTTTAGGACGAACTGGTTGGATCTCCTTGCAGTCCAAGGGACTCTCAAGACTCTTCTCCAACACCACAGTTCAAAAACATCACTTCTTCAGTGCTCAGTTTTCTTCACCACCCAACTCTCACATTCATACATGACCACTGGAAAAACCATAGCCTTGACTAGATGGACTTTCGTTGGCAAAGTAATGTCTCTGCTTTTAAATATGCTATCTAGGTTGGCCATAACCTTCCTTCCAAGGAGTAAGCATCTTTTAATTTAATGGCTGCAATCACCATCAACAGTGATTTTGGAACCCCCCCCAAAATAAAGTCTGACACTGTTTCCACTGTTTCCCCATCTATTTCCCATGAAGTGATGGGACCAGATGCCATGATCTTACTTTTCTAAACGTTGAGCTTTAAGCCAACTTTTTCACTCTCCTCTTTCACTTTCATCAAGAGGCTCTTTAGTTCTTCTTCACTTTCTGCCATAAGGGTGGTGTCATCTGCATATCTGAGGTTATTGATATTTCTCCTGGCAATCTTGATTCCAGCTTGTGTTTCTTCCAGCCCAGCGTTTCTCATGATGTACTCTGCATATAAGTTAAATAAGCAGGGTGACAATATACAGCCTTCATGTACTCCTTTTCCTATTTGGAACCAGTCTGTTGTTCCATGTCCAGTTCTAACTGTTGCTTCCTGACCTGCATACAGGCTTCTCCAGAGGCAGGTCAGGTGGTCTGGTATGCCCATCTCTTTCAGAATTTTCCTCAGTTTATTGTGATCCACACAGTCAAAGGCTTTGGCATAGTCAATAAAGCAGAAATAGATGTTTTTCTGGAACTCTCTTGCTTTTTTGATGATCCAGCGAATGTTGGCAATTTGATCTCTGGCTCCTCTGCCTTTTCTAAAACCAGCTTGAACATCTGGAAGTTCACGGTTCACCTATTGCTGAAGCCTGGCTTGGAGAATTTTGAGCATTACTTTACTAGCGTGTGAGATGAGTGCAACTGTGCAGTAGTTTGAGCATTCTTTGGCATTGCCTTTCTTTGGGATTGGAATGAAAACTGACCTTTTCCAGTCCTGTGGGCACTGCTGAGTTTTCCAGATTTGCTGGCATATTGAGTGCAGCACTTTCACAGCATCATCTTTTAGGATTTGAAATAGCTCAACTGGAATTCCATCACCTCTGCTAGCTTTGTTGGTAGTGATGCTTTCTAAGGCCCACTCAACTTCACATTCCAGGATGTCTGGCTCTAGGTGAGTGATCACACCATCGTGATTACCTGGGTCATGAAGATCTTTTTTGTATAGTTCTTCTGTGTATTCTTGCCACCTCTTCTTAATATCTTCTGCTTCTGTTAGGTCCATACCATTTCTGTCCTTTATCAAGCCCATCTTTGCATGAAATGTTCCCTTGGTATCTCTAATTTTCTTGAAGAGATCTCTAGTCTTTCCCATTCTATTGTTTTCCTCTATTTCTTTGCACTGATAGCTGAAGAAGGCTTTCTTATCTCTCCTTGCTATTCTTTGGAACTCTGAATTCAGATGGGAATATCTTTTCTTTTCTCTGCTTTTCACTTCTCTTCTCTTCCCAGCTATTTGTAAGGCCTCCTCAGACAGCCATTTTGCTTTTTTGCATTTCTTTTCCATGGGGATGGTCTTGATCCCAATAATTAAGTTTGGCTAAATAGAAGGGGAGTACCTTTGTGCAGGCATCAAAACCCACAAAATAATAATAGTTCAAAAAACAATCTACAATGGAAACATTCTAACACAGTGGTTAAGTGTGTAGACTCTGGCATCAGAATATCTGGGTTTGAATTATTACTTCCGATGAGTGGAAACCAAGTTACTCTTTGTTTTGCTTTTACTCTTAATGTCTTGATTTTCTCTTACGTATACAGGAGTCAAAGACAGTTTTTCTGTTTGTTTCCTTTTAAAGATGGAAAATGTGTGCTGACCTTTAAGGCAGTTTTCTGGCTTTAAAATGTTGATAGCAGCCTTTGTATAAAGATGCTCTCTTCTTCAGCTTGGTGAAGATTCTGAGAGGAGGGTGTGGTGACAATGGCATGCACTGGTAAAGAGACAGGCCATGATGAGTGTGCTGCTTATTACCAACAAGGTGATGAAGCTCCAGGTGGTGAGAAAATAGTTCAGTCCTTTAGGAGACTGGAGATGATCCCAGATAACCATCTCAAGGATTACCTAAGATCTCTCACAGCTTCAAATTCACAAAACTAGCTGCTGGACAGTAACAATGATTTCCTAGAGAATTCTATGAATTTCAATCTCCTCACCAAGTCAGAAATTCAGTATTTCCCTATCACAGAAATGTATTAAAACCTCTCTAATTCAGTTAGAGCACAAGCCATTAGAATGTAGAACCTTCAATTTGCATCATATGTTGTAGTACCACTGAAAGTCCCCATCAAGATGACTGAATGGGTTCCTCCAGGGCTAGTGCAGATAAGGACTCAAACATTGAGAGACTTTACCAGCACAAGAGGAAGGTGAAATTCCTGGCTATGCCTGGTGTGTAAGTATTATGATGTAGAGTTGGCAATAATAAAACAAAAATGATACCTAAAATATTAAGAATCAATGTGGGGAAGTATGTCAAGAATTCATCTGCAAAGATAACATAAAGAGAATTTTATGGGTATTTTATGCTCATGATTTTTTTCAAATTGATTTTCATATGAGTATGAGCTAGGAATCAAGGGGTTTTGTTTTTGCATATGGATTTCCAAATGTTCCAGCACTGTCTACTGAAAAGACTATCTTTTGTCCATTGAGTTACATTGACTTTGTTAAAAATCTGTTGTATGTGTGATTTGATTTCTAGATTATACTATTTCATTGACCTATCTGTTCTTATGACAATACTATATACTTGATTACTCTAACTTTATAATAAGCCTTGAAATCAGGTAATATGAGTTTTCTTTCTTTTCAAAGATATCTTGTTTATTCTAGGTCTTTTGCATTTTCATCTAAATTTTGCAATCTGGTTGTCGAATTCTACACAAATGCCTGCTGAGATCTTTTCTGTGGGTGATTGTAATAAATATATATATCAGTTTGAGCAAAGTTCACACCTTATCAATATTGAATCTTTTCATCTGTAAATATAGAGTATCTCTTTGTTTACTTAGATATTTGTGAAACCCATTTATCAGGTCTAGTGGATTTTTAAAAATTAAATTATTTCCGGCCACATCATGAGGCATGCGGGATCTAAGTTCCCCAACCAGGCAAACCCGTGCCCCCTGCAGTGGGAGTGTGGAGCACTGGCCCGCCAGGGAAGTCCCTAGAACTTTTAATAGCTTTTGAAATCCTGCATAGAAGACCATGTTGTCTGTAAATAAAGACAATTTTATTTTCCTTTCCTGACTATACTCCACTCACCTATTTTACCCCACCCCCTGCCTTTTTGTTTTCCCTACTGCACTGACTAAGATCACCAGTACAATATTCACCAAGGAAAGCAGAGAATTCTTTAGCTTTTTCCCAATCTTGAGGCAAAGAGTCTTTCACTATTAAATATACTAACTTTAGATGTTCTATAGATGTCCTTCAACTATTTGAGGAAGCTGGCCTTTATTCTTCTGCTGGGTTTTATTCTAAATGGATGTAGAATTTTTGTCAAATAATTTCCCTCTATATATAGAAATGACCATATAGTTATACTTTCTAGGCTCTTGGTATGTGGAGTTATATCAAAATCTTTTGTGTACTGGACCAAATTTGCATTCTTGAATGAAACTCTTCTTGGCCATGATGTACCTTTTTTTAAAAAAAAATATTTCTAGATCTGATTTGCAAACAGTCTATTAAGAATGGCTATGGCTATGTTCAGGAAAAATACTGGTCACTAAGTATTATCTTGTAATATCTCTGACTTTAGCATAAAGATAATGGTAGTCTCATAAAGTACGTCATGGATCCCTCCACTTTTCTGGAATAGATAATATAGAAGTGGCTTTTTTTTCTTATTAGTTGTATTCAAATCTTTTCAATAACTTATCTGTAGAATCTGAATATGCCTATTACTTCTTTTTCTTGCCTAACTGTACTGGCTAGCTCCTTTAGTAAAAAGCTGTGGAGAAAAAGAACTGGTGAAGGTTAAGCAAGAGGGCAAGATGCTAAATCTGAAATGAGACTTTATAGAAATCTATTATCAGATCAATGAGGCTGCCTGGGAGCTATGATGGTAGAATGATCCAACAGGAAGTCTATAAAGTAGGAACTATGAATCTGTTCAAACCTACATAAGGTTCAAAGCTGTCACTATACAAAACACTCTCCTCACTAAATTTCTCTATATTCTCAGTATGATCCCTAGTCTTTCTCATGCCTCCATAAGAGCAGTTAGGACATGTTTCAAGAGGAAATTTCAGAGTAGCTCAACCTGTGAGGTATCAGAAATTTGCCCACACAGGTTCCCACATCCCTCTGTCAGATATGCCTTCTCCCCCTGCAGAAATGTTCATCCAGTTTTATAATAGATCATTCAGCCATGCAGGAAATGGATACGGTGGGCATGAAATATGAAGGAATCAAGTGGAAACTGAGGGACAAAAGATAAAAAGAACTAATGTTAACTGAAAATGTGCTCTACACTGTACTTCTCTTTACCAGTAATAAAAAATATTCAGATGGGTAGAGCAGGCTTGCTTGAAGTCACACAGTCTTTTGAGTAGTTGCACCAGGATTAAAACCCAGACAATGTGGTTCAATACCAAAGTCTTTCCACGATACCAAATTCTCAGTAAGGAAAAGTAAATAGAAGATGTTTCAAGAGGAATAAGAGACATGGTCAAGAAGCATCAATTTCAAAAGGATCCTTCCAAAGATACAGATCAACACTTATATGCTTGAAATGGGACAATGTGTAACTATCACCTTTACTGAATTTGATCAACTTATCCTTCCATCTTTGTATAAGAACTTTACATGTATCTTTAGGGGTCATGCTAAGCCCCTCCCCCGAGTTTTTTTTTTTTTGGTTGCACTGTGCAACTTGATCTTAGTTCCCTAACCAGGAATTGATCCTGGGCCACAGCAGTCAAGTCACTGAGTCCTATTATCAGGTAACTCCCAAGCCTCTCCTTGTTAATGCAGTTTCTGGGAATTGATTTTTTTTTAATCAAGCTTTCTTCATGTCCTTTATAGGGAATTATTGTATATGACCAAAATGATGCCAAGTTAATATTAGCAATTTCACAGTGTTTATTGTTATGGGACATAATAAGGAATATGTACTTTGACAACATTCTATATACATAATTTGTTCTACTAATCAATTTGTAACTTTAAAAGCTCTACATGCTATGTTGAAAATGGCCATCATTTATGTAAGTATTTTCCATCATGTCCGCTTAGTTAGATATCACCACACTCCAGATATGAATTCTCTTGTAAAATTTTCAAGATGCTGTCAACAAATTTATCAAATTAATCAAGTTCCTGTTATGTATTAAGGCTTGAGCTAATACTGAAAGCTTGTCTGTGTTTTTAGTTCACTATGATTTTTACCACTGCTATGAATTCTCTGATGTACAGTGAGTTGTGATTTCTGGATGAAGGCCTTCCCACAAACAGCACACTGATAGGGTCTTTCCCCAGTGTGAATTCTCTGATGTAAAACAAGATCTGACTTCTGAGAAAATGCCTTTCCACATTCAGCACATACGTATGGTTTCTCTCCTGTATGAATCCTCTGATGACCTGGCAGGTGAGACTTTTGAGAAAAGGCTTTCCCACATTCAGTACAAACATAAGGTTTTTCTCCTGTGTGTATCCTCTGATGTCCAATGAGATGTGATTTCTGACAGAAGGCTTTTCCACATTCGTTGCATTTATAGGGCTTCTCTCCAGTATGCGTTCTCTGATGTATAATGAGCTGTGACTTTCGGGAGAAGGTCTTCCCACAAGCAGTACATTCATAAGGTTTCTCCCCAGTATGAATTAACTGGTGTGTAAGGAGTTCTGTCTTCCTGCTGAAGGCTTCCTCACACTGAGCACATTTGTAGGGTTTCTCCCCCGTGTGAATTCTTTTATGTATAATGAGGTGGGACTTCTCACAGAAGGCTTTTCCACATTCAGTACACTCATAGGGCTTCTCTCCAGTATGTGCTCTATGATGTATAATCAGTTGTGACTTCTGGGAAAAGGCCTTACCACACTCTCTACATTCATAAGGTTTCTCTCCAGTGTGAATTCTCTGATGTATAATGAGGGGTGATTTCTGGGAGAAGGCTTTTCCACATTCACTACATTCATATGGTTTTTCTCCAGTATGAACTCTCTGATGTATAATAAGGGATGATTTTTGAGAGAAGGCTTTTCCACATTCAGAACATTCATAAGGTTTCTCCCCAGTATGAGTTCTCTGATGTACAATGAGGTGAAACTTCTCACTAAAGGCTTTCCCACATGCAGCACAATCATATGGTTTTTTCCCAGTATGAATTCGTTGATGTACGATGAGCTGTGACTTCTTAGCAAAGGCTTTTCCACATGTAATACACACACAGGTTTTCTCCTTGGTTTCAACAGTCTGATAATGAATAATGGATTGTTTCTTGCTGAAAATGTTTCCATGCTCATTATCATTACAGGGAATTACTCCATTGTGAATCTTCTCAAGGTTAGAATTGGCTACACTGTGGATGAATGATTTTCCACATCCAAAACTCTCTTCAAGGTTTCTTCTTGAATTGTTCTTATTACAACTAGGTACATCAATATTAGATTTCAAATTCTTTTTAAGGGCATCATAGTTATAGGGTCTTTGTCTTGAAGCATCTGACTCTATGCACTCTTGAAATATTTTCCTCAGTGCATCATATTTGTAGTCTGACTCGACAGTCATTGTTTTGTTGTTGATGACTGTTACTTGCCTGGAAAGTCTGTTTTTATGACATCTCTGTAGCTGGCCATCACTTTGACAGACTTTTAAAATGGAGTATAATGAAACATCCTTTGTGACTCCTTTCAGTATCTTATTATGGAAGGAAACAGACCCCAAAACACATGATTGGGTGTTGTCAAGATTACTCTTCCTGTCTAAAAGAAAGGAAAATTAAAAAGTCATAAAGAATAATTAACAGAACACAGAGGAGTATAAAAAAATGATTGATCTAATAAAGGTGATGAATCGAAACAGGGATGAGATGCCATTTCAGAAGACAGTAAAACATACACTATGATCAGGGGAATGGATAGACAAAGATGTTAAAGAGAAATATTCATGAAAAAACTAGACCTGAAGGAGACAGAAAACTATCTGAGTTATTATCTATCACTCTAATCTTGGATTACTCTTTTAGAATCTTCCCATTTCTCCAGCTTTCAGAGTGTAAATGCTTTTTACCATTCAAATTTATTTATTTTATAAACCATCTGCTATATATACTTGGCTAGTATTATCCTGCCACCTCTCGCTGAAGAAACAAGGTCTCTTCTGTACTCAAAATATTTTGTCTCTTCTCATTTTACTTTCCTAATTAACAACTAATATAAACAAGAGAAAAACCCAAGATCATGCTGTGGATTCAGTATCAGAGTCACGCCAAGAATCCAAGCTTGAATTCCACTGTTCCTTCTATATATTATCAAATAAAACTAGCAAAATTCTCCCAGAAAAGCCATTTTTCCCTAACTTCTAGGTTTTGCTCATATACTCTTCTCGACCACCTCCACCAACAGTTTGCCTTCACCTCCCTTTCTCATCATCATCAATACTCAATTTATCTTTCAAAGCAGCTACAGCTGCATGCTCTGAAAAATGCCTTTTCAAATTCTGTTGCATTTCTTTAGACTCTAATTTCCTCTGAACTTTTAAAAACAGTAGCAGTATTTGACGTTTAATTTTGTAATGCAACCTGTGTTCTTAGAAGAAATTTGCATTCTATTGCCTATTAAGCCTTTTCATAAAATGCATTAAATATATAAAACAATATATATTTAATACAAAAGATATACATATAGAATCAATAAGAAATAGCTATCCCCTATAAAGGTTCACAATTATTTAATTGATTATTTGTTGAGTGCCTACTAAATTCTCTGCACAGGAACAAAGAGTAAGAGAATTCTCTAAAGAGAGAAATATTAGCCTCAGGCATCAATCAACCAAAATAAAAACAAAACAAGCAAACTGATATTTCACTTACCTAGTCGCCCATCTGCCTGACCTTCATATGCACAGATCCAATTTGGTATGTCTCTCTTAATGATCCATGGATCTTCTCCTTGCTCCAACTTGGAAATGACATCTGGTTTGGAAACTGGATGCCCTATTAAATAAAAACAGAGGAATTGGGATAGACTGCACAGAAGGCAAAAGAGAAGATGCAGTTTAAGGAGGTCTACAATGAAGTAGTTCATTTAACCTTCAGAAAGTAATGACCTCCATCAGGGAAGGTATTAAGATCATCAGAGTCATTATATACACATCAGGAACCACCTAACTATAGTGACTGGTAAGGAAAGGTACTTGACTGGTCAAGTCTGAGTTATACAGAGAAGTCATTCTTACCCATTGAGACCAGGTGGCTATAGTTCTCCAGCATCACATCCCTGTACAGGGTCTTCTGAGCAGGGTCTAGTTGCTGCCACTCCTCCTGGGTGAAATCCACAGCCACATCCTTGAAAGATACTAATCCCTGTAACAGTAATATTTGTTCAATCTAAAGTCATAATTCTTATCATTTCTACTATAGCATGCAAAACTATACCTACACTTAGTTTTGTATCAGAGTATTTGGGAGAATCAATGTCAAATCCTGTCAAATCAATTTAGCAAGAAGAGCCAGACAGGATAGGAAAACAGAAGAGGTAAATCATAAAATGCCTACCTAATACAAATGGTAATTTAGTAAGTGATAAAGAAGCATTAAAATAGCTGAAAGGAAGGTGTATTAACCAATGAATAGTACTGAAATAACTGGAAAGTTAACAGGAAAAGAATAATGTTGAATCCATATGCTAGAAACTGAACTGTATACCCTGGAAATTTGTAAGTTGAAGTTCTAACCCCTAGAACCTCAGAATGTGACCTTATTTGGAAATAGGGCCATTGCAAGTATAATTAGTTATACGAGGTCATTAGAGTGGACCCTAACCCAATATAACTGATATCCATATAAAAAGGAGAAGTTTGAACAGAGAGTCACACACACATAGAATGAAGACAGTATGAAGATACTTGAGGAGAAGATAAGTTATCTATAAGCCAAACAGAGAGACTTAGAACAGATCCTTCCCTCAAGCTCTCAGAAAGAACCAACCCTGCTGATAAGCTGAATTTTGACTTACAGCCTCCAGAACTGTGAGACAAAAAATTTCTGTTATTTAATCCATGCAGTTTGCAGTATTCGGCTATGCCGCTTCTAGCTGTCATAATGAAGTATATCAATTATAATACAATGATATCTTATGTCTTGGAAAAGAGAAATGTATATACATTCTGAATGAAGAAAAAATATAAATTTTAAAAATACCCGAAACTATAAAATTACAAAACAAAACCTGGCTGGGAATAATTATAGAGAAGGATTTTTAAAGTATAACACATAAAAAATTTTTGAGAAAAGCCACATTTAGAGAATAAGAGAATGTCAGAGTTCTTGAAGATTCTAATCCAATCCCCTCATTTCACAGGAAAGAAATCTTAGCTTTTTCTAAATCTAACAATTCTCCTACATATAGGCAATAGCTAGGAATATAATGAAATATATCAATTATAACAGCAATATTGAAAAAGAACACACTTAAGAAATATGCAGGAAACATTCATGAAAAAGGCAAAACAAATTATTGACATGATACTGAAATAAAGGACTTGGGTAACTGTAGAGCCATAGACATTTCTGGAGGATAAACTGATGATTTTAATCATGTCACCACTATGTATGTTCACAATAGTTGTCACCTAATGGTGGAGTCTAAATGATTTGTATTATTTAAAACTATTTTTAAGGGTTTTTCCCTAATTATTCCCTTATTATCAAATACTGCTTTCAGAATGAAAAAAAATTAAATATCAACATTTCCCTGCTTAAAAGATTCCTTTGGTTCCATCTATATATATATCAACCTACCACGAATTTAGTTTGTTCCCACAACAATCCCTTTAGTTTTCCCACTTCACATATGAGATAACCGAGGATTACAGTGGTTAAGTCACTTTGTTCCAAAGGTTACACTAAATATATATGACTGATCAACTGTCAGATTTCAAAGCAGGTATCCTGACTTAATACCTTGGTTTTCTGACCACTGTACTCCACAATGCATTCCTTGAAACTGCAAATAAGACCTTTTATATTTTATTACATTAATATCGCCTTTAGACAAACTTTCCACAAAACACCTCCACTTTAGTTTTCCTCAAATTCTCAGCTATTTCTACTTTTGCAAATGCTGTTTCCCATCCTCATTCTACCTCCTTCATGATCCAAAGTTCAATCATTTTTTTAAGCCTCTTATCCTTGCTTTCTCTATAAAGCTGGCCACTCTTCCTTTTCCACTATAAAAGTTCCTTGCTCTCATGTCTGTTATAGAGCTTTTATGTATTACTGTAAGTTTCCACATCTGTTTGCCCCATTTTTCTCTGTATTCTTCCCAAGAAAGAATCATGCCTAAATTTTTAGTTATTTCACAGCTAGCCAGCACCTGTGACATATATTGAATACTCAAGACATGTCTGCTAAAAAGGAATGAATGAAAATTATAGAGAATGAAGTTCATACTTAGTTACAAATGGTTTTGCACACTTTGAATAATCAGGGCTGCTTCCATACCAATTTGTCTCACCCTCCCCTTTCCACCTCATGTCCACATGTCCATTTTCTACATCTGCATCTCTATTCCTGTCCTGAAAACAGGTTCATCTGTACCATCTTTCTATTAACATATTCCATAGAGATGCATTAATATATGATATTTTTTTTTCTGACTTAGTCCTTCCTATGACGGACTCTAGGTCCATCCACATCACTAAAACTGACTCAGTTGTGGATCTCAGTTCCCCAACCAGGGATTGAACCTGTGACCCGTTCAGTGGAAGCTCAGAGTTCTAACAACTCCAAGGGAATTCCTGACAATTATATTTTAAGAACTACTTTTTGAAAGAAATAGATATTTTAGAAGACCATTCAAAACCTACCTATTCTGTATTATCTATACTTTGTTGATAGATAAAACTGGACAACAGAAAGCCCCTATACTCTATCTAGTCCTTTAAAGCAGAGGTCAACACATTTTTTCAGCAAAGTAAATATTTTCAGCATTTCAGGCCAAATGGTGCTTATCCAACTCTGCCACTGTAGTACAAAAAAAGCCACAGACAATATGTAAACTAATGACATGGCTGTGCTGCCAGTAAAACTTTATTTACAAAAACAGAAAACTGAATTTGCCCCACAGGCAATAATCTGATGACTCCAGTTCTAAAGGATAAAGTTACAGAGTTAGGCTATGATGTTATGATAACTTCCTTCTAAAAGAAATCACTCTATGA
The DNA here is from genome assembly GCA_024291935.2 of Okapia johnstoni. NCBI lineage: Eukaryota > Metazoa > Chordata > Mammalia > Artiodactyla > Giraffidae > Okapia > Okapia johnstoni. Next base: position 54,000,588 of record CM044316.1, read on the forward strand.
TACAGTTACAAATTTATTACTACATTTACCACAGGAGTGTTGGTGAGAACACTGTATACCCTATTACTGAAAGGAAGATCCAAAATTGAAATTTTAGTTTTATATGGCAAGAAATAATTTCTTCCTATAGGAAATGTAAGAGGACTGCAAATCATGTAACTGATAATGTCAGCAAAAAGAAAAACTGTACACCAACTTTTTAAAGTGGTTTTTCAAGCCAAATTATCTGCATATTACCTAGCAATTCTTTCTAGGTCTGGATCTTTATTTTGGCTATCTTTCCCTGATCTAAATTTTAGCTATCTTCACTTTTCCATCTGATTGTATTTAGAACCAAAAAAGGAAATTTAAAAAATTAAAAATTAAAGCAACTCACTGGGGACTTCATCTTTTTCTGCTCTCCTCTAAAATGGCAGATGCCTGAAAAGGCAAAATTGGTGATCGGAAGAGTATTTTCACAGATTGGATGCAAAATGCAGCTTCTATATTCACCAGTCTAGAAACAACAAACACAGAAGTTAGATAGATGATAAGCAAACCTGTGGGAGAAGATAGTTTGGTCTTCATAGAAAAATCAGCAAGTATAATGTGAAGTAAGCTCTCTTCATACTTTGATCACACAGAACTTGGACAAAGTTTTTTAACTGTATGGATGTGAAGATATGTTTCTTTTTTATTTATTAACAACTTATTCCCCTCCTTGCCATGAACCAGCAATTCTATTCTCAGGAGTTCATAAGGCAATACACACACACCCACACACACACACAAACACACCAAGATAAGTCCCCCAGAAGTAAGAACAGCTAATGACCAAATCAAAAACTGAGAAATGTATTCCCTTAGTCCCCAGAAAGGAACAAGCAGCTAAATTCTAATCTCCCAAGAACTCTTATATTTTCCTTGCAACACAGCAGACACTTCTGCCAATCAATATGTTTAAACTTTAATTGTTGATTTCCAACAGTATGGATGTCTGCATATAAAAATGGTAGAAAGTTGGGACCACTGATGCAAGGGAATATACCCTAATACAGGAAGGTACATAACCTGGTAAATCCTTCTCAGTTCCCACAAGGCGTCAGGTAGACAAGATTTAACTGGTTCAGAGGAACTGAATACTCCTGCCACAGGGAGACTGTTTTATATGGGGTATTCCAAGCCTTGTCAAAGTAGATGTGTAAGGAAACAATTGGGAGAAATAGTCATACTTACCTCCAGGCACCCAGCAGGTGTTCAATAAATGTTTCTAGAATAAAATATAAAATTATTTCAATAAATTTAGATAGAGGTAGGATGAAAATCATAATTTTCATAATAATCCTATCCTTTCTGATTTGTTTGTTACTGTTTCAAAATGATCATTTTTGTTAGGGGTACCAGGTTAAGGGCATAGTGGTGGGTTGAGAAGGGATGTGACCTGAAAGGTTGCCTTTGACCTAAAAGGTTGCCTATGACCTGTGGAAATTTTATGTATGTAAATGAAAACTAGGCTATCATCCAAGACATTCTGGTCATTACCGCTCCCTCCAAATCTCTGAATCCTGGGGGCTAGCTATCACATACTCCACAGAACTCCCCCATGTCCACCACATCACTGACGGCCAAATGGATGCCCCCATCATTTAGTCCACAGCTTCCCTCATCAATCACTGACTCTTCAGGGTCCCCCAGATCCCTGACCCAGTCAACACCAGTCAGTCCCCCTACACACCATTTCTGATCCCACAGATAATCCCATCACTGACACACCGTTATCCAATTACTAATCTTATAGCTCACCCCATCCCTGATTCCCAAATAAGCCCAACCCTAATCCTACATACCTTCTCTACCAGTGACTTCATCAGTCTCCAATCACTGACACTCACGGACCCCTCTCATCCCATTACCAATCCAAAAGACACTCATCACCACACATGTCAGCCTTCTGACCTGCAGTTCCAGAAACGCCCATCACGGCTTAACCCAAGACGGCTGTCACATCCATAGCGGTGAATTCTCCCGCTTCCTGTCTGGGTGAGCAAAACGCGGGGCTCCCGGGAGCGCGCTGTTCCGTACAGCGGAGTTTTGCCCACTCTGCACCCTGGGCGGCTTTGTTCAGGAGGCAACATGGCCACTCCCGGGCTATGTGTCTCAGTGGGAGCCGCCATCTTGCGAGACTGGTCAGTTCCGTACAAGCAGAGGAATTCGGTTTACTCAGAGCCTTTGTCTGGGCTGTACCACAGAGGCAGCAAGGGGAGGGAGGAAAGATAAAATAAAGGATTATACAAACCTGTAACGTACAAAATTTTGCAGAGAGATTTTACAGGATTGAGTAAGAAGTCTGAGTTATAATGTCCTCCATTAGAAGGCTGCGTTTGGTAAAAGACGAATAATTTGGAATAGTAAAATATTCTCACTGGCGACTTTACTTAAAAGTGTTTGTAAATGGCGCAACCCTATACCAGGAGATTCTACTTGCTGAGAGGGGTGAAAATGTGGAATGGAAATTCCACTGGGTGGGAAACCCGCCAAAGTGGTGGAAGAGTTCACCGAGGAGCAAGGAAAAAGGATATACATTAATAACGAAATTTACGTTAAGAACGATTATAAGGAATTCTCTAGGGTACACTACTACTGCAGTAACAAGTTTCAGAGGCCGACTGAAGAAAATAAAAGTGAGAGAAGTTGAAGGGAGAGGAGGCCTCTGTCATAATGAAAGAAATAAAAAAGCCACAGTGAGATATTATTTCTCTTCTATTACCTTGTTTTTTAAAAACAGTATTTTAAGTTTGGAAATATGGAGTGTTAGTAAGAATGCCATGGGAACTTGGAATTCTCATATATTACTAATGGGACAGAAAAATGACATAGCCCTATATAGAGCTGGGCTTCCCTTGTGGCTCAGCTGGTAAAGAATCTGCTTGCAATGCCAGAGACCTAGGTTGGGAAGATCCCCTGGAGAAGGACAAGGCTAACCAATCCAGTATTCTGGGCTAGAGAATTCCATGGTCTGAATATTCTATGGGGTCGCAAAGAGTCGGACACAACTAAGGAGTTTCACTTTCGTTATATAGAAGACTTGGCAATAGGGGCTTCCCAGGTAGCAGCAGTGGTAAAGAATCTGCCTGACAATGCAGGAGACCCTAGAGATGCAGGTTTAATTCCTAGGTCAGGAAGATTCCCTGGAGTAGTAAATGGCAACCCAGCCCAGTATTCTTGCCTGGAAAATTCCATGGACAGAGGAGGCTGGCGGGCTACAGTCCATGAGGTCACAAAGAGTCGGACTCTACTCATAACTGTATGTATTTGTTACCTATTGCGAGTGGGACACGACTGAAGCGACTTAGCAGCAGCAGCTGTGTAACAAGTTACTAGAAATGTAGCAGCTTGAGACTATAAATGTTGTAGTTAGCTGTTTCATTGCTTCTGTGAGTTGAGAATGTAGGAACAGCTGAGCTGGGTGGTTCAGATCTAGTCTGTCAAGAGGTTGTTGCACTCAAGCTGTCGTCAGCCAGGACTGTAGTTATTTCAAGGCTAAATAACTGTAGTTATTTAAACTAAATTTCAAGGTTATGCTTCTAAACTCAATGAAGAAGCTGGTGATAAGCCTCAGAATTTCAATTTCCAGGCTCAGTTGCCCATCATAAGGGCATTTCCTTCAGCTACTCAATTATCCTCATGACATGGTTGGGTCTTCCCTCTCTCAAGCCTGTCTCATAGTATATAAGCTGGCTTCTATGCAGACCAAATGAGTCAAGGGAAAGAGAGGGAGAGAGCACACACAAGATAGACGCCATAGTCTTCTTTATAACCTATATTAGAAATGACATCTCATTACTTCTGTATTCTATTTGCTGAAAGTGAATCATTAACGTGCCCACAAAACAAAGGAATGGAAATTAAGCTCTACATCTTAAGGGGAGGATTAGCAAAGTCTAAAACCACAACACAACATGTAAGCTTTTGCTCCTGAACTCAGAAACTCCATTCCAGGGATATATCCCAAATATACATTGCCCGCCCCCCTCCAAAAAAATAGGTTACTTATTGCAGTACTATTTTAAATACCTAAAGACAACAGTCAACCCAAACATTTGCCAACAGGTCCAGCTGTATAAATTACAGTATACACATAAAACAGTACTATTTAGCTGTAAGAGAGAGACAGAAATATTTCTATGCACTACTATGGAGGTAAAGAGGATATAATGTTCTATGAGGGGAAAAGGTAGAAAAAATGAGAATAGTTTGTTATTACCATTTAGTTTCTAAATGTGAATATGTATATAGTTCTGCATGGTGTGGCAGAAACAAACAAAAATCTGTCAAACTTGCTGTACATTAAATCCTTTCATCTAACCACCTACAGAAATAGGGCCCTTGAACATGAGGGTATAGAAACAATAGAAACAGTCTCCCAATTGCCTTAACCTAGGAAGTGAGTCTCTCCTGAATGCTGAAGAGGATGGGTGTGGCTCTATGAGAGAGGGGAAAAGGCTAGTGGGATACGCGGTAACCTCCCAGACCCAAATCATAGAACCAAGAGACCTACACCCAGGGACTTTGGCCCAAAGGGTGGAACTGATGGCCCTTATCTAAAACTTAGAGCTCAGGACAGAGAAGATCTTAAATATTTACACAGATTCCTGATATGCATATGCCATCCTACCCAGACATGGAGCTATTTGGAGGGGAAGAGTCATGCTTACTGCAGAGAATAAACAGGCAGCACATGTCTTAAGCATATTGAAGCAGTGAAAAGTGAAAGTGAAAGTACAGTCATTCAGTCCCGTCTGACTCTTTGCGAACTCATCAACTGTAGCCTACCAGGCTCCTCCGTCCACGGGGTTTTTCCAGGCAAGAGTACTGGAGTGGGTTGCCATTTCCTTCTTCAGAGGATCTTCCCGACCCAGGGATCAAACCCGGGTCTCCCACATTGTAGGCAGATGCTTTACCATCTAAGCCACCAGGGAAGTCCCTATTGAAGCAGTACAGCTCTTATAAGTACAACTCGCCTAAGTAGTACAGCTTCCAAAAAAGGTAGCAATGATTCATTGCTGGAGTCACCAAAAGGAGGATGCAGAGGTGATAATGGTGTACATGACAACATGGTGGAGATAACTGCCAAAGTGAAAGTCGCTCAGTCGTCTGACTCTTTGCGACCCCATGGACTATACAGTCCATGGAATTCTCCAGGCCAGAATATTGGAGTGGGTAGCCTTTCCCTTCTCCAGAACTGCCAAAAAGGGTGGACCTAGAACCAGTAACTTGGCAGCTAACCCACATACTTCGAAGGTCAGATCCATTCAATTATTCCCCAATCTATACAAAAAAACAATTACACAAAGCCCCAAAATGGGGCTTCAATAGGGATTTGGGAAGCCATGGGTGGCTAGTTAATGCCCTAAACTGTAGCTTGCCAAGCCATCAGGGAGGACCATTAAGGAGTTCGCTATGGGAAAATAGTCCTATATATCAATTATTAGCCAGTTGAGATCATGGAGACCCCAGCCATGAAAAACATAATCGGTTGGGGAGTTGACATTTGCCCCATTGGCACAATAAATAACTCCAATACCAGAGGCCCCAGAGGCCCCCAGAGAAGACCTGTTCAAACCAGAGGGACATACCCTGGAGAACACTGGCAGATTGATTTCATTGTCATGCTGAGAGTACCAGGCAATTTCAGATATAAGCATTCCCCTCTAGAACTGAAAGGGAAGCTGAAACAACTAAGGCATTACTAAAAGAAATAATCCCCACTCAACATCACTCATTATTAGAGAAATGCAAATCAAAACCACAATGAGGTACCATTTCACACCAGACAGAATGGCTGCTATCCAAAAGTCTACAAGCAATAAATGCTGGAGAGGGTGTGGAGAAAAGGGAACCCTCTTACACTGTTGGTGGGAATGCAAACTAGTACAGCCACTATGGAGAACAGTGTGGAGATTCCTTAAAAAACTGGGAATAGAACTGCCATACAACCCAGCAATCCCACTGCTGGGCATACACACCGAGGAAACCAGAATTGAAAGAGACGCGTGTACCCCAATGTTCATCGCAGCACTGTTTACAATAGCCAGGACATGGAAGCAGCCTAGATGTCCATCATCAGACGAATGGATAAGGAAGCTGTGGTACATATACACAATGGAATACTACTCAGCCATTAAAAAAAATACATTTGAATCAGTTCTATTGAGATGGATGAAACTGGAGCCCATTATACAGAGTGAAGTAAGCCAGAAAGAAAAACACCAATACAGTATACTAATGCATATATATGGAATTTGAAAGATGATAACGATAACCCTATATGCGAGACAGAATAACAGACACAGATGCATAGAACAGTCTTATGGACTCTGAGGGAGAAGGTGAGGGTGGGACGATCTGAGAGAATAGCATTGAAACATGTATATTATCATATGTGAAACAGAACACCATTCCAGGTTCGATGCATGAGACAAATGCTCAGGGCTGGGGCAATGGGATGACCCAGAGGGATGGGATGGGGAAGGAGGTGGGAGGGGGGTTCAGGATGGGGAACACATGTAAACCCATGGCTGATTCATGTCAATGTATGGCAAAAACCACTACAATATTGTAAAGTAATTAGCCCCCAACTAAAATAAATAAATTTGTTAAAAAAAAAGAAAAGAAATAATCCCCAGTATTGGGCTCCTAGGAGCCCTACAAAATGATAATAATTCAGCATTTGTGTCTCAAGTGATGAAGGGGATAGTGTGAAGTGGACCTTATACTCATCAGGGAAAGCAGAGAGATCCAATCAAATCTTGAAATGGTCCTTAGCAAGCAAACTATGCCAGCAAACTCAAGAAAATTGGATTAAGGTGCTTCTGATTGCTTTGCTTCACATATGGTTAGTTCCAGATAGGGATAAGTTAAACTTAAATGCATTTGAACTCATGTATGATAGACCCATTCCCCAAGTCCAAAAAAAAAAAAAAAAGGGACACCCAACCCCCTTGGAATGAAACAACTCAAGTTCTCCATGCAGGAGAAACCGTGAAAGGTCTCACAGAATATGGTAACCAGGAGGACCACACACACTGACCTGGCCCTATACCCTTTTGGGCCAGGAAACTGGGTGTACCTAAACACATGGAAAACCAGCAGCCCACAAGAACAGCTCAATCCTAAGTGGAAGGGACCCCAGAGTGATCCTAACCATCCATTCTTTCTTTAAGTTGTAGGGGAATCACTCTGTGGGTACATCACACTTGAATGAAGAGGGATCCTGAGCCCCAGCCTCCAGAGAAATAACCCAAGACAACAGAACCAACCGTCCCCACTCCCCCACCCCCAACAATGACTCTTGTGAACCTCTTTCCAACCTGAAACTTCTTTTCTGAAAAATGGCAAAAGATAATTTAATCCTATATGCCAAACAGCAGGGATTTTAGGACAACTGGACTGCCCTTGATTATCAGTTAGCTGGCCAAGGAGGAGTCTGTGAGAGAGTCAAAATGTCATGTTGCTTTTACACCAATACAAGCGGCCTGATCGAAGAAAGTGTAGACAGGCTACTAGAAAACCAACTTGGCTAACAAAAGCCATGGGCTTCCTTGATGGTAAAGAATACGCCTGCTGATGCAGAAGATGAGGGTTCAGTCCCTGGGTTAGGAAGACTTCCTGACAAACAAAATGGCAATGCACTCCAGTATTCATATCCTGGAAAATCCCATGGACAGAGGAGCTGGGGGGGGGGGGGGTCGGTGCGTGACCGGAGCTACAATCCATGGGGTGGAGTCAGAGATGACTTAGTGACCAAACAACAGCAACAAGACAAGCCCTCACCTACACTTCCTGGGCCTCTCAGTAACTGCTGTCCTCTTGCTGACATCTGGGCCATCTATTTTAAATTGTCTGCTGTCTTCGGTCTCTAAAAGATTACAGTCTATAAAACTTCAACTGCCGGTCGCTCAGGAATAGGAACAGTCAGGGCTGAAGCCCGTTAACATTATGACATATTTCAAGGCAGCACAGATGCCCTGCTCTTCCACACGGAAGAGAACTGCCAAACTCAGCAACAGTTACAGAAAACAGACCATCCATCCTCCCTCAGCTCCCCTCAAGATGAGGAGAAAGTCAAAAGACAGAGAAGGGATTTGCCACCAGTAAACGCCGCTAGGGTCCCTGGGAAAAACAAAAGGGAATCTAAGCAGTAAGGTCTAACCTCTTCTTTTGTGCTTAATCTAGTTTCACTTACCTATATAGGACACTCTGCAGAGGCCTTGCACCTAACCCATCACATTACAGCTCCCGGTGCAAAACCGCTATGCTGAACCCCAATTCCGCCTGTGGTGAGCAGAAGCCTGCACAAGCCCTGCAACCCAAGATGGCGGCAGCAGCATACGAACAGGCCTGCACCTGACCACTGAGAACTGCTCCAGACCCGCGAGAACTCACCTAACCTCCGAGAACACCGCTGGACCGCAGGCCACCCCTCCCACCACTGACAAGAACCCCAGAAAGCAGCACCATTAATGGTCTTTCCTGGAGAACTGTGCTCCACATGTGCCCTACAATACCAGGTTGCACCTCTCTATTCTTCGGTGAAAGAATGGAGAGGTGCAACCAGGCGCTTCCTTTACTTCTAAAGTGGACCTTCTTGCTGCTGTCTCCAAAGGCCTGGTAACACATCTTCATTAATATTGAACTGCCCTTAAGAGGAAAACTTTCTCCAAACATTCTCAAATTTTTCTATTTAAATATTTAAAAATTTAAATATTACTCAGGCAAGTTAGCTCTTGGTCACCATATTTGTGTAATCAATATAAATTTGTGTGTGTATGTTCTTAGGGATTATCCCACTCGCTCAGTACTAACTTCAACCATTGTTACCTTCCATTTGCAGGCATTTTAAGGAAGCCTCTAAGATGTATCTCTCATTTTGTAACTTCATACTCACAGGCCCACGAGGAAACGCCTTGGACTCAAACTCAAATTCCAGAGTTAAGTCCTCAAATTTCTAGTGAAATGTGATCCTGCCGGGAGAATTCTTAAAATAGAGTAAGTACGCAAGGCCGCCAGCGCACTGCGCCTGTGCCTTGTTCCCGCGGAGACCCAGGCGCCGATGCACGCTGAAATCAGACAGAACTAGCCGGGACCACACCTCAGGCGCACCTGGCCTCTTGTTGCGCGTGTGCGGGACGGCAGCGCGGGCATTCTGGGAGATGTAGTTTGCAGTCGGAGGGAACCTGCTCTAGAGATCCCCGCACGTGGCGGCTTCTTCTGTGCCTGTGTGCCCTCTAGGTCCTGATGATGGTGGCCCCCAGACAGGATTGAGTCAAGATGGGTCAAGCCGCTCACTTAGCTGGCCTTCTTCTCTGCTGGAGGTTGAGCTGTGTGGAGAAAGATGGCACGGGTGTGAGGGAGCCGTGGTGAACAGTGGGGCTCAGCCAGGCTTTGGGGTAGAGGCGTGGACCTGTTGCAGGAAGGGGGACCCCTTCTAGGGCCTGAAACTGGCCTCTTGTCTAACACTCGGAAATGAATTGTCCGAGGAGACATATATGCTGACAAAGCAAGAGATTTTATTGAGAAAGGGCACCTGGGTGGAGAGCAGTATTTTAAGGGAACCCATGAGAACAGCTCTGCCATGTGATTCTGCAGTCTCAGGTTTTATGGTAATGGGATTAGTTTCTGGGTTGTCTTTAGCCAATCATTCTGACTCAGAGTCCTTCCTGGTGGTGCAAGCCTTGTTCAGCCAAGATGGATGCCAACGAGAAGGATTCTGGGAGGTGGTCGGAACACATGTTGTCTCCTTTTGACCTTTCTTGAACTCTTCTGGTTGGTGGTGGCTTATTAGTTCAGTGTTCATTACCAGGATCTCCTGTGGTAAAACAGCTCACGCAAATGGTTACTATGGTGCCTGGCCAGGGTGGGCGGTTTCAGTCAGTGTGCTTCACCTAACAGACCCGCGTGTGTCAAAAGCTACAGTGACCTTTCCTAGCCCAAGTTGGTAAGTCGCGGGTGAGAGGGCTCCTGGGATTAGGCGATATGGGGGCTCTGCAGGTGTGGCACCCAGAAAGCAACCTGTGGTGGCCGGGGCACACAAGTATTTGACTCCACGTTGAGAAGCGCACTTGGGGATGTGAAAAGAAAAACAAGCTTTACTGAAGGTCTGAAATGTTGCCAGTGGAGTTGTTCAGTCAGTGAGTCCTGTTGGCAAATTTGTCAGTAAGTAAGGCAAATTTGGCCTTGGAGTACAGAATGAAGCAGGGCAAAGGCTAGTAGAGTTTTGCCAAGAGAATGCACTGGTCATAACAAACACCCTCTTCCAACAACACAAGAGAAGACTCTACACATGGACATAACCAGATGGTCAATATCGAAATCAGATTGACTATATTCTTTGCAGCCAAAGATGGAGAAGCTCTATACAGTTGGCAAAAACAAGACTGGGAGCTGACTGTAGCTCAGATCTTGAACTGCTTATTGCCAAATTCAGGCTTAAATTGAAGAAAGTAGGGAAAACCACTAGACCATTCAGGTATGACCTAAATCAAATCCCTTATGATTATACAGTGGAAGTGATAGATATATTCAAGGGATTAGATCTGATAGACACAGTGCCTGATGAACTATGGACAGAGGTTCGTGACATTGTATAGGAGACAGGGATCAAGACCATCCCCAAGAAAAAGAAATGCAAAAAAGCAAAATGGCTGTCTGAGGAGGCCTTACAAATAGCTGTGAAAATAAGAGAAGCAAAGGAGAAAAGGAAAGATATTCCCGTCTGAATTCAGAGTTCCAAAGAATAGCAAGGAGAGATAAGAAAGCCTTCCTCAGTAGTCAGTGCAAAGAAATAGAGGAAAACAATAGAATGGGAAAGACTAGAGATCTCTTCAAGAAAATTAAAGATAGCAAGGGAACATTTCAGGCAAAGATGGGCTCAATAAAGGACAGAAATGGCATGGAGCTAACAGAAGCAGAAGATATTAAGAAGAGGTGGCAAGAACACACAGAAGAACTATACAAAAAAGATCTTCACAACCCAGATAATCACAATGGTGTGATCACTCACCTAGAGCCAGATATCCTGGAATGCAAAGTCAGTTGGGCCTTAGGAAGCATCACTATGAACAAAGCTAGTGGAGGTGATGGAATTCCAATTGAGCTATTTCAAATCCTAAAAGATGATTCTGTGAAAGCACTGCACTCAATATGCCAGCAAATCTGGAAAACTCAGCAGTGGCCACAGGACTGGAAAAGGTTAGTTTTCATTCCAGTCCCTAAGAAAGGCAATGCCAAAGAATGCTCAAACTACCACACAATTGCACTCATCTCACACACTAGTAAAGTAATGCTCAAAATTCTCCAAGCCAGGCTTCAACAGTACGTGAACAATGAACTTCCAGATGTTCAAGCTGGTTTTAGAAAAGGCAGAGGAACCAGAGATCAAATTGCCAACATTCGCTGGATCATCGAAAAAACAAGAGAGTTCCAGGAAAACATCTATTTCTGCCTTATTGACTATGCCAAAGCCTTTGACTGTGTGGATCACCACAAACTGTGGAAAATTATGAAAGAGATGGGAATACCAGACCTCCTGACCTTCCTCTTGAGAAATCTGTATGCAGGTTAGGAAGCAACAGTTAGAACTGGACATGGAACAGTAGACTGGTTCTAAATAGGAAAAGGAGTATGTCAAGGCTGTATATTGTCACCTTGCTTATTTAGCTTATATGCAGAGTACATCATGAGAAACGCTTGGCTGGAGGAAGCATGAGCTGGAATCAAGATTGCTGGGAGAAATATCAATAACCTCAAATATGCAAATAACAACACCCTTATGGCAGAAAGCAAAGAAGAACTAAAGAACCTCTTGATGAAAGTGAAAGAGGAGAGTGAAAAAGTTGGCTTAAAGCTCAACATTCAGAAAACTAAGATCATGGCATCTGGTCCCATCACTTCATGGCAAATAGATGGGGAAACAGTGACAGACTTTATTTGGGGGGGAGGGCTCCAAAATCACTGCAGATGGTGACTGCAGCCATGAAATGAAAAGATACTTACTGCTTGGAAGAAAAGTTATGACCAACCTAGACAGCGTATTAAAAACCAGAGACATTACTTTGCCAACAAAGGTCCATCTAGTCAAGGCTATGGTTTTTCCAGTAGTCATGTACGGATGTGAGAGTTAGACTATAAAGAAAGCTGAGCGCCAAGAATTGATGCTTTTGAACTGTGATGTTGGAGAAGACTCTTGAGAGTCCCTTGGACTGCAAGGAGATCCAACCAGTCCATCCTAAAGGAAATCAGTCCTGAATATTCATTGGAAGGACTGATGCTGAAGCTGAAACTCCAATGCTTTGGCCACCTGATGCGAAGAACTGACTCATTTGAAAAGACCCTGATGCTGGGAAAGATTGGAGGCAGGAGGAGAAGAGAACGACAGAGGATGAGATGGTTGGATGGCATCACTGACTCAGTAGACATGAGTTTGAGTAAACTCTGGGAGTTGGTGATGGACAGGGAGGCCTTGCGTGCTGCAGTCCATGGGTTCGCAAAGAGTCGGACACGACTGAGTAACTGAACTGAACTGAACTGAAGTCCTGTTGGACTCTTTGCGACCCTATGGATGCCAAGCTTCCCTGTCCTTCACTGTCTCCCAGAGTTTACTCAAACTCTTGTCCATTGAGTCAGTGATGCCATCCAACCGTCTCATCCTCTGTCGCCACCTTCTTCTCCTGCCCTCTATCTTTCCCAGCATCAGAGTGTTTCCCAATGTCTTCCCTCCCCATCCAGTGGCTAAAGGATTGGAGCTTCAGCTTCAGCATCAGTCTTTCCAGTTAATATTCAGGGTTGATTTCCTTTAGAATTGACTAGTTTGATCTCCTTGCTGTGGAAGGGACTCCCAAGAGTCTTCTCCAGCACAATACTATTCCGTGCTCAGCCTTCTTTATGGTCCAACTCTCATCCGTACATGACCACTGGAAAACCATAATTTTGACTAGAGGGACCTTTGTTGGCAAAGTGATGTCTCTGCTTTTTAATATGCTGTCTAGGTTTGTCAGAGCTTTTCTTCCAAGGAGCAAGGGTATTTTAATTTTGTGGCTGCAGTCACAGTCCGCAGTGATTTTGGAGCCCAGGAAAATACTGTTTCCATTTTTTACCCCATCTATTTGCCGTGAAGTGATGGGACCAGATGCAGGTGGAGTGCTACCTGCCTTACCAAAGGTGTCTATCCTTAACTCCACAGCAACCTGTAAATCAGTTTTTCAAATTATGGGTTGAAAGCCAGTACAATAGTAAGAGGGATGAAATCTTTTTTTTTTCCCCTCCCCAAACCCCGGAATCTTTGTTAAGACTAATATTTTTTATTTGCCAGTTCTTTTTAAAAGTTGGGTTAAATTTTAAATAGAATAATTTGCATGTACCTCACAGAGAATAAAATGTAAAATTTGTTGTATACCATGCCACCAAAATACAAGACATTTTAATATCCCCAGAAATTTCTGCCCCTTTCCAATCAATCCTTTTCCCCACATGCTGAGAAACAACCGATTTTCCAATTTGTATCTTTATAGGTTAATTTTGCCTTTCTGGAACATCGTATAAATGGAATCTTGTATGTGACCATTTTAAAAAATAAAATACTATAAAGTATTACATGTGTATCCCATGTGATAAGCATTGTTTTATGAAATATACTACAGCTACATACATATATTTTTTTCAATGACTAGCATCTGTGAGCCAAACCCTCTTCCTGGTTCTGGGGATACAACATTAATCAGACAAAACCCCTTACCTTTATGAAATTTTACTTTTAGCAAGTAGAGATAGGCAATAAACAATAATCACAACATATCAGTAAGTTACATAGTATAGAAGAAGTGAAGTGTTGTACACAAAGAAAAAGTAGATGGGGTAAGGGAAATGGGGAGAGGGTTAAGTTTAGATTAGGTAGGCAGGGAGGCCTCCTTGATCTTTGAGGAAAGTCTTAATGAAATAGTGGAAGTGTGCTGGGCAGAGGGAACAGTTAGCATGAATGTGTGCACCCACATAGATCCCTACTTTAAATTAGGTTGTTTTCAGAATTGAAAGAGACACGTGTACCCCAATGTTCATCGCAACACTGTTTACAATAGCCAGGTCATGGAAGCAACCTAGATGTCCATCAGCAGACGAATGGATAAGCAAGCTGTGGTACATACACACAATGGAATATTACTCAGCCATTAAAAAAAAATACATTTGAATCGGTTCTATTGAGATGGATGAAACTGGAGCCCATTATACAGAGTGAAGTGAGCCAGAAAGAAAAACACCAATACAGTGTACTAATGCATATATATGGAATTTGAAAGATGGTAACGATAACCCTATATGCGAGACAGAATAAGAGACACAGATGCACAGAACAGTCTTATGGACTCTGAGGGAGAAGGTGAGGGTGGGACGTTCTGGGACAATAGCATTGAAACATGAATATTATCATATGTGAAACGGAACACCATTCCAGGTTCGATGCATGAGACAAATGCTCGGGGCTGGGGCAATGGGATGACCCAGAGGGATGGGATGGGGAGGGAGGTGGGAGGGGGGCTCAGGATGGGGAACACATGTAAACCCATGGCTGATTCATGTCAATGTATGGCAAAAATTACTACAATATTGTAAAGTAATTAGCCCCCGACTAAAATAAATAAATTTATTAAAAATAAAATAAAATAATTAGGTTGTTTTGTAAAATGTATTTGTTACCTTAATTTTTTAAAAGGGGGGAGGGGTAAAGTAACTAGTACAGCACAGGTATTATTTCCAGTTTTACTGAGGCTCAGTAAGGTGAAGTGACTTGCCCAAGGTCAGATAGCCAGCAGGTAAATCCTAGCCCAGATATTTGTCTTCAACTCTCCTATTTCATACATCTCCCAATCTAAAACACAGCGTTTAATTGAACTCTGCTCCTCCTCAGCTGAAACCACAGGGACCTGCACCTCAGTTTTCCTGGGGAACATTCCAGAGAGACTGCTGAATGAATCTCACCACGTGCACACTGTATTTCCAAGACTATTGATGTCCTTGCCAGTTCCTGGGTCCTGCTGAGAACCTGATATTGTGCATCCTACCTTCAAACTCTAGCCTGTCTCTATTGCTATAGCCCTGGTTAGAGTCCACAGAAGGCATGACTAGAGGGTCAGAGAAGGTGTACTGATGTTGATGTATACTCAACTACCATTTACACTTTGATAAATATTTGGCAATGTCGTTTTTGATAATTACAAATTTATTTGGGGGGTATATATCTATTTGTTTAATCAGTTCTTTAATTTGTTCCAACTTTCAGTTTGTTAAAAAGTGCAACAACAAATATCCTTGTAGCTAAATCTTAGTACAAATCTATGGTTTTCTCTCAGTGAGGTCTGGAGGACCCAGGGGACATTCTCCCACAGTGGCTTCTTCAACCCTGTTGATCTAGCTGTGTATGGGTTGCCATGGTCACCTGTGTCAGGGTTTATATACTTATCTAGGACATGCTGCATGGCTTGTAGGATTTTAGTTCCCCAGCTAAAGATTGAACTTGGGTCAGAGCAGTGAAAGTGCTGAGTCCTGACCATTGGACTGCCAGGGAATTCCCTATTTTTTTTTCTTTTAACAAAGTATGAATTGTAATGAAACATAGGGCATCCTAAAGAACTCTAAAGTATAAAATAAACTTTTTTCCTGTTATTTTCTTTTGCATATATAAAGGACTTCTGCTACTTCTTGATCAATGATAGAGTATGTAAATGTATTGTTATTTACATAAAGTATATAAATATGAGATAGATATCATGGGAGAGTGAGCAAAAGAAAACAGCCACGGCCTCTTATAACACTCATTATAATTTAAATAGTTGTTTTGGGGGGATAAATTACCCCCTCTTATAACTGTTAATTGTCCCCCCAAATCCATATATTGAAGCCCTAACCTCCCAGTGCTTCACAATGTGACTGCATATAAAGAACTCCCATTGAAAAGAAAAATAACTCAGTTTAAAAATAGACATAGGCACTGAAGAGACATTATTTCAAACAAAATATACAAATGACCAATAAGCACATGAAAAGATGCTGAACATCATTAGCCATCAGGGAAATACAAATCAAAACCCCAGTGAAGTATCATCTCATACCCACAAAGACAGCTGTAATTGGAAAGATGGACAACAGTAACTGTTGGAAAGGATGTATAGACACTGGAAACACTCATACATTACAATGCTGATAGAGATGCAAAATAGTGCAGCTGCTTTGGAAAACTTTGAAATGTACACTTTAAGTAGGTGAACTATATGTATGTGAATTAAATCTCAATAAAGCTGTTATATAAAAATGAAACCAAGATATGAGCACTGGGTATGCTCACTGCTATTGGAGTGTCAGTTTCTGGCCCTCCCAGCTGAGGAGCAAAGAAACATATATGTTTATATTAACCCATGCATATAAGCATACTTATACTTATACATCTCTCTATATGTACTCATCTGAGTCTGCATTAAGCTAAACATCATTTCATACTGACATCTCCAAATCTAATCCAGTATCATGTAGGTCATTCTAGCCTTCCCCACTAGCTTAACAGTAATCTCTCACTCCTGAGTTTCACCATCTGACCTTCATTTATTTAATTCTTCAGTTCCAGTATACATGTGTAGCAGCTTCAGGATTACTAACCTGAACCCCCATGGAAAACAACTTTAGTAACCAGAGTATGGTGCTTATACGTAGTTTACTTGACTGTAGTCTCACTTCACTCATTTCCCAAGATAATTAGGCCAATACCTTTTCCTCTCACCCTGTACGGTGAGGTTATTTCATAAATGTGTAATACACTTTATTTTATCAAAGTTTAAATTTCATTATGAGATTCCCCCTACTGCATAAATTATTTTTTAAAATTTAACATAATGTTTAAGGTTTTTGCTGTAAAGTTTCTATGGGTTTTGACAATTGCATAGTGCCATGTATATCCATTGTTATAGTATCATGATATTAATATTAAGTATGGTATTAAGGTAATAAATAATTAATATCTTGATACAAAATAGTTTAACACCCTAAAAACCCACTGTGCTTCACCTATTCAACTCTCTCCTCCTCTCTCAACATCCCTGAAAACCACTGATTTTTTTTTTTTGATGTTTTTACTCTCTGTATAGTTTTTCCTTTTTCATAATGGAATCATGCAGCAGCATGTTGCCTTTTCAGATTGACTTCTTTCATTTAATACTACGCATTTAAGAGTCATAAGCAATTATCCTTCATTTAAAAAACAAATTAAAAGAAGTCATAAGTTTTTGTGAAAACCAGCTCATTTCTTTTTGTCACTGTGTAACACTCCACTGGATGTGCCTGTCATTTTTAATAGACTTGATTCTTTAGAGCAACTTCAGGTTCACAGCAAAACTGAAAAGAAAGTAGAGTTTCCCTACATAGGCACAGCATCCAATGGTATTAACATCCTACCAGAGTGGTACATCTATCACAATTGATAAACCTACATGAGTACATTATAATCACTCAAAAGTCCATAGTTTCTCTAACAGTTTACTCTTGCTGCCGTATATTCTACAGGTTTCTACAAATGTATAATGACATGTATCTACCACTATGATATCATACAGAATATATTTACCCACCTGTAAAATCTTTTATTCTCTGCCATTGCTTCCTTCCCTCCCCCTAACCCCTTGCAACCACTGATCTTTACTACCGCTTCCATAGTTTCACCTTTTCCAGAATGTCATATAGTTGGAATCATACAGTATATAGCCTTTTCAGACTGGCTTCTTTCACTAAGCAATATACACTGAAGTTCCTTCCATGTCTTTCCAAGACTTGATAGGTCATTTCTTTTTAGAGCTGAATAATATTCCATCATCTGGATGTGCCATTTCTCTTCAGTTCTTAGTTTGTTTATCATATATAGGTGTTGAATTTTGTTGAATACATTTTTTGCCTCGTATCTTGATCTCATAGTTTTTCTGGTTTAGTCTGTTAATAGGATGAATTACATTGATTCGTGAATGTTGGACCAGCCTTGCATTCTGGGAATGAGCTCTACAAGATTTCCCAGGCTTGCAGATATTATCTTGGTTTCTCAGTGTTTTGGACATAAGCAAAGGGCAGGAGGACACTGTGTCATAAACTTTGGAGAGTAGCCTAACTCTGCTGCTTGTACATGTCTGTGACTTAGAACTCCAAGATCACACTTCCTGTTTAATGGGGAATGAGGTTCTGTTTGCAATGAAGCACCTACACCTACACCAAGCACCTACACTTCAGCTTGCCTTATATTTTCATGGCTCTCTAAATGGTTGTTCTTGTCCAAGTCACTGAATGTAACTGTTTTGACATTCACTTACCCTTTGGTATTATTGGAATCAGCTTTTGTCACTCAAGTTTAAAAGTTTCTGTCTCTGGACAGCTGGGAAGGTAGTATGGCTCAGTGGTTAAGAGCACAAGTTTGGTCCCTGCCTCAAATTTTTTTAGGTATATATGTAAAAGTGGAATTGCTGGATCACGTGGTAATTCTGTGTTTCATTTTTTGAGAAACCACCATACTGTTTTCCACAGTAACTGATGACCTGCAGTTTTAAGTTCAGATTTTTCTAATATAGCAGAAAGAAAAAGAAAAGAGAACAACCAGAAGTAAAATTGACCTTCCCTCATGGAGCCAGATATATACACTTTGGTTGAAGACTTAAAGCAGTTTTGTCCCTTTCACTGATACAAGAGTATTACTTCTTATATCGTTTAAATTTTAAGTACTAACAAAAAGCTTAAAATGTACAGTCTTCGTATGTTCTGGCTATCCATTAGGTGGTTCTTGGGTGCTGAATCATTGAAAAATCCTGGGTAAAATGCTGAACAAATATGTATCCAACTTATTTGCAACCTCTTCCAGGAACCTTCCCTGCCCCTGAACCCCGGGAGGTTCTTTCTGTCCCCGGAGCTCCAAAGGTGCTCCTGGTCTCCAACACTTACCACATTGGTCCTCTTTCACGCTCCGGTGCTCCCCCAGTCTAGACTAGAGCCTCAGAGGATACCCCAGTCTAGACTAGAGCCTCAGAGGATACACTTACTCACCAGTCAGTGTCTCCAGCAAGGCCTGGATGGTTTTTGCATTTTGTCTTTGGCTGCGTGTCTGGCTGGTGCTGGGAACAAAGGGTCAGTTTCAGGACTTCAGATGAGCCTGGCCAAGAACAGTGGATACACAGCCCCCATCGGCCCACTTCTGAGAGGCTCCCAGAACTCCAGCCCAAGATCCTCTATTCCCCTTGGCTTTCCATTCCACTCTCTCCTGCCTGGGCTGTCTGCACATAGCAGGCCCAGGGGTCACATATTGATCTGTTTTCATTTATCTTGGGATTCCTTTATCAATGGGATTCCCTGGTAGCTCAGCTGGTAAAGAATTTGCCTGCAATGTGGGAGACCGAGGTTCGATCTCTGGGTTAGGAAGATCCCCTGGAGAAGGGATTGGCTACTCCAGTATTCTGGCCGGGAGAATTCCATGGACTGTATAGTCCATGGGGTCGCAGGATTTGGGCTTTTACTGCCTCTCAACGGGATTCACATACTTGGGGTTGACTCCAAGTGAACAACTGAATTTTGCTATCCAACATAAGCACTATTAACATTTAATGTATTATCCTTCTATATGTGTGTAGACACTTACAAAATTGTACAAAGTTTATATGTTTATAATTAGTTTTACTTAGACATACCCCCTAGACATCTATTTCATTATATTCAAATGGCTCAATTATTTCCCTTTGTATGGTGTGCATGCATGCTAAGTTGCTTCAGTCATGTCCAACTCTGTGCAGCCCTATGGACTGTAGCCCGCCAGGCTCCTCTGTCTATGGGATTCTCCAGGCAAGAATACTGGAGTGGGTTGGCATGTCCTTTTCCATGGGATCTTCCTGACCCAGGGGTCAAACCTAGGTCTCTTACATCTCCTACATTGGCAGGTGGGTTCTTTACCACTAGTGCCACCTCCTATTGGAAGGCCTGGTTGGTTTTCAGTTTTTCAACTGAAACAATGCTGAGATAAACTCTGGCTCCCAGATTATTTGTGGACTCATAGAATGCAATCTGAATTTTTCCACAAGGGGGAGGCCAGCTACTGTGAGAAGGCAAACTAGGATTCAAAAAACAACTAGAAAGTTCCTACTATTTTGCTTTTGGGGGGGTTGCAGGATGTGTGGTTATGTGGCACACAGAAGCTCACCCCAACCTTGTGAGGCTGGTAGTAGTATTTTCCTCATTTTATAGATAAGGAAACCGGGGGATGTGTATGGATTCTCAACAACCAGTGAGTGCCAAGATGGAATCCAAAGCTGTCTTCTGATTCCGTATAAGTGGCTGTCTTTCCTTCTCAGCACCTCCAAATGGAGAACAGTGTGTTATTCTCCTTACATTCAGTTCAGTTCTAGGCACTGTGCTGGGGACACTCTGAGGCATGCAAAAATGAATTAGAGGATCCCTGACCCTCAGGAGGTCATTATCAAATGTGAAGACAGATTTAGACATAAGAAATGGAATGGCTAAATGTCCACTAGAATAGGGAGAGCCCTGGAAGGTGGGAAAGTCCATTTGACAGTGAGACCAAGCACAGCTTTGTAAAAGAAATATGATGCCAATAAGAGCTAAGGTTTATTTAGTATTTACTCTGTAGGAGGCACTGTGCTTAGAGCTTCATATGTATCATCTAACTAAAAGTTCCCCATGGATCTGGACAGCATTAATGTCCTTTTTATAGGGAAGAAAATGGATGATTAGAGAGGTTAAGAAATTGGCTACTTGTGTCAGACCCCTGCAACCCAAATCCTTAAGGTTTATTTGGCAGGACCTAGAAGGATTGATAGACCCTTAACAGCCAGAGCTAGGAAAGAGACTTCTAGCAGAGGAAACAGAGTAAACCAAGACTTCTTGGAGGCAAGAAATATAAGCACATTTGGGAATGCAAAAGGATCGGTGTGCCTAGAGTGTGAAAGAGGAGGGATCTGAAGAGATAAAAATTAGAGGGAGAAAACAGCCAGGTTGGAGAAGTCTGTGAAGAGCAAACCAAGGAGATCTTACTGTATTTTATATTGGGGGGAACCAACCAAAAGAGAATGACATCAACTGTGCTTTATTAAGATACATATGGTGTATTGCATAAGGGAACAAGGAGACCATTAGGGGATTTTTTTAAATAATTGTGGCCAAAGGTAACCAGAGGAGAAATGAGAACCAGAAGACATTACTGAGATAAACACCACAATATCTGACCTCTTATTAGACATTGGGGAGAGAGGAGAGAACCATGAACACAGTTTCCACCCTTGGGCAACTGGGAGAATGTAGCGTGTGCACCAGCAGGGGGTGCTGTGGGGAGGGACGGTCTCTTCCTGTACAGGTTTGAGGAAACTGAGGGACCTCTGGGTAGAGGGGAGTTAGGAGCAGGAAGCTGGTGATTTAAATGTGGTACCCATGGACCAAAAGAAATGACTGGGAGTGGCCAGGGAAAATCCATACTTAAGATTCAGCAGGGGATGTTCATACCCTGATAACCTGCATTTCTACTGTCAGATTTCTGCTGTAGAGAAATAAAATCACATGTGCACAAGAAAGTGTATGAAGGATGTTCACAGCATCATTGCTTGTAGCAGTGAAATGTGGAATGAGGGGGAGGAATGAGTAAATAGGCCATAAAACAGCCACATTGTGCAGTGGTTAAAAATTAAGTAGATAAAAAATGCTAACATGGACAGATCTCTAGAACATATAATGAGTGAGAAAAGCAAGTTGTAGCACAATAATAATGTATAATTCTACTTATGAAGAAAAGAAGCCAAACCAAAAAATGTTGTCACATATATTTTAAATGGTGTGTGTGTGTGTGGGGGTGTGCACACAGAGAAAATTCTGGAAGGATAAACACACTGTTAATTAAGCTGTAGGGGAAGAGTCATGACAAAAATGAAGAGCAAGAAGAGTGAAATGGGATTTTCAGCCTTAGTTGCCAAGTTTTAATTTTACAAGAAGAATACAATTATAATTAGGTGAATAAAAATTCCCAAACTATGAAAAATATATATATATAGATTCAGTGGGAAGAAGAGAGAATGGGAGAAACAGGGACATAGTCCAAGGCTCTGGATAAGGCAATATTATTGGAAACACTGGGAGAAGTTTCTGAAAGTACAAAGTGGAGAGGGGATCACAATTCTCACCGACTCGGCAGAGGCAACCGGCAGGATGAGACCTGTGAGCTCAGAGAGTTTTCAACACCTCGCAGTTATAACCACAAGCTCCTGTGTCCCTGAAAGGTCACCATGTCCCACCACTAGCCTTGGAATGAGATGGTGTTTGTTCTGTTCTTTCCGGAGTTGTAAATATCCTATGACATTTCATCCAATTCTTGTGTTTGCACATGCCCTCCCTTTCCCAGAAATTCCAGCGTTCTTGGTGTTGTCATTCCAGTCCTTCAAGCTGCCCATAAAATCCACTTCCTCCCTTTCTGATCCTGGCCAATTCTGGCCTCATCTCTGGTCTCCCATTCAAAAATATTCCAACTCTTGGTTACTTATACGAACACTGTGGGAGGCCTTTTATAGAACTAAGAGTCACCTGGTGATAGATGAAGCTCATACTGATTGAGCATATAGAGGTGCTAAACTTCATAGAAAGTATATCATTTAATTCCTCCAACAATCTAGTAGATATATACGATTACAACCCTCATTCCTTAGTGGGTGGTGGTAAGCATGTGGTGGGTGAGTGTTAAGACAAACTAGTTGAATGGGGGGCACAGAGTTTGGGGGGCTGGGGTGGAAGGGACTGGATGAGGGGATAACTTCTTAGGTGCTGGAGTGGGAGTTGGAGGGAGTTCAATTTACTAAGTGCCTTTATAGCCATGATTTCATCTGGTGTCACCACAGTGATCTAATGATGGGGATCATTAGGGAAAATAATGAGTCAAGCTTTAATTCCCTTAAAGTGGCAATCATTGGATCAAAGGCTTTGGGGGCTTATTAACCCATCATGCTGCCTTGAGTGAATCTGCAAGGGGATGGACGCAGACCGAATGGGGGTCTCCATGGCTTCTTTTGGCATGGCTCTTTAGAGATCATCAAGTTTCTAGCAGCCGCTCCTCCCAATCTGGAAACTCTTGGCCAGGCACCCTCTGCTCTCCAAGCCTGCCCATTCCAGGAGATAAGACTAAGTGGCAGAAGAGCTGGTTTCCTGGGGTTAATAAATAGGCTGTTTATTTCTAGAGGCAGTCACGGGGCAGGCACAGACAGGCTGGGCGGTCACGCTCCAGCTCAATGTGGAGGATTCTGATAAACATTCTCCCAGTGAGCCTTCTGAGATGCAAGAAACAGCTCTGGGCTCATTGCCCTTGCAGAGTACCAAGGTCCCCACACCTCACTCCCTCCTCCTTTCTCCCCATTCCCTTCCTCTTTCCTGTCTTCTGTAATGGAGAGAGGATACATTTTCACTGTAGACACACCCCATAACTTGGGACAGGTAATCCAACCCTCTGAGTCCCAATTTCCTCCCTTATAATATGAGGGTAATGACAAGGCCTTCCTTGCAGGAGGTACGGGAAGGTCCCTAGCCCTGTGTCTGGCACACACAGTGGGTATTTTTCCCCCTCCACCCCATCATTTCCCCTAATCCTGGCCTCTGCCCTTTTCCTTTTCTAATATGTTTTCCTGATTCAGTCCTGCCCTCACCTCCACCCCAGGCACTTTCACCTGCTCTGACTGTGTTTCTGGGTGGATGGGAGAGGCAGCCAAGATTAGCCCTGAGGAGGGCTGACCACTGTGGGGCCAGTCTGGCCAGGCCAGCCTTGGCACTTACCACAAGGCCACACCCTAGCTTCTCTACTTTTAGTAAAGAGCCCACAGGATTCGGGGGTGGAGGGAGGATGTAGAAAGGGAGAGGCCAAGATATTTTACTCTTTGTCTTATTATTGCCCTCAATATGACTCTTTCAGTGGCTTAATGGTCAGAGATCATTGAGTAAGTTGCTGTGTGACTCTGAAGTTCCCATTCACTCTCTGGACTCAGTGCAGTGCCGGGATAAAAGAGGAGAGTATCAGGCCCTGGAGCCAGGTTGTCTGAGCTGGACCCTTGTCTCCACCACTTACTGGCTTGGGTTACTATCCCCCACTTTCCTCGATTTTAAAATGGAATTTATATTATATGTGTTGTATAGGGTTGTTATGGTGATTAAATAAGTTAGTCTGTTTAAAACGCTTAGAACAGAGCCTAGCCCATAGAAGGCGCTCAGTTAATCTTAGCTCAGCTATTCTGTGTAAATGGGAAGTAAAGCAGGGGGTGTGCGCACGTGGGAAAAGCAGGACATCCTCTCAGGGTATGCCAAAGTCCTGAAACCTCACAGTCCGCCTCCGTGTTGACCTCTGGATAAGCACATTTCAGGAGCTTGTACACAAAGTACTTAACTGTCCCAGAGAGACCCTAAGAAACTGGACAAAGAATTTCAAAGTCAGATGGAGCCCTTAGAGGTCATATGGTCCAGCTTCTAATGGTTCAGAAAGGGCAGGGAGGACCAGAGAGACTACAAGGACCGGTCTGAGATCAGAGAGCAGTGCTGAGTTGTAGAATTGCGGATGGTGATTTGAGGGGGCAATGCGGTGGTCGGATGCTGAGGGTCAGAGCCCCAGCCTCCATGCCTTCAAGGAT
The DNA here is from genome assembly GCA_024291935.2 of Okapia johnstoni. NCBI lineage: Eukaryota > Metazoa > Chordata > Mammalia > Artiodactyla > Giraffidae > Okapia > Okapia johnstoni. Next base: position 54,025,292 of record CM044316.1, read on the forward strand.
GCTTGGTTCAGGCATGCACTGCGTGGCTGGGATACTTGGGGTCATCACTGGCATCTTTAATAATAATGATAACCATGGGAATACATCCCACACTGTGCGCCAAATGTTTTCTCATGTATTCTCTCATCCACATAAAATCTCCATTTTACAAATGAGGAAAGATGTCTTTCTCAAATGACTAGAAAAGGGCAGATCTGGTGTTTGAATACGCGTTTCTCTGATGCCCAAATCAGCAAGATCCTTCTATGCTTCCCAGTGCCTAATTGGGAGCTTGAACCCATAGCTCCCAAAAACAAGGATCTTTGACTTGTCTGACAGAGCTGGCCAAGCAGATAACAGGGGTGGATGAGCCTGGACTACCAGCCATCTTTTCAGCCCCATCCACTCTGATCCACAAGCCACAGGGAGAGCCCAAACCCTGCGTGAGAAAGGTGGATCCTTTCTTTCAGGGGCCCTGCCTTGATGCTGTCTGTTCCCACTAATTTTTTTTTTTACAACTTTGAAAGATTATAATATATTCTCTGGAAAACATCCAGCAGTACAAAGGCCCTCCCTGAGCCCTCCTACCCTGTCATAGGTCCATCACTGGTGGAATGATCCAGAAATTCTTGAGCTCTGGAAAGGTCCCCGGTTGGTCCTGAGGGAACACAGGTAGTTATAGAGGAAAACCCTGCTCAAGTAAGGTTCCTGATGCCTGGAGAATTTTGAGGGCATATCACTTCAAAGTCAACCACGAGTTTCCTACATTTCTTGGACATTTGGGGAAGGAAGAGCTCTTCTCCAGGAAGTTTCTGCCACATGCCAGGCTTGACATCCTTGAACATGATGGGTATGGTCCTGCTGTCTAGACTTGGGGGAGAAGCAGTAGCTGGTTTTCAAAGAGGCAAGGAAATAGGGCTTAGAACGTGGAGTGAAGCATCAGGACCTGACTTGCCCAGACTTCATCCAGGGCAGGATTACGAACAGATGGAAAGTGGGAGAAGAAGCAGGCAGGGGGTAACCTGAAAAAGAACTTCTACCTCTCGAAAACATAAAGTCTATAAAGTAGCTGAAATGAATTTGTCAATTTAACATTAAGAAGCACAAGAGCAGGGTAGGTGGCAGTGGGAATGTCTGTTAGTAGAGTCTAAGGACCACACTTGGAGTCCAAGGAACTGGGTGAACCCCAAGGACCCTTCTGGGCTGATAGTCTCATGAGGTTGAGAGATCAAAGCCTGGGAAGTAGGACAAGACCTGATCTGACCCAGATGCCCTAAAATCTTTTGGAGTTCAATGTGAAGGCCAGGTTATTTCCCATGGATCACAGAGCCTTAAAGAAAAGGAACTTGGTGTCCAGACCTCAGTTAGGCTTTCAGTTTCTGGGTCAGCTCACCCTGATTCTTCTCCCTAGCCCTTTTCTCACCCTCACCTGTACTTTACTTTCTGAAAAGACAAAACCTGTTGAGCTGCACCTCTCCTCTATGGAGGGTGGGGGGCGGAGGCTTTCCCCTAAATAAAGGCAAAATACAAGGGACACTCCCAAATCCATGTCCCCCTTTCCTTTTTCTCGTTAGTTCATCCATAAGGATAAGGTTGGGGCCCCAGAGACATCATACCCGATGCATCACAGAGGGAATGTGGGTGGAGGTGCTCATAGGCCGACTCCAAACTAAGTGTCCTGGCTCATCTAAAACTCAAAATAACTGCTTCAGGGTGGCAATGACGGTTGCCACAAAGGAGGAGACAACATGATTGACCCACAGTCTACCCTCACTCTGTAACACAACTCCAACTAGGCAGATTCTCCAGGCCACCATTCCATTTGTCCTTAGGGACTCCTCCCTGGGGTCAGTTCATGAGACACTGTATACTGATTGACTGACTAGGATGGAGAAAACCTCAAAATTCTTACTTCCTCATTTCAGAGTTGGGAGCGTCAGGGCTCAGAGAGATGTGATTAGTCTCTGGCATGGATAAATGTAGGATCAGGAGTCCAGACTCTCGGTCCAAAACTTTCTCAAGTATCCCCTTGACATGACCCTCTGTGTTGGGAAAGGGGTGACGACGCTGTGGACCTGATCTAGCCATTTGTTAGGTGTGGTCATGGTGGGGAAAGAGAGGCAGGAGGGGTGATGGGCTACCCTCCCCATCCAGTTGTCCTACTCTAGAGTTTATTCATCCCCCAGTAGTCCTCATTGGTTTTGTGCATTGTCAGTTAACCAGAGGAAGTGGAATATGGGTTGGCCACTGTTTATGAAGATCATTATTCCTCCAGGAAATAGTCTCCCAGTCAAATGATAACAGAACGGATGGAGGGCAGGAGGAATGAGGCCAGCAGAAAACATAGGTAGGGTTCCCTGCTACTAAGAACTGGGGGAAAAGCTATATGTGTTAGGTTCCATCGATATATAAGAACTTCCCAGAGAAGGGAAGCAACACTTTGAAAGTTTCAGACAGTATTGGCTCACTTAAGCCTAGACTATTTGGATAAACAATGTGGCTCGTGCTGAACACCTGTTTTTCTTCTGGGAGTCTGGCATTTTGGTACATGCTAGGCGGAGGATGCCTACAAGGCCAGCCCCCAATAAAAACTGAGCACTGGACTTCCCTAGTGGTCCAGTGGTTGGGTCAGTTCAGTTCAGTCGCTCAGTCGTGTCCGACTCTTTGAGACCCCATACACCGCAGCACACCATGCCTCCCTGTCCATCACCAACTCCCAGAGTCCACCCAAACCCATGTCCATTGAGTCGGTGATGCCATCCAACAATCTCATCCTCTGTTGTCCCCTTCTCCTCCTGCCCTCAATCTTTCCCAGCATCAGGATCTTTTCAAATCAGTCAACTCTTCGCATCAGGTGGCCAAAGTATTGGATATTCCTTCCAATGAATATTCAGGATAGATTTCCTTTAGGATGGACTGGCTGGATTTCCTTGCAGTCCAAGGGACTCTCAAGAGTCTTCTCCAACACCCAGTTCAAAAGCATCAATTCTTCGGCGCTCAGCTTTCTTTATAGTCCAACTCTCACATCCATACATGACTACTGGAAAAACCATACCCTTGACTAGGCAGACCTTTGTTGACAAAGTAATGTCTCTGCTTTTCAATATGCTGTCTAGGTTGGTCATAACTTTCCTTCCAAGGAGTAAGTGTCTTTTAATTTCATGGCTGCAATTACCATCTACAGTGATTTTGGAGCCCAAAAAAATAAAGTCAGCCAGTGTTTCCACTGTTTCCCCATCTATTTGCCATGAGGTGATGGGACTGGATGCCATGATCTTAGTTTTCTGAATGTTGAGCTTTAAGCCAACTTTTTCACTCTCCTCTTTCACTTTCATCAAGAGGCTCTTTAGTTCTTCTTCATCTTGTGCCATAAGGGTGGTGTCATCTGCATATCTGATGTTATTGATATTTCTCCCGGCAATCTTGATTCCAGCTTGTGCTTCCTCCAGCCCAGCGTTTCTCATGATGTACTCTGCATATAAGTTAAATAAGCAGGGTGACAATATACAGCCTAGATGGACTCCTTTTCCTATTTGGAACCAGTCTGTTGTTCCATGTCCAGTTCTAACTCTTGCTTCCTGACCTGCATACAGATTTCTCAAGAGGCAGGTCAGGTGGTCTGGTATTCCCATCTCTTTCAGAACTTTCCACAGTTTATTGTGATCCACACAGTCAAAGGCTTTGGTATAGTCAATAAAGCAGAAATAGATGTTTTTCTGGAACTCTCTTGCGTTTTCGATGATCCAGCAGATGTTGGCAATTTGATCTCTGGTTCCTCTGGCTTTTCTAAAACCAGCTTGAACATCTGGAAGTTCACGGTTCATGTACTGCTGAAGCCTGGTTTGGAGAATTTTAAGCATTACTTTACTAGTGTGTGAGATGAGTGCAATTGTGTGGTAGCTTGAGCATTCTTTGGCATTGCCCTTCTTTGGCATTGGAATGAAAACTGACCTTTTCCAGTCCTGTGGCCATCGCTGAGATTTCCAAATTTGCTGGCATACTGAGTGCAGCACTTTCACAGCATCATCTTTCAGGATTTGAAATAGCTCAACTGGAATTCCATCACCTCCACTAGCTTTGCCTGCTAATGCAGAGAACATGGGTTCGATCCCTAGTCTAGGAGGATTGCCCATGCATGATGAGGGGCAACTGAGCCCACACGCCTCAACTATTGAGCCAGCACTCTAGAGCCCATGAGCTGCAACTACTGAAGCTCTGCACCTAGAGCCCATGCTCTGCAACAAAAAGTCACCACAGTGAGAAGCCCGCACACTGCAACCTGAGAGTAGCCCCTGCTCACCGCAACTGGAGAAAGCCTGTGCGCAGCAACCAAGACCCAGCGTCACCAAAAATAAATAAATAAAGCCAATCACTGCGTCTAATGGGGTTTCTCAGAGGACACTTTACAGGTACTGTCACAGTCTGCCGCTAGAGAATTAAGTACATCCTGTGTGATTCAACTGGGAGAGGCCTCTTGGAAGCTTGTGCCTGGTTTCCCTCAGTCTTTTTCCCATGCACTTTTTCCTTTTGATGATTTATTCTGTAACCTTTTGGTGTAATAAATCATAGTGTGAGTATGATTATATGCTGAGTTATGTGAGTCCTGATAGCAAATCATTGAACTGGTAGGTGGTCTTGGGAAACTCAGACAGGAGATAAGCCTAGGTTTCACAGAAACAACCATAATCCTAGCAATCTTTTAGGAATATACAGCTTAAACTAGCACTATCCAACAGAAATATAGTACCAGCTGCATGTGTAATTCAAATTTTTCTATCAGTTGCATTTTACAAAGCAAAAAGAAACAAGTGAAATTAATTTCAATATAATTTCTTTAACCCAAATATAAAAACATTAAGTGTAACCATGTAATGATATAAAAATTTATTGAAATACTTTAATTCTTTTTTTTTTTTCTTACTAAGTCTTCAAAAACCAGTGTGTACTTTATACTCACAGCACATCTCAGTTTGGACTAGCCACATTCCAAGTGCTCACTAACCACACCCAGCTAGTGGTTGACAAGTGTAATAGCACAGAGTTATAGATTAATGACAAGGACTCCAGAGATCAACATCTTGTCACAATCTTGGTTTTGCCACCTACCAACTGGATGGCCTTAACAAAGTCATTTAACTAATATATTAGTTTCTTCATCTCTAAAATGGGGATAATAATGTTAGCTACCTCATGAAGTTATAGGAATTCCAAAAGTATGGGGTCGCAAAGAGTTGGACACGACTGAGTGACTGAACCTAACTGAACTGAGTGCCTAGTATGTATAGGATGTTGGGTGAATGCTGACTGTTACTCTTATCATCCAAAAGGTTGGCCTTTGAGATTAATTTGGTCAACTCCTCATTTCACAGATAAAGAAACTGAGGCCCAGAGTTTGGAAGGCACTGATTTCAAAAGCAGAGGCTCCAGCCACCTCTTTTCCTGTCCCCTGGCTAGCTCTAAGATTGCATCTGCCAATTGTTTAGGAATCCAGCAGCTTCAGGGCCCTACCTGGATTCTGCCATCCCTTCTTGATTATAAAAAAAGGGCCACCACTGGAGTTGGCATGAAGTGGTGGGGCCTTGGCTTCCCTTCTGCTACCCCCCCATCCGGGTTGGGCTGGCTGACCTCATCACTGAGTCCAGCTCTTACTCAGCACTGACAGGGTTGGCATCCATTGTTTTCACTTTTCACTGCCCTTCTTGTTTATTAACTCATGTTCTATCTCCTTCTAAGACACAGAGCATCAGCACTTTTTTAAAAACCTCCTTTTAATCATCTACAGTTCCTGTTCACCCACCAAGCAGGTAGGTAGTGAATGTGCCTAAAACAGAGAAAGTGAAGAGGGACTTGGTGCTCACTTATTTGAGATGCAGTAGAGCAGCTTCTCAGGCTGGAAACAAAACTGGCTTATGATTTCTTTGCAACATCTGTCTCCACCCTTGCTTTCCTGAAACCCAAATGCAAATCATCTACTCTCCTCTGACAAGCTCACTCAGCATAACTCACGTGTCTCAAATCTTCCCAGTAGCTGGAATCAGACCAGTTTTGTGGGCTCAGAGCTAGACTAAAATTCTGCTTATTCAATTTGCCAAATAGTGTTTATTTGGCATTCATTTATTTAATATTTACTGAGCATCTACTGTGTATTAAGCCCTTTGCAAAGTGGTGAGAATGAGACCTACGTGGACCTTATGATTTAGTGTGAAAAGGGGACAAAAAAGAAATAATGGTAAAGTAAATGGTAAACAAAAAGTTAATGTAAAATGTCAAATGCTCTAGGAATTATAATAAATCAAGGGGACCTGAACAAAACTCTTTCCTTAAGAAATGACATCTGCACTGAGACCTGAAAATGGTAGGAGAGAACCAGTAAAAGAGAACATAGAGAGTAGAGGCAACAACATAGCTGGAGGTGAGAGAGAATGGCATGTTAGAACAACTGGAGAACAGTCTAGCACAGCTCAGCAGAGAGAGCAAGAGAAGTGTGGCGAAAGACAAGGAAGCGGCCAGATTTGGAGGATATTGTCCTAAGGGCTAAGGAATTTGGACTTTAACCTGAAGGCCAGGGGAAACAGCCTGGTGCAGAATAACATCTTTCGAAACAGGATTCCAGGGAACAAATCAACCAAAAGTGCCAAAAAGGCTGATGGTAAAAAAGCTAGTAAGTATGAAATTTATCCTTGTCTTCACGATCTTTGTACTGAGGCTTGAACCTCCTTTGAAAGTAGTACACAACATGAAGGCCCAATCCAATGACAGGCTATGCTCCCTAACCTCCCATCTAGTGTTCATGAGATCAGTACTCCCAAGTCTGGTTCAGCCCAGGTTTTCCTTAGACCCTTGGAGCTGCAGAGCCCACCATGGAGAGATTGTCAAGGACCCTTGTTTAACAGATGGACCAGAGAAGGAAAGTCACTTGTCTGTGGCCCCACTGCAAGCTTAAGGCTCTGACTCCTTGTTTTCCCCAAAGAAACTGAACACGAGGGCTAGGATTAGGGTAAGGCAATTCAGGCACTCAGGGTGCACCATTTAAGCAGGTACTCACGGGTGCCATCTCTGCACTCTCCTTACCCTAGTCCTGGCTCTGGTGGACTCACTTTGAAGGCAGGGATTGTAACTTCCAGAAAACTCTCTGGCATCTTTCATGGTTTTTGTTTGTTTGTTTAAGATTTTTTGTTTTGATGTAGACCATTTTTAAAGTCTTTATTGAACTTGTTACAGTACTGCTTCTGTTGTTTATGTTCTGGTTTTTTGGCTGTGAGGAATGTGGGATCTTAGCTCCCTGACCAGGGATCGAACCCACATCTTCTGCATTAGAAGGTGAAGTCTTAACTACTGGACCACCAGGGAAGTCCCCTCTTTCATGGTGTTGACAAGGTGCTAGGCACATATTGTGAGGAATCCTAGATGCCTACTGATGCAAATGAATAATGGATTTCTGACAAACTATATATACAGATGTTTGTATCTTTGGGTAAATATGACCTTCAAGATACCACAGAACAAAGTCCAGAGGGCCCAAGAATGTACTCTAGGCCTGGATTCTGGTCCCCTCTCGGCCACCAGTTTGGTGTGGGTGAATTGTTCCCCATCTCTAGGCTTCAGCAAAATGAGGCAATTGAATAAATAATATTTGTTGACTACATACTCTGTGTCAGACACTGTTCAAATGCTTTTGTGCTTTAACTCAAAGTTAAAGGCCTTCAAGACTCCCTTCAACAGGCTGTGGTTTGAGGTAAGGAAGACTTCACAGAGAATGTGGGATCAAGACAGCCCTTCCAAATTGCCACAGGAACCATACCGTCTTAAATCATGATAAAGGCATGGTATCTCAAGGCACTTGTCCATCAGAAGACACAGAATCACCTGCCTCAGAGTCAGCTCTGGAACCTGGCTGAAGGTGGAGTCTCAGCCCTTGCCCCTAGAGATTGTAATACAATGATTCTGAAGGGGGACCTAGGTATCTGTATGAAAAGCTTCTCAGATGACTCTTTTAGTCTGATTTGGGAAGCACTGACTTCAACACATACTGCTGTCTGTGGATAGAATCATGCATGAACCTCGAACTGCCTGACCTGGTCATCAGCATCTCAAAGCAGAGAAACAAATTCACTGATATTTTTTTTTTTTCTGTGTGGCATGTGGGATCTTAGTTCCCTGACGAGGGATTGAGCCTGCACCCCCTGCACTGGACACACAGAGTTTAAACCAGTGAAAAAGAAACTGTAGTCACTCAGTCATGTCTGACTCTTTGTGACCCCATTTGGGGCTCCTCTGTCCATGGAATTTTCCAGGCAAGAATACTGGAGTGGGTTGCCCTTTCCTTCTTCAGGGGATCTTCCCAACCCAGGATTGAACCTGGGTCTCCCGCATTGCAGGCAGATTCTTTACCATGTGAGCCACCAGGGAAGCCTTAAACCACTGAACTATCAGGGAAACCCCCAAATCCATTGACTGATTAATGCCACAGATACTAAGCACCTGATGTGTCCTAGGCCCTGTGCCAGCTGGTGGTTATGGTTCCTACTCTCAAGGTACTCCTGGTCTAGGTCTGTCACTTATTTTTAGAAGCAAGTCATCTAGCCAGAACCAGAAGGGCCTTAGACAGCATCAACCAATCCCATCATGCAGTTGGGGAAACTGAGACCCAGAGAGGGAAAGCAATATGTTCAAGACTACACAGGGAGTAAATGTATTTTCTGCTCTCAAACCAGCTGAGGAATCCCAATGTTCTTCTAGGGAATGGGGCTGCATTCAAAAATTCTAGCGCAGTCAACTCGTTGCTTTTTAAGCACTAAGCCGACATAGAGTAAATATTCCTGGAGGTCTCACTTCAGATCTTGCTGACATTTTAAGTTCTTGATATCCCTTCTACCAGAATGGAGGCAGGAGGAAACAGGGAACACCAAGGGAAGTTCCATCAATTCTTCGGTGCTTTTTAAAGCCCCTTCTATGGCTGGGCTGAGGACAAAGTGCTTGCCTCTTCCAGCACTTTGGAGTCGAAAGAAGAGGGGGCTGCCTCAAGGGTTCACAAGCACCGGGCTCCCATCTCTCGGCCCAGACTTGCTTATGTCACTGTCGCCCAGGGAGGGAAGCGGAGGGGAAGTCGTTCCCGCCCCTGAAATGCCAGCCGCCTTGCGATTGGCTACAAAGACTTTGGCCCGGCCGCGGATTGGTCACCGCTGAGGGCTTGAAAGGTGGATGAGAGCAGACGACACCTCAGACGGACCGTGGCCCGGGATCAGACAGCGTCTGCGGCGAGCCGAGACGCGCCCCCAGCCCATCATGGCCCGGCTCTTCCGGGCATCCTGCCTTCTCTCCCTGCTCCTGGCCGGCTTCGTTCCGCCGAGCCAGGGACAGGAGAAGTCGAAGGTGAGTGAGCCTCGGGGGTGGGGGGCCAGGGGAAAAATACAGCCCGCAGGTGTCACCATCTCTCGGTGAGGGCTTCCCTCTAGAAGGATGACACCTAGGTGCGAGAGACGCCCTTAACTCCCGCTGCTTCCCTCTTTGGCGCACTCAGACTGTCGTCAGACCCTTCGCAATTTCATCTGCTGGAGACCTGGGTGCCCCGGGTGGGCGGAATGAATGAGGGAGGAAGGTTTGTCTCTCCAGAGTTCACACTTTCTTCCCCACCGCTACCTCCGGGCCGCCTTGCTACATCCAAACCACTATCTGTTTCTGAGACCCTTCCCTTACAGTGGACCCTGAAGAGGGTGTGGGGGCCCAGAAAATGGCCTGGAGACTGGGGGTCTGGGTGGCTGCAGAGTTCCCAGGGAGAATGGCAGGCAATGTGTTGTGCCCAAATAGCCCAAGCATAAATGCAGGTAGGATTCTGGGATACTGGTAAAAGAGGCTGACAGAACGAGCTCTGGGCTGGCAGCAAAGAACGCCCAGGACACTGACTAGACCTCTCATCCTTTGTGGACCTCAGTTTCTCCATCTGCTGGAGGTGAGAGCACAGGGCACAAAGAGGCTGATGACTTCAGAGGGGATGCTTGGAGAAGCTGCAAAATCCACACACCGTTCTCTGAAGGGTTTCCTGTTTGGGGGCAGCCTCAGTACCCACCAGCCACAGCCCTTATTGGCCTGCCAGCTCCATAGAAGAGGCAGAATTCTCTTGAGCCTGAGTCTACCCTCAGTAGAGCATGCGGTCCTTAGCTAGAGTGGGGATGCTGAGGTCAGGAGCAGAGGTGACCTGGCATGCTTAGACCTCTCCTCTTCCCCAGGGTGGGGAGTCAGGAGCCAGGCATAGACCCAAAGAGAGAGATTTCTGTTTCCAGCCTCCCAATCCATACACACACCAACACACACACACAACCCTCACCTGTATAAAATCAAGAAGCTCTGTGCTTCTGTTTTTTAAATCTTCCATTCTAAGATCTTATGACTCTACAATTCTATTTCCGTAATCCTGTCTATTGTTCAGGAAGCCCATTAAAAATGCAAGGTTACTTCTGCTTGTTTCTATCCCCTGTCCTGTCCTCAGCTTAAATTCCGATCCGTCTGCCTCTCCTGGGAGTCAGCCTAGAGACTGGATGGTTATGGGGCCACTTCCTCCTAGCCTCTGGCTTTGTATCCAGTCTTGTTCATAATCTCCAATTCAGAAGGTATTTTCCAGGGCAGGGATGGGTCTGAGTTTTGATATTAGGGTGTGGAACTGAAGTGAGGGCAGACCATGGGTAGGGCAGGATCACGGAGTCAGTCCTATAACCTCAGTTTGGGGAGAAGGAAAGATAGGAAGATGGGGCCCTGTTTCAAGAAGGTGGAGGTAAGAACATGGATCCCATGAATAGCTCATCATAGCCATGTGTTCTCTGTAGAACTCTGGGGATGGATTCAGAGAAAACAGGATGGGTATGGTCTAGAAAAGCCTTAGAGTGGGGTGTGATCATATCAGATGCAACCAGCTAGGACTTGCTAGCCAATGACAGTCTGGTCCTGCCCCATCTTTCCTCCCAGGTCTTGAGAGGGTTGAAATGTCATAGCCTCCGGTTCTAGGACTCAATCACTACTTATCTTACCCCCAGCTCCAGGGCCAAGGCAGAGGGCCAGGGGCAAGTGGAGAAAAGGATGGACAAAGGGCGACAGCCCCAGAGGGATATTTGTCTCCACTCAATTCAAAGGGAGGGGCTGGGGAACAAAGCCTTTCCTCGCTGTCCCCTCTCCAGTCCATCTTAAGGCTGCCCAGGCTCCCTGTCCTTCCCCCACAAAAGGACTTCACAGAGGCTAGAGAGAATAACAGCTGCTGACGTGCGTGGGCTCCTAGTAACTGCTGGTTTCTAGGTGACTAAATCAGGCAGATAGAATGAAGGAACCACCGGCTGACAATCAGAGCTGAAGAGCCCTCTAGACAGCCCTGAATCTGACCCCATCTCATAATCAAGGAACCAGAGCCCAGAGAAGGGACAGGAGTAGTCACATGGGAGGCCCGGCCAGGCCTAGAACTCAGGTCTCCTGGCCCCAGTCCAGCTCTCCTCTCACACCTTCACACGGTTAGGAGTGGTAAGATGAGTGAGGAGACACACAGACCAGCAATGCAAGCCAGCCGGGGTCCTGGCAGGGTCTCCCCTCCAACTCTCAAGCCGTCTGAACTCTCCTGTCTTATGCAATTGTGGGAGGATTGAGGTACCCTCCCCACCCCCCATCCCCATCTCCTCTGACCTCTGGTTAAGGTTCAGGGTTCTGGGACTCCAGGGACCCACAAGAGGAGGGGCGGGGCCTATAAGGAGGTGGGGCGCATGCTCAGTAGTGAGAGCAGGCTGTGGCTCTTTCCCCTACCATTGTCACTCTCCGACCCCTCTCACTCTGAACCCACAGCACCAGCGTGGCAGGCCCAGTAGAAAGCAGGAGGCTTTGTCACAGGTCCCTTTTACTGGAAATACTCTGCCCAGTGCATCAGCTTCCTCATACCGGCTGGTGAACACCCACGTCTTCTTCACAGTAACACAGCAATGTCAGGGCCCTTTACCCTACCCCTTGATGGAGGGACGGGGGCTGGGTTTCTTTCCAGAGGCTTTCAAGATGGTTTTAATCTACTAGAAAATTCCCACAGCCATTTTGGGAGATAGGTGGTTTTTTCCTCGCCCGTCAATAGATGGAAACTCAGATTGAGAGTGACTTGCTCAGGGACACACAGCCAGCAAGACTCAAATCTAATGAGAGGAGATTCCCCTTGCCCCAACCCACCCTGAAAATGGGCTTAGAAGCTGATCCTCCCGCTGTTTTCAAGCTTCCCTTATTTAGACAACCTCTTGGCTTTTTTTTTTTTCCCTCCCCATTTCACAGTTTGTTTTTGGGCTAGGGCGGAGTGGAGAGGCAGGCAGGAGGCCTGGCCTTCTGGCTGCTAGACCCCTGTGACCAGCTAGGGTGTGTTTGTTGTGTCCTGGCTGTTTGCATTTGGAGCTGGAGCTGACCCCAGCTGGGGCCCAAGAGGCCCAGGGGCTGGAGGAATGTCAAGCTTTGGTCTCAGGCCTGCCTCTGGCACCCACCAAAAGTCACGAGGCATGGAATATTAGACTCACGTGAAGCAGGGAATTCGTACCTGAGCCAAGAACGCTTGCAGCGGTCAGGGAATGGCCATGTGGAAGGAGTCCAGCTCCCCCAGCTCAGCAGGCCTACGGAGTCTCCAAGACAGAGTGGCTTTCTTACACCCGTCCAGGGCTACGCCCTACCAGCCCAGGTGTCTTTCTTTACTCGGTTGGGCCCAGGTGCACCTCACCTTAACAGCAAGTCTTCCAGGACTGGCCAGAATAGAGTGCGTGAATTTGCTTCTCTTAACTCCAACCACCTGTCTCTGGTCTATAATGCTAGCTTGCATTCAGTTTGTTTATTGTCTTCCTGCCTCTCCTCAGATGTCCAGGCCAGGACTGCCAGCCCACCTGCTAATTGTGGTAGTGATGCCATGACGCACTCTCAAGAGTAGACCCAGATTTTTGTAGTCTGCACCAAAAAATGGTAGAGATGAGATGGGGATATAGTGGGGGGTGGGGTGGGTGTAAATTCAGCATCTCACTTGCTGGCAGTAATCCATTCCCTCTTCTCCCACCAAGAGTGATGCTGTCAAGCCATCGTGGTTCAGAACAGCTGGTCCAGTTCAAGGTTCTCACTTTATAAATGAGGAAACTGAGGCCCAGAGAAGAGAAAGGGCAAGTCCAAGACCACACAGGGAGTTAGAGGCAGAGCTGGTTCCCTAACTCAGAGCCCATTGTACATTGACTCTACTAGTCTGGAGGCAGACTGTGGATCAGCAACTGGGCAAAGAGGAAGGCCTCAAGGTCATTGTCACACTGCTCAACGCAGGGAACATCGGCTCTATGCCAGGCACTGGGCTTTATCCTGACCATCCCATTTAATCCTCCCAGCAGGCCTGGCCCCATTCCTGGCCCCCATCCTACTTCCCTATTTTTGAACAACAGCCTCAGCTTTCCAGTTCTCCAGACTGGAAATGTCTGAATCACCATTTTCCACACTGTTGTTTCCTTGTTTCTGTTCAGCTCTTCCTTCACGATGGTCTACTTCAGGCTCTCATCACCACTTGCCTGCATTATTCTAACAGCTTCCCAGTCTCCACCAGCCCATCTAATAACACCGGCATGGGGGTAGTCTCCCTCACAGCCTGTCTGGTGACTGTCTAAACTGACAAGTGATGTAGAAATAATGACCATAGTTATTTCTCCAAGTTTCCATAGCACTCACCAGCTTATTAAATCCTTTTAGTACTATTATCTTGTACAATGAAATAGGAGACTTCAGTTCTAGTCCAGTTTGAATTCTTGGGCAAGTCAAGACCACGTGGGCAAATGTGTTCCGCCACTCCCTGGTATCTTGAAAATGGTGGTGTCCGAGTTCCCTTCCAGCCCTAACCGCTCCCCGGTGCTGGTCTTCTCTTGCAGACGGACTGCCATGCTGGTGTGGGCGGCACCATCTATGAGTACGGGGCCCTCACCATCGATGGGGAGGAGTACATCCCCTTTAAGCAGTACGCTGGCAAATACATCCTCTTCGTCAACGTGGCCAGCTACTGAGGCCTGACAGGCCAGTATGTTGGTAAGAGCCACCCCCTCTTCCGCTGCTGTGTTTGGGGCTGTTTCTGCCAGTTGAGCACATTCCAATCACAGGAGCTTTTCTGGTGCAAGGCGAATAGGGGTGATGGTCATCATGAGATTTCAAACCTTGTACCTGAATCCTACTGTGTTCCATGGTTCTGTGAAAATAATTATATAACCTGAGGTCTGATCCCCTACAAACATGTTCTAGAAAATTCTTAGTTATCCTTCATCCCTGGGTATCTCAATTGCCCTAAAAGAAGAAGGATGGAGATTGGGTTTGTGCCTGGAACTTCCTTTCATTGGAGTGAGAAACAGTAGCTTCCTCTTGCTGAGAAATTCTCCCCTGTCCTCAGCCCATCTGCCTCAGTGCTTCTCTTGGCCCCTGGCCTGAGTCCCCAGGGTTTGTGTGTTAGTGACAGAACCAGGTTTCATGATCCCTGGCACCCCCTACTTCTTTCTCCTTAGCTGGGTCAGAGTCAAAAGCCAGGGGACAGACAAGCCAAAGGCATCTGACAGCACCCACCAGAAAATGTTTTGGGGGTATGGGAGGGAGGCAAGGGCAATCTAACGTAGAATGTTCTGCCTGACAGTCATGGGCAAATTCCTGGAAGTGGAATGACAGTGAACTGGATGGCCCAGTGGGTAGTGACCGCTCTGGCTAGAATGCTTCCATGTAGCCCTTGGAATAGAGCAGAGTGCATTTGGGCAAGAGGTGGGCTGAGCGTGGATGCTGCACAAGAGGCCAGGAGGCACTGAGAGGAGTGAGAGCTGGGCCAGGATCTCCCCTGGGCCCCTGAATACCCAAAGTATAGGAGGGATGTGAGGGCTCCATCCCACCCCAGGGAAGTCATCTGCCTTCTGCCCAGGGATGGATGGTTCTCACTCCAGGAAACTCCTGGAGAGTCCCGAGAGTCCTGTAGGAGCCCACAGCCTACAGGCCCAGGTGGTGGGTTTAGGCAGTGGGTGACTGATTACTAATTTGAGGAAGTACATTGCTCTCTTCTCCCCCAAACCTCCAACCCATCCAGGTTGGACTCCGTAGGACGGGGCTTGAATGCCAGCAATGCCACACTCAATGGATTATCTTGGGCAAGTCCCTTCCGGTCAGGCCTCAGTGATTTCAGCTACACAATGGGGTGGGCAGGTGGATGGTACACGGGAGGTGGGACTCCTCACCAGGAGTCCCCGTCTCTGCTCTCTCCCTGTTCCAGAACTGAATGCACTGCAGGAAGAGCTTGAACCATTTGGTCTGGTCATTCTGGGCTTCCCCTGCAACCAATTTGGAAAACAAGAGCCAGGAGAGAACTCGGAGATCCTAGCCACCCTCAAGTGAGTGCTGACTCAGTGCCCTGAGAAAGCTCCTCTAGCATGTCCCTTCCACCCTGCGCCCCAGCCCAGGCTCCAGGGATCTTTTATGCTGGCCCTACTCACGGTGGATATTTATCAGCCAAGAACTACTCTCTCCGTCCAGGAACTCTGTTTAGTGGAACAAGCGGGAGAGGTACCAGGAGAGAGACACGGTCAGGGATGATGGCTGTAAGCCATGCTGGGGGAAGGGGAGAACAGGTTGAGGGCAGGGGTTATTAAGAAGTTACCAAATTGAATGAAGACTGCAGACCCACATTATACCTGTGCCCATTTAACAGTCACTGGCTCCCACTGCCCATTATAGCATAAAATCCAGATTCCCAACCCCTCTTCCCCAGTTCTGTCCCCTCCTCTTATTTCTGAGCCCATGTCTCTGGGACCCACACAAAAACATTCCTCTTAGGTATGTTCGACCAGGTGGGGGCTTCACACCCAATTTCCAACTGTTTGAGAAAGGCGATGTGAACGGGGAGAAAGAGCAGAAGTTCTACACGTTCCTGAAGGTGAGTACACAGCCAAGCCACATTCCTGAAGGTGAGTACACAGTCAAGCTCTGCAGAGCCTCTCTACCCGGCTGATGCTGGCTCCGGATGGGGCTACAGCCGCTCCTGGCTCCAGGCCACGTAGACAAGGCCTGTGCCACCCTCCTTTGTTCCTGGGCTCTTGGGGAGTTTCCTGGCATCTGAGGGCTTTGTAGACCTTAGGGGCTCATCACCTCACTTTACAGACAGGCCCCAGAAGGGACGAGCTTAGGGGCTCACAATATGCTGGAACCAAAACTGGTGCTGGCATTCAGTTTTCCAACTCCCAACCTGTCGCTCTTTTCTCAACGTTGGGCTATTCTCCTTCCCCCGAGAAGTCCTGGGAAGGAGGAGGGATAAGAGGGTGGGAAGGGCCCCAAGCGGTGTTGACACTTCTCTTATCTCTCCTCCAGAACTCCTGTCCTCCTACCTCGGAGCTCCTAGGCTCACCTGGCCGCCTTTTCTGGGAACCCATGAAGGTCCATGACATCCGGTGGAACTTTGAGAAGTTCCTGGTGGGGCCAGATGGCATCCCCATCATGCGCTGGTACCACCGCACCACGGTCAACTCTGTCAAGATGGACATCGTGACCTACATGCGGCGGCGGGCATTCCTGGAGGCCAAGGGGAAGTAACTGAGGCCTATCCCAGCCCCCCATGTCCACCACACAGGCTAGGGAGGACTCTGTTCAGGAAGGAACCCATTTCTCCAACTATACCACACTCCCATGCTAGACCCTTTACTGCTACACAAGGCCCCAGCCTGAGATGAAAGTTTGTGTCTGTGCTGCTCTGCACATGGGCGTTTCCACACATGCCTACAGGCGTGGGTACACACGAGTGTAGGGCCACACATGTCAACCTGCACAAGTCTATGTGTGGCAACAGCTGTGCGCCGTGGAGAGTGCCAGAGAAGAACTTCCCTTTCACTCCAGTTCTCTGTTCTAGTGATAACCATTCACTTTCAGCTGAGTCCAAACTGAAAAACCAGCTCTAGATTCAACTGTTCTGCTTTAACCAGGACCTCACCCTACCGGGCTGGCATCTCTCACTGCCTCTAAACACCACCCAGAAGTGCCCGGAAGTTTCTGGGTCCGCCGCACTGCCTGACCCCCTCCTTCTCCACCACACAGCCTCCCTCCTTCCTGAGGGCCCTCCTTCGCCACCCCCCCACAGTATTCCCTGAGAGTCGCCAAGGCAGATGTGAGAGCAGGGGCCACATTCCCCATGTCGGGGCGGCATCGCCATGAAGGAGGGGCCCGAAGCCCTCGTGGGCGGACCTCCCTTGAGCCTGTCTGAGGGGCCAGCCCTTAGTGCATTCAGGCTGAGGCCCCCGGCCAGGGATGCCACTCCACTCCCTCGGGGGGTGTGTCCTCTCCCCTCACCCTGACCCGTTGGCATTAGACTCACCCCTGTCTGCCTAGTAAAGGCCTTTCTGCAGCAGCTGAGCCTACTGTCACGCTTCTTCCATGGGGCTGCCCCAGCGTGGGGGCAGGAAAGCGGGAGGTGAGGGGAAGGAATGAACGGAGGGCTTCGGGTCCTTGCTTTTTGGTTTCTACCTAGGCCCACTCTGCCTCCTCACTCAGCATTTAGCTCACATCTACTGTCATCCCACAGTTCTCTCTAAGGCAGCTAGCACTGAGATGAGGTGTTCCATTTGACAGATGAGGAAACTAAGGCTCACAGAAGGGCCAGGCCTTGCCCAATGTCTCCTGACAAGTGAGGGGCTGGACTGTAATGTAAACTCAGGTCGCCTGACCGCAGCCCCTGGATGCTCCATCTTCACAGAAGCTCTGAGCAGGATCCCAGGGGATACCTGCCAAGAGTAATGGTGGTGCTCTTGTGGGGATTCAGGGGGTACGTCTGGGAGGAAGAGGGCACAGAGGGAAGGGGGGCCAGTAAAGCAGCACTCTGGTTGACAAGGAGGAGCACATTAGCCAGGGCATAAAAGAAATCCGGTCACAAAATGCTCATCTCCAACTTGGATTTATGTCCAAGATTCGTGCAAACAGCTGTCCAGGGATCAAGAGCCACCCCAGTCCAGGCCTCCACACCACGAGCCTCCAGCTGAGGGCCTGGCGGCTCCAGGCTGGGCCCCTCGGCCGACAGGGGTCTCGAGTGCACCACCTGGAGACTGACATCTTGCCAGCAGTGTCCGCAGAGGACGGCAGGTCCAGGCAGGATGGCGCCTCGCTCCACTCGGGGGCACAGTAGTGGGCTTTTCCCAGTCACTCCAAAGGAGAGGCCCAGGTGGACGCCTTCTGGATGGAGCCTCTCCAGTCTGCAGACTGTCCAGGTTGGGGCCAGGGCTCAAGCCAGCCAGCCATCTCAGCCTCCTGGGTGGCTACAGCTCTGGCCACACAGAGCCTGTGGCCTCTAGCTTTCCAGTAATCTGAAGTCAGCTGGCTCTGTGAGACGAAGGTTTCACAAGGGACTAGTTTCACTGAGGTCCTTCACGGTCATTTTTGGTGGACTCTAAATAAACAAATTTAGGACTTAAAGATGAGGCGGTACAGTAGGTTTCAAAGTCCTATGGAAACGAATACAGTAAGAGTGGGGAAAAAACCAGGGTTGTTGGGTGTTAATGAGTGCTAGGCCCTGGTCTAAGCACCTTAGGTACATTTGTCATTCAATCCTTGCCCAGATCTAGGAAGCAGGCAGATTATTACCCCTTTATGGGGGTCGGAAATAGGCACAGATGAGTTTTTAAAAATTTGCTCAAGGTCCCAGGTCTAGGAAGTGTTGGCACCCAGTCAGTCTGGTTCCAGATCCCAGAAATGGAGTAGTTCTGGGAGAAGGGACACTCCTGCCCACTTGGCCACCCTCTGCCCTCATTAAAGCAGGCTCCTACGGCTCCACAGAACCCCTAGGGCTCCAGGGGAAAACATGAGGAAGTGGCTGACCAGCCCAACGCTTCCTCTTCCCAACCACAAGATCCTCCAAACCACACCCCCTTCGAGTTGCCTTGCAGCCTTTGCCCACACTATTGCAGAGGGGCCCTCGACCACCTGGCATGGGGCAGGCTCCATTTCTGCACAGCTGCGACCTTTAGAAAACTCTTTGTGCTGAGATGGACTTGGCCTCCCTATGGCTCCCACTAGTTGCGATTCTGTTCCCAGAAGCCCCCACAGGCAAGGCCCCATAAAAGCCTCACAGAAAGCTAGGGAGAGACTAAGGGCCCAGAGTTCTTTCGCGACCAGCAAATAGATCATTTTAAAATGTCCAAGGCCTGCAGGCTATCCTTAGGATAAAGACCAGCCCTCCTGCTGGGGCCTACAAGGCCCTTGTGGTGGGACCTACCATCCTCCCTGACCTCGCCTTGCCTGCCTCCCTTCTCCATCTTGTTCCTGGCTCCAGCCAAGTCAGCCTTCTGTCGATCCTCAAATCAGCCACAGTTCTTCACTCCCTCCCACCAAGGCCTTTGCACTTGTCTTGGCCTCTCCCGCGTCTTACACAGAGCATGGCATTTAGAACATTAAACTATAATCAATGGAAGGAATGGTTTCAACTAATTCATGGTGCAGTCTCCACCCCTTTCTTCTCAACACTGTTCGAGAAACCTGGGCCTCTCCTCCACTGAGATCAGAAGATATCAAGACTGCCCCCAAACTGGGACGATCCTGGCAGATTTTAAAAAGTTATCTTTTTATAAACCAAGGCCCATTACCAGGGGTCACACTCACCTGGTTCCGTAGGCCTGGCCGTAGGTAAGTCCATCACTTGGGAGCTTTGATTACGTACCCCTCCACAGGGCAGCCGCCAGGTGTATTCTGGCTGCAACAAAACTGGTGCTTAGTACTCAATAACCATAGTAGCAGCTACTGTGACAGAACGGTACTAAGTTCATATTAATCAACTGTAAGTGAATCCTTACAACAACCCAGGTTACCAACCCCATTTTACAGGTTGGCAAACTGAGGCTCAAAGGGGTGAAGTAACTTATCAAAGGTCATCCAGCTTGGCAAGTGGTCAAGCTTTGATTTGAATCCAAGGCTCTATAGTCCCACAGTACACTCCAGGGTTTAAAGATGCATGTAAGGAATGGTAATGGGGGAGAATATAGGGGAGAAGCGGATGGGATGGGGGGCAGCTGGCACTGACCAGGTTGAGGGGGGGATGCCTGAGGGGCTGTGGCAGGGGCACTGAAGAGAATGAGAAAGGGGTCAGAAACTCGAGACAGAATGATAAGGAGAAAAAAAGCAAAAAATTTAAAAAAAAAAAGGAAGAAAAGAGAAAAGGTAAAGAAACTGAGAAGGAAAAGAGAAGAAAAAGCAAAGGGAGAGAATGCATGGTGAAGACCTCATATCTGGTGGCATATGGAGGTCATGAAAAAGGTCAAACTCCTGGCCTGGCTGGCAGCAGAGAGCCCTCCTGCCGGCCCTGCTCCCTTAGCCAGCCTTTTCTGTCCCATACCAGAGCCCTTGAGCAACCCTGAGCTGGAAGGTCCTGCCCCAGGGATGGCAGGCTGCACACCATAGTCTGTTCCCAAGGGGCCAAGGATGCAGCGTCTGACACTCTCACTTGACCTTGCCCTTAGCATGTGTCTGGCTGGCCTGTGTGTGTGTCCTGGAGGGAGGGGCACGGACTCACCAGACGGAAGAGGCGTGAGTTGGGACGTGGGGGCGGGTGCTCCACGGCCGTGGGAGGTGGGGGGTAGCGGATCTGGGACCAGTCCTCAAAGCCTGGGTGCGGCCCAATGGGGGGCATGGGCGGGTAGGCGTAGGGGCAGGCCCCACAGAGGTGCTCCGGGTGGGGCTCCAGGTGGTAGCGGTCTGCTGAGGTCTGCAAGAAAGGTGGCATCTGGCTCTGGTCTGTGACAGACTGCATGGGCCACTCAGTGACGTTCATCCCATCTCCCATTCTCCACTTAGAGTCTCGGTTCTCTGAAGACTGGCACGTGGCCATGGAAGGCTGCACATGGGCCCTGAGTATCAACTATGACGACAGCTGGTATGACCTGAGCACTTGTTCTTTACCATGTACTGTTCTAAATGCTCCAGCTGCATTTTTTGTTTTGTTTGTAAAGCACTTAGCACCACACCTTAAATAAAGAGACAGAGGACCTGACATGTAGTTGAGCTCATAATTCATTGTCATTTGCTGGGTGTGTGTGTGTGTGCTCAGTCACTCAATTGTGTCTGACTTTTTGTGATCCCATGGACTGTGGCCCTCCAGGCTCCTGTGTCCACAGAATTTTCCAGGCAAGAATACTGGATCAGGTTACCATTTCTTTCTCCAAGGGATCTCCCAACCCAGGGATCAAACCCAAGTCTCCTGTGTCTCCTGCATTGGCAGACGGATTCTTCCGCACTGTGCCACCTGGGGCCTCATTAGTTAGCTGGACACCTGAGCAACCAACACCTTCCCCGTCAGACTGCAGCTCCCTGAAGGAGGTAAAATGCAGTAAGTACTGCCTCCTCCCTCAAGCCTCCTCACCTTTGCTTTCCTCTTCTGCTGTCTCAGGGCATCTTTCGCCTTTTCCTCATCTTTGAAGGCTTTTAGCTGAGAGAAAGAGGGAGGGAGAGAAGTCTGTCAGCAGAGGTGCTTCCTGGCCAGGCCTGGATCCAGGGTCTAAGCACCCCCAGGGTGGACTGGCCAACTCATGAAGCCGCCACTCTGGGCCGTCCTGCCTGGCCCAGTGGCGGGAAAGAGCCCTAGGGGGCAGAGCGCAGCCCAGGCTGGGGACTGCGGGTAAGGCCTGCTCACCATGGGCAGTCTGAACACAGGTCAGGATGGCTGCATGAGCCTCACTGCTGCTGTGCTTCGGCATTCACACCTTTTAGCTTCAGTGTGAGAAAGAGTGGATGGCTCAGAGCTAATTGCTACTTCTGCTCTTTAAAGGCATCAAAACTGATTGTGGAAAATCAGGGCAACTTGTGGAGAAGGGAAAGGACTTTCTGAGGGCCACAGAAATGTGTCAGCAGAGCTGGAAGGAGAATTGGTGAGTGTCCTGCCAGCCAGTGTCACCAGGGCCCTTCAACCCATGCCCCCTCCCCATGGCCACAGCCAGCTGCCCCCTCCTGGGTCCTGCTCTTCTCACCTGGGCATGGGACAGGGTGACCTGGGCTTGCAGTTTCTCCACCTGCTTCTTCAGCTCTTCCTTCTCCTCATTCATGCGCTCCCGGTCGCTACGCTCCCTCTGGAAGTCCTCCTCAAAGATCTTCACCTACAGGGGAGGTGGAGGGGAAGAGAGAAGGGGGTGAGGGAGGAGGGACAGTTCTGATTTGGGGCTCAGACCTGCTCAGACCCAGAATCCTGGGCCTCTGATAGGAGTCAGACATCAGAGGTGGTTTTACCCTGTCTTGAAAATGCCTATGGGGAGAGGAATAGTGTACCTCTGGCCCCAACCCCAACTACAAACAGAGTAGTTCTGGGTCACTTGATCTTATATTTTGGGCTTCAACCTAGGGCTTTATTTGATAAAAGGATCCATGGCTAAAAAACACAAAACTGGTCAACAGCCATCAAAACCAGTCCCATCCTTCCATTCTGCCAAGACCCACAGAGAGGTGGAGGCCACAGAAACAGTCTGAGTAGAGGACTGGAGTTCAGGTCTCCTGGTGCCAAGAGCAGAGGGCCTGCAAAACTCTCCTGAGGCTCTGGGGTGGGGGCTGGCACCCTGGCAGGGAAGGGGCGGGTGGGGCACTGTCTCTGCAGTTTCACATCCTCACTGCAGATCAATGAGAAACTGACCAGGCTCGGGACGACTTAGAAGGATCCGAAGCATGGCAGCAAATAGCAGAGAAGCACGTGCGAGAACCAAAGCCTTCTCAACTTTCTTCACTCCTCTGTGTCCCTCAACGAGAAGGTCTGCATTTTATGCTACTGTGTTTAAGCACCTTTCTAGTATTTAATTTCCCTTAAATAAAGGGACAGAGGACTCAAGCACAAAGCCGTGATCAGGCAGAAGTATCTAGCTAGAGTTTAACAACACAGTTTTCCCTTTACTGTATTTATTGCTTATAGTTACCTTCTAATTATGACAAATAATAAATGGTTTTCCCATTTGCAGGAGAAATCTAAAGTTCCCTTTTAAGTATATTTATTGAGTTTATTTAAACATTTGCTTTCATCACACACACTAAGGATCTACTGTACAGCACAGGGAACTCTACTCAATACTCCATAATAACCTATATGGGAAAATAACCTAAAAGTGAGTGGATATATATATATGTGTATAACTGATTCACTTTTCTGTACAACAGAAATTAACAGAACATAGTAAATCAAATATACTCCAATAACAGTTCACTTTTAAAACATAAATTTAAAAAATTCTGCTTTCAAAATATTAGGGAAATAATAGTAGAGCTGGGGCATAGAAATGTTTCAATCATGAGTGGTAGGGGAATGACCTAGATAGGGATACACTGCTGGCAAGGATAAACCTATTCCAGACAGGAGTCCTGGCCAATGGCCAGACAGTGGACTGCAGATTACAGCTTGCATGACTCAAGGTCCATCCTAGGCCCTCGGGGATGCTCCAGCTCCCACTGGGCACCACCTACCTAAGCCGTTCCCCTCAAACTCACCTGCTGTTTCAGCAATTCGTTCTGCGTGAGCAGCTCCTGTTTCCTTAGCAGGCCTCCAGCTCCTTCTGGGCTCCCAAATGCTGTTGGAGAGGATGGGGAGGCCTGAATGTTCAGTGCTTCCTCCAGGGCCTGGAATCAGGAGGAAAGGAGATGGGCCTGTCAGCAGAAGCCCCAGGAAGTCAGGTCCCATTGAAAGGGTCGGGCCCGACTGAAAGACCCCGTTCACGATAAGGATAATAATAATAACCACCACTATTTAATAAACGCCATCTTACAGATGAACACTATACACACATCATTTTACTGAATCCTCTCCACAGTCCTGTGAAGAAAAATTGTGACCTTCGCTCTCATTTCATGGATGTGAAAACTGAGGTTCAGAGACCTGAAGGGATTTGTCCAAAGTCAGACAGCTAGTAAGTGGCAAAGCAGGTATTCAAAGCCAGTATGTGCTCTTAACCAGCAGCCTAAACTGTGGTCTTTATGTAGAAGGGGGAACCTCCCTTTCCCTGAGGATAAAGGGCTCAATTCTTAGCACCCAGACCTAGAAAGAACACGAAGTCCTTTGGAGAAAGAAGCTCAATCTCCTGGACCTGCCCAGAGATTCTCCAGCTTCTGTAACCCATTCCCACCAAGCTAACCCCTCCATCCCCAGGTCTTCTGTACTTAGATTAGCCTGGATTTTAATTTTGATGTAATTAATATTTTACCTTTCCAACCCTGAAAATGGGCTGAAACATCACCAAATAACATTTTGAGATTTTTTGTAAAAGCCCTGTTTTACCACCTTCACAGAATACTTTTCCTTGCATAAACAGTGTGCTCACATTCTCTTGAAAGTTATTCATTAACCGGTTTTCTCCTTCAACCCTGTTAACATGTTGTTTGAGAACTTTGGAATACCTCTCAAGACTGGCCATCCTCATCACAATCTAGACTTCAGCGCCCTGGACAGCAGGGCCTCTGTTGGCCATGTGACAGCACTGCTCACAGTGCCTCCCTGGACCCTGGGGAAAACTTGCCCAACTTGGACTCAGGCCCCTCTTTGTCTCCTTGACTCCCCCCAGAAACAAGAGGAAACTGCAGAGCCAAGAGTAAATTCAAGGGACTTTCCTGGTCCAGCAGCTAAGACTCCAAGCTCCCAATGCAGGGGGCCTGAGTTCGATCCCTAGTCAGGAAACTAGATCCCATATGCTGCAACTCAGAGTTCATATGCCACAACTAAAGATCCCATATGCTGCAATAAGACATGGTGCAGGCAAAGAAAATAAAATTTATGTACATATATTTAAAGTGTAAATTCAGAATGCTTGCGGGAAGGCTATGACTGCACCTCCCTCTCCGTCTGTCCCATTTTTCTGATGAACAGACTGAGGTCCAGGGACAGGGAGAGGCTTGCATTAGTCATCCTTACAAGTTTCCAGCTACACCACAGAAACCTGGAAGGCACTGATCCTGCCTGGGTCATTCTACAACCAGCACCACATATAACATTCTGCCTGATTTAGAGCCCCAAGTCCCCCAGCTTAAGATAGATCATTCTTTTCACTGAGAACAAGTCCCAAGGCCCCACACTTGGCATCATTAATGCTTATCCAACACCAAAATCAAGCAGAAAGCATCACCCCAGCAGGGCTGGGACCCAGTGAATACAAACTCACAATAGAGTCTGCTGTGAACAGAAAGAGCAGGCAGACAGTACAGGAGGAAAACTGAGCCTTCAAGAAAGTTTCCTTTCAAAGCCCCTGCATCAGCTCACTCCTTTAACCCCTGCACTGAAAGGTGGGCAGAGCTAGCATGATTCCAGCCGGGGTTCAGATGGCAAAACTGAGGCCCAGATAGGTTACAGAGGCTATAACTGGGACTAAAATCATCCCTCAGCCCAGCCCACTGCCCGTCACCTTGGCTCAGAGCAGAAGGGTCCCTTTACCTGGGCTCCCCTAGCCCCAGCCCCACCCCCACCCTGGGCCGCATCTCCCTGGATCCCCCTTCTTGAGGGCAGGAACTCAGGCCAGAGCTGATCCACTCCCTTCAGTGAGTTTTTCCTGAACACATGCTTGGTGCCAGGCGCTGGGGGTATGTGCCCTGGTGAAGACACACACCTCCCAACACTGGATGGGAGGACAGGCCATCACTAATCACAAGAAAATGCCAGGAGGGTTTGAAAGAAGCGGCTGGTGCTTTTTAGCCATAGAACAGGGAGACTCGAGGGAGACTCGGGAAGGCCTTCCTGGGAAGCGGTGTTAGAGCTAAACCTGAACAATGAGTGGGTGGCACTGTGTGAGCAGACAGCACATCCCAGGGCCTGCCCAGCTCATCCAGCCGGGCACTCAGTGTGCGGCGAGCGGGGCAGAGGCAGTAGAAACCCCAGGGCAGCGCCCAGGCCCTCAGCACCCTTATCCTGACCCAGGAGTCACCCCTCCTGAGCTGAGGGTTGGGGGTACCAGCCATGGGGTGGGCTCTGCAGCAGGGCTAAGGGAAGTCCTGCCCACCCCTGGACCTTGGCCACACCGACCTTGTTGAGCCTCTGGATCTCCTTTTCCTGGTACTCCCGCTGCCGGGTGAGTGGGCTCAGCTGGTCCTGCAGGTACTTGACCTTCTGGCGCAGCTCCTTGGCCTCTGCTGTCAGGTGCTCCCTGTCGGTCTGTAGGGCACACAGGACTGGTGAGCAGGGAGCCTCTGCAGGGGGCCAGACCCCATGAACCCCTGCTTCGTCCCCAGGTGATTGCACCTCCCCCGCTTGCTCTCACTCCGCAGCCCCACGATGCTCATGCACAAAGCCCTGTGCAAGGCACCCGCGTGAGAGCAGTAATGTCCACATGGCCCTGTCCTCAAGCAAAGGGTGGCTCAGTTGAGTGGAAGGCCCCGGGTTCCAGCACCACCTTCTCCAACAGCGAGGTGAGCCCTCGGGCATTGTCACAGCCTTCTCTGGTCTAAGCTCATCTATCTGCCATGGGTAAGGGGTTTGTAACAGGAGTCACAGATGGGTTTCAGGAGGTCCATGAGCCCCCACACTGAGTGCAAAATTTTGACTGCAATTTATAGAGAAAAGCCACAGTTTCTACCAGGCTCACACAGGGTTCTACTACGATGCACAGAAAGTGATGTCGTTGAAAGTCTCCAAAGAACTTTTCAGCTCTTACGGTCTCTAAGTCTAGTGGAGAAAAGACCCTCAAGGAGATAAACACAGCATGAGGCGGAAAGGGGTCCTCCACAGAGAAACAAAGTCCTGTGAGGTTAAAGAAAGAACACTCCCGCCGAAAAGAAACCAGGGAAGGCTTCAAGGTGGAAGCCCTGCTTCCATACGTACTATGGAACAATCGAGGTTCTTTATCCCAGACAGTCACAGCTGGAAAGGCCCTCAGAGAGCATCAAGTCCTAGCCCCTTCATAGGACTATCCAGAGGTGACTTATCCAAGACCACACAGTGAGCTAGAGCTTGACAAGAGTCCAGGTCTCCTAATTCTGGTGCTCTCTGTCCCCTTGCAAGCCAAAGGGAGGGTTTAAAATAGAAGAAGGCAGTATGGTGCAAAGGCCAGGCATACCCACATGAAACTATTTCTGTGTGTTTACGTGTGCTAAGAGGCCTAGAGAGATACACCCAAATGGAAACAGTGATGACCACGGGGGAGGGCCTGGAACTGGGGGATGGAGTGGTAAGGAGAGATGGTCTGGGGAAATGCCCACTGTAACTCTTGTGTGAACATGTCAACATTCTACAAACTAGCTGGTGAGCTGCTTTCAGCCAGAGATGACAGAGAGCAGCCTTGGGTGGATCTTGTGGCAGTTATTACAGGCTCCTGTGTAAGAGGCTCTGTGTCTGCACGGCCTCTATGGCCCAAACGTCCCTATCCACAGGGCCACGCTTTGTTCTGAAAATTCCACCTTTCCCCCAGCTGACTGGGAAGAGTGTCAGATGCCAGGAACTTAGCCCACCCACTGACGGGAGCCAGGGCCGGGCTGACTGCCCCAGCTGTGACTGTGCTCACGAGAAAAGATTGGCAGTGTCCCCCATAACACACATCCCCATGGACGGGGCGATCACCAGAGGAGGCTGACTGCTTGGAGAAGGCCCCTGCTGATGGAAGGGAACTCTGAAATGCAAACCGTGTTGGAAATGGCCATTTCTACATCAGGCAAAAGCAGCCTCTGCCTAGTTCTCAAGAAGGTGAAAACGTGGTGACACAAAATCTCCAGAGAGCCTGGGGGTCAAATGGCCTTTCCTCTTGAAGCTACCCCAGGATCAGGGCCTTGGCTGGTGTCAGTCACACACACGACAGGTCAGATGCTCCTTCTTCAGGGGACCTGTTCCTGCTCCCCCGCCACACACCCCGAATGAATCTGATCTCCCTTCATGATCTCTCCCTGTAACTTCTCCTGTGTTGTACTTAACACATATCTACTCATTTACTTCTGTAATTAGATGTTCTATGTCTCTTCCCCCAGGGGCGGGGCTGGCCGTTCACTACTGACTCCGTGTACCCAGCGCTGTGCCTGGTGCATCACTGTTGAACAGTGCCCGGATGAAGGACTAAAGGAAGCTCTGTCTAATGCTGGAGCCCCTCTCTGACAACAGCCATCACCACTGTGCAGGTTCCACAGCACCCATGCCCATCAAGTGTACTACAGCAGGCCTGGGGAATCTTTTCACATTTTGTGCTTCCCTGTACAGTTCCATAGACCATGAGACTTTCAATTAACAAAAAGCTCTCCATATGAAAAAATAAAAAAATGAAAAACATATCTAATCCAACCTCAATTTTCAGGTGGGAAACTGAGGCAGAAGGCAGGAAAGCACTTTTGCCTCAGGCCACACAGCCCTTGAGTACCGGAGTCAGAGAGGGAACCGGGTCTCCCAACACCACCCCCAGCTCCCAGCTGATAGGGAGGAGAGAGCAGGCCTCCAGAGCTGAGTCTGCGAGACGCACAGTCACACTTGCCTCCTCCATTTCTATCTTGGACTTGGCCAGGAGCAGCTTGCGGTCAAAGTCGCGCTGCTTCTGCTCCCGCTCAGCCTCCAGGTCAGTCACCTGCTTCTGCAGGTCTGCCAGCTTCTGTCGCAGCTCAGTGATCTGGGTTCAGAGGCAGAGAGAGGGAGCGTGTGAGGGCTGGGACAGACACCCACAGTTCAAGGCTGCGGCGAGGGAAGCAGCATGCATGGCGCTGAGGATGCCCTGAGAGCCCAGCGGAGAAGCAGGGGTGCAGCCTGGAGTTCCCATCACCCTCACAATACCTTCTGCTCGTACTGCTGCTTCATGGACCGGAAATGCTGGTCCCATTGCTTGTTCACTTCCAGCAGCTGCGGGGGAGAGACTGGGGTTAGCAGGAAATAAGCAGAGGAGGACCAAAGAGAGCCCATGCCACCACCACCAGCTTTGCAGGCGCATCGTGCAGCTTGTGTGGGTGGTGGGTCCACACGCTGCCTTGATCCCATCCTTCTCACAACCGTTCCTCAAAGTGAGTCACCTTTATCAACCACCCCATTTTACCCTTACCAGGAAAGCAAGACTAACACCAAGACACAGAAACAGTACATAATTCTGGTATAGAATTATGGGACCCACACCCATGCAGAGGGCAATTCGGGACTATGTATTAACTTCAAGTTCTCTTTAACCAAATAATTCCACTCTGAAAGATGTAACCAAAAGAAGCACTTGCACAAGTGTGTAAAAAATATGTGTATTAGTGATCATCTCAACAAGGTTTATACTGCAAAAAGATCAAGGCAAACCTGAGCATCGGCAATAGGTTAAGGAAATGATAGAACTAAACAGAAAGTGGAATACTGCACAGCTACTCAGAAAGTTGGGCGCCTGATACATTGCCTCTGTTCTGAAATGATGCTAATTACTTGTCATAATTTTGATATATCGACAAGTCTTCAGTAAAGGAAAACAATCCAACATTGTTAAATTAATAAAACAGTGGAAAGGGAATCCTTTCCAATTTCAAAAACATGAAAATATGATAAAAAGTACTCAGAATTAAAGAATCACAGAGTATGCTTTATATATAAATACAATAAATACCCTCAAAGATACAGCTAATTTTAAGAAAAGAAAGGAAAAATGCAACCTGTAATGTGGTATTTTGATATCATTTTTACAAACATCATACATTAGTAAGTACACAGACTAATGTGCATATTCCTATACTAAAACTCAGGAATATGCAAAGAACTGTTATCAACTATGGTCATTTCCAGGAGGTGAGATGCTCCATCTTTTCATAATGAGTATTTTTTTATATTATCTTTGTAATTAAAAAAAAAATCTTACAGCAATACAGAAAGAAAACTAAAATGAATATGCACCTAAACAAAAGACCAGTGGAGCCTAACTTTCAAATGTGCTGGAGGACCAGGGAGGGCAGAGAGGCCCAGGAATTGGGACAAGGGCCTGAGCTGTGTGGAGAGGAGCAGCTCGGTCAACGGAGAAGATTAGGCTCCCACCTCTGGTCCAGAAACATCAGGAAAGGAATATGCATGAGACACAAGGGAAGAGCCTCAATTTCTGGAGACTCTTGGCTGATTGGGAGCAGTGCTACAAGCAGGTATGGGATCTCTCCTTCTGTGACAGACCCTTCCTGAACGAGCTGCGTGGTGACAGCTGAACTCCAGGCTCCCCATTCCTGATGCTGCACTTGCCTCCTATCACAACTTCTCGCCACCATTCAAGGTTCACCATGGGAGCCTTTCTAAACTAAGCCCCCCTCAACAATTATAGGCCAGGCCCTGAATGCCATGTCCTCAGAGTGACTCCTATGGGCAGGGGGACTGATCAGGAGACAAGAGCCCAAGGCAAGGTAACATGTCTCATCCTTGGGCACATGGCTCAGTGGTCACCGTGACGACGCATCACAGAGACCAGTGGGAGCCAAGGGCCAGGAAGAGCCTTCGTCCTGCTGGTCCGGGAAGGGGGGAAGGATCTTCCCTGACCCCCACCAGCCCCTCCAGCCACCTACCTCTGTGCGCTGCTGCTCCAGCATCCTCACCTTCTTCTCAGCCGCACCCAGGGCCCCCACCTCTGGGATTTTACCTGTCATCACAGCAGCCTGGGGAGGAACACAGAGGGGCCTGCAGCAGAGCCTCAGACAGCAATTCTCTCACCCACTCAGTGCTCCTCCAAGGCTACTTACTCACTCCTGAGACCCAGCCCTCTGTCTCCTGCCTCTCGACCCTCTCACCCACACCAGTCCCAGCCATAACTGAGCCTCTTAAGGACGTCCACGGAGACCATTATTCCCCTTCCCTGATCCTCAGTGGCTCCGAGGCCCTTCTTACCCCGGCCCCCTCCCCACGGACACTTCTTTTCCTGTTCAGGCTCTATCCCTATGGCACTGCCAGCTGCCCTCCCCTCCTCCACGCATCAGCCAAAAGTCCTCTGAAGGCAAGAGTTACCTACTTTTAAAAATATTTTATAAAGTGTTTATTTTTAAAATGTTTTATTAAAAGATATACAAATAAAGACATGTGTGCACATGTGACCAGTACATGTATTTCCCTGCTCTGGTCTCTGAGAGGGCCTAAAGGAGTGTCACTCGTGCAACAATGAGCACAGATCTTGGTTTCTACATAGCACTCTCCAACAAAAAGAAACAGGGCTCCTTGGAGAAGTGGTGAATTTCATGGCTGCGGCAGGGAAAATATAAGGTGAGTATGGAGCGACTTGTGACACTATAGAAAGTAAGGAAGTGTTCAGTCATCATCATCAGAAGAAAGCCATGCCAAATGGGCACAGGAGACAACTTGAAAGAGCTTCCTATGACCAAAGCTGGAAGAATTTGAACAAGAAAATAAATCACGATGGTGTTGGGTTATAAGCCAAAGGATAAAATATCCTTGAGTCCATATTAATAGAAAGAAACACATGAATAAAAAAATAGATGGGGGAGAAGGGACAAGAAGAATTCCAATTAGTAAGCAGAGAAGGAATGAGGGAAATCCAAAATCACCATTACAAGGCTGTAGTGATGATCACGGCAGTCAAGATCTGCCAGTGTTTAGTAAAATAAGTATAAAGAGAAAGAGCGCAACTTGTCTCAAGTATATCCTCGAAAATAAATATTTATTAATTACAAAAGAAAAATTAGTTCCTTTATTATGGAGAAACCTGACAGACAGACCCTTAGCCAAATTATCAAGATTGGGTGTAAATGGACATACTGACATCACGTACCCTTGACGTGTTACAAGATGTCACTCCTGTGGTCTTCTTGTCCAAATCCACAACATCAGTCTAATTATAAGAAAACACCAGAGGAACCCAAACTGAGGGACATTCTACAAAATAGCTGAAAGCCTCAAGCTCATGAAAGATAAGAACCACTGGAGCTGTCACAGGCAAAGAGTAAAGAGATGGTACAATTAAATGCAACGTGGGATCCTGGATTTGATCCTGGTACAGAAAAAGGGCATGAATGAGAAACAGGTGAAATCTGAACCAAGTCTGTAGTTTACTTAATAGTACCGTGGCAATGGTCATTTCCTGGTGTTGACCATTGAACCACGGTTACGTAAGATGTCAAGGCGATCGGGAGATGGGCACTCTCTGCACTATTCTGCTACTCTTCTGCACATCTACAGTTATACCAAAATAAAAAGTTAAAAAAATTTTTTTTTAAATATGAAGCGTTGAGGTGAAACAGCAGAAGGATGTCATTAATTCAGAAATTGAACACCAAAAAAAAGGAAAGGAAAGAAAAGAAACTGAACACCAGTTCTACCTCTAAGGTCCTGCATGATGTAGGCCAAGGTCCACACTCTCAGTACAAGATCAAACAGGACAGGCACCAACCTCTGACATCCTGTAGGCCTGACAGCATTTGTCCTGGAGTCACTGCCCACATTCTCTCCATTCCCTGCCTTCCCACTCCCCCGCACCCCCCCCCCCATCCCCACACAGATTCCTGTGACTTGGCAGGGTCAGCCCGAATGAACTTGTGAGGCTCAAGCGCCCCTGCAGGCTAAGGTCTGTAAGTACACCACAGAACCCAGAAGTAAGGGGAGAGGGCTAGGGGAGTCCTCCAGGGACGTCACCTCCTTAAAGAAAAGTGAGAGATGGGCCTGCTCCTAGAAGCCTGATGCCTCCTGAAGGGGAGCTGTGCTTAACATTACTGGGGAAGGCGGAAGAGGGGGTGCTCCTGGAGGTGCACCCTTAAGCTCCACAGAGAAGAGTGAGTGTGAATGATTCTTTGCGACCCCATGGAATGGACTCCAGGCCAGAATACTGTGTGGGTCCCGTTCTCCAGGGGATCTTCCCAACCCAGGGATCAAACCCAGGTCTCCGGCATTGCAGGCAGATTCTTTACCAGCTGAGCGACCAGGGAAGCCCCTGTCCACAGAGAAGAGAGACCAGATTTGTCATTTAAAGTGACAGTCAATGTTCAGTTTACCACTTGCCAAGTGTTAAACCTACTTCACAAGCATCACATCACTGAACGCTCTAATCACCCTCTGAGGTAGGTGTTATTATCTCCATCTCACAGAGGAGGAAACTGAAGTCAGAAAGTTCATGTAACCTGTGCAAGGTGGCAGCGCTGACAAGAGGTGGGTTGAGCCTGCATTTAACCCACATGTAACTGCAAGGCACAGGCTTCACCATCACCTGCAATGCAAGCCTCTTATGGGACCTTCCTCCCTGGCAAGTCAGTAAGAGCATCTGGCCTTTCCAGATACCAGTGATGTCAAGGGCTTTGGAAAAGTGAAGAGGGCTGCCCGTACACCGCCGTGAATTCAGAGGAGATCAGGAGAATCCACAAGGCACTTCCACAAGAGGGCAGACAAGGCAGGCCCTGACATGAGGCGTAAACAGAAGAAGAGAGGGGCTTCATGAGCTGCGATCAGAAGGCTGCTCATCAGCATGTGATCCTGCCACCCCATGTCTGCCTGATAGCAGCAGGCGGATACAGGAATCAAGACGGCATGACATCACACAGCCTCGCCAAACCTCCTGCCATAAACATCCATGGCAGTCTCATGGAGTAAGAGTCCCTGCCCTGCATCCCTGACATGTAGAGAGGAAGTCCAAACCAGGTAATGAATTTGCAAATCCTGGGTAAACTCTACCTTGTCACACAGTAATAAGGAATTAAGTTATCAGGATAATTATTGCTATTACACAAGTGTGGGGCTTGTTAAAGACACTGATGGCTGTGCAGCCATTAAACCTCATTAGAGAGGAAAAATATGTCAGTAAAAATCTGGGACTCAGCTCTGCAGGAAGACACAGACCAGGCGAGGGGCCAGCTAGCTCCCATGCAGGAACTGGATGTGAGCCAGCACTGGGAGCAGCAGTGGGGAGGAGGCAAGTGGGCCCAGGGCATCTGCAGGCCTTGCAGAGTCAGCCCACACCCTCTTCTCTGCATGTCAGAGGCTCCCGGAGCACCACCACAGGAGCTTAACACATTCCCCTCAGGGGCTCTCTCAACCTAACATTGTAATTCCACTAGGAGTATCTGAGACATTAAACTGATTCTGGGAGCCACCCTCTAAGAGAGACTGACAAATTGGAATGAGTTTAGGGGAGATGCCCAGACTGCACAAGTGACTCGACAGCGCCTTTATGAGCAATGACCGAAGAAGCTGCAGCTATGCAGCCTGGAGAAGGTGTGGGGACCCCACAGAGCCACGGTCACAGCCCACAGGCTAAGCGTGTGTTCCAGGGAATGGGACGCTCCCTGTGGCTGGCAGCAGAATATGGGCTGAGAAGTAGAAGCTCCAGGGAGGTGGACTGTCAGAACAAGCCAAGGAAATGCTCTAACAACTAGAACCTTCCAGCAGTGGGACTGGCTCACTGCCCTGGAGGCTGGGCGCTGGCCATCAGGATCTGGGGAAGGAGTTTCTGACCACATACCTGCTGCAGTGCCGCCGCCCCCTTCTTGCCTGCGCCTTCCATCTTTGGTGAGCCTGGCCGCCCAGAGGCACCGTCTTTACTGCTGCTCATCAACAACTTCCTAAGTTCCAGGTTTTCCTCCCTGGGTTGGAGGCAAACAGAGAGGTCATACTGCCGGCCCCGGGTATAGGAGACAGGGGGTCTCAGACATCTTACTGGTCTGAATTGCAGCTGAGTCCTGGGGAGTAAGGAGAGTCCCTGAGACCTGCCTTCAGGTGGAACCACAAATGGCATCCTCACACCACTCTGCACAACCTCTCTGGAATTCTCTGATCCTCACCAACAATCCATCCCCAACTATGGGATATCTGTATACGTGAGATCTTCAGGATACATCCACACTGCATTAAATAACCCTGGACTGGGACATCCCTGGTGGCCCAGTGGTTAAGACTCCAGGCTTCCACTGCAGGGTGTGGGCTTAATCCCTGGTCAGGAAACTTAAGATC
The DNA here is from genome assembly GCA_024291935.2 of Okapia johnstoni. Classification (NCBI taxonomy): domain Eukaryota; kingdom Metazoa; phylum Chordata; class Mammalia; order Artiodactyla; family Giraffidae; genus Okapia; species Okapia johnstoni. The sequence continues at coordinate 54,060,087 of CM044316.1, forward strand.
CTGCATGCTGTGTGGTGCAGCCAAATAAAGAAATAACCCTGGATCACACTCTGAGAAAGTTCCACCCTTTCAATTATCCTCAGACAGCCTGCATGGGGTAAGTCTCAGTTTGGGGCTCATAGGTCCTGAGCTCCTCTCCAGTGCTTGCAAGTGTCCCGTGTTGACCGAGAGAGAGTAGCCTTCAAGGCTGAGCCTTCAGTGGCCAATTCGCCAGAATTAATCATCTTTCCATTTTTGTTGTATTTGTTGTTGGATGGAGGCATCTTCTATTTATTCCAAGTAATGCTGTTTTCCGCTTACTCTAGTGTGAGTTTTCTTTGTAATGATCTTCAGTAAAAATATGATGCAAATTAAATTCTTAAGTAAATAATAAAGTAGCTGATAAAAGATACAAGACAAATGGTGATGTGGATTCACGTATAACTGAAATGTGGAAAATATTTCTTTGTATTCTGTTTGCCAGCTGGGTTCCATGTGAAAATAGCCTCAGTTTCCCTCTGCAGGGTTTTCCGAGGGGTTTGGCCCACGTGATCTCAAAGGGCTGAGCTCTGATGGTCAAGACCAGTGTTTCTCTGGGGTGATCCTGGACCCACTTATACTGTAACCACAGAAAATGTATTTATGGGCCCACTGGAAAATGCAGACACCTAGGTCTCACCCCAGACCCACTGAATCAGAATCTCAGCACAGGAGAGAGGGTGGAGAATGCAAACGTGCAATGCCTTTCCTGACCCTCGGTGATTCTGACGCACAACCAAGTCTAAGACCAGGAGCCAGCCCAGAAAGGCATTCCCTGACGGCTCTCAGGAAACAGAGCAGGACAGGATGGTGACCAGCAGAGGGCAGCAAAGTCCAGAGCTCCTTCTCCAACAGCTGGGGAGCTGTTGCTAACAGGCAGGTTCCCAAGGAAGGAGTGCACTTTCGTCCAGACCTTCTGAAGCTCTCAAGGCACTTTATACACAAACACTCCTCATGGTATTAAATGGACCAGAGAGGAAATACTCGAGGAGAAGGACCAAGAGACCTGACATCCAAAGCAGAGCTGGGCACAGGGCTCAGCGCTCTCAACCCAGAAATTAGTGCCACACACCACTGCCCTCCTCTTGCTCACCCGGCTCCTCATGCCTTCTCTGCGGATCCTGAACTTACCGCAGTCTCTCAGCAGCCTGATCCCGCTGTTCCAGGCCCTTATCCAGCTTGGACTTCAGGGCCTCGTTCTCTTTCCGAAGCTGCTCACAGAGCGTCTGCAAAGCAGAGAGAGGGAGATGAGGGCAAAGTAAGGGAAGGGGTGCACCCCAAATGCAGAATGATGCTGGAGGGTGGGGGAGGCACTATAACTGCACCACATCCCAACACGATATCCCCATTGCATGGCCTCACCAATTCCTCTTGGGACAACAGGAGTCAAGCTCAAGTCCCACCCAGGCTCCTCTCTGCATCCGCTCCCTCAGGAGCCAGACATGAGGAGGCCTGACCAAGAGTCAGCCACAGGGCCGTCTGGTCCTCCAAGGTCATCCCTCCTCCTCTGTTCTCACAGTCTAAGATGCTCTTCCACACCAGCTGTCCCCTGGCTGACTTCTACTCCTGCTTCCAGTCTTAGCCTAAATGTCAAACCCCCATGAGAAGTCCTCCCTGACTCCCACATCTCAGGTAAGCCAGGTCACCTCCGTTATCCTTGCCCACAGTCCCCTGCTCTCACCCTCCTGATACCTGTGATAATTAGAGCTACAGAATCATCAGTGTCATTACTTTCTTTGTGTCCACCCACCTCACTCCCTACTAGTCCACAAGCTTCCAGAAGGCTGGGATCCCCTCACTACTCTCTTGTCCCCTGCAGGACCCCCACCTAGCCCAGGATCCAGCACAGCTCGACATTTAATTCCGCTGAAGGAACATACAACCGAATGACTGAACTGCCGAATGAATGAAGGACCATGAAGACCTGAGTCCTAAGAGGCCTAGAGATTAGGCGATTTGGAGAAGGAATGAGGCATCGAAGTGGGGGTGGTCATGAGGTTATCAGCTGGCAAGTGGGAAGACAGGGTATCTGGTCAAGATGTCACCAATTCCCAGTGTGGCTCAGGATTCCCTCACTTCTGAGGCACAATTCCCTCCCTTGCAAAGCGGGGCAACTGCACCTCTCCTGCCTCCCTTATAGGGCTGCTATGAGGACCTACAAGACCGGGAGAACACAAGGGCCTCATCAGCTGCCAGGCCCTTGATAACCTTTGAGGATGCGTGTTTGAAGTGCTCTAAGGTGGGGGACGTGGAAGATGGGCAGCCAGATTCAGGGCCTCACAGATGGAAGGAAGGGAGGGGCTAACTAGTAATGGTAATGCACCAGGGCAGGACTAAACGACTCAATCTTTCAATAAATATCTAGTGAGCACCTAACTTGTGACCCATACACAGTGAGGTGCTCTTCCATTCACTGCCTCAGTGGAGCCTCACAGCTTTCCCAAAGCTACACAATTCAGCTCGGTTTTCAACGCTGGCCAGGGAATTCCCTGGTGGCCCAGTGGTTAGGACTCGGCGCTTCCACTGCCGTGGCCCAAGTTTCAATCCCTGGTTGGGGAATTAAAATCCTGCAAGTTGAGGGGTATGGCGAAACGTAGGCTCTCTCTCTCTCTCTTTAGTCCCTAAGTCGTGTCCAACTCTTGCGACCTCATGGATTGTAGCCTGACAGGCTCTTCTGTGCGTGGGATTCTCCAGGCAAGAACACTAGAGTGGGTTGCCATTTCTTTCTCCAAAACGTAGGCTAGTACAGATTTAAAAAATGTGCATCAGGTTGCATAGCTTTCAAGAATCACCACTGGGCTTAAACACCATCTGGCAGACCCTAAATGGTGCCTCTGTCCCCTGTGATGAAAGAGCAGAGAAGGGAGGTGGCACTCTGTGAGTCGGGCTGGAGGCAGAAACAGTGAGTGATATTCACCGGACCTTTCACCCACTCCCTCCTGTTTCTCAGGCTTGTCGTGATCATATGACCAGTTGTGGCCAATGAAAGCTGAGTGGAAGTGACAAGTGTCACCTCTAGGCTGGCTCATGCACAATTCTCTGGTCTCTTTTTCCCTGTGGCTGCCTCATATTCCAAAGGGCATAAGACAGTGGGGGCTTTGTTTCTGCCACAAAGCAGAAACAAGCCCCTGCCACACAGAACATGAGGGAAAATGTTTACAGTATGCAGGGGGATTTCAGAGCTGCTTGTTTCCACAGCAAAATCCAGCCCCCTCTGGCAGCCTGGAACTCGAGGGTGATCAGACATGAAGGGACAGAAAACCATTATGACTGAGTGCAATGTCCAGCAGAAGCCTCATGCCATGCCTGGCCTTAGAAATGCTGAGGGAACCAACAAACAAATCAATGAAAGAATGAGGAGGGACCGGATTTATCTACCTCCACCCACAGGCTGGGAAAATACACAGGATGCCACGGCCCTGGGCAGGGCCTCCAGGGAACAGAACGTCCTGCTTTGGGCACTAAGAGAAGGCCAGGACGAGGCCTCACGTGCTGTCCTTCTGGGCAAGAGGCAAATACCCTTGGCACAAAGCAAATGGAGAGAGGTCATCACAAATGTCACTATCTTCCATCAAAGTGGCTAAGAGAGCTCATGTGTGAGTCCATTTGTTCATTCATTCATTTACCAAATGCACATTCCGCACCTATAAAGTGCCAGACACTGGCAGTGGCGGACATGTCAGACAAGGCACCTGCCCCTTTTGTGAGGCCTACATTCTAGCAGGGAGCATAAGGAAAAAAACAAATACAAAGAAACCACTTAATAAAATTATTATAAACTATGGTAAGAGCTAAGAAGGAAACAAATAGGAACCTGATAGGAAAATAAGGGGTGGGACTTCCTGGAGGCCCAGTAAGACTCTGTGCTTCCAATGCAGGGGGCATGGGTTCGATAACTGTTCGGGGAACTAAGATCCTGCATACCACACAGCACGGCCAAAAGAAAAATCTGAAAAAGAATACGTGTGTGTGTGTGACAATCACTCTGCTGTATGCCTGGCCTAGGAAGAAAATCTCACAGCACAGGGAGGGTTAAGAAGGGGACGCCTCCTCCACTGGGGAGGCAGGCTGGGACGGTAGTTAAGAGCATGGACTTTGGAATAAGACATAGAGGTTCACATTCTAGCTGCACCATCTACTAATTGGGGGACCTTAGGCAAAAAAAAAAAAAAAATCACCTCTCGAGGGCTGTGGCCCCCTCTGTGAAATGGGGATAACGATGCTCCTGCCTCAGGGGGCAGGGCAGTAACATACAAGGGGCCGGCCTCTGTCCCCTCCCTGTCCACACCTGTATGTGAAGAACAAAGGCAAGGATGCTGCCAACCTGCCGCATCCACTGCCTCCAGAGTCACCCCAACCATGAAATTTGCATCACCCACCCCACCATTTCCCAATTTCCTTCCTCGTCCCTTCCCACAAGTTCCTTACCCTGTTCACCACTTTGAACAAGAAGCCCGAGACGGGTCCCCAACCACACCCTCGGAAGTCCCTGTGGTCCCCTGGACACCTCAGAAGAGCTGGAGGGAGTGGAGGGGGAACCACACCGCCAATCCCAGGCCACCCGCCCTGGGCCCGGCCTCACCTGTAGGATGGAGGTACGCTGCTCGTTCTTGTGCACCTTGGAGGCCAACCGGTTGAACTCGAGGGCCATGCGGCCCAGGTGCGTGAAGAGCTGGCTGTGGTCGGGCTCCTCGGCGCACACACTCAGGGTGGTCTCCAGGCGCTGCAGGTGCAGCATCAGGTTGCTGTCCTCCTGGGGCAGGGGGCCCAGCTCCTGGGGGTGGAGGGTGGCGGTGGACCGCTCTTTACCATGGTCTGAGCAGCTCTCTCCAGCCTTTCTCCCTCTGCTTCCCCATTCCTCATGACTCAGTTTCCCCTCTGATCCCAGCGTAGCCTGGGGAAATTCTCTAGTTACCCAGGTTCCCTGTCTGGGGCTGACTCACAGGGCAGGCCCCAGGACTCCCAGGCCACTGGCTGTCTCACCAGTAGTGGAGCTGGCTTCCTCTCACACTCTGGGCCTCGCCGAGGGCCTCTGGGTCAGTCACGTGTTTATGGGGCCTCCGAATCCTCATCTACTGCATGCACACACCCCCTTTCTTCCCTTCTGTCCCACTGGGTTCCCCTGCAGGTGAACTGACGCATGAAAGCGGCAAGCCCAGGAAAAAATATCAGTATCTACAGCACTGCTTCTTCCACTCAGGAAGGCTCGGCCAGCAGACATCGAAACTGTCTATCAGGTCTGTATCTGTGTCTTCTGGGGAATGGTCCAAGCATTCACCAACTTCTCAGAGGACCCAAGACTCAAAACACACTAAGAAGCATAGCTCTAGAACTTCCCTGGTAGTCCAGTGGTTAAGAGTCCGTCTGCCAATACAGAGGACTCAGGTTTGGTCCCCAGTCCGGGAAGATCCCACATGTTGCAGGGCAACTAAATCTGTGTTCCACAACTACTGAGCCCACGCTCGAGAACCCATGAGCCGCATCTATTGAAGCCTGCATGCTAGAGCCCATGCTCTGCAGCAAGAGAAGCTATAGCAATGAGAAGTCTATGTACCACAACAAGCACGTAGTTCCTGCTAACCACAACTAGAGCAAGCTTGTGCACAGCAATGAAGACCCAGCACAGCCAAAAATAATTAATTTAAAAAAGAAAGAATCATAGCTCTATATAGTTCAGAGATACCCAGTCTAGTAGAGAATTACGCTAGGAAGCAAACCATGGGCAAGATAGTCCAGTCTCGGAGCCCATCCCTCTCTCTCTCACCTCTGTCTAGAGGCCAACACCATGTCCAAGGATGCACGGGGGTACCAGACAGCTACCCCCAGCTCCCCAGGCAGGCACCTGAGTGCCTACCTTCCCCTGACTGAGGCCCCAGGCCCCACGTCTCCTCAGCCTTCGTTCCCCTGGTGTCCCCTCTGTCCATCCTTCCTGGCCCTGCCCACCTGTGAGCAGCTCTAGCAGGCCCTCCATCACATTGATGTGAGTCAAAGGACAACAGAGCTACATGAAGCCTCAAGGTTCGGGTCTAGAAACCATAGTGTGGGGAGAAGAAGGCTGCCCAAAGTGGCCCCATGAGTCAGTGGCAGAGCCAGGGCCAGACCTTCCTGATGCTCCATCTGTAGCGACTTCCCTCGTCTGAGCTCTGCAGCAGCGGAAATGCCCTGATGGCCACAGCATGGTGTCCAGTGAATGGCTCCGTAATACTGTCAGCACCTCATTCTAACAGGTGCTGCTGCTGCTTCAATTCTGCCTTCATTCCCCCACTGCCTCTTTCCACACAGGCTCTGAGGCGGCCAATGGTGCTCTTTTTAAAGCTGGTGACCTGTGTCATCTCTCTGACCTCTCCGACTGGCCTGCAAGCTCCCAGAGGACAGGGAGGCTGTCTTGTCTTTGTTCGGCACAGACTAAGCTCACAGTGGGGCAAAGGACGAACCTACTGATGAAATGAAGTTCAGGGTCGTAGAGTGAAATGCCTTCAGAGCAGGTGGCGGGGGGCGGGGGGGGGGGGGGGGGGGGTCTTGCCTCCTTGGCCAGCTTCTCAGAACCCTCAGGGAGACAACAGGACCAGGGGCAGACGCTCCCAGGGGATGAAACACAGAACCTTCCCGGTACCCAGAGATGCCCTGTGTCCCCAAAGCCTCGCTAGTGTAAGCTGCATGGCAGCCTGATGGAGACCTCACCCTGGGGACTGACACACACAAGGGACAATCAGTGAATTAAAGAGCAACCTTTTTGTATCTGGTCTTGCTAATTCAATATTTTTAATTTTTATATGTTAATGTATTTTTTGGCTTTTAACTTGAAATTTTAACATTTTAATCAACTGCTCATAGCTTAAAGAGTCAAACTGTTCTCCAAGGTTTGCAATGGGAACCAGTAGTTTCTGCCTCACTTCCCTCCACTCCCCAGTTCCCACTTCCCAAAGCCTTTCACTATAAAAGAGCAACATTTGTGCCCCAGATAAGGCAGTGGAAACTGAGGCATTAGTGAAGGGTTAGACGACCTACTGCCTGTATAACAATCAAAAAATCTCCAAGGGAGGAGGGAGGGAGGAGGAGAGGGTAAGAAGTGGAAGATTTCTGAAGAATGTTCCATGCCTTCCTCAATGGTTCTCCAGTGAGTCTGCCATTTTAAGAGAGAGCAGGGCGACATAGTTGGAATAAAGGCAGCAGAGTAGGGTGAAGTGGGGACCAGGTAGACACCTCAGAGCTGGTGGACTGTATATGTTTGTGTGTATGTGAGCACAAGGTTTAACCTCCTACCTACGTGCCCCAAAGGGGAACCTGGGGGGACCCAAGAGCCTGCACAAAATGCCAATCACCTGCCTCAAGCTGCTCCGGGTTTCTCTGACCCTTTCTACTCTACCCAGGCTACGAGCCCACAGGCCCAAAGGCTGAGTCATAGTGTACAGAGGTGCTGGGCGCTTGGCGGAGGCAGCGGGGCTGGCAACGCGCCTGGACTTTCACAATGGTCGGTACTCGTGTGGCCCACGGGGAAGTCACCAGTCACGGATTTGCATATGTGAACGAGAAACACCCCAGTGCTGGCCCCTCGAGCCTATCCCAAGTGACTCTGGGGTGCCCAGAGGATGTGAGCGGGTCCTGTGCCTCTCACCCGGGGCCAGGTGACTGAAACAGAGAGGAGATGTGGGATGTGCCCAGGGACCTGCCGTCCACTCACCATCGTATTTCTGGGGTGGCTGCTGCTCTCCGGTGAAGAAGGCCCCTCGGCGGGAACCACTTCAAATTCAGAGGAGGTGTTCTGTGCAGATAAAGGGAGTCAGGGGACACCTGGGAGAAAACCCTTCGTCCTTCCTCTATGGACCCTACGGCTGAGAGTATGGAGGGGGCAGAAAATGGAGGGACAAAATCCCTTCTCATATCCAAGTCCTCTGGGCAGCCCCTCTTGTGTGGGAGGAGCCAGCTCAGGGTGAGCTCAGAAACCACGAAGCAGGAATAAATCCCAGCAAGTCTGCCGGCAGCCCACTGTGTGACTCGAGGTCACATCCTCCATGACCAGTTTCCTCATCTGTAAAACAGGGATACTGGACTAGCTGACCTCCAACGTACTTAGCATTTTAGGATCTTATCTTTTTTTAATGGCCTTGCACTTATAAAGTGTTTTCATGAGGACTTCCCTGGTGGTCCAGTGGTCAGGACTCTGTGCAGGGGGCACAGGTTCTTGGGGAACTAACATCCTACATGCTGTGCAGCACAGCCAAAAAAAGAATAAAAATAAAATGTTTTCATGAACTCCATTTTTTCTCCAAGCAACCTGCAGGAGTGGTCAGAAGGTTATATCCCCATTGGACAGAGGAGGAAACTGAGGGCCTCTCACTAATAAATGCAAAAGTAGGACTGCATTTCAAGGACCACAAATCCAACATCCCTGTGATGGCACCTGAGCCATGTCCCAGACCCGGGAGTCTCCGACTGGTCATCTGGGAAACACAGGCAGGAGTCAGTGTGGCCACGGCCACGGCAGTCCAGTGCCCGCCTTCCCAACCCAGTCCCAGAGATCCCAGGGGAGTGGACTGATCTGGGGTAAGTCTCAATGAGAAACTGGCAAACTTAGAGAGACTTTTTCAGGACACATGCAAATCTAGGGTGAACCAGGACTCCAGACTTTGCCATGTCTCCCAGCCGCTCCAAGTAGCAGATACTGGTTGTGCAACCAACCAATGGGCCGCTGGTCCCGCTGGACCAACAACTGGCTCTGGGACTGCTGCTAAACCTGGTTGGACAAAGGTTAATTCAGCCTTCCCTCATCCCAGGAAAAGGCAGGGATCGAGGGATCTCTGTGCGCAGCTTCTGCTGAGCCCCCCAACTTTCTAGGCCTCAGCATCACCCCAGAAAGTTTCCCTTTCCCCTCTACTCTTCCTCAGCTGTCCTATATGACCTCAAAAAACATTCTTCTCTCTTTGAATCTCATCTGTGGGATGGAAACTCTAAATGATATGACCACCCTGCGTCCCTTCTAGTCCTAGGATACCAAGTCGACCTTCTCAAGGCAAATCTGCAGAAGACAGTTTTGGAGCCCCTACTGAGGTGAGCTGCCTGTCACATCCACCTACTTTCCAAGCACTGTGCAGTCGATACATGCTTAACATCACACAACCTGGCAGATGGGAGGAACTCCTTGTGCATATCAGGGTTTTCCTAGTCAGACTGAACTCTGACCTTCATTTGAAAATGAGGAAACCTAGGCCCCAGAGACTGAGATCAACTTGCCACTATCACCTAGCAAGTCAGGAACCAGGTTTCCTGACCCCAAACGTCTCTCTTCCTATTCTGCCAATGGGACCTTGAGATCTAGGCAACTTTCTGTCATGACTCCAAATGCAGCTTACACTGGATGGAGGTTTGGGGACTGGCTCTGGCTTGCCGCTTGGGTGTGCTGGGTCAGCAGGAGTTGCTGGGACAGCTGTGTCCTTTCCTGAGAATTGAGAAAATGTGTGTGAGAAGCAGAGAAAGAGGAAAAGCCCAAATGCCACCCCCTTAAGAACGACCTTGGCCTGGAGAGTTCTCAGAGTTCCCTCCACGAGTCTGGGGAGATGGGAGGTGGTCCCAGGATGACTGGCTCTGGAACAGTGGGGCTGAACCTGGGCAAAGACCATCTTGCCTGCTCTCATGGGGAAAATCCCAAGGTGATCATTGCTCCTTGCTACTTTGGACCTACCTCCATAATGACACGGATGACAACTTACAATTAACAAAGTGTTTTTATATTTACTATCTTGGCCAATTCTCAAGACAACTTTGTATCCTCATTTTAAAGGTAAGAAAACAGGCACAGAAAGGTTACCCATTGGCCCTGCTGGCAACTGCAGAACTGAGCTCTCCCTCCCTGAATTCTTGGGGCTCTTGCCCCAGGGAGCCAGCCCCTTGAGGGTAGCTGCACGCTTCCTTCCTGAGGTGAGCTTGGCATCCATCCAGGACTCAGAAAATACTATTGAATATAGTAGAATTATATGTAACTTTGTTTTGTATTTTCCTAGTCTCCTGTAAATGTGTTATCATACTTTCTTAATTAAAAAAAAAAATACTATTGAATGGACAAGTGGAAGCTGGCAATGCCTGCTGCCTGCAGCACAGCAGACTCTGAGATCATCAGTCTCCTCCATGTGTCCATTCAGTAAATGTCACCAGCAGCCGAATGGACACTGGCCTGGGCTGAGGCCGCAGGTTACCTAACCTGCAGGAACCATCTGAGTCCTCTTCTTCCCTAGTTTCAGACCTTGCCCTGGATGTGGAGACATGCCAGAGGAATGCACGTGATCACACACAGGACTTTAACCCTAAGTCACAGTTGGAGCTTTCCCTTAATAGGTAGTAGATGGACCTGACATCTGAAAGGCGCTGCTGCAGGCCAAGACGCAAACCCAATTCTGCCATGGGCCTCAGCCTCCCCATCTGTAAAATGAAAGCGGGGCAGGGTAGAACAGAGAGCTTCTGACTCAGATGCCAACTCTAGCAACCCGAAGGTATTGCCTGGAGCACGATGCCTGGCACACAGTAACTGCTCATCAAATATGCGCTGAGAAAGTTATATTGATAAAGATCCTGAGCCCACATCCTGGAAGGAGTGGATTGTTGAAATCCATTTCTAATGTCTGCCAGGGTCTCAGGACTGCTGAGTCACCAGCCATTTTTGGACAAGATTATTTTGAGGTCCTTTCCAAATCTGACCTTCTGGGGGATGCTGTAGCCAGAACATGATTGGGAGGACAGCCTGCAGCCTAAGGATAAACGAAGGAGAGGTGGGTTTCTGACTCAGAAGGGAGTCCTCGGTTAAGGGCCTAGAGAGTGAGGGTATGGGCAGAGGATCGCCTGGGCTCCCCTCATACCTGCGAGCTCAACCAGGTCATTGAAGGGGGTCAAAGAGGGAGACGGTGGTGGGAGGGGCTCACTGTCCTTGACCAGCTCCTCTGCCTTCTGCCGCAGCCTGGACGCTTCCATCTGGGACTCTTCCAAAAGTTCCCCTAGGGAGACAACGGGGGAAGGAGGAGCAAAATTACTCAGGTAAGCATGCTGATTCTCCCACTCCAACCCACTATGCCTGCTTCTGCCTGGGTTTGGTGCTCCAGGTCCTGGGCTTCGCTCCCAGCATCACCTCGTGGGCTCAATGGGACACATATCATTCCAGCCCACGGCCAGAAAAAGCCTGATAAGGAAGAGGCCCTGCACCCAGGGGGGAAGGAGCAGAGGGGAATCTGGAGCAAAATTCTGGCCTCCAGCACCTTCTTCCTGCCCCATTCCTCCCACACCTGACTGAGGACTCCACAAAGCCAGGGGCTCTTTCAGGCCCACCATCATGGTCCCAAGGGGGCTACCCACAGCCTACAGCCTGTAGTCAGGGGCTCCCTGAAGAGAGGAGACCTTCCATAACATCAACCACCCACCACCCCTCTGAGCCTTGTTTGCCTTCTTGTATAAGTGGAGACAGGGAAACACCATCCCTCCTTCGCCAATCTGCCATTCCGAGGAGAGATCTGCCAAGCAGGGAGAAAGCATTTGGGAAACTGGAAGCTATACTCAACTCCCAAAGCCCAAGACCAGAGAAGGAGGCAGCGAGGTGAAGGAAGAGCTTTAGGAGTCTGGAGGAAAGGGTCTCCTCTGCATGGGGAAATCAGTGAACACCTCGCATAGAGGAAGAGTCAGCATCTGAGTTGGGTGCTGACAGACAGGGACCGGTCAGCCATGTGGAAGGAAGCAGGCTGGTCCTGGGCAGTGGCGACAGCTGGGGTGAGAGCCAGGAATCAAAGGGTCTCCTCCTGCCCTGCTTCAAGCCAAGCTGGACTCCCTGCTCTAATACTTGGGGACTGGACCCTGGTTGCCCTGGTGATGCCAGTTCTCCCCATTTTTGGTGCTTCTGGTAGATGGGCTATTCATGGCTAGTCCCCATGTCTGCCAACTGGGCCTGCCGGCTCCCTCTCTGCCACCCCACGCCTCCTTCTCAGTCCCTCACGGTGTTCTGAGTCTGGTCATCAGGGTTCTGGGGTGCTGGGGACGCAGGGCTGGGAAGACAGTCACCTTGCTAGAGGAGTGCACAGAGACACAGCTGTAAGGCAGGAGCCGATGCTGGGCCGGGAGGGAGAGTGGGGACCTGGGCAGAAGCATGCACCAGTCAGCACTGCAGGCTGAGGGAGGAGCTCTGCAGGGAAAGGGCAGGGTCTGCTTTACCTAACATCTTTATCCCTTGCATTTTTTCCTTCAGTCGGGAATTCTCCTCCACTAGGCGCTCAAAAGCTGCGGACGCCTCTCCCAGAGGCACGCCGCCCCCAGGGTCGTAGATCCGGTATGGTCCTCTCCCTTCCATGAGGGTGGCTCAGCCCCTGCCGTGGTACCCGCCTGGCTGGAAGGACAACAGCAGTAGGTCAGGGGGCTGGCCGAGCCACTGAAGCATCCTAGACAATCAATGCCCTGGAAGGCAGTCCCCAGAACCCAGAAGAGGACACAGCACCACAGGCTGGTCTGCCCACGGTACGGCAGGGCAGGACAGTCACTTCCTTTGATCTGGACAGTTTGCCTCTATTCATGTGACCTAAGAACACCATCAGTTTCTTTTAGCAGCCTCACTGCACCACCGGTTCATTTGGAATAGCAGTCAACTGTGAGGTGCAAAGTGGAGTATAAGAAAAAGCATTGGCTTGGGAATCAAAATACGTGAGCTTCATGTTCTACTGATGGGGTCACGAAGTGGGACCCTGAATCATTGCATCCCCAGCGCTTAGCAGGGTATTAGCTCTAATGGGAATGTCCAGTAAACACTCATCGAATGAATAAATAGTCTAGCTATTAACTCACTGTGGGATCGTGGGCAGTCCCTTCCCCTCTCTGTGGAGGGGAAATGAAAGTCTTACACTAAATCAGTGATCTTTAAAGTGAAATGTTGTGCCCAAAGGGATAAGCAAGTCAATCCAATCCGAAGTTCCATTTATATGTACACTAGCTTTTCTAAAAGAAAGAAGAAAAAGAAAACCCCCTGACTAATATTTAATATACAAATTGACACTGTCACCCTCCTCCTTCCAGTTCTAATGAACAGATGGATTTTCCATCAGAGCACCATCTGCTTGTGCAGCAAGTGCTCTGCACTACTCTGTTCGATTTCACTGGCTTTATTTCATCTGAAACCCCTTTGCAAAGTGATTTCAGGAATCCGACTTCTGTGACTTAGTAGAGAAGCTTCTTTCTTGCTTTCATTCATTCAACAATTATTGATTGCGCATCTGTTCTGTGTTAGATGCTAGTCTAGGTGTCAGCTAATTATCAGCAAACAAAATAGACCAAAAAAAAAATCCTTTTGGAGCTTACATGGTAGTGGTGGAAGAAGACAGATAATGAGAGAGATGAGCACAGTATTAGGGGTAATGGAAATATCTACGGACAGAAGTTATGCAGGAATTGTGATGTAGGGCCTTAATTTTAAATGAAGGTGTTAGGAAAAGGCTCACAAGGAAGGAGGGCTCACCTTCAGGGCTCACCTGAAGGAGGTGAGGGAACTAGCCATGCAGATATCTGGGGGAATACTATTTCAGGCAGAGAGAACAGTAAGTGCAAAGGCCCTGAGGCTGAAAACCTGATTCAGCCTCCAGCCCTACAAAGAGCTTACCAACCACAGAAGAGCTCCAAAGGTTTCCACCACCAGGGGCTCCAGAAGGACTTGGAGCCCCATACCTCCCTCTCAAGATCACCACCCCCAGGGTCAAAATGATTTCAGTCACAAGTCCTCAAAGATCCTTTGAGCATCCACAAGTGCTTTGCTAAAAGAAAAGAGTACAAAAAAAAAAAAAAAGACTAATAATAACAGTTCATTCATTAACCTACTTGCCAGGCACTGCATTAAATCCTTCAGCTGTATTATCTCAGTTAAGCTGTACAACAGCCCGAAAATATATAGTATTATCCTCACTGTATAACGGAGGCTCAGTGAGGTTAAGAAATTCAGCCAGGATTACACAGCCAGCAAGTGAGGCAAGATACAGATCCAGTTTCACCTAAGAAAGCTGAGTCAATCCCCTGCTATTCTCACACAGCTCCCTCCAAGACTCAGGCCAGAGGGGCAACAGACAAGTTCAAGCCTGTTTGCAAGATAACATGGAGCTATCTATCCACTCACTCTGGGCTGCTTCCCTTGCTCTGCAGCACAAGAGATAACAAGGATTTTGGCCACAGGGTTCCCATTACCCTAGGATGCCATGAGCCAGAAAGAAAAACAAAGTTCTGGTGAGTGGGACCCCCGTCCCCCAAAGACTGAAAAACAAGTGAAACACACACTTGCGAGCCACCCACACCCCGCTGAGCCCGAGAGGCACAGGACAGCTGCCCACACACCCAACAAAGAAGTCACCAGCTTACGGGGGACTTATCTTTAACTCAAAAGATCAGCGTTACACAGCAAAGCAAGAACGCTCTGAAGTGTTCACTGAATTAGAAGACAGTATGGGTGAGGCACCCGGCACAGTGACAGGCATGTAGCAAGGAGCTCCAAATGCTGGTAGATGTTGGGGGGGGATTCCTACCTCTGTGCTCCCCTCTCTCCTGCGTGCCTCTCCAGCAAGCCCTTACGAACAGAATGGAATATGTATGACTGGGGTAAATCTTTATGTATCTGACTGAAAATCTCCTGGAAGCGGGAGCATGCTCTCCTCACCTGTGGTACCAGCGCAGGCCTGGCACTTGGAAAGTGAGAGGTGACTGACACCTGAATGGAGTCCACAGATGGGGAGATCGAGACCTGAAAGGAACCCTAAGCACCTCTGGTGATAACTGACAGCAGGTGTCTGGGTTCCTGCTCACCACTCCACACTCACCCTGCATGAAACCCACAGTTGACAATATGTGATAATTTGGGAATATTTTTACTCCACATCTGGCTTGCCCAACAGATTAGAAGCTCCAGGAGAGCAGGGGCCGAGTCCATCTGGTCTACCAAGGTATTGTCAGAGTGGTCCAGAACAGAGTCCCAGTAAATCTCTAATCAGAGCAGAGAGACGGAAAGGACCAGAGGAGCCCTTGATCCTACACCTGCCTCCTGAGAAGCCATGTGCAAACATCCTGAGAGCCTGACTGTGATCCATTGACCAGAGACACCGGGACAGCCATACACTTCTAGAATCGAGCCTGGCACAGCCAGGCTCCCTTGGAGATACCCAGATGTAACACCAAGCAACAGAGCAGGATGCAGGACCCAGGAACTGAAATCCCACCTTCACATTCTCCAAACCATGCATGCTCTCCCTCAGCACTGGGGAGCCTCCAGGGAAAGGGGCTCAGGGGAAGCAGCTGAGGGGCAGGCAGGCTCTTCTCTTGACTCCAGCCTGGGTGAGCAGAGCTGGGGGCAGGGGGAGAGTACAGGCTGCGGGTAGAGGGATCCCAGACCAAACAGCCTACTGTGAGAAAGTCCTCTCTGGAGACCAGAAGAGCTACCCAAAGGACGGCTTGGACTTCTGGAGGCAAGAAACACAAAGAGGGAAACAGGGAATTTCCACATCCCGCTGACCTCATGCCCAGATGGTCAGCGGCAGTTTCAGGATGACTTCCAGGCAGATGGGAACTCTCCTCCTGGTCTCTGTGGTTCTGAGATCTTTCCTAGAGAGGGGACTCATTCCCAGGATGACAGAGCTGGACAGGAATTTCCAAGGACAACGAGGCCAAGTCCATTACCAGGCGCCCCAAGGCTCCTGGAATGAGGGCCTGCGTCATCGTCCTGTCTCCCACGCTGACGGTACATTTCCCTCCATCACAGACCGAGGGATGGGTGTGGACAGGGGAAAGGAGGTGCTGACCCCACCCCCCATGCCTCACTTGGGGCCATTCTGGAGCTCAGTGCCTAGGCATCCCGGGATATGAGCTCATCTGACCCCCTCTCAGGGTGTGAGGGCAGCAGTCAGGCCCCAGGGCATGAAGACCAAGGTCACACACAACGTCAGGATAGAGCTGGAAGGGCCCTGCTCTCTCTCCAGTCTGCCACTGCCCCATCTCCATTTCTGTGCCTGCACTCACTAACTACTCTGCAGATCCCCCTCTCCGGGTTCTTGCCAAGTCCAGCATGGACTCTGTGTCCACCTGGGCCTGGGTCTAGCAGCTACAGATCAGGTGACCCACCAGCAGGAGACATCAACCCACCATACAAAAACAGAAACAGCGGCGGGTGAAGACACAGGCAGCTCAGATCTTCTTCCGAAACAATATCCTGGTTCAAGGGGGGGGGATCCCCACAGCCCACCCTGAAAAACCTAGGGGCGCCCACTGGAACCAGAAAGGCCTAAAGGGCCCCGACAGATGGCAGGCCAGGCAGTGACCACAGAGTATAGAGATGGAGATGATGCTATTGAAACTGAAGGAGCCAGAAGAGGAGAAAGAGGAGACAGCTACTGAGGGGATGGAGGTGGGGTGAGGAGGGAGGAGTGGGTAGGGGTCGGAGGGTGGGGATGGGGAGGATGGGAAGGAGTCGGGGTCAGGGGTGAGGAGAGGAGGTGGGGCATGGGCCCATATCGCAACCTCCACCCAGGACGAAGGTTGAAAAAGGCTAGATTCAAAATGAAGTTTCCTTTCCAGCTTCTGTACTGAGACACTTCAGCCCATCAGAGGCTGTCTTTCAATTAGCTGTATGCTGGTGCCCGGAGTAGGGGCTCCCAGAGTTCCCAAATGATATGAATTTGCTTAGTTAGTATATTTGCAAAATAGCTACGATTTCTCAAGCATGTTTTTCCACTGGATTGTCACGAGAGCCATGGGAAGGAGGCAGGGCTGACATCTGTTCCACAGGTGAGGAAACTAAGGCCCACTTGGGAACTTAGCCTGGTCTAACGCCACTGGGCACTGGCTGCATCCTGAGGCCAGCCGGACTCTGCTGCTCTGCGGGAAGTGAAGTTCTCGCTAGCCCAGGGAGGACAGCCTGAGGAGATCTCTGGCACTGGGAATTGGGAGGACACAGCAGCCAGCAGCAACCTCCCCACGCAATGGCAGGGGCTGCCAGGGATGCTGGTGGGTGGGGGTGACAGTGTAGCGAAGGGAAGGTTCTCCAGAAATAAGGCAAAGACAGAAAGTTGGAAGTCCTGGAATCTACTCTGCTGCACGCTCTGATGGCCATGGGCAAGCTGTCCATTCTGTGCACCTCAACTCCCTCATAGGCACAGAGAGAGGAGCCTGGACTGGAGAGAAACTGGGTGATGTCTTCATGCTGGCCTAAGGATCCATGGAGACCCAAACTTTGGGAGCCAGCCACAAGGCAAGAAAGAGGAGGGGACCCAGCACACACACACAAGATAGTACAGCCCTGGATCAGGGAGAAAGGGTCCCAACAGGGCAGGATCAGAGACGGAAGCAGATGGGGCATGCAGGGTGCAACAAACAAGGGGGAGCCCAAGTGCGCCATGAGACCCTGAGCCGGAACCCTTCTCACACGTTGCCCCAGGGCCTTGCCCTGGTCCCAGCTTTGCCCACCCCTACAGGCTGGGTGACACTGACCAGCCTCTCACCTTTTTTGAGCCTCATCTGCAAAACAGAAAAAATAACAGAAGCCACGGATGTCAGATGAAAGAAACTAAATGAAACAATATGCATACAGTTGGAAGGGGGCTCTCACTTATTTCCCGATTATTTGATTTATTTAACAAAGAAATGTATTCATTTTGTAATAAGATTTCCTAAATGATGATAATTATAATACCTCACGAAGTACCTGGCACTTAGTAGGTTCTTACTAAGAGGCTGAGACAGCCCCTAACTGTCCAGCTGATGGGTTGTGGCATCCACTTAGTTCTTGTGAATTGTAAACAACTGTAACCAGGAACACTGGGACAAAACCACAGCTGGTGAAACTGAAGCTATGAGAAGCCCTTGGCCCAAGGCCACGTTCACAAAAGATCAGCAATCATCTGAGCCTCAATTTCCTCAGCGGTAAATGGGAATATCCTGCAAGTCCCCCAAGGGCTGACGGGAAGTGAGGCATTATGAAACATCTCACAAACTAAAACAAAAATCTTCCCACTTCTACACTTCACGATGACCTCCAGACCACTCCACCCATTTCACAATCAGGGAAACTGTGGCTCCAGGTCCATCCATCAAAGAGCGGGCCGAGTCCTCTTGATGACTGTCAGCAGAGACACGACACCTACTTTAGACGGTGTGCACCCAAGGAGTCCACCCCGGCATCTCACTAGTGAGAGGCCAAGGATTTAATCAGTCTTTCCAAACAATTCAGTAAGAAAGAGGCTGCAGGCACAGAATGTAGTACGAGGAATGGGCGGGGCTCGGGAATCATGGGATCTAGTGGAGGTTGTTGTTGTTGTAGTCGCTAAGTCATGTCTGACTCTTTGTGAACCCAGGGACTACAGCCCGCCAGGCTCCTCTGTCCATGGGATTTCCCAGGCAAGAATACTGGAGCGGGTTGTCATTTCCTCCTCTAGGGGATCTTCCCGACCCAGGGATCGAACCAACGTCTCCTGAATTGGCAGGTGGATTCTTTACCACTGACCGACCAAGGAAGCCCTCTAGTCTAGATACACCACGGCAAACATCTTCCATCATCTGGCCTCAGTTTTCTAAAAGGAGGGGTTGTTGACAATAGCAATAATACAATATAAGGGGGCAGACCAGACAACTTTTAAGGCCTCTTCTAGTTCTAACATTCCAGAACTTGCAATATATTGCCATCTGTTTCCAAAATCTTCTGATCTTGAAAAGACTACTCTCCCCCACTCAGAAGCTTCCCAGGTGGGTCTGTGGTAAAGAATCCACCTGTCAATGCAGGAGATGCAGGAGACAGGGATTCAATCCCTGGGTTAGGATGATCCCTGGAGTAGGAAATGGCAACCCACTTCAGTATTCTTGCCTGGAAAATCCCATGGACAGAGGAGCCTGATGGGTTACAGTCCATGGGGTTGCAAAGAGCAGGGCATGACTGAGCACGCACACACACGCACCCTAGCTCCCATCCCTCCCAACACCCAAGTGGATGTCCTGCCTCACAAACTCTCCTGCAGCGCTCTCGGGTGTGTCGCCTTCCCAAGAGCAGCTGGAAACCCCCAGATGATGTCTGCAGCCCTTCCCCAGGTCCTGCCCTCCTCCCTGGGCTGCATCCAGGCTCCAGGTCAGCCTGAGTGCCATGTCACTCAAGCACAGCTGGCATCTCCCATGTCCTTCCTACCTCCTCCCATCCACTGACTCACCCACAGAGAGAGCCCCACTGTCCCTACTTAGCCTCCAAGATCCAAGCTCTACACTACCAGCCTAGGCACAGTGGGGAGGACCGGGCCATTAGTTGGCTGAAAACTCTGCATAAGAGGACCAAGGAGCTTCTAACTAAAGCTGGGATAGGCCCTAACAGCTCTGTGCTCCCATATGCCAGGCACTGCGCTGTGTCATTATGCACAGTATTCCCTCATTTTCTTCTTACCACACAGAGATGAAAATTCTTATCCCTATTCTCCAGCAAGGAAGCCAATCCTCTTGGCTGGATAGCATCATCTCTGTTTTTCAGATGAGGAGGCAGACTCAGACAAGTTAAGCCACTTGCCTGAGGAAACACAGCTGGTTAGTGGCAGAACAAAGAATCCAGCCCCATTCTATCAGACTCCAACACCAGTGCCCATTTCACTGGCCTGCAGTGACGGAGACGCACAGGGCTGAAACTCGGGGGGAGGACACCACTCCTGTTGTCCCACTACCTGAAACTCACTCCAGGTTCCCAGCCGCTGCCTCCATGTGTCACTAACTTTGCCTGAGATCAGGTGTCAGTCTGCCCTTGACTGCCAGTAGTCACCAAGGCTTAGAGTCTCAGGTTGAAAGGAAGCTCAGGGGAGATTCAGACCCATGCTTATCCAGTCCCCAGGAGAGCCAGGGGACTCTGGTTGACCATCTTTAGTGACCCAGACCAACTTCCTCCCCAAGGAGCACCCCCGAGCTGCCAGCACTAACTGCAGTGAAGCTACTCCCAGTTCTGCTTCCACTGTCCCTGCTCTGCCCTCTGGGGTCCCTGAGAATAAAGAACAAGATGCCCCTCTTCTCCATCTCAGCCCTGAGCAGATTTGGAGCCTGCAGTACTCTAGAGGCAGACTAGCCCTTGTTCCCTGCATTGTTCTCTGCAGGGACAGGCTTCCGGACCCCTCCCCACCCAGCCCCCTCCACCCCCACCCTATCTGTAGCTGACCTTAAAAATGGACACAACACTCCAGATGTGGCTTGCCTGACCAAACAGAGGAACTTTCATCTCCGCCCTTTTAGGTATTATGTTTCTACTGACGTAGCTGTGTGGACATTTGCTTTTCTTATACCTGGGTCACCCACGGTAAAGAATGTCCTTTCTCAATTATGTCAACAATCAGGCTTGGTAAAGCAACTATACTTCAATAAAAATTAATTTAAAAAAATCAGGTTTGTATGGCTGAGATGAAGTTATCTTATAAAAAAGTATGCTTGAGGAAGTTTCAATCATTTAAAGGGCCAGAGGTAACTCATTCAGTAACCACCTATTTAAGAAGCTAGAAATCTCTGTATCACTGTACACAGAGACTGGACAAAGCTGGGTACTGACACATGGTCTGTAATAACAAAAATGTCCTGAACGTTCGTCAAGAGGGGACTAGTTTAATAAACTGTGGTGCATTCATTCAATGGAATAGGACACAGACATCAAAAAGAATGGGCAGACTGCTTCGCAATAACAGAAAGGTGCCCATAAAATACTGTTAAGGAAAAAAGCAAAGTATTGATGTATAAAAGATATTATTTATCCTGTTACACACATTTATACCCACACAACTATGTGTGTAGGTGTGTATGTGTGTATATATGTGTGTATGTGTGTTAGTGTTAGTTGCTCAGTCATGTCTGACTCTTTGCAAACCCATGGACTGTAGCCTGCCAGGCTGCTCTGTCTATGGGATTTCCCAGGCAAGAATAATGGAGTGAGTAGCTATTCTCTTCTCCAGGGGATCTTCCCGACCCAGGGATCAAAACCAGGTCTCCTGCATTGCAGCCAGAGAACTTCACCATTTGAGCCACCAAGGGAAGCCCTGTAGGTGCGCATAAACATATACATATACTATAAAATCTTACATGTGCATAAGAAAAGGTCTGGAAAGATACACACCAAACCGCTGCTAGTAGTCAGCCCCAGAAAAGGACTTGGGCTAGGGGACTGGAATCAAAGAAACTTTTATTTTAAAACTTAGATTTTTTTAACTCTTTACAAGGGAAATCTAGCCTGTTCTATTTTTTCAATTGATTTTAAAAAACAGGCAGAAGAGAAGAAGGATAAAAAAAGACAACTTTCATTTTCTACTTTATACCTTTAGCATCCCTTGAGTTTTTGGAGTTTTTTTCCTCCAATGAGCACGTTATTTTGTAACTCTTTTAAAGGGAGAGTTGACTTTGTTTTTAAGTGGCTTGACAAAGTCAGAACAATAAGGAAGGGCTATTGTTCTGGCACCAAATGAGGCTGGCTGGCGGAGAGCAGGGATGAGAGCCTCCTTATTATGAATCTGCTTCTTATGCACAGACAGGCTATAGGGACTAGTTCACAAATCAGGACGGACTTCATCACCTGAACCAAAGAACTTATTCATTAGTAAAATCAATATTTCTATGGTCTTTCTCAATTCTAACAGTCTGTGATGTATATTGTTTCATGATAAATAATTTACATATACGCAGGAAATTCCTGTCCTCTAATTTCATTCTGGGAAATATTTGACCAAAGTGAAATTAATAGAGAAAAAAATATAGATGACTAGTTATCATATAAAGACTTAATAAAGCAGCCAACAGAATGTTAAAAAAAAAAATCAACAGGGAAAGTCCAGGGTCGTTTTCTAGTCAAGGAATTTGGCAGATGGAGAGTTGGCAACTGTAGACTGTTTCAACCTGGAACCTGCCAGAAAGGATCTAGCTTCAGGAAGGTCAAGGTTGGATCTGAGGTGACAAAGGTGGGAAGAAAAGCACCAGACTTTGGTGTGGGAACAAAGGTTCCCATCCACTGCCCGTGGGCCCTCACATGGGGCCTTACACCTGCTTTGCTGGAGAGGAAGCCGAGTCCAGACAGGTGCAGAGCCAGGCTCAAGGTGGCCCAGTTCCCAAGGGACCAAGCAGAATGCCCCCCACTTGATCATCAGTCCCCAGCCTGTACTTAGCACTGCCAACAGCCCCTTACGAAGGGCTGAGAAGGCAGCCCAAGCAACTCCAGCCTGCTAGCCTTTGCCTCCTCACAGCTCCTGGGATCCACTGGTGTACCTACTCCGTGCCTAGAAGCCTGGCTTCCCCACCCCCTACCCCCCAATCCAGCAGCTGGCACTGTTGACCTGGGAGGAGCCCCTCGACTATCAGCTATAGCAACCCTGGGCCTAAAGGGAAGGGAGACTCAACTGTCCTCCTGTGTACTTGTGCCCAAAATGCCCACAGCTGGTTCCAACAAAGGCTTTCTCCAGCCCTGTAACTCCCTTCTCCATGGGGGAAAATGACAACTTTTGAGAATTCCCCTCATACCAAATATGGTGAAAAGAGGGTTTCTGTGAAACCAGGGTTCAGATCCTGGTTCTGCGCCCTCACCAAGTGACCCTGAGCAGACCTCACTTTCTTGGTTTTCTCTCCCCAAGGAAATGCTGTGAGGACCAACTAGGAATCACAGAACTCCCTGTAGACCTTGAAGTGCTAACCCAACAGAAGCCATAATGGCTAGGAAGAGAAGAGCTTCCAGGGACTACCAACCAGATAAAAGCCAGAGATGTCCTGTTTTCATAGTGAAGACTGGAAATAAGCTAATGAAGAAGAAAATGAATAAAGACATCGGGGCCGTTTCGTAACAGCGAATGTTAATACTGTGTTGTTTAGTCACTAAGTCGTGTCCGACTCTTTGTGACCCCACGGACTGTAGTCTTCCAGGCTCTTCTGTCCATGAGACTTTTCAGGCAAGAATACTGGAGTGGGTTGCCATTTCCTTCTCCTGGGTATCTTCCCGACCCAGGGATCAAATCTATATCTCCTGTTTGACAGATGGATTCTTTACCACTGGGCCACTAGGGAAGCCCCTATTAATACTATACAGCAGTGAGAAACAAATAGGCCAGAGCTAAAGATCCAAACAGGGACGAATCAAACACAACAAGCAAAACAAGCAAGCTGCAGAAGAATACAGTTGGAAACATTTAAGTAACATCTTAAAACACATAAAACAATATTACATATTGTTTAGGGACATATATGTTTATAATATCCATAAAACTGTAGAGAAATACAAGAGAATAAACTCTAAATTTAGAACCCTTGTTGCCTCTGGAAGAGTGGGGAAGGAGATGATCAGGGAGAAATTTCAAGTGAACAGAAAACATGTTATTTCTTAAGCTGAATGGTGGCTCTCCCAAGTGTCTGCCTGTTACCCTGTGTCTAAAGATTCCTCTGCATTTTCTAAAAGTCAATGCTACCATCCTCAGACCCCTTTTCCTCTTCCCAGAGATTGGGATCGGAGTGGCGGTGGGGCTGCACCCCAGAGGCAGAAGTGGGGCCGTGGCAAGACCAGGGCTCCTCAGACCACAGAGATGAAGCTGACCAGGATCATGGTCTGCTGGCCCGCTGAGAGTGGTGTAAGCTTCCTCCACTGTGGGTGGAGACCAAACCAAGGGCCCCTGACTCATGGGACACCCCCACGCCCGCCCTAAAAATACCAGCTCTGACCGCTGAGTAGGACGCCTTGGTGACATGACTCCCATAGCATCGCCAGCCCTCCCTCTTGCCCCCCCCCACACACACACCTGCCTGGGCCACTGGCCTGTCCACCAGCAGGTGCTCAGGGACACAAGGAACAGCCTCAGGGTGAGGTCCCTGGGGAGATAAGAGTTCAGCCCTGCCTGGGGACAGCCCTTGGACAAAGAGCCACCACTCCTCAGCCCAGTCATCTGTTCCTATCAGAAGAGTGACTGACAGTCCTAGGCTGGTCACGGGGAGGGGGGTGCAGATAAAAACTTCCTGCCAGCGGCCAGGCCGCGGTGGCTGTACCTTCCTTCTGGCAACACTTCACGGAGCTGCCGACACTCTCCAAAGAGGAGCAGGATAAAGGAGGGGCAGGCCAAGGGGCAGCAGCAAGAAGCCAGGAGGTGGAGCACATAAAGGCCTGTCCCAGCAGGAGAACTCAGAAACCGCAGGGCCCAGAGAAGGCAGCCCAGTCACTGGGCTCCAGTTTTCTGGAAGAGAATGCCCTGAGACACCTGTCAGTGCAATTCCCTCGTTCTCCGGCTGGGACACCAAAGCCGGCCAAGGGAAGGAGACTCGCCCAAGGCTGCAGGGGACAGTGGAGGCAGAGAGGCGAGGAAACCCGGATCCTCTGTTGGCCAGCTGTCCATTCTTTTCACCATACCTCCTACTGTCCTCCCTCTCCCTTCCTTCCTCCCTCCAAGGGGTCAAATGAGCCATGAGCTGAGGGGAAAAAAGGGGGGCAAGAGAGGAGGTGGGTGCACCGCAGCGAGCCACCTGTAACAGCACTGGAAAGGGCTGCCCACAGAGCGCTCCCTGACACAGTGGTGGGGTCCAGGGGAGACTGGCTCATCACCTGTGAGGTGCTGGGTGCTGCTGAGGAAATTTTGGCCAGATGTTCTCTGCGGCCCTCCCACGTATATACTTCCACTGTTCCAAACTGGGATGGAAGGACGTCTGAGATACCACAAAGGACGATCCATCCAGAGAGGACACAGCATGGTCCAGAGGTGGCAGAGGATGAAGGGCAAGTTATGCCGAAGCCTGGAACATCTGACCTTCCTCATCATCTCCGCCTGAAATCCCTTCAACATTCTTAAGATCAGCATTGTTAATAAGACTGAATGGTGTTCAGCAGCCGGCAGCGCAGGTCACTTACACCGCGCCAGCCCCACGCCAGCCCTGCACTGAGTGCTTGACAGGCACTGTCTCATTCACGCGTACCCCTCTGGAGGCAGCACTTACGTCACAGAATCTTACCGATGAGGAAGCAGGCGCAGCCCCCGTCCAGGTGTGCTAACTCTAAATCAGGCACGCCACACCACGGGATCTCAAAGAGCAGCTGGTCTGGCAGCCTCAGCACCACTGCCACCAGCTGGCTGAGCCACTCTGGGGACACAGCCCTGCGGTCTGTCTAACAAGCCACCCGGAGGATTCTGATGCATGCTCAGGTTTACCAACCAGCTGCTCTGATCACTTCCCAGTGCTGCCGACAGAGCGGGGAAAAACTGATACTTCTCTGCCTGGCAGTCAAGACTTTAGGGTTTTTCCTAGCCCAGCTGGTCAGCTCCCCCAACCCAGGAGAGCCTTACCCCAAATCCTCTGCCCAGTTTCCTAAGTTCCAGAAGGAGCTCAGGCCTAGCTCTGTACCTCATCATCTTGGTTGGGCCTAGCCTTGAAGTCATTTCCCTACAGAAGCCCCCTGACCACCTGGTAACCCCCAAATTGCGTCACACCCCACTCAGACTCAGTGCCAGGCAACTGCTGACACACTATGCCTTCTAGCTAGCACTCAGGGCACATTTCTGCCCAGTCCACAACATGTTCCTGGAGGACAGAGAACCATGAGCACCATGCCACTCCACACAGGACCATGCCAGAGGACTGTCAGGACCATTTGCTGACTATCAGGAGGAAAAAATAATGTCTTGGGAAGCAACTTCTGGCTCTCATCCCAACTCTGCCACTAATTCTCTGGGACAAGGGCCTTCCCATTTCTAGGCCTCAATTTTCTTATCTGTGAAATGCACCATTATTCTAGTTTCTTCTTCTCTACTCATCCTTTGAACAAACCCAGCAGTCTTACCCCAGACACTCTTATCTAGTAACAGCAATGCACATGTGAAGACTAAAGAGGTCGTTGCTCTCACCCTTCCACTCCAGGAAAAGAAAAAGACAACAAACAAGCAAACACTAAAAATTACTGTTTCCCAGACACATACAGTGTCTCTACACACACTTTCTCATTTGCAAATAAGCACGGTCATTTCAAGGCATGATGAATGTATTAAAAAAATACATAATAGTAATATGACAGAAAGTGAAAAAATGAGTTACTTTGCATAGAAAGGTCAGGGAAGGCCCCTCTGAGGAGGTGACATTTGAGCCGAGACTTGACAGATAAGGAAGAACCAGCGTGGAAAGAGCTGGGGAAAGGTGTTCCAGGCAGAAGCAACAATATCCACAAAGGCCTCAAGCAAGAATAAACTTGCCATGTTGAATGGGGGAAAAAGCAGGCTGCTGTGGTTAAATCACAGTGAGTGTGAGAGTAAAACAGTACCCAGGAGTACCCAGAGAGGGAGACCGATAGCCAATCTCCTGCAATTCTGAGGTGTTCAAATCAGGTCGACCAACCCAACCCAGGACATCCGGGGCCCAAGTCATAGGCAGGACTAGGGGGGTAAGGGTATGAGTCAGACCCCATGGCTTCCTGGGGCCCCAAAGGCCCTGGTGTGGGAATAGGAGCAGGCAGCAACCCTCAGCAGGAGTGCCATGCCATACCCACGATGCCCATGGGTGGGGGAAAACAGATTCACCTAAGTATGTAGAACACAGGACACTCAGGGCTGCTGTCTCCAGAGGGACATGATCAGATGCTTCCATGAAGTGCCAGGCCCTGATCACATTATTTTTCCAGGACACAGCCAGGATAGTGGAAAGGAAATAGTGCTCAGGGTTCAAGGCTTACTAGTCTTGGGCAAGTCTTAACCTTTTGGGGACTCCGTTTCCTCATCTGAAGATTGAGGCTACTAATAGTGACTCTCGCCTAGGGTTGTTGAAAGTTTAAAAGAGATACTAAATGTAAAGCACTGTGCCTGGCACACAATAAGTGCTGATAAATGTAAGCTGTTACTATTACCATTATTGGTTTTTCACTACTTCAGTTCTCTCTGCTGTCAAACAAGGATATTAATACATCATAGGATTGTTATGAGCCTGTGCTAATAAATATTCCAGCCTCCTAATGCAGTATCCATTGTCAGGAATTAAAAAAAAAAGAGAGAGTCCTCTTGCCGGATCTCTCATCAGGTGCTGAATTCCCCTCCACCATACCACATTGTTTGGAAAATGAGTAAGAGCTGATTAAATTACATTTTGACAATACTGTGAAATAAAAATGATGCATTAGGAATCCACAGATTTCTCTGCACTGTCATTCTGCAAAGGGGTGGGGATAAACATTGCTGATTCTTCTGCATCACCCACAAAAGTCCCCCCCAACCAAAACAGTCTCACTCAGTCGCACAAAATTCCCACCCACAAAATTCCCATACAATGAATGAATGTATAATACAATCACTTTCAAGTACACACAACCTTGCACTCTCCTGCAGATAAATATTCTACAGTGGAAAACTCACACGTGTAGAAACTCCACACCCAAAATCGCTCCCCCAAACTCACTACAGCTGCCCTGCAAATGCACCCAAATGTTGCCTCCAACAGAGGGCAAAATATTTTCAACAGAAACAGTAAGTACAGAACGAAATCTGGAATCAAACGCTCGAGTTCAAATCCTAATCGTGCAACACTCTAACTGTATGGCCCCAATCTCCAAATGCCTCAGTTTCCTAAACTGTAAAATACGGATAATAATAATCAAATTCATTTTGAGGATGACAGTGACAAATGAGTTTAATACATGTAAGAGTTAAGATCAGCACTTGGAAAGCGCCCAATAAGCTATTTTCCTCTTCATTACGTGTGCACACTGCTTCCAAAACTGGTCTCCCATACTGTAAACAGATCCACGCCCGCACACACACATCCCCACCCCGCCGGTCTGCACGCCTTGCACACTAACTGCACGCCGGTCCCAGACGCGCTCGCCCACTCAATGCGCACGCGCGCCCACCACCCTCCGCGCGGGTCAGGGATTCCCCACTCAGCGCCGGAGGTCAGGGGGCTGGAGAGAGTGTGCAGATTGGCCGCAAGAGTCCTGTCCCGCAGGCCGGCCCCTAGGTAGCCTCTGGGCCACCCCTCGCGGCACTCCCAGCTGCGGAAACTCCGGGCGCCTGAAAGGGGCCACCCCGAAAGACGGAATTTCAGAGCAGAGACGAGCCGCAGAGACCACCCACCCCTTCCTTGGGCCGAGGGGCACGCGGACCGGAGCGCGGGGAGGGGATTTGCCAAAAAGCGGTAACCATTTGTAGCTGAGCCAAAGCTAGAGCTCCGAGTCATGGAGTTCGGTCCAGGGCGGTCCCAAGACTTCTTACAGAGCTCACGGAAATTCTGAGCTGAAAGTACCCTTAAAGAATCTTATTGTCACAGCTGACGTTTTTTGCGCCCTTACTGCTCCAGACTTGGTAAGCTTTATTTAATTTGCTCAGCCACCCGAGTGAGATGGTTTTCTATCCCCACCCCCCATTTTATTTTTAACCGTAAATTAAGATACAAGGGACAGGGAGATTAGAAGACCTCAGTAAGTGGCTGAACCAAAATTCAAACCCAAGTGGGCAAATCCGGAGCCTACCTCCTACCGTCTACCTATACATGGGTGAAATCATGCAAACAGGCTGAGAGAGTACCCAGACCTGGCAGGAGCAGTAACATGGTGAAGGTTGGGGACATTTGTTTTTTTAAGCCCATCATTTTATTTAAAAGAGGGTAAATTTTAATTTCAAAAAGTGGAAGGGCCTGGACTTCCCTGGCAGTCGAATGGTTAGGACTCAGCGCTTCCATTTCAGGGGGCACAGGTTCCATCCCTGGTAGGGGAATTGAGATCTCACACACCGATTAGCCAAAAAAAAAAAAAAAAACAAACATTTTTAAGCAAAATTAAATTAAAAAAAAAAGTGGAAAGGCCTTGAAATAAAGAATAGCTTGGATAAAGAACAGCTTTATAACAGGAATAAAGAACAGCTCTTTAAATTGAGGTGATATAGCTTTATGAAAAACTTATTCTAAAAGATACATTTCACTGGAACTATGGAAAATTTAGTGATTGACAGGCCCTCATCTTCGGAAAGGATCTGGGGACCTATTCCATATAGGCCCTCATTTTACAGGAAAGCTCTGTAAATTAACTGAGTGTATGTGAAAACACACACTCCTACCCAAGTACTGTCAGGCTCTGTGACATCCTATGATGCTTTTAGTTACTTCAAAGGGGTTATCAGATTCTCAAAACAATATTAATTCTAGTTCACCTTAATTGTGAAAATAAATTGAAGAGAGGGAGGGAGAGAGGGATGTGAACACCAAACAGAGCACCATTGAGTGAAACCAATTCAGAAGGGTACCGGGAGATTACAATCTTGGACTGATTCATACTGCAGCTCTCAGGCATCCCCTCACCCATTAGGGCCCCCCAGTCTAGTTTTTGTCCTGCTCGTGTCTGTAATTCCCAATTTGCCTTTTCCTAGAATGCCCAACCCAAGTCTTCTCATGAACACTGAAATTTACTTTAAAAAATGAAGAGTCTCCAATTATTTGCATCTTGTTTCCAAACTACTTCAGCTGTTTTTCTAAATGTCTGACCTTAGAGAATTAGATGAATTGTTGCATTCCGCAAAGTGCAGGATGACTCCTAGAGCTGGGCTTGTTAGACAGTGCTCTAGAATGGCATTAAAAGGTCACACAGTTATCCTTTTGCCTGATTCCCTACTTTTGGATAATTTTCCTTAACATTTACAATGTGTGAGAAGAGTCATCTCTTCAAAATGATGACTACACTCACCCCTTTCACCTTTTCCAGTCTGTTTGACTTTCAAACATTCCACCATGTTAAAGGCCATAGGAATATTGATCACAATCCCCTGTTTGGCAGATGAGTAAACAGAGTCTTCAATGTAGTAAAAGCAGGGGTCCCAAACCTTCAGAATCTAATGCCTAATGATCTGAGGTGGAGCTGATATAATAATAATAGAAATAAATGTAACACTCTTGAATTATCCCAAAACCATCCCTTCCACCCCAGTCCATAGAAAAACTGTTTTCCATGAATCCCGTTCTTGGTGCCAAAGAGGTTGGGGACTGACGTAGTAAGGATTTACTTAAGGCCACACACATTGAATGATACAACCAGGGTTGGAAGCCAGGACCTTGGCTCCAAGTCATATATACTCTTTCCACTGCATTATGTGTCCTAATTTTTCTTACTTTCTTACAGAAACTCAACACTCATGATGATCACAGGCTATGGACCTAACTAATGGGCTTCTAACCACTCAGACACTGATTTCCTGGGTGCCCTCTCTAAGCCTCTGTTTCTCTCTAAAAAGTGGAGATATGATTACCTACCCCTTAGGTGATCATGATAAATGAGATCATGTAAGTCAAGCCCAGAGCTTGGCACACAGTAGGCATTCAAGAAAAGATAGTGGTTTATAGATGTGAATCACATGCATTGAGTAGAACTTTAGTGTTAAACCCAGGAATGCAGCCTCCCTAGGTTCCATCCCGCTATCCACAAACTCTGTGGGACCCTCAACTCTGGGGGCTCGGCAGGGCGGGAGACAAGCCTCCTAGATTGGCACCCTCTGCTCCCTCCAGACCTGAAAGGAACTTGCCAAACTGGGAAGCTGAGCCTGACACTGAGAACTGAGTGACTCAGGCCACTGGGAACCTCTTGCTCTTCCACAGTGAGGACAGGCACCTACGCAAAGCCCTACCTGGGAGGAGAATCAAAAGACGTGTGTGTGGTTTCATTTCATTTTGTTTTAAGGCATGCAGTTACCCAGTCTCTTTTCTACCACCAGCCCCTTCTACCACCTCCACCAAGGCTGCTCCAAAGTCACATCTAAATCCACATTTGAGAGAAATAAAATACATACCAAAAACTCTCAACCTATAAGTGGTTAAGCTCTAAATTAAGTGCCTAAAGAGTGAAGGCTGTGTATTAAAGACATGAGGAGGTAACATCAATGGAATATTTGCTGTGTGCTAGGTCTGCACTTTCACATAATATATCTCCCAACCAGCCTCTGAGGTCACAAATATTATAACCCCCACTTCACTGATGAAACTGGGGCTCTGAGGTATTAGGTGGCATCCACTGCCACAAGTCACTGGAACATGAAGATCCCAGCTCTTAAACTCTTAACACTCTAGAGCATTATGCTGTAGAGTCTTGCCAGCTTGCAGGGCGTAGAATTCAACATGCCAGTCCTTAAAGGGTCCTGAGAAAGGGCCCTTTTCTATAGGGATGAAACCACTGAGGGCCAGCATGGGCCAGGGACTTGTCAGAAGTCTTACAGCAAGTTTGGAATAGTACTTAAGTCTTTTGCTGCCAGAGCAATGCTATTTCCACACCTCAGTGATGGGAACAGAGCTTCTAAAGCAAACAGCATCTGCCTCACTCCTGCAGGTTAATTAGTGAGTCAGAGCCTTGGATAGGAGTGATGAGCAACCAATGAACTAAGAAAAGATCAGTCCTGGGTCCGGGTACCTCCTTAGATCCAGTGCCACGTCTCCATAGCCTGGGGGTAATCTCAGGAATGGAAAACCCTGTGATAGATTCTAGGTGCTTTTTGGTGTTGGGTGTGTGCATATGAGAGGGAGATTTCAGTGATAAGTGAGACATGCATGTTAAGCGCATGGTGTCAGCTGTAGTCATATGAGGTGATCATATTTGGGAGTAAAGACTGAATCAGTGAGCAGAGTCTAGGGTCCCTGCTTCCCACCTTCAGCCTGAAAAGGTGTTTTTAATTCCATTTATTTCCCAAATAACCACATGAGAGGATGGATACGACGGTGCTAAGAAAGCCATAACTTTTCACATACATTCAGCACTTTAAGATGAGTTAAACCATTTCATAGTCACAGTTTGCCCCACTTTCAAGAGGCATGTCACACAAGGGTGAGAAGGTGGGTGCTGGAGTCAGACAGACCTGGCACTTATACTTTGTGAGGACTCTCCCCCAGGGTCCTCATCAATAACAGGAAGGTTAGAACAGTGCACGGAGTAGAAAGAATGAACACCGCAGAGCCTGACATCAGTGAAAGGCGACAATGATAATCATGACCCAGTTCACAGGGCGGGCAGGGATCGTTCATCTCCCTCCAGTGAGGACCTCAGAGCCCAGAGCTGTGGAGGAACTTGCCGTAGACTGTACAAAAGTTTCTCGGAAACATCAGGCCTTAGAAAGCATTTCTCCTGACTGTTCCTCCAGTGTCTTTCCTATTTTTCTTTTTTATTTTTCGTTCCAACTGTTTCCACTGCATCCCTGGGCCTGCCTTTTACTCTAGGTTTTCTGGGGCACTGCTGGAGGAGAGGCAAGGGCAAAGTGACACTGGGGGGAATTCCCAGCCATGGCCTGTAGCAGACGTGGCCAAGCCAGGCCCCTCCCACAGTTCCTAGGAGCCCCAGGCCTCCCCTCCTCCAGCCCCTCTCCCGCTGTCTCCAGTATCTGCAGCTCAGAATGTCAAGTGGATCTGGGTTTGGAGCCAGGCTTGCCCCTTGTCATCCTCCTGGAAGTGGGAAAACGTCAGCCAGGCTCCTCCCAGCCCCTGAAGGAAGCAGACCCGAGGGAACCAGAGCATTTCCTAATCCTGGGAAGCCCTGACAGGGCCCTGAGAACAATCCTCCTTCAGCCTCACCCCAAGGCCTCTGCTGTGCATCCTCTTCTGGGCCACTCCCACTTCTCCCTTCATTCTTCTCCAGCCCAGAAGCCACTGTGACAGTGACTTGGCCTCCACTCCTTGCCCCTCCTAGCCAGGGACTTCCCTGGGCTGGGCCTCTGACCAGCTCTGGAAAATCTGGACTGTTTGTGATCAAAGAGGAGGCCGCATCACCGCTGTCTGCCAGCCGTCACCCACTCCTAGTGCCTTGGGCTCGCTCTGTTACGAGCTCAACCATAGGAAGGGCCAGCTGGCCCTGGAGGAGGGCAGGTAGGGGAGCCCTCCACAGGCCCTTTTGCCCCCTGTTAAGGAGGGCACCAGCCTTCCACCGTGTTCCCAAGGGAGGCAGGGCAGACTCCCACTTGGTCTCTTCCTGTCTAGCTTAAGATCACTGAAGTGCCTCACACACGCCCACATACCCTCAAAAACTCACTGACACACAATAATGACCCAGACACTCAGAGACACACTCACACAAATACATAAACATGCTCACACGCGCTGCCTCACACGGTCATCCACATAAGCATCTTGGGAGATCTGACACACGCTCATGAACATAGACACACATTCTCACCCCTGCTCGCGCGCGCGCGCGCACACACACACAGACACCTGCCTTCACACTTATGAACCTGCTCCCTCCTCTTGGGAAAAGGATAAGACAAAAGCAGATCTTTCTTTTCCTTCCCTTTGGAAAAACTGCTGGCGACTAGAGCAAAAACGACTGGCTGAGAAGGCAAGGAGAGGAGGGCAGGAAGAGGAAATAGGAAATGGAGGGAGAGAGCCAAGAATACAATGAGGGCAGGCCAGGAGGTAGAGGTGCAGAGCCCAGGCCCTGGGTGGTGGGGAGGGGGAGCTGGGCCAGGGCAGCCAGAGACACTAGCTGGCAGGAAAACCGGGGGCCAGGTGGCTCGTGGCCCAGAGCCAGAGGCTCTGGTGGCCCCACAGTCTTGTGCGGTGAGCCTTGGCCCATCCTGGCGTACCACCCTGGACAGGTCACTCACCTGGGGAAGGCCAGGAGAAGATGACGGGGTCTGTGCAGCGGGGGCTGCCGCCTGAGAAGGCGCCTCTGCTCACTGTGCTTTTGCAGGAAGGAGAGCTGGGCTGGGCTGACTTTTAGGCAGGAGGGGAATTCCCCGAGATGGAGGCACAGGCAGCCCCACAAACTCAGCTGAGGCCCCATCCCGCCCCCTGGCAGAGCACAGGGCCCTCCTTTGTCAGTTCCCCACCTGTCACTTCCCAGACTGGCTCTGTCACTTGCTGTGAATTCCAGGGCGGGGAGGGGGCTCCAGGGGAGCCCCGGAAGCCTGATGATTTTGTGGCTGGGCCAGGAACAGGCACGGGGGCAGAGGCAACCCGGCCAGCCCACC
The DNA here is from genome assembly GCA_024291935.2 of Okapia johnstoni. NCBI lineage: Eukaryota > Metazoa > Chordata > Mammalia > Artiodactyla > Giraffidae > Okapia > Okapia johnstoni. The sequence goes on from CM044316.1 coordinate 54,094,013, forward strand.
CTGCCCCACCCCTGGGTTCTCCCAAGGACCTCGGTCTCTTCGTTTGCCTAAAATGGGGGATTCCAGTGCCCAGGGTCCTGAGGAAATCACCAGACACCCAGCCCACATCCTCCTACCCACCCCCACCCTCCCATCATCCCATCTGTTTCCACTTAGTTTCTGTAGCTTCTCCACAGGGAAGGGAAAAGCCCACTCCTTCCCTCTGGGCCAGATCTCACTGGGATACTAAGTGGGGCCTTAGAGATCTACCCACCAAGGGCAAGCCCAGCTCTGCACTCAGTCCTGAAACTCACTTCCCCATCCTGAGCCTCAGTGATCCCCTGCTATAAAATGGAATAATGAGTCCTGCTTTGCCAGCCTCCTGCGATGGTAATTAACATGAGAGTTTACAGACATTCTTTGTAAACTATTGACTACTTTACAAACACCACCCTTATGGCAGAAAGCAAAGAAGAACTAAAGAGTCTCTTGATGAAAGTGAAAGAGGAGAGTGAAAAAGTTGGCTTAAAACTCAACATTCAGAAAACTAAGATCATGGCATCTGGTCCCATCACTTCATGGCAAATAGATGGAGAAATAATGGAAACAGTGACAGACTTTATTTTGGGGAGCTCCAAAATCACTGCAGATGGTGACTGCAGCCATGACATTAAAAGATGCTTGCTCTTTGGAAGAAAAACTATGACAAACCTAGACAGCATATTAAAAAGCAGAGACATTACTTTGCCAACAAAGGTCTGTCTAGTCAAAGCTATGGTTTTTCCAGTAGTCATGTATGAATGTGAAAGTTGGACTATAAAGAAAGCTGAGCACCAAAGAACTGATGCTTTTGAACTGTGGTTTTGGAGAAGACTCTTGAGAGTCTCTTGGACTACAAGGAGATCCAACCAGTCGATCCTAAAGGAAATCAGTCCTGAATATTCATTGGAAGGACTGATGTTGAAGCTGAAACTCCAATACTTTGGCCACCTGATGTGAAAAACTGACTCATTGGAAAAGACCCTGATGCTGGGAAAGACTGAAGGCGGAAGGAGAAGGGGATGACAGGGGATGAGATGGTTGGATGGCATCACTGACTCAATGGACCTGAGTTTGAGTAAGCTCCGGGAGTTGGTGATGGACAGGGAAGCCTGGTGTGCTGCAGTCCATGGGGTCACAAAGAGTTGGACACGACTGAGCGACTGAACTGAACTGAACTTTACAAACAGAAGATCTCAGCTCATTATCTACTGAAAAGATGCCTGAGTGGGAGGATATTGGGACCGTCTGGATGAACTGACCTTTCTCCAGTTCTAGAGTTTCTTCATTCTTACACAACATTCTAGACCACTGAAGACATAGGAATGGACAAGTCAGACCCACTTCCTGCCCACTCAGAGCTCACAGAGTCTTGGCTGCCCTGTCCAGCACAATCGCCATTAACCATACATGGCTGTTTAAATATAAATTAGTTGAAATTAATAAAATTAATAATTCAGTTCCTGCAATGTAGCACCAGCCACACTGCAGGTGCTCAGTAGCCATATGTGACTCCCACCTTAGACTGCACATGTATAGGACATTTCCATCATCATACAAAGTTCTACTGGATGGCATTGCTCTGGGGGCTGTAGGCAAATTAATAGATAATTACAGTCAAGTGTGGTAGAGACGTTATGTTGACAGGAGAAATACAGGGAGCTATAGGAGGTGTGATGGAGTGGAAAGTCCACTGACTCTGATCCTCTACTGCTTCTGTGCCCTTCAGATTGGGACTGCTCAGGGAATGCCAGAGAGAACTCCTGGCCCAACAGCCTCACTTTACAGATGTGGAAGTAAAGAACAGACAGGGGGAAGTGATTTTCCATGTGAGTAAATCGAGGGACTTCCTGACTCCTAGTCCGGAGCTCTTTCCCACACCACACTCAGGCCCCTACTTGCACAGGCCACGTTTTAAATATTTCAATAGCCACAGGTGGCAAGCAGCTACGCTGCCAAACCTCACAGAAAGTTCTACAGAGTGAATGACACCAGTCCTTGAGCTAGGCCAGGTGCAAAGGATAATACGCTTCTTTGCATGTGAACTCTTTTCTCTTCAGGGAATAAAAATATACCTTCTTGTGCCCTCGCTGTCAGATGCTCCATCTTTTCCCTCGATACCAGATGGCAAGGCCTCCCTTATGTCCCCAACAGCTCAGGAACAGGCATTTGTGATGGTGGCAGGACTCAACATCAGAGAGAGAGAGATCTCCCTCCTGGCCCCCCTTATGAAGCCTGCTAGCAGCCCTGCATAAGCCCCCTGAGTCAGCCAGAGCCTTCTGGGAACTTAAGGAATGTCTTTTCATCAAGGAAACAGAGTTTCAGATTCCTCATCAGAAGAGTGTGTAATCCAGCCCTGATTCCTGGATTCTGATACTTCCCCAATACATGAGATGTCCTCTCCCGAGGCCACAAAAATCATAGATCATCTATGAATTCGCCCACCCAGGACTGGTTGGAGGGAACTTAAAGAGCTAACAAGGTTCAAGGAGCTAGACCCACCTGAGCTGGAATCTCCAATTGGAACACTTGGTTTGCACACCCTGTGGGAAGATTAGCTCTTGGCTTTCCCTGCCAAAATGCTGAAAGCAATCAGCTCCTCTCACCTTCTCTTCCCCATCTTCCTTCTTCCAGCCGTAGATGTCCTGAAATCACCTTCTCTGTTTGGGTCAAGGGATAGACATTACGGAAGTAGAGGCCCTGGGACTGGGCATCAGAAAGACTTGAGTTTGAGTCCTGGCTCTGCTGTGTGGCCTTGGACAAATTCCATCACCTCTCTGGTCCTCAGCTTCCCCTTTCATAACAGGAAGGAATCAGATAGAGGATCACTAAGGGATCTTCCATTCTGATACTGTAAGGAAAGCTAAAAGTTCAGAGGAAGGAGAAATCAGAGCAGGCCAAGATGGTCAGGAAATAATAACACTAATTGCTAATACCTCAGATTAATGTGTACAGGCATGGTACTAAGTTTTCTTAAATGCATTCCTCATCAGAACCCTGTGAGATTGGTGCTGCTGTTTTACAAATGAGGAAACCGAGGCTTACAGTGATCTAAACCAACAGCTACTACATGGGATGGCTGGAGTTCAAACCCAGGTAATGAACGTCTCCAGAGCTCACCCGAGGGAAATGAGACCTTTGCTGAACTTCAAAAGATGACTGAAATGTGGATATACAGGGGGAAGTTCTCACAGACTAGGACGAACGACTTTGCTACTTAATTATCCCTCGCCTCCCTCCTTAATTTCCTCTCCCACCCTGTCGTCTCTGGTCTTGTTGCTAATGTGGGAATAGCATTGAGTCAGGCTCATACTAGTCAATCAGTATTTATTTAGCGAATGAATGGATTTGACTCTGTGGGTTTCCTGATTCACCAATTCTGTTGAAAGCTACCCCAATGCCATTGGAACCTAGCCCTGGACTTGGGGCAGATTTCTGGATCCCACCATAGACCTAAGATATCAGCCTCTCTGGGGGCTAGGGCCCTAGAGATGGCACTTTAAATAAACTTTCAGGGGTGATCTTGGAACTTAGTGGAGTTTGAGAAGCCCAAGTTCCCTAAACTGGATCCTCCAACTCTGAAATGAGAATTGTCTGCTCAGATACAGGCAGCCAAGGAGAACTCACTGTCACTAACTAGTGGGAGGTACCAAGTGTGCGAGCACTTCTCTGGGTCACCCAGATGTCAAATCCATGACTTCTGCAAAAATGCTTTGAGTCCAGGGGTGCTAAGCATGGGCCTAGGATGCCAGGGGTGCTAGGTACCCACTAGGTGCTAGGCCCATTGCTTTTGCTGACTCACTGTGTGACCTCAGCAGACATTTCCTCTGTCTCTCACCTTCCTCATTTGTGAAAAGGAATCAATTATCTTTGTCCACCTGTAACCCTGGGAAGAGCTGTGTGTATAGAAGGGGTGTCCATTAGGAGGATTTCATAAAGAATATCATAGGTCAGAGGTTCGTCAACTTCAGTGCCCGTCAGAATTATTTGACCCGTTTGGTCTTGGGTGGGGGCCTCAGATCAGTGACTCTCAATCCAGGCAGCACATCAGAATCACCTTAGGAGCTTTGCAGAAATACAGATGTCCAGGCCCCACTTCATAGTAATAATAATAGAATCTCAGGGGGCGGGGTATGGCCTGGGATTGGTATTTTAAAAGCTCCCCAGGTTAATCAAAGTCACAAGTTTGCCTACTGCTTTCAAGGGTCTTTTTTTTTTTTAATATTCATTTATTTGGCTGTGCCTTTTTTTTTTTAACATTCATTTATTTGGTTGCGCCAGGTCTTAGTTGCAGCAGGCAGGATCTTCGATCTTTGCTGCAGCATGTGAGATCTAGTTCCTTGACCAGGGATCAAACCCAGGCCCCCTGCATTGGGAGCATGGAGTCTTAGCCACTGGACCACCAGGGAAGTCCCTCAAAGTTGTTTTCTAATGGTTGGTTCTGATGCAGGTGGTCGCAGGACCTCACTGTTTCCCTTTCATGTATCAGGGAAGGTGTCTTCTCAGTGCCAGGGGCAGAGACCATGAGAAGGACAGATCTGGAAGCTCTATTCCCTTTTGTGGGTCACAGGACATCATACATGGTGAATGTGAAAGGAAACATTAAAACTCAAGCCAAGTCGGGGGAAGGAGGTACGTAGAATTCTGTAAACGTCTGAAAAATGGAATTTAGGGGTGTGTTTTGCAAAATTGTGTTTCCCAAGGAAACAGATACAGGGCAGAGTGTTGCAAGATTCAGGTCAAAGGAGCAAGATCCAAGGACAAATGTTGCAAGACTGTGCTGCTAAAGGAAGTGGCTTCTTAGCCTATCAACTCTGGAATGAAGCTCTGAGATTATTCAGACCAACCCCCTGACCGGACAGAAGGAGAAACTAAGGCCCAGGTAGGGGAAGGCTTATCCCCAAAGTCACATTAGCATTACAGACAGGTTTCCAGAATACCTCCTGCCTGTGGCCTTTTCCTGTATCCCTTGTAACTTGTTTTCATTCCAGATTCCCAGCCCACCCTCTGCCCTCACACCCTCTTGGACACCACCCAGGATGAAAGGATGGGACTAAATCTGTGAGCCTGGATCTACAGCAGCCAGTTGGAAGGGAGCAAAGCCAACAGGAGGCTGGGGGGAGCTGGAGAGGAAGGAGCGGGGTCTGATGATGCGGCCTGACCTCAGAAAGGAAGCCTGGTCACCAGGGGGAATTTCCCCGGTGTGAGGTCTCATGTCTATGCAAATATTGCACTCCCATTAACCTGGACCTTGGGATGGGAGAAGGCCAGGGGGACAGAAGGGACCCTGGGAGAGGCAGGGAATTGGGAAGGCAGATAATAGGGACTGACCATCCTGGGTACCTAGGCATTGTGCTAGGATCTGTGTGTGCTTAATCTCATTTAGTTCCTGAAACATCCTCCTGAGTAGGAAGGTCAGGAGCCTGAGACCCAGTAGGGGAAGGCACAAGCGCACATTCCATCCCCAGGAGGAGAGCAGGCGTCAGGCAGAAGCCACGATCAGATCATGGTGGATCTGGTACTGCAGCTGCTGACAAGGGTGACAGTAATGGGGCCCCAGGCCGGGAAGTCTGGCAAAGTTTCATTTTAGGTTTCCATCTCACTCACCTGGGGAGTTTTATCCTGGGAACAGCGAAAAGGCATCAGGGCAAATCCCAGTGCTCAGGTTTTCCCAGGCCCAAGAGAAGAAGGTTGGGGAAGGGGGCACAGGGCAGGTGGTGCTGTTAACCCTTTCACCACCAGCTTCTTCTAGAGAAAGCTAAGAAAAGCGAAGAACAGGATGGAGACTTTTAAAGGAAAATCTTTCTCTCTTCCTCCTGCAGCTTTATATTTCACTCACCTTGAGCCTCACTTCCTCTGGGAAACCTTCCCTGGGGATTCTCCTCCATTACAAGGCTTATCCCACTCCTCCAGGGAGCTCATCTTGCCTCTCCAGAGCTCAAGGCAGGGCGCGGTTAGGCCCAAAGTCTGTCCCCCAGACAGCCTGGTTGTTTCTCCTCCTATGGAGGAACGGAACAAAGAACATACACAGGAACAAGCAGGTCACAGGTTCCTGGAGTTGTGTGCTCCACAGCCAGGGTGGGTGTCAAGAAAAGTGTGAATTCACCTGTGCTCTAGTGAGTGTGTGTGAAAAGCACGTGTGCCTACGTGTGTGAGGCCCTTCCCGTGTGGCCACCAGTGCATCTATGGGCAGCAATGTTTGTCTTTCTGTTTGTGACCCTCTGTGTATTTGAGACCTAATCATTTTTCTCTCTGTGGTCAAGAATATGTATTTCTGAGTCTGGGTGTACAGAGCATGTATATCATGCGGCTATGCGTGGCTGTGGTTTGGAATTGTGTGGGGGTGGTTAGTAGTACTTATGAACTTTGAGTAGATGCCAGATGTAAGGGCACGTGGAAAAGGAGATGGCTGGCCCAGCACAGGCTTGAGATTTCTGTGTCAGCCCCCACCCTCCTTGCTCTCCTGTCAGGCCCTTCCCTCCCTGCCCATGGCTGTCTCCAGGTCAAGGTCCATGGCCATCTCAGTGGAGTAGCCCCTCAGGGGTTCTGGTTACAGCTGGCAGCGTTGAGGGCAGGTGGTAGCTGGAGGAAGAAGAGGGACTATCCCACAGATGGAAGGAAGGGCGCATTTCCAGAAGAACCTGGTCGAGGGCCTCCTTGGGCCTCAGCTAGCTGAGCAGAGGATGAAGGGATGGCCTGCACCAGGGTCCTTGGCTCTTCTTGCCTTTAAAATACTTCCTGCGGCCTCTGGCTCCCAGGTGATGATGCCTGGCTTCACCTTGGCCTCCCTCTCTTGCTACCCATAGCAGTTAGGGCAATTTGCTCCACCATGCATCCTTCTTCTCTTTTCTCCATCTCTGCTTCACCTACTCCGGCTCGCATCCTCATCCCTCCACATCTGGGGAATAATTACAAGCCTGTCCAATGGTCTCCTAGCTGCCGGGCTGGTCTCCTGCTCCACGCTGATCCCCAGAAACAGCTTTCTAAGGATGTCTCTGATCTTACTACTCCCCAGCACCTTCAGGGGCTGGCCAGGGCCCAGAGGGTAAAGGCCAGACTCCAACCTAGACTCTCCATGACCCTCCTGAATGGTGTCCTTGTGCTGGGTGTGGGGCCCAGGGCCCTCAGGAGCACACCCCACTGCCTCCACTTCCCACCTCTGTATCTTACCTTAAAGGGCTCTCTCCCTCCTTCAATATCTTTTCTACCCATCTCTCTCTCTCACCCCCCTACCCCCAGCCATGTTACTTGGCTTTTGGGATGTTAGTTCCCTGACCAGGGATCAAAGCTGCACCCCTTGCAGTGAAAGCTCAACATCTGTATCACTGAACGGCCAGGGAATTCCCTCTCTACCGATCTTTTGAGGTGCTTCTCACATATCCACTTTCCAGGGAGTCTTTTTCTGCCCTGTGGTTCATCTGTGGCCTTTTCGTATCCCTTGCCACTGTGTGCCTGGTTGAATTCTTCTTATAACATTTTTCCACTTAGCTTTCTCTGAGACTAAGGAGCACAGTTGCAGGGACTCAGGGAATCATCAGATGCTCTTGAAAGAGACTCCTCCTCTGTCTTTCTCTGCTCTGAAATGGAATCCAGCCTATTGATTAACAACAAAGAGCTGATATTTATTGAGTCCTTGCTGTGTCCCAGACAGTGTGCTCAGAGATAGACATGCATTGCCTTATTTCATCTTCACAACCCCCCTGTGAGATAGAAGTCTTGGTCGTTCCCATTTTACAGATGAGGACGTCAAGGCATAGAGAGGCCAAATGACCTATCTACTTCCCAGTGGTTGGCTGGCATTCGAATCCAGGCCGAACTGCCTGCCTCCCTCCATAGATCTGACTACTGAGTGGTGGACTCGGTGCAGAAGCAGCATTTCCGACTCGTCTCAGTGCTGCTGTGAAGTGGGGGAAGTCTGCCCTGGGAAACCTGAGGTCTGCAGGGAGCAGAGAGGCCCATTGGAGTGGTGATTTACCGCTCTGGGTTCTTAACTGTGGGCCAGTCAACTCGACACTTTTCCCTCTTGTTCTCAGCTCTGCTGTCAGCAGGAAGGGGAGTATGTCAGCCGAGAGAAGAGCCAGAATCAAGACACCTGGGCACTGGTCACAAGGGTCACGCCAGGGCCACAGTCCAGCTCTGGGGCCTCCATTTCCCAACTTGGGAAATAGGAGGGTTGGTTCAGATGATTGCTCAGACCATTTCCAGTTCAGTCCATCCGTGACGTGCTGCCTGTCTTCAGGTGGTTCAGCACTTGGACTCCCGGTTAGTAGCATAGTTAGTCAGAGGACGACCCAGGAGGGGCTTCTCCAGTGGGATCACTCTGGCGGTGACTTGGCTCTCAGCAAAGCTGGGCACAGCAAACATCGGGGTCTTGTAGTAGCTCACACTTCCCACGGAGCTCCCCAACAGCAGGAAGTAGGACGGTGGCAATCCCCGAGTCGTCACTCTCGGCTCAGGTCGAAAGGGCAATCTCCTGCCAACCAGCCACTTCCTTCACACACTTCCTCGGCTGTAAAGACCCAAGCGCAGCCCAAACCAGAGCTGCTGGGAAGTGTTTTTCTTGAGGGAAAAGGCAGGGCTCAGGGCTGGAGGGAGGCTGACTTTGAGCTGAAGCCCTCTAGGGAAGACTGAGGGAAGTGGAAGGACCTGCGGGGGTGTTGATAAGTGCTGGACTGGGGTCAGGACCGCACGCTTCTGGTTGTGTCTGCCACTGAAAGGCTCTGTGACCCTGGGCCTGTGAAGTGTCAGTTGTCTGTCTGGCTGAGAGGGAGGTGAGAATTTCTGAGGGCCCCTCCCACACTTAGGGTGTCAAGGCCATCCTCCCATGCTCCCACTTTGAGACAGCAGCGGTCTGGGTTCCGCTTTCTCTTTCCTTTCGTTTTTAATTTAGACCCCACCACTTCTCTCTGTTGAACTTTGGCCACAGAAACAAGCTCCAGTGTCATATGATACTATGTTTTGGAGAGAGGTGGGTGGGAGGGACACTCGAACAGAATCTTTTAAGGATGAGGACCACGAAGGTCTAACTTTTTTTTATATCTTTAGCATCTTGCACGTGGCATGGCACATAGGAGGCATTCAGTAAGCACAAGCTGCATGAGTGGATGGTGGGATGAACGAGGTGTCTTGGATTCAGAACAGTGGTGACTCCTTCCTCCGTCACAGCTCCAAGGAAAAAGCATGGTTTCTTCTGCAGGCACCTGGGACTTAGTGGGACTATTTTAATAGCCTTCCAACTGGTCTCTCTTCCTTCATAGCCTCTCCTTTTTAAAAAAAAAAATTTTTTTTGGCATGCTGCATGGCATGTGGGACCTTAGTTTCCCGAGCAGGGATCAAACCCCTGCCCTCGACAGTGGAAGCACGTAGTCTTAACCACTGGACTGCCGGAGAAGTCCCCCATAGGTTTTCCCAAGAACCGCCAAAGGCCACCCCTGGGTTATGAGATACAATTCTGATTTATAAGCTCCTCTATTGACTGTGTGGATCACAATAAACTGGAAAATTCTGAAAGAGATGGGAATACCAGACCATCTGACCTGTCTCTTGAGAAACCTGTATGCAGGTCAGGAAGCAACAGTTAGAACTGGACATGGAACAACAGACTGGTTCCAAATAGGAAAAGGAGTACGTCAAGGCTGTATATTGTCACCCTGCTTATTTAACTTATATGCAGAGTACATCATGAGAAACGCTGGGCTGGAAGAAACACAAGATGGAATCAAGATTGCCGGGAGAAATATCAATAACCTCAGATATGCGGATGACACCACCCTTATGGCAGAAAGTGAAGAACTAAAGAGCCTCTTGATGAAGGTGAAAGAGGAGAGTGAAAAAGTTGGCTTAAAACTCAACATTCAGAAAACTAAGATCATGGCATCTGGTCCCATCACTTCATGGGAAATAGATAGAGAGACAGTGGAAACAGTGTCAGACTTTATTTTTTTGGGCTCCAGAATCACTGCTGATGGTGATTGCAGCCATGAAATTAAAAGACGCTTACTCCTTGGAAGGAAGGTTATGGCCATCCTAGATAGCATATTTAAAAGCAGAGACATTACTTTGCCAACAAAAGTCTGTCTAGTCAAGGATATGGTTTTTCCAGTGGTCATGTATGGATGTGAGAGTTGGACTATAAAGAAAGCTGAGCGCCGAAGAATTGATGCTTTTGAACTGTGGTGTTGGAGAAGACTCTTGAGAGTCCCTTGGATTGCATGGAGATCCAATCAATCCATCCTAAAAGAGATCAGTCCTGGGTGTTCATTGGAAGGACTGATGTTGAAGCTGAAACTCCAATACTTTGGCCACCTCATGCCAAGAGTTGACTCATTGGAAAAGACCCTAATGCTGGGTAGGATTGGGGGCGGGAGGAGAAGGGGACGACAGAGGATGAGATGGTTGGATGGCATCACCGACTCAAAGGACATGGGTTTGGGTAGACTCCGGGAGTTGGTGATGGACAGAGAGGCCTGGCGTGCTGCAATTCATGGGGTCGCAGAGTCGGACACGACTGAGCGACTGAACTGAACTGAACTGAATTGGATGCCGATTCCCATTTCTAATATTGTCTACCTGCCCTCAAAACTCAAAACACTGAGGGGACTTTACCGGTGGTCCAGTGGCTAACACTCCGAAATCCCAATGCAGGGGGCCCGGGTTCTATTCCTGGTCAGGGAACTAGCCCCCACATGCTGCCAAATAAATAAAACAAAAACAGCTGAGGGTCTCCCTCCTCCTGCCAACCAACCTCAGAAGGCAACATCCCTTAACTGAGAAAACCGCCTGTCGAGGGGTTAGAGTGGTGTCTAGTACACAGGCAGGACTCCGTGTGAGCTCTCCTTCTTCCTGATTTCTAGGAATTCTAGAAATTCCTGGTTTCTCCGCTTCTGTGTTCCCCCGGGCTTAGGAGGCCTTCCCACATCTACTCCCTCAGATTCCATCACTCTTTCCCTTCCACCCCCAACCTATTCTTCCCTCGGTGCGTATTTTTAAGACACTGTCATATTTGTCCTGGGATGCCTCTGTGATCCACTGCTGACATCTTCGTGAAAGCAAAGCTCAAGGAAACATCTTGGGAGCCACCTCTCAGCTCCGACAGTGGCGCCTGGCTCAGGGTGGGTGGTCTCAGCCCCTCAGTCTGGGCCAGGCAGCCCTGAACTTCCACGAACTATCTCATTTACTCCACAAAGGCTGTGCCAGAGGTGGGACTGGGCCCTGTCTTAGAGACGAGGAAACTGAGGCTCAGAGAGAGAACATCCTCACAGTTAGTCAGTGGCAAAGGTCTGACTCCATAGCTCTGAATCGCCGTGTTAATTTGTCTATGGTAACAATTAAGTTGGGCAAATACCCAAACAAGTCTCAGCTGACCCTCACAGGGTTTGGGCTCACAGCCTGGTGGAGGGAAGGAAGTGGGCAAGACACAAGGTAACTACCTGACTTTCAGACTCATTATGTTCAGATGAAGAGAGGGCTCTTCAAAACTGTTAGGTCCAACCCCTCACTGCACACATGAAGACACTGAGACCCAGGGAGGGCAGGGGCTGGTCCAAGGTCACATGCGACCAGGCTTGGGACTTCCCTGCTGGTCCAGAGGTTAAGACTCTAACCTTCTGCTGCTGGGGGCACAGGTTCAATCCCTGATGACTGAACCAAGATTCCCCCATGCCACACACAATGCAGCTAGGGAAAAAAAAAAGACCAGACCAGCATGTTTCCCAACACCCCTCACCCTGTTCCCTGATCAGTGAATAAACACACACTGAACTGCAGGAGAGGGCAGGTCAGCCGGGACAGGGAGCAGAGCCCTCCAGCCCCCAGGCACCCACATGCCGCAGTACTGGGCAATTTGAAATCTGAGTCCCAGAGCAGAACCAGAGCTGAGGTAAGGGAGATGGAGAAAGTGCAGCTGACCTGTTGATCACTGATCTTCACAAAGTGGAAGCTTTCCACAGGCCTCCCCAGTTCACGATCACATCTGGTGCCCCTGAAGAGTTCAAAAGAGGAAGTCTGGGCTCAGAGGTTAAAAGATGAAGAGCTCACAGAGAAACATCCAGGCAGCAGAGGGGAGAGAAGGGACCTGAAACCTAGAGCCAGCTGGGCCAGCCTTCCCAGTCCGGACCCAAGCTCTGACCCTTGTTCGGGATTCCCAGGAAAGGGTGGGAAGACAGAAGCCACTCCTGGGCAGCTTAACACCTTGGCTCTAATGGCGACAACTCAGGCTGCAAGTTCTGTATCAAAATCACAGATCCCTCTTGGAAATGCATTTATGCGCCTGTATGTCTCTGTTTATTTAAAGAGAGAAGAAATAGAAAGGGAATGATTTGGAGGCACATCCTAGAATGTCAGTGTTAGAAGAATAAGCCAAGATCTTTTCGTTGAACCCATATTTTGTGGATAAGAAAATAGAGACTCAGAGAGGGAAAGAGACTGGCGTAAGGTCACAAAGCGGGTGTGTGGCGGGTGCAAACTTGAACCCAGGTCTTTGTGCTCCTGGCTCAGGGCTCTAGCACAACAATCGGGATGAGGTGGCAGTGAAACAGCGGGAGGACTGTCAGCTGGCTCGACACAGTTCTCCTCCCTCCCCTCCCCTAGAACTGGCGCCTGACACCACACCCCACCATAAAAGCACACACACATCACTCACTTCACAGACAGAGGCTCAGTATGTTTTTGGCTTCGATAAAGCCCAGACCAGGGCAGGGGCTGTGACAAGGGACGGAAGCTGGGAAGGCGTGAGGAGGAGGAGGATGGGGAGGGACAGTGGATGGGATTGATGGCTCCGGTTCTTCGGCCGCTCAGACGTGAGCAGGGGTGACCATGCTGGGCCATCAGTGGCTCATGGGAGTGGGAGTTTTCCCTAAACCCCAGCTGAAGACAAGCGCCCACCCTGACCCCTCCCCCCACCCTGTTTCTTCTTTAGTCTCTAAAGCTGGAGCATCAGGCTGGGTCGTGGCAGGTGGTGCTGCTGACCGTCTCTCAGCAGAGGTGCTCGCGAACACCAGGGGCCTCAGTCCTCGCCTCCACAGATGGCCAGCAAGGCCTTCAGGAAGTGCCCGGAGGTGTCACCCTGGCAGGGTCAGAGGGAGAACAGAGTGAGTGGAACAATACTCATAATCTCAAGGCCCCCTCCTCCCAGCTGCCCTCAGCCTGGATATCACCCCCAACACATAAATGCCCCCATGTCCCTTCTGTGGCTCCCTCTTATCCTCAGGGAAGATGTCCAAGCTCTCAGCTTAGCCTCAAGGCCTTGTGTGGTCTGACCCTCATGAAGCTCTGTGGCTTCACCTCCCTCCTTTCCTTCTGGAAGCATCTTAAGCATCTTACTACCAAAACGCCTACCATTCCTCCATCCAGCATGCCCTCTGCACTGCCCCCAAATCCTGTCTGCCATCAGGTGCCCTCTCTGCTGTGAAGCCCTCTGTTCTGGCCTCTTCCCTTGTACTCTGCTAATACTCTCCCCCCAAGATCATTAATACATGTGTTATGGGATTCCTTATTTGAACAAACATTATCAAGCACTTGCTGGGTACCAGCCCTTGCAGAAATTTATGTGAACATTATTAGGTTGATGTTGTATGTCTGGCATGTTAGGGAAACGGAAATGGAGGTAGCCTTATTTAGGCTTCAGAAGCAGGCCTCCGACTGACTCTGACCTTGCCTAGACTACATGTCTGCCTGCAAGCACACAAACAGCACTTTGGGTAAGAAAGGGGATAGGTCTTGGAGGTTCTTGAGCCCCTGGAGCCCTGGTCAGCCCCTAGTATCGCAGAAGTCTTATGATTCACAAGGTAAAACAAACAGCATTGTAAAAGTTATAGGAAAACCAGAGCTGCATTTTTGTGCACAAACTGATGATGATATGAGACTCTGGCCTGGGATTATAATTGGGAGCCCCCAGAGCTAACCCATGGGGTGGATGCACCACCAGAGACCTTTTTCCCATTGAGACTCCAGATTGCTTTTCCTGGGAACTTCCCAGCGCTATTCAAGTCTGAATGTGGGTTTCGGCTCAGTTTGGTGATGTATATGCTATTACCTTTCTCTATTGTTTCTACTTCTTTTCTTTTAATGACTGTACATTAAATTAAGTCAAATAATCCTCTATTAAATATTAAAATTGTTTACTGTGTGTGTAATGAGTGGTTTCTTTTGTTAATGAATCCTTCAAACCTAAAATGAAAGTAAAATTTTCAGCCAAATAGGCCACTGTGGAAAAAGTATGGAGATCCCTCAAAAAAATTAAAAATAGAACTACCATATGTTTCAGCAATTTCACTCCTGGGACTTTATCCAAAAAAGAAAGAGCTATAGATAGAGAGAAAATAGCAATTGCCAGAGAAGAGGGGATAGAAGGAGGAAAGAAAAAGGTGAGGGAGATTGGAGGTCCAAACTTCTAGTTGTCAAATAAAATGAGTCATGGGTATGAAATGTACAGTGTGGTAAATACAGTCAATAACTAATACTTTTGTATGGTGACACATTGTAACTAGACTTACTGTGATGATCACTTTGAAATGTATAGGAAAAAATCACTACATTGTATAATAGGAAATAACCCAGAGTTACAGATGAATTATAATTCAAAAACAAGCTCATAGAAACAGTTCAGAGTTGTGGGTGGTGGGAGGAGGAACTGGATGAATGTAGTCAAGTACAAACTTCCAGTTATAAGTGCTAAGGATGCAATGTACAACATGGCACATATAATTAACACTGCTGTGATATATAATATATAAAAATTATATAATAATATACAAAAGTTGAGAGTAAATCCTAAAAGTTCTCATTACACACAAAAAAAATTTTTCTACTTCTTTAATCTTGTTTCTGTATAACATGATGGATGTTCACTAAAGTTACTGTGATAAGCATTTCATGATATATACAAGTCAAATCTTTATGTTGCACCCTTAAACTTATATAGTGTTATATGTTAATTATATCTCAATAAAACTGGAAGAAAAAATAATAAAGATGTTCTACCAATTCACATCTCCACCAAGTCTGTTTGAGACTGCCTGTGAGCTTCCCCATGGTCCTGTCAACCAAGGACAGCATCAAGCTTTAAGATCTTGGTCAATCTCAATGTCAAAGAAGTGGGCTTTGTAAATGAAAAAAGTAGACATATTATACCAGATTCCATTTACATGAGATAAGCAGAAAAGGCAAATTTTTAGAGAGAGAAAGTCACTTGAAAGTGGTCTAGAGCCGGCAGTGGAAACAGACACAGGGACTACAGTGGGGTGATAAAAACACTGAATTGTGGAGAAGACTGTACAATTTGTTCCACTTACTAAAAATTACTGACTTAGGCCCTTAAAACAGGTGAATTTTGTGGTCTATAAATTATGATTCAATAAAATTGCTTTTAAAAAGCAAGAAAAGGGGCTCTTGTTTTATTTGGAAATCCTAAATTATAAGCCTTTGATCCATCTGGAATTTATTTTGGTATGAACAGTAAGTAAGGCAGATCTCCTCTCATTTAGCAACGTCTTGGTTGTTCTAAGAGGTGACACTCTGGGAATAAAAAGAACTTCTATGTTGGAGCATCTGACACTCCCCCCTACCCCCTGACCTCTCATCCTGCTTGCCCCTCACCTCAATGGCTTGGTGGAGAGACTTGTCGTATTTCTCGATGAACTCCCGCCGGATGTTAAGCAGGTCGATCTCACTCCGGGAGACCATGATCCTGGTGAGGGTCTTCTCATCCGTGCCAGCACCCTGGTGGAGTCAGGCGACAGGAGACACAGGGCAGGAGGAGGAAGGGGGCTAGGTCAGGTAGGAGCTCGTGGGTGTCCATCTGCTCCTCTCCCTTTCTTCTTCAACCTGGGGTGGGACATCCTGCCTCTGTCTTCCATACAGTCCTGACTCCAACTCCCCTGTGCCTAGGACTGGCCAGACAGAGGCAACAATTGCCTATATGAGCTGAATAGCACGCTCCCCGAATTCATGTCCACCTGGAGCTTTACAAGGTGACCTACTTTGGAAATAGGGTCTTCGCACATGAAATTAGTAGAGGACATACTGCACTGGGATGAGCCCGAGATTCAATGTCTGGTGTCCTTACATGAAGGACACGTGGACATACACACAGATAAAGGCAGAGACTGGAGGGACTCAGCCACAAGCCAGGAAACACGAGGGTTCCAGGCAGCCATCAGAAGCTGGGGGAGAGGCATGGGAGAGCTTTTCCCTTAGGGCCTCCAGGAGGAACCCATCCTGCCAACACCTTCATTTTGGGCTTCTGGCCTCCAGAATCATGAAAGAATACACTGTTGTCACTCAATTTGTGACAGCAGCCCTGGGAAATTAATACAGGATCCAAGGAGCAGACACAGAACATGGAATATATGGGCAGCCAAGGCCCACCTCTGTCCCCCAGGGAGCTCAGAACACCAGCTGAGGAGTCAGGGCTGCACATGGCCAGGGCTCAAGAGATGGTTGTCATGTTTGGGGACAGCAGGCTAAGAGGGGTCTCAGGCTCGCTCCCACTAAACAATGTCCAGGCTCTGTCAGCAGCTGGGACTCCACTGTTGGGTTGGGAGGCTGGCCAGAGTGGCCTGGGTTTTCAGGAAGCCAGAGCTAGTCCCAGAGCTGAGCACTCACTTCCTTTTGTGATCATTTGTCACAGGAGACATTGTTTCAGTTGCTAGAATGGGAGTGCCAAGGGGGCAGAGACTGTCCTTTTCAAGTTCTCAGAATAAGCTTGTCAACCTTGGCATCCGGGACCAGACCTTTCCCTGCTGTGGGGGTTGTGTGTGCATTGGAGAATGTTTAGCAGCATCCCTGCTCTCTACCCACCAGATGCGAAAAGCAACACTCCCCAAGTTGTGACAACCAAATGCATATGAACATTGTCCAGTGTTCCCCAGGGGGCAACGTAACCCCTGGTTGAGAACTGCTATCTTAGAACCAGACCTGCGACAAAGGCTGAGAAATGAGAAACATCAACCAGGAGGAAGCAACCACAATTCCTGACCCAGCGGGTGGTACCCATCTGTGCTTATGGGGATGGAAGTGCTCAAAGGGAAAGGAATGCACAAGGAAGTTTTCTTACCTTCATGGATTTGTAAAGTTTGTCAGCAAAGAAGAGAGGCTTGTTCTTGACACTTTGAACTGGTAGGAAGAGGAAAGAGATGCAGGGCACTTGGTCAGAGGAGGTGTGACCAGACCATGGGCTGCTGATGCTGCTACTGAAGTAGCATATCCTCTCCCTGCAACCTGCGCCCAGGGTCGTGGCCAACCTAGGGTCACCCCCAGGACTGACACCTTCACTCCCCCTTCCTGACACCTCCTCCTCTGTCTCATCCACGGACCTGGCTCTCACTCAGTTGCATCTCGTTTCCTGCTGAGGTGCTTGTAGCTAACCAAGGCTAGCAGAGGACTCAAAGAGAAGAAACCACTCGCGAAGCCACGGTACAGGGCCTCAGACTTCTAAGTGCAACAGAATCAAAGAACCTGAGTAAAACTCAGGTTTTAGTCTCTACCCTAGAGACTCAGATTCAAGAAATATTTCAAGCAGAGGTTCTCAAAGTTCCTGGAAGTTGTCTGCATCATCTGAGAACCTGGTAGAAAGGTACATTCTCATGTCCCACCCCCGGGATGTGCTGAATCTGTACCTCGGAAGGTGGGTGACCAGCTCACCCCTCTTTGCCTGGGGCATTCCTGGTGTTAGCACAAACCTGGCTGGTTGCACACCTCACTGTGGTACAGCCTAATGTTTGAGAACTCCTGATTGAGAAACACTATGCCAAAGAAAGACTGTCGGTGTAACGTAGGGCACTGCCAATCCCTGGGGCTGAGTGTTGCCCCAGAGTCTGCACATGTTTGCATCAACCTACCTAGTGCCACCCCAAATACTGCTTGCCAGATGTAACAACCACTCACCCTCCAAGGCTGGGGGTGGGGGGTGGGTCTCTAGCCCTCAGCAGCTGCTGGATTCCAAGGCCTCAGAGCTCAGTGGGATCAGAAGGGGTGTCTCAGGTAGCTTAAGGAGGAGGATTCAGATGCCAGAGCCAGAACGCTAGAATGACTCTGAATGTAAAAGTATCTCTATGAGGAGGGCAGGGGCCGAGAGGCTGGAGCCTTGCATCCCAAAGGCACATTCATGCAGGAGACAGGCATGTACCCTTCCCTGCAGCAGGTTGGGGATCCTATGGGAAAGACCACATTATATACTGATCTTCCTGGGTCCTTACGTAGTTCCCTACCACCTCCTAAACAAAATCCAAGCTCCTCGACTTGAAAATCAAAGCTCCTGTCTCCCATTGTTCTTTCATTTCCTCTGTTTCCCCCAGGTAAGGAGAAGTTTCCTGTTTGCCCTCCACTACTTTACCTCCCCAAATCCACTTCCCCAGTCCTGTCACCTCCTCCAAGGAGTCTGCCCTGACTGCAAGCGTGGGCTCAGTCAGTGTGGTTAAGGAGACTGGGCAGAAAGAAACTTCCATCCTCTACAACCAACCTGGAAAGCCTTCCCCGGAACCTGAAGCCCACCCCCCTGCCTCAGAGGACCCCGGGACCTGCCATGGGATGGAGTGAAGTGGAGTGGAACATCTACACACACACATGCACATACACGTGTTCTAGGTGGGAAAAGAGGAAAGTGGGAGCAACACAAGGAGAGCAAGGTCTAGATGTGTCTCCATAGACCAATTACTCTGGGATTAATACGAGCCTGTGCTTTGGGCTCAGACGGCCTCTGGTTCCAGCCCTGCTTCCACTACTGATATGTAACCTTGCTGAGCCCCAGCATCCCACTTTGTAAAATAAGCAGATAAAAGCACTTTGTGAGGATTCAAACAAAGCTGTGTGCAACTAACTTCACATAGGGCCTGACAGGAACTAACAATAGAAGCTAATATTTATCCAGTGCCTTTTATGTGCCAGGAGGCTGTGTTTTTTAAGTGTCATATAATTAACTCCTTTAAATCTGGTACTATTATCACACCCACCTTACAGAGGAGGACAACTGAGGCACAAGGTTTTCATGATCTGCTAAAGAATATAACTGCACAGCTAATAAGTGGCACAGATGGGACTCTACCTGGATTTACTACGCTATTCTGTCTCCTAAGTGTTGCTCCCAGCTGGTAAAGATCCACTATAAATTAAATAATAACATCATGACAATAACACCTCTGCTTCCTATGTTCTAAATGACTTTTACTCGCATTTGAAGTCCCTAAAATAAAGAGGCATCCTGTAATTGATGGCAATTATGTGAAAACCTTCCACTGATACTTCAAGGTAAGATTAAAAAAAAAAAGTGCATCAATACAATGCACTGTATTGTAGTCATAAAATAAGATACTGCTAATCACTAATGCTAATAAAAACAAATCTGACCTTTGCTCATATCTACTCAGTCATTTGTATACATGGAGAATTGAGATCCAAAAGGAGAAAGACTTTTCAAAGGCAAGAACTAATATTATGAAATAAGAGAATAACCAAAGAGATCCAGGTGCTGGGAGGAGGAAAAGGTGTGTGTGCGTATACACACCCTAGACCTGCAGGACACTGCACTCCTACCCAGCCCAGCCATCACCCTCCCAGCCACGTCCCCAGAGAGAGCTCTTTCCTTACCCTGCCCTGCCGCCTAGAACGAGTCCTCATGTTACCCCGCCAATCACACATCGACAGACCCCAAGAAGTGGCAGTGCTTATTTTCTGGAACTAGTAGTTTAAGAAGTTGCAAAGGCCACAACTCATCCAGGGACTCTGGACATGCTTCCTGTCCCTCCCCAGCCCTTGCCCTTGGTCCCCGCCAGTTACCAATGGCCACAAACACATCTCGGACATCCCCGGACATCTCCTTCTTGATGGTGTGCTCCACGTCATAGTTGGTCATCTTGACGAACTCCTGGAAGACTGGCCCCAAGAGAAGCCCCCGAGGTGGGAGGTGAGCTCTGATGCGGGGTTTGGGGGGACATCATCCTTTCCCCCACCACCCAGCAGCAGCAGGCGTGGCTGCAGCCCAGACCTAAATCCACTGGGCAGGGCTGTTGTGGAAGGGACATTCTGACCTCAAGGCTGCCTTGAGCTCTCTGCCAAACCTGTCTATATCAAGTCAGACACTGCCCCAGAGCTTCAGGCAAGTTTCAGGAACTCAGGTTGGGGTAATAGAAGGAGCATACATGCTATTCACAGCTGTCCCCCAAGCTCACCAAGGGACCTTGGGTGAACCCCTCCCCCTTTCTGGGCCCCCCTTTCCTCCCGAGTCAAGTTGGGATAGAGATTAATGCAAATAATCACAATGATAACACTAAGGAAGTTATCAGGTACCAAACACTTTGGCGCATTAATAATTATTTTTTGCATCCTCACAACAGGCATGTGAGGTAGAATTAAAATCCTGTATTTATAGGTAAGGGAACAAAGGCACAGATATTCAGTAACTTGCCCAGGGTCACATGACTGATAAGTGGGAGATTTGAATCAAGCCAGTCCAGCTCCTAAGTCCATTCTTTTAGTCACTGTGCTGAAGCCCCTTAAGTATTTTACTGGAAAGTACCAGGCACGTGCACATTAAAATGTCACTGTCTTAGTAGTAAGGGCACCTCACAACCACCTAATGTCAGGGTTGGTGCATCCAGTGGTGTGTGTGGCAGCCTGTGTGTGTCTCTAAGACAGGCACATAGTCTCTGTGTCATCACCACCCTTTACTGCCTTGTTCCTGGCCAATATCACCAAAGAACCATGACACAGAACCTTCAAATCCTTCTCAACACAGCATTCTTGGCAGCCACTATCAACCCTCTAGAGTTGGCCTTGGAGGCAAAAGCCACCAGCCATCCTTTATCCCAGGCATCCCACATGTTTCCCTAAGGAGGTGAGGAGAGTTGGCCTGAGGCTCAATGATGCTGTTAGCAGCACAACCAGGACAAGACCCCGGGACTCCTGAGTCCCAGTCAGCCAACAGACTCCCTTGCTGAGGTAAGGGGCAGGTGGGTGGGCAGCTGGCTCCTCTTGTCAAGGGTTGGGGACCTTCCCGCTGCCTTGGGAGGGGAGGGAGTTGGGTCTTACCTCTCCGGAGGTGCGGATAGCTCCGCGTGCAGAGGATCATCATGAACCGTGTCTCCAGGGAAGATTTGTCCCCACTGGACGTGTCTGCTATTTCCTGCAGAGCCCAGGTGTGGGTAAGAATGGGGAGGGGAAACACAAGAAAGCCTTGGTTGTTTTTCACTTTCCTGTCTGCCTGGGTCGAGGGCGGTGAGAAGCTGGGCTAACCCAGCCACCCAAGGAGGCCCTTCCTCAGTCTCCACATCCCCTCTCCAGCTCCCAGGCACCGTGTGGACTCACCCAGAGGAGCTGAGCACAGAGCACTCCCGCCTTAGCCTTGGGGGCACAGGACTGGGCCCGGGGGAGGGGCAAGCAGGGACTGGGCATGGAGACTCAGATGCTCCTTCCATCTTTACACCCCTCTGAAAGCCTCTCTGGGGAAGTGTGTCTATGCACGTGTGCAAGGAAAAATGGCCTAGCCAATGTTTCCCCAAGTGTGGTAAACAGGCAAACGTGTTTACACACCACATATTTATTTCCACAGTGATCTTCAGGTCAGTTCCATTTACATCGATATGAAATTTCTTTTAAAGTAACTCAATTTGGGGACTTTCCTGGTGGTTCAGCAATCTAGACTCTGCGCTCCCACTGCAGGGGGTGAGGGTTTGATCCCTGGCCAGGGAACTAGGATCCCACAGGCCACATGGTGCATCCAGAAAGTAAAAAATAAAACAACTCATTTGGGGTTAAAATGAGAGTCCATTTAAAGCACTATTCACAGCTGGTGGTATATAGCACCATTCTGGCGAGTGGTTGAGTGGTGAAGTTTGGGAAACACTTGCCCAGCCGATTTTTCATGCAGTGGGGTTCTTTGGAGGTCCTGAAGGGGAGAGAGAGAACCTGGGGGGCAGCCCCCAAATCATGCCTGACTCTGCCCACTCAGCCCCACCCAGAGGCACAGCCAGACTCAGACCATTAAAACCCACGTGAACAACAGGGCACTCACCAAGATCTCAGCAGCCACCTGAGAGCAGGGAGGAGAGAGAAGGGAGAGAGGGGAAGGCGAGAGTCAGAGGAGGCCCAGAGAGGGGGCCCTAGGGTGCAGGTAAGGGAGCCTGGCTCGGCATGGTGGGGCAGGGAGGGGCTGGGGGGACACCTTCCCCTGATCATTGAGCTGGACTCAAAACGAGGACAGATCTGAGAATTAACGATGGATGTGCTGACCAGAGGGGTAACCAGAGGGCACAGGACAGAACACTCTGCCCCTCACACCTGCCACCGAGAAGTTAATGTGAGAAGTGCCCTGTTCCCTACACCCTTTACCACATCGGGGTTGAAGGGTCCTCCAGAGACCTGTCACACACCCTCTCACGTCACAGACAGGACACAGGAAAGCTGAGGCCTGGAGGGTGGGGACATGCAGCCGATCAGGTGGGAAAATGCCAGCTGCCACAGTCATCTTACAAGGGTAAACTTCCATCATTGCATCATGCTGAGCACAAAGTTCTGAGGTTAGGACACTATTTTGTTAGCCAAATGGCTGCAACTCGCAGGGCCTGGGAACGAAATACAGTCAGCCCTGTGCAACCCCTGGATGGAGTTTTGCTTTTGCCTGTTTACCCAAAACTCTGCTGACTACTTTATTCTGTTGGGCAGACTGAAATCATCCTCTTCATAAATTTCTCAACAGCCTTACTCTTTAGAAACCTTTTTTGCTACATAAATTTGTAATGTCTATCAAAATTCAAAATGCACATGCCTTTGATCAAGCAACTATGTTGCTAGGAATTTCTCTTGCAAATAAACTAGCCAACTATATCTTTGGAGATATACTACAAGGGTGCTCACTGGTAATAGAGACAGACTGGAAAGCATTACCAGACTGCTTGTTAATCGAGCTATGGTTTGTTTAGCAATGGAAATCTACTCAGCTAGCAAACAGAATGGGACTGGTCTACAGGGCTGCTAAGGAGAGAGCTTCTATTTAAATTAAGCAAGAAAGTAAAGTACAGCATGGTGCATATAAGTGTTTCTTTTACCTCAATAAGAAGAGATAAAGTATGCTCACTCTTACATATTTACTGGGAAGTTGTGCTAGAGCGATAGTCAAGATACTGTTGACAGTGATTACCTTTAAAGAGAAGGACTGGGGGAAGAACTTTGGCATTGTATTTTTCCTGAAATTTAATGTTTATATTTTCTCAACATGCAAATACATCATTTTAATTTTTTAGAAAAAAGTCAAATAGGAGCTATCAGACACACTAAGATTATGGGATGTTTCTGAGTTTTTGTTGTTGTTGTTTTGTTTGCTTTTTTAATTTATTTAGCTGCACCATATCTTAGTTGTGGCGTGTGGGATCTAGTTCCTTGACCAGGGATGGAACCCTGGCCTCCTGCATTGGGAGCATGGAGTCTTAGCCACTGGACCACCAGGGAAGTCCCTGCTTCTGGTTTTTATTTACACTTTTCCATATTAAAAACAACCTGGTTGGGACTTCCCTGGCAGTCCAGTGGTTAGCATTTCTCTCTTCTACTGGAAGGAGCATGGGTCTGATCCCTAGTTGGGGAACTAGATCCTACATGCGGAGCAGTACAGCCAAAATAAATAAATACATAAAAGCTCTTATAGAAAAAGATCTATTAAAAAAAAACCTGGCTGAACCTTGAAGACATTATGCTAAGTGAAATTAGTTAGAAAAGGACAAATACTACATGATTTCAAACATGTTAGGTACCTAGAGTAGTCAACTTCATGGAGATAAAAAGGTAGAATGGGGCCTGTGGGGGCTGGCGGAAGAGAAGCGGGTGGTTACTGTTGCATGAGTACGGGCTTTTAGTTTTGTAGGATGAAGAGGTCAGTGGATAGATGGTGGAGATGGCTGCACAACAGCATGAATGCACTTAAGGCCGATGAACTACACTTTGAAAAGGTTAAGATGGTAAATTGTAAGATGTGTTAAATGTATTTTACCACCGTTTTTTCAAACGTTATGCTAAAAAGTCTAGACTTGCTATTTTAAAAAGAGGGAGAAGTTTAAAAAAATTAAACAAAAAGGAACCTAAAGTACCAAAGATTCTTCACTTATTTAGATCACAGAACCCCCAGATATATTTGTTTTTTCAAAGCATGTTTAAGATCATAATATTTGTAAAATGAAAAATGCAGTGGGTTACTATAATAATTTTCCAAATAGTCAACACAAGAGGTTTTCCTTATTAGTTCAGCTATTTCATGCCAAAATTAGTCTGGGCGATTCCTCCAAAAGTTAAACAAAGAGTTATCACATGACCCAGCAATGCTACTCCTATGTAACCAAGGGAAATGAAAATATTCATGCACATAAAGCTTGTACACAAAAATTTATAGTAGTATTCATAATCGAGAAGAAAGTAGAAACAACCCAAATATCTATTAGCTAATGGAGGTAATATATATATATATATCTCTCCAAGAAATGAAATATTATTTGGCAATGGAAAGGAATGAAGTATTGATATATGATATGATATGGGTGAAAATATATAAAAATATTATAATAAAGTAAAAGAAGCTAGCCACAAAAAGCCACATATTGTAGGATTCCACTTTTATGAAATGTCCAGAATAGGCAAACCTATATAAACCGACAGTAGATTAGTGGTTGCACAGGGCTGGAGGGGGTTGGGAGGAAATGAAGAGGAACACAGTATGTACAGGGTTTCTTTTTAGGGTGATGAAATGTTCTAAAATTACCACAGTGATGACTGCACAAGTCTGTGAAGATACAACCACTTAACTGTATACTTTAAATGGGGCAATAGTATGGTATGCAAATTATATTTCAATAAAACTGCTATATTAAAAAATAATCTAGAGATTGAATTATCTAAAAATGGTCACAACTCTTTATTTCACTCTGGGTCTATAATAATGAGATCATTTACATGATTTATTGCTCCCATGGGAACACTAAGAATAAAAAGGAAGCTATTTGCAATACCGTGGGGCAACAGGTAAACACCGGACATCTGTCACCTGATCATAACAGACCCAGACTCCAAGAACTTAGGGTGGGAAGGAAGAGGTATAAAACCATCAAGCACTAACGTCATTTTTCTGGGGAACCTTGGCTCTGAATATCAAATGCATTCAATTTTTGTATACATTTTTCTCCAGTATTCCCAACTCACCTCTAGAAATCTATTCTAAGGAAAAAAAAAAATAATCATGGACATGATGAGAGTTAGTTACTAGGGAAAGGGTTGGTTAAACAGTTTGGGAGATTCTTAGATGGAATAGTATTTAGCCATTAAATGATGCTGTTGATTTTCAAAAAATGATATGTGGGATTGCCCTGATGGTCCAGTGGCTGAGATTCTGCACTTCCATTGCACGGGTTGTAGGTTTGATACCTGGTCAAGGAACTAAGATCCCACATGCTGTGTGGTGCAGCCAAAAAAAACCAAAAAATGTAACCATATTCACAGAATATTCATTTTTAACTGTCATAAACCAGGAATCTATTTCTATAAGTACATAAAGACAACTAGAATGATATACTCCATTAACAATAGTTATTACTAGTAGCAGGTTATAGGGTTTTGTTTTTGGTATTTTCTGAAGTTTCTACAAAAGAATATGTATTACTTGAGAAACCAGTGTTTCTAGCTGTCAGACACTGAGCCCACACTAAGATCAGAGTCCAGCATCTGTGAATCTGGAACAGCAGCTGAGCTGGACAGGGCCTGGCTCTGGCTCCCTCAGTTGACTCCACCCAGGTTCTCTCTCCCGGCTTCTCTCCTGAAAAGTGGCTGCCAGCAAGGCTCACTATTGTCCCCTGCTGGCAGCAACTAGAAGCACAACCTCCCAGGGAGACTCAAACACCAAGCAGAATTCCCTTGAGGATGAATTTGGGGATGGAGGATGGATCTGGGGTGAGCTTTAATGAGGAAGGGCTTCCCTGGTGGCTCAGATGGTAAAGAATTTGCTTGCAATGCAGAAGGCCTGGGTTGGATCCCTGGGTTGGGAAGATCCCCTGGAGAAGGGAATAGCTACCCGCTGCAGTATTCTTGCCCCGAGAATTCCATGGACAGAGAAGCCTGGCAAGCTACAGTCCATGGGGTTGCAAGAAGTTGGACACAACTGAGCAGCTAACACGTTAAGGAGGAAGCCAGGTTCAAAGATCCTTACTGGCACAAAGGGGGCTGCTCACAGTTGTACTTTATATCTGCTGAATGAGGGAATGAAATGCGGCCGTCTCTGACTCTTTTTGACTCCATGGACTGTAGCCTGACAGACTCCTCTGTCCATGGGACTTTCCAGGCAAGAATACTGAGTGGGTTGGAGGATATTAAATGGTATTAAGTACAGGCTCTGGAGTCAGGCAGACCTGAGTTCAAATCATACCATGGCCACGGAAACTGTACCCTTAGAGAAATAAGGGGCTTCAGTTTCCCTCCAGTAAGAAAAAGGGTCAAAGTTATAAAACAGCCTCAGTATCGTGATCAGTACAAATTCTAATAGTTTTGTAGTTGTCAGGTAACAGCTTAGGATCCTTCTCAGATGATGCTGTACATTCCACCCCTCCGTTGGTGGAACAGAACAGGGCTGGTGCCCCAAATCCCAGCCCATTAGGGCTCTTTCCAACCCACCAACTTAAGAGAAGGGGCTGGATCTGCCGGCTATGGTATCCATGCCTGACCCCTGGATCTGAACCAGGCCAGAGGGTGCTAGGAGCAAGGCACAGGTGAGTGGGGACAGCAGAAGGCCTCAGCAGGGATCCCTAGCCACAGGGACCTACAAGGACAATGGATTTGGGGTTGTCCAACCTCCACGAGAAGCCATCTCCAGACCTCAAGCTCATGAGCCTTAGGAGCAGGGTAGCAGCAGAACAGCCAAGAAACCCCAAAGTGCCCCCCACCACTCAACAACAGATGTATACTGAGTACCAACCATGTGCCACTTTGGATCCACCAGTGAGCAAAACAAAGACCCAGCCCTCGATGAACTCCCTTTCGAGGGCTCCCAGGACATTCCCTTCAACCTGGATCCCATTTCATAAATAATGACCCAAGACTTTTAGCACTCAGGCCTCCTTCCCAGTAAGCTCCAAGACCTGCTCAATCAGTGGCCCAACTTCACTTGGGTCACTGATTTGCTGTGTGAGTTTCAGGGGTCATTCACCCTCTCTGGGCCTCCATCTTCATGCCAGCCATGCCCTGCCAAGCACCTTCCTCACTCCTAGACAGCCAGGGCTGGTGTGGACAGAAGTCAGCTGGAGTCACTGGGCAGGGGGGAAGGGGATGGTGGGATGGGGTGTCTCACCTGGGCATCTTCCCGGGCCCGTTCCCGATCTTCTCCTCCCTCCTCACGGTTCCCCTGCAGCAGGACCAGAAAGAAAAGGTCAGCCTCCAAATCTACACCCTCTCCATCCCTCAGCAGCCAGAGGGCGGTACTCAGCCACTCACCTCTCTGAATGCTCTCCCGCATCTGTAACAGTGATTCTGCCTTTCCAGGGGGGCAGTCTTGAGCATAAACATGAACACTGGGAAGTCTCTTAGCCCAAGGCCTGACTCACACACAGTGAGCTTGCCATAACTGTGCCTCAGGGTGTGGTACCCGGGTTGCGAGAATTCAAGAGATGATAACAGCTCTTTTTTTCTGCTTTATATATTTACTTTAAATTAATTTTTATTGGAGTATGGTTGCTTAGTTTCTACTGTACAGCAAAGTGAATTAGCTCTATGTATACATGTATCCCTTCTTTTTGGATTTCCTTCCCATTTAGGTCACCACAGAGCACCAAGTAGAGTTCCCTGAGCTACACAGTAGGTCCTCAGTAACAGAAGCTCTGGGATGATGACACAGGGAAAGGTCACCCACAATGGCTTTGTCCTGTCAGCTGGGGGCCCAACAAGCCAGGCCGAGAGCAATCAGGGAGGGCTGCCTGGAGAAGGGGGCACTAAGTCAGCTTTGAAAAGTGAACAATGGAGCAGGGATTGCACAAGTAGCAACTGCTTCAGTGGTAAGAATCTGAGGAGGCAGCAGGGGAAGACATCCTCTCTTCATCAGGAGTGAACCCCCTGCCTCTCGCTGTAGCAACCCCTCCCCCACCTAGAGGACCAAGCAGGTCTGCAGCCGTGAATTCACCCACCGTGGCCAGAGAGATGAGGATCCTCTTGAAGTGGCCGGACGTGTCTGAGCTCAGAGCATCCTCCAGGGACTTGCGATAATCTGAGACAGGAAAAGGAGGTGTGAGCGGCTGCTGGCCAAGGGTGGAGGAGGGGTCCAAGAAGCACAGATTTAAGCCAGAGCAGTGCTGGCAGAGTGGTGGGGATGAAAGAGCTTGTTGTTGACTCCTGGGGGCTGCTAGCCACCCTGCTATTGATTTGCAGTGGGTCCATCATGTCACTCTGCCCCTGTCCCTGCTGAGCGCTCAGTGCATCTCCCCTCCCCCAGAAAACAGCCTCCCCGTCTTCACTCTCTCCTACCTTCCCCCCTGCAAGGCAGTGGCTGAACCCAAAAGCACAGCTCTGATCATGTCACTGCCCTGCTCAAAGATTCTACCATTTTAAAGGTGCTTAGAAGACAAAAGGCTTAAACATTTTTGACTGATACTCAAGGTTCTTTGGAATAATATGGAATCACTTATTAAAAAGTTATGAAGAATTGCAAGATGGTGATATTAAAGCATGCAAACAGACACAGGGCCTTCTGAACACGGGGCCCTGTGTGAGTGCACAGGCCATACACCTGTGAAGCCGCCCTTCCATTTCCAGGGGCCTGGGTGCTCTCTCTCCCACTCCCAGTCAAAACCCTCCTCTACCTCCAGGCCTTTGTTCTGCTGGGACTCTCTCTGGGGCACCCTTCCCCCAGACACAGGGCTGGGCGCACCCAAGGGGCTTATCACAGCCTTGTAGCCTGAGGTGGGGAGGCAGGGCAGGGCTGGAGGGTGAGGTCAGGAGCTGGGCGGCCCGGCTCTTCCCCGGGGCCTCCCCGCAGTACTGGGCCACAGGTCTCCCGCACTCACCCTCCTTGTAGGCCTCATTGATGGCCTGGATTTCGGCGTTGGTCCGAGTGGCCAGGATCTCGATGAGAGCCTTTTCATCTGTGCCGGCTCCCTAGAAGGTCAAGGCAAAGAGGATCTGAAGCACAGCCCTGACCCCTGTGCAGAGGGCCAAGGGGCCCAGGTCAAAGAGACTCCTGTTCCAGGACACTGTGCAGGAGGTCAACACTCAGATCAAGCCTCCCTCATTTTCTCTTTACCGCTTGACCAGACCTTTGCACAATCAAAGGACTACACCAGCTTGTAAAGATTTCCAGAACCTCCCATGAGAATTGCTTTAGACCAAACATTTTAAAAAGCAAAGAATATAGCGTATACGGGTGTGTGTGTATAAAAACGCTTATATGCACATATCTCAATATAAATATTTATATATAAATACATAAAAAGGACAGAGGACATGCACCACAGTGTAACAGTGACCCTGGTCTCTGAGGGGTGAGGGAACCACAGATGACTTCAGTATTCTTTTTTGCTCTGCTATGTCTTCTCAAGTTTTCATGGTAAACACATATTTGTCAGAAGGAAAAAAGATGTTCTGTGCTTTAAGGAAAACAACAAGCAATATTTGTGTACATCTGGATTGAATGGGTGATACATGGACTGAGGCAGCTGGGGAGCCCATTATGCTAAGGTCCTCACTTTGGGGGAGAGGAGGAAGCAGACAAGACAGGTTGACTGACTGATGAGTTCAAATATCTGTTAAATATCTGCACACCCATTATGTGCCAGTCACTGTGTAAGCTGCTGGGGCAATGACTATAAAAAATGTAAGACAAGTCTCTGTCCTGGGAGGTTACTGCCCAGGGGTCAACCGGTCCCTGAGTCCTCTGACCTGAAGGGTATCTTCATCAGTCTATTTAAAATTGGTGTGGGGACTTTCCTGGCTGTTAAGACTCCACACTTCCAAGACAAAGGGCATGGGTTCGATCCCTGGTTGGGCAACTAAGATCCTACACACTCCTGCAGTGTGGCCAAAAAGTTAAGAAATAATGAAAATAAAAGCTGATGTGTGGTGAGGACAGCCTGATCCTCAGTGTCCTAAGATCCACAGTGTAGCCCTATCCTTCCCCTCATTTTGTGTTTTAAAGTCGTCCACTTTTCTGTCCAGGAATTTTCAAGACAATAATCTTAATTGGCTTTGCCCAGGGAAAGTCTGTTCTTCTCTTTATCTTTAAGGAGCCTAAAATGCTAGTGGATTGATTCACATGGTTCTCAAATCAGGCTCTTGAGACAGACAGACTTGATCTGAATTCCAGCTCTGCTACTTTCTAGTGCTTTGACTCTGACCGAGTAACTTAAGCTCTGAGCCTTAGCGTCCTCATCTCTAAAAATGGGGACAAAAGCAAAGCCTCGCCTCATGGGCTGACAAGACAAGGAACTACGAGCTAAGACACTGAGCCCAGGACAGGTGTGGGAGGGGCTCTACCAAAGAGTTACACCCAACCTATTTGGGCTCAGGAAGAGTGCCCGTGTCCCCTCAGCACCCACAGACTGGACCCCGTCGCTTTGGTGCCCACACCTTACCTCCATGGCTTTCTTCAACTGCTTGGCATCATAATGGGCCGGTGGCATCATGAGCCCCAGAATGAGCCTTGCCAGGTCTCCAGAGAGCTCAGACTTCAGGTCAGCCATCAAGTCCTGCAGAGGGTAGGGCCAAGGTCACATCATCAGCAGTGGCCCACATGTGACTCGGGACAGGGAGGAGACATGGGAGGAGGAGGCAGGGCTTCACGGGATGTAGGAATCGTGGGCATCTGTGTCTGCTTTGGCTGATGCTGGGTTCAAAACTACCACCACCACCACCACAAAGAGGGTGGAGAACACACCATGCAGGAGGGGGACCTGCCCACTCTCCTTGGAGGCAGGAGACAGGGAAGGAAGGGGGGCGGTACCATTTCCATCCTGGGAGAAACTAGTCTGCCAAAGCTAGATGCCACCAACACAGCTCATATCCCTGATCGAAGCCCTAAGGGGAGCCAGTCACACACATGCTGCTGATCACAGGGAACGTGGGGTGCAGTGGGAAGGAGAGGTGTGTGTGCACGCCGAGCTCCATCAGAGAAGGAGTGTGGATGCAGGGCCCAGGGTCCAGGCTGAGGCCCTTACCCGGCCAAAGTGAGACTTGAAGGTCTGCCGGATCTGCTGCCGCTGGGCGTTGCTACGGTGCGCGATGATGTCGATGATGGTGTCCTCGTCAGTTCCTGAGACCCCAAAGCCACAGATCAGAGGAAGGCCTTGGCCTGGCTCCCCCGCGTCCCCAAGCGATGGGCCCCATCCGTCTTTGCCGGGGGAGAGGCCAGGCTAGCCAGCTTTATGCCCCTGCAGGAGCCTTGCTTCTGGCCCAGTCACTAACTTCCCGTGGATTCCTTCTGCACTTTTCTGCTGGGTCACTAGTCAAAATAAAAGAGAGCCCTGGGTTGAGGGTCAGGGCCTCTGAGTCCTAGTCCTGGCTCTGGCCATGGCTGACCCCTTGGGCAGGTCCCCTCCCCTTCTGGGACCTGACTTCCACACCTGCATCATGAAGAGCTAGAGAGAGTACTAAGGGATCCTTACAACAGACAACCGGAGTCCTGCTGGGGACCCTATGTCCTTTCTCTGTGACTCCTTGAAAGCTGGACCCCAAGTCCCTCTAACTGTAGCAAGTTGACTCAGGAAGGCATCAGGGTACTGCTTCCTGCCTCTCAGGCCAATTCCATCAACCTTAGACCCTGCACAGGACTCTGTCTTTCAAAAGCACTTTTAGCTCTGTCATCTTACTAGACGTGCTTGGTAGATATTATTCTAATGAAACAAATGAAAATGAGGCCCAGAAGGTGAAAGGTTTAGCCCAAGACTCCCTGGGAGATGCTGTTAGACAGATGAGGGAGAAAGGGCAAAAGAAGACAAACCCAGATGCTGGCTCTGTCCCTGAGGACCCGCCAACCACCCACAGGTGCTTCTTTCCATTGGGACCAAATGGAGGCCTGCACATGGGTGACCAGCAGGGGGTGTCCCTACCCTACAACTGGCCTCAGGTTACAGGGTCCACATTGCTTATTTTATGCATGGGATACTGAGACCCCTAGATGAGTTATGGGACTTGCTCAAAGTCACATGGCGAGTTAGCAATAAAGCCAGAGCAAAAACCCCATCTCATCTCCTAGCACTTATATACCAGGACCTGGGAGCCCCTTGGTCTCTGGGAAGGTTCCTGAGAAACTCCCTCACTACCCTTCTCTCTATACTTAAGGGAGCTGGAATCTCCAGGGGGCTGGAGACTCAAGGCAAATAAAGTCCTCATCACCCTGCAGACTCCAGTCTGAAGCCTCAGCTCTTGCCCCTGCTGGTCCCATTGCAGACCCACTACCCTCCAATGCCCCAGAGGCTAACCCAACCCCTTTCAGGTGCTCCTTACCAAGCCCCTTCATGGCTTTCCGCAAGGCTTTGGCATCTGCATCAGGGTTGAAGTCACCAGCTGGGTGCACGGTTCCTTTAAGCTACAAGAGGCAGAATGTGAGTCAGCAGTTGTCTGGAGGCCCCCCAGGGGCCAGGCTAGGAAAGGAGCATGCGAGGGAGGGGAGGCTTTCCCCAAGAGCCCCAAACCAAGCAGCTTGGGGGAAAAAGGCGGGGGTGAAGGCACAGCAGACAGACCCCTGCCTTAGAGCTGAGAGAGGGAAGAGGAGAGACAGACCCAGGCTTGGGAGCAGGGCAAGTGCTGTCCAGGGCAGAGGGGCCGGGCCCCTGCCCCAGGAGCCAGCTCTGGCCCTGCCCCACTGGAAACCAGGCTCTCACAACCCAGCCCTGCTCCCAGGGTCCTCTCGTTTCATAGAGCAATGCTCTCCCTGAAAAGGTAACCGAAATGTTCTGAAATACTGGAACAGAGCTGCCCAGATTTCAGTCACCCCCGAATGACCTTCACAATGTTTTCTGTATCTGCACGCACCCTATGCTATCTTAATATTTTAACTTAATTCAGCTACTTTTCTGTTTTACTTAAACGCATTCATTTTGAATTGCACTGAATACTCCTAAAGGGCAAGGATTTTGGTCCATTTCGTTCTTTGATATAACCCAAGTACCTGACACAGGGGTAAGCACTCAAAAAATATCTGCTCAATGAATTAATGAATGAAAACAATTTTATATCACCATTATGAATAGAAAGTTGGTGTCCTGTGTCATAATCAGATAACCCACAAAAGTAAATGCCATAAAAACAAAAATATATGCTTTCAAATATCACCAAATTTAACAAGATACCATGGCTCGCCAAGAGCTCTGAACGTGAAGCTAGCTCTCTCAGCTCTTCATGAAAAGGGAACATCAGCGACTGTGGCAAGGATGTGGCACCAAACTGAGATGTCCTCCTTGACATTAACAATAATTGATTATTGATTTAAATATTGATTAAAGTGGAGTAGCTTTCACACTGCATGAGGGTCAGTGTTGTTTAATGCCATGTAGGTCTCTCTCCCACAAAAAAAACTCAAATCATTTCTCATATGACTTAAGATCATCTTGAATGACAGCTCTTGCCTTACAATCTGGGAAACACTGTTCTAGAGCATCAGTGCACAGGAGCCCTTGGAGGGCACCTGGGCCACCATGTCCAACAGCCTCTTTTTGGAGATGGAGACAGAGAGAGGTGGGGGCCTGCCAAAGGTAGCTAGCAAGTGAGCAATAGAGTCCAAGGTTCCAAATATTTTTGTAGGGGCCAAGTGCTACCTCAGGGCTGGTTTGCCCTGAGGACTTCTGTGAAACTTTTTATTTTTGCCCTGTGTAGACCCTGGGTCTGAGGATGCTCAAGACAACCAAGAATCCCCTAGTACACCCAGGGATGCCCATCTGTTCTCAGCTTCCATGCCTCCAAAACCCAGCTATTGGACCCAGGATGGGATAGGCCCCTCCAAAGAACCAACCAAGTCTCCATTCAGCAAGGTCTGTACCTAGTTAGTGGGCCAGAGAGCTCCCCAGTGTTAGAGGTGAATGCAGGAATCAGATGCCAACACCAGAGTGCCCGCCCACCAATCCATCACTCTGCAGAGAACAGGAAGCTTCAAGACGTGAGACTCAGTGCCTTTGGTTGGCCACCAGGGGGCAGCTGGGTGCCAACCAGAGCAGCAGGAAGGTGCGAGCAGAAGAGTGGAAGCTGTGGTCAAAAGAGGTCAAGCAGGAGGTGGGGAGGGTCTGACCTCTACTCGGGCCACTGCACTAAGTTCCCACATCTGATAGGCCACCTGCGCTGCCTCCGGGAAGAACTGGCCTGCAGCACTGGAATGGAGGGTGTTAGGGAGAGGACAGGAGGGAAGGTCATCATGGGCACATTTCACACATACACACGCACACACACACTTCAAGTAAACCCATCTGGCTTTACCTTCTCTCCAGCCTGGGCCTCATCCACTCACCAAAGCCCTCCCTCCACTTCTGAGAACCTTCTACCCTGTTTCGAGTTCTGACAATGCTAGCTCTGACCAGCAGCCTTCCTGGCCCCCAGTCCCAGGCAGGAGAAGATTTCTCGAATCCCTCATCCTCCCCTTTCCTATCTAAGTCTCCCCCTCAAACATGTCCACGGCCAGCTTCGAGCCATGTCATCTCTACCTCTCCTTCTGCCAAGCACCTTGGTTTATCAGCTGCCAGGTAAATATCTGCTGAACTGAACCAGCTCCTAAGGCACCTACCAAAGGTAAACAGGACGCTCTCATATTCCCTGTTTAACTGGATCCTCAGAAGTCCCAGAGAAGGGAAATCAGAGTACCTGTAGTTCCCTTCCCAGCAACCCAAATCTGGTCAAGTCATGCCCCAGTTTAATCCTCCCCCAGTGGCTGGTTCTCTGCTATCCTTAGGGGAGATTCATGTGCCAGGAAGAAGTCCCAGGCCCTGCCCACCTCTCAGCCTCCTATCTCCACAGCTTGATACATAAGTGTGACCTCAGCTACATAAATGAGCCAGGCAGCACCTTCTTATCTCCAGGCTCTCTCCACCCCAAACACTCTCCCTCCAGGCCCTGTCTTTACCTCATTACCCCTCTCCTTGGATCTCAGCCTCATTATCTCCAGGATCCTTCCCACCCCCACCTGGAGAGTGCACACAGACAGGTACACTTCCCTACCATGTACACATGCCCAGGTCGGAGGCTTAATCAGTGCTTCCCCTCAAGGCCTGCACGTGGAGAGTGCTTAATGCATAGATGCTGAATAAACGAGTAGCCAGGGCAGGCATCTGTACTTTCCCCATTTAACAGATGATGAAACAGACAAGCAGCTGAGAAGTTAGTAGAAGGGCCTAGACCCTCATATTCTGATTGCTGATGCACATCCCTAGACTGCTTTCCAAGTTCACATTAGTAGACGTCTCCATGTATGGGAGACCACACTCATGTGCGCATACATGGACACTTAGACTTTCACCTGTGGCATGTTCTGACCTTCAAGGAGTTCCCAAGTCCATCTAATCCATCCATCCATCCATCCATCCATCCATCAGGATGAGGCCAGGAGAATCCTGACCAGCCACACCTGAGGCCACGCCCTCCAGCCTGGGGCCAGGAGGCCACTTACTCATCATCTCCCCCACACAGCTTCAGCAGAGTCTTCTTGTATTCACCAGAGGTATCATTCTGGGGAGAAAGACAGACAGAAAGGTCACCTCTCACCCAGCCCTGGGATCCTCTCAGATAAGAAGGGGAGGTTCTGCATAGCCCCAAACAGGGGCAGGCTGACCATGTATTTACAGCAGCCCTCACTCTCAGCCTGTCTGGAAGTGACTGAGACCAAACAGTGGTGTGATGGTAAGCAATTACCAATTGGCGCTTTGGGTAAAAGAGAAAAAGTCCTGATTTGTAGAGTTTGCTAATTTCCTCTAATGGACAATTGCAAGCTACCAGTATGACTTCACTGCACATGGAATTAAGAATAGATGCTTTTGGGACTTTGTTGGTAGTCCAATGGCTAAGACTCTGCACTTCCAATGCAGGCTTGGGTTCTATCCCTGGTCAGGGAACTAGATCCTACATGCCTCAACTAAAGATCCCACATACCACAACAAAGACCTGGAGTGCTACAGCTAAGACTTGGTGCAGCCAAATGCATAAATATTTTTAAAAATTAGAAAAAGAAGAGATGCTTCCCAAGCCAGTGTGAGCTGGCCCCAGCACACCCCTGCCACCAGATAATGCTAGCCCAGCCCTCCTATGTGAAATAGTCCATAAAATGGACTGAACAAAAACACTGGGAAATGCCAAAACCAAACAAATGTATATTTGATAGACAAGGCATATTCTACATCCCTCTTGGGGCCTCATAGTGAACAAACTATAGTGAAGGCTGTGAAAAGTTCTTTGGTAAAGCAGACTTATTTTGCTTATTCTAGTTTTTCCCAAACGTTTCCCATGAGCTATTTTTGCACACAATATAATCCTTCTTTAGAAACACACTTTAGGGGGCACAGCTTGAACTCAGAAAGCTTTATCCCACTCACCCAAAACAAGGAGAAACCATCCAGCTTTACATCTGTCTTCTGAGCAAGTCTCATGGGCTGGACAGCCCAGAGTCATCACCTGGCTCAGGGCCTGCGAGTCCCAAATAAACCCTCCTCTGTGTTCACCTGGGACACCTGCCTTTGTCCTCCCGCCTTGAGCTGCCTCTATGAGGCTGACCTCTCACCGCCCTAGTGATGGAGCCTTCATCCCAGATTCAGCTTTGGCCCCATCATGACCCAGTCCCGCCTTCCTCTAAAGAGGTGCCTCATGTCTTACAAGCACCTTGCTTGTAAGGGAACACTTGCTTCTCTGTAGTTGCCTTCAACTCCCTGAAGGTGGCACAGGCAGGGCTCCTGCAATTCCCATGAGACTCCAGCTTTCTAGGATGACACCTTTTCTCCTGGGAGAGAACCCCAGCCCTCTCTGGAGCCCCATGAGCACTTCACCTTGATCATGCTGTACAGGGACTTCTCGTACTTGGTCCGGAATATCTCCCGGATATCGAGCATGTCCAGCTCACTGCGGGAGACCATGATGCGGATCAGGGTGTTGTCCCGAGTCCCCAGGCCCTGCAAGATGAGTGGGTTTGGGGGATGGGGAATTGAGAGGAGGCTAGACTGCTGAGTCCCCTGCTCAACTGAAAATACAATGTTTGTCATAAAACATTAAAATTAAGAAGGAAAGAAGCCGAATGTTGCCATTCCCTCTGAAGCTCCCTGATGTCCCTCCTGCTAGCATATCGTCTTCTTCCCCCACCTCGTGTCATTCCCGTCTTTGATATCCTCATAACTCTAAGCAAGGTATGGCTTAGATTTGCACATTTTGGAGCTCTGTAAATATACCACTATGCATTTATTTGTCCATCTACTCCTGACAGGCAGTGGGTTGTTTCTAGTTTTTTCATGACATGAACCATACTGCTATGAATGTTTTTATGAACACATCACCCACGCAAACGTCTCTGGACATCTGGACCCAGCTGGTCTCTGGACCCAGCTGTCCAGTCTGGCACTGGAAGACAGAGAATGAGCCACTTGCAGGGACTTTGGGCCTGTGGTCTCTGACAACAAATGACTGTGTTCATTCACCCTGGTGCACTATGAAGATATCACCACCTTCTGTGTCGTGTGTGTAAAGTCTTGGGAAAATCTGTTCTCAGTACTTGCCAGGAGCAGAATCTCTGAGTCCCTGGGATGAACATCACAAGTCTTGGCAGGCAATGTCAAAGTGTCTTTCACTTCCCATGTACATTACAAATAAACATTCTAGTTAATTAGTGTTTAGAAATAAAGCATGAGCTTTATTATAAAGCATGAACTGGCTGGCTGGATTGGGGGCATGATGTCACCACACCCCCTGAACAATCACGAGAACAGGGTAGGTATCTGGGTGGGAAGGTGTATGATAGGCAGCACCCCAGGCTCTGGAGCTCACCTGGGACAAAGTGCCATCACTTGGTTTTATGGCCAATGCCTTGAATGCTCTCTTTGGCCAATGGACTCCCAAGGATTTGCCAGAGTCCCAACAATCTTGTGGGGGTTCACAGAGCCCTTCTCCCCAATCTTGGACACATCAACCCCACCACGCACCTTCATG
Source organism: Okapia johnstoni (assembly GCA_024291935.2). Taxonomy (NCBI): domain Eukaryota; kingdom Metazoa; phylum Chordata; class Mammalia; order Artiodactyla; family Giraffidae; genus Okapia; species Okapia johnstoni. The sequence goes on from CM044316.1 coordinate 54,132,134, forward strand.
GCCTTGAACAACCTCTCAGCAAAATATTCTGCGGTGCTCCGGATACACTTCACTGAGAAGAGGAAGGAAGAGGTAGTTATTCTGGCTGCCTTGGAAGGGCGATAGGCTGGCCTAAGCCCTTCTTTATTTCCATTCCTTGGGAGCCACCAAGTTCAAACCTGAGAAGAATTCTGATTCCTGATAATCTGAAATCCCTGAGGACCCCAGACCCACCACTTTTATCACAATCCCAGGGGATAGAGAAATCAGAACATGGGCCTGTTGTAATGTGGGGAGTGCAGAGACCCTCTTCATCTTTCTGGTCCTTTGATGTTTCAAGGGTTGGTTGGGGAGGACCCAAGGTGGGGCTAGGCAAGGTGGTTCTTTAAAGCCTGCTATGATAGAACATTACTGGCCAAACCTCTGGATCTTGCTGGCAGAGCGGGCCACAACCTGACTACATGAGACAGGGTTGGTGGGGGACAGCTCTGGGCAAAAGGATGAGTGCTAGGCCTTAGCTCATTCCCAAGAAACACACTCATGCAGCCTACCCCAGGCTCAGACACAGTGACTCTCAGAACGTCTGGCTGGCAAACTGACATTCTGGTTTTCTCCTTTCCACCTCCATACCATACAGTTCTCCTTTCCATTCTGAGCCCCGTGTTCCTGGGCCAGAATCCCAGAATGCCCTGGGAATGTGGTGTCAGGATGTGCCCACAGCCTCTGGGTCAGGCGGCTCACTCCCCACCCCCATTTACCAGATGAGGAAACTGAGGCCCATTGAGCATAAGCGATTTTCTCCAAGTCAACAGCAGACTGAGAAGAAGCCTGAGTTTTGAATCTTGACTCCACCACTGACTGGTCAGCTCCTGGCTTCCCGCATGCCCAGAGTACCCCAATTCATTACAAAACTACCCCTTGGCAAGAGATGCAGCCTCTGTGAGCTGCGGTTTTCTCATCTGTGAAATGGAGATGATGATAGTGTCCACTCCTGGGTCATCTTTAAAGAGTAAACACTCAGTGGAGCACCAGGCACACAGCAGATGGTCCACAAAACCCACCCTCCTGATCATGACTTCCTGACCCCTGACCCCACATGCTTTTCGGCCCCGTCACAAACATGGGAGGAGGGAGTGGGAGGCAGCAGTGTCCAAGGCTTGACTCCCAGCCCCCAGGCCCCGGCCACACTGCCCTGGCTAAACCTTTAGAATTCACCACCTGTCTGGTTTTCTCCTTCCCATCTCCATACCATACAAGCCACATGTCCCTGGGCCAGAGTCCCTGAATCCCTCAAAGGCCCTGGGAATGTAACCTCGGACATACCCACAGCCAGCATCAGCTTCTCAAAGTCCCCGGACAGCTCCCCTCGGATGCTGGCTTCAATCGGCTTCCCTGTGGTCTTCAGATACTCATCAAACACTGAGTCAGACAGACGGGGTGTCAAAGTTACACTCACAACACTGGAAGCAACAGGGACTTCAGAAGGAGAGACGCAGTGGCCAGGACCAGAGCGCCACCGTGAAGGCAGGGCTGGCACTTAGGGAGGTGGCAGGAAGGTCGTATACATCACCAGCCACCATGCAGCCTCACTGTGTCTGCTGTGAGGGACTGTGTACATCTTCCGCTCCCACATGAAGACAGGGACTGTACTGAGATAGAGGGGCTGAACACCCTGTTAAGACCTCTCATGAGGGACCATGGAAGCCACGGTCTTAAAATCAGGACTAGTGTTTGGGTTGTGGGTGAAGCACTATCATGCTCCTTAGCAGAAAAGGAAATGAGAACGGAAATCTTGGCACAACCCCCCGGGGACAGCTGTAAGTCTTCTCTGGAGCTCACCCAACCGAAGATGCTGCTTGCTGCGATTTCCCAAAATGTAAATGAACTGGGCTTCATCTGTTCCCCATTTCAGTTCCCCTGCCTCATACAGGTCCTGGCGGGGAAGAAATGGGACTTAACTAAGAGAAGAGACCTCAGGAAACAGAACTTACCAGCCAAGCCACTCAGAACCACTGCCAGATCCTTGAACATGCTAGTAATTGCATACACCTCTTAGCTTCCTTCCTTTCTTTCTGGGGAAACTCCTATCCAACCTTCAGGGCCCAGATTAAACATCCCATTTGTTTTCAAAGCACTTCCTAATGTCCCCAGGCAGAGTTCTCTTTCCCTCACTTCCTCTTCTATACTTTTGTGTCTTTATAGCTTTGATTCACTGTATATTATAATATATAATATTTATATGCCTGGCTTCCCACTACAGCATGGACTCCTCAAGAATAGGAATTATGTCCTACATTCTCTGTATCTACCTACAGTATTACTGCCATATAGTGGGAACTCAAAACACCTGGAATATATGGTATATCCAAAGAGAACGTGACTGTGTGATTAACGCATATCCGTCTCGCCAGTACTGTTTGACTTTGCTCATTTGCGATTCTCCAATGCTTGGCATTCAGAATGACTGGCATATAGTAAGTGTTCAATCAATATTAATTAACTGAATGAAAAAATGAACAAATAATGAAAGCTCCAAAATACATCCCACCAGCTTTACATGTGCTATGTACCTTTGAAAGCTACCTTCAACCCTTCCTTCAGCAAAGCACTGTATAATGATGGCTGTGAGTCAGTTATTTCTGGTATCTGATGCAAATTACTTTGCCTCCATCCCTGCCCCTTCTCGGGCTGCCTGGCTGTGCCCAGCTATCTCCACTGGTGCTTATTTACCTGAACGTCCTGCTGCACCAAGTCCTCGCTCACTACATCATCCTCCTCCCTGGTACCCTGGGAAGAAAGACAAGGGACACTGGTTCAAATACCAGAGCTGGGAGAAAGCCTCGATGCCAGTGGTGGAGACAGGGAGGACTAGGAAAACCGTGGTGGCCCAGGGTGTCCAGAAGAGACTGACAGCTGCCACCGGAACAAGACCACAGCACCTGGGAATTCCCTGGTGGTTCAGTGGTTAGGACTCCGCACTCTCACTGCCTCAGGCCCGGGTTCAATCCTTGGTTGGGGAACAAAAATCCCACAAGCTGCAGTGGCCACATACACACATAGAGGACCACAGCATCTCTTTTGCAGGGAATCACAGGGTCCCTACCGTTGGATTCTCCCTTCATCCTTGGAGTGTGGACCAAACAGGGCAGTCCTGAGAATAAGCAGGCCTGCTGTTCCCAGAACTTTTCGATTATTCAAAAGAATCCAGAGATCTGATTTTGGAGCAAAATCTCCCTAGTTTTAAATGTTAGCAACTAACTCAAAGTGTAAAAAAATAAACACACGCGAAGGAAAATGAACAAAGGGAAAAACATAGCTTGAGCAGGTAGAATTCAGCTGTGGACGCCACTGTGCAGCCTCTTTATGCTCTTTTTTATGTTTTTATGTCATCCTTGGTTGGGAGGGAGCAGCAGGGCTGGCCTGTGGGGGATGCCACTCAGGAGGCCCCAGAGAGGCCACGTCCCTGCTGGCACCCCTGCTGGGGAAACCATGGCAAGAGAAAGGCTGGAGCATAGAGGAGGGGGTACTTGTGGAGAGAAAAAGGAGAACAGAGAAGCACAAGAGAGACAGGGTGTGTGAAAAGAAATGCAGGTCACCTGCCTGTGCAAACCACGGGGGACAGAACAGACTCTGGACACTCAGCTTCTACACCCAGGCAAGCCAAAGAGACCATTTCAAGTTTGAGGATAAGATGGGGAGAGAGGGAGAGGCGGCCAGAAAACACGAGGAGGACTTTACACCTGAGGAGCCACCAAGGAGCCTCTCACGAGCCACACTGTCTAGGGGAACAGGGACAAGGTGCTCCAAGCCCTCTGTACCCTGGGGGAGAGCTCAGGGAGGGCCCCAAGGTAGACCAACCTGCAGCAGGACCACGAGCATCTTCCGGAAGTGGCCAGAGGTGTCCCCAGTGATGTCAGCCTCCAGGTCTCGCTCGTAGGCTGCCAGGAAGGAACACAAGCTCTAGGCTCATCCCCAGGACATCCCGAGGAACCAGGATAGAGGTCCCCGCTGCCCCTAAAATACTCAGATATTTGTTACAAATCCCCAAATCCACTCTCCACGCTGGCCGTGCAAGACCTAGGCTGTATTTTCACAATTCTTTGTACTGACTCATGACGAGTGAGATGGTGAGATGGAATCTGCACACATCTCTCTATCCTCACCTATGGTGTCCTACTATAGACACCACTGTCACTCACCTGGACAGCGGCTACAGCCTTCTGACTGTTCTTTCTGCTTCTCTGATCCATAGCAACATGGGTGACTGTCTTAAAACCCACACTCATCATGGGCTCCTTTGCTTCCCACTGCTGCTGCTGCTGCTAAGTCGCTTCAGTTGTGTCTGACTCTGTGCGACCCCATAGACGGCAGCCCACCAGGCTCCCCCGTCCCTGGGATTCTCCAGGCAAGAACACTGGAGTGGGTTGCCATTTCCTTTGCCAATGCATGAAAGTGAAAAGTGAAAGTGAAGTCACTCAGTTGTGTCCGACTCTTCGCGACCCCATGGACTGCAGCCTACCAGGCTCCTCCATCCATGGGATTTTCCAGGCAAGAGTAGGAGGTTTGGAATAAACATCGTCTCTTTCCCTTGGCCTACATGGCCCTGTGTGATCCTGTCCCCCACTCTGCTATTCTAGCCTTGCGCTGGACACCAGGCTTATTCTTCTTGGGGGCCTTTGGACTTGTCATTCCCTCTCCTGCCAGGGTCTTCCCCCCACTCTGTGTACAACTGGCTCCTGCTTGTCTCCTCCCAAGACAGGCTTCCTCAACCATCTATCTGAAGCATGTCCTCTACGGTTAAAGTTGGATGCTTGTTTTCTGTTCGTGTCCTTCATAACTCTTTACCACATGTCATCATCACATTTGTTTACCTGTTTATTATCTATATCCCTCATTATCTCTAGTACATAAGCTCTCAGGCAGGAACAGTATGGATGCCCACCACCATATGCTGAGAACCCAGCAGAAAGTAGGTACTTACTAAATGGATAGATGGATGGACAGACAGATCAGAGGTAAGGAGGAAAAAAGGTAGATGGGTCCCTACTCTTGTCAGCACCTTCATTACACATCTGAAAAACCTTGAATGGCCCCTCTTGCCCATCTCACCATCTTTGTACGCTGCCACTAGTTGGTGGATCTGCTCGTTGGTCCGAGAAGCCAAGATCTCAATGAGGCACTTCTCATCGGTTCCAATGCCCTGGGAGAAGAGAAGGGGCATGCGAGTCAAGGGCTGAGATGGGAGGCCACCAGCCCCAAGTTGGGAACCTGGGATGGTCAGAGCTGGGAAACCCCTCAGCACTCAGGGTGCTCCTAACACAGGTCTTAGGCACTGATCCGGAGCTGTGGCCCTGAGAATCTAAAGACAGGGGTTCTGGTGTCACCTCTAGCTGCAGCTTGCTTTGTGATGGCTCCTTAAAAAAACCTCATCTTCCTGAGCCTTACTTTTCTCATCTTTAAAATGGAAATGATACTAGTTGCTCTGCTGAACTCACAGAAAGAATGAGAAGGTGATAATCTCTTATACTGCTAAGTTTATTAGCTTATGAAAACAAGTTCATATAGCTCATCTGAGGCAAAGATCATAGTACTTTATAAACTGGAAAATGCCAAGTACACTCAAGGGCCTTTGATCTCTCCCTGCTTTGTAGGGAGAAACCTTCCACCTCCAGTAGACTGGGCTGCCCCTCATATCCTGAACACACTTCCACAACCACTTCCTCTCCAGTCTAGAATGATCTGCCCATTCTGGTCAACCAAACCCTCTCCAGGCTTCAGGCCCAACTTGATCCTCTCATCTTCTGTGATGCCCTCTCCAGCCACCCCAAGCCCAGGGCCTGCCTGTCCTCTGGTGATGCCCTTGGCCTTTGGGGGTTGGACACAATCCATTTCCACATCCCTATGTCTTGCTTCCTCAGGACTGTAAGCGATTGGGGTGGGGTGTTGGCCCAGGGACCCCTTTCACAGGGTGGGCCTCGCACCAACATCTATGCCACCTCCGTCCATCTGGAGGACTGTGGCACCCTCTGGGACAGGACTTGGGCTGCCGCCTCAAAGCAGGGCAATGTGTGGGGTGGGTGCAGGGCTCACTGAATACCTGCTGTAGAAGCTGCACTTTCCCATGAACCACACCCCCAGTCCTCACACATGCACAGACCCTGCTTCTTACCGAGATGGCATCTTTAATTTCTTTGGCATCAGCATAGGCAGGTGGCCTCATAAGACCCACAATCAGCCGTTCAAACTTTCCCGTCAACTCATACTTCAAGTCTGCAATGAGGTCCTGGTTGGGAGGTGCAGAGAGAGGAGGAGATGGAAGAAGATGGGGAAGAGCAGTTATAATGATAAGAATTACACTGAATGAGCACTTACTCTGTACAGGCACTGAGCGAAGTAATTCAACTTAATCGTCACTCTTGGGGGTACATACTATTGTTGGCCTTCAGAAATGGGCTTAGAGACATCAGGTAACCTGCCCAGAGGCACGCAGCTAGCAGACAGCAGGATTCCTGTCCATAGCACGGTGCTTCCTCCCTGCCACTATGTGTGTACTTGTTCACTGTGTCTCTCCCACTGTGAGTCTGCAGATTGACCCTCGAGTCTTATTTATCTGGGTAGCCCTAACCCCTAGCACAGTGCCTAGCAGGTGCTCTAGGTGCAATTACGGTTGAATGATCCCTGCCTGATTGAGAGAAGAAAAAAGGAGGGCAGAAGTGCCAGCATAGAAGCTGAGCTGGAGTAAAAGACTCAGGAAAGCCCCTGGATGAATCAGAGCATGCCTCCCCCCACCCAACCCTCTGGTTGTCATGGTTACCTTGCCATAGAGGGACTTGTAGTTCTGGCAGATCTCCTGCCTCTGCCTGTTGCTCCGGGAAGTAATCAACTCCAGGATGGCCTCCTTGTCACTGCCTAGAAGAGGGGAGGCACCCGTCACCCTACCCAACCTGCCTCCAGGAAGCCCAACAGGGGTGCTCCCTGCAGTCCTCAGTATCAGCCTTCTGCTCACAAGAGGCAGTGGCATCAGAGGGGGGCTCTGCGGGGACCTGATGAGCCCCCCTGAGAGAGATGCTAGCACATGTAGTATCTAAGTTCAGATGGCCCATGATCTAGCTTCTCGTCACACACACAAGGAAACTGGGGCCGAGAGAGGAGCGTGGAGTCCCCCATGGTCTCCCAATGAGCTTGGCTTAGAAAACCCCAGGTGTCCTAACGTCCAGGATGGGTTCTTTCAATGACGGGAAAAATAAAAGAAAATAATAAGCTGCAAATTGAGTGTAGTGCTTACCCGTAAGACAAAAGGCAAAGTGATGTTATCAGGAGGGGGACCTACCATGATGTTTCAGCTACATGAGCAAGTGCCAGTTCTGAAGCTGGCTGGAAGGTCTACTGGTAAAGCTTCTTCTACTCATTAGACAGTTTTATTTGCCTGGAATGTGCATGTGTGCATGTGTGCTAAATCGTTTAAGTCATGTCTGACTTTTTGTGACCCTGTGGATCGTAGCCCGCCAGGCTCCTCTGTCCATGGGATTCCCCAGGCAAGAGTACTGGAGTGGGTTGTCATGTCCTTCTCCAAGGGATCTTCCTGGGCCAGGGATTGAACCTGCATCTCTTATATCTCCTGCATTGGCAGGCAGGTTCTTTACCACTAGCGCCATTGGAAGAGTCCATTATAAAATTATAAAAAGTAATAAAAAGAAGAGACAAAAGAATGCCCTGGCAGTCCAGTGGTTAGGATTCTGCACTTCCACTGCAGGGGCCCAGGTTCAATCCCTGGTTGGGGAACTTAGATCCCTCATGCCATGTATCATGGCCAAAAAAAAAAAGAGACAAAAGAATGATTGAATAACCAAAAGGGCTGTCCCTCCGGTATGGGGACACCCCCAGGCCTAGGTGAATCCTGTTTCCTTTCCTGCGAGTCCCTTTCCCAGCAGCTGAGCACCCACCAAAGCCCTTCATGGCATTGTACAGAGTCTCGGCATCCTGGCTGGGGTCGAAGTTGGGGAAGTCATAAATGGAGCCCCGGTACTTGGCACCCTGTGGAGAGACGAACAGAGAGTGAGCTGCTGATCTGGTCCTGAACGGGGCTCCCAGCCCCAACCCCAGCTTACCTCCCAACCCTGGCCATGGGGTAAAAGTCCCTGCTGCTCCTAAAATGCTCAGATATTCGTTACAAATCCCTAAACTCAGTCTCCATAACGGCCATGGCAAGAGCCAGGGTGTATTTACACAGTCTTTGGACTGAACAAAGATGATGAGACAGAATCTGCCACGTCTCTCCATCTTCACCTGCACTGCCTCACCCCAGACCGCCACCGCTCACCTGGACAGTGGCTGAGCTCCCTGCCCCTAAAGTGGAGCACCGGCTACAGAAAGCCGCAACAAGGGTAGGGAGGACTCTCCCCGTACCTCCTGCCACCATCTGCCCCAAGGACAGTGCCTTCTCCCCATGGCAGGAAGGCTCAGCCAAGCCCCCAGCTCTGCACCACTTTCCCAGAACCCGGGAGAGATAAGAGCCCAGACTTAGTGCAGCGGGTGGGAATGGTTTCTGCAAAACAAACAAGAGCCCCTCATGTGTTTATGTCTCTTCGCGGTGTACAAACCCCTTTCACCTTTATAAATGTGATTATTATAGCATTTTATAGAAGCACTTAAGATGATCTCTGTCACAGAAACAAAGAAACCGAGCCCCACAAAGGGGGTCACACAGAACCCACATCTCTGTCCAGGGACCCTTTGTTCTCCAGCTCCAGAAACCATGCAGCTGCCAGCTTCCACAGGGGAGAGGGGTGCCTTGGTCCAGAGTGAGAGGCCCAGAGTCACCCTCAGAATCTGCCCAGACGAGGTGCCGCTCCTCTGGGCCCAGTAAACTGAGCCGTGAGCTGGCATCTGAGGACAAGCTGGCTGGGTTGCTGGGGCAAAGGTGGGGAGAGAATCTTAGACGTTAAACCTGAATGCACAAAGGGCTGTTCACAGAGAAGTCAGACGTGGGTCAGACACACAGCCCTGAGAACCACGGGGCCCAGAGAGCAACCAAGAGCTGAGAGAGCGAAGGATGCCAGAGCCGGGGCACTAAGCACACTGCGTGGTGACTGGGCCAGGTGCTACACGAAGGGCTGAAGATGATGGGAGAAAGAAGACCCAAGCCTGACTTTCATGAGCTTCCAATCCCGCGGAGGAGAGAGACTAGCCTACAAATTAGCATAGAGCTAGTAATAAATACTCCACTACAGAGGCAAAGGAATGCAGGAAGACAGTGGAGGGCGATTCAAGCTGGATGAGGGGACCGGGACAGGTGGGGTGGCTCACATAATCCTGCCTCAAGGAGTAAGAAGTGCATGGGAGCCAGTGAGCCTCCAGACCATCTCCTGTGTCTCCTGGTGCCTGCACTGCAGGCCCTGGCCAGGGGTTCAGGGGCCCTGTGGTTTATGTCTGCCATTGCTGGCTCCTCCGAGGTATGCACGCGAGGGCACAGAAGTGCTATTTAAAGTTCTGGCAGGATGGACGACCAGAAAGGGACACGGCTCCCTTCCAGCCACCCGTGAATCCCCTGCAACCTAATCGCGCTGCTGGGCACAGAAGGAAAGAGTAACACATGCCAACTACCCGAACGAGAAAAGAGACACACCCTTTAGAAAGCTCCATGAGAGTCTGTCTTGCCCACTTATGTCACCCCAGCACCTAGCTCAGGGCTTGGCACAACTAGGCACTCTCTACTGGTTTCCTATGTAGACAGGTGTGCGGACGGATATGTGACTGTGAATACACCCAGAGCAGATCAAAGAAGACTTCCTGGAAGGGAAGTCTCAGCCGAGCAGAGTGCTAAAGAATGAGCAACAGCTGGCCCAAGGGGTGGGGGAGGGAAGGAAAGGCTTCACCCAGAGAAGCAGCATGGCCGAGGTTCGGAGCTAAGAGCAAGCAAGAGCACCCAGGGAGGCAGGCCCAGATTCCTCAGTGCTTACATGGACGTGCAAAGCTGCCAAGACGGTGGGATTGTAAATGGCCAGGAAGGAAGGAGAAGCGGGCAAGACAGCAGCGGAGCCCCCAGGAGGAAGGGCAGAGGTCCTGGCAGCAAGTTGCCACCTTCCCTCCGGCCCCTGCCCCTCCTCACCCCGGGGTGGGGTTGAGGCGGCGTTTGGGACAGCGGCTGCAGCTGAAAGACGAGGCTGTATGGAGCAGAGGAAGTCTAACTGCAGACACAAGGCCCGATCAAAAGGCTCTCTTAGCGGCGGGCTTGGCCTGCAGCATGGCAGTCTTTCTCCCTCTGCAGGTCTTTGCACAATGATAATAAATAGCCTGCCAACAGGACCACAGCCACTGGGAAAGGGGGGCTCCAGGGACCCCAGCACCGGTCACACTCAGACACACAGGAACAGTCCTTCGGATTGCCCAGGTTTCCCACCGTCAGTCATTCTCACACCAACCTGATGAATCTGCCATTTCCAAGCGCCACCTGTGTGGCCAGCACCGCTCCTTCACTTCACCCTGCCTGCCACTCCCCCAGCAGACAGTTTCCTGGCCCTGTACCCCGCAAAGGGAGGGGAGAGAGGAGGAGAAAGGACTTTCCACCCTGAAATATTCAGCAGGCCCTGAGGCCAGCTGGTGAGCAGCTGGGACCCCGGGCTGCACACAGGCTGCTGCTCGGGCAGGTGTCCTGAGGCCTCTCGGGAGCTGAAGCGACGTGACTCAGAGAGATGGCTGCATGGCGGGGACTCCACCTGAGAGCCACCTGGACTGGGCCTGCCCAGCCCTCCCTTTGCAGCTCTGGAGTTGCAGGACCAGCCCCCTTGCCCCGTCCTCAGACTGCTCTTATTGCCACCTTCATGTTCAAACCAGAACACTTCTGCAAAACGGAGGCCACAGGACCATGCTTCTGGGACTCTGTGACATCACGCTGTTTCTTCATGGGTTTGGGCCTCAAGGTCCCCCCTTCTGGAAGGAAAGAGGGGGGGAATGGCACAAGGATCACAGCAGAAGTAACTGGGAGTGACCTGAACCAGAGAAAAGATGAGTGGCTTGTTCTGTGCCTGTGTGTGTACATGTGTGAGCACGCATGTGTGCTGGGAAAGGGGCACATCAGGAGCAGATCTGGGGTGCTAAGAATTAGGAGCACTAGACACAAACTACAGCTCAGTGGAGGGAAGATCATTCTCACTTTTCTCTAGCACAGGAAGTTCTTGACTAATCTGACTTTGCTTTTTTTCAAAAGTGGTTCAGTAGAAACTGTTATTTCAAATTAGAGATCTTGACCTTTTCCTAGGTAGGTCCTTTTCTGTGATTCTGAGCAGGGCAGCTCCCAGTTAGCCTTGTAACCACAATGGTGAACTAACACACTGACAGCCATTCTACACCTACACAACCGTTCTGTTTTTTACTTTGAGTATTCAATACATTACATGAGACATTCAACACTTGATTATGAAATAGCCTGTGTGTTAGATGATTTAGCTCAAGAGCAGCCTTATGTAAGTGTTCTCAGCACAGTTAAGGTGGGCAAGGCTAAGCACTGATGTTCAGTGGGGTAGGTGAGTTAGATGCATTTTCAACTCACCACGGGTTTATTGGGAGGTAACCCCATTGCAAGTCAAGGAGGACCTGTCCTGTCTTCAGCTCCCTCCTCCCTCCCCCAGCCCTCACATTTCAAGCATCCAAATTGCTTTTACTGCCTTGCATACACAACATTCTCTCCCCTCTGGTCCAGGATCCCCTCTATCCTCAGCCCCCTTGCTCTTCCCAAGTAGCTCTCTCCAGTTCCTAGTTCCTCAACCTGCATGCCCCCAGAGCACCCATCAGAGCATCAGCGCCACACATGAGCATAGAGGGGCTTCAACTCATCCCACAGGTCAAGGGACTCCTAGAGCTCTGCCCTCCTGGAATTCTTGCTTGCAGGATGTCTGTGGCTGCTGGTCCATGGTGACAAGAAAGCACAGGTCAGCCAGGCAGACAGTAGGGTCTTGGAGCAGTGGATCAGGAGTCCAAAAATGCATGTCCTAGGTCCTGGTCACTCAGCTCCCAGGGCCTGATCTGTCCACTAGGGTCATCTGGAATCCTGCAATTCGAGTATCTCTCTGGAAGTAACTCTAGGACGACATGGGACGTGGGGAGCAGCAAGAATTATGCCTCGGATCATAGTCTATAACCACTAGCACCCTCTCCGGGTCATAGAGGCCACTTGGGCAAAGTGTGCTCCTCAGAGGCTGATAGGGAGGCCATGTCTAAGATTCATGAGTGCTGATCTCACATCATATAACACACTGTGCTCTTCAAGAATTGTGAATAGATATCCTTAAGACCTCTGTGCATTGGGTGGCAAGTCATGATGAGGACAATGTTTAGTTATCACTGAGCTCAATCACCTCATAATGGAAACTGGAGCCCCAGAGAAGGTAAAGAACTCACCTAAGATTATGCAGCTCCTGTATTATGTCTGTGGCCAATAGCTCTATGATCAACGTGAAGGACCAAAGGGGCCAAGTCAGGGGTCTCTTTGTTTTATTCTTCCTTTTCAACCCCATCATTACAGTGACCATGACTTTTTCTCCAAAGCCAGCCAACAGGGATCACTCTCAGGTAACCCTGGCACAGAGCAATACCTCTGACCAGGGTAGGAATGTAATCTTGGCTACACACAGGAGTAACACCTCTGATACACCTCAAATTCTACAGCCCAGCAAAGTGCTCAGATGGCATGAAAGACTGGGGCCTCCCAAGCCAGGGAAACTTCATCCTAAATGCCAGTGACAGGGAACACTTTCACCTCCAGAGCAGAGAGCATCATCTAATGTTTTTGCCCATCCAGTATCCATCTCCCTGCCAGGGGGAACTGCTCTTGGGCCATGCAGTTCAGGAAGAAGCAACTCCACCACCTGGATCCAAGTTACCCAGGCCCAGCCAATGAAAACCCAGGACTTCTCCTGGAATCATGTGGTATAAACTATGTTGTTTCCTGCATGTTGCCCAAGAAGCACAAGGGAAGCCTAGAGCTGCTGGTAGCTAGTACAAGAAATCAAGAAAGAATCTGTCCAAGAATGAAGCCACCCAGATGAGACCCAGTTCATGGAGGCAGAATCCTGACAATATCAGGTGGGCCCCTGGATCTAGCCAGACCTGAAGCCCTGGGCTTCTCAGTCATGTGAGCCAATACACATACTTTGTGTTTAGGATGTTGTGTGTTCTCATTGGTCACTTGCATCGGAAAAAGCTGTGACTCATAACAGGAGCAAGAAAGCCTGAGACCCTCTTTAGCTGCTTTCAAAACTGAAGGTACCAGGGATCTGTGTTACAGGCCCAGTGACTCTAGGAGAAGCCCAGGCCCAGGGAAAGTACTACAGAAAAGGGAGAATCTCCTTACCTGTGCTGGTTTGGCCATGGTCTCAGATTTTGCAGCAGAAAACACTGTGGAGAGAAAAGAAATGCCATGAGATGTCGCTGCACGTTGACTCCCTCTATTCTTTCACCCAGATTTCCCCACCTTTCCTTCCTCCCAAGGGAGAGTGTGCTCCACCTGCTCTTTTTCAACTGCTTCCAGCCCTTCAGGTTAAATCACACCCAAAGATGCGGCTCAGGGAGGGAGTGAGTGAGTAAAGTCACTTAGTCGTGTCCGACTCTGCGACCCCATGGATTGTAGCCTACCAGGCTCCTCTGTCCATGGGATTTTCCAGGCAAGAGTACTGCAGTGGGTTGCCATTTCCTTCTCTAGGGGATCTTCCTGACCCAGGGATCAAACCCGGGTCTCCCACATTGTAGGCAGATGCTTTACCGTCTGAGTCACCAGGGAAGCCACCTGTGGCTCAGTGGCAGGCACATTTTTGGGAGGATAATAGATGGACTTTTCAGGATCCAGGTGCTCACACCATGATGGGAAAGACTCCTAGAACTGGGAGAATTTGGAAGAGGAAGAGAGGACATGACCACTGATCAGGATGATTCCTCCAGGCCAGGAAGGGCACTTCCACGGAATCTATCTCATGTAACCCTTCCAGCAATCCTTTCCTTTCTGGCATCAAATTCCCTTTTCTCATAGAGGAGGGAACTGAGGATGGGGAGGTTAAACAATTTGCCCAAGATCATACAGTTTAAAGCTGATTCACTACACACAAAACAGATAAACAACAAGGACCTACTATATAGTTAATATCTTGTGATAACACATGATGGAAAAGAATTTGAAAAAGAATATATACATATGTAACTGAATCACTTTGCTATACAGCTGAAACTAACACAACATTGTAAATTAGCTCTACTCAAAAAAACCCTGAATCCAACAAAGTTAGATCCCAGGGTCCAGACCATCTGCACCATGCATGCTCTCTTCCCACATCACCAAGAATAGTCCAGAATACAGGGCTTAACAGGCTGCAGATGAGCACACTCAAGGGCACTGGGTAACCTGCTGTGAATATCTCAGGGGCTGTGGTTTCTTTAGCATCTACTCCGACTAGGCACTGCTCTAGATGCTGAGGATACAGCAGGAAACAAGAGAATTTCTAAAACCCGTGCTTTTCGGGAGCCCCCTCTATAATGGGGAAGAATACCAAATGCATATGATAAAAACTAATGAGAAAAGCTTAAGTTTGGTTGGGAGAGAGAGACACGGGGTGTGATCACAGGTGGGGCGTTCAGAGGTATCATGAACAATGTTGTGACCTGAGGGCAGTGAGGTCAAGGAGCTAAGTGTGGCTAGTATGGTGGCAGGGAGTGGGGTGGGGGCACTGGTAGGATGTGGCATCAAGGGACCAGTGCTTGAGGCCACTATAAAGACTTTGAGTTTTTCTCTGATGGGGCAGATCATGGGTGAGGGTGGAGGCTGCACCAACAGGACACACAATCTCATCGAAAGGGGTGTCAGGACACAGAATCTACAGTGAAGGAATAAGAAACAAACATATCTTACCTAAAAAGAAATGCAAAACGAAATGTTACTGCTTTGGAAAGGGGAAGAGAAGGGTGGAGGGGATGGGCTATGAAGCCCTCTTGGCAGGTGGGCAGAGATAGAAGAGATGCAATCTTGGGATTAGAGGAGAAAGAAGCACAAGTGCTTTCTATTTAATCAGGATTGTACAATTTGATCTTTTTAAACTAGGTCTATGTATTACTTTTTAAAAGTAAAAGTAACAAACTCTTATCAGACTTAAATTCAGTAAGACCCCACAGGGAGCTGAACTAGAACAGAGGGTATGAACAAAGGAGATGCTTAACCTGGATGCTTTCCAGGTCTTCACATACCATCACCCCCAGCCTACACCCCCACACACTAAGGGGAAATCAGCCCCTTATCTCAGCACATAATCCTGCTCTCACTCTGGGGCCACTGGAGACCCGCAACAGAGTGGGAACACAGGTTTGGAGTCAGACAGACAGACCTGGACTCAAGTCCGTTTTGTCACTTACTCGCTATGTGACCTTGGGCACATTGCTCATCTCTGAATTCAAGGTTATCTTAAGTACAAAACTGGGGCTTTCCCCTTCCTGCCTTGGAGAGTGGGAGGATGAGACTCAACTTACGTCAAGGCCAGGCAGAGATGTGTTCTCAGTAAGTGGTGGCCTTCAGTGTGCTGGGTGATATTCTAAGGACAGGGCTCTGTCGTGTTTATCTATGTGTCCCTATTGCCTGAATTCAAGTCTCCGAAACCGCAGTTAGCAGACAGACTTGAGTGAAGAGCAGAGGGCAGCGATTTGCCTGTTACCGCAGAGAGAGCTCAGAGCAGAGCTTGAGGAAACCCTGCTGTTTCCCTGACAACCAGGGGCCCTCTGGTACAAACTAGAGCTCGCCTCAGGAAATGGAAACTCCCCCGGGGGGTAGGGAGCCCACATCTACCCTGAGGTTCGACCAGGAGCCAGCTCTGGGTTTCCCCAGACCAAGGGGATGGTATGGGCAAAGTGAGGGAGTACCAAGGCCAGCAGAGTAAAGGGACTGCAGGAGAGGCACGAAGTCACCTGCATCTCTGGCTTCAAAGCATTTTCCTTTGGCCTTGTTGCTGGAAACTTTAGCAGCTGGCGGCAGCCCAGGCCCATCTGGATGGCTCAGAGGAGGGGCCTCCAAATCTTTGGGAAAATGCTCTGGGTTTTGAGAGACGTTTGTGTGTGCCTCTTGTGAGTGCATGTCTTGTGTATACATAGAAAGCAAACATCGTCCAGAACTGCATGTTCTGAGTGCAGTTCAAGGGAGCTGAGCTTCGACAGCCCCTCCTTTGAGGGCTGGGGAAAGCTCTGGAGCTAATCACAGAGGCGCCATCGAGGCTTTACCAGGGGCTCTGATCCCTCCCAGGGTGACCCAGACCACACTTCTCAAGTTGCCTGAATAAACGTTTTACATCCAGGGTTTCAGAATCCCAGATGTAACAACCCACTGCTCCAAGTCCCTCACTTGCTAGACAGAGATAAAGGCATGTCAGGCTCAGACAATGGCCAACATCTCCGCCTCCCACACAGGTCACCACAAGCCTCCACACAGCAATGAGCCCTCACTGCAATGGGACGTGAGGAAGAGGCCAAAGGGACAGACCGAGGTTCGGTTCCCAGCCTGGGAACCCCTCTATTCAGACAAGCTCAGACAAGCCAGGTTGCCTCTCTCAACCTCAGTTTCTTCATCAGCAAAATGTGGATGTTACTCTATTTTTGGAAAAACCCAGAAAGGGTGTGAGACTTTTGCAGATACCAACCAGGGATTCTCAGAGCAAAATCTCAGAATATCAGTCCTGGGAGAGTTCTCCCCCAAGGCCACAGGACTCCTCTCTATCCCCACCCCACCTCCAATATGCAAGTTTCATCATCTTGGTTGAAATAGCTTATCAAGACTGGCAGGTATGGCCACTCTACACTGGTGCCTCTCTCCTCCCAGAAACTCTGAATCTCTTCAGACATGGATTTCCAGGAAGGTTCATCAGGACAGATCATTCCAGAAACCCATTCAAGGCAGAGTGGCCTCCCGGCCTTGTGCTGCTGTGACTACCTCCTGCCTTAGTTCTCAGGCTATCAGCAAACAGGACTGACTCCAGGAGGAACACTCCAGGGTACAGAATACCAGGGCTGGCTCGACCACCAATGCCCAACTATAGCATTGCAGAAACCGAGAACCAGACAGAAGCTCTTGTCCAAGTCCTGCATAAGGCATGGGCTTGGAGTCAGACTCAGTCACAGCTTTACCCCCTAGCAATTTGTAATTTCGTAAGTTACCTAAACATGAATCTCAATTTCCACATCTACAAAATAAAGTCCCAAACATTTACAAAGGACACAGCGTGGCATTTTGTAATTAAGACTGCAGGCTTTGCCGTCACAGCCTAAATTCAGATTCTAACTGCTCATGGCCATGGGTGAATTGCATCATTTCTCTCTTACTCAGTTTCTTCATCTCTAAAATGATAATCTCATAAGGTTTTTGTGAATATTCAATAAAGTAAGGCAGGTAAAATACTTCGCATGGTGAAGTGCAGAGTAAATGTTGAATTAGTGGTGCTAGCTTCTGTTAAAACAATCATTGTCATTAGAGCAGTGGTCTCCAAAGTGGGGTACCAGACACAATGATCCATTGGGGTGCAGGAGGAGAATACCACAACTTACGACTTTCTAAACTGATCTTGGGACTTCCCTGGTGGTCCAGTGGCTAAGCATCTGAGCTCTCAATGCAGGGGGCCCAGGTTTAATCCCTGGTCAGGGAACTAGAGTCCACACGCTACAACTGACAGTTCATAAGACTCAACTAAAGATCCCGAATGCCTCATCTAAGACCTGGCACAACTAAATAGATAGATAAAAATAATAAATTGATCTTGTCCTTTCATGTTCCATTTTTATGTCTGCTCAGTTCGGTTCAGTCGCTCAGTCGTGTCCGACTCTTTGCGACCCCATGAATTGCAGCACGCCAGGCCTCCCTGTCCATCACCAACTCCCAGAGTTTACCCAAACCCATGTCCATCGAGTCGGTGATGCCATCCAACCATCTCATCCTCTGTGGTCCCCTTCTCCTCCTGCCCCCAATCCTTCCCAGAATTAGGGGCTTTTCCAAAGAGTCAACTCTTCGCATGAGGTGGCCAAAGTATTGGAGTTTCAACTTCAACATCAGCCCTTCCAGTGAACACCCAGGACTGATCTCCTTTAGGATGGATTGATTGGATCTCCTTGCAGTCCAAGGGACTCTCAAGAGTCTTCTCCAGCACAATTCAAAAGCATCAATTCTGCGGCACTGAGCTTTCTTCACTGTCCAACTCTCACATCCATACATGACCACTGGAAAAACCATAGCCTTGACTAGACGGACTTTTGTTGCCAAAGTAATGTCTCTGCTTTTAAATATGCTATCTAGGTTGGCCATCACCTTCCTTCCAAGGAGTAAGCGTCTTTTAATTTCATGGCTGCAATCACCATCAGCAGTAAATTTGAAGATGCATATTAGGTGTTCAGGCTGACAGAAGTACTCAATCAAGAATATGGACTCAATGGAATGAAGCTGAGGAAGGAGAAGAAAGAGGGGAGAAGAAGCACCAGCATAAGGAAAAGCACTTGTGTTTTGAAAACGCAGCCTGCTGGCTTTGGAGGAATTGAGTGCACTTTTGGGAGGACAGAGATGTTGAGTATTAGGGTATGAGATCAGGTGTGGAGGGTAAGGGCAAATTGAAGAAAATTTTATAAATAACCTGGAAAATCATGCAAAAAAAAATCACCCAAACCTCTGTGCCCCAGGAGTGCCCAAGGACTGCCCACTCATCTCCAAAGGCCCCCCTTCAACGTAGGCCCTCTGAGCTCAGCATTCAAGGCCCTTGACATCCTTCCTGATTTGCCTGCCCTCCTTTTCCTCCTCTTCATCCACCACCACACCCTCTTTCCCCCTAAACCAGGAATCTCTTCCACTAGCACTTTCTAACCAGTCTTCCAGCATCAAAATCAGTGCTTTTTCAATTCTGGCTTCATTAATAACCACCTGGGGAGTTTTTCAAACTTAGCAAAGCATAAGGCAACCTCCAGAGACTCAACAGGCCACAAATGAGGCCTGGGCTTTCGTAATTTTTGAAAACTCTCCTAAGTGACTCTAACTCTTCTAGGAAGCCAGGAGGGACTTCTCCCATCTTTGAACCACAGCGTTGACTCTGAAACCATCTACTCGTGAGAGGCTTGGGTCAACCACTGTGGATTTATCATTCCTCAGTTAGATGGAGGCTGTTTGTCTTCATGGTATTACAAGGGAATAAAAATCTATGAAAACACAATTCTTAGAGACATGCTCATTCTGTCCTATCTGATTAAAAAGTTGGGTGGATTTCCCTCCCTTTCCCCTCCCCCATCTCTGGTGGAAAAACCAGTTTGCCTCCATTTGTACATTCCTTTCGATATAAAAGTAACTACTAATTCTCTTCTGAGCTGGTTCTAACATCTGCCTGGTCCAGTCATGGATTATTGAATGGAATAAAATCTTTAGCACATGATCATTTTTATATCTGTGTGAGTGATATAAAGGTAGAATCACTTTACCTTTTTACCTTTTCCTGATAATCATTGTGTGTGTTTCCTTAATGCACCCCCTACTACCAAGTGTGGTTTATAAGGATTTTTGAGTGAAAGATACTGAGTAATTGTCATGCTTTCTTTAGTGACTCCTTTGAAAAAAATCATAGAATAAAAAGAAATCATCTTGCCAACTAGTTTTCAAACTCATTATACAGCAGGAGAGGAAATTACTTGAGGGGTTAAGTAACTTTCCCTGCTCATACAAAACATTAGTGATTAAGCAGGGCCTCATTTTTCAAAACCTATTTATTGAGTGCCTCCTGCATGCCAATTGGCAGGAACTGGGGGTAGAAAAGACGATAAGACAGGTGAATCTCCTGCCTCAATGAAGTTGACAAATTTTTGTGCAGTGACTTGCATTTTTTTTTATACCATATACTACTGGTAACAAACGAAAAAAAAAAATCAGTCATTACGATAAACAAACATACTTTTTAAGCATGAGATTAAAAGCATATACAGTAAGAGGTCTAACAGTTTCTTCTGGCATCCCAGTAAATCATCTTTAGTGCTTCCCAGGGTGGGTGCACCCCTCTTTGGAGGCCCCGGGCTACAAAATCTAGACCCTCCCCTTTCTCCTTTCCTGATGGCTCCTCCCACCACAGTCTGCAGGAAGACACCAAGGGCCGGCCCCTCCCCCTGCCAGGACCTGCCTTAATGAAGCCAGAGTAAATGCCTGTCCTGGCCCTGTGCCCGGGCACATCCCCTAGCTCACAGCACTCGGATTTCTTAGAGAGCAGTGTCTTCCCCTCTTCTGCCCCAGAACCATTGATCCTCAGGCAGTATAAGGCCCCAGGAGACAATCTTGGATGCCCCAGGTTTGGAGTTGTACTAGCCTGGGTCTGAATCCCAGTTCAGGCCACTTTTGTGAGCAACAACAAAGCACAGTGTCTCCCAGCACACAGGCAGGAGCCAGACTGCCTGAGACTGAAGCCCGATCTGCTGTTTAGGAGCTGAGTGGCCTTGGAGACGTACTTAGCTTCAAATGTAAAATAGGGGACAAAACAGTGCCTACCTCAGAGGAGTTGTGGTGAGCATGAAAAAAATTAAGACATATCTGGTGCTTCGAAGGGGGCTTCCCAGGCAGCTCAGAGGTAAAGAATCCACCTGCCAAAGCAGGAAACACGGGTTTGATCCCTGGGTCGGGAAGTCCCCTGGAGAAGGGAATGGCTACCCACTGCAGTATTCTTGCCTGGGAAACCCAATGGACAGGGGAGCCTGGTGGGCTACAGTCCATAGGGTCACAAAAGAGTCGGACACAACTTAGTGGCTAAAGAATAACAACAGTGCTTATAAGACATCCTGGAACACAGGACACCCTATGTAAATGTTAATGTTCTTTCTACCCTAAACATTTGATAACTGAGTTTCCATGCATGGTAACAGCATCCAACATTCAAGGGTTCAGCCAAGACCTGGTAAGTTAGAAGGTACCATAAATAATAGAAGTTACTATTTTATTATTATCTACAAAGACACCCGTTTTGTAGACGAGGAATCCGAGGCTCAGGTCCTCTGCTTCCTCAAGCACCACACCCTTCTGAGATTCTAGCAGTAGCACCTGATTCTCTGGGCAGGGTGCTCTCAGTTTACAAAACACTTTTTCACATCTGCCATGTTATAATTGGAGAAGGAAATGGCAACCCACTCCAATGTTCTTGCCTGGAGAATCCCAGTGACTGGGGAGCCTGGTGGGCTGCCGTCTATGGGGTCGCACAGAGTCGGACACAACTGAAGCGACTTAGCAGCAGCAGCAGCAGCAGCAGCAGCAGCCATTTTATAATCTTGTGAGGATGAATATCAACCTCATCCTCATTTTACAGATGGGGGATCTGAGGCTCAGAGAACACAAGGACAGGCATTCCTCCTTATCCAGTCTCTGGGGAGAGCTTCTCAATCCCAGAAGGAAAGGGAGTGTGGCTGGATTCCAAACCAACAAGTTTCAAAGGATGAATAAAGGCACCCTAACCCAAGACTTCCTCTCCTCTTTTGAGATGGAGCTAGAGGAACAGGCAAGTTGAAAATCAGGGTCGAGCCCACAGCCTGTGCTTTGTCTCCACCCAGGAAGTATCTTGGAGGGGTTGGGTGGGGTGAGGCTGGGGACCCGACTGGACCTCTGTGGAAAATTCTAGAATGGTGCATGAAGAGCCAGCAGCCCCAAACCATTTGACCAGCTGGGTCCTCTGGGCACAGCTCTTATCCTTCTAAAGAGGAAGGCACTAAGGCCCAGAGGGGTAGTAGTGTGCCCGGGGGCCCAAATGGCTAATGCAAGGCCAAGGCTGGGGCTGGGTGTGGCTGGAGCTCCTCTGGATGCTGCAGTGCAGATGTTCCAGACGCTGGCGGGTACCCAACACTGCAGAGCTCCCCGACCCCATCTCAGGAACCTGCCCAACAGGCCAGGTCACTGGTTTCCCAGGGGCAGCCCCCTCCTCTGCACACTCCAAGACAGAGTCTGCTCCAGTAACAGCTGTGGCCCTTACCCAGAAACCACAAATATTTTCTGTATCCCAGCAGCCTGGGCCTCAGGAACAAAGAATGGAAGGCAAAGAAAGATGGATGAGTGACTGTCACAGCTGCCCAGGGGGACGGGTGCCTCTGCCCCACCCTGTTCCCGACAATCCTAAACCTCAGAACAGTTGAATCCTAGACCACCAGCGCAGCAAGCGGCAGTCAGTTCAGCATACTTTCCTATAGAAGGGTTACTAAGGCACAGAGCGGGAAGGGGTTTGCCCAAGGACCCCGGCACCTGGAACTGTGACCCAACTTTTCACTGACCCCTAGGCCAGTGCCCTCTGCATTGGTGAAGAGCTTGCCAGACAGAAGGGCAGGGTCCATGACAACTGAAACTGGGCGGCCATTCACCTCCAAAGTGGGTGCTAAGCAGGTCATGATAACAGGTTGGGTCAGTGGGGCCGGCAATTTAAGGTGTGCTTTGGGTAGGGGAGGAAGGGGAAGTGAGGGGAAAGGGCGGGCCAGGGAAACCATAGCTATTTGACAAACTCCCCGGCCTATGTCCAAATTTGGAATTGTCGGTGAAGACCCACCAAGGTTGAGAGGAAAGGAAGGGGAGGGAGGAAGCAAAGGACCACCCCCCGCCCTTCCCCTTGCAAGGGCGAGCTGGGTAGGCCAGGCTTCCCAAGCCTGTAATCAAGACTTCCCAAACCTGTCATCATTCTCTGCAGCTGACAAATAAATCAATTTTCACAGCCATTGCTTCCTCTGAGAGGGGCTGGGTTTATCAGTTCTGGACTTGGAGAAGGAAACTGAGGCTCAGAAAGGGAACACTAGGGATTCAAGGTCACACTGCAAGCTGCTGGCGGAGCCATGATTGGACTCAGGCAATATCACACCCATGCTATTATCTGAGGTGTCATCTGAGGCCCCCAAGCTTTGGAAAGGCCGACCCTGGACTGAGGGGATCAGGAGGAAGGGTGACGCCTCCACGCCATCACAAGGCCCCTGGAGCCCAAATGGGAGTCTTCTTTAGAAGACAGGAGTGGTCCCTAGAGGGAGGGAGGGTCCGTGGGGCCCCGAGGTGTGGACAGCCGGCCCCTAGTCTGTCAGCATACAAAAGGCCCTCCCTCGGGGACACACAATCCATTTCAGGTGCAGCCCCAGGGTCTGATTCTTTTTGCCCATTCTTCGGCTCCAGCCACACCCTTCCCTGCGGGCCCTTAAACCTCCAACCAGGTGCCTCCAACCCGGGGCCTTCAAAGTCTCTCAAGCCCCGCACGGCAGGGGTCCCAGGGGCCCCCCGCCCCTCCTCCACACTCTCTGCAGAGCAGCACCCCCTGTCCCCTCCCTCCTCCTCTCCTTCTTTTTTCCTTTCCAAACCGCAGCCCGCGCGCCCTCCACCTCCGCTTCCCCGCCTGCGGCCGTGGATTTGCTCCACTGCGCTGCCCCAGACACTCGCTACCCGCGACCCTCTCGGGTTACCGCACCCTCGAGTTCCCGGTCCCCGCGCCCCTCCCCGGAGCCGGCGGCAGGCGTGGGTCAGCGATGACTGGGCGTTTACGGCTCTCCCTTCAGCTCCCTACAAACCCCCCTCGAGTGGGGTGGGGGGCTTCCCTGGAGCGATCCCGTCTCCAGCCTCAACCCACTCACCGCGCGGCGGAAGCCTCCCTAGCGGACGGACAGAGGAGCAGACGGACACGCGGACGCGGAGCTCGCTGGGTCAGAGCCCGTTATTAGAGCGGTAGCAGCCGCAGCGCAGGGGCGGGCCAGAAGGACAGTCTTCGGCTCCCGGGCCGGACACGTGGCGCGCGGGGGCCAATCGGGCTCGCCCCGCCTCCCCCACCCCCACCCTTCCCCCATCCCCAAACTCTTTCGCTCCTGGAATCTTAGAATGTCACCAGACGGGAGGGGCCTCTCCAGGAGAACCTCCATCCAAGCTCAGTCCCCGGACCCGCGCGACCTGGAGGGGAGGCGGACTTGACCAAGGTCGCTCGGCCATTCAGGACCAAAAGTCAGAGCTCCCGACTCCAGTTCTGTACACTTTCCCCCAAATCCCTACTGCTCGCCCTAGCTTTGTTGAGAAACAGGACCTTGAAGCTTAACAAAGTTAAAGCCAAGCATTTAATCTGCCTGATCAGATTCTATCCCTCAACAGCCCCATCAGGTCTGTGACACGACTTAGCCATTTTCCAGAGGAAAGCCCAGAGAAGCCCAGTTTTTAGGCGAAGCTAGTAAGTTGTGGAGCGGGGATTCCAACGCTCTTCTGGAGGGGCTCTTGCTCCAGCTTTGCTCTGGGGAGCGCACAGTCCCCAGAAAAGGGAGAAAGACCAGCAGCTATAACTCGGGGCTGTGGGGGAAAACCATAGAATAATTAGAAAGGGATAAACCGTGGGAATCCAGAGGAACTGAGAATGACTGTCCCCCAGGGGATTTGTAAAGACTTCCTGCAGGAGGTGATACTGCAGTAAAATCAGAAGTACTTCCCACCCTCCACCCACCCCTTAGAAATTCTGCTTTGATGGAAAGATGGCAACCCTAGGCTGCTGAGTCTTCATAGGCAAGACTCTTAGATGCTCTGATTTTCAATTTGCTCAACCAAAATATAGGGATCATCAAAGGTTCTTCCAAATGTTGTCTTCAATCTGTCACTAGTTTTAGAGAACTCTAAGCCCCTAGCAAGGAATATGTTCATCTATTGATTCCCTCAACATTTACTGAGCACCTGCTTCATGCTGGGCACTGAGCTGGGAGACCAGTGAGCAAATAGTAAATGAAGCCCAGACCTCAGGGAGCTTCTACTCTTATGGAAGACAGATGGTTAGGTCTCTGTTAAAATAAAGATTATGTAGTTATAATCTGGCAACAATAAAAGATGCTTTAATGGCAGATGGATCCCACCTAACCTGCATCTTTGAATGAGAGTGGTGTTAAATTGTGACCAAAATATGAATGGAATCTAGTAGGAGACTAAGAAGAAATTAAAATAATTAATGGCTTAAATAAGTAAGTTAATTACATGATTAACTTAAGATGACATCTGCTGTTAGCAAAGTGTTACGGGACACGGGTTCCTGCAGAATAGCTCAGAGGTATTGCCATGTATATTCATTCAGGAGGACCAGGACCCTGCCTCGAGACTGCACTATTTTCTCTTCATTGCTCCTCCTTTGTTTGTACATCCCCTCCCTTCCCTGATTAGCAACTGTGTGAACCTACCCCCTTGGAACTCAAGGAAGGTCATGGAGGCTGATGAAAGCCTGTTTTTCTACAAACAAGAAATGGGGAAGCAGAAAGGATTTGTACGTGGGAGCCCCACAGGGATGCTTGGCTTCAGAAGCAACCCCTTCTGAGACAGACTTTGAGGAGGCTGGCCCAAGCAAGGATGGAGGTGAGGTCTCCTCAAGCATCATAATGGTATCTGCTATTTATTGAGAATTTTGTATGAGCCAGGCACCATTATAAATGCTTTACTTGCAATGCCACATTGAATCCTCACAATTCGTTAGTAAATATTTATTCAGCACCTCCTCTGTACCAGGCACTATTTTAGAAACTTGATCAGCAAACAAAATTATCTCTGCCCTCATGGAATCTGCATTCCAGAAGAGGGAAGATAGATACACAATAAGTAAACATGACAGTATGTTAGAATGTGATAAGTGCTTTGGACAAAAAGAAGAAAAAGCAGATGAAGTGTCCCGGGCTGATGGGGGAAGTTGCAATGTTACATAGGGTTTTCAGCAGAGGAAACAGCTGGAACAAATGCTCCAGGGCTGGAGCAAGCCTGGAATGTTGAAGGAACAGCAAGGAGGCCAGTGGAGTGCAGTGAGCCAGATGGAGGGAGGGGGCGGGAAGGTAGGGACAGGGATGGGCAGGGAGATGAGAAGATACAGCTTCTAACGTCTATAAAGGCAGGAACAGAGAGATTTTTCCAGCTCAAGAAGAGACAGTGAATTTGCCCTTCATTTGCCTTTTGTTCCATTAGGTCCCTCAATGGATTGGATGATTTCTACCCTATTGGTGAGGGCAAACCTCTGCACTTAGTCTACTGAATCAAACACTTATCTCTTGGCTTATCAAATATTAACCCCAAAATAATGTTTTACTTAGCTCTCTGGGCAGTCCCCTTGTGAAAAGAAAATCCAAATGGACTTGGTATTTGTTAGAGCTCTCTAAATATGGAGCCTGGATCCCATTGAGGAAGTGTGACTTATGCTTATCTTAGCCTAGATGGAATCTGATGGAATTTGTTGTTGTCCAGAACATCTATTTTCATCCAGAGGCTAATACTCAGGTACTCATCAAACCCTTACCCTAAAAGAACTTGAAACAGCCATCCCTTAAGGACAAATACTTACTTTCTTACATTAGAGTCCAACCTCAAGGCTTTTTAATACAAGTGCAGTTTTTCTTTATTTTTTTTTCTTTTTTTGCCACACTGCACAGCTTGGAGGATCTTAGTTGCCTAACCAGGAATTGATCTTGGCAGTGAACGCACACAGTCCTAACCACTGGACTACCAGGGAATTCCCAGCTTCATGGCTTTTGCCTATAATTATAAGCCCTTGACTCTTTCTCTTCTTTGGAACACTATTTCAGTTTTACTGGACTCTGTGTCTCCCAAATCTCAATTCTTAAGACCAAATAAACTCTTTTCTTATTTGCAGCCTTCTGCACTTCTTTCTTTGACCTGGTCAGACAAATGGGATACAGAGTGACCTGCCTCTTCCCTCACTCCAACATCACCATGGATTGGAGTAAAGCATCTACCAGAGTCCACTGTGCTCTGCTGTTTTCTTAGGTGGTCCTGGCTTGTGGTGCTAAGTCCTGTACCTGAACCTCCCACCTTGAAAGAAGTTATTCTATTTGAATGTCCTCTGTGCCAGTTTTCAGGACTTTGTTTCCCACTTTGGTGTGGTGAGTAATCACCCTTGGAAAAATGAAAATTTTCCTCTCTAAAGGTAAGGCTCCAGTATTCTTGTGTAGAGAATCCCATGGACAGAGGAGCCTGGTGGGCTACAGTCCATGGGGTCGCAAGAGTCAGACACAACTTAGGGAGTAAACCACTACCACCAAAGGTAAGGCTGGAGAGCAGCCCCCCTGGAGCTCCTGTGTAAAAACTATGTACTCCAGTCCTGCAAGTGTTTATCTTGCTGGACTATAATTACCTGGGATGATTTACAATTAAATTGGCCAACTTGGGGCTTATTGGAAATTCCCAAATTAGTTTATCTACACAGTTAATTAGAAAAAAGATGTAAGACAACAAATAACAGGAAGCCTATTTCAATTGGTATTGGGAGCCTCCAAATATAATGAACCCACACCGCTTCCCTGGGAGAAACACAAGTATCTCAGAGCGTTTCCACATTGGAAAAATCCTCTGAGGCTCCTGAGAGTGCTCTCTCTAGCTCCCTCTGCTCCTTCTGTTCCTCTGAATGTCCACCACAATGTTCTCCTACCTGCTATCCATCTATCTCTGAACTTCCTTTTTGTAACACTGAGACTTATCCCCTGCAGAAGACTACCCATACTGCCCTGTCTGTTATGACAACCCCCTTTAAAACCAGATATTATGAGCTGGATGGGTGGATCAACCTACAATGTCATTTAAGTAACATTTTACAAATTTTTGCACAATTGTAAATGCAGCTCTAGAGGCAGTTCAAATTCTACCCATTCCTTTTCATGGATCTCAAAACCATCCCTATTTATCTCAAAAGGCTTGTAACCTCTCTGGAAACTCTTACCTAAGCCATCTCCAATTCCCAAGACTGGAGAAAAATATTTTAAAAAAGGAAAAGAGGTATTTTTAAAGTCAAATTGCCTAAAGGACTCTGTTGCTCAAATTACCTCCTTAAAATTGCTTGTCAAAGGCATATACACCTATCGCTGATTCATGTTGAGGTTTGACAGAAAACAACAAAATTCTGTAAAGCAATTATCCTTCAATTAAAAAAATAAATAAATTTTTAAAAATTGCTTGTTGAGGGCAAATACAGATCTTAAAGATATTCTCCACAAATAATGAAAGACTTTATTTAGTCATCTGAGTGACTAGACAATTTATTCCAACTGTTATTTATAAACTAGTGAGGGCTTTTTTGGTCATTTTTATTGATGTATAGTTGATTTACCATTAGTTTCAAGTATATAGCAAAGTGATTCAGTTACATATGCTTTTTCAGATTCTTTTCCTTGACAGGTTATTACAAGTTATTGAATACAGTGCCTGTGCTATACAGTAGGTTCTTGTTGCTTCTTTGTACCCATCATTTGACTGTGCTGAACATGTGGGATCTTAGATCCCCAACCAAGGATCGAAAATCATAACCAGTGGATTGCCAGGGAAGTCCCATTTATCAGTTTTGTATATAGTAGTCCATGGGGTCGCACAGAGTCGGACATGACTGAAGCGACTTAGCAGCAGCAGCAGCAGTGTGTATATGTTAATCCTAATTTATCTCCCCCCTTTTCCCTTTGGTAACAATAAGATTATTTTCTCTGTGAGTCTGTTTCTGTTTTGCAAATAAGTTCATTTGTATCCTTTTTTTAGATTCTGCAAATAAGCAATATCATATACTTGTCTTCCTCTGACTTACTTCACTTGGTATAATAATCTCTATAAACTAGTGAGTTTTGTATTATACCTGATTAAGGACTAAAGTTTTAAAATGAAAACTGTGAGATTTTTGTGTATATTTGTGTAGATATCTATGTATGTGCATTATAAATACGGATATGGTATTTTTTTCTACCTTCAGATGGTGTTGCTAAAACTAATTTGTAAAAGAGCTCTATTTAATTGGCTTAAAACAAAAAAGCACTATGTAAATTGAGTATATTCCCAGAAATATAACAGAAACTAAGCCAAATGTTTTTCAGGTTCACATGATCTAGGATTAATCCACAGTAAATAAAGCTAATTTGTTTATTGGCTTATTCCTATTGGTCTGCTCTTGATAATAAGTGACTGTAAAAGGTAGAGCTTGTTTTGCCAAAATTACCCCTTATTTTCTACATTGTCTTTATCAGGTCTTTAGTCCTCCAGATATTAAAAAAGCTAAATTTTGCTCAGAACTATATAACCTTCTATGTTTGCCTATGAAGTCGTTATTATTATTATTTAAATGGATAACTAACTATATTTTCGCAGTGACCTATGATCCCGTTTGACCATGTATTTTGAAAACTTTTGACATTTTTGACAAACTTTCCAAAATGAAATTCTCAACAGTCTTTTTGACTTAGAACTAACTCTGAGCTTTGAAATATGTAATAGGGTCTGTCAAATGTACCAAAGATTTGTTTTCTCTCCTTGTAAAAAGGGAGATGTTAAACTAATTAGGCTTATTTGATATGTTACGTTACATGGGAAGCACTGTTTCCTATGCTGTGAAGAGCAGACTCGGTGGATTGTTGCGGGTACAGACTTGATTGGAATGGGCTGAGGATTACAAACATCAGCTACTTATTCCAGGAGCTTTGCTGTAAAAGCCAGCAAAGATATGTGGCAGTTTCTGGCAGGAGGATGGGGTCAAGAGGAGGGTTTTGGGTGTTTTTTTTTTTTTTAATGATTGGAGGCATCACAGCATATTCACGTGCTGATAGGAATGATCAGGTAGAGAGGACAGCACAGATGATGGACAAAGAGTGGGAACTAGGGGACTTCCTTAGTGGTTCAGTAGTTAAGACTTCAAGCTCCCAGTGCAGGGGGCCTGGGTTTGATCCCTGGTCAGGGAATTAGAGCCCACATGCTGCAACTATGATTTTGCATGCTGCAACTAAAGTTCCCACATGCAACAGCTAAGACCTTTATTTACTTGGTGCAGTCAAATAAAGAATAATTTTTTAAAAAGAGTGGAATCTAGTGTACAAGTGTAGGGATTTGCAGTAAGGTTAACTGAAGTTCAGAGAAATTATGGCCTTTGCCCAAAGTCAGCCCAAGGGACCGAGAGCAGGAGTGAAAGCCAGGTCCCCTTAACTGCAGAGCCCAGGGCCTTATTTCCGGAGCTACAGAAAAAAGTCTAATATATCACTCTTTTTTTTTGAGCTGATCATCTCATTTCTGGGAATTAATCCTAAGAAATTTTAGTCCAAAGAAAATAGTTTGAAATACAGAGAAAGCTTTTTTAGGGCCAATAGTGTATTTCTTAACTGCAAAAAAAGGAAACCTAAACATCCAGGGACTGTGGGACAGCACACGTCACACAGCCTCACTGGCTGGTGGAACCAAAGCCTGAAAGGAGACAAACAAAGGATGTCTGTGTTAGGAAGAGCGGGCGGGCTAAGATGACTTCATCTGTTTGGCACTGACCCAAGCCCGCTCCTCCACGGAGTCGCCCTTCCAAAAGTGTTAAGAGACAGTGTGGTGCTCATAAGGAGTTTCACTTGGCACAATGCAGATTATTTTCTGCTCTGGGGTCTTACGAGGACACTTAGTTTTGGGCAGGCAGGTCACTTAGAGGATAAAGAGATGGGGAAGCAGTGTACTAAAGGAAGACAGGCTTAAAAATCACAGACCCACTTTTCTCGTTGTTTTGTTTTTCATTATAAAAATAATGGGTGTTCATTATAGATAATCAAAAGATGAAAAAAAAATTAAAGCCATGATTTTACAATCCAAAGATAGCCTACATCATCACATCATTCTTTATCATAACAACAACAACAGCAATAATAGCAACATTTATGGAAAACTTACGTGCCACTGGAGAAGGGAATGGCATACCACTTCACTATTCTGCCTTGAGAACCCCATGAACAGTATGAAAAGGCAAAAAGATAGGACACTGAAAGATGAACTCCCCAGGTCAGTAGGTGCGTAGGTGCCCAATATGCTACTGGAGAAGAATGGAGGAATAACTCGAGAAAGAATGAAGAGACGGAGCCAAAGCAAAAACAGCACCAGGTGTGAATTTAACTGGTGATTGAAGCAAGGTCCGATGCTGTAAAGAGCAATGTTGCATAGGAACCTGGAATGTTAGGTCCGTGAATCAAGGCAAATTGGAAGTGGTCAGACAGGAGATGGCAAGAGTGAACATTGACATTTTAGGAATCAGCAAACTAAAATGGACTGGAATGGGTGAATTTAACTCAGATGACCATTATATCTACTACTGTGGGCAAGAATTCCTTAGAAGAAATGGAGTGGCCATCATAGTCAGCAAGAGTCTGAAATGCAGTACTTGGATGCAATCTCAAAAATG
Source organism: Okapia johnstoni (assembly GCA_024291935.2). Taxonomy (NCBI): domain Eukaryota; kingdom Metazoa; phylum Chordata; class Mammalia; order Artiodactyla; family Giraffidae; genus Okapia; species Okapia johnstoni. Next base: position 54,163,279 of record CM044316.1, read on the forward strand.
ACAGAATGACCTCTGTTCATTTCCAAGGCAAACCATTCAATATCACAGTAATCCAAGTCTATGCCCCGAACAGTAATGCTGAAGAAGCTGAAGTTGAACGGTTCTGCGAAGACCTACAAGACCTTTTGGAACTAACACCCCAAAAAAGACGTCCTTTTCATTAAGGGAACTGGAATGCAAAAGTAGGAAGTCAAGAAACACCTGGAGTAACAGGCAAATTTGGCCTTAGACTACAGAATGAAGCAGGGCAAAGGCTAATAGAGTTTTGCCAAGAGAACCCATTGGTCATAGCAAACACCCTCTTCCAACAACACAAGAGAAGACTCGACATATGGACATCACCATATGGTCAATATAAAAATCAGATTGATTATATTCTTTGCAACCAAAGATGGAGAAGCTCTATACAGTCAGCAAAAACAAGACCAGGAGCTGACTATGGCTCGGATCATGAACTCCTTATTGCCAAATTCAGACTTAAATTGAAGAAAGTAGGGAAAACCACTAGACCATTCAGGTATGACCTAAATCAAATCCCTTACAATTATACAGTGGAAGTGAGAAATAGATTTAAGGGACTAGATCTGATAGACAGAGTGCCTGATGAACTATGGATGGAGGTTTGTGACATTGTACAGGAGACAGGGATCAAGACTATCCCCAAGAAAAAGAATTGCAAAAAAGCTAAATGGCTGTCTGAGGAGGCCTTACAAATAGCTGGGAAAAGAAGAGAAGTGAAAAGCAAAGGAGAAAAGGAAAGATATACCCATTTGACTACAGATTTCCAAAGAATATCAGGGAGAGATAAGAAAGCCTTCCTCAGTAGTCAGTGCAAAGAAATAGAGGAAAACAATAGAATGGGAAAGACTAGAGATCTCTTCAAGAAAATTGGAGATACCAAGGGAACATTTCATGCAAAGATGGGCTCAATAAAGGACAGAAATTGTATGGACCTAACAGAAGCAGAAGATATTAAGAAGAGGTGGCAAGAATACACAGAAGAATGGTACAAAAAAGATCTTCACGACCCAGATAATCACGATGGTGTGATCACTCACCTAGAGCCAGACATCCTGGAATATGAAGTCAAGTGGGCCTTAGGAAGCATCACTATGAACAAAGCTAGTGGAGGGGATAGAACTCCAGTTGAGCTATTTCAAATCCTAAAAGATGATGCTGTGAAAGTACTGCACTCGATATGCCAGCAAATTTGGAAAACTCAGCAGTGGCCACAGAACTGGAAAAGGTCAGTTTTCATTCCAATCTCAAAGAAAGGCAATGCCAAAGAATGCTCAAACTACTGTACAGTTTCACTCATCTCACATGCTAGAAGGTAATTCTCAAAATTCTCCAACCCAGGCTTCAAGAATAGGTGAACCATGAACTTCCAGATGTTCAAGCTCATTTTAGAAAAGGCAGAGGAACCAGAGACCAAATTGCCAACATCCACTGGATCATCAAAAAAGCAAGAGAGTTCCAGAAAAACATCTACTTCTGCTTAATTGACTATGCCAAAGCCTTTGACTGTGTGGATCACAATAAACTGGAAAATTCTGAAAGAGATGAAAGATGAAAATTCTGAAAGACCAGACCACCTGACCTGCCTCTTGAGAAATCTGTATGCAGGTCAGGAAGCAACAGTTAGAACTGGACATGGAAAAACAGACTAGTTCCAAGTAAGAAAAGGAATACCTCAAGGCTGTATATTGTTACCCTGCTTGTTTAATTAATATGCAGAGTACATTATGAGAAATGCTGGGCTGGATGAAGCAGAAGCTGGAATCAAGACTGCCAGGAGAAATATCAATAACCTCAGATATGCAGATGACACCACCCTTATGACAGAAATTGAAGAAGAACTCAAGAGTCTCTTGATGAAAGTGAAAGAAGAGAGTGAAAAAGTTGGCTTAAAGCTCAGCATTCAGAAAATTAAGATCATGGCATCCGGTCCCATCACTTCATGGCAAATAGATGGGGAAACAGTGGAAACAGTGTCAGACTTTACTTTTGGGGGCTCCAAAATCACGGCAGATGGTGACCGCAGCCATGAAATTAAAAGACACTTACTCCTTGGAATAAAAGTTATGACCAACCTAGGCAACATATTAAAAAGCAGAGACATTACTTTGTCAACAAAGGTCTGTCTAGTCAAGGCTATGGTTTTTCCAGGAGTCTTGTATGGATGTGAGAATTGGACTATAAAGAAAGCTGAAAGGTGAAGAATTTGATGAAAAAATATTGTAACATACTGAACTGAACTGAACTATGTGCCACACACAGACTTTTCTTTGCAAATATTATTCCTTTTTGATAAGTTGATTTTTATTTTTTCACAAATAACTTGTTTTTTAAAGTTGTATTTATTTATTTATTTTTAACTGTGCCATGAAGCCTGTGGGATCCTATTTCCCTCACCAGGAATCAAACCCGAACCCACTGCAAAGTCTTAACTGGTGGACCACCAGGGAAGTCTCGCAAATATTATTTTATTCTCCATAAATCTTTATTTTGAACATTTTTTCATGTCATTGAATATTGTTATTCAAAACATTTAAGTAGCTGGATCAAATTCCTTTCCATGATGATAATATAATTTACTTATCTAATTGCCTAATGTTGAATGTTTAGGTTGATTCTGTTCTTTTCAGCACACTTTTGAGATTATTTTCTAAAACTTGAATTCCAAATAAAAAGAGTAATGAATATTTTTTGAGGCTTCTGATAAATATTACCAAATTACCCTCCATTTAGAGGAAATCAGTGTACACTGTCAAGAGAAACCTCTGAACTTTAGAATCATTACTTGTTTTTCATACATTAAGAAACATATTTGCCTCCATTATCTCAGCACAGCTGAGGCAGACAGAGCAGGTGCTATAATCCCATCTAATGGACATGGAACCTGGGACCCTAGGAAGCTCTGTGACTTAGTCACATAACACAGCTAGTTAGTGCCCAAACTCAGATTTGAACTCAGGTTCTCTCACGGTGTCTCTTGAGTCTCATAAACAAACTCACTTCTTTTAGGTTTGACACCACATCTAGGTCTTCAGTTTCTTTCCCTCCCCAGCCCCATCTATTTGCCTTGGAGTGATGGGACCGGATGCCATACTCTTGGTTTTTTGAATGTTGAGTTTTAAGCCAGCTTCTCTTAAAGCCAGCTTTTCGACTGAGTGACTCAACAACAACAACAGCTACGTCTTCAGAAGGCTTCTTTGACTGGAGAGTGTACCATGGACCCTCCAGACAGCTCATCACCCCACAGCAAAGCCGAACTAAGAGATTCCCTTGACCCCTAAGGAGAAAGTCACAGCAAAGCTGGGGTCATGGTAAAAAGGGCAGGCTTGAAAGCCACCGTAGTTAGAAAAGGCTGCATAGTACAGTGCTTTAGAGCACAGTTTTTTTTTTTTTTTTTCAAGTTGCCCTGAGGCATGTGGGAGCTTAGTTCCCCAACCAGGGATCGAACCCTCCTGCCCTGCACTGGAAGGCGGATTCTTAACCACTGGACCACCAGGGAAGTCTCTAGAGCATAGTCTTTAAATTAAAAAGCAAATAACCATAAAAGTCCTAGGCATCTGGTTCCATCCACCTTGAGTGGATCCTCCACGCTCATTATCTGGGACACATGGCTGCTCTCCTGGCGAAATTGCTGCCCTAGGGAATGGTCAGTGAAAGCTTGAGTATGAAGTGGTGACTTGCCCAGCATCTAGCACCTCCATGAAGAGCACCGTGCCCATGAAACTGGGAGCTAAACCGTCGCCTCTCAGAGCCCTGCCCCTCCTCGCAGGACTCAGTCACTGAACAGAGGGTTCTGAAGCCCTGGGAGGTTGGAGCTCTAGGTGCCTGTCGCCCTCTTGGAACTGATGGGGAAACTGAGGCCCAAAGGGAAGAGGCTCCTCAAGGTCACACAGAAAGTGGCAAAGTGAGAACCAGATCCCAAGCCCCTCAGACCCCCCATGATCTGCTACCTCCTCCCTCTACACACTATTTCCCTCCTTCCAAGAATGACTGTTAAATATATATACATGGGGAGTCTTGTCTCAACCAAGAGACAGGAGGGTTTCTACCAGCTCACAAACCACAGTTAGGATGCTGACCAAATTTTGCAGGAGAGTAAGGGCCCCACCAGGCTCCGTTTAGAAAGATTTGCACGGTTTGTGTTCACGTAGGTCACAAACATGATGAATGAAAACCCATCCATGACACACCTGTGTTGAATACATTCTTTTCATTTAACAAACATTTTCTTGGAGTAAATGTAGCTATGTGAGCCTTGAAATGCTAACTCCTGCTCACTGCAGCATGGTTTCCTGTAGCAAAAAAATGGAAACAACTGCTACTGAAACAGCCTGATTAACCTCCCTTGCTAAGGTAACAGATGAAGGGTGGTAGAAACAAGGCATCAGACACTCTGTAGCACTTTAAAAGGATAGAGGTGGGTCTACACAGGGGGCTACTGCTCATTGTTGAGTTAAAAGCAAGTTTAAGAGAAACATCTACAGTGTAAAACCACATACAGAAAACAAAAGAACTCATGAAACAATCCTGTATCTTTCTGTGCATACGCATGTGCTTATATAAATGCAGAAACAAAATCTGGAAAAACACACACCAAGTTAATAAATTACCTCAGAGGCAAGGGGAGGGGGCCATTAATTGGGGGAAGAGGCTATGTATTGGGGGAGGGGCTAGTCAAATGGAACCTCATGAGTAATTTTTTTTTTTAGAATAAATTTTATTTGCATATTATTTACTTAAACTATTTAAAATTATGTATTTATTTATCAGTATTTATTTTTTGGCCATGCTGTGTGGCATGTGGGATCTTAGTTCCCCAACAAGGGATCAAAGCTTTGTCCCCTGCAATGGAAATGCAGAGTGTTAACCACTGGACTACCAGGGAAGTCTCAAGTTACAGTCGTTCATAGAAATACTACACTTTATTTTTATGTTGAAGTATAGTTGATTTACAGTGTTGTATAGTTTCAGGTGTACAGCAAAGTGATTCAGTTATACATATTCATATACTATTTTTTTTTGCAGATTCTTTTCCCATTTAGATAATTACAAAGTACTATATACTGAGTAGAATTCCCCATGCTTCGGGCTTCCCAGGTGGTTCAGTGGTAAAGAATTCGCCTGCCAGTGCAGGAGCTGCAGGAGATGTGGATTCAATCCCTGGATCGGGAAGGTCCCCTGCAGGAGGAAATGGCAACATACTCCAGTATTCTTGCTGGGAAATCCCATGGACAGAGGAGGAGCCTGGTGGGCTACGGAGTCACAGAGTCCATGGAGTCCATGGAGTCACAGAATCATACAGGACTGAGCAACTGAGCATATATGCACCCTGTGCTAAATAGTAGATCCTTGATGCTTATCTATTTTATATACAGTACACTGTGGTGTGTATAATCCCAAACTCCTAATTCATCCCTTGCTCCACCTTTGCTCTTTGGTAACCATAAATTTGTTTTCTAAGTCTGTGAGTCTGTTTCTGATTTGTAAATAAATTCATTTGTATTGTGTGTTTTTTTTTTTTTAGATTTCACATATAAGTGATATCATATGATGTTTGTCTTTCTTTGTCTGACTTACTTCACTTAGTATGATAACCTCTAGCTCCATCCACGTTGCTGCAAATACCTTTAGAGCAAGGGCTGACAAAGTTTTCCTGTCAGTAAAGTGAAGTGAAAGTCTCTCAGTCATGTCCGACTCATTGCAACCCATGGACTATAGACTGCCAGGCTCCTCTGTCCATGGAATTCTCCCTGTAAGAATACTGGAGTGGGTAGCTGTTTCCTTCTCCAGGGGATCTTCCCAACCCAGGGATCAAACCCAGGTCTCCTGCATTGCAGGTGGATTCTTTTACTGTTGGAGCTACCAGAGAAGCCCAGAGGTAGCAGTAAATATTTTAGGCTCTGTGGGCTGCTGTCGTAAGTGCAAATGCAGCCCTGGACAGTACATACAAGAATGAGTATGGCCGTTTTCAAATACGACTTTATGGACACTAAAATGTGAATTTCACATATTTTCATGTGCCATCAAATATTTTCTCTAACCATTTTAAAATCTTAAAACTATTCTCAGGTCACTGGCTCTCTTGAGGCAGGCAGCAGGAGATCTGGCCCCAAGGCAGTAGCCAGACCCTGCTACTAAGGGTCTGCCTGCTCTAAGTCCAGTCAAACCCCTCCCTGCTAGCCACACATTTTTTTGTCCTCAAATATTCCTATCCTTCAGGCCCCCTCATGACCCTCCAGTGACCTGCAGTGGCCCCTCCAGCTGCCTCCTAGGTCCACCTGTCTGCCCTTGGGGACCCACCTTGCAGAGCCACAGGGCTGTTTTTCACTGAGCCAGGCTCCAAACGGCTCCATTCACCTTAGTAGGAGGAACCCAGAGAAAATAATTGTGTGTGGAGCCTACTGGAGGAACCATAACTTTGATTTGCCTTTGACATTAGCCCTCTCCTCCCCTCCTGTTCCCAGGGATCCCTCACTTCCCTAATCACACCTTGCTAGTGCCATCCCTCCCCTGCAGGCCCACGGCTGCATCAGCATTTCAGTTCCAGGTGGCTCCACCATGGACCCCAGAGCCTCTTGCTTCCTGTCCTGGTGTCTGCTCCTCTGAGTCATGTCAGGTATGGACGACTTCTTTCATCTCAGCAGATCTCTTTGCTCCCCAGGGAGCATTTCAGTTCCAGGTGGCTCCACCATGGACCCCAGAGCCTCTTGCTTCCTGTCCTGGTGTCTGCTCCTCTGAGTCATGTCAGGTATGGACGACTTCTTCCATCTCAGCAGATCTCTTTGCTCCCCAGGGACTCTTGAGGACTCCCTGCCTCCCCCAACCTTGCCTCTTCTTTCCCAGGAGTGTCTGTTGACAGCACTGGAGTGACGCTGGAACAGAGCACTCAGCCCAGCTCCTCCCTCACTGTCTGTGCCCCACTGTCTGTGCTGGGTCCTGTCACCTCTCTGAGCTCAGCTTCCTTATTTCATAATGACAAGGATGGACTGTGTGCATTATCTCCCATGTCTCTTCCAGACCCAACAAGCCTATCTGGTCTGAAGTCAGAAACTCTGAAGTCTAGTAATCTGGGGTTCACCTGTGGTTCAGTGCGTGGAACTCTGAAATCTGACAGAATAAAACCTGGCTCCTGTGATCACTGGCAAGATTTAACAAAACCAAGGCTCAGTTTATTTGGGAGTAGAGGGGGGATAACAGTTAATCATAAAATTATGGGGTATTTTCAATGATTAATTGATTTAATGTATACAAACATATTTCTTTAGCACTCAGCTTTCTTCATAGTCCAACTCTCACATCCATACGTGACTGCTGGAAAAACCAAAGCTGAGTAGACGGACCTTTGTTGGCAAAGTAACGTCTCTGCTTTTAAATATGCTATCTAGGTTGGTCATATAAAGAAAGCTGAGTGACGAAGAATTGATGCTTTTGAATTGTGGTGTTGGAGAAGACAATCTTGAGAGTCCCTTAGACTGCAAGGAGATCCAACCAGTCCATCCTAAAGGAAATCAGTCCTGAATATTCATTGGAAGGACTGATGCTGAAGCTGAAAGTCCAACACCTTGGCCATCTGACGTGAAGAACTGACTCATTGGAAAAGACCCTGATGCTGGGAATGATTGAAGGTGAGAGGAGAAGGGGGCGACAGAGGAAGAGATGGTTGGGTGGCATCACTGACTCAATGGACATGAGCCTGAGTAAGCTCCGGGAGTTGGTAATGGACAGAGAAGCGTGGTATGCTGCAGTTCATGGTGTCGCAGAGTCAGACACAACTGAGTGACTGAACTGAATTGATATAAACATCTGGCCTGGAGCCTAACACACAAACACTCAATAAGTGGTAGTGTATTAATTTAAAGGAATCTGATTATACTTGATCATACCAAGATTATGTAATTCTAAGAGTCTAGACGTGTTTATTTCTAGATAAAATAAGTGTTTATTTCTAGATTCTCTGACTCTATTAGTTGCTAAGTCATGTCCAACTCTTTGCGACTCCATGGACTATAGCCTGCCAGGCTCCTCTGTCCATGGATTTCTCCAGGCAAGAACCCTGGAGTGGGTAGCCCTTCCCTTCGCCAGGGGATCTTCCCAACCCAGGGGTTGAACCCGGGTCTCCTGCATTACAGGCAGATTCTTTACCATCTGAGCCACCAAGGAAGCCCCTCTCTAAGAATCTATGATTTTTCTCACAAAGATCAACAGTTGTAGGGCTCCATCAGGGGTACAGCCTGAAGGATTTCTAGCTCAGAACCTGACAGTCAGTAAATCCTCAGGGGAGGCTGAGTTCCCAGGGAGATGTTCCTCTATCTCTCTGCTTCCAACCATACCAGGAAGATGCTAGAGCCATAACAATCTCTACGAGAGAATAACTGTGACTAAAATAGGATTTAGAGAGCTGGCATCATCCCAGACGTCGTCTCCCAGATCTGTCAGGTCATTGGCACTAGATATTCCCATGTGGTGCTATCAGATGCTTTTTAGAGAGCCTCAGATGGAAGGGAAGGGCAGGCACCCTCTTGATAAGAAGGCAGAAGTTTAAGAAAGGATAAATGGTTGAGACTGGAGGGTTTATTTGAAGGAGGAGGAGTTGGAGGATGGGGATACTGGAGGTGACATGGTCATACATTTAGAGCATGGGCACTTAGAATGATCCTTGAGAGCTCATCCAGACCAGAAATGTAAAAACTATGCTTGAAGGAATTCATTCTATTGCCTTACTGCCTACTTTGGGGTCAGGACAAGAGACGGGGAGAGTAGTGTTTAAAAAGCTGGTTGGGTGAGTCTACAGCCCCCCCAAATTCTTCAATCAGAAGAATCCTTTTTTTTTCTTTCTTAACATGTCTAGAGAAGGTTCTGTTATCTAGAGTGTGTCTGTTCATTGGCTTGTTTTTAAATTTGAAAATCTTGGTTTAGTCCAACCTCTTCATTTTATAAGTACAAAAACTGAGGTTCAGAGATAGCAAGATGAGGAATACAAAGAGGCAGCATCTAAGAATCTTCATCCTGGGAGGTGGGACCTCTGCTAGTGAAGTGGTTGCAGCCACCCTGTAATCAGGGCTTGCTCTGGGTCCTGGCTGAATCCAGTCAGGACAGCCCCAGCTCTGGGGGCTGCTCTAACCTAGCCAGTGGTCAAATTTCAGTCAGTTCAGTTCAGTCGCTCAGTAGTGTTCGACTGTTTGTGACCCCATGGACTGCAGCAGGCCAGGCCTCCCTGTCCATCACCAACTCACAGAGTTTACTCAAACTCATGCCCATTGAGTCAGTGATGCCATCCAATCATCTCATCCTCTGTCGTCCCCTTCTCCTCCCGCCTTCAATCTTTCCCAGCATCAGGGTCTTTTCAAATGGGTCAGATTTGAAAAGGGTCAGATTTCAACTCCAGACAAAATAGGGTTTCAGACCCAAGTCCCAGAGATACCCCCAGCTGGTTGCTCTGACAAGATCTTCTCAATTCGGGCAATCAAAGAACCAGCCAGTGTTCCTGACCCCTCTTTTATCCTGCCCACTGATTCATTGCTTCTGTTTCACTGAAAGCTCCTATCCATAGAGATTTGGCTATTAAAACATTAGCTTTAGTTTTAAAAAATATACTGTGGCCTCCCCAAGATGTCCACATCTTCATCCCCAGATGGCAGAGGCATTAAGCCCACAGATGGAGTTAAGGTTGCCAATAAACTGACTTATAAGGAGAGTATGCTAGGTTATTCATTCAGGTGGGCCCAGTGTAATCACAAGAATCCTTAAACATGGAAGGAATGAAGCTTTGAGTTAAATCCAGTTCACTTACCTTCACTAATCCAGGTTGTTTTAAGACTTGCATGTCCTCCAAGCAGCATAGAGCCTAAAGGATAAGATGTTTGCCCAAGTTATTTTCCAGGACTTGGAAGAATCAGTCATGTCTAGTTTGAGCTGAGCTGTTGAAGACTGGGTGGGACCACAGACCTTTCAACTGGGCAATCGCTAGTGACCTTTGGACATCAGAGGGTGGAAAACGCCATGTTCAGAACATGTGGCCTAGTTATGCCTGCATAGAATAATACTTGCTGAACCTTTTTCGAATAACCTTTCCCCATGGCTCAGACCAAGCTGCTTCTTTATTTTTCATCCTGTAGACACTCTGAGCCCCTGGCCTTTGGGGATGCAAATTTGAGACTTGATCTTCCTGTTCTCAAACTCCAGTGGCGTCACAGTGTTTTGACTGTCTATTCACTGAAAAAAAAACCAAACCTGGTTCTGTAACAAAGGGACTCACATGAGAGAATCAGAGAGGTGGCACCATGATGAAGACTTGGTCCAACGAGGCTGGCTCTGAAGACAGAGAAAAGGGGAAAGTAAGCCAAGGAATACGGGCAGCCTCTAGAAATCAGAAAAGACAAAGAAACATCTTCCAAGAGGCTCTGCTAACACCTCAGTTTTAGCCCCATGAGAACCATTTCAGGCTTTTGACCTCCAGAACTATAAGATAATAAATTTATGTCATTCTAAGCCACTGAGTTTGTTACAGCACCAACAGAAAATGAATAAACTATTCATGATAACTGTTTATTTAACTTCTATCATATTTCAGGCATTGTGCTAAGTGTTTCACATTTATTATTTAATACACATAATAGTTCTATAAAACAGGGGTTCTAAATTTAGAAAATGGGACTCAGGGAAATTTAGTGACTTGGCCAAGGTCACACAGCTAGTGTGTAGCAGAGCAAAGATTCAAAGTCCAGCACCTCTAGCTTTAAAGGCCATGTGCCATTAGCTTGTCCAGGCTCACCTCTGCTTATCTGGAGTGGCTAAGAGAATACCTCCTCAGGGAACCTTTGCTTTCAGATGCCAGACCTAAGTGTTCTAGGCCAGGGGTCCCCAATCTCTGGGCTGTGGACCAGTACCTCCTGTCGGATCGGCAGCATCATTAGATTAAAGTGCACTATAAATGTAATGTGCTTGAATCACCCTGAACCCATCCCCCACCACTTCCCAGTCTGTGAAAAAATTTCTTCCACGAAACTGGTCACTAGGCCAAAAAGGTTGGGGACCATTGTTCTAGGCCGCCTCTTCAGTATTTTGAGTCCAGCTATTCTCTTAGAGGCTTAGTTTCTTGTAAAAAGAGGATCATAATGCTCATTGGGTGCTCTTTTGGGCTATGGCAAGGATTAAACCAGAATGTGGGTGGTAAAATTCTCTGAACTGTTAAGTGTTCTCCATGTAAGAAATTCAGAATAAACTTCTTCAAACTACCAAGACTTCCCCAAACCATTGCAACATCTTTTCCCTCCAAGGCTAGGTGCAGCTCCCAGGATACTTAACCCCACCATGGACACCAGGGAGACCTTTTACACTGTAGTGAAATAACAGAAAAAAAAAAAATATACATCTGTCACCAGTTCCTGACACCTGCTTCTAAAAACCCTTGAAATTTCCTAAGTGATAGGCACACTAGAAGCATCTTAAAATGTTTGGTCTTTGACCTCAGTTCCCAACACAGAGCTCCTAGAGCTCTTTGAATTTCCCAGGTGACAGGAGTGTCTTTTGAGGTGACTAGTGAGGTGACTCTTGTGGGCTCCTGGATGAGGGCTGGTCACAGAAAGAGCAAACCATGGTTAGAAGCTTGGAACTTTCAGCTCTACCCGTGTCCTCTGGGAAGGAGAGAGGGGCTGGAGATTGAGTTGATGGAGGATGTCTACATGAAGAAGCCACCATAAAAAATTTTTAAACTGAAGTATAGTTGATTTACAATGTTGTGTTAGTTTCAGGTGTACAGCAAAGTGAATCTGTTGTACAAATACATATATCCACTCTTTTTCAGACTCTTTTCCCGACTCTTTTTCCCATAGAGGTCACCACGGAGTATTGAGTAGAGTTCCTCTTGCTGTAAGGAGGTCCTCAATAGTTATCTATTTTTATATAGTAGTGTGTATGTGTCAATCCCAATCTTCCAATTTATCCTCCCCAACCCCAGTAACATTAAGTTTATTTTCTGTATCTGTAACTTTATTTCAGTTTTATAGATAAGTTCATTTGTAGCCTTTTAGATTCCACATATAAGCAATATCATATGATATTTGTCTTTATCTGACTTACTTCACCTAGTGTGATAATCTCCACATCCATCCGTGTTGTACAAATGGCATTATTTCATTCCTTTTATTGACCGAGTAATATTCCATTACCTCTCATATCTTCTTTATCCTTTGCTCTGTCCACGGCCACTTAGGTGCTTCCACATCTTGGCTATCGAAAATATTGCTGCTATGAATGTTGAGGGTACATATATCTTTTTGGATTAGAATTTTGTCCAAATGTATGCTCAAGAGTGGGATTGCTGGATAATATGGTAGCTCTATTTTTAGTTTTTTTAAGGAACCTCCATACTGTTTTCCATAGTGGCTGCACCAATTTACCTTCCCACCAACACTGCAGAAGGGTTCTCTTTTCTCCATACCCTCTCCAGCATTTGTTTGTAGACTTTTTGATGAGGGCCATTCTGACTGGTGTGAGGTGATTTCTCATTATAGTTTTGATTTGCATTTCTCTAATAATTAGTGATGTTGAACATATTTTCATGTGCTCTTTGGCCATTTATATGTCTTCTTTGGAGAAATGTCTGTTTATATCTTCTGCCCATTTTTTGATTTTTTAAAAAATATAACATTACTGAGCTGCATGAGCTGTTTGTAAATTTTGGAGAGTAATCCCTTGTTGGTCCCATTGTTTGCAAATATTTTCTCCCATCTTGTGGGTTGTCTTTGCATTTTGTTTGTATTTTCCTTTACTGTGCAAAAGCTTTTGAGTTTAATTAGGTCTGCTTTGTTTGTTTTTGTTTTTCTGTTACTCTAGGAGACAGATCAAAAAAGATCTTGCTGTGATTTATATCAAAGAGTGTTCTGCCTATGTTTTCCTCTAAGAGTTTTTTATAGTTTTGGTCTTATATTTAGGTCTTTAATCCATTTGAGTTTATTTTTGTGTATGGTGTTAGAGAATGTCCTAATTTCATCCTTTTACATGTAGCTGTCCAGTGCAACCAGCAGTACTTACTGAAGTGACTATCTTTTCTTCATTGTATAATCTTACCTCCTTTGACATGGATTAACTGACCATAGGTGCGTGGGCTTCTTTTGAGGTTTTATATCCTGCAAGGGCTTTTTTCTAGTTCCAGAGAGCTGGGGCTACTCTCTAGTTTCTATGTGCACATGGTAATTCCACCAGCAGCATATCTGCTGGAGGCAGCAAATACTGCCTGTAGGGAGAAATGTGGCAGTGGTAAGGCCAAGAAGAATGACCTGTCGGTGCTCCGATGTCAGCCTGGAGACATCCTTCTGTCAAGGACTCTATCACAGGGAAGGCAGGAATAAAGGCAAAATCAGTCCCACAGCATTGCCCCTTTGAGTCCAGAAGAAAATTGGGCAGAGGCTGGGATATAAAAACCAAGTTCAGATTTGTCCTCTCTCAATTGAGTCTCTTAAAATAAGATTTCCTGGGACTATGCCTCTTTTGGCAGATGGAGGTATTCAGAGGGCGTTTGCTGGCCTGAACAAAGGAACACAAACAAGAAGCCAAGAAGGGCAAAGGGATTTGTGAGATTCCGTTTGCAAAGTGTGGGCAAGGTCAGTAGTGGTGGTAGGGAGGGGAGTGGTAGGTGGACCATTTAGAAGTTGCAATGAGGCCAGTGGGATAGGAGAGCCGATTAAACTGTGGGTGGGGAGAGTTCCCTGGCCGTCCAGTGGTTAGGACACCTTGTGTGTCAGGTTCAATCTCCGGTCAGGAAATCAAGATCTCGCAAGCCGTGGTGGGTAAGGCCAGAGACCAATACAAATCCCGCAAGCTTGATTGGGGACGAGGGGAAGACTGGGTGGGTGGAGTGATAAAAGCTGGGGAAGGGGACTGAACAAATGCTGAACAACGCTGCTCACTAGGTGTCTCAGTTCTTGCCCATCTCCTGCCCACGCCAGCTGGCACCCCAGAATGAAGCCAGCACAGTCAGTTCAGCTGAGAGACTCCGTGAGTGCAGACATGGGGAAATACAGCTGCTGGGATCGGCACTGCCAGGACAGCATGAATGCAGAAGGAGAGGACCACCAGGGAAAGACCTGCGTCTTCACAGGTGCCCTGGAGTCAGGGTCTCCAAGAACCTCGACTCAGAAAGTCCTTCAAACCTGCCTTAAGTGTCTCTTCTTAGGCCCACCTGTAAAATGAGGGGACTTCTCTAGTGGTTCTCTAAGGTCCCTCTTATGACAGTCTGGGATTTTATGGCTAGTTCCACATAGAATGGGGGAGTCAGAGTCTACCTTCGTGGAACAGAGGAAAGAGAGGACTCTTCTAGACTCAGCAGTGTCTCTCCCTTACTCAATTCCAACTGTAACAGTAATGATGATCCAATCTAGAAGGTCTTGACCATGACTATCAGCATCACTTAGGAGGCTGTTAAACGATTCTTAGACTCCCCTGCCATTAAGTCTGGACAGATTCTAAAAACCTAACAAGTCCTATAGGTGATTCCAATCTTCAGAAAGATTTGATAAGCAGTGTGTCTCAAATATAGCTGCACATTAGGGTCACCTGGGGAGCTTTTTTTAAAAAAATATTTTTTATTGATTTATTATTTGGCTGCGCCAGGTCCTAGTTGCAGCCCACAGCATCTTCTCTCTTCATTGCTGCATGTGAACTCTTAGTTGCAGCATGCGGGATCAAGTTCCCTGAACAGAGATCAAACCTGGGCTCCTGCATTGGGAGCACGGAGTCTTAGCCACTGGACCACTAGGGAAGTCCCCAACTGGGGAACTTTAAAACTACTGGCACTAAATCCTCACCTCAAGCCATGTTCCAATGGGTTTGGTCTGGGGGTGGTGCCCAGGAATTGGTTATCTTACAAGCACCTCAGTGACTCTACTGTGCAGCCAAAGTTAAGAAATCTATGCATTTGTCTACCTCTGAGCTGCTTCACCCAATACAGAAGGCTTTTAACAGATGTGGCTATTTAAATCCAAATTAACTAAACGCTTAAAATTCTGTTCCCAAGTTGCACTAGCTACATTTGAAGAGCCCTCTGGCTACATGTGACTAGTGGTTACATATTCAGCAACACAGAAGCCAGTACAGAAAGTTCTAATGGTAGCTGCTAATGGTAGCACTGCTCTAGAAAACTGGTCCCCAGATATTCATAATTCCTACTCACTGCACCATGATGTACTGAAGAATCTGATTTGAGATTGTGTTGCTCAAAGTACCATGACAGAGTTTGATGAATGTTTGCCTCCCACAGGCCTGGCGTCTCATAGCCAGTATTTCATTTGCTTCTTATCAGCTCTGCAAAACAGGCCAGAGTAGGATTATTGCTTCCACTTGATAAACAACCAAGGCTCACAGGAAGAAAGGGATTTTTTTTTAAGGTCCCACAGCTAGTGGGTGGCAAGGTTAGGAATCAAATCAGAAACCTGGACTTCTAGTTCAGTACTTCCAGTGATGTTTTTCACAAAGGGCCCTTTAGAGACCAACTGGTGTGAATACCCTCATTGTACAAATGAAGACACTAAGATCAGAAAGGGAGGGAAAGAGATTGCAGATGCACAGCAAACTGATGACAAACTGAAACTAGAAAACTGGTGTTTAGTCTTCAGTGCAGGACCCCATATAAGAGAGCAAGGAGCATGGAGAATGGGGATGGGGAGAAAAAGTGGGATTTCAAGTCCCCACCAGGGACCTCCTGCTTGTAGCAAGTGGTAGAACATCAGGAAGCTAGAAGTCAGGCAAGCTCATTCTCTCCTTCCAGACCAAGAGGAGCTCTTCTTTGTCCTCAGGGAGGATTGTATGAGATGGTACAGCTGTGCAGCTATCAGCCAGTTCTGCTTCCCCATCAGGTGACCAACCCCCTGGCCTAGGGGACACTGCATTGGGAGTTCCCAACCAAAGAGGTCCCAGTGGATGGGACCAACATCTCCCTCTTTTAAAGTTTCATTTTTATAATTTTAATTGAAGTATAGTTAGTATACGATATGTTAAAAGTGTACAACATAGTGAATCAAAACTTTTACATATTATACTCCATTTACAGCTATTATAAAATACTATGTGGTGCTGTTAGAGCAAGTGCCACCAATGGCCACTGCTGCCCCACCTGGATCACACACACTCCAGGCCCCCAGGTCACCTCTGCATCCCTAGATGCTCTCTTCCCAGAGCGTTCTGTCCTGGCTGTCCTAGACCCAGTGCCAGGCTGTGGCGTGGACTGAGTGGGGCTGGGCATTCGCTCAGATCGGGGATTGTGGCGAGGTGGTTGTTGCTACGGCAGACCTCTCTGCCCTGTTGACAGGCCACCACCCATGTACTCCTCATGAGTGGAGTCTGGGCTCTGCCAGCATTTCTGTCAGTCCCACTGGTTATCCAGGCAGCCATAATGGCTTGTCCCTTCTGTGTGGGACCCTAGGACTGGAACATCCAGCCTGTGGCTCCACCCACTCACTCCCCAGGGCGAGTGTCCCCTCATGTGATCAGTTTTCCTTCTCAGTCCCCTCCCTGGGTCATAGGTGCTGACCCAGTGCTTTTCTTCCCATCCTACCTGATTCTGTGGGAATCTTTTCATAGCCTTGGTTGCACAGGAACTCTTCCAGTTTCCAGATAGTATTCTGAGAGACTTATTGCACACATAGATGTGGTTTTGGTGTGTTTGTAGGGGAAGGTGAGCTCCACGTCCTCATACTCAGCCATTTAGTTCAGGCTCCAACTCAGATCTTTATTCCAACCATTCTAACAATCAGTTCAACACGTGTGTACCCATGTCTCTCCCCTTCTCTCCATGACAGACCTTTCTTTCTCCCCTAAACCCACCATCTAAGCTTCAGTGACCTTGGTACAGAAGAGTGTGACAAAACCCATTCCAGGAAGTACCGAGTTACCTTATGCCTCTCCTCCAGAGGGGAGGAGCCCTCAGCTTCTCTCCAGGGACCTGGACAGCTTATCTTTGTCCATAAAAACCTGGCCTTTCAGGTGCTCTGATACTGATGTGTGACCATGGCCAAGTCACTCTGCTTTCACTGTGCCTCTTACCTGCCCACTGTGCCCCAGTCAGAGATAGCACCTGGGGCAGCTGATAGTAAAATTTTGTCCCTGCAGCTGGGCCCACCCCCTGATGTCAGCGCCAGGCCCACAGTGATGTGGACATGATGTGCTAGGAGAGCCAGGTAGGCTGCAGGGAACACCCTCTGTGTGGAAAAGACCTGGGCCAGGGATGCTGCCATTGATACCTGCCAGGCCAGGAACCTTCAGGGTGTGGGGACAGCTACCACCCATGTCCTTGTGTCCCCCTGCCCCCTGACCCTTGGCATCCAGGTGTAGAGCAGCGGATAGAAGCAGGGGTAGGTAACTGTGTGAACCTTGGTGGTTTTGATGCCGAAGAGGTGCTCCCTAAAAAGCAGAAAGAACCTTCACAGTCACCCTTACACTCTGCCAGCCCATCAGTGCTTTCACGTCTTGTTTCAGCCTCAGGGCCTCACTCCAAGCCTTGACCTATTCTGACAGGCAGCATTTGAGCCAGCCTTTACTCCAGCCCCAGCCCCCACACCAAGCCTGGGCAAGACCAGGGCCCATGGGGTGCCAGTTCCTGAGAAGTCCAGAACTGCTTGTGAGTCCCTCAGCTCTAGGACTTACTCCACAAGGAACCCTGCCCCCAGCAGAGGCCTTGTGTAAAGACCCACTTCCTCTCTCTCCCAGGAAAGCAGGGGCCAAATGAATGCAGTATCAGGTGTTCTTTTTATTTTCCATAGCTTGCTTGCCCCAGGGTGAAGGTAATACCACAGTTCACCTCTTCACAGCCACCACAGGCTACACAAGGGAAACCCCACCTCCCTCAACCTGCCCCTTCTCCAGCCCGGCCCTTCTCAATTAGAACAATGTTTTCTAATTTGCATTCTGCAGCCTGAAGTGCGCAGGTTTGGGGAGAAATTTGGTTAAAGATGTTTAAGAGATGCTGGACTCTTTGCTCCTTCGTTGTGAGTTTGCTATGCACATTAGCATATTAAAGGCTCTGAGAAGTCCTGCAGTTTGCAGAGCTGTGTAACTTGGGTGAACCTGTGTGGTTAGTTGCTCAGTCATGTCTGACTCTTTGCAAACCCATGGACTCTAGCCTGCCAGGCTCCTCTCTATGGGATTCTCCAGGCAAGAATACTGGAGTGGGTTGCCATGCCCTCCTCCAGGGGATCTTCCCAGCCCAAGGATCGAACCCAGGTTTCCCGCATTGTGGGGGGATTCTTTGCCGTCTGAGCCAACAGCAGAGCTGTGTAACTTGAGTGAACTTAGAGTTTCCCAAATTACTTGGCTACCCCTTCTTTTCTTGGTTGTGACCATTCACATCCAGAGCTGTCCCCAAGCCTTCTGGATAATGTGTTTGCACAGGTTTGGAGAAGCAGAGTCACATCTGAACACCTAGCAGGAGAAATGGACAAAGCCCAGATTGAGGGGAATGAAGAAAGCGGCCTGGGTTGATGGAGAAAACCTCTGTTCCCATGAGTTGACCTTTCCTACATGCTGGCCCCCGGGAGCTGGGGGACCTCAGGCAAGGCCCACTGGATTTTGAGATCTCAGTGTGCTCTCTGCTAAAGCTTGGAAAGAATCTGCTTTGAGGATCTTTCACAGATGGGGAGCGAGGTGTATGTGAAGGCATTTAATTAAAATGCTTATACAGAGACAGGATTGTTACTGTCTGCAGATGACCCAACGCTTCCTGAGAAGAATCTTGAATCCACAGATGGTTAGGACCAGACAAGCCTGCCGAGGTTAGTTACTCCAGCCACCCCTCTGCACTGATGGGGAAGCTGAGGGCCAGGATCTACAGGCCTGGGTTCAGGGTGCTAGAAGGGACTGGGTGGAGGGCAGGAGTGAGAGACTGGACAGGGTGGGGCAAACAGAGCAAGGAGAAAGACCACGTCTTACACACGACCTCCTAGACTTCAGGAGGAAGACAAAGTATGCTAAGATGACAGATGAGCCCCAGTCCTGGGTCTGAGTCCCTCTCCCTGCCTCGGTTTCCTCATCTGCACGGGGATGAGGTTCTAGCTCTGGCTGTTGAGGGTACTTAGATCCACTAGGGGGCACCCGAGTCCTGATGGTGCTGATGCTGAGGGAGCAGGAGGGTGGCAAGTGAACCCTGCCTGGTCCAGGAGGAGTAGCTCTGGCCTTAGCCCTTAGATGGACCAGACGCTGGACCTGGGGCCGGTGGTGTGCCCGATGCTCTGACCAGTGGGCAAGGGACTCCAATGCCTCCCCACTTTGATTCACAGCATGTGGCCCCCATCCTCCCCTGCTGACCCCCAGCCCCTGGTCTGATCTTCAGACAAGTCTAGAATGGAATAGTGAGTGACTCAAGGGTGGTCTGTTCAGTTGCTCTAACTGGTTTAGAGGCTGAGGAAAGGCCAGGCGGGGTGAGGTGGCTGGGGCCAGTTAGGTCACTGAGGAGCCGGCAGCAAAGCTGACAAATTAGGACCAGGGGCATGTTCCCTCTTGGTCAGATGCCCAGTGTGGCACGGTTGCCCCGTGGGGAAAGCCTCAGCGCTCCCTGACAGAGAGAAGGGTAGGAGGGGGGAACAAAAGGGTTCCTCTCGCTTGTCCCCTGCGCCAGCTCGACGGAGGGCGGACCTGCTTGGGGCCTAGGCAGCCCCCAGGTGATTCTGTGTGGCCCAAGCCCCCAGGGCTCTCTGGGCACACACCCTGGCTCCCCGTTTCACTCCTGCCCTCATCCCCTCCTGGGAAAGGACAAGAGGCCCCTGCTGCCTTCTCTACCAGGTCCTTGAGAGGAAGCTGTGACCGCAGGCATCCTGGTGGCTCAGGCCCTATGTGGCCAGGAAGGAGACCTCAGTGGGGGTGACAGAGGCCAGTGGGAAGGCAGGGGAGGCGTCAGCCCCAAGGACCCGGTACAGCAGCTCCTCCTTCTCCTGCTGGAGCTGCCGCCGTGATTGCGACTCCTTCTCCAGGGCCTCACGGGCAAGAAACAGGTCCTCCGAGAGCTGCCTGTGGACACAGAGCCAGTGCTGCATGAGGGGACCACCTCTCGGGGCCTCTAGCAACTGCAAAGACCAGCCCATTCCTCCAGGAAGCCTGCCCGGTGGCCCCACTTGGAAAGGCAACTCTAGCTGTTGACCAAGGTGGCCCTCAGCTCTGGGTTCAGATCTGCTCCACTACTAAGAAGTGTAATTCTGCACCAGGTATTCACTCTGGGCAAATTTGTAAAATGGGAATGCTAACAGGACCGGCTCTTAGAGTCATTATAATGATTAGGATTAGATGAGATAATATGTTGTCAACAAATTACATCTGACACATGATCTGAGCTCTCATTGACGGACCCCTTACCACTGATTCATTCATTCTTTTGGCCTCTTGAACCCTAAGCTTCCTGTTCCTTCTTCCTGAACTGGGCTTTCCCATGGAGCCCACTCAGCTGGGATGGGGACAAACAGATATTAACCAGTCCTGCTACTTCTGTTTCCGGGCAGAGCTGGTCCTTTGGGATTCCTGACCCCCAAGCAAAGAGGAGCCAACTTCCTCCCCCAGACAGGCCTGGGCCTCCTGGAGACTCTCCCAGCTGGAGATTCACAAAAAATAAGTGGTGGGGATGGGAGGAGCAGGGCGTGGGAGCAGCTACCTTGACACAACCATCTGGTTGCGGCCTCGGGCATGGAGGTCCTCATTCTCCTGCTGTAGGGTGGTGATCTTCTCCTCCAACAGCAGGTATTTTTCTTTCTGTAACAAATCAGAGTGAGCTCAGAAAGCCCCCGGCACAACGTGTGCTATCACCTCCCTCTTATCCATGGCCACCAAAAACACTGATTCACTCTAGACCAAATGTTACATTTCATGAGGCACTAAGATTACTTGGAACAATGCAACTAAAGCGTGAACACAGGACTGCCAACTTTTCACTTCGCCAGATGAGTATTAAAAAAAGAAGACAGCCACTACCATCTAAAATCTCCATCAGTTCCCAAGAGAAAAAATACAGTTTGGTTCTCCAAAAGAAAGAAGTATATAGTGTATATAAATGTAAGTGTATCTGTTATGCTATTCCACAAAAAATGGTTGAACAAAATGGACAAGGAACCACTGAAATGGTCTGGCTTAAAATTTAGGTTGTGTGGCACACAAGAGTCCAGGGAACTTCTTCCAGTTCAATGTAACATAATCTGTTTGGATTCAATCCTAAGTCCCCCAAGGCCTTCCTTCTGGAGACAAAGCCACTGGTGTCCCCAACGCCCACCACTGCCCAGGCCCGTCCTTGCTGACTCTGGTTTCCCATATCTGTCTGATTTTTTTTTGTTTCTTTTCCAGCATTGACTCCTTCCTCAACCCCTGCCTGACCCGTGACATCTGCCAGCCCCTCCTGGTTAGCCAGGCTACTTGCCCTGGTGTCACTCAAGTGACAGCAACACGCATAATCAAAAAGTACTGGACCAGGCTGAGAAGGAGCCACTGCTGGGCCCAGACCAGCCCCAGTGACTCAAGGGCCAGCATGGGCGGCAGGTCAAAGCTGATACGGACCAGGCTGGGCCCCTCTCAGAGTATAATTAATACCTACCCTCTGCACACATGACAGAGGAAATACCCAGAAAGTGGAAGTGGAAGTGTAAGGCTGCCTCCCCCCAGCCCCCTTCCCCATCCTTCCATTCGAGCCACTGCCAGCCACGGACCAATGTCTCCATGAGGATCAGCCGCTTGTCCAGCTCATGGATTCGCTCGTTCTTCATCTCGATGACAAAGTGTAAGCTCTCCAGCTCCCGCTCCCAGAACTGGCTGAGGCTCCCGTGCTCCTAGACAGGAACACAGAGTGACCTCAGACCAGCCAGCGTGGGAAGGGGAAGGAGGATGAGAAGAGTGGGCTACCGCCCTCTTCTCCATTCTGCCCCCAACTGTGTTTGACAAGTCACCTCCCCCTCTTGGCCCATGGCAAGTGCTTAACATGCTTTATCCTACTCTATTCCAACAGTGCGTGCTGCGCTCGCACCATCACGGATGAGGAAACTGTGGTTCACAGAGGTTAAGTTGTTCTGCTAAGTGGTAGGTCTGCTCTTGGCACTTCATTCTGAGTCCAGAGCATGAGTACTTGACCACCAATGTGCCTCTCTCTGATCTTTATGTTCCCCCTCAGTGACACGGGGACACTGTTTCTTCCAGACCCTTGTGAAGGTAAGAGCGTCATGTTGAGCCCCAACCTTGAAGAGAGACTGGCCTTTTCTGTTGCCCAGACCTGGACCTTCCTGGAGACTGAAGGAGGACAGGCTGTGGGGACTGCCACCTACCTGGATGTGCTTCTTGTAGTCTCGGCTCAGGATGGACTCCTCTGCCCTCTTCATCTTGGCCTGGAAGGCCTCCAGCTGTGCAGTCAGTCTGTCAATGGTCTCCTGGAGCAGGGAGCAGGCAGGAGATGATGCAAGCCTGGCTCATAAGGCTGGAGGAGGACTTCTCCATCCCCCGGGGAGGGGTCAGTGTTGGCTTCTTCAGTCTGTCTTCGCTCTACCCAGCACTGCAGGCTTAAGCTACTTCAACCACTGTGCAAAACATATAGCCCCACCTCTCCATACCCTTGGGGACAATGTCAAGGTATTTAAGGCTGGTGGCAGACTGGCATTCAAAATACATGCAAACCAGGCTCAGTGTCCTTGCCCTGTCTCTTCTCTCACTGCTCCTCTACATGCCTTCTTCTGCAGCCAACATCACATCACTCTTGCAGCTGCCAGGTACATGCCTGTCTCCATACTGCTCCCCTGTCAAGGGTTTTCCTCCACCTAAACTTTGTCCATTGCCTCTAGGATAGGGCACCCCCTTACTAGGGCTCACAGACTCCCATCATTTGGTCCCTGCCTCCCTCTCTGGCCTCCACTGTTTTCCCCTCATACTCTATACTGAGGCCTCCTGGACTTATTTCAGTTCCATAGGTACTCTGTATTTTTCTCCCCTTTCCTCCATGCATTTAAACACGTGTTTTATTTTTTTTTCTGCTAGGGCATTCTTCCTACCCTTCTTCATCTGAAAAATTCTAACCCACCTTCAGATTCCAGCTTAGACCTCACTCTCTCTAGGAAATCCCTGACCAGCCAATCTGGGTCAGAGGCCTTCCTTCATGCTTCCATGGCTCACTGTGCAGCCACCCACCACTCTAATCACACCATGGCCCCAGGCCCACGATGTCTCCAAGATGCTCCCAACCATCCCTGAAAATGAGGCCAACCCTCATCTCAGACCAAGACCTCCTGAGCTGACAGCAGGGTCTCCACATCACAGAGACTCACATGGCCCAACCCTTCTCACCTGCAGGGCCGCCTTGGCCTCCTGGAAGGAGTGGGTAAGGGCTTCCTTGTCCTGCTCGTAGGAGGCCTGGAGGACTGAAGGGAAAGGAGACGCAGTGAGCTCAGACCCCTGACATTTCACCCCACAAGGGCCAGAGAGCCCAGATGACCCCTTGGGACCATAGGGGTCAGGAGTCTGAGAATGCTTTTATTCATCTTTCTGTCTCATGGGCTTGGGGCTGAACTAGAACTATAGCAGATATTTAACAGAAGCTCATGGAAAGGGAAACAAATGAGATTCTGGGACGATCTTGCATCCTGCCTCCTCTACAAAGTTCCTTTCGGAAAATTCCAACCTTGTCTCAGTTGAAAGAAGATGAGGCGGAAATGACTAGTCACTGGGTGGGATGGGAAATAGAGAACAGGAAAGTGTGATATAGCCAAAAGCCCAGGTATGCAAGGGGCCTGTGTCATAGGGGCAGGACACAAGGAAAAGAATGCTCAGTAATACAAATGTGATAGAGCTGTCAAAATTGATAAGGTCAGCTCTATAAACACTATATAAATTGTTATAAAAACTAATTTAAAACTTTTTGGTAAATTATGGGACAGGTAATTTACCAAGACAGGTTCGGTTCCAAGAAAGATGGAGGAAGCACATGCCATCCAGTCTCCTGAATTTAGCTATAAAACCAGGACAGAATGAATGGCACAACTATTTTCAGACTCTGAACAGTAAATGGTGGCAGGCAGACTGGGCAAGATCAGAATTCAAAGCACTGATCAACCAATATATTTATTTAATTTAAATAAGACCCAGAATCTAATGTATTCAAATATTCAAAATGTTCAGAATGCAATACAAAATTGCTCAGCATACAAATCCAAAATTCCTCAGGTGACAAGTTTAAATCTGCAGCACACAAAGTGGGAAAATCTCATCTCTCCTGAGAAAAGACATTGAACAGATGCTAACACTGAAGTGCCACAGATTTCATTCTCTAGGGGATCTCCCTGATCCAGGAATCGAACCCAGGTCTTCTACATTGCAGGCAGATTCTTTACTGACTGAGGGGAAGCCCGTTGGAATTATGAAGGGACCTTAAGGAAGCCACTATAGTGCTCTGAAATAAAGGTTAGTGCTCTTCCAAAGAGTGAAAAATCAGAGAGTGTAACCAAACATTAAAACCAGGAGGGAATTTTAGGACAACAACAAAAAAATGAAGTAAAAACTCACTTGGTAGGCTCAATAGAGGAACAGAGATAACATAAAAAAGAGTCTTTTGGTGATGAATTCTTTCAGTGTTTCTTCATCTAGAATGTCTCTATTTCACCTTCTTCCCTGAAGAACATTTTTCTCTGAAGATAGGATTCTTGATTTACAATTCTTTTATTTTAGCAGTTTTAAAATGTTCTTATTCCTTCTAGCCTCCAAGCTTTCTAATGAGAAATCCACAATTCATTCAAACTTATTTCCTCTATGTAATGCACCGTTTTTCTTTGGTTCTGTCCAGATTTTTTTGTCATTAGTTTAAAAAAAGAGATGTTTGAGTGTGGATTTTGCTGGGCTTGCTCTGGGGTTCAATGCGCATCTTTCATCTGTAGGATTATTTTTGCCAAATTTGGGAAGCATCCAACCATTCCTTCTTCAAACAGTTTTTCTGCACTGCATCTTTTCTGAGTTTTTGACACAAATGTCAGACATCCTAGGATTATTTTATGGATACCTGAGGCTCTGCCCATTTTTTCCCAATATTATTTTTGGCTTTTGTTCAGATTTATGGTAATTTCTATGGATCCTCAAAAGTTCACTAGCTCTTTTTAATCCCTAGAAGATACCTGCATTAAATATGTCACAGGTAGGTTAAAAGTAAAAGAATGAAAAAGCAACATTTAAGAATAAGGAAGACATCAACCAAAAGACATGGACTGGCTGGGTGGATGAAAACATGTGCAAGTATGCATTTCCAGTTACCATACCACTCTACTTGAACCCCCAAATTGTCATGTCCAATTTTCTGTGACCCCGTGGACAAGGGATCCCACCCAGATCCTCTGCCCATGGAATTTTCCAGGCAAGAATACTGGAGTGAGGTGCCATTTCCTCCTCCAGGGAATCTTCCCAACCCAGGGATTGAACCCACATCTCTTGTGTCTCCTGTACTGGCAGTTGTCCATTATCTGAAAGAAGATAAAATCTAGACCATTAATGAATGTTTGAAGAGAAGAGTGAAGTCTGGGGAAAAAAATAAATCTATTTATACCATTAAGGTCTACTGCCTTTACTGAAAATAAGAATAAAGATGTTGTTGATTTAAAAAAAAAAAAGAATAAGGAAGATTCTCAGGGATGAAGAAGTACATCACATCATGATAAAGGGGTCCATTCTCCAGGAAGATATAACAACCTTAAATATCTATACAAGTATAGTTATTCTCCAAATTACATGAAGCAAAAACTGACAAAACTGAAAGGAGAAACAGACAAGTACACAATTACAGTTGAAGACTTTAACATTCCTCAATACTTGATAGAAAACATAGGCAGACAATCAATAAGAATATAGACCTGAACAATACTGCCAACTTGTTTTAACTGACTAATTTATAAAGTACTCAACAACAGAATACACATTCTTTCTGAGTGCACATGAAGCATTCATAAGATAGACCATATCTTGAATCATAAAATAAGCTGTAACAAGTTAAAAAAGGAATGAACTATAAACTATGTTCTCTGGCTGCAAAGGAATCAAACTGGATACTGGTAACAAAAAGAGAACTGGAAAATGTCTGAACACTTAGAAGGAAATACCCTTCTAAATTGTCAATGAGCTAAAGAGGAAATCTTGAGGGAGATTAAAAAGTATTTTGAACTGAACAAAAAATATAAAACATCAATTTCTAGGATGCAGTTAATGTAGTGCTTAGGGGGAACTTTTTAGCATTAAGGGCTTACGTTAGAAAAGAAAGTGAAAGTCGCTTAGTCATGTCCAACTCTTTGTGACCCCATGGACTATACAATCCATGGAATTCTCCAGGCTAGAATACTGGAGTGGGTAGCTTTTCCATTCTCCAGGGGATCTTCCCAACCCAGGGATCAAACCCAGGTCTCCCGCATTGCAGGCAGATTCTTTACCAGCTGACCCACCAGGGAAACCCATTGAAGTTAAATCTGTACTGAAATACTGCCTGGAAAAGAAATAGCCAAGCATGTCTTTTCTTGTGTTTATCTAGTGTCTGTGTATCCTCCATGGTCAAATATCTGTTTAAATCTTTAGGTTTCTCTGACAAATTCTACTGAATATTTTTAAATGATATAGTACAACTCTCTACAATCTCTTGTAGATAGAGAAGAAGAGACATTTTCCAGCTTACTCCAGGAGGCAAGCTTTGCCCTGATACTACAACCAGACAGACGGTACAAGAAAACTATAGACCAATAGCCCTTATAAAGACAGACAAAAATTTTCAATAAAATATTAGCAAATCAAGTTCAGCAGCATATGAAAAGACCAAGACAGGTTTTGTTAATGCAAGTTCAAAAACTGAAAGCTCAAATTAATGTAATCTACCATGTTAACAGTATAAAAAAGAGAAATCTCATGATTATATGGATCATAGATCTAAATGTAAAACTTAAAGCCATATAATTTTTGGAAGAAAAGAGAGAAGATCTTTGTTACCGAGAGTTCAGCAAAGAGTTCTTAGACATGACGCCAACAGCATAATTGATAACAGAAAAAACGACCTAGAATTTATCAAAATTAAATGTTCTGCTTTGTGAAAACCATTAATGAGAGAATGAAAAACAAAAAACAAAAAACCTTAAACACACACACACAGACCAGGAGAAAATATTTGTAAATACAAAGTGCCTGTATCCGAAATATATAAAGATCTCTCAAAACTCAACAGTAAGAACAAAACAAGCTAACTAGATACATAGGACCTGAACAGACATTCTGCCAAAGAGGTTATACAGACAGCAAATAAACCCAAGAAAAGATGTTCAACATGATTAATCATTACCGAGATGCAAATTATACCCACAATGAGATGTCACTACCTATTTATTAGAGCAGCTAAAAAATAAAGTCTTGACAAGTGTTAGTGAAAAGGAACAGTGGAACTCATTCATCACTGACGGGAATGTAAAATGATGGTCCCTTAGGAAAGCAGTTTAGTCAATTCTCATAAAGTTGAATATACATGTACCATGTGACTTATCCACCCCACTCCTAGATATCTACCCAAGAAACTTAAGAACACACAGAAACCTTACACAAATGTTGAGAAGAGCACTAGTCATAATTACCTCAAGTTGGAAATGACCTGTCCCCACTTGGACAAGGGGATGAGTGAACAATGATCACAATTCAGCCATGAAAAAGAAGGCACTCCTAATATACCCAGCCACTTAGATGACTCTCAAATGCATCATGATGAGGAAAAGAAGCCAATGTTAAATATTATACTGTATTATTTTGTTTCTATAATAATTTTAAAAAGACAAAACCATGTGTGGAGAACAGATCAGTGTTTCCCAGGGGTTAGGGTGGGAGAGGATGTGAATACAAATGCGCAGCCTGAGAGAGTGTTTTGGGGGTGATGGGACTGTTTTATATTGGATTATGGTGGTAGCTGCATGAATCTATACATGTGTTAAAGTTTATGAAACTACATAAGAAAGCCCATTTTCATTTATAATAATTAAAAAACAAAAATAGAAAATAAAAGACAATAAAGTGTCATCCAGTGTAAAAAAACCCCCCACTAGCCTTTCCCAGTTACACTTCCCCCATGGCATACTTCTAGTCATTCATTTAACGTGCACTTTGTTATTGCTATTTACTCACTAAGTTGTGTCTGACTGTTTTGCAACCCCATGGACTGTAGCCCACCAGGCTCCTGTGTCTGTGGGATTTCCCAGGCAAGAATATTAGAGTGGGATGCCATTTCTTTCTCCAGGGGAATCCTTCTAAC
The DNA here is from genome assembly GCA_024291935.2 of Okapia johnstoni. Lineage (NCBI taxonomy): Eukaryota > Metazoa > Chordata > Mammalia > Artiodactyla > Giraffidae > Okapia > Okapia johnstoni. The sequence goes on from CM044316.1 coordinate 54,191,546, forward strand.
CCAGGGATCAAACCACATCTCCTGCATTGGCAGGTGAATTCTCTACCACTGAGCCACCAGGCAAGCCTTAAGCAGCACCTAACAGGTGCCAAGCAACTGAAAAATAACTATGAAAGAATTATGACTGTTGGGAAGAACTCAAGACAGGCAGTCCCTTCCCCTCTGGGTTTTTACAATAGGAAAATTGTCTTACTAATATCTTTATAATGCTAAAACTAGTATCAAATCAATGCTCTGCTTGAAGAAGAAAGCTGTTTTCCCATAACATCTTTGAGAAGGAGGGAAGGACTTTAGAGATATAGATACTGAAATGAGATTCAAGGTAAGTTTCAGAAATACTGTAGAAAGTGAACTAAGGTCAACTGACAGGCCCAGTAGTACATTAGTAAAATAAACATTTGGTAAAATACATTTGGTAAAATAAATATAAAATTTCACAGGGTACATTAGTACCCTTCAAATTCCCAGGGCAAAGGCTTCAATTCTATTTCAAAACGTTTTATGCTAATGTTGCAATATGTTTCAAGATTCTTAAAATTGTTCAGACCTCTGTTCTAGTTATTCCATTTCTGGAAATCTAAGGATGTAATGTAAAATATGGGTACATCTTTAGGCAAAACACATTTAGTGCAGTATTACTTAAACACTAGTTAAAATTTTTATGTCTAGACTCACAGGAAATAAGGAAAACCATGTGTGCAGTGGTCTAGACTTTACAAACATTTTCGCAGCAGATGAATTACTTGCAAACATGTTTGACACAATGTTAAATAAAAAGAACAGTATATAAAATTTTACACATAAAATAATCTTAACTGTGTTTTTAAAAGATAAAAAATTCTGGGGGAAAGTCATAAAAATACAGATGATGAAAAAAAATTGGTATCACTTTTTTGAGGTCAATTTCAATAGCATCAAAAATCTAGATAAACTTCCCCAAAGAAGCTATACAAATAACCAACATGCACGTGAAAAGATGCTCAGCAAAATTAGTCATTGGGGAAATACAAGTCAAAACTACAGTGAGATGCCACTTTGCACTCACTAGGATGGCAATAATAATAAGAACAACGACAGAAACTAACAAGTATTGGCAAGGATGCGGTACAAACGGAACTCTTGTGCACTGCTGTTGGAACAGAAAAACGGTACAGCTACTATGGAAAACAGTTTGGTGGATTCTCAAAAAGTTAAGCATAGAATTACCATATGACCCAGCAGTTCTGTCCTGGGGATACACCCAGGGGAACTGAAAGCAGGTGATCAAACAGGTGCTTGTACTGATGGTACTTGTTCACAGCCCATCCATCAACAGATGATGGATAAGAGAGTGTGGGGTGCCTAGGCAATGGAATATTATATGCCACAAAAAGGAATGGAATACTTTTTTAAATGGGGGTGGGGAAAGGAGTGGAGTGCCCATGCACTGCAGCATGGATGAGCTTTACGCGGGTGAAGGGAGCCAGCTGTGGGGGCTGTGGGATTCCATTCACACGAGTGTCTGGAGTGGACAAAGTCATGAGACTCAGAGCAGATTGGTAGTTGCTGAGGGGCTGGAAGGGTGAGTGTAGGGTTGGGGAGTGACTGCTTAGTGGGTATGGAGTTTGCTTTTAGGAGGAGAGAGTTCTGGAAGGATGCAGTGGTGATGGCTTCAGGGGACTGTGACTAGGCAAAATGTCACTAATGGTAAATTTTATGTTTATTTTACCAAAATAAAAGATATATGTACATAAACTTTGTCATACCAACCCTACTAGAATGTTTTTCTAATGATAAAATCATGAATGTGGCAAAGATTTTACAAAATGGGGTTCACTGTGTATCATTGATGTTATAAACAATGGTAAAAGTTTGAACTTGCTAAAATGCCTAACCCAAGGGGCTAGTTAAAAGAACAAGGGAACACACTGGGATGCTATGCAGTTACTAAAAGTTGTGCTACAGGAGTTTAAAGACAAGATGTTAATACAGTGCAAAGTGAAAAATCAATTTATCTCCTCCGCTCAAAGCAGGTGTGTGTATAGATATATATTCTAGGTAAATACACACTATAGAAGTACAAGGGATCTATATCAAAGGGGTAACAGTGACTAGTTCTGGGTGGAATTATACACAATTTTAATTTTCTCAGTAATAAAATAATAAATGCTAACAAATACTTCTAAGTATCTTGCAAAATATCAGTGACTGTTCTAGATTCCTTCATCTGTCTACCTGTCTGTCTATCTATCCATCTGTAAATTAAATTGTTTGACTCTCTAAAAGACCCTATGAATAAGGGTTAACTGACTTCTTCAAGGTTGCACAGGTGATAAGCGGTGAAGCTGGGATTCAAACCCTGAGACCATGGCTGCAGAGCCTGAGCTCCAACCATTACAAGATCATTTTTTTAATCCATACATTCTAAATTTTCTATGATAAGCATTATCACTTATAAAAGGAAAGAAAGGTATTTGAAAAAAAAAATCAACCTAAGCATAGAGCTGTCGTCATTGTGGGGAAGAAAAATGGGTATTTAAATATTCTCCTATTTGTCTGGGTTTTCCAAATTTCCTATAATGAATACAGACTGTTTTTTAAAATGGAAAGGAAAAACACCTCTCAACTAAGGTAAAACAAAGCATGGGGTCAATATTATATGCCCCAAAGGACAAGTCTTAGGACCCTGCAGACTCCAGTCCTGAAGTGACAACTGCTTAGGAACCAGAGGTGGGTGGGAAGGGGAAACGGGAGTCCCATGGGAGCTCCACAGGTGGAACAGAAGGAGTCTGGTCCACAGCCTTCCAAGTGCACCTCGTTCTTACCTCGCAGTGCCTCCGCATGCTCTTCCTCTAGGATTCTTCGCTGTTCATTCAGTTTCTCTCCAAGTTCTAGCTCCCTCTCCTTCTCCACCTGGGGGCAGAGTGTCCGAGCAGAATGAGATTCAGTAGGTTCAGGGCAGCCTCACTTATCCACTCACCAGCCCTGGAGCCTTTTGGAAGTTGGTGATCAGAGTCCCACCCGCTGATCTGAGTGATGGAAATGACGTGTACATTCCCATGAGGGCACAGAGAGGGCGCAAGGCCTCCAAGACATAGCTGATGTGACTGACTTCACCCTCTTTAGGGCTTAAGAGAGGACTTTCAGATTTACCACGTGGAAAGAGATTTTGCAGTCTTCTAATCCTGATGCCATTGAAGGCAGAAAGCCCTTTGCTATGTTGGTGGTTCCCCACTTTTATTGCATAGAATAGATAAAACGAATTATATGCCCATAGTTACAAATATTTGTTCAACAGATACAGGACTCTTTTCTGGGCTAAAGGAGTAAGAGATACTTGGAACAAAGATAAAACCAAAAGTTGGCCTTGCTCTGGAATTTAATGAGGCTAGTGGAGCAGGAGGAAAAGAAAGGGGTTGGGACTTACCTGCTGCGCCCATTTCTTCTTGTCCTCTTCATGCTGCTGGAGGATTCTGCTGATAGCCTTCTGGTGCTGCTCAGCCTCCTCAGATGCACATACATGGTCAGTTGTGGCTATAGGTGAGGGAGAAAAAAAATCACAGAGTGGAGGTTGGGTCCAGGTCCAATGGAGAGGGTGTGGGAGGCTGGAGCTATGGTGTGGGGAGCCTGGTCTCCCCCTCAAAAATGCTTTCAGCTGGGGGATAAACTTCTAGAGGCAGCTCCTTAAATCTCCCTGACTTTGGAGACCCTCCTTCATGAAGTGGAGGAGCCAGAGGTCTCATTTTGCCCCTAGGATCTACAGGACAGCAGGTAACTCACAGAACACATTCAGCCTGTAAAGGTGCTGTTTGCTCCATCCAGTGTCTAAATTAAAAAAACAGTGGCTGACTTAACAGCTGGGCAGCTTTTACTTAATACTAAAGATTTCCAACTTTTTATAAAAGTCCTGATTTAAACTTTTGTTTATTTATTTGTGGTCTTTGTTGCTGTGTGGGCTTTCTCTAGCTGCGGCGAGTAGGGGCTAATGTCTAGTCACAGTGCATGGGCCTCTCATTGTGGTGGCTTCTTTTGTTGTGGAGAGGGGCTCAGGGCACACGGGTTTCAGCAGTTGTGGCATGTAGGATCTTAGTTCCCAGACCAGGGATCGAACCCGTGTCCCCTATATTGGCAGGTTGATTATTAACCATTGGACCACCAGGGAAGTCCGCCAACTCTTCTTGAAGAAGCCAAAGAAGTAGCAGTGTGTGATTCAGTGTCCAGCAGGAGCTGGCCCGAGGAACAGCAGCCTCCCCCTCCATCCAGTATGTGGTTCTGCCATTCCCCACTGTCCTCACCTCTCCCCTCCTCACTAAGGGGCTAGTTGGTCACATGCTTTATCTGTTGGGCTCTGTGTCTGAGCAGAAAGGCTGCTGTGAGCAGGAAGGAGACCTCACAAACAGGAAGTCTAGCCATTGCTGAGGGAAACCGCAAAACAGGCCTGGTGATGTCACTCTGGTGAGTCCAACAGGCTCTGGGGCTCACCTAAGGCGGGGATCCACCCTCTCCGGGCCTCTGTTACCTAATTCGTTAAATCAGGATAATAATAATACCTACCTCATAGGGCAATGAAAATAAGAACAGCATGTAAAAATATGCAAACTAAACAACAGCAACAAAGAATACCAAGAGCTTACTGTGCTCAGAAACGTGCCCAGCTCTGCCCCAAGTGTCTCACAGGCATTACTCACTGAACCCTCACGGCTACCCAGAGTGGTGGGTACTATGATTATTCCCATTTCACAGATGAGGAAGCTGAGGGACAAAGAAATTATGCAACCTGTCCAAGATTACCCAGTTCACAATGCGGGTAAGGGGCTGTGAACCTACACAAGTTGACTCCACAGCAAACACTCCGAACTACCATGTTGTTCTGTCTGCTTGCGCATAAAAAGCGGTAAGTGTGCCAACACATGGAAGCAACCTAAGTATCTTTTAACATATGAATGGATAAATAAGATGGACAACAACAAAAGTCTATACATACAAAGGAGCATTATTCAGCCAAAGAAAAGAATTAAATTCTGCTATTTGCAACAGCGTGGATGGACCTAGAGGATATTATGCTTAGAACACTAAGTCAGAGGAAAACTAATACTGTAGGTAATCACCTATTTGTGGAATCTAAAAACGACAACAAACAAACGAATAAAAAACAAAAGCGGTAGGTGTAGTACCAGGCATTTGGAGGTGCTCAATAAGTTTCCCTGGTGGTCCAGTGGTTAAGCTTTCATACTTCCACTGCAGGGGGCACAGGTTTGATCCCTAGTCAGGGAACTAAGATCCTGAGTGCCGCGTGACGTGGCCAAAAAATGCTCTTCATTGTTCACTAAATGTTCTCTAAATGTTTCTCAGCGCTCATGACAGCATTGGAGGCTTATATTAGCATTGTTATAAATGTAGTAATAATATTATTACAGAATTTCATAGGCCAGGTTGAAGGTATAATGAGAAGGTATAATGAGAAGCGTGAGGAAAGAGGCTGTGGTCAGTTCATCAGATAGGAACCCTGGGTCTGGGGGAGGGGGATGAGAGGAGGCAGTGGTGATGATCAGAGAGTTCCAGGCTCTCATAAATCATTTGGCTCAAGGTCTCAAATGTTGCTCAGCAGTACCAAACTGGTACCAACTTGTGTATGGGGGGTGCTACTTATTACATGGATTTACTATCATTAACAATGCAGACTGTGTGGCTCAGATCATGAACTCCTTATTGCCAAATTCAGGCTTACATTGAAGAAAGTAGGGAAAACCACTAGACCATTCAGGTATGACCTAAATCAAATCCCTTATGATTATACAGTGGAAGTGAGAAATAAATTTAAGGGATTAGATCTGATAGACAGAGTGCCTGATGAACTATGGACAGAGGTTCGTGACATTGTACAGGAACAGGGATCAAGACCATCCCCAAGAAAGAAATGCAAAAAAGGGATTAGATCTGGACTATAAAGAAAGCTGAGCACTGAAGAATTGATGCTTTTGAACTGTGGTGGAGAAAACTCTTGAGAGTCCCTTGCACAGCAAGGAGATCCAACCAGTCTATCCTAAAGGAAATCAGTCCTGAATACTCATTGGAAGGACTGATGTTGAGGCTGAAACTCCAATACTTTGGCCACCTGATGTGAAGAGCTGACTCATTTGAAAAGACCCTGATGCTGGGAAAGATTGAAGGCAGGAGGAGAAGGGGATGACAGAGGATGAGATGGTTAGATGGCATCACCGACGTGATAGACATGAGTTTGAGTAAACTGCGGGAGTTGGTGATGGACAGGGAAACCTGGCGTGCAGGTTTCCATGGGTCACAAAGAGTTGGACATGACTGAGCGACTGAACTAGCTAACTAACTAACAGTGCAGAGTCTTCAGCCCCACTCCTAGAGATCCTAATTTAGTTGGTCTGTGGTGGGGCCTCAGAATTGGTATTTTTGAAAATCCACCCCAGGTAATTCTTATGTATAGTCAGATTGGAGAACATCTTAATTCTGACCCAGTTGTTTATCTGGTACTTTAACTTCATCTACAATATCCTGATAGTCTCCAGGTGGTAATTAAACACTTTCAGAGATGGGGAGCTCATTCTATCAGTAGCTCTGATGATTTTAAACCATTAACCAGACAAAAAAAATTCCTTTGAGACTGAACTAAATTCTGCCAGTCTGTTTTGGCTACGTTCAGGCCCTGGTACTGATCTCTGGGTCACATTGAACAAGGCTCATCTTTCTTCTCTGTGAGGGCACTTCAGTCACTTGGAGAGAACTGTTGTGTTTTATTGCAACATCTTCTGTTTCTTTAACTGTTCCTTAAAGGACATGGTTTCCAGATTCCTCATCAACCTGATTCTTCTCCACTGTACTCTCTCAATTTTTTTCTGTATTTCTCTGAAAATGTGCTTTTCAGAAATAAACTCAGCACTCCAGGTGTGGTAGCAATAGCCAGGATCAGGGAAGAACTATCACCTCCCTGATTTTGGAAATGATACTATTAGAGTAACCTAACTAAAATCTCAGGAGATAATTAAATAGCCATATTGTGTTTGTTAATTATAAAGTAGGAAACCTCACAGATGTCAGAGAGGGCATTTATAGGACTGACTACTCACCTGTGTCACCATTGAGGGGACCCAGTTCCTGAGGCTCTGGTTTGGGAGGCTGATCTGGTCTTTGGCGCCTCTGGAAGAAATGAGATAACAGTGAGGATGAAGGTAGGAGGTTAATGTGAGGATAGATGCTATGGTAATTCTTCCAAAGGCAAGATAGGAATTCCAGTTGTGCCAACCCCTGCACTACGCCCAGTTCCCTTAGGCTTTCTTCCTCACAGTCCCAAGGCAGCACCCCCTCTGTGAGGAAGGGGTTCTCAGAGTAGGATTTCATCTTGGCCAGGGAAACCCTCAGCAGGGAGCTTGATGCTAGTTGACGTCTCCTTAGATTTTTGTACTTTGGCTCGGCTACCAACCATGGGCCCCTCCCTGCCCTTATCTTCCTTCTCCATGGACTTGGCCAGACCTTATACTATTACCCTCATCCAAGTTATGGCCTTTAAGTGTCTTAAAACTTCCCAACCCCCAGTTTAGAGACAATTCCCCTTCCTCCTCAGGGCCCTTGGCTACCACAACTTTCAGCAAGTTCCCTGTATTGAAGGCAGAGCGTCAAACTTCAAGCCATGGTTTTGCTATGTTGCTTGTCTGCTAGAAGGGCTGTTTCCCCAACTATATGGAAGTGGCAGTATATAGTGTGACAGTTGGAGGTGAAATACTGCAGCCAGGTCATACCAAGTACTATCTCAGCTACTCTTCAGAAGAACCTGGGAAATATGTATGTCCCCCAATTTAAAAATGAGAAGGCTGAGGCAAAAAAGGATTCCATCAAGGCAGATCAGGGGACATCTGGCAGAGTCAAGTATTTGACCCATACCTAGTGGCCGCTTTAACTAACCTTGGTCAGTGGGGGTTGAATCAGAGGAGATAACTGATGCAAAAGGGCTTTCTATAATAACTTTTAAAAAATATTTGTTTATTTAATATTTATTTACTTGAATATTCTGGGTCTTAGTTACAGCACACAGGATCTTTAATTGTGGCATGTGAACTCTTAGTTGTGGCATATGGGATCTAGTTTTCCGACCAGCAATCAAACCTAAGCCCCCTGCACTGGGAACGCAGAGTCTTTTTAATTTGCAGACTACCATTATCATTTCATAAAATAGAAGACATTTTAACTTTTCAAAATATACTAAGGAAAGCTCGAGATAGTTCTTTCAGGAAAGGAGAAATAACATTTTACTCAAAGTTACATACAATGAACACCTTTAATTTTCTCATTTCACCCCAGAGAGGTGAAAAGTTGGTCAAAGTCTAGCACTGGTCACTGGACCAAGATGTGGGGTAGAAAAAAAATTTAAGCCATTTGTATACTTTTCAAAATGTTCTAAAATGTTAGCTAGACTTACTGTGATCATTTCACAATGTGTACAAATATTGAATCATTCTATTGAAATTAATATGTTATTTTTCAATTGTACCTCAAAAAAGTTTTCTGATTTTAAAAAAAGATAGTCTAAGCCCCATTTTAGAAAACACTTAAATAAGTCAGCTCATGAAAAACCTATGAAAGTGTTCAATTGAGAATCATCACTGTAAAAGAAAAACTTTACTTTTCACTGTGATAATAGATTAAGTTATTAATAGAATAAAAATTATTAACAATTTCCTGAACTCAAGAATGAATGAAATGCTGCTGGAAAGCATAGTTCTGGTTGGGGAGGGATGAGAAGGGAAGGCTTCTAGAACCTTCTGCTCCTGCCCCACAGTGCCCCCCACAGAGCCTGGTGCAAACTGAGCAAGAAACAGTCTCCCCCAGGTCCTGGTCCCCAGGATCTGCTCAGAGGCTGGCATGCCAGCCACCCTCCTCCACTCACCCTGTGAAGTCTCGTCCCTTCCCGCCCAGGGGAGAGGAGACGCTTGGCCCAGGAACAAGCTGTCAACACAGGACTCTGGGGTAATGACAGAAGCCAGCCTCTGCCCCTGGACTGGGGGAAGGAGGCAGACAAACACCAACGGTTGATTGTCTTGTCCCTGTTGCCACCCCTGGTCACACTTTATCTGGTCAATGTTTTTAGAGGAGTGAGATTTCCAGAATTCCAGTCTCAGCTCTTCTACAAACTCAGACAAATCTCTTCCCTCCTCTGGGCTCCCGCTTTCTCCTTTGCAGAGGAAGTGGAGGTGTGAGGTGTTCTTACTTTCACTCAACAATGCCCACGGTATTCAAACTCCGAGTGTCTGATCTCAGCTCTTCTCAACTGCACTGAGAGATAAGGGTTATTACGTGGGAGGACACTGGAGGTCAGGGAGGTGAGACACAGTCATATGTGGCCTGGATGTCAAAATCAGCATGAGAACCAGGTCTTAGAAGAGTAGAGACCAGAACAGTATTGTTAAGAACTCTGGGATTCTAGGGACTTCCCTGGTGGCCCAGTGGTTAAGACTCCATGCTTCCAATGCAGGGGGCATGGGTTTCATTCCTTGTTGGAGAACTAAGATCCCACATGCCACACAACACAGCCAAGGAAAGGAAAATAAAAAACAACTCTTGGATTCTAAAATCACCCAGATCTGGATTCAAACCCTAAATCCAACACTGTGACCACATGGCCTCTCCAAGCCTTGATTTCCTCAGCAGGTTATTTTAAGGATTAGCTGAGATAAAGCATCTATAACTCCATAATTCTAATAGCTCAAATACAGCATGATGACATTTATCACTTTATGCCTGAAAAAGCATGGCAAGAGCTAAGACCACAGTGCTTTGCTAGACCGCTTGGGCTGCCATTGGCCTCAGGTTGCCTGAAATAAGATCATAAAACTCATGAGAAACTGTCTTCTCCTAAACAATCACCACGGAAGGTGAAGAACTCTTCTCCACTAACAGCTTCCAGACCTTAGGCAGGACATGGCCCTGTGCTTGAGTCTCCAGATCCTGACAGCACCTCTGCTCCCAGGATAACCCTCCAGAATCAAGGCATTCAAGACTCATCTTAGGACATCCCTGGGGGTCCAGATCCCTGCAATGTGAGGGATGTGGGACACCCCAGCTGGAGAGCTCAAGCCCCGCAATGATTCTACAGGCCACACCTAGGGCCCAACTCCACCGAATAAATAACTATTTGAAAAATAAAATAAATATTAAAAAAATATTTTTTAAAAAAAAAAGACTCATTATAATAGTCCTCATGCTACTGTTCTATTAACATTTAAATATTGGTAAACATCTTTTTCCAAATATAGTGGTAATAAAGAATACACATTTATTCACTTTGGGAATTTATATATATTCTCTTACATCTCACTTTTTCATATATAAGCATTTACTACATGGCATTAAATGTTTTATAATTAATTTTAATGACTTCAGTATATCTTATAGATGAATTTAATCAATAATCCACTGTTGAATGAACTTCCCTGGTGGCTCGGATGATAAAGAATCCACCTGCAATGTAGGAGACCTGGGTCTGATCCCTGAGTAGGGAAGATACCCCGGAGAAGGGCATGGCAACCCAATCCAGTATTCTTGCCTGGAGAATCCCATGCACAGAGGAGCCTGTGGAATCTGTGGGGTTGCAAAAAGTTGGACACAACTGAGCGACTAACACTTTCACTTTCCACTATTGAATATTTACATTATTTCCATTTTTAAATTTTCAAATAATGCCTTAGGGAACATAGTGATTGTAAGACTTTTACACATCTAAAGTTACTGTCTCTACACTTCAGAAAGGCTTTACCAATTAACTAACCCACTAGTAGCATACAGAAGGTCAGTTTTACTGTAACTTTGCCAACATGGACTAGTGTCTCTTTTTTTTAATGTTGATCAGTTTGCTAGGCCAAAACCAAACCAAAATCAACCTACTGTACTCCTGGCCCCAACACACACAAGCGTGTGTTCAACACCATCCCAAGTTGCTCAAGACCATCCCAGCATGACATATGGTTGATAATTTCTCAGGCCTCCAGGCCCAGATCATATATAATTTCTACTCGGTCTCTCCCCAGGGCTGAGTTAGTTCCTGTCAGCAGGCCTGTTCAAACACCCATGCGATTAGTTCCCCAGTTACCCGTGCTTCTCCTGTTAATCCAAGAGGGCTCCTTGAGGACAGGGACCAATTTTGAAATTGACTTTGGGTTTGATGTCTGTTATGATGCCCAGATGGTATTTCTAGGGATTTCAAGGCCTAATAGAGGGTCTCCTGTTTCAGGACCACCTGAAGCACTTGCTTAATGTAGCTCCCAGGCCCAGTTCTGGACCTACAGAATCTGAGGGTGGTATGTGCCGTCTGGGAAGCTCTGATCTACCACTCCATCCAGGTGATTCTGAGGCTCCTGAGGACACACAGCCCAGAGCTGAGCAGGAATCGATAAGCAACCACTGCATGGAAAATTCTCATGGTGGGGCCTTGGCTGCTCTCTCCTCAGAGGTCATGGAGCAGAGTTCACCCTGCAGTGGGCCAGGACGGGAGCTGGGAGGGGGCCACAAGGATTTCCCCTTCCAAAAGCAGAATGGGGCAGGCCTCGGGCTTGGAGGGCCATCCAGCTGAGCTCTGGAGGAGGGCTGGAGGCTTCCTGTGTCAATGGAAACTTGGGAGAAGAACACTATGAGGTGGCTGCTAGCAGCACAGGATGGAAGGAGAACCCAGGACCTGGGAGGAGGGGGAAGGCCAGCACACCCAAGTCTCAGCTTCACTGTGTGACTTTAGGGAAGTGCTGTCCTCTCTGGACCCTCTGTGATGGGTCAGGGTTGGAACAGAGGTTCTCACTCCTTCTGGGCTCCAGGGCAGCCCTTTGACCAGGAGGGCTGGAAACAGGGCCTCTCCATCTTGGGAACGTGCACAGCTCTGGGGCCCAGCTCCTTGCTGTCAAGCAGACCAGAGCCCTGCTCTGGGGTCAACCGGAAGTAAACCTGGTCTGTGGCAGAACATGGCTCCGAACAGAGAGTCCAGGTAGAGCAAAAGCACAGCACCCAGAGTGGCAGGCAGAGCAGCAAGCTTGGACTGGTCCTGGCAAGACCCCCTCAAATTTGCTTGCATTTTGGAGGGCAAATTGACAGGAGGTACTAGTAACGGTTGATCAGCCTTGAGAAATAAAAAACGCAAAAAACAAAGACTTTGTCTCTGGCTTCAAATCTCTGCAGGACCACCATGAGGTAAAGGCTGCTAGTGTGTGGTCCACAACCTCAGAGGACAAGATGGTGACCAAGAACTAGAAATTTCAAGAAGTTTTAGTGCAACATGAAGAATCTCAGAATGGTCCCAGAGATAGGCTGCAGTCTTGGAGGGTGGAGTGGGGTGGTGGTAGTGAGCTCTCTATCACTGGTAGCATGCAAGAAGCAAACTTCATTTTGCAGGTTGGACTGACTGATCTCAGAGGCCCCTCAACTCCAACAATCAGCTTCAACAATCCAATTCTGTAAGATATCCCTGATGTTTAAAAAGTAAATATCTCTGGTAAGCAAAGTGTTTAGCTAGTGCAGGTGGTATGAAAAACCCACCAATATTAGCAGAGTCTCAGTGGACTCTGTTGAGTATTGTTCAAGTTGAATTCAGGGTGAATTTTCATAGTCTTATACTAAAGCATCAGGGATAGACTCCTCAACTTCCCTCAAACTTGAGCTGGGAATTTCTTACACCATGAAAAACTGAGGAAGGCAGAAGCAACTTGGCTAGAAGCTGCCCAGCTATTCTCTCCCTCGGGGATCCTACCAGGATGGAAGTCGAACCCTGAGGATGGCACAGCCTTTGCTGAAGACACTTGGTCTCACCTTGCTTTAGGGACCATCATGCCATCCTTTTCATGGCCCTTCAGGCATTGTGTGTTTCTGATTGTGTGGTGTGATTTATGGCCTCATTATCCCTGACTAGCTTAGAGAATTTAGTAATCAAAGGACCCTTTAGAGTTCACCAGGCTCCTCCACTGTCCCCATAAACTGCAGACCTGGCTTCCCTTGGCCGTGTAGTTCTGTCACACCCTCCTTGGCTGTGGAAGGCTTACTGGGATCCAGAAGATAGGGTTGGAAGGGACCCTGAAAACAGTTTATCCAATCCCCACCTCCTATTTCCAGATGGAAAAACTGAGGCCCAGAGGTGGAGTGGGCAGGGCCTGTCAGAGGCCACAAAGCAGGATCAGAGCCTCCTGGGAGTCCAGACTCAAGGCAGAGCCCTTCCCCTTCCTTCGTGCATATGCCAGATTGATCCAAGCAGTCCAACATTTAGGGAATTCTGAGCCTCAAGGGACTCAGGTCATACTCCTTTGCAACATCACAGCTGCCTTTCCTGTGTCAGGACTCATGCAGGGATGGGGCCCTAGCACCACTGGTTTCGGGATCTGAACAACCACAGGCAGAGTCCATTGGCTGAGGGTAGAGGCAGGAAGGAGGTGGGGGCGGAGACCCAAGGGGTTCCCTCCAGGGCCCGGGGTGGAGGAAAGGCGGGGCCTAAATGTTCTGGGCTGTTGAGAAATGTTAGCCTTCACACCCAGACTTACAGAGGCTCAGAGGTAAGAACACCACAATCACTGGCCTCAGTTTCCACATCTCTAAGATGGGCAGAAGTATTTTGCCAAGCAATGCCTGAACGTGATTTCATTTTCACGCAGCCAGGACAACTAAAGATTGACTTTGACTCGTTCATTTTACACATTACCGTGTATCACCCAGTGCCTGCCTGGGGACACACCAACGTGACCACATAGCCCAATGAAAGGCAGGAGCAACCGCAGGTTCCTCCCGGCTGCGTCAGGAGGCCCTGCCTATTCTCCGAACACCTGCAATGCCCCCAGAACACTCTGAGTCAGGGGCGGATGTGGTCTCCATCCGTCCTATCTGACCAGCTGATGAAAGGTCTCAGGGGAAGACAGAACCACTTCCCGCCAAGCACCTGCTGAGACTGCCCATGCCAGACAGTGAGCACAGGGCCCAGCCCCTCCTGCACAGATGAGAGGCTGAGGCCTAGGGAAGGGTTTCCGATATACCATAGCCCTTCCTTCCTCCCTAGAGCCCACCTTCTCCTGTCCTGTATCAGCCTCCCATGGTTCTGCCTGCTCTGATCTCCTGAGAGGGGCCAGAGCTGGCAGAAGCACTCAGCACCATTTCTGGCATTTGGGTCAGCCGATCAGGGAGAAGGACCCTGAAGGAGCAGGACAGAAAATGGTGTTAGTGGCCACCATGGGAGAAGAGACAGGCTGAGGACACAGACACACAGCCAAATATTCACCTGTCTCGCCAACCCAATGGCAAACCCCACAGTAGGAGTCCAGAGTCAGGGCCCTGACTTGGTACTTGCTTGCTGTGTGACTTTGGGGGAGCACCCTCCCCTCTCTGGGCTTCTGTTTCCTCCTCTCTCTGGCATAGAGTTGGGCAATGGGATACATCATGGCCCTTCTGGCCTTGATAAGCTATGGACGCAAAAGAAGCGGCAGAGTGAGGTCATTCTGACACCTCACCCTCTATCAGTCCTGTCACACTTGCTGTTTCCCAGCACAGCAGGGCTAGTGGCTGCACACACTCAGCTGTCAGCTCCCTCATGCAGAGGTCTTCTCTGCAGGACAAGGCAGGAGGGGTACTTGCTCAGGAGGGCCTGCGGGGGGAGTGTCCTGAACCCTTCAGACCACCCTCTGTTCTTGAGCAGCCCTGTGGGGAAGCTGTAAAAGGAGGGACTGGAGTGCCTAAAGAAGAGGATGACATAGCCCGGCAACCACCACGCAAAGTCCAGGCAGCAAGCGCCCTGCCACAGAACGGCCAGCCGAGAGAGAGGCACCTGTTAGTGAGGACGACGGCCCTCGCAGGGTGCTTGGGGCAGGGTCACTTGTAGCAGGGAAACACTGGAAACCAGTCTCACATCCACAACGGGTGGGGAATCATTAAAATATATACATCCCCTAGGGCTGTTGTAACAAATTACCACCATGCAATTGGTGACTTGAAACAACAGAAATTTCTTCTCTTGCAGTTCTGGAGGTGAGAAGCCCAGAGTCAAGGTGTCAGGTGGATTGGGTCAGTCTGGAGGCTCTGAGGGAATTCCTGTTCCATCCGTCCTTCTGGTGGTCGCAGCAACCCTTGGCGTTCCCTGGCTTGCAGATGCATCACTACCATCTCTGCTTCTGTCAACACATGGCCTCCTCCCCGTGCTTCGCTGTCCACATTCCCTTCTTCTCACAAGGACATCAGTCCTTGGACCGAAGCCCACTATCCCCCAGTATGACCTCATCTTGACGGATTACATCTGCAAAAGCCCTGTTTCTAATAAGGTCATACTCACAGGTCCTGGGTGTACATGAATTTGGTGGGGGGACACTATTTAGCCCATTACAGGTAGCTTTTCTGATGTCACAGCTGTTTCCTCAAGGAGAGGACAGTGGGTAGGGTTGCACAGGGTGGAGGAGGAATGACAAATTTCATTGTACACTCTGAAAAAGAACTTCACTCCCGGGGAGGAAGGAGAACTGGAAATAGGTCAGTCTGTACATCGCTTATCTGGGGGGAAAGCATGAGATGTGGGATGTGTGGGATGGGTGTTTTATGAGGTGTTTGGCCTAGATGTTACGGAAGATTCAGTCTTGAAAATAAAGTGACATAAGATAAATGATTTTTAGGGATTCACACTTACCTGGTGAGAGAAGTCGGATGGCTTGTCTGCAGGTGATAGATAGATTTATATCTATCTGCACTAGAGATGGATGGATTTTTTCATTCTCTTTCGCTCTTTCTCTCTGCCTGCAGTGGACTCCTGGTTGGTCCCTCTGTCAGACCTACATGTGTCACAGTACATATGTACGGAAGCTTGTTTTGGCTTTAAATGGGATGCTGCTGCTGCTAAGTTGCTTCAGTCGTGTCCGACTCTGTGAGACCCCATGGACTGTAGCCTACCAGGCTCCTCTGTCCATGGGATTTTCCAGGCAAGAGTACTGGAGTGGGGTGCCACTGCCTTCTCCTAACTGGGATGAGAGGGCACTATATTGTGGGTTGGGCAAAACCCAGGAATCTTCCTGCAATGAGGGAGACCTGGGTTCGATTCCTGGGCTGGGAAGATCCCCTGGAGAAGGGAAAGTCTACCCACTCCAGTATTCTAGCCTGGAGAATTCCATGGATTGTATAGCCCATGGGGTAACAAAGAGTTGGACATGACTGAGTGACTTTCACTTCACTTCATACCTAGATAAAGATCTAAATTACTGAAGCTACATAAAAGATCATGGCATCTGGTCCCATCACTTCATGGCAAATAGATGGGGAAACAGTGGAAACAGTGAGAGATTTTATTTTGGGGGGCTCCAAAGTCACTGCAGATGGTGACTGCAACCATGAAATTGAAAGACGCTTGCTCCTTGGAAGAAAAGCTATGACCAACCTAGACAGCATATTAAAAAGCAGAGACATTACTTTGCCAACAAAGGTCCGTCTAGTCAAAGCTATGGTTTTCTCAGTAGTCATGTATGGATGTGAGAGTTGGACTATAAAGAAAGCTGAGCGCCGAAGAATTGATGCTTCTGAACTGTGGTGTTGGAGAAGACTCTTGAGAGTCCCTTGGACTGCAAGGAGTCATTCCTAAAAGAAATCAGTCCTGAATATTCATTGGAAGGACTGATGCTGAAGCTGAAACTCCAATACTTTGGCCACCTCATGCAAAGAGCAGACTCATTGGAAAAGACCCTGATGCTGGGAAAGATTGAAGGCAGGAGGAGAAGAGGATAACAGAGGATGGGATGGTTGGATGGCATCACCAACTCAATGGACATGAGTTTGAGCAAGCTCTGGGAGTAGGTGATGGACAGGGAAGCCTGGCATGCTGCAGTCCATGTGTTGCAACGAGTCAGACATGACTGAGAGACTAAACTGAACTGGGCAAAACCCACTAGCTCAGAAGCCACATACACACCAGTGTCCCCACAGTGTTTGGGATGGAGGCTCAGTTCTTGGCAAAGGCCATTTCCTTTCACAGACCTTACGTCCAAAATGAGTTAAAAAGTCAAGTTTGCCCTACTCCTACAGATCAGGTGTCAGGGACCCAGCATCTTGTGTACCTCAGTCACCCTGTCACAAGTGTTTGGCCCCCACCCACCTTCAGAACCCAGCCAAGATGTCATCTCTTCTCTGGAGGGCTTCCCTCCCCCCACCTCTTCCCTCCAACAAAAAGGCACACTCTCCCAGGATTAGGATGAAAACACAAGGATGCCATGAATAACAAGGGTAGGAGTGGAGAGTGTAAATAACCAAGTATCCAAACTGGTTAAAAAAGCCATAGAACATCCCCAGAACCTTAGATGGGTATTAAAAATCACATTTCCATAGACTTTTAACATGGGAGAATGCCTCCAGCAAAATATTAAGTATAGGGTTGGTCACAGAGTTTGACCAGGTTTCTCTGTAAGATGTTACAAACTTTTTAGTCACCCCAATAACTACTAATAGAATATAATCATTTAAAATATATCCGTAATTCTGCAAAAATAGTCACACTCACATATAGCATACAAGTGAGGAAAACAGAAGAAAGAATGACACTGAAGCGTACACAGAGGCTATCTCTTTATGGTGGGATTAAAAACTATTTTAAAATTTCTTTATATTTTACCAAATTGTAAATTTTGCCTCAAACATTATGAATAATCACAATAACTAGGTGTCGAGTGGAATCTTAGTATTTTCTAGTCCTAGGTTTGCAACACCTCTTCTATCCTCCCCCGCTTTCTATTTCTGTCACAATCACATCTGACCTCTGCTTGAACTCCTCCAGGATGGGGAACTCACTACCCTTCTTCCTGGTGAGAAATACAATCTGGCTCCCCTTGGTTTCCCCTCACTGGCCACAATCTGCCTTCTGGGGTCAACAGAGAACCAGGCTGCACCCCATGCTGCTTGACAACACTTCAAAGGCTGGAAAGCAGTGACCAGGCTCTAAACTTTATCTTCCCAACCCCAAACGGCCTTCCAAGTACACTCATAGCCCCCTTCTCCTGCATCAATGTTTGCTTTCCTTGGGTACAATCCAGGTGGTGATGTCCCTCACCTACATTCCTTGCTAACCAGTCAGTGTATCAGGGACTCTATCACATGCATTCTTTCATCTAATCTCAGAACCCTATGACTCAGGAGCTACCATCATGTCTATTTTACAGATGAGGAAATTGAGGCATGGAAAACCCAAATTCCTTCCAGGTCACTTAATGGATCCACAATGGTGTCAGGACTGAAGTGGCACCTGGCCCAGAGTCTGGAGAGCAGAGTTAATAAATGAGTGTGCTCAGTTGCACAGTTGTGTCCAACTCTTGGCAATCCTATGGACTGTAGCCCACCAGGCTCCTCTGTCCATGAGATTTTTTAGGCAAGAATACTGGAGTGGGTTGCCATTTCCTCCTCCAGGGGATCTCTCCTGCACCGGCAGGCATTCTTTACCACTGAGCCACCAGGCATGCTCCGAGAAATGCACATGTGGACCCAGTTCTAAAGCCCATGCTCTTAGTGTCTACAGTTTTGCTTTAGTTGTGCCCATCTCAGACTCTTCCATGTCTTCCACTTCTGTATCTCTGCCTCTCTCACCTGGCCTGCTACCTGGAAGCACTCATGAAGGGCTGCTGGCACCAGAACACCTGTTGTCCGAGGCCCTGCTGTGGGAGCAGTACTGAGCCAGGGTCTCAAGTGTGGTGTTCAGGGCTGTGGCATGGGGGCCAGAGCCAAAGCTCTGAACCCTGGGTCACATGAGGCACAGACACAGAGGGTTGACCATGAGGCGCTAGGGTTCCCTTCCCACCTTGGCCCAGATGGGGCTGGTAACTTTTTGGGGATGGAAGGGCCCTAAAAACCCCCATGTCATCCTATAGGCAAGTCCATGGAGGGCTTGTTTCCTTGGCCCTGCCCCTGTCTGGCCTTCTCCTACATCCTCCTGATGTGGCCACAACAGCCATGGTCTTTGTCAAAAAGGGTTTAGGGAGGACCACATCATGCAGATGATTCTTCAGTATCTACACCCAGCCTGCTAGGGATCTCCAATCATTTTTTCACCAGGGTTTCAACTTCTCACCAAAAGTCCCAGTAACACTTAGCCCCAGGTCAGGCCTCTCAGTGGGGTCTAGGACAGCTGGTCAGCTAAGGCTACTGGCACTGCCAACCACAGGACTCAGCAAACCCTTAGGGTCTGGCCCCTGGGAGGGACCTTGAGAAGTCCTAGTGGTCAAGCCCCTATCCGTAGCTGGGAAGTCCCCCCTGAAAGCCCTGGCCTCATTCCTCATGGCTGGCCACTCCCACTCTCCACAACCAGCACCATCACTCTGCTTCTTCGGCTCACCCTCCACTCAGGCTGTCCTCTCTGCCTCAACTGGGTCATTCCTACCAAACCTTCATCACCCAGCCAAGGCATGCCCAGCGCTTGGCCAACAAGCTGTCCTGTATCTCTCAAGGCTAGATGAGATACTCCTGCTGCACTCTGGGTTAACTTCTAGTCCAGCTCTGATGCGGCCCTCATTCACACTCAGATATTTAGGAGGCACCAGCTCTGGGCTCTGTACAAGGCTGTAAGTACCAACAGGGAGGGCAGAAAAGCCAGGCTCCACTGCATGGTTTGGCCACCAACCTACTGAATAACATCACTCCTCCCTGAACCTCAGTCTCCTCATCTATAAAGTGGAAAAGATCCCACAGCTCAGCCTGACTTCCAGGCTTTAGCGAGGTCGGCAGGATGTGAAAGTACGCTGTAAACCGCCACTCACAATGAGTCATTGTTGTCGTGACCTGAGCCTCCTGGGGTCTGAGCTCATTTTTGTACATCCCATCCTCAGAGGTTCCCTCTCTCCTAGGGGGCTGGCAACCTGCTGGGGGTGAGCTTGGAAGTTCAGGCCTTTTAGGGGTTGGCACCTGGATGAGAAACTGGGCAGGAGCATAGCACAGAGAGATGGAAACTAGCATGAACTTTAAACAAAATCAGCTTATAAATCCTGCCACTCAGGGGCAGGAGCCTGGCACTGCCAGGGCAGAAAGGCAAGCCAGGCTGCTCTGAGGCAACAGGGCAAAGGCTTTAATGCCAAAGGGCTTTGGAATCAACAAGAAGCCACTGGAAGCAATGAGTAGGGGCAGAGGCAAAGGACACTGGGCTTGGGGACTGGTTATCTGGGTTCTGCTCTAAGTTGTTCTCTGACCTCAGTCAAGACCCTTCCCCCTCCAGGCTTTAACCTCCCAGCTGCATGCTGCGTGCATCAACACAGGTTGTACCCAAGGTCCTTTCCCACTGGGATAGTCTCTGCTGACTGTACTTGCCCTTCACAGCTTGGCACAGGGGGTCCAGTTCAGGCTGTGCCAGGGATGGACAGGGACAGCTGGCAAGGCTCTCAGACAGGCAGGGGAATCCTTGCTCACTGTGGGGTCCTTTTCCAGACTACGGAAGAGTCAAGGCCTGGAACGGAGCTAATCCAGTCTCTTCCCGCCACCGAGTAGGTGGAATTCACCCTTGGCCTTCTTTGCAAGCTGAGTGGTTAACACAGGTGCGGAGAACACAGGCTCTCTGACTCCTAGAAATCATCCTGCTCAAAGCCCTCCCTGTCCATATAGAGGGAGAAACTGAGGTACAGAGAGCACTACAGGCATGTTTGTGGCAGAGCCAGGATTAACACTGAGAATCAATCACCAGCTTTGTTATAAGTCTCAGGTAGGTCTCAGGTTTATCTGTTCATCATCCCATCAGCCAGACCTCTGCTTCCACGGATGGAGGCAAGCCTCAGTTTCCCTCTTGGAGCCAGGAAGACAGGAAGGTTTCTGGGTCAGAGCTCCATGAGTTATTTTGAACTGGGAATTAAGGAGGAGCAAGGATAGGGGGAAGGCACTATACGTGGGACAAAAGTCCTTCTCCCTGGACGAGGCACAGAGCAGAAATAGAATCATCCAGGTTCGGGAGAGTACTGCATGCTCAACAGGCAGAGAAGCTCGTGCTCAGGCGCAAGCAAAGCAGCAGAGGCTCAAGTTCAGTGAAAAATTACTGAATAGTGTCCCAGTGTGGGGCCTCTCGGGGCCTCAGGGGACTGATCATCAAGTTCATAGGACCACCTCTTCCCACCTGACTGGAGGGCAGGCAGTAGTAGGAAGAAGGCTCAGGACTTGAGGGTCCGCCCTTCCCTCTCTGTCTGTGCCTCAGGTTGTCCTCTGGGTCCAGGCTCTGACCTTCTGGGCTTGTCAGAACCCAAGGGGCAGCTGGTCCCACTGCCAGAAACCCGAGTAGTGTCTCCTGGGCCCTAACCCAGCTCGGAGGCCCCTTGGGGGAGCGACAGGAAGGGAGGGAAGGGCAGCAGAAGGCCGCAAATCTCCTCCCTGGTTGGCCCCTCCCAGCTCCGCCGAGGACAGCCCACACGCACCCGCTCTAGGGCCTGAAGAGGCTCTAGACCCGCGCTTCTCAAACTTTAAAGCGTATCGTAGTCACCTGGGCATCTTATTAAAAGACAAGTTCTATTTTAGCACGTCTGGAACACAGCCAGAGATTCTGCAAGTCCTAGGTGATGTCGATGATGTAAATCTGTGGGCCATTCTGCTGTGCAAGTAGCGGCCCTAGAGAGAATCTGCCTCTTAATGGTAAGAAAGCCAAAGGCCCAGAGAGGTCAAGTCACACGTCCATGGCCACACAGCGAGCAGCCCTTGACCAACGGAAAAAGGCACCTGCTACAGCTACTGCTAGATATTTCCCACCTCCGCCAGCTGGAATCAGTTGCCTGTCCCGGCCCTGGGGCTGTGTTTGTAAACTCGGCTGCCCCGCGTGGCTCAGCCCTCGGTCAGGGAGAGAGAGCCGCCCGGCCGAGCCTTACCCGCCTTCCTGCCTGCCGGCCTCTAAGTGTTCACCACCCGGCATCCCCAGTAGACCTGGGGCGCCCTGGGTCCCCAGCGGCGGAGCGGTTCCGCACCCGCCTTCCTTTCCGAAGGCAAACTTCTCCGCCGGCGCCCTTTACCTTTTTGGGGGGTTTGCAGCAGCTCAGTCTGCTGTGTCCGCAGCCCATCCTCCTCCGGGGGCTCCCGGACTCCGCCTCCCAACTCTGGGGCCCCCAGAGAACCCTGCCGTCCGAGCCCCGCTGCCCGCTCGGCGCCCGCCGGCCGGGGCAGCCGGCGAGACCCTGAAACTGAACCTGGAAGCGCAGACTTGAGCCGGAGCTGGGGCGGCCGCGCGCCGTAAATACCCGAAAAGCAGGGCCTCAGGGAAGCCCGTGGGGCTCGCCGCGCTGCCGCCTGAGACAGGTGATCAGAAACTTAGTAAATGACAGAAAACTCGGGTCAGGGCCAGAAAGGTACCAATGAACAATGGATTTCTTTCCAGACTCGCAGCAGAGAAAAGGCTAGGAAAAAAATTAAAACAACTATTTAGTAAACACAACAGCTGTCATTTATCCAGAGTTGTTTCTGTCCTGGCTTCCTTGCACATATTATTTCTATTTCTTGCCATCTCCTTGCCACAAAGGTATTATTAGTTCCTCCACTTTACAGGTGAGGAAAACGAGACTCAGCTGTGTGATCTGCTTATGCTCACCTAGCTAGTCAGGATCAAAGCCCAGATAAAAACCAGTTCTAACTCCAGAACCTAAGCTTTCAGCCATTTCCCTACAAACACATAATAATGTGAAAAGTAATTGTAATGATCTTTCCTCTGGGTCCATAACTCTTTCCAGCTCACACGCATCTGTAATATTCTACTGTATCCATTTTGAATAGAGGTTACCAATTACAACAACTCTGTGAGGTAGATAGGCAGATGCAGGGAGAATAAGGGACATACAATGTCAGAGCCTAGGAAAAAGAACTTTTGTTTACCCTTGTTTTGTTATTAGCTGAGGTTTCTGGGAGTGGCAATGCAGGACAACTTTGAAAGTCAGGATGAGTGGTATGTTAGAAAATGATGCACAGCCCAGAGACACTTAGAAAGATGTGTTGACGAAAGGGACTTAGGTCAGGGACGGCAAAAGTATGTGAGACTGCAAAAGAACTTCCCTTCCACAGAATAGACCAGTCACAGTAGGTTCCAAGAAAGGAAACCGAGGACACAGGTGATATTAGGTCCTTGGAAAGAAGAATAATAGAAGACGGTGATTCACAAAATGTGGCCCCCAAGTCAATTGCATCAGCACTACCAGAGATCTTTGTGAGAAACACAAATCCTCAGGACTTTCCAGTGGTCCAGTGGCTAAGACTCCACGCTCCCAGTGCAGGGGGCTCTGGTTTGATCCCTGTTCATGGAGCTAGATCCCACATGCCAAAACTGAGTTTGTATGCTGCAACTAAAGATCCTGTGTGCCACAACTGGCTGCAGCTAAATAAACAGAAATAAATATTTACAAAAAGAAACACAAATGCTTAGACCCCACCCAGACCTACATATCCTGAACTTGAGATGGGGCTCAGCAACCTCTAGCTTTCCAAGCCCTGCCAGTGATTCTGAGCCATGCTCAAGTGTGAGAACCACTGCTGCACAACGTGCTGAACAGGTAATGAGGAAAGAGTGTCTACTCAAATTATCAGTGACTGTGAAACAATGCTCATGATTTACTAAAAATCCAAACCAACAAACAAGCAAAAGACTAGAACAATCTAAATATCCAAGAAAAGGAGCTTGGTTATTATGATATACCCATGAAGATAGAATATCATGTAACCTGCTAACATACTGATAAGGATAACGTTTTAAAATGTCATAAAATGTAAAAAATTCATTCTTATAAAAAAAAAATGTTGGACTTCTGTGGTGGTCTAGTGCCAATGCAGGGGACAACGCTTCAATCCCTGGTCGAAGATTCCACATGTCACAGGCAACTAAGCTGGCGAGTCTCGACTACTGAGCCCACACACAGCAACCACTGAAGACTGCAAGCCCTAAAGCCCCACTCTGCAACAAGAGAAGCCACCACAAAGAGAAGCCCATGTACTGCAACTAGAGAAAGTCCATGGGCAGCAACTGAGACCCAGTGCAGCCAAAAATAAATAAATAAATGTATATATATTTTTAAAAGTGTTAATAGTGATTACCTCTAGATGAGGGTGAGATTTTGATTACTCGTTTTCTTATATTTAAAAAAATGAGTACGTACTTATTATAATAAAACATTTTATTGTGATAAGAAAAAGTTTTCTAAAAACTATGTTTTTAAACCCAGGCATGAGATTGAGACTAGTTTTCCGCCAGCAAATGGTAAGTATAAATACGTGAAATCCCAGAGCAATAGACAATGACTGTGAATGAATTAGGTAGAAAAACCATGTAAAGGGCCAACAGGGCCAAAAATGTGTAGGGAGATCATAACTAGCAATGCCCTCTGTGATCCTGAACCTCTTGTTTCTCCTTTGGGAGAGTTTCCCATCTGAACATCAAAGAATTGAGCTTTGTAAAATGGATCTCCAATTTTAATATCAGGAGTTGAAATCAATAACTTGGGCTGGGGGGTAGGAACCAGGAAGGCAAATTCTGTTTCTGAAGCCTCTGTTCTCACGAGCTCTTGCCTCCAGCTTCTTTAAGCTTCTTGGGAGACCAGGCTCAAATTTCCCACTTTCACACAACCAGCTTTTTGGCTACATGCTTTGAAGTTTCCGCTTGAGAAAGAAGCCCCAAGGGTTTTTTTTTTTTTTTTTTTTTTTTTTGCTTTAGGAATTTGAGTTTGAATAAGTTGCTAATGAGATTTTTAGAAGTTGTTGAGCCAGTCAGGTTAGGTTAGGTTTTGCTGCAGTGATGAAAAACATACAAGTTTCAGCAACTTATCGTGAGTGAAGTTAAGTTTTGCTCATACCATGTGAATCCAGTTTGGGGAGGCTGAGGGCTCTGCTTCACAGACATTCAACAGCATCCTAGGATGCAGCCATCCCAACACCATGGCTGCATGGTTTTTCAGGTCAAGAGAAGACAATATATGGAGAGTGGTGCATGGGGTCTTAAATCTTTCCACTCAGGAGTGACACACATTAAGTCCTCTCACATTTTATTGGCTAAAGCAAGTCCATGGTTAACTTCAAGGGGATGGAAAAGTGTAATGTGTGCCCCGAGGGAGAGGAGAACCAGAAATACTGGTGAACAGCAGAGAAGTCTATCATAGACAGCAATCAACAAGCAAATACTATGATGTGCCCATTTCTTGGGCAAGTAGGGTGACTAACTCATCGTGGTCTGCTCAGGATTTCCCACCTGTAGCACTGAAAGTCCCACAACCCAGGAAACTCCTCAGTACTAGGTACCCTGGAATTATGGCAAGGCATAGAGAAGACTCAGTTTTTGTCTTGAATTAGTTAAAATCTATTTTCTTGATATTAGACCTATACATAGTAAAAGATGGAAAATATAAAAACAGGTTATAAAGCAAATGTAAAGTTGCATAGTCCATGTGGGCAGGATTAGAATTAAAAGGAGATGAGACCATGGTGGATGGGGATAGGGAAGGAGGATTTCCTGGAGAAACACTAAAGCCAAAGGGCATTCATGGCAAAAGGAATCCTAGCGTCTCAGGTTGAGATGGAATCTGATGCTTTGCTTTCGTTGCTTGCAACTCAGATAAATCTTTTTTATAATTTCTCTTCTATAATAACCTGTGTTTGTGAAGTCTATGTTAAAATACTTCCAGTGATTACCTATTTTCCATATCTAGGGGGAAGGGGAGAAGCAAGAAGGAGTAATTACAAGAGGGAGGATCAGCTTATAGTCTTTGGGAACATGAATAGAATTTGTATCCTACCGTTGTGTGAAAACTGTATAATTCTTAATTATGGTGAATTGGTTCACAGTGCTTTTCAGGTCTACTATATCCTTCTACTTTTCTGTATATTCATTCTATTAATTTTTTGGAGTTTGATATCGAAACTCCAACTAAAAATCTTAATTTATCTACTTAAAAATAACTGTAATATACAGTGGAACTATAAATAACTCTGTTCTGTATTTTCCAAACCTCCTGTAAATGTGTTGTCATACTTTCATAATTTAAAAAATAAAAAAGAAAGAGGAAAAAATGGGGAGGATCAAGAGCATGGGTCAAATCAGGATAAATGTGGAGGCTGGGTAGCTGGGGAAGGAGGAGTGTGTTGGTGACTAAGTTGGTGTAAAAGAACAAAAGTTGAAGATGGGGTGAACAATTTTGGAGAAAGACTGGAAAGACCGATATGGGAATTATCTTGAACATCTTTCATGTGAAACTTACAATATACTCACACATAAAAAGTTTTGCCTAGAATTTCAAGAAGTTCACGGCTCCCTGCAGCCCACACACAGTGGGGCTGTGTGTGGATACCAGGTTAAGTACCTCTCAATGCAGTGATGGCTAAACATATTCTAGCCCTGAAAGTTTTCTCTGTGTGGGTTCCAACTGGGCCCAGTAGTTTCCCAAACATGTTGTCTGCAGGGAGTGACTTTCTTCACCATCTATCTGTGTGGTTATCATTCTACCTGCATATCAGGAAGCAGCTCAAATCCTTGCTTCTTCCAAAAGCCCTACAGCTCCTGTCCTACAACTCTCTTGTTTGTGTGCTCTGTGAGTCCTCCCGAATGGACTACAGGTTACACAGCTCTGCCGCCTCCCTCCTCACACCCCTGGTCCTTAGTAGGTCGTGGCAGAGACTTCTAGTCACCTTACTCAACTTCCATTCTTCCTTCTTCCTTAGTGACGGAATCCTGATATTCTCTGGGTCAGCGGTATGCTGGGGGAACATGCTACTTACTCAGCTAGTCAGTGATACGTAAGGGGACATTACTGGTTGGAGCTTCCAGGAAAACATGTAATAGAAAAATGACTCAGCTGGGAGCAGGACTCCCCTTTCCTTGCCCTGCTTTTCCTGCCTGAAATACAGACATGATGGCTGAATTACAGAAGCCATTTTATTACCCTGAGCAAAAAGGTGGAAGGATCCTTGATCTCTGAATTGATGCAGTCTCAGGATCAGCTTTGATCAACTCCTTCCTAATATTATCACATAATAGAATAAATAGCATATTTGTTTAAGCTACTGCCACTGAGATTCTGCAGTAGAATGCCATTTCTAATCAGTTCATAAGTCACTAATTAAAGTTCGTTATATTGAATTTAATTAGAATAATTTACTCTTGGAAATACTGCATGTACCCCAGCTTCAGTTCTAGGGGCAGAACAGGAGGCTCTGCTGAGAAAGGTATCCTGGATTTGCCAGACTCTTGACAAAAATGTTAGTTCTGACAGCTTCCTCTTGGAAATATATGTAACAGAAATAAATCAGAGGGGTCCTAAAATGGTTACATTCTTAGGCTTCTATTGAAGTGTTTCTCAAGGCGTGGGCAGATTGCTGTGCTACAGAATCATCTGGATCTTTTTGCCGTCTATTGTCAGGCCCTGCAGGGCTGAGTCTGAGGAATTTTCACACTAAAATTTGAACCTTATTTCTCCAGTGGTTGTGCTGGGTCATCTCTCCAGGGAATCAAATTGCTACATTAATCATATTGAGTTGGGTTGAACTGAATTAATGGGGAGGTCCTTGGAAAGGAGAAGTGAGCCTGAGTAATGATAATTAGCAAGAAGCCATCCCTGCCTATTTTCCCAGAAGACAAGTGGTTTGGGACTTGGGGCTTCCTTGGGAGAGGCAACAAGATTCATTTTACTGCTTCCTTTAAACCAAGAATGATTTCATGCCACAATCATTGTTTAGGGCTTCCCTGGTGGCTCAGTGGTAAAGAATCCGCCTGCCAATGCAAGAGAAGCAAGTTCGATCCCTGGAGTGGGAAGATGCCCTAGAGAAGGAAATGGCAACCCACTCCAGTATTCTTGCCTGGGAAGTCCTATGGGCAGAGGAGCCTGGAGGGCTACAGTCCACGGGTTTGCAAAAGATTGGATATGACTTAGTAACTAAACAACAGCAATCATCATTGGTTACTGCTTTCTCTGTTTGATGAAGTTCGGATGGAAGTTCTCAAGGGATTTCAAGGAGCTTCTTTGGTGATGCAGAGTAGGAGGGTACAGAGTATCGCCAAGGGATTCTAGGGAAAATTATTAATATACATCACCTCTTTAAGTGGGCTCTAGGGTCTAGAGGCTGCTAGTAATGAATAGTAGCAAACACTTTTTTGTTTTTTTTTGCATCAGTGGTTCTCAAATGTGGTCTGGGGATCAGAAGCATCAGCATTTCTTGGGAAATGGTTAGAAATGCAAATTTGGGGGCTCCAGCCCAGACCAGCTGCCTCAGAAATTCTGGGTAGGGGATCCAGGAATCTGTGTTTTACGAATCCTCCAGATAATTCTGATGTGGGCTTATGTTTGAACTAATTTCAACCTTATGTCTTCCTAACATCCATTTTTTAATGGGCTCAGAGATGAGAGATTGAATGGGGTCCAGGGCTGAGTCCATGAGTGTGTCCCACTTTCCATATTTTCTCACCTATGTCACCTGCTATGTAATCAAAATTTAAGCAATCCTTTTCTAACAGATAACTTGTCCTAAATTCCTCCTTCCTGGGAAATCTGGTGTTTCCTGCCCTGATGCCTCCTTCCTTGCTCAACTCCAACGGAAGCATCTTCCTCACAGGGAACTAACAGGAGCGAGAATTGGAAGATGATGAAGCAGGGACTGTTTTCTAATCAAAAATTGGAACACATGATTTAGCAAAGGAATTTGTGATATGTACATTTTTTATTTACCTGATTCTATTCACTTACTCTTTGCCAACATACTGGAATTTCTAGGATGTCCAAATGGCTTATGGGGACAAGGAGGCAGAATATTTTGTAAACAGGAGTAACCCAGAACATATGAGAGGTGTGATCCAGCTCCAAGGCTTAAAACTTGTCTACGAGACTGGGAAGGTACATAAATTAGGAGAGGCATAAGACAGGGATGGCGTGTAAACCGGGGACCACATACCCCTCTAAAAGAAGCACAAGAGGATGTGTAGTGGTGGACGGTGTTAGAAGGAAATGAAACCCCAAGCTGGCCTGACCTTCCAACTTTTCAAGAGAAACTAGAAATCTTGAGGAATTTTTAAAATCTGGTTTTCCTTTCCTCTCTCTCTCACACATATCATCATGCAAACTAAAGAAAATATTTGCAGGCGGTTACATCTCTTCTAGTCTAGGTAGGTAGATAATGTAACAAGGGGTATGGAAAAATACCATGGAAGCAAAAGGAGTAACCAACACTATCTGGGAGGAAAAGGAAGGGCAGGCTTCCCCAGGGATGTCACATTTGACCTGAGCTACGTAGACTAAGCAGGGATTCTTCTTATCAAGAAAGTGGGAAAGTATAGCTCTGTGAGGGGATGGCTGTGTTAACTGACCTTATTGTGCTGATTATTTTGCAATCTATATATGTATAAAATGAAAAGAAAATGGGGAAGAACACGTGTGCCCAGTGCTGGGTGGGTTTTCAGAGGGGCTCAGCTGCTCTGCGCGGATCCAGCGAGAGCAAGGAGGGTGGGGGACAGAGAGAGACCGGAGAACATTGAAATCTTGGCCAAGACGTTCTTACTTAATCATGTGGGCAGTGGGAGTGGCGCAGTCGGATTGGTGTTATTATTCACGGTCACTCTCGGGGCTTAGGTGGAGAGCGGACAGAAAGTGCTCTTCCGAAGCTCTCAAACATCTCCTGGAACTGTTCAGGAGGGAATGGGGACGGTTCCCAAAGGCAGTTGGGTCTAGAAGGCCTGCAGCCCCCAGGTCTGGCTCAGGTCCCGCCCCTGCTGAGCTTCCAGGCAGAGATAATATGGTAGGGAGGCGGGAGCTGCACTGAGGCTGAACATGAGTGTCTGCCCCGGAGTAGGCGGGTAGGCGGGGAGCAGTTTCCTCTCCTCTCGCCTAGGAGGCGGCTGTAGCAGCCGGCAGTGTTGTGGTTACCAGGGCCTTGGGTTACAGCACATATTTTTTTTTTTTTTTTTTTAAACCGTTGCAATACCTTTTAAATCAGGGCCCTGGACAGGATCCAAGGACAGTAGCAGGACCAGTTCCTATGATGCTTCTTAAAGAAGCAGCTGCTGAGGGAGGGAGCTGGAACCTGGACTGCTGGGGGAGCCCGAGGTCAGGAAGGCCTTGGAAGTTGGGCAAGGTGGGAAGATCAGATCTTCAGGTCACCCCACTGCCACTGTGCCTTTTTCAAGGCACTTTTGCATCTCAAGCACTTGAAAATGATCAGTGCTGCTGGAAAACTAGAAGCAGTGGGTAGAGCAATCGGGGATTGTTGAGGGTCCAGCTTCTTGCTTCCCAAAGACCTTCCAGCTGGTCTAAGATTCAGGGGTCCAGCATGGCAGGGAGTTTGAGGTCCTCATTGAGGGAGGCTAACACTGGGAGGTAAAGCATGTTGGAGAAAGCACGCAAGGACTTGCTGGGGTAGGGGTCTTGAGGGAATGTATGCTCAGATCCATTGTGACTGTGACTGGAAGAAGTCTTTTTTGTGGTCCCCTTTCAGACATGGGGACACTGTCTGATGGCTCAGACGGTTAAGAATCTATGACCCTGCAATGCAGGAGACCTACGTTCGATCCCTGGGTTGGGAAGATTCCCTGGAGAAGGAAAGGCTACCTATTCCAGTATTCTTGCCTGAAGAATTCCATGGACAGAGGAGCCTAATGGGCTACAAGTCCATGGGGTTGCGAAGAGTTAGACAAGACTGAGCGGCTAATTTTTTTTTTCCAGACACAGAAATTCTTCCTCAAAGGAATCAAGATTGGCACACAAGAGACTTGCATTCTGGTACATGTTGGTGGGAATATAAAATGGTACAGTCGCTATGAAAAACAGTATGGAGGGTTCTCAAAAAATTAAAAAATATGGTAATATAATCACGCAATCTCACTTCTGGGTATATATTCAAAATAATTGAAATCAGGATGGTGAAGAATTATTTGCACTCCTAATGTCCACTGTAACATTATTAACAAAAGCCAAGATATGGAATCAGCCAAAGGTCTGATGACAGATAAATGATCGTATGCATACAATCAAAGTTTAGGTAGCCTTTAAAAAGAAATTCTGCCACTTGGGACAACATGGCTGAACCTGGAAAATATTGCGCTAAGCAAAAAGAACCAGTCACAGAAGGACAAATATTGCATGAATCCACTTATATGAGGTATCTCAAATAGTGTCTTAGAAGCAGAGAGGAGTTCGGTGGCACCAGAGATTCTGTGGAACGATACAGTGTCTGGAGTTAACAGTAGTATTGTGCACTTGAAAGTTTGTTAAGAGAGTGGATCTCATGGTAAGTGTTCTTGCCACAAAAACAAAACCAACAAAAACAAAAAACAAAGGGGAGCAAGGAAAATTTTAGAAGTGATGGACATGTCTGTTACCTTGATTGTGGTGATGGTTTCAGGGGTGCATGCATATGACCAAACTCATTCTGTCATATAGATTAAATATGTACAGGTTTTTTTTTTATTTTGCATATAAAGTATACCTTAAGAAAGTTCTCTCAAAAAAGAGAGAGACTTTCATTCTAATCTTTAACTTGCTATTGGTTTCCATTTTGACCCTGGATAATTCACATACATTCCCTTCTCAGGCCTCACATCCCCCCACCCAACACTTTACCTAGTGCCAGGCATGGAGTAAGCTCTAGCAAAATCTGTTGAACAAATGTATGAATGGTTGAATTAGCTGAATTGGGTCCGAAGTTGGACTGGGATCAGCAGGCTTCAGAGGCTACCTGAACCTCCTGAAATTACATTCACAACTGTACATGTATGAGCAATTCTGTTTTTTCTGGGTAGAAGGTCTGTAGCTTTAATCACTCTTGCCATAATTTACTGAGGATTTGTTATGACAGGCTAAGGTCTGTACATATTTTATCACATTTAATCTTCAGGAACCATGATGGAGGTTGCAGGTGGGGACAGGAGGGGGTTACTATTTCCACTTTACTGAAGTGGAAACTCAGGTTTGGGAAGTGTAAGGACTTGTTTAGGGTCGTGTGCCGGAGCTGAACTCAGGTCCATCACACTCCACAACATAAGCTCTAAACCACCGTGGTAAATTACTACACCTTCTCAAAGAGATCTGTGACCCCAAAAGATGAAGAAAAAACATTCCAGGATCCTGGAATTCTATTTCTCTGCAGGACTGTGGGGAATGGGGAGAAGGGTGGAGGTGGAGGAGGAAGCCAGCCAGCCAGCCAGAGCAGGACAGCACCCACACCAGCAAGGGCTGCTATTTAGAGCAGCCCCAGAGCCCCCAGAAAGGATGATAAGGGGCAGGGCAGAGAAGAGCAGTTGTAAGAGGAGCCCAGGGAGGGGGGGCTCTCTCCTCCCCCGCCCCTGCTGCCTCCAGCTCACTCTGTCGCCTGATGTCTAAATAAGGCTTAGAGGCACATTCTAGGCAGCTAAAAATAAACTCCGGCTCCCCCTCCTGCCCTTGGGCTCTGGCGACCTCCCCGGTCCCATCAGGGCTCCCCTGGTCAGGACCAGCTCTCGGAGCATGGACCCCAGGGTTCTGGTGGGAATGCTTCCCACAGCAATATGACCTGGACCAGAAGTCAGGACCCCGCGCACCAACTCGTGGCTCTGCCCTAACAAACCTGGGCAAGTCTCTCTTTTTCTCTGAACCTCAGTCTCCCCACATGTCAAAAGCAAGCATTAGATGAATGATGTGAAGCCCTGGCATTTTTGAATGAATTTCGGGATCCCACACTTTGGGTCAACTTCAGAGTGTGCCCACTGAGGTTATTTAGGGATATCTGTCTTACAGACTTATTTTTAACTTACACAGTTTTTTTATTACGATCTGAATTCTCTACCCATCCTTAACGATTTGAAACATTCACATAAAAATCTGGATTCCCAGCTTCCCTTGAAAAACCAGGTCTGTCCACACTGCGCCAGTGTGTCAGGTAACAAAGATCCCGAATTGGGTAGCGGTCTCCCCCTACTGGCGGCATGAATATACTACAGGTGGTTGCTGACAGTTACTCATTTCCGCCCAACCCTGCAGGGGGTGAGGTGCCTGAAGCAATAGAAGTGAGTACACTGATTGCTGGCGGATTGCATCCCAGGGTTGGGACATTGGCATTGCTTTGCCCAGCAAATGCTTGTTGAATGAGTGAATGAATTAGATAGCTAATAGAAATCTTTGGAAACTGTTATTAATATTACCAAACCAACTCAGATCTGCTCCTCCAATGTGCAGGAAAGCCAATGTACTGACACGGGTGTGGTAGTGAAGAAAAGAACAGCACTTCCTGCAGGGTGCCACCGTCGGGAACTGGGAGACAGGCCTCAGAGGTCCACTCCAGTGCAGTCAGACTAGGGGTTTCTGTAAGGGGAGGAACAAAGAGGTTGGAATTAATTATCCTTGTGACATTTCTGTGACATTTCTTAATCGTAATTTCAGGAGGTCAGGATATCTCTGGTTTATGATTCTCGAGCCAGGAGATCCATGGCTCGGGGGTCTATTAGCTCATCTTGCCTCTCGAGAAACAACCTGAGTGTGTACATTAATAATATCTACAATTGGGCTAGTAATTTTGGTACATTAACATGTTATTGACAACAGCAATTTTAGTTATCTGACTCTAGTTGATTAGTGTTCAGTTAGTACAGGCTTGAGGTCAGAGAGGACAAGAAAGAGAATAAAGTTTTGGATAGAGAGGGAGTTCAGTTTTAGGGGGACTCAATTTCAATTGTAAAGGCAGACATGAAGGAGTTTTGACCAAGGTGCTGCCCAGCTGGAATCTGTTGCATTGTGACCCTGTCCCTAGCCCTTAGAAGGGACAAAGTTCCTAATACTCTCCCTCTCAATTAGGCATTGCCCTCCTTCCTCATAAGTCAGTGGGGTTGTCCTTGGTTGGAAGGTTACCAGCAAAAATAGCCAAGGTCTGTTTGATTCAAACTATCTTGAGAGCCACTTTGGAGGCTAGTGAAGGGCCAGGGAAGGAGTCTGGAGGAAGGGTAGGAAAGGTTGAGGAGAGCTGTTCAAAGAACAGGCTTTAGGCCAGACTGCCTGGATCCACCCAGTTCCCCTTGGGCAGCTCACTGGAGCCAGACACTTCACAGAACCAAAGGGTGCTGCATCTGCATTGACCTTCAGACATCATGGAATTCATCCTGCCTCGACATGTAGCAGGGCAATGAGGTGTAGAGTGAGAACCTGGCAACAGCTGAAGCTTTGTCCTTTCTGCTCTGTTTCAGTAAACAGAGGAGAAGGAAATAAGTTCACCAGACGCCTTTCTTGGGAGGAAATAGAGATTCCATCTGTATTCTACCCCTACAACTCAGGGGTGGAGAGTGTCTGGTCCTGACCCTGGCTACCCTGTAGTCTCCTGGATAACCCTGGCCTTATCAGCAGCTTCTTAGAAACAGATTCTTGGACTCTACCCAGACCTGCTGAAGCATAATCTGCATTTTAATGAGATCCCAGGTATTGTGCATGTTTATTACCGTTAGAGAAAAGCTGCTTTGTCCAGTAGCTCTCCAAGTTGGCTGCACCTAGGAATCATCTGGGCATTACTTTAAAAAATTGTTGCTGCCTGGGTCCCACCCTGGGGTGCAGCCTGGGCCTGGACTCCTAGGTGGTTTGCTTAAGGCTCTCCTGGTGATTCCAGTGTATAGCCACCACTGAGAATCACAGCTCTAGGCCAAGGCTCTAATGAGATGAAAATTTGGGGGAATGAAAGCAATGCAAATTTGAAAGGGGCGTTCCACCCTGGGCACTCCTGTGGCACCTTCCGCAGCCCTGCCGGGCCTGCCCGAGTAGTCCACCCTCTGCTCCCCAAGGCCCTGTCAGGCCTCCAACTGCTTTCATGATTCAGAAGGGTGAAGTGAGAAAGGGGCTGTGCTTTTGCAGTGCCAGAGGTGTGACCCTGAGCGAGAGGCCAGAAACCTGTATTATCATCCCACTTCTGCTGGGTAGCCTTGGGCAAGGTCTGTCCCTCTCTGGGCTTCAATTTCTTGATCTCTAAAATGGGCTAGCCAAAGGGGATTGAAATGACTTCCAGAGCATTCCTACCAGTTTTCTACAGGTATGTATGTATGTGTTTTAAAAAATTTATTTGTTTTTAATCGAAGGATAATTGGTTTACAGTATTGTGTTGGCTTCTACCAACCATCAACATGAACCAGCCATAGGTCCACCTATGTGTATGTGTGTTTAATTGCTCAATCAAGTCCAACTCTTTGCGACCCTTTGGACTGGACTGTAGCCCGCCAGGCTTCTCTGTCCATGGGATTTTTCAAGCAAGAATACTGGAGTGGGCCACAATTTGCTCTTCCAGAGGATCTTCCAGACCCAGGGATCAAACCTGTGTCTCCTGTATTGCAGGCAGATTCTTTACCAGCTGAGCCATTAGGGAAGCTCAATCTACATGTATAGACAGACTCTCAAAGTTGAAAGGGACCTTGGGGATCATCTAGCTTGATCTTACTTTCTAACAAATGGGGAAACTGAGGCCCAGTAAGGTTAAGGGCATCAGGAAGCTTGCACAAACCTCTCATCCTCATCCATCAGAGGGCAGACAGAATGAAAACCACAATCACAGAAAACTAATCAAAATGATTACATGGATCACAGCTTTGTGTAACTTAATGAAACTATGAGCCATGCCATGTTGGACCACCCAAGATGGACAGGTCATGGTGGAGAGTTCTGACAAAGCATGGTCCACTGGAAAAGGGAATGGCAAACTACTTCAGTATTCTTGCCTTGAGAACCCCATGAACAGTATGAAAAGGCAAAAAGATAGGACACTGAAAGATGAACTCCCCAGGTCGGTAGGTGCCCAATATGAGATCAGTGGAGAAATAACTCAAGAAAGAATGAAGAGGCTGAGCCAAAGCGGAAACAAGGCCCAGTTGTGGGTGTGTCTAGTGGCGGAAGTCAAGTCCGATGCTGTAAAGAGCAATACTGCATAGGAACCTGGAATGTTAGGTCCATGAATCAAAGTAAATTGGAAGTGGTCAAACAGGAGATGGCAAGAGTGAACACTGGCATTTTAGGAACCAGTGAACTAAAATGGATGGGAATGGGCGAATTTAATTCAGATGACCATTATATCTACTACTGTGGGCAAGAATCCCTTAGAAAAATTGGAGTAGCCATCATAGTCAACAAAAGAGTGTGAAATGCGGTACTGGGGTGCAATCTCAAAAATGACAGAATGATCTCTGCTCATTTCCAAGGCAAACCATTCAATATCACAGTAATCCAAGGCTATGCACCAGCCACTAATGCCAAAGAGGAAGAAGTTGAACAGTTCCATGAAGACCCACAAGACCTTCTAGAACTAACACCAAAAAAAGATGTCCTTTTCATCACTGGGAACTGGAATGCAAAAATAGGAAGTCAAGAGATACGTGGAGTAATAGGCAAGTTTGGCCTTGGAGTACAAAATGAAGTAGGGCAAAGGCTAACAGAGTTTTGCCAAGAGAAGGCACTGGTTATAGCAAACATCCTCTTCCAACAACACAAGAGACGACTCTACATATGGGCATCA
Source organism: Okapia johnstoni (assembly GCA_024291935.2). Lineage (NCBI taxonomy): Eukaryota > Metazoa > Chordata > Mammalia > Artiodactyla > Giraffidae > Okapia > Okapia johnstoni. The sequence continues at coordinate 54,227,939 of CM044316.1, forward strand.
CCAGATGGTCAATACTGAAAACAGATTTATTATATTCTTTGCAGCCTAAGATGGAGAAGCTCTATACAGTCAGCAAAACAAGACTGGGAGCTGACTGTGGCTCAGATCATGAACTCCTTAATGCAAAATTCAGACTTAAATTGAAGAACGTAGAGAAAACCACTAGGCCATTCAGGTATGACCTAAATCAAATCCCTTATGATGATACAGTGGAAATGACAAATAGATTCAAGGGATTAGATCTGATAGAATGCCTGAAGAACTATGGATGGAGGTTTGTAACATTTTATAGGAGGCCATGATCAAAACCATCCCCAAGAAAAATAAATGCAAAAAGGCAAAGTGGTTGTCTGAGAAAGCCTTACAAATAGCTGAGAAAAGAAGAGAAATGAAAGGCAAAGGAGAAAAGGAAAGATATTGCCATCTGAATGCAGAGTTCCAAAGAATAGAGGGGAGAGAAGAAAGCCTTCCTAAGTGAATAATGCAAAGAAATAGAGGAAAACAATAGAATGGGAAAGACTAGAGATCTCTTCAAGAAAATTAGAGATACCAAGGGAACATTTCATGCAAAGATGGGCTCAATAAAGGACAGAAATGGTATGGACCTAACAGAAGCAGAAGATATTAAGAAGAGGTGGCAAGAATACACAGAAGAACTGTACAAAACAGATCTTCATGACCCAGATAATCACGATGGTGTGATCACTCACCTAGAGCCAAACATCCTGGAGTGTGAAGTCAAGTGGTCCTTAGGAAGCATCACTATGAACAAAGCTAGTGGAGGTGGTGGAATTCCAGCTGTGTTATTTCAAATCCTAAAGGATTATGCTGTTAAAGTGCTGTAGTCAATATGCCAGCAAATTTGGAAAACTCAGCAGTGGCCACAGGACTGGAAAAGGTCAGTTTTCATTCCAATCCCAAAAAAGGGCAATGCGGAAGAAAGTTCAAAGTACCACACAAGGGCATTCATTTCACATGCTAGCAAAGTAACGCTCAAAATTCTCCTAGCTAGGCTTCAACAGTACATGAACTGAGAACTATCAGATGTACAAGCTGGATTTAGGAAAGGCAGAGGAACCAGAGGTCAAATTGCCAACATTTGCTGGATCACAGAAAAAGCAAAAGAATTCCAAAAAGATATATACTTCTTCTTCATTCATGCTAAAGCCTTTGACACTGTGGATCACAATAAACTGTGGAAAATTCTTAAAGAGATGGGAATACCAGACCACCTTATCTGCCTTCTGAGAAACCTGTATTCAGGTCAAGAAGTAACAGTTGGAACTGGAAATGGAACAGACTGGTTCCAAATCAGGAAAGGAGTATGTTAAGGCTGCATATTGTCACCCTGATTATTTAACTTATATGTGAAGTACATCATGTGAAATGCCAAGGTAGATAAAGCACAATCTGGAATCAAGATTGCCGGGAGAAATATCAATAACTTCAGATGTGCAGATGACACCACCTTTATGGCAGAAAGCGAAGAAAAACTGAAGAGCGTCTTGATGAAAGTGAAAGAGGAGAGTGAAAAAGCTGGCTTAAAACTCAACATTCAAAAAATTAAGATCATGGCATCTGATCCCATCACTGCATGGCAAATAGATGGGGAAACAACGGAAACAGTGACAGACTATTTTGGGGGTGGCTCCAAAATCACTGTGGATGGTGATGGCAACCATGAAATTAAAAGATGTTTGCTCCTTGGAAGAAAAACTATGACAAACTTGGACAGCGTATTAAGAAGCATCACTTTGCTGACAAAGGTCCATATAGTAAAATCTATAGTAGTCATGTTTGGATGTGAGAGTGGATGTGAGAGCTGACTGAAGATGTAGGTAACCCAGAGCAACGGAAAATAATCTTTGCCTATAGACAGTCATTTTTTGTCCTGTGACTTGTTAAATTGACTTCTCTCCCCCACTATGGAAGAGGCTAATTTTGCCTCCATATGTACTTTTATCTCAATTCGTGATCCATACTTAGGGATACTCATACTCTCAAAAGTATGAGAGTTATGATTTTACCTTTTTAAAAATTTAAAAAGAATTTAATAATAAGAATAGTCAAGATTTAAAACCAGTTCAGCTCAGTTCAGTTGCTCAGTCATGTCTGACTCTTTGCAACCCCATGGACTGCAGCATGCCAGGCCTCCCTGTCCCTCACTATCTCCTGGAGTTTGCCCAAATTCAAGTTCATTGAATCGGTGATGCCATCCAACCATCTTATCCTCTGTCGCCCTCTTCTTCTGCCTTCAATCTTTCCCAGCATCAGAGTCTTTTCTAATGAGTCAGCTCTTTGCATCAGGTAGTCAAAGTACTGGAGCTTCAGCTTTAATATCAGTCCTTCCAATGAATATTCAGGGTTGATTTCCTTTATGATTAACTGGTTTGATCTCCTTGCTATCCAAGGAACTCTCAAGAGTCTTCTACAGCAGCACAGTTACAAAGCATCAGTTCTTTGGCTCTCTGTTTTCTTTATGGTCCAACTCTCACATCCATACATGACTACTGGAAAGACAATAATAGCTTTGACTAGACAGACCTTTGCTTTTTAATACACTGTCTAGGTTTGTCATAGCTTTCCTTCCAAGAAGCAAATGTGTTCTAATTTCATGGCTGCAGTCACCATCTGCTGTGATTTTAGAGCCCAAGCGGAGAAAATCTGTCTCTGCTTCTGCTTTTTCCCCTTCTATTAGCCATGACGTGATGGGACCAAATGCCACTATCTTATTAGTTTTTTTCAACACTGAGTTTTAAGCCAGCTTTTTCACACTCCTCTTCTTGTATCTCCTCACATCTAGACAAGCACTAAAATCCTTCATGGTGATGACTGTTCCTTATGACTAGCAAAAGCTTCAGGAGACTAGCAGAAATCTTCTGGAAAGATATGTGCATGACTGCCTGTATTCCCCCTTCACCAAAATCTCATACATACTGACCTTCCCTGCTGCTTCTTTGGAGTAGTTTATCAGAGCTATCTGAAGTGCTGCAGTCCTTGGGCTGCAGTCCTCATTTTGCCCCCAATAAAGCTTAACTTGAAACTCTCAAATTGTGCCCTTTTTCTTTTAAGTAGACACCTTCGAGTTGTTCTACAGGAAGCAAGGTTTGCTTTGTTTCCAGTCACTGTGTCTCTGGCCTTCCACAATTGCATCCAAAGCCCTTCAGGTGGAGATGTCAGGTACTCTAATCCCCAAGGAATGTGCCTGTTCATTGAGAGGTTCTTCTAGGTGGCCAGGAGATTTGGCCTTTAATTGCCCAAGACCCCATTGACATCTAACAAACTGTGGAAAATTCTTAAAGAGATGGAAATACCAGACCACCTCACCTGCCTCCTGAGAAATCTGTATGCAGGTCAAGAAGCAACAGTTAGAACCGGACATGGAATAACAGACTCGTTCCAAATTGGGAAAGGAGTAAGTCAAAGCTGTATATCATCACTCAGCTTATTTAACTTATATGTGGAGTAAATCATGTGAAATGCCGGGCTGGATGAAGCACAAGCTGGAATCAAGATTGCTGGGAGAAATATCAATAACTTCAGATGTGCAGATGACACAACCTTTATGGCAGAAATCAAATAGGAACTAAAGAGTCTCTTGAACAAAGTGAAAGAGGAGAGTGAAAAAGTTGACTTAAAACTCAACATTCAGAAAGTTAAGATCATGGCATCTGGTCCCATCACTTCATGGCAAATAGATGGGGAAGCAATGGAAACAGTGACAGACTTTATTTTCTTGGGCTCCAGAATCACTGCAGATGGTGACTGCAGCCATGAAAGTAAAAGACACTTGTTCCTTGAAAGAAAAGCTATGACCAACCTAGACAGCATATTAAAAAGCAGAGACATTACTTTGCCAAAAGAGATCTGTTTAGTCAAAGCTATGGTTTTTCTAGTAGTCATGTATGGATGTGAAAGTTGGACTATAAAGAAAGCTGAAGGCCAAAGATTTGATGCTTTTGAACTGTTGTGTTGGAGAAGACTCTTGAGAGTTCCTTGGACTGCAAGGTGATCAAACCAGTTAATCATAAAGGAAATCAGTCTTGAATATTCATTGTAAGGACTGATGCTGAAGCTGAAACTCCAGTACTTTGGCCACCTGATGTGAAGAACTGACTCATTAGAAGAGACCCTGTTTCTGGGAAAGATTGAAGGCGGGAGGAGAAGGGGACGACAGAGGATGAGGTGGCTGGATGGCATCACTGACTCGATGGAAATGAGTTTGAACAAGCTCCAGGAGTTGGTTATGGACAGGGGGGCCTGGAGTGCTGCAGTCCACGAGGTCGCAAAGAGTCAGACATGACTGAATGACTGAACGGAACTGATTGACGTCTTGTGTGAAGGAGTGTGCCTGAGGCTGAGGGAATGGAGTCTTTAGGAGCTGGAAGGAAATAGTGTAGTCCTGCACTCTGCAGTCCTGCAATCCTTGCCATTGCCTAGCTCTGAGACTGAAGAAGGAACCCTGAAGGAGTCAGAGACACAGACATCAATTATTGGACAGGGAATCTTATAAATCAGAGGCAAAGGACCTGGAACGATCCCCCACTGAGTACCAATGGCAAAAGGCATGACACAGCTGCAATCTCCACTACACAGGGGAGGAGGAGGCTATTAGTTGCAGTGGACATGATGTCAAAAGGGCTCCTTGGATGCCAAGGGGACTTGTAACTCACCTCTCCCACAGCTCTTTGGGTAGGCAATCCTTGCAGGCAGTCACTGTTTCCTGTGGATGACTGAACATGCTGGAGCTGTTCTGGTTAGAGGACTAGAAAATTATTAGCTTGATCATGAAAGCTTCTTAGGTGGCTCATTGGCAAGGAATCCGCCTGCCAATGCAGGAGAGGAAGGAGACATGGGTTTGAACCCACTCCAGTATTCTTGCCTGGAAAATCCCATGGACAGAGAAGCCTGGTGGGCTACAGTCCATGGGGTTGCAAAGAGTCGGACACAACTGAGCACGAACATGCACACCAGCTGATCATGCAGGTAACTGCTGATTAAAATTTCACCTTATACATATATATAAGGGAATATTAACCATTAAAAAACAACCATTTGCAGCAACATGAATGAACCTAGAGAGTGTAATTCTGAGTGAAGTAAGTCAGCCAGAAAAAGAGAAATATCTCATGATATCCCTTATATGCAAAATCTAAAAAAAGATGATACAAATGAACTTATTTACCAAACAGAAACAGACTCATAGACTTAGAGAAAGAACTTATTGTTACAGGGACTGGGGTGGATAGTTTGGAACTTACATGTACACACTGCTATATTTAAAATGGATAATCAACAAGGACCTACTGTATAGTGCAGGGGAACTCTGCTTAATACTCTGTTATAATCTAAATGGGAAAAGAATTTGAAAAGGAGTGGATACAATATATGTATAACTGAATCACTCTGCTTTACTCCTGAAGCTATCATAATATTGTTAATCAACTTTACTCCAATATAAAATTTAAAACTTTTAAAATAAAATAACTTTCACTTTAGGAAGGGGAGATAATCATGCAGATAATGTAAGGGTGAGGCAGGGCCAGATTGGGCAAGGGATATACAGAAGCAAGAGAGGAGCCATCGTATGGGGTCTGACCATGCAAGTGGATAATAGGATAGTGGGGCCTTGACAGGTGCAAAGAGGAAGCAGGAATGATGCTGGAAGAGAGTTGTGCAGCCCCCTTCTGGCTTCCTGGTGAGGCTCCAGGGCATCCACCACCTACACGTCCACCAAGGAGCACAGTTCCAAGGACACCTCTTATACCTCTTTGAGAACAGCTTCAGGAGAAGTGTATTCTAGTTTTATTCCTGCTATGTGACATTGGGAGCTTCCCCAGTGGCTCAGTGGTTAAGAATCTGTCTGCAACGCAGGAGCTGCAGGAGACTTGGGTTCAATCCTTGGGTTGGGAAGATCCCCTGGAGGAGGCATGGCATGACATTGCATATCTTGGCATGGCAACCCACTCCAGTATTCTTGCCTGGAAAATCCCATGGACAGAGGAGCCTGGTGGGCTACATACAGTCTACAGGGTCGCAAAAAGTCGGAAGCAACTGAAGTGACTTAGAATGCATGCATGTGACATTAGACAAGGCCTCTCACTCAAGGGGCCTAAAATTGCACTTGTGTATAATGAAGAGGTTGTGCTAGATGAGAGAGGGAAGGGGTTATCAGAATGGGAGGAAGGTGTGCAATTACAAAAGCATATTAAAAGGTCAGGTGAAATCTGGAGCTTAGTTAATACATCAATGTGAGTTCTTAGTTTTTATAAAAAATACCCTATATCTTAATGTTAACAATGGGGAAAACTAGGAGAGAGTTTTGTGCTATTTTGGCAATTTTTCTGTAATGGAAAATTAATTCCAAAATAAAATATTTCTTTTAAAAGATGATTAGGTTGTTTTAAATTCTATTCATGCCTTCATTTATTCAATAAAGATAGATTGCCTACTATGTGTCAGACACTGGGTACACATTACTAGTGACCATAAGCCATGGTTTTACCCCCTGTGGGGTTTACAATCTAGTGGTAATTTGGCAGGAATAGTATACCTACTGCTTTTTTAAAAAATCGAACCTGAACTACAAAGTGTAATAGCTTAAGGAAATCTTGGCTGATGAGATATATATAAGCAGAATCCCTGCTCTATCAGTTCTTAGTCGTGTGACCTTGGCAAAGCTAACTTACCTTATCGTGTATGTTTCTTCAGTGGTAAAATGGAGCAAAAAAATAGAGTCCCTATTTTACAGTGCTTGGTATGCATTAAAGCACTTAATAAATTGCTATTTATCATTATAATAATTATTAAAAAGACAGTGATTTGTAACGCGGCTATGGGGAAGAGTAGTATAGACAGGGAGCAAGACATTTTTGTCAAGAAAGACTTGGATGTGAAAATATGATGGTGCTTCAGGCAGTGACGGTAACAGCGGTGAGTTCAGAAGCAACAGCCCCGCCCCTCCCTCGCACTCTGGCCCGCCCCAAGTTCCGCCCCTCCTAGCCCCGCCCCGCCCCTTTCCTCCTCAGGAAGGCGGGGCCTGACGTCCATGCATAAACCGAGGGCCTAAACGAGAAACCTCTAGGGGGCGGGGCCGGGAGAGTTCTGTCCAATCACCGGCCCCGAAATCTCAGATCCGGAGGGGGCGGGGCACATTGGGAAGTGGCCGCATTCAGCTTTGCATAGCAATACACAGCTTTCCATAACAAACACGGGCAGGTATTTAACAGAGTCGTCGCCTCCAAGAACCTGCAGTTAACCAGGCGAGGACCCACCCTTTACAATGACCCCCGTGTTGCAGGCTCCCTTCCTGATGTCCCTGGGCTTGCTTCTTGCCGGCCCAGCGCTTCCTGCACGCATTCTCCAGAACCGGGTGAGTGCTCTCTCCTTTAGGAGGCTGCTGCCAGCATCCCTGCCTAGCTCGGGCTGTGCGGCTTAGGGTGGGATAAGGAGGTGGCCTCTCCGGTCTCTAGAATTACTTTTTTGCAGTAGAACTTCCCAAGGTCACTAATCGTGGGACTCTGAGTGGGTCCTTTTCTCTTTGCGCGTTTCAGTTGGGTTTCGTTTTCCCTATCTGGCCGTGCTCTGCTCCAGACTGTTTTGGAAGGATTAATCTCACTCCCTCCTGTACTCTCCTGTCCTCTTTCCAAATGTCTGAGTGAAATTTTGCAGAATTGCAAGACCAATTCTCTACCCCCAGGCTCAGAGACTTAGCCCCATTTACATGTCCCCTCTTTTACCCCGTGAGAAGGCCTGGCACCCATCTGCTCCCCTCTGTACTTCTCTGAGGCTGCCTGTTCTGGTGGGTGGGTGGTTCTGAGAGGCTCTTCAGGCCAGAAGGTCCAGACTTGCCCCTCTGGCAACAAAGCTGCAGCCCTGCTCCTGGGTGTGAGTCATGGAGAGACTCCAGCTTACAAATTTCCCCCTTGTCTTCTCAGTCACTGTGCTCCAGACCCTTGGGAAAGGGAAGTTCTATCATTTTGAGAAGTAGAGAAGCCTAATTCCATGGCCTCTGCTGCACAGCTAGGGGTCAGACACTTGATATCTCTGGCAGCAAGGAGAGAGGCCCAGCCTAGGTACCCTCCCTCCAACCAGCTTGGAAATGTTTGTCAGAGCCAGGAATAGGGCAGTATGGGGGAAAGGGGAGTAGGACTAGGAGGCTTGGCTTCTGATCCCTCCTCTATCTCTAATCCATGGGCGTGGCATTTGGACTCCTTAAGCCTTGGTCTCCTTCCAAAACAGTCTGTAAAATGGGCTTGATAATACCAGCCTGCCTTTCTCAGTGGTTGTGGATGAAGGGAAATGCTTCCCTGGATAGAAAAGCTCTTAAATCTTAAACTCAGAAAGTGATAGATGCGCTCAGTCTCACCCTCCCCAGGGGCAAAGAGTCTATTTTGCCAATTGAATGGAGGAAAAAAGAGCTCTTGGCTTTATTGTCCCAGAGAATTCACAGTTAGTCGCTGAGTGTAGGTTGAGAATGTTTCTCTGGGCTCCAGATCTGACCACTATGGGGTGGAATCCAGCTAAGGCTGGAACTTTCCCTGTGTCCCCACTCTCCTTCATATCTTGGCTGTGGTTGCCATCCCAGACCCGAGTGTCTTAGGTTGGCAGTTTTGGAGAGGCCATGAGACATCAGGGAGTTAACCCACCTTACCCAGCCCCAGGGAGGATGGTGCTCATCTGAGATTCCACAGTAAAGGGTACTTCTTTCCATCCTTATCTTCTGTCATCTGGGTTTTCTCTGGGCTCATGTGATTTGGAACCCTGACCCTGAGGCCCTGGGCCACATGAAGGCTTGTGGTGACAGTAAGCAGTGAGCATCAGGAAACCAGTTTGAGTCTCAGTTCCTCTTCTAGCATTAACTGGGTCTCATGGCCCTAGGCTATGGTGAGCCTTAGATAACAGGGGAGAATGTCTTGCCCCAGGTTGGGCACACAATAGGTACTTAATAGACAATCTGATACTGTCTGATATAATTTACTATGCACACACTATGTGCTGCGTGTTGAGCCACGTGCTTTTTTTCCCCTAATAAGCTCATTTTAGGGGAATAATTCTAGACTTACAGAAAAGTTGCAAATAAAGTATAGAGTTCCCACATACCCCTCACTTGGTTTCCCCTGCTAACATCTTGTATTACCACGGTGGGGCTTCCCCGGTGGCTCAGTGGTAAAGAAACCACCCATCAATGCAGGAGACGCAGGTTTGATCCCTGGGTCAGGAAGGTCCCCTGGAGGAGAGCATGGCAACCCACTCCAGTATTCTTGCCTGGAGAATCCCATGGACAGGAGAGCCTGGCAGGCTACAGTCCATGGGGTCGCAGAGGCGGACACAACTGAAGCAATTTAGCATGCACGTACACTTGCATTACCATGGTACGTTTGTCAAGACTGAGAAACCAACAGAGGTACGTTACCACAAGCTAACCTCTTAGACTTACATTTGGATTTTACCAGTTTTCCCGCTGATGTCCTCTTTCAGTTCTAGGATCTAGGCTGGGGCACCACGTGTTGTCCTGTTGCTCCAGCCTCCTCTGGTCTGTGACAGTTTCTCAGTCGTGTGTTTTCACGGCTGTGACAGTGTTGAGGAGTTGGGACCTCGTGAATTTGTATACTTTCTGTTTACAAACGTCTCACTTACCGTAGTAGCCCTGTGAGAAGATGTAATTATGCCCACTTATTAGATGAGAAAATAGAGCCTCAAGAGGGGTCACCTGACCCCTGTTCTCAGCTAGTAAGAGTGGCTGCAGTGTGGTTTTAATCCAGGTCTGTGACTTGGATCCATATTTCTGCATCCACAGCTGTACCTTTGCCCTCTTCCATATGCTGCTTCTTCCCATATGTTAGACTGGGATGACAGATATCTGGTGCCAGGTCTGCCCTTAGTGGGCACTGCTAAGGCATCATACCTCCTTTTCCTGGTGAGCCTGGACTTGGCTGCAGAATTCATTATGACAGAAGCCTCTAGTCAGTCATTGAGAAATCACTTTGTTAAGTCTCCTCAGGGACTGGGGGAAGGAAAAGCAGGATACTTTGGACACTTCAACCTGGAATCAATCCTCATGGTGAGTCAGGCTGCCTTGGCATCTGTGAAAGTAGCTCTAGAAAATGGTCAGTCCGCCTACCTCCCCTCCAGCCCAACCCTTAGTCCCAGGCACTCTCTCATTTGATATTGGCCTCCTAACTGGTCTCCCCTTTCCAAACAGGGCCCTCTGCAATCCATTCTCAACCATAAACCAGAGCAGGGCACTCTCCTGCAATGGCATTCCATTGTATTTATAGGAAATCCAGCCTCCTGATGATGACCTATTAGGGCTTGCATTTATTAAATGACCCTGCCGCCACTCTACCCTTATCTAGGTGCCTTGTCCATTATATCTAACCCACTGGCCTTGTAGGGCCCAGAGCAGTTGAGTGTCTTCCCAACGCAGGGCGCATGTTCCTTTGCTCCTGTTCCCTCTGCCTGAACATTCTTTCAGTACAAGCATGGCTGGCTCCTCATCTTGCAGGATTATCCCTTCTCAGCACCCTATTTAAGTGAATCCTTTGTTACTCTTAACATGACCCTCTGTTTCATTTATGGCACCCAGAGATCATAGTGGGTAATATTTATTTACATTAGACTGTAAGCTCCTCACTGCAGAGCAGGCACATCTCTAATTGTTTACCTCTATGAATAGCGCTTGGCCCCGGACCTGTGATCATTGCTCCATAAATATCTGTGGAATGAACACTGAAGGAAACATTTGTTGGTACCTACCCTTAGGGGCTGTGGGGAACACAGGGATGAATCAGGCCTTTCTTAATCATGGTCTCATGCTTCATTCCAAGGAACTGAAGCCCATTCCAAGAAGCTCAGGTAAAGGGAAGTTTATTCTAGGTATACAAGGAATCTGATGGAACTAATGGCAGGAAGCAGGGGCTGGGATGTCTAATGGCTATCATTTAGGGAGCCAGCTCATGATTTGTGTCTGGCATTCAGTTATGAGCTTTATGTATTACATGCTGTCACCCTCGCAACAAGTCTGAGAGGAAAGCAGAAATGACTCCACTTAAAAGATGAGGAAACTGCAGCTCCAAAGGGGAAACTGGCCTACAGAATCACATGATTTGGTGGTCAAGCTAGGATTTCAAGCCATGTCTACTGACCAAAGCCTTGATGTACCCCATGTCTCACTCCAAAACCAGGCTCTTGCCCGCTCTCCTGCACTGCCTATTTAGATAGGGGGAAGCGGGCGACTCTGTCTGTTCTCTTTTCCACAGACCAGCAGAGCCCTTAGTTCTTGACCTTTTGACTTGGTCATGAGTCTGTGTTCCGGCTCCACCTTAAAGTTTATGACCCCAGGACTGCTCAAAGCCCAAAATCCTCTGAGTGATTTTGCCTCTGTCTTACTTCCCAAATTGGAGGCAGAGAGAATCTGTCAGCCTAGTCTGTGTTAGGTATTGTCTTCTGGTCCACCTACCTGTGGCTGTGTTGATGATGGAGGTTGACTTGGGGATGTGGAGACTGGCAGGTTTTCCTTCTAAGATGGGATGTGCATGGGGGAAATACTGAAAGTCTCTTATAGATGGCCTTCAGGGGGCTGGGAAAAGTGCGAGTGGGTGGGCAGAGCCTGCCGGGTGTGGGGAGTGTGGTCACATACAGGGTTTTGTGGGAGTGGGGAGGTAGTGGTCATTTGTAGTTGGACATGATGGTGGAGTCAGGAATCGGGAGACCTCTTGGGGGATGTGGAGGAGGAGGAGGAGGATATGGCTCAGCAGAAGGGAGGGGAATGACTTGGGGTGCGGTACCAGGCAGGGCCTGAGCAGTGGGATGGGAGTAAGAATGCACAGGTTAGGATTGGGAAGTTTGTTCACTAGGGATTGTTCATCAACAAGTGGCCCCCTGGAGATCTTTTCATGTGCGTCCTAGTCCTTCCCTGAGTTAACTGTCCCTCCTTGAGGGTGTGGTGTTCCATGCTGTTATGTTCCCCATTGTTTTGTGTTCCTTATTGTTCCTGGTCCTGGATTGGGCCCGAGGTGTGACATGAATCAGGTTCTGGGCATGGGCTGTAAAGGTGAATTTTCCAAAAACTTCCCTCTGAGAAGATGCCAAGACTAGCAGGAGAGGTGGGTGGAGCAGGGGGGGTGAGGGATCAGAGAAGATGGATATGGCTAGTCTCCTATTCTGAAGTTCAGGGTCTGTGATATTGTCTTCTGTAGTTCATGGCACACATTTGGGAGATTGTCTTTTAAGTCTTTTAGTTGAGTCCTGCCTACAAAATGGGTAGGACCAGAGTTATTGTAGGTTTACAGAGGTGGAATTGCAGATGAAGCTCAGAGCCAGCAGGTACCTCATCCATGGGCACACGGTCAGTAACCCCTCTGTTAATTCTTCTAACCTTTTGTCAACTCTTCTTTTCTTTCCTTGCTGCTCTCCCAGCTGGGTAGCTTCTCCTGGGATAATTGCGATGCAGGGAAGGACCCTGCGATGATCAACAGCCTGACTCTGGAACCTGACCCCATTGCCATTCCGGGGAACTTGACCATCACTGCTGAGGCCAAGACCAGTGCTGTCCTCAGTGATCCTCTGAAGGTGAGCCCAGGGTCAGGGAGGCACTGGAAGGAAGGTGCTGTGGGCCAAGGGCAGGGCTCTGAGGCATGTACACTCAGGGAACTTAATACTTTTGGAATCCTGGAATCCCACAGCAGCAAAAACAACATAGATTTGTTTAAATGTCCTTTCATAAGTTTGCCTTTTGTATTTTTGCTTCAGAGTAACCAGTTCATTCATGTCTGCTGCCTGTTTTGGGGGTGGATATTTGTTTTCATACAAAACAACAGAGGCTTTCTGTGTATCCATGGCAATTATATATATCATAGTATTTTCCTCATTGCTACCTTTACACCATATGCTTATATGCCTTCAGCCTGTCCTGGTGCAGATCTATTCTGGCACCAGTTTCCACTGGACTCTTTAAAAGGTTTTCTGATTTGGAATCTGTGTCCCTGAAACTGCCCTTTGACTTGGTTAATCACAGCCCCTACCTCATATGTTTCTGAGCTATTATTGAATTAGTAACATGGAGAGTGCTTTGCACAGGGCCTGGCACACAGGGCCAGCTCAGTACACAGTCAGTTCAGTTCAGTTGCTCAGTCTTGTCTGACTCTTTGCGACCCCATGGACTGCAGCACGCCAGGCCTCCCTGTCCATCACCAACTCCCGGAGTTTACCCAAACTCATGTCCATAGTTAGCCAACTAGCAGTTACATGACAAGTACATTTCACCTTCAACCAATGGATAGTGAATACCTAAAGAATGCTAGGACAGTGTGTTCAATGCAGGGGGAAAGCAAAGTCACATTTGATTATTAATGGTCTGCCGTGAGCACAGGAAAGGATAATATTGGGGCATGTGCAACAATATTGTCATTTCTGGATCAGAGTATTGCCAAGATCCCATCCAATTGAAAACTCTGTGTTAAAAGAAAATGCTGACCTTTGAAAGAGGCAGAGGAACTGGTTTGTCTGCCTTGGAATTGTACATTTTCTCCAACTCTCTCACCAGGTGGAATTAACTGTGGAGAAGCACATAGCCGGCTTCTGGGTCAAAATCCCATGTGTGGACAACATTGGTAGCTGCACCTATGACAACTTCTGTAATATACTTGAAATGTTAATCCCCATTGAGGAACCCTGCCCGGAACCACTGCACACCTATGGGCTTCCCTGTCACTGTCCCTTCAAAGAAGTAAGTACAGGGAGGGGAGAGCATTTCCTCATGACTGGAGTAGAGACGTGGCATTGGGAGACATTCTCTTGCAGACTTGGACATCTGTGGGTGTAAATTGACCCGATCTATCCCGAATCACTTACGTTTTGGGGGCCTTGGTTTATCCATCTGTGAAATGGGAGACCTGATGCTCGATCTGACCTCCAGTGCCCTTCTGCTATCACATTCCATGCTCTACATGACTCTTAGGAGAGTGGGAAGAGGGGTAGTTCACAGCTGCAAACTTAGAGGTCACTCCAGGAGAGAGTCCCGTCTGTAGGCTCCCACTGACCTGCAGTCCACTGGCTTTCCCACAGGGTGCCTACTCACTGCCCAAGTCTGACTTCATGCTGCCCGACCTGGAGTTGCCCAGCTGGCTCAGCACGGGGAACTACCGCCTGCAGACCATCCTGAGCAACAGTGGGAAGCGGCTGGCTTGTGTCAATATCACCGCCTCCCTTAAAGGCAAATAAGGTGGCACCTGCAGAATGAAGAGGGTGTAAAGAAGGCATCCTCTTCCTCTGTCTTACGTTTGCCAAGGCCAGATTCTACTCTCTGTCCTTTCTCAAGCCCTTTTCTACAATGATGATGTTCCCCCACTGAAAGTCATCTTATGCCACCTACTGAGTTTTTAACTGTGGGCCAGCAGCCCTGACCTAAGGGAGGATGAGCCTGGTGGTTTCTGACAGCCCAGGACACCTACTAGGGTGGCTGCTGCACTTTCAGCCTCACCCCCATGGCTTTCTCTCTAAGAGCTTAACTCATTTTCTAAGGAGGCTAACATGTTTTAGGACCCCCACGTTCAGAGTGACCCAATCTTGGTCTTCTGAAGTACCTTTATGATTTTTCTCATTGATTTTTTTATGTGTGTCACTGACCTAAAAGCAGAGTGAAAGTACTAACAGTTTTCATTTTACTCCCACTCCCTCTTACAAGGAAGGGTCTGAAGGAGTTTATCTAAATCTATTCCTCTGTTAACTTCTATAATGTAGTGTTCTTTTTCTAGACTTGCCCAATTAACAGTGGGGCTTAGCGTATCCTGGAGAGGCAGGGCATATGGGAGAACAACTGAGAATGCTCTGTGTATTTAAGATCGTCTGCAAATTCAGGTGCTTTCAGGGCAAACCGCGGGACATCCGTGAGTGATGAGGACCACGAGAAGCATGTTGTTTCCAGGCATATCTTGCCTTTGTACAATAGCACTGATCCAAGGCAGCTGCTGCCCCATCTTGAGCTGGGGCTCTAATCAGGGATGTGGAGACTGGGCTGAGTTGGAAAGGGTACTTCCAGGCTGTTAGGGGCAGTTGCTGTCCAGCTATTGCCAGTGAGTTAACAGGAGACTGTGGGCCCAGCATTACCAAATATTCTCAACATTTTTCCCCTCAAGAGGCCAGAAATCCAGACTTTTATATGAAATCCATTTTTAAATATTGAGAGTGAATTTTTTTTTTAAACACTGCACAGGCAGAAGGGGCCAAACAGATTTGTCAGTAGGGAAATCTGGCGCATGGGAGGCCAGTTCGTGGCCTTGGATGTAAGAACACGCATGCCTTGTCCTTTTAATCTTGAGACAACTCCAGCATTGTTTCTCCTTCTGTGGGGCTGAATCCATACTGCCTGACCTGGCAGGCTCCTCCGATGCTGGGGGAGTGAGGTGGCCTCAGAGTTAAGAGCTCAGGGCCTCCTGCCCTGGCCCAGAGTGCTGTCAGGGTGAGGGAGGCAGAGCCTGAAGAGGTGGCCCCACCAGCAGCCATTCTGTGGAGCAGGAATCCAGTGATGAGAGGTGGACTTACATCAGGTGCCTGGGTTTATTCATCGTCCTGTCCTCCTATGACCAGCCTCAGGTTCCGGGCTCACACAAAGCCTGGAATGGTAATAAATCTTTTTTGACTTGCTGAGAATTCCTCCTTTGTTGTGGCTGCATATTTTTTTCCACTGATCACATCTCAGGATTTCTAGAGCTCGTGCACTGGGTTGTTCCTGCTGGAAGAGTTTACAGCAGCAGGACGAGAGCTGAAGCAATGCCAGGGACTGACTTCTGTTTCTGTCTTGAGTGCTGCTTAGTATCTCTGCTTCATTCTGTCCCAGCACCATCCAGCTTCCTTTTTTTTTTTTTTTTTACCTTCCGCCTCACAGTATGGCCTCTCCAACCTTTATTTCCCCTCCTGGATCTTTGGGCATTATTCTCACAGACATATTTTAGTTCACATCCTTGCACGGAAGGACATTCAGTAGTTCGGTTAGTCTTTGTGTATGCTGTACTTTCGGCTCAGATGCTCCTCCAGGTCTTGTTGAGGGGTGGCGAATGGTGAGAATCTCAAATCACAGAGCAAAGTGAACTTTTTAACAAATGGTGCTGAGCCAAATGCCATTTGGAAAAAAGTTGAAACTGGATCCATACTTAATGCCATAGGAAAGAATAAACTTCAAATGAGTCCAGGGTCTAAGTATTAAAAACGAAACCATACAAATACTAAAAAGAAACATGGGTGAAATGTCCAGAGAAAATAAACACAGATAAAGTTGACTGCATAAGAAATAATGTGCTTGGCAAGAGACACAGTCAAAAGACTGGAAGAAAATATTTATAGCACATATCATAGACAAAAGGTTAATAATATTCCTACTATAAAGAATGAAGTATCAAGGGATCAAAAACCTGATAGAAAAATTGGGAAAATAAACGAACAGATAAACTCTCACATAAAGATATAAAAATGACCCTTAAACATAATAAGATGTTGAAACTCACTTCAAAATCAGAAAAATGTAAATTGAAACAATGTTAACATAACATTTGTCATTTCTTGGGTTGGTAAGAAAATAAGCACACTACCATAAACCACTAGGCAAGGCTGTGTGGAAAAAGGTCCCCTCAAACATAAACTGGTAGGAATACAGACTGGTTCAGTCCTTCATGAGGGGAGTTTGTCAGTGTTACTGTTCATGTAGGCTTCCCTGGTGGCTCAGAAGGTGAAGAACCCGCCTGCAATGCAGGAAAACCAGGTTCACTCGCTGGGTCAGGAAAATCCCCTGGAGAAGGGAATGGTAACCCACTCCAGTATTCTTGCCTGGAGAATCCCATGAACAGAGGAGCTTGACGGGCTACAGTCCAAGGGTTGCAAAGAGTTGGACATGACTGAGTGACTAAACACACACACACTGTTCATGTAAGAAAAATATACATGTGTCTGCTCATATGTACATAAAGAAAAATGAGCTGGAAAACTAATGAACTGGTTATTTACAGAGAGTGAAAAGAAGATGGAAATGATAACAGGGTATAAAGGATGAAGAGGATGGGATGCTTCTGAGTATATCTTGTTGTATATCTAACTCTTAGAACCATAATAATGTTTCTGAGTCCCAATAAATCAAGCAGGAGATAAGGGAAATTCAACATGGAATATAAACAGTAACAAAATATATTTCAAATAATACAACAACACTGGAGTGGGTGGGAAAACAAAGTTACAGTTTTGATGGGGTACTGTAAAGCAACAGGAAAAAGGAACTGCATACAAATACTGCATATACTCTAGTCTGTTTTTCTCAGGAATAGTGTTAGCAATTCTGAAAGTATTTCCTGTGTATATTAGGACTGAGAAAATAAATATGGATAATGAGAGCATGGGGGCATACTGAAAGGACACAGGAACCAACTGGAAGGAGCTCTCGGTGGCCAAGTCTTGGACAACTTGAGCAAGAAAACAAACAATGACAGTAATAGGTTATAATCCTTTGAATGAAAACAAACATCCATGAGTCTGTACACAACAGAATCCCAATTAAATGTAGAAGGAATGGTATTAATAGGAAAAAAAATCTTCAGGTAAATGCCACTGTCAGAATTGTTGCCAATAAGGAGCATCTATGGATGCTAAAATTATTGGATAAATGTATGAGAAACAGGATTTTGCACAGTCTCAAGATATCTCCTCACAGGATACAATTACAAAGGGGGAAATGTAATGGTGGAGAAACCTGGCAGACAACACTTACAAGTGATCCAAGCTAACATCACCAGTAAGCAATAAGACAGACTGACATCACGCACCTCCAAATACAGTACACTGATAAAGGACAGTGACACTTCTCTGGCATTGCCCAAAATGTGTAATCTCAACTTTATCACAAGAATTATCACGCACACCTAAACTGAGAAACATTTCAAAAGAACTGGCCAGTCCTCTTCAAAACTCTCAGGGCCATGACCAGTAAGGAAAGACTGAGGAACAGTCACAGATCGGAAGAGAATAGGAATTGTGAGATCTTGGATTAGGTGCTGGATTAAAAAAAGAATCAGAAATAGGATTTCACCAGGGTTAACTATTTAGGTTTAATAATTGTGCTATGTTTGGGTAAGATGTTAACATTAGTGAAAGCTACGTGATTTAAAGTTCTTTCAAAATAAAAAAAGCTATGACAAACCTAGACAGCATATTAAAAATCAGAGACATCACTTCGCCGACAAAGGTCCATATAGTTAAAGCTATGGTTTTTCCAGTAGTCATGTATGAATGTGAGAGTTGGATCATAAAGAAGGCTGAGTGCCAAAGAACTTATGCTTTCAAACTGTGGTGTTGGAGAAGACTTTTGAGAGTCGCTTGAACAGAAAGGAGATCAAACCAGTCAATCCTAAAGGAAATCAGTCCTGAATATTCATTGGAAGGACTGATGCTGAAGCTGAAACTCCAATACTTCGGCCACCAGATGCGAAGAGCCGACTAATCGGAAAAGACCCTGATGCTGGGAAAGATTGAGGGGAAGAGAAGAGGGCGACAGAAGATGAGGTGGTGCGATGGCATTATCGACTCAGTGGATATGAGTTTGAGCAAACTCTGGGAAATAGTGAGGGACAGGGAAGCCTGGCGTGCTGCAATTCATGGGGTCACAAAGAGACACAACTTAGTGACTGAACAACAATAACAACAATAAGATAAAAAGTTGTAAAAATATATTGCAGAAGTTTCTCCATGACAACTGAGAAGTGTTACAAAATAGAAGCTTATCAGGGCTTGCAGAGTCTGGGTCACTGGGTGAAGTCAGGGAGGGTTTTCCTGAGGAAGTGATAACAAATCTGACAAATGAGTAGAAGTTAAGCAGGTAGAGACAGGAGGAAAGAGTTCCAAGTGGAGGAAACAGTATATGTGTAGGCCCTGCAGCAAGGTGAAGCTGCTTTTTGGAGACTGGACAGAGGCAGGTGCAGCTGGAGGGAAAAGGTGCCAGGAGAAGCGAGAGAGGTAGGGGAAGAGCAGATCACAAGGCCTGTGATTCACGTGTGAGTCTCCCTGACCAGCAAGTCCAACTTTCTAAGTTATGGTCCACTTAAATATTTTTCCTTAAGAGGGTCATATCACTGTAATTTCACTTCCAAGAGGTGTCAGCCTGCCAGAGGTTCTGCTCTCCCCACTGCCCCAGCTTTTTTTTAACCTTTAATCTTAGATCAGGGAATTGCTTGAGGGGCTCCTATGTGGGTTTGAGTTAGGCACTGTGTCTAGATGCTGTTTGCTAGTAACAAATCTCGTGACTCCTTAGAGTGTTGCCTGTCAGTTTCATTCCCATGGTCACAGTGGCTTATAAATCACTTACGTCACTTGTGTTGACTTGGGAGCCAACTCTTGATGCTTCAGTTTCTGATGGACAACTTCCACTGCCACCCCCATGCAGGGCTCGTGTTGCTTAGCAATCTCAATCTGTGTTCTATAGCCATCTCAACCCTCTCATTCCTCTTTCTTTCTTTCAATGGGCTTGTTGAAGATCCAAATTCAGCCTCTCATTGAAATGGTTCTGTGTAACATTCCCCTCAAAGCCCCAACCACAGTTCATCTCGTCATGTTAAGACGAATCACGTTCTTAGAGACAAGAAATGCAGTGGGAAATGATTCTGAAGGTTCTAGGGGTCAGGAATCCTCCTATAGCCTCTGTATCCTCCCAAATATCTCTATTCCAATGACCAGGTCCCAGTTTTTGCCAAGGAAGCATATGGCAGCAGAAAATTCACTACACATTGCTGAAACTGGAAAGGCCAATTTGGGTCCTAACAGTGATCTCAGAGTGCTGGCTGCAATCAGAAACTGTTCTGTCATATGGTGGCCTGAGTCTCGTTATCTGGTAACTTACTTCCCTAATCTGAGTTTGCATATCATTCTATTCTGCACTCAAACCTTAGTGCCAGGGTTGGCTACCCACCATCTGCAGACTGTTCAGTGCTACAAGGAGCAGAAATTTTTTTTTTTTTTTTTTTTTAGAAATTCTTGCATTCATTTTTCCAGAGGTTCTTTTGCAACCCAGAGTCTATTAGTTTATGGGGTTTGCGATTGCTCCTAAAGTTGCATGCAAAATTTAGTATGTATATATGTGAGTTGTATGGAAGGGGGATCCATAGCTTTCATTAGCTTCAACAAGTTGTATGACACCTCCAAAAGTTATAAACCACTGTCCAATTTGCAATTTATTGTTCTATATTCTATAGTAAGGCTTCTATATATGTCATAAAACCTCACCTGCTCTAGGCTCATGGTCTGGGTCCCCAAAGAGCAAAGATTTTATTATTGGCATATATTAATAGCTTTCTTACATCTTGACAGGATGCTCCTCCCTATGTCCTCTTCCTTCATGCTGCCATAGCTACTTCACATCTCCAAGAGGTTGTTCCTTGACATCTGACCGTTGCTAAATGAATGAAGGAGCATTGCAGGATGAGAACTCTGCCAACTCCAGCTGGGATTTCTGTTATTTAGGCCATAGACCCAATCATCAAATGGAAGGCAGGGCTGAAAAGTGATGTTACCTAGAAATACTCATTATTCTATAGATTTATGCTTTGCATACTTTTCTGTACAATAATATAGTTCGCTATAAAATGTTTTTAAGAAGTGGTGCTTCCATTAGAGTGAAACAGATCATTAACAGTTTCCCTCACATGAAGTTTCTTTAGTTATAAAATCAACACATTATTGTTAAAAATGTAACAACACAGGTAAGAAAAAGAAAAAACATAGGACTCCCCTGGTGGTCCAGTGGTTAAGAATCCAACTTGCAATGCAGGGAACATAGGTTCGATCCCTGGTCCAGGAACTGAGATCCCACGTGCCACAGGGCAGCTAAACCCGTGTGCTGTAACTACGGAAGCTCATGCGCCCGTGCTCTGCAACAAGAGAAGCTACCACGATGAGAAGCCTGCACACAGCAACTAGAGAGTGGCTCCCGCTCGCCACAACTAGAGAAAGCCCATGCATGCAGCAATGAAGACCCAGAGCAGCCAAAAATAAATAAATAAATTACATCCCCCCCCCAAAACCCACCCCAAAACAAAACCACCACAAACAACGAAAACTGATAAAATTTCACTCATAATTGAACCCACCTGGAGAAAACTCCTGTAACATTTTACTGGGTTGGCCACAAAGTTTGTTCAGGTTTTCCTATAACATCTTCAGAAAAATAGGAATGAATTATTTTGCAAACCCAATATGTTGCACATATCCTTCAAAACTATTTGACTATATGCATACATGCTTTTTAAAGAAGAACCAAAATGGCATCAGGTTTCACATTCTAGTTTTAACAGATATATAATGAAACATATATTGTACAACTGAATAAAATTTGACCTATATACACATGTGGGAAACCATCCTCACAGTCAAAATAGTGAACAGATTATCCATCACTTCTGAAAGTTTCCTCATGCCCATGCTCACCTCTCTCACCTTCAAGGAACATGATTTTCTTTCTGTCCCTACAGGTTAGGTTGCTTTTTTTTTTTTTTGTGACTAGAATGATACAATTTGTCACCAGCCAATGCAGGGAATACAGGTTCAATCCCTGGTCCCGTAAGATCCCACATACTGTGGACCAACTAAGCCTGTGCTCCACAACTACTGAAGCCCGTGCACTCTAGAGCCTGTGCTACACAAGAGAAGTCACCAAAATGAGAAGCCCAAGTGCACCACAAAAAAGAGCAGCCCCTGCTCACCACAACTAGAGAAAGCCTGCAAAGTAATGAAGACCCAGCACAGCCAAAAATAAAAAAAGATTCATCTATGTTATTGTGTGAATTGATAGTTTGTTCCTATTTATCACGGAATTGTACTACATGGCATGGATACACCACAGTTTATCCATTCACTTGTTGATGGACATTTGGGTTGTTTCCTTTTTGCTACTGTAAATACAGTTACCATAAACATGTGGGTACAAGTTTTTTTTTTTTTTGACTGTGCCGTACAGCTTGCAGGATCTTACTCCTCAACCAGGGATTGAACCTGTGCCTTTGGCAGTGAAAGCATGGAGTCCTAATCACTAGACTGCCAGGAAATTCCTTTTACAAGTGTTTTTATAGGCAGAAAATCCCTTTCCTTTCAGGTAAATATCTTGAGGTAGAATAGTTGGATTATATAGTTAATCCATATAACCATATGTGTTGATCTTTTTAAGAAACTACCAAACTGTTGGCCAAAGTGGTTGCACCATGTCCGTCCACAATAGCAGCATATGGGAGTTCCAGTTCCTCTACATCCTTGATGAGTATGGTCAGTCTTAAAAATTTTAGTCATTCTAATAAGTATACAGTAGTACCATGTACGGTTTTAATTTGAATTTCCCTAATTATTGATGATGTTGGGACATCTCTTCAATGCTTATTTATCATCCATGTATACTTTTTTGGTGAAGAATGCATTCATATTCTTTGTCCATTAAAAAAAAAAGTTGTTTCCTAATTGTTCAGCTTTAAGAGTTCTTTCTGTATTCTGAATGTGAGTATCTCATTAAACACAAGCTTCTCAAAGATCTTCTCCCAGATGGTGACTTTTCCTCCTATCCTCTTAACAGCACATTTTGAAGAATAAAGATTTCAATTTTGATGGAGTTCACTTTAGCAATTTCTTCTTTTATGGATTTTGCTTTTGGTGTTATATC
The DNA here is from genome assembly GCA_024291935.2 of Okapia johnstoni. Lineage (NCBI taxonomy): Eukaryota > Metazoa > Chordata > Mammalia > Artiodactyla > Giraffidae > Okapia > Okapia johnstoni. The sequence continues at coordinate 54,250,614 of CM044316.1, forward strand.
TAAGAAAGATCTTAGCCCAAGGGTCACAACATTTTTCTCTCCTATATTTTCTTCTAACAATTTTTAGGTTTTACATTTACATTTAGATCTAAGATACATTTTAAGTTGATTTTTTTATATGTGATGTATGGATCCAAGTTTTGTTGTTTTCTTTTTTGGTGGAGGGGATCATAAAGATTTCCAATTCTTGCACACAACTTCCTTGAAAAGGTGATCCTTTTTCTACTACTTTGTCTTTTGTCAGAAATAAGTTGCCCACATATGTGTAGAATTATTTCTGGACTCTATTCTTTCCACTGAACTATTTGTCAATTTTGGTGCCAACACTATGCAGTTGTTTTTGGCCACATTGCAGGGCATGTGGGATCTTTGTCCCTTGACCAGGAATTGAATGTATGCCCCCTGCATTGGAAGCACAGAGTCATAACCACTGGACCAACAGGAAAGTCCCAACACCATGCAGTTTTGATTACAGTAGCTCTGCTATAATTTTTGAAATCAAACAATGTTAGCTCTTCAACCTTGCTCTTTTTCAAGAAATATTTTGGCAATTCTAAATGTCTCTGCATTTCCATGTGAATTTCAGAATCAGCTTGCTAATTTATAAAATATTAAAATACCTCGCTGAATTTGATGAGAATTGACATCTTAACTATAATGTGTCTTCTGAGCTATGAATGAGGTGTATTTCTTCATTTTTTTGCTGTTCAGTCACTAAGTCATGTCTGACTCTTTGAGACCCCATGGAGCACGCCAGGACTCCCTGTCCTTCACCATCTCCCCGAGTTTGCTCAAACTCATCTCCATTGAGTCAATGATGCCATCCAACCATCTCATCCTCTGTTGCCCTCTTCTCTTGCCCTCAATCTTTCCCAGCATCAGGGTCTTATGCAAAGAGTCAGCTCTTCTCATCAGGGGGCCGAAGTACTGGAGCCTCAGCTTCAGCATCAGTCCTTCCAATGAATATTCAGGACTGATTTCCTTTAGGATTGACTGGTTTGATTTCCTTCCTGTCCAAGGGACCCTTCAAGAGTCTTCTCCAGCACCACAGTTTGAAGGCATCAATTCTTCAGTGCTCAGCCTTCTTTATGGTCCAGCTCTCACATCCATACATGACTGCTGGAAAAACCATAGCCTTGACTATATGGATCTTTGTCGGCAAAGTGACGTCCGTGCTTTTGAATATGCTGTCTAGGTTTGTCATAGCTTTTCTTCCAAGGAGCAAGTGTCTTTTAATTTCATGGCTGCAGTCACCATCCACAATGATTTTGGACCTCAAGAAAATAAAATCTGTCACTGTTTCCACTTTTTCCCCATCTATTTGCCATGAAGTAATGGGACTGAATAGGTCTTAATTTCTTTTAGCAGTATTTTATAGATTTTAGTGTACATATGTTTCACATCTTTCATCAGAATTAACCCAGACTATTGCATGGTTTTGGTGCTTTTATAAGTGCAGTTTCTAACTGTTCCCAGTCACAAATTTTCAAATATTAAACCAATCTTCTATTCCTGGGATAAACCCCACTTGGTCATGATGTATTATTCTTTTAATATATTGCTGAATTTGATTTACTAAAATTTTGTTTAGCATTTTTACATCTATGTTCATGAAGAATTTTGTTCTGTAGCTTTATTTTCTTGCAATGTCTTTGCCTAGTTTTGGTTCACATAATGTTTTAAACCAGCTTTTAAAAACTGATAAATCACAAACATATCATAGGCATTTTAATGTTGTATTTTGCAATGTTTGGGGGGCATCACAGCACTTTATTTTGGATGAATCATAGTTTAACCTAATGTTGGATATTTGTTTCCAACTCTTTACCGTTATAAACAATGCACCCAGGGACTTTTGGTGGTCCAGTGGTTAAGAGTAAGCCTGCTAATGCAGGGGATATGGGTTCAATCCCTAGCCCAGGAAGATTCCACATGCCGTACGACAACTAAAGCCATGTGCCACAAATATTGAGCCTGCACTCTGGAAAACATGAGCTGCAACTGCTGAGTCTGTATGCACAACTACAGAAGCCCATGTGCCTTTAGAGCCTGTGCTTTGCAACAAGAGAAGCTACTACAATGAGAAGCCTGCACACCACAACTAGAGAAAGCCTGTGTACAACAACAAAGACTCAGTGCAGTTAAAAATAAAATAATAAAATTAAAAAAAAATTTTTTTAAATGCATACATTTTTGAAGACATAAAAGATTCTTAAGATAAACCCCTGGAAGTGAAATTAGTGGGTCAGAGGGCTATGCGTTTTAAGACATATATTGTAAAACTTCCCTCCAGAAAAGTCATAAAAATGTGTTCTGCCATCTTCAGAATATAAGATTGTCTGTTTTTCCAAACCCTTACCAAAAGTAAGTATTATTTTTAAAAGGTCAGTAGTCCTTGTACATGATGCAATCCTTTCCGTCACACAAACTGCTCAGTCCCTTTAGCCTAAATCAGCTCTAAGTGGTCTTAAGGTATCTGAGAAGGTAGGATGGGTGGGGGAGGGAGAGGGGGGCAGAGAGAGAGAGGAAGAGGGAGAGAAAGAGAGAGCTGATATCCTTCAAAGTAGGAAAGTCATTTGTAATGAAAGATTGCTAAGAAATGTTTTTATCCCTTAATTTACTTCTGGGATCCCATATCTCCAGGGCAACAGGGTAACTTGCTGATGGAGAGCCCTTCAGTTTTCACACATGTGGTTAAAGGATAAGTCCATTTCTTTTTTTTTATTCTTTCAGAATGTCAGAGCTGGAAGAGCTCTTAATAGCCAATCAGTCCAATCCTTCATTTCAAAGAATGTGAAGATGAGATGGAGAGGGGGAGAAAGTTGCTCAAGATCCCACAGGAAATCAGTGGCAGAGCCAATGGCTGGACAAAATCACCACTAAGTTCTGTTTTTGTTCTGTGACTCTTCACTTAGAGCCATATCTAGAAACCACAGAAACTTGTCTTCACCCAGCATACTTTTCTAAACCTGGTAACTTCAAGGGCAGAATAGAGAGAATAACTGCTTTTGCATTTATATTTATGCTTGGTCTGTTTCAAGGACGTGGGCAAATGGCATCCTTTTTCCCATTAAATGAGGCAGATAATAAGAGTGGTTGAATGTGGTTTTGGTTCAGAGGTACAAAAGGCCTCCAGAGAAATCCAAAAACCAGAAAAGACATAGCCTGAGAGGTACCAGTACTGACTTGTATCATCTACATTTCTCTTGGAAAGATAAAGAAGCCACTAATTAATATAGAGATGCTGGGGTTTGATGAATGTATATAACATCCACAACAGAAGTCAAACTGGGAATGGGAATATGGGAGAACTATCAGAATAAAAATAGATAATTATGCATAGACACCTGTGGAGTTGGCTACGGAATGGTTGATGCGTTGGGTCAATTCATAGAGGGCTTGGTATGTTCCAAATACACACCCCAAAAGGCCCAGGATGCTGATCATGATGTCCTTCACAATGGTGATACAGTTCATGTCTTCAGGGTAAAAGGTGATGAGCTCCAGGAAGGGAGGGATGATGAGGGCCAGGGCACTGCTGCTCACGGAGCCCACCAGGGAGATGACCAGGTCCAGGCGGGGGATGAGGATGGCTGAGACACCTGTGGGGGAGAAGAGGTTTAGAATCATGGGATGTTCCTTCAGGAAGGGAGCCCAGAAACAAACCCTTTGTTTGGAGCCTTATAATTCCCCGATGCCTGAGACACCATCTGGAGAGGTGGCAAAGGAGCTCATTGTGAACTTGAGCAGCAGATCAAGCACTGTGGCTCTGGACTTCCACATCTGTTTCAACACCAATATACATGCTCTCCTTTCATGCTTTATCTAGTGAGTTTTTCCACATATAATATTTATTGATAAGGATTCTTTATCACCCATCTGTAATGATCTTCTCATTGCAGAGATGGGGAAGTCTAGAACTCTAGAGGGAATGGGTCATGCCCAAGGTCACATAGAGCTGAGACGAGAATCCAATGATATGCCCAATATAAGGCCCTTTCTACCCTACTAGGCTGCCTCTAACGTATGTGAAAGAACTTGGTACACTGTAGGTGTCTGATAAATGCTTGACCCATACTCAGACACAGCATCTACAGTCAAGTTGTACTGATTGACCCAATACAGTCACTGTCTAGAAGCAAGGATGGATAAGCGGTAAGAGATGGCTCTGCTGCTGTCAGGATCTCAACCACTGGTTTTCCTACCCTTAGAAGGAACCTGATAATAAAGGAAGACATAGAACACGCAGACAGCATCAGGTGGCTCACTCACTTTCTCTTCTCTTCCCATTAACACTCTTAGATGTCCATATTTTTTAAATACAACGAACATGTATCATGGATTTTGGGGAGGGTGTCCAATTTTGATAATATTTGATTGAACAAATATATATATTAATAATTTATGTGATTTAACTTTACACAGCCATGTGATTCTCCTATGAATAAATTAAGAAAAACCTTTTATGGAAAGCACTGAGACTAGCTTGCTGGTTCTTGAAGAAAATAACACCTCTTTTTGAAGCTGCTCCAGCACATATAATCAAAGAACGAGAGACTCATAGACTCTTACGGTTGAGAATCCATCAGCTCTCTGATGGGATGATCCTCGTCCACAGCGCTCCTTCATTATATATTTAATAAATTGCTTACTGGAGGAGGTACAGAGAAAAGTCAGTGTCTGTTCTTTAGAAGAGCTCATGCAGATAGCGCAGAGAGAAGACATGCTCACAGAAAGCTATTATGCAAGGTGCAGTGAAGGAGTGCTCTAGAAGGGTCAGATCTGGTCATGCTAACCCGTTGCTCAGGGCCCTTCCAAAGCTCCCCACCGCCTGATCTCCATAGCACAAGGTCCCTTAGGACTTGAATCTGCTTGGTGTCTTATCCTTCCCTATGCTTTCAGTTCTCCAAAGAGGCCATACATAAGTACTGGTCTCCAGTCTTTGCATACCCTGCCCCTTATACGTGGTACATTCTCCACTCCTCCCTGCCTCTTAATTATTTTTAGGTCTTAACTGAAATATTACTCCAGTGGAGAGGACTTCCTGACCCGGCTCAGGCTAAGTTATAGGACCTTCTCAGGTGCTCTTAGAGTAGCCTCCTCTTACAGTCTTAACTATCATCTGGTCCATCACTGTGTACCATCTTCATGCCACAATATGCTATAATTATTTCCTTGCATATATTTCCCACTCAAATTCTAAGCATCATGAAGGCAGGAACCATGTCTTTTTCATGATTCATTATTGTATCCCTAACACTTAGCACCATGTCAGGCACACAGCAGGTAATTATGATTGCTGAATGAGTGAAGGATAACCGAACTGACAGAGGAGTAAGCGAGGAAGAAGAGGTCTTTCAGTGCAGAACAGAAGCAGCACATGTCATTGAAAGTCATCTATCTCCAGTGATGCTCTTTCCCTGATATCAAGTGGGCTGAACTACTTACTGCTGCTCTTCAATGGACACCTTTCCTACTGGGAATGACCTCAATACAATACACTTACGGGTTCCTGATGTCTTGGTACAGACTGGGAACCTTCTGTAACACCTTTAAGCCAAGCAGGTGTGCCGTTTCTGTTTCTAGAACTATAGTTAGAGGGAGTATAGCATCTGGCAGTGTACTATTCTGTTGGTCTGCTCCAAGCCTTACAAACTTTCTTCTAACCATGAATTGAGACGAGATTCCCTCAACTGTAAACACAGAGTCCTGGAGACTTTAAGACGAAATTTACTTTCTCTCTTGCACAGTAATTCTACAGTTGTTTGACAACAGATACAGAATTTACCCAAGCCTTTGTTTCTCCAGGCAAAACCTTCCTAGTTCTTTCCTTCATTCCTCACAGGCCACCATTTTAAATTTTCTTAGAGAAAGCATTTCCCAGCCCTATTCACAATGTTTCCCAAACATCTACAATGGCACCTGATATAAAATGAATGAGGAAATGAATGAATGAATGAATAGAAGGAAGAAAGGGAGGGATGGGAGAAGGGAGGAGAAAATGACTTCCAAGAATTTAACAAATCAGCCCTTTGAGGTTCTTCCTATAGTTAAACATCACCTTAAGAGGACTTCACATTAATTTTTGATAGGAAGGATTATGGCTCAGTGGAAAACACAGACTTTGGTGCCACACAACCTGCATTCAAATCTCAGCTCTGTCACTTAGCAGCTGTATGATGTGAGCATGTTACTTCATTTCCTGGGTCACAGTTCCTTCAGCTGGTAATATTACATAGTTAGGCTGTCCTGAGTATTACATAATCTCAGTGTTGTGCCTGACATATAGGAGGCATATAGGAATGAATAAATGACACTTTTTTCTCCCACAAACCAGCCAATGTATTCTATGTGTAGATAGTAGAGATTAGTGTAACATTTACTCTGTGACAGTTCTGTTAACCCATTTTTCAGCTGGAAACTTGAGGCTCAGGGAGGTAAAATGTGTTGCTTGGCTGGTGGCTGAGCCAGCAATAGTGGGGTAGCTGTCAGCGTGGCGCCAAACCACAACTTTGGGCAAAGAGAGCCCTTACGTCCTACTCACAGGTCAGACAGACCAAGGCTGTGCGGACAGACAGGTCTGCAAACAGCGCCCAGCTCTCTGACACCTGGGAGATGACGACGGGGATGATGATCTCAGCCGGGACGTGGAACTGGAGGGCATAGGTGAAGAAGATGCCGATGGAGTACGTCAGCTTGACTGACTGGTACAACCTGTAGAGAGAGAGGGACAGCACATGAAATTCGATGTGGCTTCAGGGCAGGGCCATGCGGGATTTGCTCACTGCTTGGAAGCTGGGACTTGTTAAGTTATATCACCACCTAACTTCCACTGACTCAGCCTGACTTGCCATTAGAGCCACTTGGGAAGTTTATTAAAAGTGCACATTCTTGGAGATTCTCATTTAATAGGCTCGCAGCTCAGGAATCTGTGCCTTTTTTTTTTTTTTCTTCTTTTTTTTTTTTTTTTTAAGGTATATCTGCATAGAGGAAAGTTCAAAGAGATCATATTCCCTCCCACCTTTGATTCCCAGTCTCTAGTTCCTCCCTCCACAGGCAACTCCTCTAACAATTTTCTTGAAGCCCCTCCAGAAATACTGTAGACACAAACTTATACAGAATGTAGGTACACATACAGAAGCATCCTTTACGTACCACTGATTTGTTTTTGTTCATTAAATATTTCTTAGATATTGTTCCCCATCAGTACACATAAATCTGGCTCTTCTATTTAATAGCTGCTGATGTCCCAATTGCATAGATATACTATAATTTGTTTAATTTTAAAGAAATTTTTATTGGAGTATAGTTGATTTACACTGTTGTTTTAGTTTCAGTTACACAGCAAAGTGGATCAGGTATATATATACACATATCCCCTCTTTTTGTTAGATTCTTTTCCCATATAGGCCATTACAGAGTACTGAATTGAGTTCTCTGTGCTATAAAGCAGGTTCTTACTAGTTATCTATTTTCATAATTTTTAACTGCTCCCCAATTAATAGACATTTAGATTATTCCTAGTCTTCTGTCAGTAAACAACACAGCAAAGAATATGCTTGTACATATACCTATGCACATATAGTATACAACCCCAGATGTAAAAATGCTGGGTAAAAGTATATGTGACTTGACATTTTGATAGCTCTCATAAAATGGAACACATTGTTGTAAATTAGTGCAGCTAATGTGGAAAGCAATATACCAGTTCCTTAAAAAATTAAAAACAGAACTACCATATGACTCAGTAATTCCACTCCTGGGTTCAGTTCAGTTCAGTCACTCAGTCGTGTCCGACTCTTTTCGACCCCATGAACCGCAGCACGCCAGGCCTCCCTGTCCATCACCAACTCCCGGAGCCCACCCAAACCCATGTCCATTGAGTCTGTGATGCCATCCAACCATCTTATCCTCTGTCGTCCCCTTCTCCTCCTGCCCTCAATCTTTCCCAGCATCAGGGTCTTTTTCAATGAGTCAGCATGTAACTGAAAAAACTTAAAACTCTAATTCAAAAAGATACATGCACTCCTATGTTTGTGTGAAAGTTGCTCAGTCGTGTCCATCTCTTTGCAACCCCATGGATTCTACAGGCCAGAAAACCGGAGTGGGTAGCCTTCCCCTTCCCAAACCAGGGATCGAACCCAGGTCTCTTGCATTGCTGGCAGATTCTTTACCAGCTGAGCCACAAGGGAAACCCTTATGTTTATCACAGCATTATTTACAATTGCCAAGATATGGAAGCACCAGATGAAAAGATAAAGAAGACATGGTATACGTATATAATGGAATGCTGTGCTGTGCTTAGCTGCTGAGTCGTGTCTGACTCTTTGTGACCCCATGGACTGTAGCCTGTCAGGCACCTCTGTCCATGGGATTCTCTGGGCAAGAATACTGGAGTGGGTTGCCATGCTCTCCTCCAGTGGATCTTCCCAAACCAGGGATTGAATCCAGGTCTTCTGCACTGCAGGCGGATCTGAGCCACCAGGGAAGCCCAACAATACTAGAGTGGGTAGCCTATCTATTCTCCAGGGGATCTTCTGACCCAGGAATCCATCCAGGGCCTCCTGCATTGCAGGTGGATTCTTTACCAGCTGAGCTACCAGGGAAGCCCATAATGGAATGCTACTCAGCCATAAAGAAGAATGAAATTTTGCCATTTGCAACAGTGTGGATGGACTTGGAGGGTATTATGCTAAACTGAAATAAGTTAGACGGAGAAAGACAAATACTGTATAGCATCACTTATACATCAAATCTCAAAAATAAACTAGTGAACATAACAAAAAAGAAGCACATTCACAGATATAGAGAACCAACTAGTAGTTACCAGTGAGGAGAGGGGTGGAGGGAAGGGCAAGATAGGAGTAGGGAACTAACAGGTAAAAACTACTATGCATAAAATAAGTGAGCTACAGAATATATTTTACAACATAGGGAATATAGCCAATATTATATAATAACTATAAATGGAACATAACATGTATTAATAAAAATTGTGACTCACTATATTATACACTGGAAACTTATGTAACATTGTACATCAACTATACCTCAATAAAAAGAAATAAAAAATAAAATTTTGATAGCTCTTGACATATTGCCCATTTTTTGTCTGAGCACAGTGGAGTGCTTGCTACCCTCCATCCTTGGAAAAACACCGTGTGTGAACACACGCTGGTTTGTGTCATTGTGTTTTGTAAAACTGATATTTCTATTATTAGGAGAGAGACAGAGCAGCTTTTCAAATATATAAATTGTCATTCTTGTTTTAATTTGCCTGTGAACTATTTGTTCACATCCATTTCTTTTTGGTCTTTTGCTTATTCCTTCTTTAAGGCTCTTCTGGAGAATCTCATCACTAGCCAGGCTCAGAGAAGGTGTGAGGTCCTTATGGCAGCTGATGCCCATTTTTTTCCAGCTGATATCCCAGAAGGAAAGTGCTGTGTGCAACGTAGTGGCAACCCAAATTGCCCAGAATAAGAACAGCATATTAAGTTGATATCTTACTGGTATAAAATAAGTCACAATTTCAAGGAAATTCCACATTAATTATCTCATCTGGTCATTACCACAACACAGTGAAATGGGTAGGACTAGTGATATTTTTCTCATTTTACAGCTGTGGCTTCATGGGAAATGCACACCCTCCCCCCCCCCCGCCCCTCCCCCCCTCCTCCCCCCCGCCCCGCTCCCTGCCCCCCCCCCCCCCAGTCTACTGATGTCCAAAAGACCAAGGCTGTGTCGGAGACTAACAATGATTATAGCTAATACTCAGTGAGCACTTACTGCATACCAGACACTTTTCTAAGCATTTTATGTATTTGAAGCCAATTTGCCCTCACAGTCACTCCCTAAGAGACAGTGTGGCAGTCATTTCGTGCTGCTCAGCTGCTCACCAAATACCCCCAAGTCTTCCAGACATGTGGCAGAATTTCACTTCTGTGTTCTCTGGAGTGAGGCATGGTCACTTGCTTTGACTGATGGTGTGAACAGAAGAGACAGGTCACTTCTCAGAAAAACTTTAGGGCCTTCATGGTGAAGGGTGTGATTCAATGTGCTCTTTGCCATGGCAACCAATGAAGTTTCAGGGAGTGGCTGGCCAATCAGTCTGGGTCTTGGAAGTGGGGATGGTGCAGAGCTGAGCCCCAGCTATCCCATAATGGACATGTAGCATGAGCATACAATTAAATATTTGTGTGTGTTCAGCCACTGAGATTCTGGAGTGGCTTATTTTGTTTATTACCAGAGCATAACCTATCCTGACTGATACAAATAGGCAAGAGTATTATCCTTATTTTACCGAGGATGGAAATGATGTCTGCAAGATTAGGTAGCTTGTCCAAGGTCACATGAGAACCAGGATCAAATCCCATTGCTCAGATGTAGAATCTGTGCTCTTACACACTTGGTTCTACTGACAGCTTAGTCATTCTGCACCTACTACTGCCAGAATAAGGACAATGGCTAATACTCGATGAATGCTATATGTCAGTTCCCCAAATGTTTCCTGGATGAACGAATGAATGAGTAAATGAATGAATGATTAATGCAAGAACTTCAGTCAAAGTTCCAGGTGGGGCACAGCAATGGCAGTCTAGCCCCATTTCTGGAATTGGGGACCTGAGTAGTTGTCCATATGCAGGACCCTCAATCACTACTTCAGAGTTATACTTTTTGTTGTTGCTGTTTCTGTTCCCTAAGCCCTCCCAGATCATTCCTGTTTGAAAGCCTTTGAACCACAGAGTCAGAAAGAATTCAGTTTCAACTTCTCATGAACAACATGAACTGGGAAAGTTACTTACAGCTTTTTCACATATCAACTTCCTCATCTAATTCAATGGAGTTGATAATAATAATGCTAACCCATAAGGCTGTTGAGAGAATTAAATGAGATGATACACAATGCCTGGGTTATTAAATGTACCTGTTATTATAATACAGATACTAGCAGTCAATATTTTGTTGTTGATAATGACTCAAGGATGCCACATTCTGCTGCTGAGGCTCAGACTCTGTGACTCCCCTCCTCTTTCCCCCAGCCCCAGATGGGCAGGGACGTACCAGCAATTGGGCAAGTTGAGGGTGATGCTGACCTGGGTGTTCGACCCAAACTTCATGTAGCCCAGTGTCCCCAGGCAGATGTAGAGGACGATGACAAGGGACATCCCCAAGTACAGAACAAAGGAAAACTGCTGTGGATGCTTCATCTGGTTTTTGAGAGGTAGAACCTGGAGGTGAAAGGAGGTTAAGAAAGAAAAGGTAGAAGGAGAGAAAGCAGGTTTCCTCTCAAGGACAGACATCCTTCTCCAGGTGGCCCAGAGTCAGGAAGGGTCCACATGCCCTTTCATCTCCTCCCACATTTTCTATAGCCAAGAGTACCCCATCTTCAAGGCTTGGTGTGGTGTACAGAGCAGATGGCATCCTGCAAATGGGGACTGACTTTCCCTTCTGCCACGAGATCATATTCTGCATTTTTCATAAGTACTGCTATTTAGACACCCGGAACAAAGACTGGCTTCCACAGAGAGAACTGGGGACTCTCAAATCCCACACCCATCTTACCATGCCGACACCTTCAAATGTGAAGATGGCTGTACCGAAGAACAGTAAGAAGGTCTTCCAGCTTGCCATCAAGGGTAGGTTCCTGGGATCTGGAATCTCCTAAAAGGAAGAAGAAGAAGGGCATTGGTTTTTCCAAGGCATAGAAGTCACCCCAAATCTGGTAGAGAGTTAGGCTTGCCTGATGTCAATAGGGACAGTATTAGAAGCACCCATGAGAGATCTACAGCTGAGTCAGCCTTCTCAACTTTTAAAAAAGTTACTTCCTTTACCCATAGCATACAATTTACCATTTTAAACATCTTGAGTGTACAATTCAGTGGCATTAAGAACATTCACATTGTTGTACAATCATCACCAACTCCATCTCCAGAACATTATCATCATTCCCAGCTGAAACTGTGCACCCATTATATAATAACTCCCTATTACCCAGCCCCCCTGGAAATGCCTATTTGACTTTCTGTCTCTATGAATTTGATTGTTCTAGGTACCTCATATAAGTGAACCCATATAATATTTCTCTTTTTGTGATTGACTTATTTCACTAAGCATAGTGTCCTCAAGGGTCATCCATGTTGTAACATGGATCAGAATTTTATTCCTTTCCAAGGAATACATTATATATGTTTAATTTCGATTTATCACATCTTTACATGGAAAATGGAACCCAGGGAAGAGAAGGAATTGCCCAAGGCCACTCTTCCAGTCAGTGGCACAGCCCAGATATGAATTCAGGACTTGTGTTTTCCAGTTCTCTAACACTTCTTTCCCATCACTTCTCTCAGAGCTCTGAAGTACTGGCACAGCAGCTACCACTGATCTAGAAGGAATGATTATTTTAATAAGATTCCTGTGGGCAGAATAATGTCCATATAATAATCCCTGGAACCTTGAGTATGTTACATTACTTGGCAAGGGAGAATTAAGTTTCTAGACTGAATTAAGGTAGCTAATGAGCTAAATTGAGTAGAAGATTACCCTGGATTATCTAGGTGGGTTTGGTGTAATCACAAGGGTCTTTTAAAGTGGAAGAGGGAATCAGGAGAGAGAACCAGAGAGACGGCAGCATGAGAAAGACACGGCCTGACACTGCTGGCTTTGAAGAGGGAAGTGGGCCATGAGCCAAGGCCTGCAGGCGGCTTCTAGGAGCTGGAAAAGGCAAAGAAACAGATTCTCCCCACAAGCTTCCAGAAGGAAATGCAGCCCTGCCCAGTGAGACCTCAAGAGTTCTGAGATAATTCTGTGTTGTTTTAAGTTACTGGATTTGTGGTCATTTGTCACAGCAGCAGCAGAAAACTAATACAACCTCAGAGACTTTCAAAGAAATGAAACTGTAATAGGGAATTTCAGGGCCTATAACGATAGCAAAGCATGGGCTTGTGAGGCAAAATGACTGTATTGAGGGGAAAAATTACTGTTTATCAGTTTCCTTGTCTGTGAACTGGGGATAAAGCAGCACTACTTCCATAACAGCATCATTGTGAAGATTTAGTGAGTTAATTAACATAAAGAAATTGGCACAGAGTAAATTGAATTCCTTTATCATCCATATATCCCTTGTCAACCTATCACTATTACAATTTTCATTGGTTACTTGACTGATGTTTATCTCCCCAAGTGATTGTAGCCTCCATGAGAGTAGACAGCTCATCAGTTTTACTTATCACTGAATCCCCTGTCCTCTGTACATTGCTTGGGTCACAGAAGTTATCAATCATTATTTGTTGAAATACCCATTGCTATATAATGTGACAACGACAATGATGATGATGGTGAGTAGCTTTTATAGCCTGGGGCAGAAGAGTTCACAGACATCACTTGAGCAGGAGATCACCTTTCTTGCTCTCATCTGCCCATAACGACAGTGTCTCAGAAGCCCTGGACCCTGACCCTCCTGCAGTGGTTTTGGGCACACACCTGCAAGATATACTCAAAGATCAGAGCCATGCTCCCCAGGGTGGTGATGTTGGCCAGCATGGAGAAGATGGACAGCACCCTGACGTTCTGGATAAATACCAGCAGGATCAGGAAGGGCAGGATCATCAGCATGTAGAAGCGAATGTCCATGTTGGGGGTCAGCACCAGGATCTTCCTAGGTTCGCAGGTTTTGGAGGTCACGTGGGCTTCTTCCACCATCTGATGTGAAGCACAATGAAAGGCAGTATAGTTACAGCTGCTACATTAACAAGGGAAACCCAGTTAAGTTTCATTTTCAGATAATTAACAGATAACTTTTTAGTAAAAGCATGTCCCAAATATTATACAAAGATACACTTGTAGTAAAAAAAAAATTGCTGCTTATCTGAAATTTCAACTTAATTGGGTTTCCTATACTTTTATTTGTCACATTTGGTAATCCTAAACTATAGTACCCATGATTGCGACAACCAGAAATCCTTAGAATCATCAAATCTCAAGCATCTGAAGCATCATTCTGTCATCTAGCCCAACCTCTTCTTATGTATCAAATAGTTTCCTTACATATATCCAGAGAACAGGAATTGATTACACAGGAGTATCTTCTTCAACTTTAGATAGTCCTAAAAGTTAGAAAGCTAAGAATTTGAGCAAAATCTGTCTGCTTGAATATTCTATCCATAACGCTTGTCATAGTTTTGACTATTTGAATGCACAAAAACAAGTATACTTCTTCTATTTCATGAAGCCAAGAAAGAATGCTATGATTGACTTGTAATGCCTGTTAGGAATGCAATGAGGGCAAGATTGCAACTTGTTTGCTTTAGTTATCTTCTACATGACTACCTTGAGATACCTAAAGAAAATCTCATCAACACTTCCAGGCTAAAAATTCTCAATTATTTCTGATTGGACATGACTATAAGCTATCCTGGCTGCATTCTTCAGTTGTTGCTTTGGCTTTACCATGATCTGTTTAAAGAGTGATTCCCAGGACGGAAAGAACTCCCAACTGAAGCCTGATTAGGGAGTAGAAATAAAGCCTCTCCTACCATGATTCAAAAACTTTACTTTTGCTAAAGCAACCGTAGCAGCAGGAGGTCTGCTTTCCCCCACTCTGCCCAGAAGAGGCCTCTTTACCTGTTGTAAATTGTCTGCCATAAACATAAAATAAACACTGCAGAAGCCCAGTTGGGTGATGATTAATAAGAAGCTGACAGTGTACCTGAGAAAGAAAAGAAGGGCAGACAGAAGGAGAAGTGAATTATTTTTAATGCATTTATTTTTATTTTTTGAGACAATTATTTCTTTTGTTATTATTTTTACTATTTCCCCGTTTTTTAACTTTCAAGTTTAAATTTTCAAGTCTACAGTAAAAGTTGAAAGACTAGTATAATTAACATCATATATCCTTTCACTAGATATACTGATTGTTAACTTTTAGGTCTAACTGCATTATGTATGGATGGAAGAATGTGTTCATACACACACACACACAAACACACACACACACGTGTGTGTGTGCATTTTTTCAGAACTATTTTAAAATTAACTGCAGATATTATAACATGTCAACCTTAAAGACTGTAATATCTTCCTTAGGACTACGATATCCAACTTCAATATCCTCAAATATATAGTCTATGTTTTACTTTATTATTATTTATTTTTACTTCCTTTTTCGGCTGTGCTGTTGGGCTTGTGGGATCTTGGTTCCCTGACTAAGGACTGAACCTGGGTCCTCAGGAGTGAAAGCTCTGAATCTTAACCACCAGACCACCAGGGAATTCCCAAATATTTTAAACAACCCATTTCTCTCCAAAATATCTTTTATAGCTGTTTTAAAAATTTCTTTGATTCAGGATCTAATTACATTTCATATATTGTATTTGCCTATGTTCCTTTAGTCTTTTTTTTCAGGTAGAGCAGTCCTATACATATCTACCCTTTTTGTTTCCTATGACATTGGCTTTTTGGGAAGAGTCTAGGCCATCTGTCTTGTAGAATGTCCCACAGTGTGGACTTACATGACTGTTTCCTGGTGATTCAGATAAGCAAGCCTACCACATAGGTGACACTTTGTACTTATATTTCATAATATTGGGAGGCACAGGATGTCCTGTGGTTCTACTGTGATGTGAATTATAGGCCTCTCCATTATAAGGACACATTTCCTGCTTTGCAACCTGTAGGTAAAATTTTGAGATGGCATGAATAGCCTGTCTTCCTCAAGCCAAAGGTTTTAACATTCATTCATAATCTTTGCTGAATCAATTATTTCATTGATTGGTTGCAAGGTGTTCTGTCATTTTATCTAAGTTAATTAGCTAGCATCTAAGAAAAATACATTCTCTTCCTCTTTTTTTATCACAATAAATTCACATTAATTATTCTTTATTTAGTATATTATATTCTGCTATTGTCATTATTCTGGATTCTTACATTGTCCTGAATTTGGAGATGTATTTATTTACTTTTTTGTGAGAATATTTTGAGAATTCTACATTTAAAAATTTTTTTGATTGGAGGATAATTGCTTAACAACGTTGTGTTGGTTTCTGATGTGTAACATCATGAATCAACCGTAAGTATACACATATCTTCCTCCTTCTTAAGCCTCCCTCCCACCAACCCCTCCATCCCACCATTCATTTTTTTCGAAAGAACAAAAATATGTTCCTCTACTTAGGTTCTAATGTTTAGATCCAGGTTTTTCAAGACTGGGTTGTAGTAACCAATGCATCAGAATCATCTGAGGTTGGTGATTCCTGGCTCTCATATCAGCCTACTGAGTCAGAAGCTTGGCAGTGTCATGTGAGACTTCAGAAGAGAGATTTTTTTTTCCCTCTTTATAATGGAGATTTTCAAACATACAAGAAAGCAATGATAATAATTCAATGACTCCTCATGCGCTCATCCCAGCTTCAACAATTAACTTTTAGGGAATCCTCTTCCATCTATTCCTTCACCCCTACTGCACACAAGCTTCTTCTGTTGGAGTATTTGAAGTTAAGGGAAAAAAATAAGCAAGGTGAGGGGAATATAGCAAATTAAAGTATTTGAAGTATTCCGCCTGTAAATAACTCAGTATGCAGTTCTACTGGACAAGAATTTAAATAAAATATAACCACCATGCCCTTAATCACCCCTTACAAAATTAACAATAATTTCTTTCTTTTAAAAAATATTTACTCATTTATTTGGCTGCACCTGGTCTTAGCTGCAGCATGAGGGATATTCGATCTTAGTTGTGGCACGTGGGAACTAGATCCCACATCTGATCTAGGGATCAAACTGACCAGGGATCGAACCTGGATCCCCTGAATGGGGAGCATGGAGCCTAAGCTACTGGACCACCAGTGAAGTCCCACAATAATTTCTTATATCATTTAATATTCCACCATAGTTAAATTTTTCCAATTTTTTTTTCAAAAATATCTATTTCAGAGTTGGTTTCCTAAACAAGTCTCTACGTTGCATTTTGTTATTAAGTCTCAAGTTTTTTAATCTGCTATATTCCCCTTGCCTTGTTTATTTTTTTCCCTTGCAATTTAAAATTTTTTTGTTGGTGTTGAAGATACCAGAAAATTTCCCTGTAGTATGTTTAACTTTCTAGATTCAGTTGATGAATTCATAATGTCATTTACCTTGTTCTTCTATCCCCTGTATTTCCTATAAGCTGATATTAGATCTAGTGGTTTGATAAGATTGAGGTTCTTCCTTTCTGTTTCGGGCAAGGGTATTTCAGAGGTGGCTCTCTGTACTCCCTATTGAATCCTATTGTAAGACACATTATGTCTGGTTGTCCAGTGTCCAAACACGAGATGACTAGAAGGGGTCAGGTGATGCCTGTGTATTCTTCTTTTATAATTTTCCAATGACCTTTCACAATGAGGATTGTTGCTTACATGGGATAGATAGTTTTTAATCAAACTCCCCAGGTATCTCTTAGCACACTAAAGATGACAAATTATTGGCTTAAATAAAATAGTTTCCTAATTCTTTCTCAGCTACTGGCATTCTTTCTCATTGCCCCAGAGAAATGGCATAGTGTAGTGGGTGAGAGCTGAATGTTCTAGATTTCAGTCTGTGCTCTGCCATTAGATCCCTGGGTAACTTAAACCAAACTTATGGCTCTATCTGGTCTTAATTTTCTTCCATTTGAATAGACATAGATATAGTGATCTTCAAGGAGCCTTCTTGCCTGAAAGTTTTATTCAGGGTGCATCAGAAGCTGATAACTTGGTGAGAAAGGATGGACAATTGTGAGATCTCTGTTATTACTGCCCCATGTCTCTCCGGTCTGACAATCAGTGATTCCTGACATTCTCAAGAGAGGAGTTGCAGGAGGGGTCTTGGCAGATGAGGGACTGACTACTCCTTGAGGGCTCTGTTGGGAAAGGCTAACATGTTAGGTGCTTGCTTGAAACTCTGCTTCTCCACTATTTGTGTCTTTGACCCTAGACATGTTATTCTATCTCTGTGAGCCTTGGTCACCATATTTCTTCCCAATAAAGATGCACCCACCTACCTCACAAGGTCATTGAAATGATCAGAGGCAATCAGATACAGGAAAGCATTTTGCATATCATAGAGTTTTTATCCAATGAGTGAACAAGCTAAATTGTAATGTTCACTATTAGGAGGATTAAATAAAACCACAGGATCCATCTATATGGTTGGGGAACATTGTGAGCCTTACAAAACAATGAAGTCAATTTGTATGTCTCAATGTGGAAAGAAATTAGAGACATAATGTTAGATGAAATAGCAAATTTTCAATAAATATTCCAATTAATATAGAAGAAAATACAAAATATATATTTCCGCTTGCACACACATATCCTGTTCATGCAGAAAGTCTAGAGGAATATTTACTAACTAGACATCAGTGACTTCATTTTATTTACTTATTTTTGGCCACACTGCACAGTTTGTGGGATCTTAGTTCCCTGACCAGGGATTGAACCTGGGCCCTTGGCAGTGAGAGCTCAGAGTCCTAACCACTGAACCTCCAGGGAAGTCCCAGAGATTACTTCTTGAATGAAGAGTGGGATGGGGGATGGAGCTATCAGAGATTCTCTATACTGGTCAATAGTTTTCAATAAAAACATATTCATTTAAAACTTTTGTTACTCAGGTGGTGCGGTGGTAAAGACTCCACCTGACAATGCAGGAGACGAAAGAGACATAGGTTCAATCCCTGGGTTGGGAAGATCCCCTGGAGAAGGGAAAGGTTACCCACTCTAGTATTCTGGCCTAGAGAATTCCATGGACTGTATAGTCCTTGGGGTTGCAAAGAGTCAGAAACGACTGAGCGACGTGCATTAATTCATTCATTTCTGATGTCTAGGACTACTACCTTCCCCACACTGAGTGTGTCCTCAGCCAGGCATTTGGGCAGGTTTCGAGGCTGTACATCATGGCTTCTCCATAGTTCACAAAAGTCTTCTGCAGCCTAAAGAACGGACAGACAATGCATACCTTAATATTTTTAAGTATAATTTATTCCAAAAGGGAGTAATTACTATATGTTCATGTATTAATATGGAACCTTTTGGTAATTTTCTAGCAATGGTATCATTGAGTTATTTTACAATGGCACACTTTTAGAAGTTTTAGAATTCTGCCTCTTATTTTTTGTAGTTGTCTTTTTTAACACTAATTTTTAAGTGGATAGTATTATTACTATTATTCAGGTGGACAGGAGCTTGGAGTTGATTAGGTCAGCAAACAAGGACAGTGAGGATGTGGAAGCTGTGAGGTGTGCAGACCTCGTGAGGGGGAGGGGGAGAGAGGGGAGTGAGGTTTAAGTATGGCCAAGAGAGCGATGCTACCTTTTCTGGCCTGATATTCCCTTCTTCACTTCTGAGGCTGCTGGAAAATTTAAGATGCTTGTCCTGGACCAGATCCCATGCAAAGGTGACCTTTAGCCTCCTGCCCAGCACCCCTGTCAGATGTGACACCCCAGTTCTAGCCCATCCCTCTTCCCCACCCCTCCTTCGCCAGGCTGCCCTTCCTAAGGGAGACGGAGGCCCTCTGGAGCACTAGTGGGAGCAAGTTGCCTAAGGCCCTGGAGTTAACTGCATAACTGAGGGGAGTAACTTGGAGGGAGAAAGAGACCCAGACTTGTCAGGAAACCAGTGTTTAAGTATCAACACGTGCCCCTCAGATGGCTAGGAGACCTTGAGCAAGTCTCTTTATACTTCGGGGCTTCAGTTTTTTTCTTCACATGCAGTCTGGGTTTTGGGGAGAAGACAGTGAGAGATGGATATGGTGATGCACTGGGAACATGGCATGATGCTTCTCTTTTTACTGTTATTCAACGTACCTGGCATTTGAAATACAGATGAGGTTACATTGCATAGGACTGGCAAGTATATTAGTCTGAGGATTGCAAATTCAAAAGCAATGGGGACCAGAAAGGTATCAGTATTGTGGTGAGAATGACTGGGTGTGAGACAAAACAGGGAATTGTGGAGACACAGATCAAGGTTCTGGCACATGTCCTGTTCCAAAAGGGGTTGATCAGGATGTGGCTCTAGCTGAATGATGCAGGAATGAAGCCACAGAGGTAGCAGAATGTCTAACTGGCAAGAAGGTGCACACATTTTTTTTTTAATGTGAAATCTCCAGGTTTTTAAATGTTGGCTAAAAACAAAAAGCCAAAAAAACTGTAGAAGTCCTCCACAATATATCTAAAAGCTATACGAGTCTGTAACCCTATATTAGAAAAAGAAAAGAAAAACCAAATCAACAAAAACAAAAGTCAGGGGAAGACTATAATAAATGACATATATTAAAAGGCTGTATGGTGGTAAAATGGTCCCAGCAGGCTTGAGGGAAGAAAAAGATTTGCAGATAGGTTAAGGGGTAGAGTCAGACAGGTATTGGAATACCAGCTCTGCCACTTCCTAGCTGTGTGACATTCAGCAAGGCATTTAACTCTCCCAAGCCTCAGTTTACTCATGTGTAAAATGGGAATAATGGTGCCTACCATAAAATTTTACTGTAAGGAATAAATAAAAGAAGGCTTGCAAAGTTCTTGTCATGTACCTGGAACAATGTAATTGTGCAATAAATTTATTTGCTAAATGAGTAAATGCTCTTAACAGTGTTTCATGAGCTGGAAAGTACTACACAAGTTAGGTGTGACTGATACATACTCCAGGTGCACCTATTTGGGTTATGATAGTTTATGACTTTATGAGGAGCTTCATTTAACATCTCTACTTCGACTCACAAGGCTTTTCTGCACAATTATGAGGACATATTTAGATCTGCCTGCCTTGGGAGCAGCTGAGTCCTGTGGAGAGAAAATCTCCAGGCTGTGGCTGTAAGGAATTGTTAATTTCTGTGAGTTGCTAGTTTATACATATGAAATTCTCAGCATTGTTTGCTTTTACTGCATTTGCCTTTTTTTCTGGAATTTTGTTTTACATTAAAGTTTTAAATATACAAACATTGTGTTGTATATATGCTTTATTGAAGCATATATACATGTGGCAGAGGTTGAAATCACTGTGAATTATTCATCTCATTGCTAACTATGTTTCTTTACTATTATTAAATTGTCCCATAAAGGACTTACTTGGAATAAATTTCCCTTCCAAGGTGTGTGTATTGGAGCTGGGGGAAGACCAGGAGGTGGAAGGTGGAGAGATTAAGAGGAAGTATCTCAAATACACATGGGTGTGTATAGAGCAAATCTGCATTTCTTATTACTTCTGATCTTTCTAGGAATGGATACTTGGGCTCATAGGAGCTTGGCAAAGTGCTCCAACTAGTCAACAGCAGAGCTGTGCCTGGAACTTGGAGTTTCCAGTGGGATTTTAATCACTCCCTTCACTGCCTCAGAGCAGCAAGGGTGGTGGCTTGGAGAAGTGGCCAGCTAATTGGGAATTGGGTCAGTGATCCAGGGAAACTTAGCACACCCTCAGATGGAACCTGGTGCCATTTGGTGATAGAGATGATAGAGATAGAGAAGCAGAACTCTCACCTCTGACTTAGGTGATGAGCACAATTCAACAGGATAACCATGCAATGCACGGTGAGGATCCCGATGGCCAGCAGACTGAAAGGACCAACCTGGAGGGGAATGGAGAGGTGGGCACAGTGAACCACAAATGGACGCTTCCATATGTGGTCCTCTCCCTGCTTAGGTGCTGGGGTCCCACTTATAACAGAGATTTTGGGATGAGAACCCTAGGATGACAGCCCCTGCCTGAATGTCCGTGTACCCCTAGATGCTCTGGCTTGAAAGCTCTTCTTAGCATCACTGCAAAGTGGCTGTCCAGCCTGTGCTAGAATACTTCTGATAACAGAGAGCTCATTACCTCCCAAACAGCCCATGCCTTTCCTCATCTGCCTTCAGTTCCACTTGAGAACCCTCATTCCTTTTCATATCCCAGCCCTTACCTCCTCCAAGATGCTTGAAGGCCAAGGTTCCTCTTAAGGATTAGTTTTCTTCTTCTAGTACGGGGTTATCAAAAGAGGCACTATTGACATTTTGGGCCAGCTGATGTTTTTGTTGCAGGGGGCTGTCTTGTACATTGTGGGTTATTTAGCAACACCTCTGGCCTCTACTCACTGGATTTCAGAAGCACTCCCTCTCTCTCCACCCCAATTTGTGACAACCAAGACTGGCTCTAGATATTGCAAATGTCTTAGGGTGTATCAGTCACTCAGTTGGGTCCAACTCTGTGCAACCTCGTGGACTGTAGCTTGCCAGGTTCCTCTGTCCATGGGATTCTCCAGGCAAGAACACTAGAGTGAGTTGCCATTCCCTTCTCCAGGAGATCTTCCTGACCCAGGGATCGAACCTGTGTCTCTTGCATATTTTTAAAGTATTTATACTTATTTATTTATTTAGCTGCTCCAGGTCCTAGTTTCAGCATACAAACTCTCAGTTGCAGCATGTGGGGTCTAGTTTCCCAAACAGGATCGAACCTGGGCCCCCTGCATTGGGAGTGCAGAGTCTTAGCCAATGGACCACCAGGGAATTCCTTTCGTTTTATTTTTTTAACTAAAAATTGTAAGTACTTAAAGTGAACAACCGGAGAAGGCAATGGCACCCCACTCCAGTACTCTTGCCTGGAAAATCCCATAGATGGAGGATTTTCCGTCCATGGGGTCGCTAAGAGTCGGACACGACTGAGCGATTTCACTTTCATTTTTCACCTTCATGCATTGGAGAAGGAAATGGCAACCCACTCCAGTGTTCTTGCCTGGAGAATCCCAGGGACAGGGGAGCCTGGTGGGCTGCCGTCTATAGGGTCGCACAGAGTCGGACACGACTGAAGTGACTTAGCAAAGTGAACAACATGATTTGATATACATACACACAGAAATGATTACTAGAATCAAGCTAATGAACAAGTCTTCTCCTCACATGGTCTCCATTTTTTAAATATGTGATGAAATTATAAAGTAGGGTTCTCTGGTGGCTCAGACACACAAGATTAAAAAGTAGGGCTGATTATTATTATATTTTGGCCATGCTGCATGTGGGATCTTAGTTCCCCGACCAGGGATCAAACCTGTGCCCCCTCCAGTGTGGAAGCATAGAGTCTTAACCACTGGACCACCAGGGAAGTCCAAGCAGGCCTCATTATTAATCATTATCTCCCAAGTGTGATCACAGGACAGAGAGCAAAGAGGGACTCTCTCACCCTCTTTGTGCTGGACAACTGTGCCTTTATAGATGCGACCTCTGCTAACAGTATCATGAAGAAACAAATGAGAGATGAAGAGCACCACTCGAGTTCACCAGGATGTAGCCTCCATATAGCAGAAGACTGTTTTTTGGTCTTGTATACATCTATATTCCCAGAGCTTAAGAATAATAGATGCTCAACATATACTTCTCAAATGAATCATGATTAGAGGTTCTGATAGGGCTTGGAGGATAAAGAAATCACCTAATAACTCTTAGGAAGCAAAAATCAAAGGATAAAGGAGTTGTCTTAAAAAGCAAAGACTGCACCGGCAAAGAGAGCCTGGCTGAGGGCCATGTGCTCTTCAAAAATTCTAGAAGCCTGAGAATTTTAAAGGGGGAAACATCCCATCTCTGTTGGAACTGACACAGATTGCAAGTCATGTCAGAAGCCAGGGTCTCAAGTGCCTTTTTTAGACACGAGGGCCATTTACCAGGCTTGGAGAGAAGGAGAAATTTGCTTCAACTAAATTGAAATCATTGATCTATTCAATTCTGTAGAACAAACTGGAACCTTCAGCGTGCCAGTATCTACAGCAGGTATTGTGTAAAGGAGGGTGTAAAGATGAATCAGAGAGTCCCTGCCCCCAGAGATTTCAGGTAAGTGAGGAAGGTGGGAATGTAAAAAATGAGCATGTTCCATCTTTGTAAGTGCTGTAAGAATTCCAGGTTAGATAGCTATAAGTTCTAGAAAAACACAAGGTGAAGGAATTTTAATAGGATACAGAGGAAGGGGATTTCAGAGGACTTCAGAAAGGGAAACCAAGGAGGGGGATTTTTAAAATTTTACAGAGGAGGGGGATTTTACAGAGGATGCTGCAACTGAGAGAAACAAGGGAGATGGGAACAGCATAAGATAGAGGACAGAGGTGGGACGGCACAGGAAGTGTCATGGGATTGGTGGAGCTTTTGTCACCCTCATCTTCCAAAATTGCTTTCTCACAATCAAATGGATGGAAACAGGAGTAACACACTGAAATGCCTGGAGGTGCCCGGCTGCTGATATCAATGAACGAAATGGCAAGGATATGATCCTAGGGAGTTGGGAGAACTGTGGCAAAGTAGATTCTGAATTAGTATGTGAGTTATGGTGAGTTTTTAAGAATAGTGGTGGGGAGGGGGAACTGGATGAAGGTGGTCAAAAGTAACAACCTTCCAAATGTGAGATAAATAGGTACTGGGGATGTAATATACAACATTACAACTGTAGTAAACACTGCTATATGGTCTATTTGAAAGATGCAAAGAGAGTAGATCCTAAAAGTTCTCATCACAAGGAAAAACAATACCTATTTCTATAATCATATGAGGAGATACATATTAACTAAACTTATTGTGGTAATCATTTTACAGTATACACAGTATGTGTGGTAAGTCACTTCAGTCATGTCAGACTCTGTGTGACCCTGTGGACAAGCATAGAGGCAGCCAGGCTCCTCTGTCCATGGGATTTCCCATGCAAGAATACTGGAGTGGGTTGCCATGCCCTCCTCCAGGATACACAGCATACCTTAAGTTAATATAGAGGTGGTTGTCAATTATATCTCAATAAAATTGGGGAAAATATGGCCTGTCCACTCCAGGCATGTTCCATTTAGCTCCAGGTTGGCTCCAGAGGATTGATGCCAACAGGTTCATTTCCCATTGCAAAGAGTGCTCCCAAATTGCCCATTGATAAACAATGCTAAGGCTGTAGGAGCCTGCCAACCCTTTCCCCTAAATGGGGAGACGTGGTTCCCATCCCACAGGTCCATCTTACCAATAAACCGGCATTTTTCATGGCCAGAGGAAGTCCCAGGAGCCCTGTGCCAATGTTGCATTTCAGTAAGTGAACCAAAGTTTGCATCATCCTGTAGGGGGAGCACAGGGCAGCAAAAGGGTATGTTACTGGAAGAAAACGTGACCCTCCAGCACCCTCTGGTGGGAAGATGGACAAAATCAGATGAAAGGGACTCTCAGTTTTTACTCTGTTCCCAGGATCTGTTCTGCAACCTCTGATCCAGAGCTGGTGCTAGTTCAGGTGACTCAACAAATACGTACCACACACTGCGCTGTGCTTAGCCGCTCAGTCGTGTCCGACTCGTTGTGACCCCATGGACTGCAGCCCGCCAGGCTCCTCTGTCCATGGGATTTCCCAGGCAAGAATACTGGAATGGGCTGCCATTCCCTTCTCCAGGGGATCTTCCCGACCCAGGGATTGAACATGCATCTCTTGGGTCTCCTGTATTGGTAGGTGAATTCTTTACCACTAGCGCCACCTGGAAGGCCCCTCCAAACCCTTATGTTATCATACTTTATTTAAATAATCACTCATTGCGTCTGAACTATCAATATCACAACCAGATCTGAAGTCAAGTTCTGGCTTCAATAAAATTATCACACATACCTGTGTTATTATCGCATTAGGAAAAATTCCTGGAATGGTATTATTGATCAAAGGACTTATTTATTTATAGTTACTTACACTTAAAAAACCCTAAGTAACACAGTATGAAGTTAAAAAGGTAAAACAAACAAAGGAAGAACCAAAAAAAACCTTATATAGTGAACATAAATGTCTCTTCTATCTGCATCTCAGTCTCCTAATTCTCTTAGCCAGAAGCAGCCACTATGGCCAGTTGTGTGTGTGTATACTTAAAAAAAAAAGCGTATGCCAAATGCTTGTATGTTTTATATAAATATGTGTTAGGACTTGACACACATTACAGCATTGCCATCTAGAAAGCTACCAATTTAATTCTTCCCAAAACAACATGAAAGTGGGCATTTCCTGACATCCTTACCAACACTGGGTATTGTCATTTACAATCTCTTTATGCCATGGATATTATCTGATCTGATTGCTAAATAATAGTCTAATTGGCAATAAAGCCCTAAGGAAAAGAGCCACGTGTCTGAGTTTATGGCAGTAAAAGTAGGGACATGAGGCTAGGAGGTGAACTTTTATTTTCTGGATGGGTTTGTATGAGGAAGGGAGGGGGCCGTGGGGAGAGAGAGAAGGGAGAGAGAATATGAATAATAGCAGTTGTCGAAGGAGTGGAAAGCAGCCAGCCTGAGATAGAAACTGCTGAAGAAAGGGCAGTCAGCCTGATATAGAAAACTGTTCCTGGAATCAAGAAGTTTATGTTGGGGATGACTACCTGTGGTTTTTGCAAGACCTGTGAAAAAGTTTGACATGGGTCAAACTTTTTAGATTCTGAAGGTTTCATCTTTAATCCATGTGTCTCCTGTTCAGTGGGGTTAAATGTGGCCCAGCGCTGTGAAGGCAGGAGTGCCTGACCTCAGATGGGGAAGGGCAGTGTGGCCACTTACGACAATCTGTTGGCTTCCTCTGCAGGATGGATCCTCTCTGAAGTGACACTACTACTACTACTACTCTCCGAGAGTGACTTGGACCCGTCATCCAAGGACTTGGGCTTGCTGCTGTTGTCCCTTGCAAGCAATGAGATCTTCAACATGGTGGGTGGGTGGTGATGGCTGAGGGTTAAGGCCTGTAACAGCCTTGAACCAGTCTCCCATGGGTTTTTCTCCAGAGAAACCGAGGCTGCAGGCCTGAGAAGCTGGCTCCCAATTCCTGAGCTGGTCCTGGCGCTGGTGACAGGGGGAAGCTGATGGTGATTACAGACCTTGCCTGGCTTTGGGGACGTATGAGAGTCTTACCTCAGGATGGTCCTCAGCGCCCCTTGTGACTGCCTGGCCACACACCAGGACTTGCCTGGATTTTCAGCTGCTTCCAGCTCAGCCCTTAGTGCTTTAGGACAAAGTGAACTGTGTGGCTGGGAGGAAGAAGACACCATTGGACTGGAGGTCCTGGTGCCTGGATGTGGGGCCAGGCTCAGGACTTGTCTCTCTTTGGTAAGGGGGGAATCAGAGCTACCTCACAATGGAGGCTGCCCAGCCAACAAGGTGCTGCTCAATTGCGGAATGCAGGTGTGGCCCTACAGAGGGTCCTATTATCTTCCCTGTGTAGGGATGGAGTGGCTTTGTTTTTAAATTGATGTATAGTTGATTTACAATATTATATTAGTTTTATGTGTACAACATAGTGATTCAAAAGTTCTATAGATTATCCTCTAACTAAAGTTACTATAAAGTATTGGCTATATTCCCAGTGCTGTACAATATGTACTTGTAGCTTATTTATTATATACATAGTAGTTTGTACCTCTTAGTCCCGCATCCCTATCTTGTCCTTCCTCCTCCCCCCACTGATATCCATTAGTTTATCCTCTGTATCTTTGAATCTGTTTCCTCAGAGCTTGTTATATTCATTCCTTTGTTTCATCTTTTAGATTTCACATATAAGTGATAACATACAGTATTTGTCTTTCTCTGTCTGACATTGCACCTTATAAGCATAATAACCTACAGGTTCATCCATGCTGTTGCAAATTTTCATCCTTTTTTGTGACAAATAATCCATTGTATATATAACACACACACACACATTTTCTTTATCCATTCATCTGTTGATGTACACTTAAGTTGCTTCCATTTACAATTGCTTCCTTGGCAATTGTAAATAATGCTGCTGTGAATATTGGGGTGTATGTATCCTTTCAAATTAGTGTTTTGTTTTCTTTGGATATATACTCAGGAGTAGAACTGCTGAATCATATGGTAGTTCTTTTTTTTAGTTTTTTGAGGAACCTCCATACTGTCTTCTATAGTGGCTACAACAGTTTTACATTCCCACCAACAGTGTACAAGGGTTCCCTTTTCTCCACATTGTTCCAACATTTGTTATTGGCAGTCTTTTTGATGATAGCCATTCTGACAGGTGTGAGGTGATATATCTCATTGTGGTTTTGATCTGCATTTGTCTGATGATTAGTGATGTTGAACATATTTTCACGTGCCTGTTGGCCATCTCTATGTCTTCTTTGAAAAAGAAATGCATTTTTAATGGTTATCAATTTTTGCCTTTAAATATTTAATTTTTAACTCAATAGAATCCTGGCTTTATCACTGACTAGCTGTGTAGCTTGGCCAAGTCACTTAACCTTTCTGTATCTTATTTTCCTCATCTGTAAAATGAGTAGAATAGTACTACCAATGTCAGAAGATTTTTAGAAAGATTAAATGAGTTAATACGTGTACAGCATTTAGAACAGTGCTTAGTATTTGGTCAGCACCAAAAATTTATTACCATTAATACATTTTCAGAATGACTAGCTAGTTTTTCCAACACCATATATTGAATAATCTTTTCCCCATTTTATTTGAAACGTTTCTCTTATCACATTAATCAAATTTGTCTTTAGTCTGATCTGTTTTTGTATTCTTCTTTCCATCGGTCTTTTCTAATGCTAGTACCAAACTGTCTTAATTATGTAATATATTTAATACTTGATAAGAAAGGGCCTCTCATTTTACATTTTTCATATTTAAATTTCCCCCCCCTCTGCATTAATTCTTCTAGATAACTTTAAGAATCTTCTAACTCCCCACCCCAATGCTGAAATGTAGTTGGGAATTTTACTGAGATTAAGTTAGATTGATAGATTATATTGGACAAAATGGTCATATTTACAATCTGAGTTTTCCAATCTAAAGCATGCATTATAACTGTTTATGCAAGTCTTAATTTATGCTTCTTAGCAGACTTTATTTTTCTTCACAGATATAGCACATTTAGAAAGCTTATTTCTAGGTGCTTGTTTCCTGTTGCTGTTTATAGGATTTCTAATAACCTATTTTATTTACTATTATTATTTTTAAATTAAGGTAACATGATGTAAAACATTATATAAGTTTCATGTATACAAGAGTGTTTCTTCTTCTCTATACACTACAGCATGCTTGCCACCAAAAGTTTAGTTTTCTTCTTAACACAGTTGTAGCCGTATATCTATCTGGCCCTCCCCCACCCCCCACCCCGCAACTGGAAGCTACTAATCTTTTCCCTGTATCTATGCATTTTTTTGTCCAGTTTGGTTTGTTCACTTATTTTGTTTTTATTAGTTTTTTATATTCCACATATTAAGTGAAATCATAGGGTATTTGTCTTTCTCTGTCTTATTTCACTTAGTATAATATCAAGGTCCATCCATTTTGTCACAAATAGCAAGATTTCGTATTTTTTGGTGGCTTAGTAGTATTCCGTTGTATATGCGTACGTGTGTACTAACTCGCTTCAGTTGTGTCTGACTTTTTGCGGCCCTACAGCATTGGCTCAGTAGTTGTGGTCCACAGGCTTAGCTGCTCCGGGGCATGTGGGATCTTTCTGGACCAGGGATTGAACCCATGTCTCCTGCTTTGGCAGGCAGACTCTTTGCCACTAAGCTACCAGAGAAACCCCTATAATAGTCATTCTGACCAGTGTGGTGATATCTCATTGTGGTTTTGATTTGCATTTTCCTAATAATTAGTGATGTTGAGCATCTTTTCATTTACCTACTGGTCACCTGTATATCTTTTTTGGAAAATATCTAGCTTTTTTGCCCACTTTTAAGTGGGTTGTTTGTGTTTTGTTGTTGTAGTTTGAGTAGTATGAGTTCTTTATATATTTTGGATATTAACCTCTATTGGATATATCATTTGCAAATATTTTCTCCCATTCAACTGCTTGTCTTTTCTTTTTGCTGATAGTTTCCTTTGTTGTGCACAAGCTTTTTAATATTTGTACTACCAATTATTTTTGCTTTTGTTTTCCTTGCCTGAAGAGACATATATATATAAAGATGTTGCTAAGACTGATGTCAAGAAATGTACTGCCTATGTTTTATTTTAGGAATTTTGTAGTTTAAGATCTTATATTCAAGTCTTTAAATCACTTTCAGTTGATTTTTATGTAAGACAAAGGTCTAGTTTTATTTCTTTGAGCATAACTGTTTATGGAACTCTATTAAACAGCTATCTTTTCTCTATTGTATGTTTTTTGCTCTTTGCTATAAGTTAATTGCCTATGTATGTGGGCTCTCAATTCTGTTTCATTACTCTATGTATCTGCTTTTCTGCCAATACCATACTCTTTAGATCACTGTAACTTTGACACATAATTTAAAATCAGGGAGTGTAATATCTCTAGCTTTCTTCTTTTTTTCTCAGGATCGTTTTGGCTATTCTGTGTTTCTGGTTCCATGCAAATTTTAGAATTTTTTCTTTTTCTGTGAAAAATGTTGAAATTTTGATAGAGATTACATTGAATCTGTGGAATGCTTTAGGTGATATGGACATTTTAACAACGCTACTTCTGCCAATCCATGAGTATGGAATATTTTTCCACTTATTTGTATTTTCAATTTAATAATGTATGATAGTTTTCAATGCACAGGTCTTTCACCTCTTTGTTTAAATTTATCCCCAGGAATTTTTTCATTTTTGTTGAGACTGTAAATGGGATTGTTTTCTTAATTTTTCTGTTAGCTCTTTTTTAGTGTTTAGAAATACAACAGGCTTTTGTATATTGGTTTTGTATTCTTCAACTTTATTGTATTTTACGCCAAAGCCTTTTACTATGTGGATCACAATAAACTGTGGAAAATTCTGAAAGAGATGGGAATAACAGATCACCTGACCTGCCTCTTGAGAAATTTGTATGCAGGTCAGGAAGCAACGGTTAGAACAGGACATGGAACAACAGACTGGTTCCAAATAGGAAAAGGAGTACGTCAAGGCAGTATATTGTCACCCTGCTTTTTAACTTATATGCAGAGTACATCATGAGAAACGCTGGACTGGATGAAGCACAAGCTGGAATCAAGATTGCTGGGAGAAATGTCAATAACATCAAATATGCAGATGACCCCACCCTTATGGCAGAAAGTGAAGAAGAACTAAAGAGCCTCTTGATGAAAGTGAAAGAAGAGAGTGAAAAAGTTGGCTCAAAGCTCAACATTCAGAAAACTAAGGTCATGGTGGCATCCAGTCCCATCACTTCATGGGAAATAGATGGGGAAACAGTGGAAACAGGGGCTGACTTTATTTTTCTGGGCTCTAAAATCACTGCAGATGGTGACTGCAGCCACAAAATTAAAAGATGCTTACTCCTTGGAAGGAAAGTAATGACCAACTTAGACAGCATATTAAAAAGCAGAGACATTACTTTGTCAACAAAGGTCCATCTAGTCAAGGCTATGGTTTTTCCAGTAGTCATGTATGGATGTGAGAGCGGGACTATAAAGAAAGGTGAAAGGTGACGAATTGATGTTTTTGAACTGTGGTGTTGGAGACGATTCTTGAGAGTCCTTTGGACTGCAACGAGATCCAACCAGTCCATCCTAAAGGAAATCAGTCCTGAATATTCATTGGAAGGACTGATGTTGAAGCTGAAACTCCAATACTTTGGATACCTGATGTGAAGAACTGACTTATTTGAAAAGATCCTGATGCTGGGAAAGATTGAAGGCGGGAGGAGAAGGGGACGACAGAGGTTGAGATGGTTGGATGACATCACCGACTCATTGGACATGAATTTGAGTAAGCTCCAGGAGTTGGTGATGGACAGGGAGGCCTGGCGTGCTGCAGTCCACGGGGTTGCAAAGAGTTGGACATGACTGAGCAACTGAACTGAACTCCCCACATTTGGGAAGTTCTCAGCTATCATTTGCTTAATAAACTCTGCTCCCCTCTCCTCCCGGGATATCCATTATTCTAATATCAACCTTCCTGAAAAGCACTGGAGAGTTCTTATAGAATTGCCTCATTTAAATATCTTATTTCCCTTTCCTCTTCTACAGGTATCATTTCTAGATTTCTCTCTTCAAGCTAACTTTCTCTTCCATAAGGTCTATTTCCAATGCTTTTTAATTCATTTTTCATTTCATTTACTATGTTCCTCAGTTCCAGAATTTCTATGTGATTCTTTTTTGGAGTTCCAATCTCTTTGGTAAAGTACTCCTTCTGAGTTCATTAAACTACCTTTCTGTGTTTTCTTGTAGCTTGCTGAGTTTCTTCATGACAGCTATTTATCAATTAGATTGCAATATCCCATTACTTGTCTATGGAGAATTATCATACTCTCTTTTTGGTGGTATAATGTTATCGTGGTTTGTTATGGTTCTTGATGAACTGTCCCTCTACCTGCACACTGAAGCTAATGTTAGAAGTTAAGAGTCCTTTCTTTTGTTTTCAGGTAGATGGCACCATAACGCAAGGTTTTGGTCTCTCTTAACTTGAGCTGCCCCTGGTTATATTTGAGAGTTGGCACTTCCCAGTCTTTGCTAAGAGGTGTGGCTCTCTGCCTTTGTTATTGTTCTTGTGGCTCTGGTGTCCTTACTGCCTTGCCTCTGCCAAGCCACTGTTGTCACCAGGATGGTGGGCTCTTCCCTAGCATCTGTGATCCCGAGTTGCAGGCTCTGCTGCCGTGGTGGTAGGTGTGGAGGGGCGGGGGCACAGTTAGCTGGGGTCTTGCAGGTGCCTCTACTGTGTCTGGTGTTGTAAGGTTTGAGGGCTCCACCATTGCAGATGAAGTAGAAGACAGGCCTCCTGACCACAGCTGTACTTGCAGGCATAGGTAACTGGATAACAGTTACAACGGGGCCTGGGACCCTATCCCTCGAGCTACTGAGGCATGCATGACTCCAGCTCATTGCCTTCATCTGCAGATACACCTCCCCTTCTGCTATTGGGTTCTCTGAAGATGTGGACTTAGCTGCCATGGTCAAAAGACCGGGATTGCAGGCACCAATTCTGCTGTTCCCTTGGTTCTGCCTCTTCTTTGTGTTTCTGTCTACCCACCTTTAGGTATACAGATGTGTAGAATTCTCCCTTGTCTTGTGTGTTGGGCAGAGGCACCTTTATTAAGTTGTGGATGTTTGACTGGTTGTAGAGTGAAGGGAGGAGAGGGTAGCTCCCCACTCCTCCATGTTGCTGATATCACTCTACTCATTTTATTTTTTGATGACAATCAGTATTCAGGAAAGGTAATGATTCTGCAGATTTTGTTTCATTACTTCTATTTTACTGATTCCTTTTGTGTCTAACAGCATTCAGTTAATTTTGCTGAGCTTTCCAGTTAACTGTACTGCAAATATTTCTTTCTTTCCAAAACTTATACTTTATATTACTTTTTTGTGTTAATAACATACTGACATCAAACATCCTTTTCTAATTTCACTTTGCTGAAACTGCTTTTAGTGCTTCACTGTTAATTATGATGCTGCCTCGGAAATCACCTTCCTCCTTCTTCTCAGATCATGTTGTTTCTTATCTTTTTATAGTGTTGAGTTTTCTTCGAAAGTCAGAATTACATCATGAAATTCTATTATTTTCTCTTCCCTGATCTCTAGAGCTACCTACTGTAACAGATTTATGAATGTCAAATCATTTTTGTATTCATAGGAAAAGCTCCATGGTATACTGTTCTTTTAATGTGTTGCTAGATTCTATCTGCTATTTTTTAAAGATGCTTGTATTTATGTTTATATTTGGTCGTGTTTTTTATGTGTGTTTTGTCAGATTTTGATATCAGAATCAGGATATTTTTGTATAAAAAGCAGGGAAGACTTTATTCTCTCTCTAGGTCTGAAAAGAGTTTAAATAGCATCAGGTAGGATTGAAGGGTAGCTGGGAAAATCTGCTTTGCTCCTGATTCACCATACAGTCTCTAGAAACTCCTCCTCAGTTCATAGCTGATTTATTACTTATAAGGAGAGGCTGGGGGGGAGGTCTAATTTTTCAAAATGTGTAATCCACTGGACACATTTTTCCAATTTTTACTTTAACCACCATCATTCAAAGGTCTCTCCTGGGGTCTACAAAGCAGTGAGGAGTGTTGGGGTGCAAAGGTTTCAGTCCTGATCCATTTGTTACTACATGTTTGATTGTCAGCAAGTAACTCAGTATTTCAAAGCCTATTTTCATTACTAGGAAATAAGAACAATGACACTACACACCTCAGAGTTTCATTGTAAGGATTACATGAGATAATCACATGCAAAACACTTAAGACGTGCTCACTGAGGGATGGAAGAATTTTCTCTGATCCTTGATTCAAAAGCAAGCTCCAAAAATTAAAGAATCAGTAGGGTGGTAGGAAGGGGGAAGGCTGTGTGTATGTGTTGTGTGTGTAAAAAACCCAGTATTGAACAGTTAAAAAAATTTAATACCTCTAACACTCATACAATTCTAATAGTTGGTATCAGTATTGTTGACAATTACTAATAAGTCTCCCCAGATTGCTTTTATTGCTCATTTCAGTGTCGCTAAATTTATTTTTTCTTCCCAAGATTTAATTTTAGCCAAGATTAATGTGATTCTCTTATACAGTAGGGGCTTGTCCTTGGAGAATGGGAATGACCATTTTTTAATAACAGAGAAAACAATCTTTAACTTAGCAAGGCTGGGTAGGGTAATAGTTGAGCAGAGTGGAAGAGACAAGTTTCAGAGAGAAGACCACTTTGCAAAGGCTTTGAACCAATCAGTGGCAGTACTCTGGGTCTTCTACATTTCTGATGTAGATATGACACCCAGCTCTCCGGCCAGGTGGGCTGTGGACCACAGCATAGACAATAAGTGTTCATCTCCCAGCAGGTACTCTGCAGATTATGGGATCTGGGTGGGGAGCTTGTGTCCATGAAGCACTTTCTGGAATTTAGCAGGTAGAAAGTAACACACAGAAAGAGGAGACCAGGACTTGGGAACTGGGGTAGACATTCCCCTCAGCCCTCCATACGTTCCCTAGACTGCAAAGGTAGGATGATGGATAAAAATAAATAGGAAAGGGCTTTTGAAAATGTTCTCTTAAAACTGAGGCTGAAATAAGCATGGGTCACTTTCCAAAACCACAGAGACTGTAATGAGAAACATTCTTACCCCTCATTGAACTACAAATCTGCCTACAACATGTCATTTATCTAGATGCCTTTCCTCGATGTTAGATTTTAGGGGGAGGGAGGGAGCAGTAACCAACAGGAAGGTTGAAGTGATGTGTTGGGTTGATGAGCCCTTGATTGCCAGCCAATGTCAGACATGAGAAAAGGCATGGGAATGTTGAAGCAGCAGGACCGAGTGGAAGAAGGGTCAGATTCAGTTCTGGGAGACCCAAGTTCTACTCAAAATCCAGCTCTAATGGTGTCACTGATGGAAAGTTATGCTCAGTACTCCAGAGCAGTTAGTGTCCCCCTGCCCTTAAAAGGACCTATATAGTACTAACCCACTTGATGATCTGTCACTATTCCCCAGTGAAGAGCAGACTAGCTTGAGAATGGAGATTCTTCTCTCACTTATTAGTGTTTCCCCTTTAGAGTAATGTATCAGCTTTAGCTGCATAAAACCTTCCACATCTTATGGCTTAAAACTAAAAATATTTATTATTTCTTATAATTCTGTGGCTCATCTGAGTAATACTTATGGTCGGGGCCAACGTGACTAGGGCTGGATATAGTCTAGGATACTTCACTCACGTGTCTAGGACGTCGGTGGGCTGGCTGTTCTGGGAGATGGAGCTCAACTGGGATGATTCATTTCTGCTCCACACAGTCTCTCATCCTTCAGTAGGCTAGCCCTGGCTTCTTCACCTGGTGCTCTTGGCTCCACAGAGCATCATGATGAAAGTTCCAATGCATGAGCCATCACCAGTCCTCTGCTTGCATCACATTCACTAATGTCCCATTGGCCAAAGCAAGTTACAAGGACATAACAGGATTTAAAGGGCAGAGATACAGATTTTACTTCTTAGTGGGAGAAGCTGCAACATCACATCGTCAAGAGGAATTTGTGGCCATTTTTGCAATCTATTAAGAACCTTGAACTTTGCTTGGTGTGTGGTGGGTAAGCAAGAATGCTTGTTGCAAGAATTAAGAGGTTAAGAAAAACAAGAATCAAGAGGTAAATAATGAAATAGTGTCATTGTTTAGCTCCTGCCTACCCCTACCCCCTGCCCCCGCCATTGGCACGTATACTTTCATGAGGACTGCTTTGTTGAGATCTTTGAACTGGGCCAAAACTTCATCCAGCTCTCGAGAAAGTTTATTGCCCTTGATTTAAATATGATGGCTCCTTTCTGTCTGACAGCTGCAGTTCGCACTGGACCTCTGGATCCTACCCACTTTGATGCTGGAGCTATTCACACTTTGCTGGATTATGGATTACGTCCACTGGAAAAGAGGACACCCTTTGTCTACCAAATCACCACAGCCTTAGCAGGCTGCCCCTCCTTCTGTCAGTCGCTGCCTCTTGGATCCCCCCGGTGGCTTCCTCTTGCATAGCCCCACTCAAGGTAACAAATTCATCATGTGAACTGCCAAAAAGTTGGACGGAATCAAGAGACTTCAGAGGGAGAGCTCTCAGTGTAGGGGAAAGCTAGAGATGGAAAGAAAAGAAATAAACACGCAAAAAATTTTAAATTACCACCTAGACCTTGTCTTGGTAAGTCTGTGCTTGTTTCACTGTGACTTAGCCCAGAGAAAGGTAAAGCCTCAAAATACAGATAACGCACATAAAAGAGATTTGTGTCATTAAACGTCAAGGTGCTGGTGGGAAGAAGCAGTGCCATATTCACTGAATAAAAATAGTGGAGTTGGAAAAGGTGAGAGAGTCTCCTGACTGGATCAGCTCATCTAGGGCCTGGTAGGTCCCCATCACAAAGCCCACGAAGCCCAGGATGCTGATCAGGGCGTCCTTGACGATGGTGACGGGGCTCATGCCCTCTGAGTAGTAGGTGGTGATCTCCAGGAGGGGTGGGATGATGAGGGCCAGGGCACTGCCACTCAGGCAGCCCACCAGGGAGAGGACCAGGTCCAGGCGGGGGATGAGGATAGCCAAGACGCCTGCAGGAGATGATACAGGATAGATGGAACTTTCTGGGCTTAGCCAAAGTCTTAAAGTCTGCTTTAAAAATCCTCTAATTAAAACATATACCAATTGTTTCTTACACATACAGCTACATAAAGAAAAGCTGAAACTCCTATAATACCTCCAGCCACATTCACTAAAGGTTACACATTAAAATTTTAGTGTGTCTCCTTTCAATCATCTTTCAAATACAGACATTAATATTATTGAAAAGAAACTTTACCTCTTCCCATTTAGGTTCAGTGTTTGGGGGTCTGTGAATTTAACTGACAACAAGCAGATTAACAGGAGGAAAGACAAGGTTGATTTAGGGCTAGGAAGCCTTCATATGGGGTTTCCTAGGCCACGCAGTGGTAAAGAGTCCGTCTGCCAATGCAGGGGATACAAGAGATATTTGATCCCTGGGTCAGGAAGATCCCCTGGAGGAGGAAATGGCAACCCACTCCAGTATTCTTGCTTGGAAAATTCCATGGACAGAGGAGTCTGGTGGGCTGCAGTCTATGGGGTCATAAAGAGTCGGACATGACTGAGCAAATGAGCACATACACACACACACAGCCTTCATATGAACTGGGTCCCTAAACAAAGAGGTTTACATACCTACTTCAAAAGAGGAATTAAAGTGGGGGAGAGCTTCCATGTTATTTAATTAAATTACTTAGTCTGTGATGATGGTTAGTTTCTCTGATTGAAAATCTCCCAGAAAGGGGATTTTGGTGCCTGTATTTTTCAGAATATTCTGCTTAATTCACAAAGAACATTTAGATAAGGTTTTTTCCCCATGGCTGCTTGCTTTTAGTTTAAGATAATTTTCATGCCACAGAGGTACATTTCAAATTGCTACATGTTTAATGATTAAGCTCTTACTTAATAAATAACACTAAATAACAGTGCTGGGAACTGTCCCAGCTGTTTGGAATATATCAATGTACAAAACAGACAAAGAAACCCCTTGCCTTTGTGGAACTAATGTTAATGATTAACAGGACTACAAACACCTCTTACTTGCAAACAATTAGAATGTGTAATTACTCACAGGAGAATTACTCAGTGGGAACAAGATCACAGGGTTCCTTTAAAGGAGTATCTTCTCCAAGTTTTACATACATGTTATAAAATGTCTAACAAACAAACACTAAAAGCTAAAGATCTTGAAATTATATGATTTATAATATATATATATAAGTTTTTTGTATGATGTTCTATAGGCCGGGGCTTTTACATTTTTTATTTCACTCGATGGACAATCTTCCTGATTACAAACACAGAAGCCTCCCCCAGGTCTGCTAGGATGGAGTGTGGTATGACAGCACAAATCAGGACTGGAAGACAGGATTCTCCATGTGGCCTTGGGTTAAGTCTCCAACTGTTTCTCAGCTTTTTTCCTCATCTGCCAAATGGAGATGCTGTCTATCCTGTTAGGTATTATTGTTCATACTGCAAATGGTGTTAAAGTCTTAAAGAAGTTAATTCATGCAAAGCACTCAGAAAAGTTATTTTTATTATTACTTCACTATTACTTTATTATTTGTTTTTCTTTTTCCTTTTGGCCATGCCGTGTGGCATGCAGCATCTTAGTTCCCTGATCAGGGATCGAAATGGGCAAACTCTGGGAGATGGTGAGGGACAGGGAGGCCTGATGTACTGCAGTCCATGGGGTCACAGGTTGGACAACAACAGGGATTGAACCTACAGTGGAAGCATGAATTCTTAACCATTGGACTGCCAGGGAAGTCCCTACTTTATTATTTTTACTTGTTTGCAAATAATTGTTTGCATACGTACTGACTGAAAAGAAAGTGAAAGCATTAGTCATTCAGTCGTATCGGACTCTTTGAGACCCCACGGACTGCAGCCCGCCAGGCTCCTCTGTCCATAGAACTCTCCAGATAGGAATGCTGGAGTGGGTTGCCATGCCCTTCTCCAGGGGATCTTCCCAACCCAGGGATCAAACCTGGGTCTCCCGCTTTGCAGGCAGATTCTTTCCTGTACTGATTGGGGCAAATGCAAAAGCTTAAGGAATTGTTATCTTCATATCTAAGGCAAATTCACTGATCTTTCTGGAGTCTCTAATATTCTGTATGGTGGTGTCCCTGCCTCCGAGGACAAACTGGGAATAAACGATTTCAAAGGAAGAAAATCAGTGTCCCATGATTTATATGGGCTGGTCTAGCACAACAAGAATCACAATTAAAAGGAGCCTTAGGGCCAGGGGGCCCAGGGCACACACAATGCAGGAATCTCTATCATCTTCACCCCCACTAAAATACTAAAGGTGAGGGGCACCCTGGATCATAGGGCCTAGAGCACAAGGAGGGTTTCCACTGGCCACCATTTTCAACCTCTGTCCTGGAGGTAAACTGTGATGGGTCTGGACTGAGATGACATGGGTTCAAATCCCACCTCTGGCACTTCCTGCCCAATTGCTTCTCATTCCCTGCTTCATCTTTCTCATTTATAAAGTAGAGTTTATCATAGTCCTACCTCATAAGAGTTCCTGCAAAGACTGAAGAAAATATTATGAAATATAGGAGAGAAAGAGCTTAGCTCAGAGGATAGCATACAGTAGGTGTTTAATGAAAGCCAGTTCTTTTGTAATTATTATTTGATAAGTTGTTATTCTCTCAAGCTGGACACCAGTAAATTTATCTAATTAGGTAGATGTAAGAATGAAGTTATTCCTCAAGCTTAAATAAAATGAATTACTACTTGGAAAGCTTAGAATGGCCCCAGAAATACAGTTATAGTACACAATTAATGCTGGTTATTGTGACTATCGTCTACCGTGTGGCTGATTCCTGGTAGCCCTCTGGAAAAGGGCAACCAGGCACTCTGCCTTCCACTCACATGTCAGGCTGACCATGGTGAGGCGAATGAACAAGTCCAGAGGCAGTGCCCAGCGCTTCGACACGTGGGAGGTGGCGAAGGGAATGATGATTTCCGCAGGGACGTAGAACTGCAGGGCGTAGGTGCACAGGATGCCAATGATGTAGAGGATCTTGACTGACTGGTACAGCCTGCAGAACAAACCAGAGCAGTGCTCTCAAGGCCAACGTGCTCTGACACCTGGAATCTTTGTACATTAACCTCTGACCTTGGAACAGTCCTGTGGGCAAATGTTTCCTTGTCTGAAAATGATGGGGAGGGACCACCTACAAGAGGAAGTCACAGCAGAGCATGCAGTGGTGAGAGACTGAATCATCACATATTCAAATAGAAGCAGTTGAGAGGGTTACCTCTTAAAAGAATCTCGGGTATGGGTATAAATAACACCTTCACAAACCATTATCACTTGATGCTGGATTTTAGATTTTAGGAAAGAGAAGTTCAGGCCAGGTACCTTGCTCACGGAGATACAAGTGATAAGTAGTGAAGACCTGGGTCTAAAAGATTTGGTCCTTTGTAATCTCTGTCTGTTCTTAGGAATTCTCTGGATCCCTCAAAACTGTTGGCGTATCAACAAATACTTCAAGTAGGCTGAAAGAACTGCACAATCCCAAATCCTTAGGGGAAGAGGTAGTTTACAAAGAGGGTTGTGTGGGGTTGAGGGATAAGACAGGGTTACTGAAAGAAGAGACAGGGTTACTTAGAGGCCTCAGGCTAGGGGCAGAGAGACCACATGATGGGGGGTGTTGAGTGTTACTGATGCCTTTTATGACCTACGGAGGTAAGGCTTCTCCCCTTTAGTTCAGTAATGTGGTAGATGCATCTGGCCTGTTTAGCAAACCTATGTATACTCAGTCCATTCCTTACAAAGGCTAACTTTCATATTTCTGGGTTTCCTGCTTACACTAGTTCTGTTGCCTGAAGCACCCTCTCTACTCCCTTTCCATCTGTGCAGTCCCCACATGTTTTTTTGAAATTCCCAAGGAAGCACTACATGCCAGATACCTTTAGACATATCCAACTTGATCCACATGATAACTCTGTTTTTTAGAAGAGGAAAATGAGGGTCAGAGAAGTTAAATAAACCACCCATGACCACAAGCTAGGGGTTGGTGTAACTGGGACTTGGATCCAGGGGTGCTGCAGTTGTCCTTGTTTGGATTGATCCATCTCATTGGACAGGACGATCCCCTGTACTTCCACTCCAATGTACTTTCTCTCCTGGGGAGTCCTCAAGGCCTCTCCACTATTCTGGAGGGCTTCTTTTTCTGTTCCTAAGTTACATTTGTGTATATACACTATCCCTTCCCCATTGCCCCTCCTTTCTTTCCTTAGGTGACCAAGGACTCTGACTTTTTCCCTATCTTCCTAAATCATGTCCTTCCTCACACTAAGCTATCAAGGCCTCACTCAACATGGGAGACAGTTGTTGAAGAAGAGCTCCCTGGACAGAGAATCTGGAGACCAGGGTTCCAGTGACAGCTCTGCTTCTCCTTGTGGATGCCCTCCAGACCTCAGTTTGCCTTCTGTGGAAGGGAGGAGAAGGTGACCTATACATTCCTGTGCCCACTGGCCCTGAGTCCCCACCACCTGAGACCCATGGAGTTACCAGCAGTTGGGCAGGTTAAGGGTTATGCTGGCCTTGACATCATCTCCAAACCGCAGGTAGCCCAGAGTCCCGACACTGATGTAGAGGGCAGTAATGATGGACATTCCCAAAGACAGGATGACTGGGAAGCGGTGGGCATCCTTCATCTTGTTTTCCAGGGGCAGAACCTACAGGAATATCACAATGTAAGAAGAGAGGAGGAGAAAGAGGAACATGTGCATCACGAGGAAGGCATGCCATTTCTGGGAGTATGTACACAAAATTGGAAGTAGGAACATGCACAGAAATTTGTACACCTACATTAATAGCAGCATTATTCATAGTAGCCACAAGTTCAAGGCACCCCAAATGTCCACTGATGAAGGAATGGATAAACAAAGTGTGGTCCATATACACAATGGAATATTATTCAGCCTTTAAAGAAAGGAAATTCTGATATATGCCCCAACATGCACAACAGATACTGTGTGATCCCACTCATTGAGGTAAATGAAGCAGTCAGATTCAGAGTCAGAAAGTAGACTAGTGATTCCCACAGGCCAGGGAAGGGAGGAGTTACTGTTTAGTGGGTACACAGTTTTGGTTTTGCAAGATGAAAAGAGATGGATGGTGATGATGGTTGTACAACGATACAAATATAGTTTATGTCACTGAACTGTACACTTATGGCTCAGAAAACTCAAACAGGGGCTCTGTATCAACCTAGAGAGGTGGGATGGGGAGGGAAATGTGAGGGAGTTTCAAAAGGGAGCGGATATATGTATACCTATGGCTGATTCATGTTGAGGTTTGACAGAAAACACCAAAATTCTGTAAAGTGATTATTCTTCAATAAAAAATAAATTAATTTTAAAAAAAGTTAAGATGGTAAATTTTAGGTACATTTTACCACCATTAAAGGAAAAAAAGGAAAGGCAGGCTTGGAGTCACAGAATGATCCCAGGACCATTCAAAGCTGGAAGAGCCCTGCAGGTTGACCAGACCAAGGAGATCAACTCCCTGGGGTGGCCCAACCTGGCTAGCAATGTGCTTTGTTTGTCCACTGTTCACAGTTTCATTAAGATGCTGTAAGCATACTGTGTCATCTCTCTCTCACTGATTAAGACTAAAAGCTCTGGATAGAATATATTAAGCAACTAGCCATGGACTCTGAAAAATATATAATAGAAGGTGAATTGCTAAAAACCAGTAAAAATGGCCATTATGGCAATGAATTTCCTGATTTTTTCTCCTTCTTGTATCTCCTAGTTAAGGAGAGCCCGAATCCTAGAACTATGTTGTGGATGCAGACGGAAAAAAAATCAAGCAGAAACCCTCTTCCTGGCTGGAAGACCTAAAATAGGGGACCCTGTGGGATGGAGAGCATGGAGAGAATTCCTATTATTCCTGCTTCCTTTTTACTCTCCAAGCCATGCCCCCAAGGCAAGTCTCAGGCACAGAGCAACAATCTGCTATACCAGTGATTGCAGTGGTTACAGAGGCACCTAAAAATCTGAGACACACTAATTCTCTTGGAGCAGAGGAACAGGGAAAGGGTGCTTTGAGAGTCCAAAGAGTAAGAGGGGAATTGGATTGGCTACATAATTTGTGGGGCCCAGTGCAGAGTGACAATGAAGAACCACTTGATCAAAGGTCAAGAATTTCAGTATGATGAATGCAGGGCATTAAACCAAGAGTGGGATCCTTCTAAAAGGCAGGGCCCCATGTGACCGTACAGGCTGCACACCCATGGAAGGAATCCCTATTACTCTTTCCTCCTCTCTTTACTCTTGATACTCACCCTTGAGTGAGGTCCAGTCACAAGAACCGGATAGACGTGTAGGGAGGCTGAAACCCTGACTTTCTAGCCAGAGGACCAGAAAAAGAAGCTGCTGGATGAGTGTGCAGCACACTGGTGAGTGTGCAGGAAAACATGGAAAGGAGGGAGCCAGAGAAAGTGACCCTCTAAACCTGTGAATGAAGTTTGGGCTCAGCCCTGAGCTGTACATGGGCAACTGATGTGAAGCATCAAAGGAAAGTTTTTGAGAACTAAACTATCATGGGGACCACCATCTGGTCTCTGGGTAGTATAAAGGCAAGGTGAAGCCAAGTATCAATTTAAAGTCTTTGAAAACTAGTCTGATATTAAAACCATGGTTTAAGCTGTGACATG
Organism: Okapia johnstoni; assembly: GCA_024291935.2. Lineage (NCBI taxonomy): Eukaryota > Metazoa > Chordata > Mammalia > Artiodactyla > Giraffidae > Okapia > Okapia johnstoni. The sequence continues at coordinate 54,294,192 of CM044316.1, forward strand.
CTTATTGAACACTGAGGTTAATACAAAACCAGTGTGAGAAGCAAACTGATCACAGATTTATACTCAAGAAAGTACAGCTGAAGCTACCTCTGTTCTATATCTTGCATCCTTGTCAAATCTGTAAATAAAAACTATGTATGAACAAATAAATAAATAAAACCGTGATCTCCTGAAGATGGATCAGGACTTGTGGTCTGAATCTAATCAGATCGATTGCTTGCTAAAATAAAAGATCAATATTCTTCAGAGGATTTTAACATGCTCCAGAGTCTCATAAAACAATATTCAAAATGTGTGGGATACAGTCTATAATTAATCAACATACAAAGAACCTGGAAAATCTCAGCACTTCTCAAGGGAAAAGTTAACAGATGTCAATCCTAAGATGACTCAAACTGTGGAAATATCAAAGACATTAAAGCAATTATTATAACCAACTTCTGGGAAGTAAGGGAGAACACTATTGAAACAACTCAACAGATAAAAGTTCTCAGGAAAGAAGCTGAAAGAATAAGAACCAAAGAACCAAGCTGAAATTTTAGAACTGAGAATCCCTATTGAAGGGGCCCAATATAAATGACAGAACACAGTCAGTGACTTCTCCCCTCTCTTGAAAATATATCAACAGGAACTATTGAATTGGAACATAAAAGAGAAAAAAATGATTTTAAAAAATGAATAGGGCCTCAGAAACTAGTGGGCCATATATCAAAGTGTCTAACATTCAGGTCACTGGAGTCCCAGAAGGGAAGGAGACAGAGCTTGGTACAGAAAAAAATTTTGGAAAAGATAATAGCTGAAACTTCTCATATTATGTAAATGACATGTATTTACAGATTCAAGAAACTAAGTGAAAATTAAATAGGACAAACTCAACACTTATCCAGACAATATAATACAACTGCTGAAAACCATAAGAATTCAATTAAAGCTTTGGGGTCTCTCTTTGGGGTGATGAAAATGTTTCAGAATTAGGCAGTGGTGATGACTGCACAATATTGTGAAGGCACTAAAAGTCACTAAATTATATACTTCAAAATGGTTAAAATGGTGAATTTTATCTTGATAAAAAATTAAGGGGATGGAAAAAAGTTACATCACACAAATACCAATTAGGACAAAGCTGGAGCTCTATTATGACATGATTTTAAGATAAAGCTTGTGCTATCAAGGTATTTTGGTATTCATGAAAGGATAGACACATTGATGAATGAATCAGTATAGAAAGTCCAGAAACTGACCTATACTCATATACCAATTAGCTTTTTACAAAGATGCAAAGGTAATTCAAATGGAGAGCAGTCTATTCAACAAATGATGCAGGAATAATTGGGCATCCTTTAAAAACTGGACTTCAACATATAAACACTTGTAATGAAAATTAACTCAGAATGGATCATAGATCTAAACGTACAATGAAAACAAAATATTTAGAAGAAATACTTAGAAAATATTTAGAAGAAAGCTATTTAGAAAGAAAAATCATTGTGACCTTGGATTAGCCAATGCATTTACTTAGAAAATATTTAGAAGAAAGCTATTTAGAAAGAAAAATCATTGTGACCTTGGATTAGCCAATGCATTTTAGAGAAAACATGGAAAGCAAGATCCATAAATGAAAATTTTCGATATGTTGAACTTTATCAAAATTAAAACTTTTTCTCTAGAGAAGACACTGTTAAGAGAATGAAAAGATAAGCTACAGACTGAGAAAATATTTGCAAATTACATGTCTAATAAAGGATTTGCATTTAGAATATACAAAGAATTTTTAAAGCTCAACAATAAAAGACAACAATTCATTTTTTTAAAAATTCACAAACTATCTGAACAGGAACTATACCGAAGACAATATACAACTATTAAATAAGCCCATAAAAAGAGACTCAACGTCACTGGTCATCAGTAAAATGCAAATGAAATACAATCAAATACCACCACACACCTATTAGACTGGCTTAAATTTAGAAAAACATTACAAATACAGATAAGAACCAGCAAAGATACAAAGGAACTCTTAACCCTTGTACATCTGGTGGTAATGCAAAAATGGTACAGCCATTCTGGAAACCTGTTTGGCAATTTTCTATAAAGTTAAACATACATTAGCATGTGACCTAACAAACCTATTTCTAAAGAAATGAAAACATATGTTTACACAAAACCCTGTATACAAATGCTTACAGTAGCATTACTCATAATCAACAGAAACCAGAAACAACTTAAACGTCCTTCAACAGGCGATAGATAAACAAATCATGGTACTGCTCATACAGTGGATGCTCAGGGGTAGAAAGCAATGAGCTCCTGATGCATGCAACCATGTGGATGACCTTACATGCAGCTAAGTGAAAGAAGCCAGACTTAAAAAGTTACATACTATCTGATTCCATGTGGATGGCATTCTGGAAAAAAATAAAACAGAGACAGAGAACAGAAGGTAAATGCCAGGGGTTAACGGGAGTGGGGATAAGTGGACTACAAAAGGGGCAACACAAGGAAGCTTTTCATGGTGGGGGGATTGTTCTGTGTCCTGACTGTGACCTAGGACTCTGCATTTATTGAAACTTACAGCAATGTACATCAAATAAAAGTGAATTGTACTGTATATAAATTAATAGTAAATGTAAAAAGCATAGAGGCACAAAGAGACACAAGCTACTTGTTGCAAAATAAATGAGTCACAGGTAAGAAATGTATAGTACAGAGAATACAGTCCATAACTATGTAATATCTTTGAAGGGGAATATAGTCAGTAACTAAGTGATATCTTTGTATTGTGACATTATCATAACTAGATTTATCATGGTGATCATTTTGAAACCCACAGAAATATCAAATTTGTTGTAAGTAACAGGAACTAACAGTGCTGTAGGTCAAATATAATTAGCACTATATATGAAGGTTAAAGTGAATCATAAGTTCTCATCACAAGGGAAAATTTTTTTCTATTTGATTAATTTTATATCTACATGAGATGATATATGTTCACTAAACTTACTATGATAATCATTTCATTATCTACATAAGTCAAATCATTATGCCATACACCTTTAAACTTAAACAGCGCTATATGTCAATTATATCTCAAAAAACTGGAAGAAAAAAATTACACACAGCACTCTCCTTTTTCAAGTGTGGAAGTAGAGACTGTACAACATTCCACTGTAAATATACTATACTTTCCATTTTAAATCTTTTTTATGTTTCATAAAAATCCTGTAACTTAAATTGTACACCTCCATTTATCTTGATTTTTAAAGATTAGGAAATGTATGTTGATATGAAGATAAATGTTTAATAAATGTATTAGGACAGGAATAAAAGTATATCCTGACCATTCTAACCTCTCTGCTATAATAACCTACTTTCTCCTGCTGGTGAAAACTGACCCAAGTGAAGTCGGAGGTTAGTTTCTCTTGTGCACACAGAAATCCAGAGCTCCCAGCTCCTGTTCAGAAGGCCACCCACAGCACCTGGGAAAGTCTACCTCAATTCAAACCTTACCACACCAATGCTTTCAAATGAAAAAATGGCTGTTCCAAAGAAGAGCGAGTAGGTCTTCCAATTTGCTACCAGTGGCAACTGGTGGGGGTCTGGAATTTCCTATGAGAGAGAGAAATACGATAAGACATTTACTCTTAAAGCATGTTTGGGCTCCTTTAAGAGGGAGAGTATTCTGAGAGTATACCTGAATTATAAGAACAAAAAGTTGAATGTCAAGAAATTCATAAAACTTCAAAAGGAAGTAGGCGACAACCAAAGTTGATTTTAACACTGCCCAATACCAAAGAGCCAGAGGAAAGAAAGATTGAAGTATTATCAGAGTACTGAAGTATCAGGATCTCATGGAGGGTGTCTAATTTATCAGAATTCTCCAGAAGAAAATCTTATACAACACAGGTTAGTACTAGTCTAAAGTGCCCAAGAACACTTTGCATGTACCAGTGGATACAGATGTTGGAAATCACTGTGACTACAGTTACAGTGATATTCTAGGGAGCCCAAAGTATAGTAAGTTAGCTAAGTATTAAAATTCCCTTTTTTCCTTCAGTGAGGTATAAATAGAAGGAAAGGGCGTGGAATAAATATTTTGTTAAAGTACCTTGTGATCTACTATGACAGATCGAAATGACAGAACCATTTCTCTAACTGAGAAACCTCTGGAATAGTCCAAAAATTAATCAGAAGTAGCTGTTTCATTGGGAAATTCAATCTTGTAGAATCTATCAATATTGCTTTAAGACTTATCTGTGTTTATCCTAAAATATTTGGCTAATCTGTTACCTTTACTAAATTCTATGGACAATATAATTTTTTTTCTGGTGACTTCTGAAAGAAGGAAACATCTGAAAGGTATTAGGCATAATACCTTTCAGATGTTTTACAAATTATACTACCTGGGTCTTTTGGGTTTAAGTTTCTACGTAGTCTTGTCTATTATAAAACAAAAATTAGAAAGGATAAAAAAGTAGGAAATTAATGGAAAATCAACATCCATAACTCAACTTCAAAGATGTGTGATTTACATCATGATAACTTCATTTGTAGTCTTTCAAGTCTCTCTATACCTCTACAACTAAATATTAGTTGTCATTGTTTTCTCTTGAACTTTCTAGGTATAATTTTGGAATTACTTGAAACTTCAGCTTAGAGGATGTAAGACTAGTTCAATAAAGTTTAGCTCTGGTAGAAAATCATGCTTTTTATTTGCCTTCTGCTGCTCTCCAACCGTTATAGAAATGGTCTGTAGTTCACCAATCAAGATATTTTCCTTGCAAAGTACAGTTTTTCTCCTAAAACCAGGATTTGACATAAAACGAGTATTGGAGAAGCTACATGAAAGAAGAGATATCCTGAAGAATGAGAGTGCACAGAGACATCTTTGTGGAAGAAATCCTACAATAAAGTGAGTTCTAAGCTGCAGACTGAAGTGCATACATACCTACCCTTAGGGATGGCCCCAAGTATCAGTCTATCATTGATAAAATGCTCTGCTCATTGGAGGAGTTGGAGTGTGGTATGCTAACCTGGACGATGTACTGGATGATGATGATCAAGCTGATCAGCATGGTGATATTGGCCAACAAGGAGAAGACAGTCAGGACCCTGAGGTTCCGGATGAGAACTATCAGTACCAGGAAGGGCAGGAAGGTGAGCATGTAGAGTCGAGAGTCCATGGTGGGCGTCAGAATCACTGTCTCGTTGTAATGGCAGTTGTTGGTTGTGCTATTAACTGCTTCCACTACCTGGGAGAGAAATGGGAAGAGCAATGGCCACATGATTAGCTCAGTGCCTGGCCCATCATCAGACTCCCTCGCAAACAGCTGGCATGTCTCACATGCCTGGGTCTTACAGTGAGTTAGAGCGACTTTAGGACTTCTTATTGCAAATCTTTTGCATCATACTTCTTCATAAGAAGCTGCAGAAATAACTTTAATAAGCATAAATGCCTAAACTTAGAGTGGCTCTTTGTTGGCTTTTGACAACCTGGAATCCATTCCTTTGATTTTGATTTATTTTTGGTGCATTCTCTCTCACCTGAATATAGCCTTGGTGGACTGTAAATCACAATCATGTGGCAGAGCCAAAGGACTGGCCCTTGACTCAAGCAGGGGCACTCACATCTCTCCCTGGAATCTGAATCTATAGCAAAATGACAAAAGGCAGAACTAGAAAAGGGCAAACATTACTTCTGACAGGGAATCCCTGAGGAGACTGCTCATCAGTTCTACTATCAACATCTCCCTTGATAGCCTGGTTCCTGTTCCTGTCCTTTTCTGAGACTCATTTTTTTTTTTTAAGTTTTCTCTGTCATTTTGGATGTTAGCCAATCTTGTTCCACTAAACTTATTTTCTGCTTAAGTTCCACTGAATCTGTTTCTTTTGCTTGTAACCAAAAAAGCTCATCGTTGTTTCTTAATTAGACTAACCCTGACATTTTGAGTGACAGAACTCTTCCTTGTGAGCATTGGACTATTCGTTGCAGGACATTTAGCATCCTTGAATGACACCCAACAGAAGCTATTAGCATCCCACAGTCATTGTGGCAAACATGGAACAGCCTCTGTACACTGTACAAACAGCCCCCTGGCAAAGTGAGGGTAGGTGGGAGGGTACCACCCTCCTTTGGAATCAGCATGACTCAATGGATACAGTTTTATTGTGCAAGCAACACAATCCATTGCAGAACAATTAGAAACTGGAGTTAGGCAAGAAGAAAATGAAGAAGCAATGGTAATCTCAGTACCCATGGGTAGTATGGTAATGTTTTGCAATATATTCATCTATACATGTTCTACGCAATATTACAGATTACATATATTACACATATCCTTTTTATTTTACAAGACTAATTATAACATATACTCTTATTTTGAAATCTCCTTTTCATTTAACAAATCATGAATACGTAAATCAATCGTCAAATCTTGTTTTTTTTGGATTCCTCACTACAATAGGAAAAATAGTTGGAAAATTAGCCAGGTATTCAAAGCCCGCCATAAATGGACCCATTCAACTGTGAAGGCTCTTCCTCTCCTAAGGCCCACACCTTCTTCTATAACCACTTGTACTGCCCTTCCTGAGAAAGTCCCATACATTCCTGCCTCCAGGTGTTTATTCCTCCTCCTACCTTGGTTGCCAGCACTTCTCCAACCTACCTTTCAATGCCCAGCTCAGATGCATCTTCTCAAGAGAAACTTTCCTTGCTCCAACAATTTTTCTTGCTCCCATACATTTCTGCACCTTAGTCCACAATTAAGCATGCCCAACCTCAAGGTATTAATGGAGTCCTGATCCAGCACCAAAATATTATATTGATATTTAGCTTTGTTTATATGCCTCAGAGCACATCCCCACTTAGTCTGCAAAGTCCTTGAGACAATGCTCACCTTGTCTCTAGGCAGATGACTGACAAAGTTCTGCTAATGTCAGACTGATTTCTGAGCAGCAATGTGGCAATTAAGAGCCTTCAAATCAAACTCCCTGATCCAGTGATTTTACTTAAAATATACATTTACTAAAGAAATAAACAGGTATACAAAGATTTGTATAGATTATAGTAGAAAAACAAAGGGAAACAAAATATCAAATGATAAAAGATTAGGTCGTCAGTGTGATGGAAAATTATAAAACTATTAAAAATTACTCTAGGGACTTTCCTGGTGGTCCAGTGGCTAAGACTCCTGGCTTCTAATGCAGGAGGCTTGGGTTCCATCCCTGGCCAGGGAACTAGATCCCACATGCTGCAATGAAGATCAAAGATCCTATGTGCCACAACTAAGACTCTGTGCAGTCAAATAAAAAACTCTAAAATTATACAAAAAATTTTAAGAACATTGAAAAATGCTAATCAGTGAACGCTCATTTTACACAACAACAGGACTTCCCTGGTGGTACAGTGGATAAGAATCTGCCTGCCAATGCAGGGGACACGGGTTTGATGCCTGGTCCAGGAAAATCCCACTTGCCATGGAGCAACTAAGTCCGTGTGCCACAACTACTCAGTCTGCATGCTGCATGCGCTGAGCCTGTGCTCTAGCGCCTGGGCACTGCAACAAGAAGAGCCACCGCAATGAGAAGCCTGTGCTCTGCAACAAAGATTAGCCCCTGCTTCCCGCAACTAGAGAAAACCTGCATGCAGCAACAAAGACCTAGCACAACCAAAAAAAAAAAGAAGGAAGAAAAATACAAACTGACAATAAATATATTAAAAGATTCTCGAACTCCCTAGTAATAAATAAACATAATAAAGGCCAACCAAAATGTCATTAAAAATAAAACAATATTAATAAGTGTTATATTAAGAATACTTTTGTTTTCCTTTGAGAAGCAGTATAGCATAGTGTTTAAAAAATAGAGCTGTGATGTTAAAAGGCCTATGTTTTTAACCTTTTCTCTGTGACCCTATTTATATAAATTATAGAGTTCATAACATCAGTTTTCTCACTTGAAAGATGGGAAGGAATAACTGCAGTACCTACTCTGATAAGACCATGTGTGCTTAGTTGTTCAGTCATGTCCAACTCTTTGCAACCCCATGAACTGTAGCACGCCAGGCTCCTCTGTCCATGAGGATTCTCCAGGGAAGAATACTGGAGTGGGTTGCCATGCCCTCCTCCAGGGTATCTTCCCAACCCAGGGATTAAACCCAGGTCTCCCACATTGCAGGCAGATTCTTTACCATCTGAGCCAACAGGGAAGCCCCTGATAAGACCATGGAGAGAACTAAATGAGGGAAAGCTTATCAAATGATCAGCATTATACCTGACACATAATAGAAGCTAACTTTGATTTCTTACTTTTTCCTTCTATTTAATTTTGTTTTTACATTTCCAAATTTCTGATACTACATTAAGCACACACACCCAAAAAAAAGGCCTAAAGAACAGTGTTCTTTGTTAAGCTTATTTATTGACTAAGGATGATCTCTGTTATTACCCATATTATTTTGTTCAAATTGCTACGAGATAAGTTCTGGATCAGATTGAAAAAATTTCTTGGGGTCAAAAACTGTTAAACCACAGAGATGAAGCAATTAAAGGTAATAAAGATGACCCAAAGATTAGGCATCATTTGAAAAGACCTGGTATCAGTTTAAGAAGAGCTAAGGATGATTAAGACAACTCTTGGACAAAAGGTACTGTGGAAAAGTAACCACTTACAGAAATCTGCAGATATGTGAACTGGGGGAAGTCTGTGTTCACTGATAACATCTAGTTTACCTCCCTTTGTATGATGAAGATATGCGTGTGCATGCATGCTCAGTCATGTCTAACTCTGCAACCCCATGGACTATAGCCTTCATTGTATGATGAGAATATGTGTGTGCATGCATGCTCGGTCATATCTAACTCTGGGACCCCATGAACTACAGCCTACCAGGCTCCTCCGTCCATGGGATTTCCCAGGCAAGAATACTGGAGTGGGTTGCCATTTCCTTCTCCGGGGGATCTTACTGACGCAGGGATTGAACTCTCATTTATTGTGTCTCCTGCACTGGCAGACGGATTCTTTACCACTGTGCCACCTGGGAAGCCCCATGATGAGGACACTAGGGCCCAAAGAGAAGAAGCCATTTGTTGAACAACTAAAAAGAGAGGACCCTCCTTTTGCAGATCTTTTTCCCTCTCACCTTCTCTAAAAGACTCTACCTGTTTTAAATTATCAGCCAGAAACACAATGTATACGCAGCAGAAGCCCATCTGGGTGACTATAAGAAAGAAGCTCACGATACACCTGAAAGAGAGCAGAGAGAAAGAAAAATCTGTTATAGAAGAAGAATTGACTTGTCATTTCCACTTCTGTCCTCAGGGGCTGGTAACCCTTGACCAGCACTCTCGGTCCTGCCACCACAATCAACAATGGGGTAGTAAGAAGGGATGTAACAATAGTTCTTTTAAAAACATGTTTCTCAATCACCCCCACACTCTCAGCTCAGCAAGTGGTAAAATTCTTCATCGTCAGAAACTTTGCCCCATACCCAGCTCTGTGTTGATACTAACTGATATAAGGCAGTAGGCTCAACTTATTAGTGATCATTAAAATTTTTTCCTACTGGTGCCAGACACCATATTAGGCACTGAGGATACACAGACAAATAACACATGGCCCTTTCCTCTACTGGTTGAGAGATTAGTGGATGAGATAGACAAAAAAAATAACATGGTCCCAAGGGCCATGGTAAAAAGGGCAACTTACCTGAATTAGGGAGCAAGCAGCTTTTTTAGAAAAACCAGTATCTGAGCAGAGTCTCTTGGGAAGAGGAAGAAAGAGAAAGAGAGAGAGACAAAGAAAAGGAATAAAGAGGAGGAGCAGATGGTGAGGAAGAAGTGATGAAAAAGCGTTTCAGCAGAAGGATTAAGCAGAGTTCTCCAGAACCCATGTGGAGAGTCCACTGGAGGGGCCGAGACTGAGGATGGGAAGACCTCATAATGGAGGTGAAAGATGGCAGCCACCTAGACAAAGCCATGGGCATTAGGATGAGAAAACAGAAAGCATTTTAAGAGATACTAGGTAACAAGAAGTTACAGAACCTGGTGACCACCCACATCCAGGCAAAGGAAAAAGGAAATGACCTAAGGTAAGTGCCAAGTTTTTTGGCCTGGACAACAAAATGAACAGGGAAACTCAGAAGGAATAAGAGGTTTTAGGGAAGGGGAAGAATGGCACATTCAGTACTTGAATTGTTGAGCTTGAGTTTCCTACAAGAGACATTCAGCCATATACTGGAATCTGAAAATGCTGATTTGTCCAGGATATAGACAAATTCTTTATCCAGGTAATGGATAAAGGACAAAATACCTTTATCCAGGTAATGGATAAATCCTTGGGAAGGTAAATCAGTGTTGGAGAGCGTACAGAGAAAGAAGAAAAGGCAGCGTTCCAAACCCTAGAGAACACCAACACTTAAAAGGAGGATAGAAACAAAAAAGCCTGCAAAGTAATGCCAGAGAGGTAGGTGGGGAAACTAGGGTGAAAAGGGGCTTAACAGAAGTCAAGTGTAGAGAAAACGTTCAAAGAAGAGAACAGTCAGTTGCCCCTACTGCTTCTGAGAGGTTCTCTGGGGCAAATAAGGTGTATCAGGGATTTCTTTTAGGACACTGGTGGAAAGGACTTTGGTAGAAGTATATGACAGGAGAGCCAGGGGACCCATGAAGGAGGTGTGATGGTGTGTGTGGAAGTAAAGTCAGAGGGTGAGCTTTTCTTTCTTGAAGTTAGGGTGTGAGTTCCAGTGTTGAAAGTGCCCCTTTTGTTCATCACTGTAAACCCACTGATTAAAGCACTTCCTAATGCACTGCAGGTATTTAGTAGTAGATATCTGTTGAATAATCAGATAATGAATATGAGATAGAGGGTGGTATATGGTCCAGGAGGCTTTATTAATTAATTTATTTTTAAGATGGAGATATAGGAACACATTTCAACATTGAGAGGAAGAATTCATAGTTCAAAAAGAAGTTCAGGTTATAGGAGAAGGAATAATTAATGGAGTGGAGTTCCTAAATAGAGCAGGAAAATCTACCTTATATGATCAACAATGAGTCGAAGAATCTGAGGGGTTGCGACAGACAAAAGCCTCCTCTTGGGTTACACAGTTGGGAAAATCCTGGCAATTATCCCATAGCCTTTCTAGTCTGCTCATAGACTGAATTTATAATGCAATGTGTGAAGGGGCTTTGGGTCAAGAGAGGCACCAGACCCATGATGCTCACAGGCAAGGTACACCACAGGTAGTGAAGTTTGGAGTATCACAGTTCAAAAGAGACTTTGATAATCTAGAGATGTGCAGAAAAGAGTAGAGAAGGTGGGGAGAGGTCTGAAAATAAAGACAAAAGAGTAGATTTAGTCCCAAGTACCAGGGAACAGAGGCTTCCCAGGTGGCTCAGCGGTAAAGAATCCACCTGCAATGCAGGAGACATGGGTTTAATCCCAGGCAAGATCCCCTGGAGGAGGGCACGGCAACCCACTCCAGTATTCTTGCCTGGGAAATCCCACGGACAGAGGAGCCTGGCGGGCTACAGTCCATGGGGTTGCAAAGAATTGGACACGACTTAGTGACTAAACAACAAAAACCAGGGGACAGAAGGTACTGATTTTCTACCATCTCTGAACGTGGAAAAAGTGGGAGTTGCAGGAGGGAGACTTGAGCTCACCAAGGAATCAATGTCTTGGCTTTTTTTGTTTATTTTCTTCTCATTATATACTTTCTCCCTAAGAGACCTTTTCTGTCCCATGGCTTCATAGCTAATGACTTCAATTCAGCGTCTCCTGCATGAAGATAGGTTCAAACCTATACACATAACTACCCACTTGATGCAACTGCTCGTATATCCAAAACAGAAGTCATCAAAAATCTACCCTGGCACTTTCCTTTCCCCACAACCCCGGGATCCAAATAATGACCAAATTTGCTTTTCTCCATTCCCACTGCCACCAGCCTGGACCCAGCCTTCACTGTCACCTGCCACCAGGATGTTGTCAACAGTCCCTTCATGGGCCTAAGGATATTTTTGCTTCCTTACAATTTATTCTCCTTACAGAAGCCAGATAGATCTTCAGATAATGCAAATATGATTAAAACAGGAAAGCCTCTGATTAAAACCCTCCAAATGTTTCTTGGTTGCTTTTAAGAAAAGAACAAGAACTCAAAGAGAGTCTAAAACGTAGAGCTTGAACAGGGCCCTGGATCTTCAGCATCATCTCCCTATCTGCCATCAAGCCACCTGGTCTTTCTTTACCCTGAAACTATCTTATTCTCCCTCTTGCTTTGGGACCTTCATATTTTGGTCCTCTTCCTGGAAGGCCCCTCAGACTCCTGCCCACTTTCCCCTAGGTAATTCCTTACTCCTAAGAATGCCTTTTATCAGACCTAATCTCAACTGTTTCATCCTAGGAAGTCTACCTGAACCCATGTACCTCTTCTTACCTTCTTGGGAGCAACTAGTACTTCCTTCCTTCATGGTACTTGTCCCAGTGACTATTAAGTAACTTGTGTCTTAAACTGTTTAAGGTCTGTGTTTCCCATTGGACTATGGATTCTGCAAGGGCAAAGCTTTGTTTGCCTGGTTCTCCACAGTATTTCTGGGGCCTGGTAGGCAGCTGGAACTAAATACATGTGGTTTAATAAAAAGATGAATGAAATTAAAGTTGGACAGCAAAGGAATGAGCACTCTGTACATATAAGGAATAAGGCTGGATCAGGCAGATTGCCACTGAACTCCTTTCATGTGAAGTCCACTGTTCTGTATCACATGAGCCAACTTTGCAGGGAAGAGGGCAGCCCTGACAGCCACATGTTATTCATACTTTGGGCAAAGCAAGAATAAGATACCTTCCCCAGTGTGCATGGTTCTGGAGCCAGGCGCTGGGGTTGGCTTTTAGTCCATGCATCACTGTATCCCCATAGTCCATAAAGGGCTTATTGAACCTGCAGAAGAAAGTGCATACAGTTACCAGGAGGCAGTTTAACCTAAGATCACATACTGAAAAGTCAGGAGACACAGAGCAAGGCAGAACCCAGCTGGAATGGAAAGAACACTGGGGTAGGCACCCAAGTTCTAGTTCAGACTTTTGACACCTGGTGGTATTTCCTTGATGGCTTATTTTCCTTACCTGTCAGTTGGGGCGGTGACTACATAACAAGGGTAATAACACACATATTGCATGGGTACAGGTGTTCTCATATCCATGATTCTATTGGATCCTCATGACAATTATCTGAGGCACGGTTAGGCATGGATTGTTTACGTCTAATTTACAGATGAGCCAAGTGGATAAGCACAATGGTCTGATTGAGATCAGCTAATGAGTCACATGGCAGAGCTTCCTTAGGTCCCTGCCCCAAATGCTATTCTTTTTTTCTGGGCCTTGTTGAAAGAAATTAAGAAGTGAAATCTTATTACATGTTCTGGGATGTCCCTGAGAACCAAGTACTGAGGGAGTTGACAAGATGCTGTTTTCCTCACCTGTGGCAGAAGCGCCGGGCACACCTGATCAGGATGTGCATACAGTGGCAGGAGATGAGGCCCATGGCCAGCAAACTGAGTGGGCCCATCTGGAGGACGGGCCAAGGGGCAGGGGAAGAGAGGAGAAAATGAATATGTGAATAACATGGAGAGGAGAGATTTGGTAGCGCAGATATTATTCAGGAATCAGAGAACTTTCTAGCAAACTGGTTTGCAAGCCCTTTTTATCAGTAACATTTATTCTTTCTTTTTCCTTTCTTGAAGTATAGTTGGCTTACAATATTATGTATTCTTTCAAACGTGATCTCAAGTAGTACTCCAATAAAGTGCAAAAAGCAATTACAATGAGGTGCTGTGGTGGGAGTAAGGGACTCAGAATTCTGATCCTTGTGGGTTCTGAGTGTCCCTGAGAGCTAGTGCTCTATAGAGCACAGTTGGAAAACAAGCTATGGTCCAACCCTAGAATTGCACAAGGAAGGAAACTGAAACCTGGGCTGTGGACAACTGACTTGCTAAGGCCACTCAAAGTCTGTGGCAAACCCAGGTTAGATGTCTAGACTCCAAGTTGCTTTTCAGAAAGATTGCTCACTGTAGGCCACCGTAAACCCTGTCCTCCTACTTTCAGCTCCCATCCAGTTGTACTGGACCCACCTTCAGCAGCCCCTCTTACCAGGATGCCTGCATTCTTCATAGCCAGCGGGAGTCCCAGGACCCCTGTGCCTATGTTACCTTTCACCAGGTGAACCAAGGTCTGGAATGCTCTAAAGGAGAGGAAAAAGACATGAGCATGTGGGTGCGTAGAGGTGAGGAGATCCAACAGGCATCCCATCCCAGCATGCCATGCCTGAGTTGAGCTGGTCTAAAAGTAGACTCCTGTCTGTATCTCAGTCCCCATGGCCTTTTCTGGCACTCTGGATCTCATGTAGGGTGACCTAGTATCCCAGTTTGCCCTGAACTATCCTGGTTTTAGGGGCTTCTCTGGTGGCTCAGACAGTAAAGTGTCTGCCTACAATGCGGGAGACTCGGGTTCAATCCCTGGGTTGGGACGATCTCCTGGAGAAGGAAATGGCAACCCACTCCAGTATTCTTGCTTGGAAAATCCCATGGACGGAGGAACCTGGTAGGTTACAGTCCATGGGGTTTCAAAGAGTCGGACACAACTGAGCGACTTCACTTTCTTTCTTTCTGGTGGCTCAGTGGTAAAGAATCTGCCTGCAGTGCAGAAGACGTGGGTTTGATCCCTGGGTTGGGAAGATCCCCTGGAGGAGGTCATGGCAACCCACTCCAACATTGCTGCCTGGAGAATCCCATGGACAGAGGAGCCTGGCGGGCTACAGTCCATGGAGTCCCAGAATCAGACATGACTGAAGTGACTTAGCATGCACGCATTGGGTTTAACAGCTCACACTTAATATATGCCATTAGAACACTTACTATAATATATAACAGACATTATGCTAAGGATTTCATGCATTATCTCATTTAATTTTCTTGTGATGATGAGGAAGTAGGTTATCACTTTTATTTTGCAGATGAAGAAACTGAGGAATAGAGATTTTTTTTTAATAGACTTATCTAAGGATGTGTGTGTGCTAAGTCGTTTCAGTTGTGTCCAACTCTTTGTGACCCCATGGACTATCTAAGGATATTCTGGGTATATATACCCAGAAACTGTCTCAGAGCCTCTGTTCTTAACCCCACTTCTACTGGGCTGTCTCCAGGAAAGGAGTTCAGATAGATGAGTTAAAGAGACAGCCCCATTTCATAATTGAGGGAGCTAAGGCTCAGAGAGGGCCCATGGTCACGGTACCGTTAGCAGATACAGAACTGAACTCAGAGGAAAGGGGAAAGGGGAGGCAGCAAAGAGACATCATGTGACTTCTGGCAAAGAAATCAAGTGACTTGGGCCCCCAGGTGGGTATCTGCTGGGACAGGGTAACTTAGGGTTTGGGCTCCAGAGGGATTTTTTTTTTCCCCTCAGGCCAGGACATCAAACTGGGGAATGGCAATTCTCATCCCACCTCCAACAAAAACAAAACCAAAATTTCATAACTTTCTTTAAGACAGCTGTGAAGGTGGTCCAGAAGACAAGGTCTAAACAATCACGGAGAAACATATACTCTCTTTGATGGTGAATTAACAACCTACCTTCACACCTCTTTGTACCTAGACCAGGTTAAACTGAGTATCGGGTTTACAAGTTAAGAAACTTTAGCACTTTCCCAGGAGAGCCTTCCAGTGAGGAGACTTACTGCGCAAAACAGCAGAGGTACTCTGGAAAAAGCCTGGTCTCTGGGGTTGGACAAATCTGGGATTAAAACCCAAGGCTGGACTTTCGCGGTAGTCCAGTGGTTAAGACTCCATGCTTCCACTGGAGGGGGCTTGGGTTCAATCCCTGGTTGGGGAACCAAGATCCCAACCAGATCTTGGTGTACATAGCTTAGCCAAAAACAAACAAAACAAACAAAAACAAAACCCCCAAGGCTACTATTTAACTAGCTGTGTTATTGTGGGCAACATGTCTGCTTTGCTAAGCTGCTGTAAATATTAGGAGGAATGGTATTTTTGAAAGACCTATCCCAAACACCTGTATCTTTATATTAATCCCTGAATCCTCTAGCTTCCTGAGGAACTGCCCATTGACTTGTTAAGGGTTAAAGAGAAAAACTGCAGGGGGAAAGAGGGTGGGAGAGTCTTTGCATGCTTTTCTCTCACTCTGTGGGTGTCAACATCGCTGACAGAGCACTGCACCCCACGGTTCTCCAATGATGGGTTTGTTTGGCAACCACAGTCAATGGGTCACTTGGAAATTTCTATCTAAAGGACTTAGGAAATCAGAATTTAACTTTAGACCACTCAGGCAACTTAATAATGTGGTGAACTGTGCAAAGCACTGGGCTGGGAGGCAGGAGACCTGGGTGCTAGTCCCACTCCTTCAGTGACTCTGGAACGTCATTATAGTTGTGGCAGTCACCTTGCAGGCACTGCACTTGGGGGCTTCCTCCACGATGTCCTTTGCAGCCAACCTGGGAGGAGCTGACTGTTATTTCACAGGGGAGAGTCTAGAGTGCTGAGAATATCTATCACTTGCTCCAGCTGGTAAGTAGCTAAAGTGGGAATTCAAACCCAGGTGAATGTACTCCACAGGTACCATACTTTCTTGACCTGCTTATTACCTCCCTCCAAACTAGGACCAAGTTCTGACTTGCTTTATATTTTTGATTCTTACATAGCTAAAACTACCATTAAACTATGTTTTAGCTCAGGAGATAACAGCTAACTGGTTCCCTCAGGGTCTCTGATGGAGAAATACCCCATCTCAGGGACTTCCAACCAGTCCATCCTAAAGGAGATCAGTCCTGTGTGTTCATTGGAAGGACTGATGTTGAAGCTGAAACTCCAATACTTTGGCCACCTGATGCGAAGAGCTGACTCATTTGAAAAGACCTTGATGCTGGGAAAGATTGAGGGCAGGAGGAGAAGGGGACAACAGAGGATGAGATGGTTGGATGGCATCACTGACTCAATGTACTGGGTTTGGGTAGACTCTGGCAGTTGGTGATAGATAGGGAGGCCTGACGTGCTGCAGTTCATGGGGCCACAAGGAGTCGGACACGACTGAGCGACTGAACTGAACTGAACAGGGACTTCCCTGGTGGTCCATTGGTTTAAGACTCTTTGCTTCCAATTAGAGGCTTGCAGGTTCAATCCCTGGTTGAGGAACTAAGGTTTCATATGTCCTGTGGTGTGGAAAAAAAATTTTTTTTAATAATAAAAACTCTGAAATACCCCACCTCAGCAGTGGATGGTCCCAAGGCCTGAAGGGCTCACTCTCAGGATCGTGAATTCTTAGCAATTCCCAGGACTAGTCCCGGGGCAAGTGAACCATGCCATAATGTCGGTCATTGTGTCCATCCCTGAATCGTCCTGAAAGGTGGCATGGGAGCAGCTTTGCCTGCTCCTTTATCATAACTTCTCCCTCTTTGCTGTACACTGTCCCCCTACCCCTACAACATTCAACCTTTCAGATTTAATTTCCACAGCCACCCTCCTCAAATTCACATTGCCACCAATGTATCCCTGTTTTGCATATGGGGATAAACTGAGGCTTAGAAAAAGAAGGAGCAGACCTTCTTGGATGCATATGTCCTTTCTACTATACCAACAGGGTCAACATTTTCTTCATAAAGCTGCCAGATCGTTACCACCATGCCCATCAGCCACTAGCCACGCTGCTTGAAGGGTGGAGAGAAAGGGAGCTGGAGCCTGTAGCTTGGCTTCCCTGCTTTGAATACATCCCTTCTTGTCATGGTTTGAAAGCCTCGCCAGAGAGCTCCCCTTCCTCCACCCACAGACCCAGGAAGGTGGAATAAACTAGACTCTTCTACATACTGTGTTTCTGATGTTGTCACTGCAGTTCTCAATTGAAATAGAGGCGGGGTAACTGCAGGGAGGAGGCAATGCTTGGTTGTCTGTGGTTTTAGCTCAAGCGTCACCTTCTACACCAAGAAGCTGGGGATTCTGCCTGCCTTCCAGACATTATCAGGGCCAGCCAGAAGCAAAACTGACTCTAGGGCTACACTTCAATAAAAATAAAATAAACTGACTTTAGGGCTGTACTTCAATTAAAAACAAGCAAACAAACAAACAGACTCTAGGGCCAGCACTGGATTCCAGCCCCATCCTAACCAATGAGCCAGGGTGTGGCCTGGGGTAAGGTGCCTTAGTTTCCCCATGCGCATGTGTTTGGGGCTTTCTGACAGTCTCCCCTCCTGCCCCTTTAAGTTCTCAAGCTGACTCAGCCTCTAACTGAATTTCTTGCAGCCTTGGTCTCCCCATGTGCACAATGGGCTGGGGGTCAACACTCCTCTTGGGGTTCTTGCCACTGCAAGCTTCCAGACTGGAAGGCAGAAATGGAGATGGCAGTAAAGAGCACTCACGTTATGCCCTTGGTCGTCTCCAAGCCGGGTGACTCGGAAGGGCTTCCATCCAAGAAACTGGAGTCCTTGTTCGGCAGCTTCTTGGCACTTTCAGGAGGGGACCTGAGGTCCAGATTGAGGTCAACAGCTCCCTGGAGACCCTTGGCACTCTTTGCCATGGACATGGCTGTTGAGAAAGAGAGGGCTCCCGGTGATGGAGGGGGTCTGCTCTGAGCAGGAAGGTGTCCAGTCAGGTGCAAAACCCCAGCTCTGCGGCTTGTGCCTTTTTGCAGGCTCTGGCCAAGCGGGAAAGAGGCCCCGCCCACCTCCCCCGGAGGGTGTGCCTCCTGCCTGAAGAAGCCCCATGAAGAGGAACAATCCCCAGACTGAGAAGGAAAGGAGGGGAGGGGAGGGGTCTGGGAAGGGAGTCATCCCTGCTTACCTAACAACAGTAGTGGCAACAGCAACTACGATACTGATCATTTTGATGACTAATATTTATTAAGCTTTTCACTAAGGGACAGATGATCTAAGCGCTTTCCCTATATTTTCTCACTTAGTCCTATAAATTAAATAGTGAGGAAATCAGGCTCTGAACTAAAAGGACCTGCCTAAGGTCACATAGCTAAATAAGTGACAGAGTAGTGATAAGAGCTCAACGCATCCATCCAGTTTTTTAGCCAATAACCTATGTGTACCTCCAAGAGAACATCTACCCTCCTCCACCTCCACAGGGGCAGGGGCCCCACTTCTCATTGGCTGCATATCTGCTGTAAGGCATCCTTCTAGGAACTCCCCTTTATTAAGGTGGAAAAAAAAAGGAGCCCCACTTACTCACCTCTAACTGCTTCTTAGCTTTTGTGAGGCTTCAAGGAGAGAGGAGGATCCTTTCAGAAAGGGTCAGAGAGGCAGAGATTCCTCAACCCCTAACCCAGCCCCATTTCACTGGATAGGACGCTGGCCTCAGCCGAGGGTGTGAGTTGCTTAAGGTCACATGTGACCATTAAAACAGAACTGTGCAGCTAAAGAAGGGTTTGGAGGTTTCTCTAGTGTTCCATTCTTTGTCATTATCTCTGCTTCAGTGACAGAAGAATGGGCCAAAATTTCCTCCTCCCTCAAAATTACAGCACTTTACTCCAGCCATACCATTCCCTACATCATTATCTCATGTGCCATGAGCTTTATTTAGGTGGTCTTACAGCCAACTGGTAGCATCTGAAACAGATTTGTCTGGGTCCCTCCCTTACATGGGACCCTTTCCAAGGTCCTACATGCAATTTTGAATTTGTAATTTTGTGTTATTTTTCTTAAAGAGGCTCTCTCCACTGGTAACTGCTACCCCAACCCCCCTCCCAGTGGTATAAACTTCAGACTCCACAAAGCCTATCTACTTCTCCAGGTAGCACTGTTATTTTGTTTTTACAGATGTGGAAACCGAGGCACGGGGAAGTAAAGAATAGCTTGCCCATGGCCACAGCAAATCCTTAGCAGACTCCAAACTCTACCCTAGTCAGATCTTTCTACCTCTGAAGCTTGAGGCTTTGACCACTACACTGAACCTTTTGGATTGAATCCTGGCCCCACCCCTTCAAGTTTCTTGCCCTGAATCAACAGAAACACTCACCATGGTTTGAGAAACATCCTCTGTTCACTCATCTGGCACCATTACATGGCAGTGTTTCTGGCCTGCGTGCAGGCAGGATGCACCCTCTGGTCTGTTCATTGTTGTTGTTCAGTCACTCAGTCATGTCTGACTCTTCGTGACCCCATGGACTGCAGCATGCCAGGCCTTCCTGTCCCTCCTCATCTCCTGGAGTTTGCCCAAGTTCATGTCCATTGCATTGGTGATGCCATCCAGCCATCTCATCCTTCTGTATTCAATCTTCCCCATCATCAGAGTCTTTTCCAGTGAGTTGGCTGTTTGCATCAGGGTACCAAAGTATTGGAGCATCAGCATCAGTCCTTCCAATGAATATTCAGGGTTGATTTCCTTTAGGATTGACTGGTTTGATCTCCCTGCTGTCCAAGGTACTCTCAAGTCTTCTCCATCACCACAGTTCGAAAGCATCAATTCTAAGGCACTCTGCCTTGTTTATTGATCCAGCTCTCACAACCGTAAGGAAAGACCATAGCCTTGACTATATGGACCTTTGTTGGCAAAGGAATGTCTTTGCTTTTTAACACATTGTCTAGGCTTGTCATAGATTTCCTGCCAAGAAGCAATTGTCCTCTAATTTCATGGCTGCAGTCACCATCCATAGTGATTTTACAGCCCAAGACAGCACTGAGATTCCATAATGCGATTCTAATCTCAGATCTCATCCACCCATAGACCTTTGTTCTTGCTCAGGCCACAGGATCAGTAAGACTGTCAAGAACTTGAGATGTTCAGATATAAGACTAGTTCCAGGGATTTCCCTGGTGGTCCAGTGGTGAGGACTCCATGCTTTCACTGCGCTGGCCCCCATGTTCAATTTCTGTTCATCGGTGAAGTAAGATCCCACAAGTTGTGCTGAGGCAAAAAAAAAAAAAAAAAAAAAAAAGACTAGTTCTTGCTTTCCTTTTCAGGTTGTGAGAAGAACCCTGAGTTAATCTTCAAACTATTGAGAACAGGGCTGACTGAATAATCAGAATTTGGCTAGACCCCTTCCCAGATATCATCGCCTAAAAGAAAACTTGCAGGGCACTGCCTGCAGACTTTCAGCTTGTTGTACTAGCCATCAGCAGGCAAGAGGGACTCTTCCAGGATGAGAGCCTCCAAAATATACCTTTCTAACACTGGCTCAGGTGTGTGTAGCTTTGGCCTCCACTACAGCTCTACCATAAAGTTGTTGCCATCCTGGGAAAAGTACTGTTCCTCTTGTCCCTTGGAGAAATAGGTACTAGATTAGAGAGGACCTCCAAGGGACTGAGGACCTCAGGGTCTGGGCTTTTCATTCCCATTGGATGCTGAGATGCAAGCCCAGCTTCCCTTGGGTTGGGACCCACACAACTTAAGTGAGGACAGTCTAAACTGCTTGATGTCGCCATAGAGGGCGGAACAAATGGGATTTAAATAGTGAAAATCCTTTATGACCCTTTAGAGTAAACAGATGATGCTGTGAAAGTGCTGCACTCAATATGTCCGCAAATTTGGAAAACTCAGCAGTGGCCACAGGACTAGAAAAGGTCAGTTTTCATTCCAATGCCAAAGAAGGGCAATGCCAAAGAATGCTCAAACTACCACACAATTGCACTCATCTCACAGGCTAGTAAAGTAATGCTCAAAATTCTCAAAACCAGGCTTCAGCAATACATGAACCATGAACTTCCAGATGTTCAAGGTGGTTTTACAAAAGGCAGAGGAACCAGAGATCAAATTGCCAACATCCGCTGGATCATCGAAAAAGCAAGAGAGTTCCAGAAAAACATCTACTTCTGCTTTATTGACTATGCCAAAGCCTTTGACTGTGTGGATCACAATAAACTGTGGAAAATTCTGAAAGTAATGGGAATACCAGACCACCTGACCTGCCTCTTGAGAAACCTGTATGCAGGTCAGGAAACAACAGTTAGAACTGGACATGGAACAACAGACTGGTTCCAAATAGGTAAAGGAGTACGTCAAGGCTGTATATTGTCACCCTGCTTATTTAACTTATATGCAGAGTACATCATGAGAAACGCTGGACTGGATGAAGTACAAGCTGGAATCAAGATTGCTGGGAGAAATATCAATAACCTCAGATATGCAGATAACCCCACCCTTATGGCAGAAAGTGAAGAAGAACTAAAGAGTCTCTTGATGAAAGTGGAAGAGGAGAGTGAAAAAGTTGGCTCAAAGCTCAGCATTCAGAAAACCAAGATCATGGCATCCGGTCCCATTACTTCATGGAAAATAGATGGGGAAACAGTGGAAACAGTGGCAGACTTTATTCTTCTGGGCTCCAAAATCACTGAAGATGGTGATTGTAGTCATGAAATTAAAAGACGCTTACTCCTTGGAAGGAAAGTTATGACCAACGTAGACAGCATGGTAAAAAGCAGAGACATTACTTTGTCAACAAAGGTCTGTCTAGTCAAGGCTATGGTTTTTCCAGCAGTCATGTATGGATGTGAGAGTTGGACTATAAAGTAAGCTGAGCGCCGAAGAATTGATTCTTTTGAACTGTGGTGTTGGAGAAGACTCTTGAAAGTCCCTTGGACTGCAAAGAGATCCAACCAGTCCATCCTAAAGGAGATCGATCCTGGGTGTTCATTGGAAGGACTGATGTTGAAGCTGAAACTCCAATACTTTGGCCACCTGATGCGAAGAGCTGACTCATTGGAAAAGACCCTGATGCTGGGAAAGATTGAGGGCAGGAGGAGAAGGAGACGACAGAGTTTGAGATGGTTGGATGGCATCACCTACTCAATGGACATGGGTTTGGGTGGACTCCGGCAGTTGGTGATGGACAGGGAGGCCTGGCGTGCTGTAGCTCATGGGGTCGCAAAGAGTCAGACATGACTGAGCGACTGAACTGAAGTAAGAGTAAACAGAGAACCTTGTTTTGAGTTTTTATGGGCAGCTTGGAAACTTGAGTGTTATCAGAATCATCTGGGGAGATAATAAAGCACACAGAGACCCAGACTTAGTGAAGTAGCGAGAATTTGGGCCTTTGTATTTTTACCAAGTTCCCCAGGTGGTTCTGATACTGGCCAGAGTTTGAGCTCCATTCAGGTGGTGCAGTGGTAAAGAATCTTCCTGCCAATGCAGGAGATGCAAGAGACGTGGGTTCAATTCCTGGATTGGAAAGATCGCCTGTAGTAGGAAATGGTAAGCCACTCCAGGATTCATGGAAAAATCCATGGACAGAAGAGCCTGTCAGGCTGTAGTTTACTGGGTTACAAAAGAGTCAGACGTGACTTACTGACTAAACAACAGTGCGTAGTAGAAACTCCAAAATTAAACAAACAAAAAATATTCTTCCCCTTACATAGTTTATGTGTTTCAAGACTTTGGGGTTTCTTATGTCAATCAAATTTCCAAATGAATTTTCAGGCCTGCCATTCCAGTTCTACAAGGATTAGGCCATTAGCCAGTGCAGTCGCCCACTGGCAGTGCACCTTGAAGGAAATTCAGGAAGCATTCTGTGCTTTGACTTGGGTCTAGATACTTAAGATGCATATCTAAAGAATAATTTCAATGAACTCAGGTTCTTATATCTTCCCATCCAGAGAAAAATATTAAAATTTTTAACTTGGAATGTGTATCTTTTTGTGATTAGCAGTAGTCTTTTGATGTTTGAGTATGTTTATTTCCAGCAGAAAAACTCATATATCTTGGCTCCTCCTCCCTTATCTCTTTGGAGTAGTTCCTCAGACGTATCTGAGAGGCTGTCTCCTAGGCTATAGTCCTCAGTAAGGTCCCAGAATAAAACTTAACTCACAACTTTGACATTGTACATTTTTCTTTCAGTCAGTTTTGGTGACCATGAAAGGATTCAGAGAAGGCTTTTCTCCTTGGACTGAACTCTATGAGGGTCCAGAGTCTTGGTACTAGCAGAAGCCCCTCATGCCTGTCTGCCTCTTTGGTGTGTCCAGACAATTTGGGTAAAACTCTCCTGGATCTTGGATCTCCCATTATTGGCTGGTGATCCTGTTTTATTTGGTGGTGGATAAATTCCTCGCTGTGGGGAGTAGGTTTTGCTTGATCTTAGTTTTGGAAGAGAACCTGGGTTGCCTCAGTTGAAAAACGGTGAGTAGGTTTAGACTGAGTGATTAGGTAGGAGATTGGCCTGTTGTTTTCCCTTGAATTGTCTACTTTAGTTGAGTTTGTCAGAATAAAAGTCAAATGTTACACAAGAGTTTTCAGCTCTGAAGAAGAAAAAGGACATCTCCTCCTGGCCAGCAATGACTTTCTCAGGCAGGAGTGGTAGAGGCAAGTCCTCATACCATGTAGCAGTCCTATAGGGAAACCCAGTTATTTAATTTTACAAAAAGAACTTGTTCCTTTGGGGAACCACACTGAACGATCTGAGCACCCACCATGGTTTCAGACTGCCAGAGGGAAAAATCAAGACAGTAAAGGAGCTGCAAGAACTCTACAGTGACACCTAGAGGAGTTAAGCTCACAGACAGCATATTGGCCTACCACATAATTAGTACATAATTAGTAGCAGGTTTATCCTGACAAACCAACAAATAGGAAACAAAGCTTTCAAAAAAAAAAAGGAGCAACAGATTGCCAGTTTCCAATTAACACCCTAGCCTGGTTCACTATGTTACCTATGGAAATTTCCTTTCAAATACTTAATACAGACAGTTGTTATTCACTCACTCAGTTGTATCCAACTCTGTGATCCCATGGACTGCAGCACGCCAGGCTTCCTTGTCCTTCACTATCTCCTGGGGTTTGCTCAAACTCATGTCCATTGAGTCAATGATGCCATTCAACCATCTTATTCTCTGTAGGCCTCTTCTCCTCCTGCCCTCAATCTTTCCCAGCATCAGGGTCTTTTCCAATGAGTCAGTTCTTCGCACCAGGTGACCAAAGTATTGGAACTTCAGCTTCAGCATCAGTCCTTCCAATGAATACTCAGGACTGACTTCCTTTAGGATTGACTGGTTTGACCTCCTTGCTGTCCAAGGGATTCTCAAGAGTCTTCTCCAACACCACAGTTCAAAAGCATCAATTCTTCGTCCAACTCTCTACTTGTTAAAGAAACTGAAATATATCTGTATATGCTAATACGGAGGCATGTTCAGGAAATATTATTGTTAAATATGAAATGCTCAACACATTAAATATATCATTTTTCTAAAAATAGGAAAGAAACCACATATACACAGAGACACAGACTAACACGCAAACATAGAAAATACATATACAAACATACACACTGCTATGTTTGTATCCCTTTGAAATTCATATATTAAAATCCTAATGCCCAATGTGATGATACTAGCATATATGGCCTTTAGCAGATGATTAGGTTATGAAGGCGGAGGCTTCATGAATGAGATTAATACTTCTGGAAAAGTAGCCCAAGACAAAATGAGAAATCGCAATCAACAAGAAGGTCCTCACCTGACCAAGCTACTACTCTGATCTTGGTCTTCCAGCCTCTAGAATTATGAGAAATAAAATTCTGTTATTATAAGCCACCTCATCTGTGGCATTTCATGTAGCAGAGTGAATGGACAAAGACATACACATGTTATATCCATGTTTGTATATTCTCAAAAAAGGTTTGAAAGAATTTATAATAGTTCCTTCTATACTGTAGAAGTATAAGTGGAGACCTATGGGTGGAAACAAGGGTTGGAATTTTAATTTTAAATGTTTTGATTTTCAAAGACATACATGCTATTTTTGCAGCAAAAATCAAATATTTTGAAAGAATATGTTAAGAATGAAAGTGAAAGTGTTAGTGGCTCAGTCCTGTCCAACTCTTTGTGACTCCACGGACTGTAGCCCACCAGGCTTTTCTGTCTATGGAATTCTCCAGGCAAGAATAGTGGGTAGCCATTCCCTTCTCCAGGAGATCTTCCCGACCTAGGGATTGAACTTGGGTCTCTGGCATTGCAGGTAGATTTTCTATCATATGAGCCAGGGTGTCATAGGCCAATATCTTTGATGAATATAGACGTAAAATGTCTCAATAAAATATTAGCAAACTCAATCCAATAACACATAAAAAAGATCATTTACCTGACCAAGTTGGAGTCATCCAGGGTCACAAGGATGGTTCAGTATACACAAATCACTTGTTGTGATGTACCACATTAAAAAAGAAAAAGATGACAAAAACCACATGATAATCTCAATAGATACAGAAAAAGCATTTGCTAAAATTCAACATCCATTCACGATAAAAACTCTTACCAAAGTGGGTATAGAGGGAACATATCTCAATATAATAAAAGCTATTTATGACAAACCCACAACAAATATAATACTCAATAGTGAAAAACTGAAAACCTTCCTACTAAAATCTGGGGCCAGACAAAGATGCCCACTCTCACCACTTCCATTCAACATAGTATCTGAAGTCGTAGCCATAGCAATCAGGCAAGAAAAAGAAATAAAATGTATCAAATAGGAAGAGAAGAGGTAAAATTGTTATTATATGCAGATGACATGATACCACATATAGAAAACCCTAAAAGCTCCACAGTAAAGTTACTAGAACTGATAAATGAATTCAGCAAAGTAGTAGGATACAAAATTAACATACAGAAATCTGTTGTACTTCTTTAAACTAACAATAAAATATCAAAAAGGAATATAAAAAAGAAAACAAACCCTTTTAAAACTGCATAAAAAAATACTTCGGAATAAACCTGACCAAGGAGATGAAAGGCTTAAATGCTAATAACCATAAAACATTAATAAAGGGAATCAAAGATGATTCAAGGAAATGGATGGAAAGATATCCCATGTTCTTGGATTGGAAGAATTAATATTGTTAAAATGGACATACTACTTAAAGCAGTCTAAAGATTTAATGTGATCCCTATCAAATTACCCATGACATGTTTCACAGAACTAGAAGAAATAATCCTAAAATTTACATGGAACCATAAAAGACCCAAAATTGCCAAAGCAATCCTGAGGAAAAAGAACAAAGGCATAATCCCCCCAGACTTTAGACAATACCCAAAGCTACAGTAATCAAAAAAACATGATATTGGTACAAAAAACAGATCTATGGATCAATGGGACAGAACAGAGAGTCCAGAAATAAACCCACACATTTTGAGTCATTTAATTTTTGACAGAAGAGGCAAGAATATATAATGGAGAAAAGACAGTCTCTTTAGCAAGTGATGTTGGGAAAGCTGGACAGCCACATGTAAATTAATGAAGTTAGAACACACCCTCATACCATACAAAAAAACAAACTCAAAATGGCTTAAAGACTTAAATATAAGACATTATACTGCAAAACTCTAGAACATAGGCAAAATATTCTCTGACATAAATTATACCAATGTTTTCTTAAGCTGTTCTCCCAAGGCAATAGAGATTAAAGGCAAAAATAAACAAATGGGACCTAACCAAACTTACAAGCTTTTGCACAGCAAAGAAAAACATAAGCAAACGAAAAGATAACCTACGGACTGGGAGAAGATATTTGCAAATGATGTGACTGACAAAGGCTTAATTTACAAATTTCCAAACAGCTCATACAACTCACTAACAAAAAGACCAAGTGACCCAATCAAAAAATGGACAGAATATCTAAATAGACATTTCTCCAAAGAAGACATACAGATGGCCAAGAGGCATATCTGGAACAAGATCTGACACTCAGTAAGTAAGTGTTGAATGAGTAAGTCTGGAGGACTCCAGTTACTCATAAGCTTTGAGGAACTCTCTTCTGTCACGTTATCAATTCATCATCTTCTGGAATTGTAATACTAGATGGAAACTGAGCCATCATGCCTTGCAAACCGCTTCAGCAGGAAACGTGTAGGAAAGCACAGAGCCTAGCCCTCAGCAAACGTTTGCTGTATAAATGAAGGAAGCAACAGAAGTTCTCTACATTTATGAAGACTTCTCCTAGCTTTTGTCTCCTCCTCTCAGATGTCAAATACTCACAAGTATGTAAATACAAATCAGGCACAGACAGACAAGGAAGTCTAAATAGGCAATAAACATATGAAGAGATGATCAACTGCATGGAAACAATGAAATGAATTTTCTTTTTCTTAAAAGTCAGATTGGTAAGCATAAAATGTAAAACACAAAAGAAGTTTAACAATAGCAGGTGCTGGCAAAGGTGTGAGGAAAGAAGTCCTTTCATACTCTGTTAGAAATATACATTTACAAAGCCACTTTGGAGGACAATGCAGCAGTAAAATTTTTTTCAATCACTCAGAAGTTCGAGTGTCAAAGATTGAGTTAATCATATTTTCAGGAAACTCTTATTCTGCCATCATGGATCCGTGCAAGGCCCTACCTTGGTTTACTCACTCATCTTACCCCTTTATTTATACAAGTGGTTTGAACTGAGGGCAGTTTTGCACCTCCTAGGAATGTCTGGCAACGTCTACAGACATTTTTGCTTATCACAATTGCTACTAGCATCTAGTGGGTAGAGGTCAAGGAGACCGCTAAACATCATACAATGCACACAACAGTTTCCTACAACAAAGAATTACACAGCCCAAGATAACAATAATGTAGAAGTAGAGAAATGCTGATTTACACCACTCCTTTCCTCACCATAAACAACAATTCTGATTTATTTACTGTATACTGTTTCATACTTATTCTTCTAATGTGTGTATTGTTGCTTTGTTCCTGTGTATGCTAAATGTAAATGGTATTATGTGAAAATCTTATTCTGTTTCCTGTTTTTTAAAGTTAGCCTCTATTTTTATACTTCATTCACACTCCTAGGTTTACAGATACTGTTAAAACTAAGAACGGATGTGCCTGTTGGCCCAGCTACTCCACTCCTTGTGATGTACCTTGAAGAACCCTCCCTATGCTTCCTAATAATGCATATGCAATAATATTCTTTGTAGCATTGTTTGTAACAGCAGAATATTGTAAATAAATGCCAGCTACTCCACTCCTTGTGATGCACCTTGAAGAACCCTCCCTATGTTTCCTAAGAATGCATATGCAATAATATTCTTTGTAGCATTGTTTGTAACAGCAGAATATTGTAAACAAATGTTTTAGAAACCCGAGATTGGTTAAATAGAGTAAATATGACATTTGTACTTTCTTACTCAATATCAACTTTCTTGAGGCCAGTATCTGATTCAGATTTCTTCTAAGTGGTGAGCTGTCCTGTGTACTGTAGGATGTTTAGCAGCATTTCTAGCCTCTACCCTCTAGGTGCCAGTAGTATCATAAAACCTAGTTGTGATCATCAAACAATGTCTCTAGTCATTGTCAAATGTTCCCCTGGGAAAGGGAGTATGGAATGCCTCCAGTTGAGAACCACTGCTATAAATGAAGAGGAAGGTAAATAAATAAATTTGAGGGACTTTTCATGGAACAATGACAATCATTCCTTACATTGATATAGAACTTGGGAGATTTTCTATAATCTGGTCTTCTAAAAATGATATCCAATGTATACAAATAAAAAATATACATTAGCAAATAGGAAATGAAAATATTTACAATTCTACTACCTAAGATCAACTGTTATCTCCTCTTCTCGACACACAAAATACACATAAACACTCTCACACACACATTCATTATTTTTTACCAATAATACTGCATAAAACATATTTTCCTAATACCTGCCATTCTTAATTAATATGTCATTAACAGTTCTGCATGTTACATTACAGCATTTTAAAGTCTAAAGGGAAACAGAACAGAAATTGACCCCATTTTAGAGTGAGATCATTGAGGTTTAGGAAACTTAAAAAAACCTCCAGTTAATAATAATAATAATCTGTTTTATTATCAGCTCCAACTATCAACAAAGATTTAGGAAAAAAACGTTCGAGAAGCTAGGCATAGTCTTATTTTTTTAACCCTTACTTTTATGCAAAAGAATTAAGATTCTATATCCAATAACATTACATAACGCTTTAGAGAAGACAAGTGCGTACTCATCTTCTTGGGTTTTCCTTTTCTGATCAGTGGTGTATTACTCCTGGTATATGTGGAGGTTGAGAACAAGAGGGGAAATCTTGCTTTTATTGTGACTGAGACACAATGAACAGGGACTCCCTCTAGTGGTGCTTCAACATCACCATCCTACTTGAAGCAAGATAGCTTCTTACCTTTGGCCTCAGCTACTTTGTGAGTCGGTAAATTCATGTTCCTGAAGGTGTTCAAGCTCTTAAGTTGAACTCTAAAATGTTATGAATATTTTTAACTCAAGGCTCCTAGATGACAAGCTTCTAGAATTCTGAGATTCTATGAATTTAGTGGAGAATCTTGAGGTTGTTATCCTGATGTCCTCTACAAAAGACTGATATCACAGACAAATATCTATACATGTGGGTAAGCATGTGTGTGTATGTATCTCACATCTTCTATATACATTTACCTGTTGACAGACACTTAGGTTGCTTCCGTACTTTAGCAATTATAAATAATGCTGCAATGAACACTGGGATGCATATATTTTTTCTAATTCATGTTTTTGGTTTTTCTGGATATATACCCAGGAGTGGAATTCTTGGAACTAGGCTGGATGAAGCACAAGCTGGACTCAAGATTGCCGGGAGAAATATCAATAACCTCAGATATGCAGATGACACCACCCTTATGGCAGAAAGTGAAGAAGAACTAAAGAGTCTCTTGATGAAAGTGAAAGAGGAGAGTGAAAAAGTTGGCTTAAAACTCAACATTCAGAAAACTAAAATCATGGCATCTGGTTCCATAACTTCACAGCAAATAGATGGGGAAACAATGGAAACAGTGACAGACTTTATTTTGGGGGGCTCCAAAATCACTGCAGATGGTGACTGCAGCCATGAAATAAAAAGACTCTTACTCCTTGGAAGAAAAGTTATGACCAACCTAGACAGCATATTAAAAAGCAGAGACATTACTTTGCCAACAAAGGTCCATCTAGTCAAAGCTATGGTTTTTCCAGTAGTCATGTATAGATGTGAGAGTTGGACTATAAAGAAAGCTGAGCACTGAAGAATTGATGCTTTTGAACTGTGGTGCTGGAGAAGACTCTTGAGAGTCCCTTGGATGAGCGACTGAACTGAACTGAACAGTCCTGTTTATGGTTCAGGTCTCAGCGGCTTCGGTGATACCTCTCTCTTTCCTGGTAAGAATTAATTCTCCTTCTTTTGAGTTCCTTTTTGAGGACTTATCTAAGGACCAATCAAGAGAGTAGTGTTTATTTAATGCTGTTCTTTCCTCTCTTTCTTATAAATGATGAGTATGAATTACTGAGAAAATTAAGTCCGAGTGAAGGTGATGGACAGGGAGGCCTGGCGTGCTGTGATTCATGGGGTTGCAAAGAGTCGGACACGACTGAGCGACTGAACTGAACTGAACTGAACAGATTATATTTTTCTAAACGTTGGTGGCTCAGCTGGTAAAGAATCTGCTGCCTGCAATGCGTGTGACCTGGGTTTGATCCCTGGGTTGGGAAGATCCCCTGGAGAAGGGAACAACTACCCACTCCAGTATTCTGGTCTGGAGAATTCCATGGACTATGTATAGTCTTGAGGGTTGCAAAGGGTCAGACACTACTGAATGATTTTCACAAACATTATTTGTATATTAATTAAGAATGTGAA
The DNA here is from genome assembly GCA_024291935.2 of Okapia johnstoni. NCBI lineage: Eukaryota > Metazoa > Chordata > Mammalia > Artiodactyla > Giraffidae > Okapia > Okapia johnstoni. The sequence continues at coordinate 54,325,786 of CM044316.1, forward strand.
TTTCTGTTCTTTAGGGCCATACTCACAGTAGCCAAAAATCAACTAGGGGGGCTTCCCTGGTAGTTCAGATGGTAAAGAATCTGCCTGCAATGCAGGAGACCCCAGTTCAATTCCTGGGTTGGGAAGATCCCCAGAAGAAGGGAAAGTCTACCCACTCCAGTATTCTGGCCTGGAGAATTCCATGGGGTCGTATTGAGTTGGACTAGACTGAGCAACTTTCACTTTCACACAAGAAAAAAAAGATGTGTCTTGGTTTAGATTTTCTTTTTTTTTTAAGAAAGAAGGATGACATGTATGGGGTTGCATTTTCAGGAGTCCAGTTCTTTCCATGGTGCAGCTTGCTGGCATCTCTTCTCTATGCAGAAGGAATTCTCAGTCATGCTGCTGCTAATCTCCTCTGTTGAGGGGAATCCAGCCACACCCTGTACACCATCATTCTGTTTCTGGGGACTGAACTAACTCACCAGCAGTTGGGGAAGTTGAGGATGATGCTCACCTGGGTGGTGGCCCCAAACCTGTGGTAGCTTGAGGCCCAGAGACTTCTGTATGCTCTGGTGATCACCAACATCCCTCCATATAGTATGAGTGGATGAGTGGTCTTGACATGGTCCCATATTTTGTTTTCCAAAGGCAAAACCTGCGAATGAAAGGGCCATAATTACTCAGTGGTCCCCATTTATGTAGGGATCCCATTTACCCACTGTTTATCATTCTATATTCATTCATTTCAGCCAACAAAAAGCTCAGTACAGAAAAACAAACAAACAAAACAATACAGGTTCCCTAGTTCCCTAGTGGTTAGGATTCCGGGCTTTCACTGCTGTGGTCCAGGTTCAATCCCTGGTCAAGGAACTGAGATCCTGAAAGCCTCGAGGTACAGCCAAAAAAAAAGAGAAAAAAAAAAAGCCAAACTCCAATACATGACACCACTAGGTTCAAGAAACTATTGAACTATAACAGTAGCAATGACTAAAAAGGCCTTAAGGGTCTCGTACTCCAGCCAGGATGCAGATTGAACTGGTACCAGGAAAAAGAAACCTTTTTCCTTATTTGCGGTATGAGTTCGTTGTCTAGAAAACTCTCTACGTGTTAATCCTTTATTCCAGCTGAGTATCCTTCCATGTTCAGTGAAGGCTCTACTTCTGAGCAGTTCTGTGGTCCATGGATTATGATTATGATGATAGCAGTTAGAGAAAATCACTGTTAAAGTGTATTAATATAAGTTGGTGTCTTTGTAGGAGTTGTGCTTCTAGGCTCAGACCACCTGGGGGAGCACCATCCCTAATTTTGGGTCTGGAAAGTGACCTAGCAGCACAGATTTGTGGTGCAAAGTATAATTTTGGATTCCTTTTCCGTGGGAGAGAGGGGAGAGGCTCTTACATGCCAGAATTTGCAGTGGATCTTGTCCAAAGGACGAAAAGGGAATGCAGATTGCACTGGCACCAGGACTGAAGAAGCCTTTTTCCTTATTTGTGGTATGAGTTAGTTGTCTAGAAAACTCTCTATGTGTTCCTTTATTCCAGTTTCAGCTCTCTGAGACCTAAAATTCTGGGTCTCAGAGTCAGCATCAGCTCTGAATAATGGTTCAGGCAGGCTTGCTCGTGTGTGTGTGTGTGTGTGTGTGTGTGTGTGTGTGTGTGTGTGTGTGTGTGTGTGTGTGTGTAGAGAGAGAGAGAGGGAGCAGTGGGGGAGCTGGTGGTGAGGAGATCCAGAGATAGTCCTGTCAAAGGAGAACTAAAAAGGAAATTGAAGATAAAAGAAGGAGACCAGAAGGAGAAGTTGAGAAGGAAACTTTGGTCTGAGAGCTGGGAGACAGGAGCTTAAGCCTTGGCTTTAGAATTTAACAGCCCTTTGCTCTCTGACAAGCTACATGGCTTCTAGCCTTTGTTTTCATTATCTGTGAGTGGATGTGAGCACATACATTTAGTGCTGATTTTTTCCCAATAATTTTTCTCTTGCTGGATTAGATCTAGCACTCAAATGTGTCAATTAAGAGCACACCAAAGTAAACAGATTTTTAATATGATGTTTAATAGGTTGTTTAAATAGGCTGTCTTGTTGGCAGGAATTGTCACAGAAGTCTTTATTTCTCCCATTTTATAGATGGATAAAATGAGGCCTACTGAAAAGAGAAGATTTAATGTTCCACATTTTCTGTCAGATATTTTCCCCTGGCATGTTAGAGGATGAGGGAGCTGGATGGCCAGAGATGGTTAGCCTTCTCATCTGATGCCTTCACGTTGCAGATGGGGAGCATGAGGCTCAGAGAGACTATCAGTGATCATATTAACAAGGTTTCTCATCTAATACTGATAATACGCGCAGCTAACATTTCTTAGGTATCTATGACGGGCCAGGCAATGTACAAAGTGCTGTAAATGAACTGTTTAGTTCTCACCACAATCCTACCAAGTAGGGCTAATTATCTTTATTTTAAGGATAAGAAAATTGAGACTCAGGGCCTCTCTTGCTTTAGTTTCTCCATCCATAAAGAAAGGAAACTGAACTGAAACAGCATGTCTGGAACTTAAGTAATTTATCACATATGTGTTCTACTTATATTATTTTTCCCATCAAGTCAATAACTTAAAATTAAATTTTAAAAAGAAGTATTATAACACAATTCTAAGCCACCATGGTTGAACACATTAACACAAATACATTATTATGAAAGTAAATAGGGGCTTCCCTGATGGTCCAGTGGTTAAGAATCTCCCTTGCAATTCAGAGGACACTGGTTTGATCCCTGATGCAGAAAGATCCCACATGCCATGGGGCAACTAAGCCCGTGGGCCACAATTACCAAGACTAAGTGCCAAAGCTACTGAAGCCCGCACACCTAGAGCCCATGTCTGCAACAAGAGAAGCTACTGCAATAAGAAGCCTGCACACCGTGACTAGAGAGTAGCCCCTGCTCACCACTAGAGAAAGCCCATGTGAAGCAACAAAGACCCAGCACAGCCGTAAATATATATATATATATATATATATATATAAAAGAAAGCAAACAAACATTACCCATCTCCCCACTAAGTTCATCACACACATGTGTCAGAGACACACTGAAAAACCACTGAATTAAGAGCTTCCAGGTGCAGTCCTATTTCTGACTCTCTGTGAACACAGACTCCTGGAGGCTGGTGGGGCCTGACACTGAAGAACAATACTCTTTAAGAGACATCAGCCATGAAAAGGAACAAATTGACTTCCAGGTCAATTCCACTGTAAACAAAATGACTTCCACGTAATTTACAACAAATGGGACTCCAGAAGCCTCCAAAGGTTCTTTATTCTTTCTGGCTAAGGGCATATACTTTTGCAGCCAGGCAAGTAGTAAGTGGACGGCCTTCTCCTGGGGGGGGTTTCCATCGCGGCTCAGGTCGGGAGGGGGGTCCCCAGGAGATAAAGGCTATCTGAAGCATTCCCACATAGCTTCCTTTCCTTACTTTGTTTTTAGTAAGGAAAAGGAGAAACAGTGGCAGCTATTCCAACTCAACCTTGTGGCACTCAATAGGCTTTGGGTCCAGCAGCATTATTGGGGGTGTGGAATCCATAACATGCAGGTATAAAGTACTTTGGAGTGTTGGGACTCAGAGTACTGTTGGAGGACCAGCTGTGTTGTTCTCACTTGGAGGCTTGTCAGGAAAGCAGAATCTCAGGTGGCACCCAGACTGCTGAACCAGAACCTGACTTGTAACAAGACCCCCACGTGATTTGTGTGCACACTGGAGTTTGCGCTGAGTTGCTGCTGGTCTGAAAACCACACTCTGCATAGCAAGGCTTCACCCCCATACTTGGCTGATCATCCAAATCAACTGGGGAACTCTAAACTCCCCATATTCCTGGATTCCAAATTCCAAAGATTCAGATCCAGTACATCTAGGGAAGGTTCCTGGGAGTCTTTATTAGACAAGGTCTCAAAGTGATTCTGAAGCTTAGCCAAGTTTGGAGGAAGTAACAGCTTACATTTAGGGAGAACTACATACCAGGCAGGGGCACAAGCTCTTTACATATATTAATCCATTTGGTCCTCACAATAGGCCTAGGAGATAGTTTGTAGTATTAGTCCTAGATGGGACTTTCCAGATGGGAAAACTGAGGTATAGAAAAGTAAGGTAATTTACCAAATTTTGAAGTGATGGAGATATAAATAGAATCAGATAACTTGGCTCTAGAGTGTGGTTTCTCTGCTTGAGCACTCTTGACATCTGAGGCTGTCCTATGCATCACAGGATGTTTAACTGCATCCCTAGCTTCTATCCAGTAGTTGTACCCCCTCCTACTTGTGACAACCAAAAATAAATCCACACATTGCCAAATGACTCCTGGGGGCAAATTCACTCCTGACTGAGGACACTGTTCTAGAGTTTATACTTGTGTTCACTGAACTCACTCCACTGCCTCTCTAAGAACCACTGGCTTCTCACCAGTAGTTTTTCACAACAGCCTAGAAAAAGAGAAATTATTAGCCCCATTCTAAAAGCATGACTTATCCAGGGCAATATTGCTTGTGAGCTGCAAAGCTAGGACTCGTATCCACATAGAGATCCAGACATGGTGTATATACTGGTTAAGTTTTTGTGACTCTTTAATGAGCAAAACTGAAGGCTGGGGATGGAATCTGTCCAATTTTTATTCCTGTTTTATTTTTTCTTTCTTCAAACCTTGTCATGGATGTCTATGGGCTTATCTGCTCAGAAACCCTCCCCTCTTATCTGAAGTGACCCAACCCCACTTCTGAATTAGCTGTGGTTTCTACCAGCACTTTCCTAACTACAGCTGATTTGTTCGGGGGTGGTACCTGACCCAAGATGAACCACTAAATCAATTCCTTCCCTGGATTACTGGAACCAGACAGATCATCAGATTAGTCTCCTTCTGGTGCCTAAAATGGTAAAAGGTAAAACTCAAGAGCTGTGGACAGAGCTTGTTCACATCAAAAGTAAGGAATGAAGCCAATACTCAGAGCTAACCTCAGCAGGGGCGCTGGAAGCCCTAATGTGACTTGACTCCTGGGTGTGTCTGCTCCCACGCCTGACTGCCTCAGGATACTTCTTGGGGCCTGACTGTTCCATGGAAGTTCCCAAGACCTTTCTCATACAGTCTCCTTTTGTTCCCCAGTTACTTTAGGTTGAGTTGAATGAGAGTCCTTATTACAGTTTTTTCCCTAACACCAAAATAACTACTTGTTGTTGGGGGGGGGGGGAGCCCTTCTTAATATCAGTAATCTCCTAAAATTTTGATCTGTGCAAGAATGCCTGATAATCTAGTTCTTGTTATTTTGAATTGGAAAGATTATGTCACATGACACATCAACCCTAAACACACAGCCAATTTTTGTTGGGTTTTTTTTTGGTATTTTATTTATTTATTGAAGTTGTATTTTGAATAAGTAAAATAATTTTGGGGAATCTGAATCAACAGTAGATAGAAGGGTGATAACTATGGGCCCAGTCCCCATATTATACAGAGAATGACCTTTGCTGATGAGTACCATGCAAATTTGCCTCCTATGCAAAGATAGTTAGGTATGATTTCAGAATAAATCTCATTACAGGAGTGAAAACTTTATTATCAACTGAAAAACATCCCAGACCTGTATCTCAGGAAAAGAAAATATAACTTTAATACCCTTGTCACCTAATTTTTAAGAAAGTTGCAGCTCTCATTTAAACATATCATTACCCTGCTTAACACTTGAATTGTCTTCTTTTTAAATTTATTTTGAAAATGTTTATCTTTTAGAAAACATATTTTTTTTAATTAGCCAGGTATTAGTTGCAATTTTTGAAACATACCTAAGATAATAACATGTCTATATGTAAGTAATTAATTGATGTTAGGTTATAAATGCTTGCAATGTGATACTGAACACAAATTAATGTGCTTGTTACAAAAAGTTGCTTGTCTACAGTAGCATCTTCCATATCCTCTTTGTGGACATTTGTTCTGAGTTCTAAGTTGTCTGTGTGGGATTCTAACATTTGGCTGTGTCTGGAATGTCAGACAATGTAAGAAATACCTCAAGACATTTCTCGCAGATTGTTATGTTACACCTGCTGTAGTGAGTCTGGGGACATAAATATAAATGGTTCCTAAACAAACATTGTACAGAAAAATTATAGTGGGATAGATACATTTATTCTATGAAGTTTGGGCATTAAAAAATAGAGAACTGTTCTATTAGGAACACAGTGGAAGAAATTTTCTTTGTGGCAATTCTGTATGTTCGTCAATACAGATGTATATAAAAAAGCATATGAAAGTGTTAGTTGCTCAGTCATGTCAGGTGATGGCCTGGGGTGAGGAGCTTGCCTGCAGGAGGTGCTGAAAGATGAGGATCTTGGCCAGCACTGAGCATTGTCAACACGGCTCAGAAGTTCAAGATGAATACAGCAGCACCAGGAAGGGAAGTGCCCACCCTGTGTAGATACTGAGGACTCACATCCAGAGGTATGAGTCCTGATCCATCTGCCCTGGCAATCCCATTGACTGTTTCAGTCACCTACCGATAAGAAAGGATGACGTGAATATCAGCTGCCACCCACCAGTCCCAGACCCCATGCCCTCTAGCCTGTTCTGCCAATCATCAGCCCTCACAAGCACCAGGCCACTAGAGGCTCCTCTGCACAATATTTCTCTTCTCTCCTAGCCTTCTCTTAGTTATTGACTGTTCAGTCTCACTAGATCAGGCCCCGTAAACTAGATCAGAGCACCCAGCCCATTTTCTCAATAGGGTTTATTATGAATTATAATTGTATGCTGGCATGATTATGGCTAATGTTCATCTTTCCATTGGAATATAAATCTCCCGAGGGTAAGGACTTTATACAGTTTGTTCACTACTGTATTGCCAACACAGTGACCAGTACATGGTTGTTAATATGTATTTGTTGAATGAACTCATTTATTGAAAGAGTTAACTTGGTAAATCATGTGCAATGAATCAATGATTTATAACTGAGTAAGAAAAAAGTAAATGGCAGATTAATATCATAGTTTGAAAATGATTATTAGATATGAATATTCAAATATTCCTGAAAAACTATTCACATAGCTTTTAGTGGTGTGTTTTTGTAGGAGGAGAGATTTATGGGGACCCTTAATTTGGTAATTTTTATATTATTGATTGATTTTAAGAAATAACTCCACATTTTTGTGTTCTAAAAAGAAAAAATTAACCGTAAAGATTTTAAAATGAAGATAAACAATGCATCTGTGTATAGAGAAGAGACTTGTGACTGTCAAGAAGGCAGTGGGGCAGGGGAGGAAAGGACTAGAAGTCTGGGGCTTAGCAGATGAAAACTATTATCTATTGGATGGATAAACAGCAAAGTCCTACTGTAGAACACAGGGAACTATATTCAATATCCTGTGATAAACCATAATGGAAAAGAATATAAATATATATATGTATAACTGAGTCACTTTGCTACACAGCAGAAATTAAATACAGCATTCAAAATTTTAAAAAAAGATACATCTATAGATTCATTTCAGAGAGCTAACTGCTGTTAATATTTTAGAGTACATATTATATACATTTACATATATATGCATATGTGCTGTTGTTTGGTTGATGAGTCACATTTGACTCTTTTGCAACCTCATGGACTGTAGCTCGCCAGGCTCCTCTGTCCATGAGATTTCCCAGGCACATATGTATATACACACATGCAAACGTGTATATCTATAAAAGTGAGACCTAAATGTACTTGGTGCTTTGTAGCCTGCCTTTTTATGGCCCACACTGCTTGAGCTTCTTCCAGCACAAGGGTTTGAAGACCTATTTGCTGAAAATAGACACCTAACAAATATTTGTTGAGCAGCTATTTTAATAGTTTAAGAGGAAATTTTCTAGTCTCAGTGAGTTCATAGGCTACTTAAAGAGAAGAAATATAGACACGTCTATATTCAAGAAAATTATACATTAAAGAAAATAGGATTGAATTATCAACAGCTATTCACCAACAACTTGGACAATCAAGAAGAAATGGACAGGGAATTCCCTGGCTGTTCAGTGGTTAGGACTCGGCACTTCCACTGCTGGAGGTATAGGTCCGATCCATGGTTGGGAAACTAAGATCCTGGATGTTGTGTGGCATCACCAACAAACCAAACAAAAATCTCACCTGTGTAAATCAACTGTAATGGTTAGTCTCTCAGTCATGTTTGACTCTTTGCAACCTCGTTAACTGTAGCCCACCAGGCTCTGTCCATGGAACTCTCCAAGCAAAAACACTGGAGTGGGTAGCCATTCCCTTCTCCAGGGGATCTTCCTGACACAGGGATCGAATCCAGGTCTCCTGCACTGCATGCAATAGTTTTTTTTTAATCTGGGAGCACTAGAGAACCAAAAGGTGCAAAGGCGTCACAGAAATTTATTCTCAAAATTTGGTTTGGAAAGAACTAGGAAAAACATGATTGTACCTGAGGGTTGGGAGAAGAAGATTATTTGTTATGAAAAGAGGGAATATGGGGCCACCCACTGTACTGGAGTTATCAACTTCTGCCTCATCTGTCTTGTCTGGGTCCCCCTGCTACTTACAGCCACAGGCAGGAAGCCTTGGGGAAGCCTCAGACCTCCTGCTGCTCAGGGAAAGGCAGGAATGCCCTGACAGGCTCTTTTCACCTGTGTCCAGGTAGTTATGGAGCCAAGGGCCTGCCTTGGCCTCCCTACCCCATTATCTGTTGCCCAATCTCACTCACTTGGAGAAGGAAGGCTCTGACCCCTGTAAATTCTGATTTGACTTGGACACTGAAATCTCTGCTTGGTCTTGGTCATCCCTTCCCCCACAGAATGACTCTGTTTCTTCTCTTGGCTATCCAATCAATGATCCATGCAGCAGCTGAGTGATCTTTTAAAATTTATTGATTATATTATGACCTTTCTCTGCTTACAGCCCTTATGGGGCCTTCCTCTACTCCTAGAGTAACATTCTAGCACATGACTGGTTCCTGCCTACCTTTCCCTTCTCTCCTTCTGTATCTCTTATGCCTCATTCAGTATGCTTCACCAGCTTCTGGAGGACTGTGAGCCCATCCCACTCCATGGCCTTTGACTGATACTATTCCCACACCTCTTCCATTGGTCAACTCTTGTTCTTCAGATCTTGACTTAAACCTCATGCCTTCAGACAGGTTTTCCCCACCCTCCCTGTAACTCTTATCTTAGTTCAGAATTATACATTTGCTTCTTTTCTTATTTACTCTGTCTCTACTACTAGGGCATGAAACTCCATCAAGGTAGGGATCATGCCTACTTCATTTACCCTTATCACCCTAACACCTAGAAAGCCTGGTCTATAGTCAATACTCAGCTGTTCAGTTAGTGGATGGATGAACTGATAACTGAATGAGATGCTGGTTTCTCAGTGAGTCGACTGATCTTTTAGGAAGTATACACAGGATCCTCTTGACTCTTAGTTACTACATCCCGCTGTAGGTCATGAATCATCTTGAACTGCCCTGGGGCCTCCTTAGCCTGGCCCCTCTTCCCTCTATGCTTACCTGAACCTTCTAGTTTCTTGGCCCTGGCTGCTGAAGTCAGTGGAGCTGAAGGACCTCCATCATCTACATTTTGGCCTCAGCATGCCTTGGCCCTAGGCTCTTTCTGTTTAGGCTGGTCCACAATTAACAGAGTTAATAAGGGTGAGTAAAGACGCCTGCAGAGTACCTCAGATCACATGACTGATTCAAGACCTGACCTCAGGTCTCCTGCTCCACAACAGTGATTTTCCTATCACACCCTGAGCTTCCCAGTTCAGTTCAGTTCAGTCGCTCAGTTGTGTCCGACTCTTTGCAACCCCATGAATTGCAGCATGCCAGGCCTCTCTGTCCATCACCAACTCCCAGAGTCTACCCAAACCCATGTCCATCGAGTTGGTGATGCCATCCAACCATCTCATCTTCTGTCATTGGTGACGGCTGACAGGGGCTAGGGCGGGGGCCGGGGGCGGCAGCGAGAGGAGTTACCCAAGGCCCAAGGAGCTTCCCAGACACCACACAAATTGCTGGTCTTTGTGCTAGTGATGAAGATTATCACACACACTACCCCTTGGTACAGTGGTTTTTACCAGCAGTGCAGGAGTTCATACTTCTAAGGGCACATCAGAATTTCAAGGAAATGAGAAGTCGTGTGACTTTTTTTCCATTTGGTTAAAAAAAATATAGCAGTGATAAATGCTTGTTATAAAATGATTGAATGCTACAGAAGTATATATGTAAAAGGGGAAAATCTCTATCTATACCCCCTTCCCACATCATCCCAATCTAATTCTCCTTCCCACTTCTTTCCTCAAAGTATGTACTTTTAACAGTGTAGTGTAATTAAGTCCAGACATTTTAAATATATTTATAAACATTATGTATAATAATTTATATACAGATATAAATAGGTTTTCTTAAAATCCTGTAGTTTTAAAAACATACTCAATATTATTTTTAAAACTGCATATGCTGAAAGTGGAAAAAGGACACCAACTTTGTGATGGAACATACCCTTGGCTAAAGGAGCAAGGGGCCTTGTTCTGCTATGCGTATAAGGAGAAATAGCAGGAGACACAGCAAAACCTGGCGGGAGAACTAACGCAAAGGAAGTCTTGTTCGTGAGATGTCTGGAAGACTCTCACCAGCAGTGGAAGTGGTGGGCATGGCTCACTAGGACACCCGTGTGGAGCACGGCCACAGACTACCATCTACAGGCTGCCAGGATGTGGGTGTGGACAGAAGGAAAGGAGCTGAGTAGGTATGTTAGGATGAAAAACATAGGACAAAAATGGATTTGTGAAGACAAGTCATAGACTAAGAGAAAATATTTGCAAATGACATATCTGAAAAAGGACGATTATCTCCCTTAAAACTCAACAGTAAGAAAATGAACAATCCAATTAAAAAAATAGGCAAAAGACATGAACAGACCTCTCATCAAGGAAGTATGGTGGTGGTGGTGGTTTAGTCACTAAGTCATGTCCTACTATTGTGACCCTATGGACTGTAGCCCACCAGGATCCTCTGTCCATGTGATTTCCCAGGCAAGAATATGGAATGGGTTGCGATTTCTTTCTCCAGGGGATCTCCCCAACCCAGGGATCAAAGCCAGGTCTCCTGCATTGTAGGCGGTCTTCATTGGAGGTGGATTCTTTACAGACTGAGCCACCAGGGAAGCCACCAAAGGAAATATACAGAAAGCAAAAAAACACATGAAAAGATGCTTCATATCATATGTCATCAGGGAAATGCAAATTAAAATAACATGGAGATGGGACTTCCCTGGTGGTCCAGTGGCTAAGACCCGTGCTCCTAATGCAGGGGGTCCGAGTTTGATCCCTGATCAGTGAACTAGATTCCACATGCCACACTAAAAGATCCTGCATGTTGCAACAAAGATTGAAGATCCCTAGTGCTGCAACTAAGACCTGATGCAGGCAAAAAAAAAATAATAAAAAAAACCCCAAGAAACAAACAAAAAACCATGGATGGGCTTCTCTGGTGGCTCAGTGGTAAAGAATCTTCCTGTCAATACAGAAGATATGGGTTCAATCTCTGATCCAGGAAGATCCCACAAGTTGTGGAGCAACTAAGCCCATGTACCACAGCTATGTACTCTAGAGTTCGGGAGCCTCAACTACTAAGCCCATGTGCCGCAACTATTGAAGCCTGTGCACCCTCGAGCCCGTGCCCCACAAGAGAAGCCACGGCAGTGAGGCACCTGCACATCACAACCAAAGAGAAGCCTCCTCTCACCGCAACCAGAGAGAAGCCTCCTCTCACCGCAACCAGAGAGAAGCCTCCTCTCACCGCAACCAGAGAAGCCTCCTCTCACCGCAACCAGAGAGAAGCCTCCTCTCACCGCAACTAGAGAAGCCTCCTCTCACCGCAACTAGAGAAGCCTCCTCTCACCGCAACCAGAGAGAAGCCTCCTCTCACCACAACTAGAGAGAAGCCTGTGCAGCAATGAAGACCCAGCGCAGCCCCTCCCAGCACAGAGATATCACTACACATGTATTAGAAAGGCCAAAATGAACACTGACAACATCAAATGCTAGTGACAATGTGGAGCAACAGAAACACTCACATAGCCAGTGGGAATACACAGTAGTATGCAACAGTCACTTTGGAAGACAATTTGGTGGTACCTCACAAAACTAAATGGATTCTTACCATACAATTCAGCAATTGCATTCCTTAGTATTTTATCAAATGAGTTGAAAACTTTTGGCAACACAACACCATACATGAATGTTTATAGCAGCTTTGTTCATAAAGGCAAAAACTTGGAAGCAACCAAGATATCCTTCAGTATGTGGACAAATACACTGTGGTATATTCAGATAGTGCAAAAGAAAAAAATGAGCTGTCAAACCACAAAAAGACACTGGGGGAAAATTAAATGCATATAACTAAGTGAAAGAAGCCATCTGAAAAGGCTACATACTGTATGATTTCAACTATATAACATTCTGGAAAAGGCAAAACTATGGAGACAGGAAAAAGATCAGTAGCGGCCCGGGGTGAGGTGAGGAAGAGTTCAGAGAGCACAGAGGATTTCTAAGGCAATGAAATTATTCTACATGATAAATGATGGTGGATATCTGTTATACCACACAACTGCACTTACCTCACACACTAGCAAAGTAATGCTCAAAATTCTCTAAGCCAGGCTTCAACAGGACATGAACCAAGAACTTCCAGAGTTTCAAGCTTGATTTAGAAAAGGCAGAGGAACCAGGCATCAAATTGTTAACATCTGTGGGATCATCAAAAAAGCAAGAGAAGTCCAGAAAAACATCTACTTCTGCTTTATTGACTACGCCAAAGCCTTTCACTGTGTGGATCACAACAAACTGTGGCAAATTCTTCAAGAGATGGGAATACCAGACCACCCGACCTGCCTCCTTAGAAATCTGTATACAGGTCAGGAAGCAATAGTTAGAATTGGACATGGAACAACAGACTGGTTCCGAATTGGGAAAGGAGTATGTCAAGGCTGTATATTGTCACCCTGCTTGTTTAACTTATATGCAGAGTACATCATGTGAAATGCTGAGCTGGATGAAGCACAAGCTGGAATCAAGATTGCTGGGAGAAACATCAATAACCTCAGACAGGCAGATGACACCACACTTATGGCAGAAAGTGAAGAGGAACAGAAGAGCCTCTTGATGAAAGTAAAAGAGGAGAGTGAAAAAGCTGACTTAAAACTCAACATTCAAAAAAGGAAGATCATGGCATCCAGTCCTATCACTTTATGGCAAATAGATGGGGAAACAATGGCAATAGTGACAGACATTATTTTTCTGTGCTCCAAAATCACTGCAGATGGTGACTGCAGTCATAAAATTAAAAGACGTTTGCTCCTTGGAAGAAAAGCTATGACCAACTTAGACAGCATATTAAAAAGCAGAGACATTACATTGCCGACAAAGGTCCATATAGCCAAAGCTATGGTTTTTCCAGTAGTTATGTACGGATGTGAGAGCTGGACTATAAAGAAAGCTGAACACTGAAGAATTGATGCTTTTGAACTGTAGTGTTGGAGAAGATTCTTGAGAGTCCCTTGAACTGCGAAGAGATCCAACCAGTCCATCCTAAAGGAAATCAGTCCTGAATATTCACTGGAAGGACTGATGCTGAAGTTGAAACCCCAATACTTTGGGCACCTGATGGGAAGAACTGACTCATTGGAAAAGACCATGATGCTGGGAAAGACTGAAGGCAGGAGAAGGGGACAACAGAGGATGAGATGGTTGGATGGCATCATCGACTCGATGGACATGAGTTTGAGCAAGCTCTGGGAGTTGGTGATGGACAGGGAGGCCTGGTGTGCTGCACTCCATGGAGTTGCAAAGAGTCGGACATGGCTGAGCAACTGAACTGAGCTGATTTGTCATACATGTGTTCAAATCTATAGAATCCAAGAGAGAACCCTAATGTAAAGTATGGATTCTGGATGGTAATGATGAGTCAATGAAGGATCATCACTTGTAACAAATGGGGCTTGTGAAGCAGTGGAACAAGCCCTGCTCTGGGAGCTCCAGCCCAGTTTTTACCTTGGCATTGCCTCTGGTTTGCTGTGCAACCTGGAATAAGTCCCCTCCCCTCTCTAGGCTCATTTTCTCTTTGTGTGAAGCAGGCTTGCAGTTCTCAAGGGTCTCTTATTTCTTAAGGTTTTATGCATTATTTCCTGGCAGCGGAACTTTTGAACATTTCCTAAGATAAGGGTAATTAGAGTAACCATTGAGGGTGTTTGCCAAGTGCTAAGGTCTCATTTAATCTAGAGAGCAGCTCTCTACTATTAGACCCATTTTACAGATGGAGTGGCTGAGGCTTAGGGAAATTGACCAATGCCACAGAGCTGGTCAGCGGTGACACCAGTATTCAAAGAAGGTAGACTCCTCTGCCCTCCCTCTCCACCACACTGAAGGAAGAGCCTCTAGGCTCTGCTGCCTGCAAGAGGAGAACAGAGAATATAAAATAAAAGCACTTTATGTTAGACAGGAAATGGGTCTGACCATGGACACTCTCCCCAGTCACCTCTATAGCATCACAGAGAGCCAAGACAGAACCCCAAGGGCACGGCAAATTTCAGAGGAGAGAGGGTATGCAGATTTCAACATCACTGGAAAAGGAAAGATAGAGGACAGGCTCTTGGGGCTAATCTCTGGAGATATGAATGCTTTTAGGGGAAGATAAAATGGACTTCTAAGTTAAAGGAAAAATTCAGGGGTTATCGCTCCATTACTATTCAGAAAATCTGTAACTTTTCTTCTTTTTTTGAATCACAAATTTATTTTTCTATGAGATGAAGAATTGATCCTCTCAGAGAAAAAGCAAACTGTAATTATTAAATTTTACCTACTATTTCATGAAGTTTGTGGAATTCCTACAAAGACTTTGGCCTAGGGAGACTCATAGCATGAGAGTAATCGTTAATCAGTAATTATGCTAAAAATAATAGTGGCAGTATTATTAAGTGTCAAATACTCTAACATTTACAAAACAACTGCATGCACTACTTAAACTTTCCAATAAGCAGGCTGTCAACATCCTCCCCCTTTCTCGGCTACACCACGCAGCAAAAGGGATCTTGGTTCCCCGACTGATAGGGATAGAGAGGATAGTTACACAGGTAGTTGTAGCAGTCTCAGTAGGGCATTATATGTAGAGATGGAAACCGAGGGAACATTGGGGGACCACTGTAAGTTAATGATCACTCAAGAAACCCATCAGAAAGTCGTGGAATGAAGCAAGTTTGCTTAAAGATAAAGTCATAAATAAAAGCAAGAGATATATCCCAGGTCATTAAGTGAAAGAAAAAAAATGATGCTTGTATTCTGCTGGCCATGGTCAGCAAGACAGTGATCCTTAGGACCAAGGACAGGAATTTAAGGGAAAGGTGGCATTCCAAAGTTGGAGACTCTCATTACACATACACCTGAGATGATTCAACACATTTTAGTAACATATGTTACCACCTTTCTGCTGATTTGTGTAAGTGCCATGACAGTCCCAGTTTGGCCTCATGAAGTCAAATATTCTCCTATCTAATATGAAGGAGGAGCTGGTGATGTAAGCCTAATGTCTACTCAAAGAATGAGGAAGAGCGAGGCCTTTTCCCTCTTCCCCACTTTACTTTGATGATAAAAATGTAGCCTGCTTAACCCTCGGGGCAGAGCTCCGTTGCCTGCCTGCCTGCATCCCTCACAAGCATCCTATATTAACAAATCTACTTCTCGCCTATCGCTTTGCCTCTCACTGAATCTCTTCTGCACTTAGACACAGAGAACCTGAGCCTCAGCAAATCCAGACACCAGGTGAGTGACTCTAATTGAAAGACTGTGGGTTCAAGTCCCAATCAGAGGTGCATGGTTTCACAACTAGGGATCAAACCCATGCCCACTGCAGTGGAAGTGCAGAGTCTTAACCACTGGACCATCAGGGAAGTCCTTCAATACCCATTTCTATAGGTGAGAAAACTGAGGTTCAAAAGAGCCAAGGAAGGGAGTGACTGTACTTGGGCAGGTTTCTTTTAGGAGGGCCACGGGATACACACACACACCTACACACCTTTATAGCAGTATTAAGCGCACTTCTACCTTTGTGTTTTTAAAAAAGAAGACTGTGCCTATCCGTGCATAATAGATATGGCTCATTCTTCATTCTTTTCCCAACTGTCTACTATTTTGTGAAAGGCTATATCATAGTTTATTTAACCAGTTTGGTTGTTTCTCGTCTTTTGCCATTCCAAAGTGAACTGAAATGGGTAACTGCGCACAAATGATTTCCTATACGTATAAGAACTTGCCTGTTGGTTACGTTCTCAGAAGTGGGTTCAGTAGGTCAAGGGCATGTACTTTTAAAGTTCTGACAGTGACAAACAACCCTCCAAGGGGTAGTACTCATTTGCTTTTCACAAGCAGAGAATGAGAGGGGCTGTTTTTGCCTACTCCGGCAGGCACTGGGTGCCCACTTCTGGACCTGGATCAGTCTGTGAGGAGTGCAGCTGTCAGATCCCTATGAAGGGCTACATTCCTAGACTCAGTTCCTTACTCCTTACTTTATTAAGGATCTTGTCGAACTGGAATCTGTCTTAAGGTGAGAGCTAAGGGCCCAGGAAACTATATCTTGGAGAAGAGTTTCAAAGGACATGGAAGTTAGGACAACCAGACTCATGCCCTGTCTCTCCTTGAAGAGCTGCCATTAAAATAAGGGAGCAGATGGTGCTGAGCATCCGGGTGGGGAGAAGGTCAACAGAAGTGGACGGTACCATGCAGCAGCTTTCATATGCATTGAAGAAACCCCTTAAGGACACTAAAACTAGATTGGTGGTCACCAAGAGCTATGGGTCGGATTGGGAGCAAGTTGGATTGGGAGCTCTGGATCAGCAGATGTAAACTGGTATATAGAGAATGGATAAACCACAAGGTCCTACTGTACACCTCAGGGAACCATACTCAATATCCTGTGATAAACCATAATGGAAAAGAATAGGAAAAAAAAATATATATATATATATATATATATATATATATATATATATATATATATATATAAGTCAGTTATTAACACAACACTGTAATTCAGGTAGTTGTGTCTGACTCTCTGCGGTCGTGTGGCCTGCAGCCTGCCAAGCTCCTCTGTCCATGGGATTCCCCAGGCAAGAATACTGGAGTAGGTTTCTGTGCCCTCCTCCAAGGGATCTTCCTGACTTAGGGATAGAACCTGTGTCTCTTACATCTATCTGCCTTGGCAGGTGGTTTCTTTATTGATAGTGCCACCTAGTCTTCACTTAAAAAAATTAAAACAAAAAACAAAAAACAACCCTTAGATCTCTCCAACGTCATCCTTAGAAGACTTCTGGGGGGTAGTAAGCTCCTTGTCAGTAAGGGTATTCAAGCAGAGATCAAGGTATGCAGGAAAGAGTTAACTGGTAGTTTTTATTCCCACATGTTTTTGGTGCGTCTTCCTCTACTGCAGAGGGAAAGGGAAGTTAGTTACATCTCCTACACTCTTGGAAGTCTGTTCTTTCCTTTCTGGCCAAAAACACTGATGGAGTACCCCTGTGGTGGCCCCTCAGCTGGGTGCTAGGGACCCACTGCTACCAGGATGCAGAACCTGCCTTCCATGAGCTTAGTTGGAAGTCATGAATATCAATCAGGGTTTCCCATACAGAAGTAAAAAAAAAATTCAACTGTGATAAGCACTCTGAAGGAAAATTTCAAAAGGCTGAGTGTGTGTAAAAACAGGAAGGTTTCCCCGAAAAAGAGGTTAAGTCTCCTGCACAGCAATGTTCTTTTCACCTCCTTGCTCTAACTAAATTCAGCATCCCCCTAAGGTCACTGCTTCCTCTGCAGGCCTCTGAGAGAGGCTCCCCTCTCCTCATGTGGCCAGGAGCAAGGGAGGATCCTTGTTCCTGTTGCTTTCTTCCCTCCTCTCTAAGACAGCTGGCTCCTCGGGAACATGGGCCAGCAGACCACAGCACCTCTACTTGCTTCGGCATGCACAACCCTCAGGCCCACCCCCTCTTCCACCTAGCACCTTTTCTCTCTCTCTCTCTCTCTCTCTGTTTTATCTCTCTCTTGCCCTATCTCTCTTCCTCCACCATTTCCCTATGATCATTCTTTTTTAAAAAAAAAATTTATTTATTCAGCTGCGCTGGGTCTTAGTTGCAGCATGTGGGATCTAGTTCCTTAACCAGGGATCAAACCTGGGCCCCCTGTAATGGAAGTGTGGAGTCTTAGCCACTGAACCACCAAGGAAGTCCCTTGCTGTGATCATTCTTGATAAGTTCATCCATATAAAAGTCACCTGTGCTCCAGTCTCTTAAATCCTTGACCCCTTTTGCTTCCAAATAGCTTGTTCTCCACCCTACCCCACATATTCCCTTCTACCATCACACCCTAGACCTTGTCAATTATCAAAACGTGTACCACTTAAAAAAAAAAGTTTTACTGGAGTATAGTTGATTTATAGTGTTGCGTTCCTGCATCACCTTCAAAGTCTCTGTTTCAAGCACCCTATTTTCTGGGTGCTGCACCAACTCCTGCTGGTCTGTTTCACATCCACTAGTGTGTAGACCCTACCAGATTGTGACCATATCAGGGTTTCTAGTCTCCTAATGCTGGTCTCTGACCCAGCCACTGCTCTTCATCCCCACGTAGCTTCAATACCTTTTTCACCCAGTGATTGGTCAATTGTGCAGGCTCCCTGCTACACACACTCATCCTCTTGTCCCTCTCCTTGTTTTGTAGCCATCCTCCAATGCCACAACACTGTCCCAATGCACCTTTGCCTCTGCTTTAAGACTACACCCAAGCCACTGAATGTGGCTAGAGAGCAAAAGGCAGGTTTGTCAACCAGTCACATGTTCAATTTATGAAAACCTCAAGTGGTACATATATACAATGGAATATTACTCAGCCATAAAAAGGAATTAAATTGGGTCACTTGTAGTGATGTGGGTGAACCTAGAATCTGTCACACAGAGTGAAGTAAGTCAAAAAGAGAAAAACAAACATCATATATTAACACATATATATGGAATATAGAAAAAATGGTACTGATGAACCTATTTGCAGGGCAGGAATAGAGACATAGACATAGTGAACGAACTTGTGGGCACAGTAGGGGAAGGATAGGGTGGGACAAATTGAGAGAGTAGAATTGACATATACACTACATGTGTAAAATAGATAGCTAGTGGGAAGCTGCCATATAGCACAGGGAGCCCAGCACCATCCTCTGTGATGACCTAGACAGGTGGGATGGAGGGGGTGGGAGGGAGGCACAGGAGGGAGAGTTTATATGCCTACATATGGCTAATTCACACTGTTGTATAGCAGAAACTAACACAACATTGTAAAGCAATTATCCTCCAATTAAAAAAACAAAAACAAAACCTCAGGTGAGTACTAGCACTGTGGGGCAAACCTATTTGTCTTATTTACACTGCTCTTCCACTCCTTAAGAGTCTATTTCCTGAATTCAAACCTCCATTACTCTCCCTCTTTTCACTGTCAGCTGATGACATTGTTCTTATTTCACTGAGAAAACAGAAGCAATCATAAGAGAACTTCCTTATCCTCCAGCCACTAAATCTACACACTGACATGTGTCCGAATGCACAGACTAACTAGGCTTTTTCTGCTGCGAGAATAGCTGAGTCATCCTCATCCTGCCCTAAGTCCCTTTATCTTGTGCACTGGATCTCATCCCCTTTCCCTCACCTACTCAAGAGCCTTCCTCTTGCAAAGATCCTTCCCTCTCTCTTGCATCATCAAACCTTTACTTTCCATTGTGTCATTCCCATGAACATATAAACATACCACAGGACCTTTCATCTATCATCTCTGTTCCCTTTCACAGTAAAACTCCTTAAAAGAGTCATCTTACTCACTCCAATTTCTCACTTTCCATTCTGATGGATTTACTTCAGCTGACTTCATCCTTATTACTTCACTGAAACTGCTCTTGCCAATGGCAATGATGCCTCCCATTGCCAAATCCAAAGGCTAAACCTCAGCCCTCTTCTCACTTGTCTTGACAGGAGCAGAAATTTTGGTCCTTTCTACACACATAATTTTTACCGCTGTGGTGATAGACTCTAACATGCTGCCTCCTTTGATATGTATGGCATTCATGCCCTTGTTAATCTCCTCCTCTTGAGTGTGAGTGGGACCTGTGCTTGCTTCTAACCAATAGAATGTGGCAAAGATGATGTAATGTCACCTTCATGATTACATCATGTCATATGAGATTTTGTTTTACCGGCAAACTCTAGAGACTTCAAAGTCTAGTGGGCTTTTTTTCAAAGGTAACAGCTTATTTCTTGAGTGGTGGGCATACAGATACTTATTCTAATATCACTCTTTAAACTAGACATATATATTTTATAAACCTTTCTTTATACATGCCATATTTCACAAGATAAAATTTAAGACCTACAATAAAGGAGATATTCTACAAACAAACAAAAAGTCCAGCTGGATTTAAAGAAGTAAGTGGTCATGTTAGGAAGCCCACATGGTTAGGAGCTGAGGGTCAGCGAAGAGCTGAGGGTCAGCAAGAAGCTGGGGCCCTCAGTCCTACAACAGCAAAGGAATTAATTGTGCCAAAAACCTGAGCTTGGAGAACTATTATTTTCCATTTGTGTCTCCAGATGAGACTAGAGCTCAGCCAACACCTTGTTGCACCCAGTGAGCCCCTATAAGCATAGGACCCAGTTAAGCCATGCCTGAACTCCTGACCCACAGAAACTGAGAGACAATAAATGTAAGTCATTTTAAGCCACAAAGTTTATGGTAATTTATTAGACAGCAATTCGCAGAGTCAGACACAACTGAGCAATGAACACAATAAGAAACTAATATAGCCATTCATCTTTCTTACACGTTTTTTTTTGTGCATAATAGCATCTTACATTGTATTTAAAAAAAAAAAAAACACAGTCACAATGTATTTTTATATTAAACAGGTACCATTCAATACCTTCACATGGCAAATTGTGACCACAAAACCCCAGGGTCGAAGTGAGGGTTCAGAGGAGAACCCAGAAGCTCTCATACTTCTTATAAAGTGTGACCCTGACCAAATACCTTTGTCTCTCTGAGGTCCAGTTTCCCATATAAATAATGAATTGGGGGAGGTGGCTTCCCCGGTGATTCAGTGGTTAGGACTCAGTGCTTCCACTGCAGGGAGATGGGTTCAATCCCTGGTTGGGGATTTAAGATCCCGAAAGCCACGAGGGGTGCCCCCCACCAAAAAAAAAACAAGAATGAATGGGTTGTAGCAGACCATGTCAAAGAAACTCTAAAGTGTGATAAATAATGATTCTGTGGCTGACTGACTGAGGGCCCATCCAGTCATCTTTGGAGGAAGGAGTGTTGTTGAAGTATTAAAAAGAAGGACTCACAGAGCTGAAAGATGTGGGAGATGAATTTCCTCCCCTAATAATTTAATTGGTGAGAAACTGAAGCCCAGATGAAAGGGACTTGCTAGGATATGGCAGAGTCAGCCTCAGCCCTTCCCTTTGAGCTCCTACATTAGCGTTTTCTTCAGTGGCAACCAGGAGACACTTCTCTCTTCTAAGGTCTCCCAGGTTCTTTGTCACCATTGTGAGGTAATCCCAAGGTCTGCCCACCCACTCCTCAGATGGGACCTAGTGGGTTTGCTCCAGATCTCTTAAGAGTCTGGGCCCAGTCCTAGGAATATTCCTCATCCAGTGTGGCCTTTTCCTGCCTCATTTCAGGAGGACCTACCAGTTGGTGTTGTCATGTGCTGAGACTGAGATCAAGGAAGCTCTTGGCCGAGTCAGAGGTAGGGGAGGATGTGTGGGTGAGATGGAAGCTGTATGCTGTTTTCAGGTAGATTGGAAGCTAGAGTTTGGGAGAACCTGAGACCAGTAAGCTCCTGGAGGCTCCCCAACACACACTCTAAAAATTAATATTCATATTCTAAGAAAGATGACCATAGTTAAATCCTTAATTTTTTTTAACCAAGAGATTTTTAATTAAAAGCTAGAGTCTCCTTATCTGACTGTCTCCATTCCTCTTCCTGGGGCAATTCTTTTTTCTTGAATTGTTTTTGTTTGTTTGTTTGTTTTAGTTCTTTAGTTCTCCATTTCTTTGTATACTACACTTCAATGACATTTCTCAACTAATCAACATGATGTTAGATGAAAATTTACACCTGTCAACCTCCCCTACTCCTCCTCTCAATATAATTTCATTTTAGTTCCTTTTAACGTATCTTTGTACTTTTAAAAATTATGTAAGCATAAAGATAAACTTCTTATAAACAGTTATTTGTGTTAGTTTCCTATTGCTGCTTTAGTAAATTACACATTTTGTGGATAAGCCAACACAAATTTGTTACCTTGTGGTGTTGGAGGTCAGAAGTCCTAAAATCAAGATGCTGGCAGGGCTGTGTTCCTTCTGAGGCTCTAAGAAGAATCTGCTTCCTTGTTTTTCCAGTTTCTAAAGGCTCTCTGTACTCCCTTGGCTTGCGGCCCCTTCCTCCATCTTCAAAGCCAGTAGAGCAGCATCTTCTCCCTTCTCTGATCTTTCTGCTTCCGTCCTATAAGAACACTTGTGATTACATTAGGCCCAACAGAGACAATCTAGGATAACCTCCTCTCATCAAGAGCTTTAACTTACATCTGCAAAGTCTCTTTTGCCATCTAAGGTAACATATTCACAGGCTGTGGGAATTAGGACCTAGACATCTTTGGGGACCATCATTCTGTATACTCCACCATACATCCTGGTTTTCTTGGAACAATCCCACTATATGCCTGGTGTTCTGGTGTAAATATGAATACAGCTCCTTTCATTCTTAAAAGTATCTCCACCTGACCAAAAAAATTATACAAACACAAAACTTACCCAGTGGTTCCCAATCTCTTTTATACCATAACACATGTGGAAAATGCTAAAATTTTGTACATTGTCAGGATAAAAGAATGGCTCATGACTATAGGTAACTGTATCAGAAGCTCCAGCCACCTGGTTGCCCCTGGGGGAAAAGTACCAATATCAGCATCCCTATAACCCATTTATGGTTATCACATAATGCACATCCCACTAAGACAATATAATATGTTTTAAAGCCTGTTCTTTGGATGTGCTCCTGTGAGAGCAGCATTTGATTCTAAGCAGTGTACTCAGTTTCTCACACACATGCACTGACAATGCTCCTGTCATTGCAATCCTGCCTGCAGGTTAGCTTAGGTTGACAGACAATTGGCATCTTTTCACATATGCCCTCTGGTTCTGTGTCCCTGCAGAATTTCCCATCCCTTGAGCATTCTCCCATACATCAGAGTGTTGTATTTATGGTAGAGTGTTCCTACTGGATTCTCTGGATAGGCTTTTGGATAGTCTGCAAAATTTTTCTAGAGACTGCATTGTGCACCCTGGGTGTTTTTTCTCCTTAACCAAATTTTTCTCTGAAGAATCCATAAAATCTCTTAACTTTGTAACACATTTTTTGTCCTTTAAACATACTTCGTTTACCACAAAGACACTCGTGATAAAACATTTTATCATCATTACTCCCTTTCTAATTATCAAAAGTCACAAGAGCCTGGCTCAGAGGCACATTATAGTGTGTTGATATAGCACCAGCACTTTTCCTAGTATCTGAGTTGCTGTTTGTTCCCATAGTGAGGTCCTTGCTTTAAAGGCTGCTTTTCATTTCAACCATGTTGCTAGTTTACTAAATGGGATGCACTCTCCTTTGTCACCTGCATGTTATATCTTGATGTGTTGGGCTGTCTTTAATTTCTCATTTCTATAGCAACTTCTGATTTCCATTCCCAAACTAAGAATTTTTAAGTTAATTTTCGGCACTTGTGCCACTGAATGAATTCTCAAATTATACTGTTATGGCTTATAGAATATTTTAAATTATACTAACAATAAATGCTCACACTATGGCTAATAAATAACTCAATCCGCCTACAGAAGTTCCATGTGAACAAAGGCATTTTTCTCTGGCTTCTGACAAAATTGAGCAGGCACTTCTGTGTCCCAGCCAAAGTGCAGCACAGTTTACAGTTAACTCTTTTTTTTTTTTTTTTTTCACTTGCACAGAGTTAACCAAAATTTAATACAGAATAATATAAAAGAGTAGAACAATGTCAACGGTTATTCAATGCCTGGAAAGCAAGTTGTAAGCTAAGAACAAATAACTCAGCAGGAACAATAGTAAACATGTTCATAAGACTTGGGAGATGAAAAAACTTCGTCATTCGTAGATGATGTCTTGTGCACAAGTACATTAGTTACCAGTACATTAGGGGACAGCCACAAAACAAACAAAGTAAGACTAAATCCAAGCCACTTAGCTTTCCACCATTCTCTTGAGTATTAAACCCAGCCCACCTTTGGCCACTTGCAGGGGTGTTTTTTCTTCTTTATTCTCAATGTAAATGCTTGCTCCGTGGGACACCAGCAATTTTGCTTCTTCCACTCTCTCTTCATCACAGGCTAAGTGTAGAGGAGTGTTACCCTCAGTGTCTTGGATGTTTGTGGAAGCTTTGTAGTACAGAAGAATATGAATCATCTTCAAGTTACCCTTGGCTGCTGCCCTGTGCATTGCTGTGGCCTCATAATGGTCCTTAGCATCTGGATTAGCTCCGCCTTCCAGTAACATGACAGCAATCTCATGCCTGTTTTTGGAAGCTGCATAATGTAGGGGAGTACAGCCATTTTGATTGACAGCATTCACTTGAGCACCTTTTCCCAGAAGGGCTTTGACAATCTCATCTCGACCAGCGGAAGCAGCAATATGAAGAGGAGACCAACCTGCATCATCTTTATCATTCACTGGCACTCCAAGTTGCAGCAAGAATTCAACAACTTCTGTATGTCCAGCTGAGCATGCCCAATGCAACGCTGTTCTGCTGTCCTGGTCAGTCCTAGTGGCCAGGGACTTATCCGCCAGGATCCTCTCCTTTAACTCCTCCAGCTTCCCGCTGTAGGCCAGGTTGCAGACCATTAGGTTAGACACACACCCCTCCATTTCGCCTTCCCAGGATCTCGGGGAAGCCAGATCCACCACCTCCTCACTTCGCAGGCTCCGAGTGCCAATCTACAGTTAACTCTTTTGAACATCAAAAGTGTGCTATTATGGGATACCCTGTGAAACTATAAATTTGACTGGGATTCTAAGTACCCTAAATTCTGCCTATGAAGTAGAACTTTAACATTTTTATACCACACCATCTTAAATTCATGTAATCCAGATATGTATAGAGACTGCGTTGTGCACTCTGGGTGTTTTTTCTCCTTAACCAAATATGCTCATTCTACTTGTGCTATTTGGTAACCTCTGTATGATGTGGGACCAAGGGCTTGGAAGTGAGAGCCAAGAAATATATGATGTGTGTGACTCTGGGGAATACTGCCCCTTATCTCTAGGCCTCCACTGAGAATGACAGGTTGGGCTCACTGACCCAACGGGGGCCTTCCAGCTCTGATAATCTAGAGTTAAAGGAGGCTCCCTGGAAGAATCCCTCATTCTCTTTATGTCTAGGGGTGTAAAAAAGAAGAAAAAGAATACAAAGCAGAAAGAAAAGAAACAACTACAAGAAAAAAACAGAAGGAGCAGAAACATGTTGATAAAAGAAGAGGAAGAAAGCAAAAAGATGCCTCAATTCACAAAATGTGAGTATGGACTTCATTTATTAACAAGTAGGTTTCAACCCATGATATTTGGAGTTATGCAGAGCTTGTCTCCTGGCTTCAACACTTAGATTCTTGTGTGACTTTGGGCATAGTTTTTCTGTCTTCTTGCCTCAGTTTGACCTATTAAGTGGAATTAAAAATAATGATCTCATAAGATTTTAGGTAGAGAGTAAATCAGTTGTAAAGCACATGGCAAGCACCCAATGCATCTAAGATCTTACTATCGATACCATCACTTTCCTGGGGTCACTCTGAGATACTGGGGACAGGATTCTCCTTCTTTTAAGGTGTCTATAAGTTGCTCTGCTCTTTCCCATCTTCACGAGGCCAAACAACTCCAATTCCTGACTGAAGAACCCAGAGAGGCAAAGTAGGCATATTATCCTCATGCTAACCAAGTCTGAGGAGGACAGTGAGAAAAATCAAAATCGCTTCTTGTGTTGGTGGGCTTATCTACAGTGTGCCAAATGCTCTGACGCTCATCAGACCCTTTTCTGGCTGATAGATGAGGAGGCAGAGGCTCAGGGAGGTTAAGCCCCAAGAGGTAATGTCACCTGCCCAGAGATACAGAAGGTTGGGAGGCTGTGTCTCAACAGTTTTGACATAATAGCCTGCTCAATTTCTCTGAGGAGGCTGGGGTCCTGCATGTTCTCAGCCCTTCAATGACATTCTCCACTCTCCTGCTTCATTAACTTTGGATGCTGCTGAGTGGTGTTGTGAGATGATTAAGTATGTGGTCACTGGAATTCTGGCTTCAGCACTTATTAGCCATGTGAACATGAGTGAGTGTTTTTAATCTTTCTGAAGTCTACTTTTGGACTTGTGGGGGAAGGAAAGAGTGGAGTGAAGAGAGTGAGTAGCATTGACATATATACACTACTACCATGGGTGAACCAGATAGCTGATGAGAAGCTGCTGTATATCATAGGGAGCCCAGCCTGGTGCTCTGTGATGACTTAGGGGGGTTGGATGCAGGGAGGGGAGGGAGGCTCAAGAGAGAAGTGATATATGTATAATTGTGGCTGGTTTGTGTTGCCGTATGGCAGAAACCAATACAACATTGTAAAGCAATTTCCCTCCATTTAAAAAATAAATAAAATGAATAAAGTCTACTTTTCCTCATCAGTCAAGTGGGGACGATGCCTTATGCTTAGAATAAAAAGCTGAGATAGGGTTTCTTGAGCAAGTGATTTACTGAGGGAGTATTCTCAGGAGAAGGGATGAGAGGGAAGCAGAAGTGAAGAAAAAGGGAAAGGCTAAGTGGGGACGCAGTCTCAGCTGGAGACTCGCTTTAACCAGATCCCATGGGGACCGCTGGAGCACAACTTGCATCACTGAGCTGGTCCCACCTAAAGGTCAGGAGACTGACCTTTGGATCCCATCCCCCTTAAGTAATTGGCTGTGAATGCCACTTTCCCCATCTGTCATAGAGTGTAAAGGAAATGGATCGGGGACTCAAGGAGTCCTGAAAGGAGAGACAGAGAGATAAAGGAGAAACTGAGGAGGACTCATAAGACACACACAATCTCACCATTCTTCTTATTTTTTCCTGTAGGGATATAACTGGAATTTGCTTCAAAATAATTCAGGGTACAGGGGCATTGGATGTGGTGGTGTTTGATTGGGATACAGATAAATAATATTAGCCAAGAACTCCCTCCAAACAGAGTTGGGTTCACTCCCAGCACCCAGTCAAATCTGCTCTTTTGAGCACCATCAATGGTTATTCTTTTGGGGGGAGGGGGCTGTTCTGGGTCTTTTTTGTTTTGCATTGGCTTTCTCTAGTTGCGGTGAGTGGGGATTACTCTTCGTTGTGCACAGGCTCTAGGTATGTGGGCTTCAGTAGCCGCAGCTCACAAGCTCTAGAGCGCTGGCTCAGTAGTTGTAGTGCACGGGCTTAGTTGCCCAGCAGCATGTGGGAGCCTCCTGAACCAGGGATCGAACCCACGTCCCCTACCTTGGCAGTGGGACTCTCAACCACTAGAGAAGTCCCCATCAATGGTTATTCTTTACTAGATACAATGGTCTGTTTTCAGTCCTCTTTCTACATGACCAAGTACTAGCATTTGACATAGGCAGTCCTTCCCCTCCTAGAACAACTTTCTTCAGTTGGCTTCCAGGACAACATCACTCCTGGTTTTCCTCCTAGCTCAATGACCATGCCTTCGTGGTCACTTTTGTTCATTCATAATCATCTTTCTGTCCTCCCCAATACTTGATTTTTGGGTTTTCTCTCATCTTTATTTGCACTCACTTCCTTGATGATCTCATCTAGTCTCTCTGCTTAACTACCATTGATTTGCTGACAGTGGTGACATTTTTATCTCTAGGCTGGATCTCTCTCCTCTCCACAATCATTCCAATGCCTACCTAACCTTTTCCCTGGGATGGCTAATAGGGGGTTCACACACAATAATCTCAAATTGCTCCCCACTCAAACCTATTCCTGCCATTGTCTTTCTGATCTAGTTAAAAGCAATTCTCTTTCCTGTTGCTCAGACCAAAATATTTGTCTCCTCTGTCTCACACTCCACTTCCAGTCCATCAACATATCCAACCTATTATAAAAATGTTTTCAGAAAGTGAACACATTCACTGCTGTCACTCTTGTCAAGTCATCACAATCTTATTCTGACTTACTGCAAACTGCCTCCCAACAGATCTCGCTGTTTCTGTCTTTGCCAATATCAACCCAACAGACAAAGCATCCTTCTAAAACCCAAGTCAGAACATGGCACTCCTCTGCTGAAACTCCTCAAATCTCTTCCCATCTCATTCACCAAAAAAAAAAAAAAAATCCCTTAAAGTGGCTCACGGAGCACTATACAATTTCCACCCTCGGTGTTGCTCTGACCTAATCTACTTCTCTTTCACTAACTCTCTCTGCTCCAGCCACAGTGACCTCCTTGTCATTCTTCAAACAGGTGAGGCACACTCCCACCCCAAGGCCATATACTATTCCCTCTGCCCAGAATGCTCTCCCTAAAAGAAGTTCACATGGCCTGTTTCTTCACCTACTTCAGGTCTTTGTTTACATTTTGCCTTCTCAGTGAGACCTTTCTTGACTATTTTAAAAGGCTGTAGGGACTTCCCTCAGAGACGGCAACGGCAACCCACTCCAGTGATCTTGCTTGGAGAATCCCAGGGATGGGGGAGCCTGGTGGGCTGCCGTCTATGGGGTCGCACAGAGTCGGACACGACTGAAGTGACTTAGCAGCAGCAGCAGCAGGGACTTCCCTGGTGGTCCAGTAGTTAAGATTCCAAGCTTCCACTGTAGGAGGCACAAGTTCGATCTCTGGTAGGGAAGCTTAATAAGATCCCATATGCTGCGAGGCACAGCCAAAAATAAATAAATAAATAAATAAAAATAAAGAGGTTGCAATCCCTTCCCTCTGCCTCTAGACTCCCTCTTCCACTTTCCACTCTCCATAGCAGATACACCTGCTATTTGATATGTATATTACTTAGCTGTATGTGTGCATGTGCTCAGTTGCTCAGTCATGTCCGAATCTTTTGTGGCCCCAGTGGACTATATTCCACCAGGCTCCTCCGTCCATGGGATTTCCCTGGCAAGAATACTAGAGTCGGTTGCCATTTCTTTCTCCAGGGGATTTTCCCAACCCAGAGACAGAATCCTGAGACTGCATCAGAGGCATATTCTTTACCACTGAGCCACCAGGGAAGTCCACTCTATAAATATTTACTGATAAGAAAATGAACATACTTTCTCATCCTTACTTTCTTACTATTCAATTTGATTCTTGATTTCTCGAACTGTATTTAAATTTCCAAATTTTTACTTAAAATTTTTAAAATATAAAATTTATAGTTTTTCTCTGAGTATTCTTTTTTAATATTTATTTATCTATTTTTGGTTGTCCTGGGTCTTAATTGCTGTGTGCAGGCTTTCTCTCACTAAGCAAAAGGGGGCTACTCTCCAGTTTCAGTGTGCAGTCTTCTCATTGGGGTGGCTTCTCTTCTGTGGAGCATGGGCTCTAGGGTAGGCAGGCATCAGTAGTTGTGGTGCATGGGCTTAGCTGCCCCACGACATGTGAAATCTTCCTAGACCAGGAAGATTCTTTCCTCTGCACTGGCACAAGGATTCTTAACCAGTGGACCACCAAAGAAGTCCAGAATATTCTTTTTTAAAGCACATTATCACATTATTATTATTATTATTTTTTACTTTAAAAAAATTTATTTAATTGGAGGCTAATTACTTTACAATATTGTAGTGGTTTTTGTCATACATTGACATGAATCAGCCACGGGTGTACATATGTTCCCCACCCTGAACCCCCCTCCCACAACTCTCCCCATCCCATCCCTCAGGGTCATCCCAGTGCACCAGCCCTGAGCACCCTGTCTCATGCATCGAACCTGGACTGGCTGGCGGTCTATTTCACATATGATAATATACATGTTTCGATGCTATTTTCTCAAATCATCCCACCCTCACCTTCTCCCACAGAGTCCAAAAGTCTGTTCTTTACATCTGTGTCTCTTTCGCTGTCTAGCATATAGGGTCATCGTTACCATCTTTCTAAATTCCATATATATGCATTAATATACTGTATTGGTGTTTTTCTTTCTGACTTACTTCGTTCTGTATAATAGGCTCCGTTTCATCCACCTCATTAGAACTGATTCAAGTGCATTCTTTTTAATAGCTAAGTAATATTCCATGGTGTATATGTACCACAGCTTTCTTATCCATTCATCTGCCAATGGACATATAGGTTGCTTCCATGTCCTGGCTATTTTAAACAGAAGCACATTGTTTTCAATTTTATGATTGCAACACCTCATCTGAGGATTTTTTAGGGTAGCGTTTCTCCAACTTGAGGAAGCATGAGAATCACCTGTAGGGTTGATTGAAACATAGATTGCTGGGTCTCACCCCTGGAGTCTGTGATATAGTAAGTGTGGAGTGGGACCCCAGAATTTACATTTCCATTTAGTTCCCAGATGATGCTGATACTGCTGGTTCAGGGACCACAGTTTGTGCTTTTATGTTTTGCACAGTTTCTTCAAAGGTTCTTTCATATGTTGGTGTATTTAAGTATGCTTCTTAGAGGCTTTTCTCAGGTACCTGGTAATCTCTTTAAAATTTTAAAATTAACCTTTTAAATACAAAAAGTTAACATATTTTAATTGTCTAGGTAATGGCTTTTGACCAATGTATAAGACTTTGCAGCCATCATCCCAATCAAGATGTAGAATTTTAGCACTGTGCCAGAAAGCTCTTGTGTCCCTTTGCTGTCAGTCCCCACCCCACAAATCCCAAGCAACCACTCATTAGCTTTCTGCCACTAGATTAGTTTTTGCTCATTCTATATATTTATATAAATGGATCATGTAGCATGTAGTCTTTTGTGCCTGACTTATTTCACTTAGCATAATGAGATTCACATTTTTACATATATCAGTAGTTCCTTCCTGCTATATATGCTACAATTTACAATTGTTAAATTCATCTGTTGATAAATATTTGAGTTGATACTAATTTAGTTTTATTAAGCTGTTTCTGGGAACATGTGAGTACAAGTTCTTTGTGCGGATCACAGCCAGGACTAGAGCAAGGCAAGCCAGAAAACCTAGGTCACAAAATTTAAGGAGGCCCTCACTCTTATGTACATATAAGTGCCAGCTCTGCACTTGCACCACCCTGGGAGTGAGTCCCTCCTTAAATTTTCCATCCAAGGCACCAAGCCCCAGTCCCGGAATGGATGTTTCTAATTTTCGTGGGTAAATATCTAAGAGTGAAACTTCTCCATCATGGGATAGGTATGTATTTTTTAACTTAATTTTTTAAAAAACTGCAAAAGAGTTTTCCAAAGTGGTTGCATTATTGTATATTCCCACCAGCAATGGATGAGAGTCCCAGTTGCTCCACATCCTTGTCAACGCATGTATTTCCAGTCTTTTCTTCTCTGTTGCTACAGACGGACTGCTGCAAATCTGGCTCATCTGTGCAATTCTTTCTGTTGTCCTCATCTTCTTTGCCTTCCCCATCAAAAAGAAGTTTAGGGGACTTTTTGTTGTTAGTTTTGCTAAACTGTCCATGCATGTTGTTTCAGACAAAAGGGATATAGCTGTGCAACTGTGAGTGAGCTTTTCGCCTTCAGGAAGTTTTTCCTGATGCTTTCCTAAGGTCTACCCCCATTCCCAACCCCTGCCAGTCCCTTCACTCCTGAGTTTCTTTTCCTTTCTCCTGCACAGTTTCTGTCTAGTCTCAGATGCTTTTACATGCCCTTACATGTATTTTGGTATCTGTGGATTCTGTTTCTCTTCTGATTTTGTTCAAAAAGAATTTGCAAAGTTTTTTTTTCCTTTTTGCTTTTAAAATAGTTTGTAAGAGTCAAAACAGTTATTTACACATCCATTTTGCATTGGAAATCTTTATTTTTTGAGTAAACAGTGGGAGCAGAGGTCGAGATTTATATAGATTGGGGAAAAGTTACCTGACAAAGATAAGGATTATCTGGCAAAGATACAGAGATATGCTGTTGTGTGCTAGTTTCTCTCTTTCTTTCATTTTATTTTTGGTTGCACTCAGTCTTCTTTGTGGCACATGGGCTCTTCCTTGCTAGCCACAGGCTTTCTCTATTTGCACTGAGAGGGGGCTACTCTCTAGTTGTGGTACATAGGTTTTTCATTGCAATGGCTTCTCTTGTTGCAGAGCAGGGGCTTTAGGAAGTGCAGGCTCAGTAGTTGTGACTCATGGGCTTAGCTGCCCGAAGCATGTGGGATCTTAGTCCCTGGTCCAGGGATCAAACCCATATCCCTTGCATTGGCAGGTGGATTCTTATCCACTGGACACCACAGAAGTCTCTAATTTCTAATTAGGGCTTCATAATAGTAAGGTTGGGCTTCCCAGGTGGTGCTAGTGGTAAAGAACCCAGCTGCCAATGCAGGAGACATAAGTGATGTGGGTTCAATCCTTGGGTCTGGAAGACCCTCTGGAGAAGGAAATGGCACCCCATTCCACTATTCTTGCTGGAGAATTCCATTGACAGAGGAGCCTGGTGAGCTACAGTCCACGGGGTCGCAAAGAGTTAGACACAACTGAAGTGACTTAGCATGCACACAGTAATAAGGTTGGGCTTCTCTGATGGCTCAGTTGTTAAAGAATGTGCTTGCAATGCATAGGCATGAGACCCAGATTCGATTCCTGATTCGGGAAGATCTCTTGGAGAAGGAAAGGGCAACATGCTCCAGTATTCTTGCCTAGGCAATCCCAAGGACAGAAGAGACTGGCAGGCTACAGTCCATGGGGGTCACAAAAGTTGGACAGACTCAGTGACCAAACCACCACCAATGATAAGGCTGATAGAGTCGTAACAGTCTGAAAATTGTGTACACTTTTTTCAAGAGTCTCTCTAATAAGGGTGTAGTAGTCATCATGGGAGGAAGAATCTTATCAACTGTCAAGGCCTCCCAGGTGCAGATGGGGAAGGCAAATTTCTACTTGCATCAGTAATTCCAATAAGTTCTGTCTTTCCGGATAAAATATTAGGAGGAGCCCTAGAATCAATGAAATTTGAGGCCCGGAGGTGACCTAAAAGAGGCATTCTGGACTTGGGCTCAGCAGCATTTCAGGCATAGTTCCTGGCACTGAGCAGTCAATGAATTGGGGAGTTCTACCAGGGATGGGATGAACTCATTCATCCTCTTATTTTGACTGGGAATGAATCTACATTCTTTTTCTCTGGTTAAATGAACCAACCAGAGTAGATTTTTTAAAACATATACATAGGTTATAGAACACATAGAGATTCTGAACATAGATATGTAAAGTAGTATATGTTTATGAAATAATTTAAACAGTGCAAACAGTGAAGAATGAAAATCATAAGCAAAACAGTAGTACTGGTATTCATGATTCTAAATTTTAACACCACGATCTGTACATGCCTATATATAGATATTTCTATAAATACATAGCATAATGTTTAGAAAATAACAGTAACATGATGGTAACTGTAAATCTTTGGAGAGGAGAGCGAATTTGGGAGAAGAGGAATTTTCACTGTTTACAGAGTCATATACTGTCTAACATTTCTAATAAGAACATGTTACTGTATTACTTGCTTTTGCTGACGTATAGAGCTTCTCCATCTTTGACTGCAAAGAATATAATCAATCTGATTTCAGTATTGACCATCTGGTGATGTCCATGTGTAGAGTCCTCTCTTGTGTGGTTGGAAGAGGTATTGCTATGACTAGTGCATTCTCTAGGCAAAACTCTGTTAGACTTTGCCCTGCTTCATTTTTGTATTCGAAGGCCAAACTTGCCTGGTACTCCAGGTATCTCTTGACTTCCTACTTTTGCATTCCAGTCCCCTATGATGGGGCTTCCCCAGTGGCTCAGATGGTAAAGAATCTGCCTGCAATGTGGGAGACCCAGGTTCAATCCCTGGGTTGAGAAGATCCTGTGGAGAAGGAAATGGCAACCCACTCCAGTATTCTTGCCTGGAAAATCCCTTGGACAGGGGAGCCTGGTAGGCTACAGTCCATGGGGTCGCAAAGAGTTGGACATGGCTGAGAGACTAACACTTTATCTTTCTCTATGATGAAAAGGACATCTTTTTTGGCATTAGTTCTAGAAGGTGCTGTAGGTCTTCAAAGAGTCATTCAACTTCAGCTTCTTCTACATCAGTGGTTGGATTACTGTGATGCTGAATGGTTTGCCTTGGAACGGAGCCAAGAGCATTCTGTCCTTTTTGAGACTGAACCCAACTACTGCACTTTGGACTCTTTTGTTGACTATGAGGGTTATTCCATTTCTTCTAGGGAATTCTTGTCCACAGTAGTAGATATAATGGTCATCTGAATTAAATTTGCCCATTCCCATACATTTTAGTTTACTGATTCCTAAAATGTCAATGTTCACTCTTGCCATCTCCTGTCTGACCACTTCTAATTTACCTTGATTCATATTCCAGGTTCCTATGAGATATTGTTCTTTATAGCATTGGACCTTACTTTCATCACCAGTCACATCCATAACTGGGCATTTTTTTCACTTTGGCTCTGTCTCTTCATTGTTTCTGGAGCTTCTCCATTGTTTCTCCACTCTTCTCCAGCAGCATATTGGGCACCTACCCACCTGGGGAGTTCATCTCCCGGGATCCTAACTTTTTGCCTTTTCCTTGTGTTCATGGGGCTCTTGAGGCAAGAATACTGAAGTGGTTTGTGTTTCCCTCTTTCAGTGGCCCAGACTAGCACAGACATGCCCTCAGCCACTCCACACAACTGGACGACATGCCCAGTGCCCTGGTTGTCCCACTGCTCATCCTTGTTGAGCCTGTAAACAAACCTTCACTGGCCACCAGGTGTTGGTCAACATACTGCCAAGGCCGGGACAAAGGCCTTGCTGGAATCCCCAGAAAAAGAGTCTGGGGAACCCTGGAGCCGAGGTCGGAGGTCGGAGGCCGCCAGGAGTGGAGGGCTCCCTGGCCTAGCTGCTGCCGCCCTGGGGCCCTTCTGCTGTCTGCATGGTCCACTGCTGGCCAGGCTCTGGTCCCCGCCTTTCCTCTCCTCTGGCTCCTCGGCTTTATTGTCCAGGTCCAGGAAGCGCAGCCGCCGCGAGAGGGGCGCGCAGTTCTTCCCAGCTTTCCACAGTGCTGCCACAGGAACTTGGGGGCGCCGGTCACCATCCGGCTACCGCCTCCGCCATGGTCTCTGCGAAGCTGCTTCCCTGCCATAAGTCCCCTCCTCAGGCCCCGCCACTCTACTTATAATTTTTACTGAATATTTTATCAGCTTTATTGTGGTATTATTTACATACACTAAACTGCACATACTTAAAGTGTATAACTTGATAACTTTCAACATGTATATTTACCAGTGACACTATTACCACAGTCAAGATAATGGACGTATATGTCACCTGGAAAGTTTCCTTAAGTCCCTTTATAATCACTTTCTTCTCTCCTGACCTCAACAACCATTCCCAGGCAAACACTGATGTGTTTTCTGTCAGTGTAGATTATTTTAAAATTTCTAGATTATATAAACAATATTTTTTTTTCTGACTTCTTTCAGTATAATTAAGATTTATCCATTTTGTAGCTGTATCAATAGTTTGTGGGTTTGTTTCTCTGAGTAGTTAATCTTTTTAAAGTTAAATCTTTAACTTTTTAAGTTTAAAGTAAAAATTAAAAAATCTTTAAATTTTTAAAGTAAAAGAGAAGTGTAGATAAGACATACACCTCAAACATACTGAAAAGTTGTCATTCAAAAATGTTACTTAAATTTTTAAAATATATTCAAAAGATAGTATTGGCCTTACCTCAGAGTCCCACTTCCGGTCGCCACCACATGTTTGGTAAAAGTTTAAAAATATGACTAAAGTTTTGAAAAAATGTATTATTTCTCACTCATAAAAGCAACATGTGCTCATTGAGACGTCTTAAAGAAAGTCCGGCGGGTGGAAAACTGAGCCACCTTCCGCAAGTCCACAGCTCAGGTGACTGCGCTCTGCGACGCTGGGCTCGCGGATGGTGCCCATATGTTAGACGCCCGGCTCAGTCCCAACTACCCGAGTACCGTCGTTCCCGCAGTTGCAGCTCCCCGTCGCCAGGTGGTGCTGCGAAGCCGAGCCCCGGAGCCCACGAGAAGGGAGGAGAAGCCGCGCGCGGGACCACGTGACCCGGGCCTCGGGTTTGGGCGCCTGGGTCACGTGACGGGCCCGGAAGCGGCTGCTTGGGCAGCGGAGGGTGGGGATGGCTAGGGCTTCGAGCTGAGGCAGGAACTGGTGGACTGGTGGGCTGCTGCACCGAAGTGGGAGCCAGAGCTGGAGTCGGAACCCGAGCGGTAAGTCCGCGCGCTGATGGGCTGGGGCTGGCGGCGGGTGGTCTCCTTCTGCTGGACCCAAGTCGCCTTCCCCCGGGTTCAGCAGATGCTCCGGGTCTGGCACCGACCGGCCTGGGCTACGAGTCCTAGTCTCCTCGGCTCCCCGGTGGCAGCTGCGGTGCGTTGTGGGCACCCCTCCCGGATGAGGAGTGTTCTTCGCGCTGTCTCCTTTGACCTCCCCATCCTGTTTGACAGGTGTGGGAACAGGTCCCGAGATGGGAAGGATCACCGAAACGACTAGCTAGGGCTTCTGCTGCGCTTCCTACAGTGGTCCAGACATCGCGGGGAGGTGACCCGGCAATTGCGGGAGCCCTGCTGGGAGATTGCTGGTAGCCGGTCTTTGGGTCATAGAATGCCGGAACTACCAGGACTCTGGGAAATCATCTTTTGCAATCACTTTCTAGAGCTTTTGAGGAAATCGAGGTCCAAGAAAAGGTAGGGGTTGCCTAAGGTCATCCAGTGAGTTAGTCGCAGCCCTGCGACTAGAATCCAAGTCTCCCTGAACTCAGTGGCTTTTTGCTTTTCACCACACTGCCTCCTGCAGAAAATTTGACAGGTGAAAAGAAAAACGGAACACCCTTTTCTTCGTTCGTTCTTCTCCTCTTTCCAGCTTTGCATTCTCTATTGCCGCTAGATCGGCTTGGCGCTGGGCGTGGTTCCCTCATTCACTGTTGCCCAGTTTTTCTGCAGACTCATCATTTTGTAGGTTTTGTTTTTAACCATCCTGCAATTTTGTGTAAGTCATCCCAAAATATGAAATAAGAAGCAGAGTATGCTCTTGGCAGGGTAGGCGGCTCCCAGCTGAGGTTGTGGAGAACACTAGCATTAACTTGAAGAATGTCGAGACCTTTGCTTTGTTTTTAATGCTTGTCAGATTTGGGGAATGCTGGTTACTCTGATGAATGTTTTGCAGTTGTTTGAGGCTTGCTGAAAGAAGATAGCTTGGTGTAATGGAAAAAACCGAGATTAGGGAATTAGGAGATTTTGTTCTAGTTCTGACACTTGCTTTGCAACCTGGGATGACGCCCATCATTGCTTGGGTTTAGGTTTCCCAGTCTGTACAGTGATGGGGTGGAATCCCTAAGGTCTCCTTCTGCTCTGACATTCTCTGTATCTCAGTCTGTTTTCTAACCAGAGAGATCTTACCTCCCCCTCTCTGTTTGTTTCTTAACACAGTTGTCCAGGAAGCAGTTTCCCTACTTGTTTGTAGGTTGCCATGAAATCCACCTCCCTTTTTCTTCCTGTTTATATTGTATGTAAGCTAAATGCTGACAGCTGAAAATGATTTTGACTTTTATTATTTTAAGTATGATCAAGGGCCTCTTTGATTCTTGTTGAGAGCCTATTTTACAGTAATTAACATGATTGTATGTTTAGAGTGTGGTTTTTTAAAAGGTCTTCTTGAAGTCAAGAGGACACCAAAGGCTTGATCATTTGCTCTGAGTTTGAGACTGGGGTGGAGGCCTTATGCAACAGAGCCTGCTCTGATGATGATATTAAGTCCCTCTCCTTTTGTTTTCTTATTGTGCCATTTATAATTGTCTGCTCTTGAGTCCTTGTTTTCCCTTGGAAGCTTGTATCTATTCATTTGGCCTCATCCCTGTGGCAGCTTGAAGTGCTCAGAACTTTGTCTATTTTAAAGGCAGCATAAGGAGGCGGATTCCATTTCTTTTGTAGTGTTCCAGAGATGACAACTGGGACCAGTGGATGGAAATACCATAAGGGAAGTTGTTTTTGGGTGAGAATGCTGCTGCTGCCAAGTCGCTTCAGTCGTGTCTGACTCTGTGCGATGCCATGGACAGCAGCCCACCAGGCTCCTCTGTCCACAGGATTCTCCAGGCAAGGATACTGGAGTGGGTTACCATTTCCTTCCCTCTTGGGTGAGAATAAGAACTTTAAAAGAAGTGGTGCTCTAGCATGTTGCAACACAGAGTATGGCAGTCCCTGTCACTAGAGGTCATTGTCACTGGGCAATTACTTTTGGGAATGTGGTAGGTAGAGGATCAGACTAGATAAAATTTTAAGTTTTCTTCTAACTCTGAGGTTATATGAAATTCTAGGACTGGACTTGTTAGCAGATGGGATGTGACGTAGAGTTAGTGGAGCAGCGGGTCCACTTTTGTGCGTGCTTTATTTTTCTCTTTGCTTACATAACAATTCTCATGTTAAATGCTTCTTCTTTTTTTTTTTTTCTCTCCCTCCTCCCTTCCCCACTGAGTGTCTCAGTTCTTTAAGTTCTTGATACCTCTTCCAGGATCAGATACTGAGGAGACATTACTGTTAATGATATATTTCTTCTTTCCACCCTGACTTGGAGTGAGATCCTAGAACTGGGCTGAGTGAGTGGACTTTGGTTTCTACTTTTGCTGACTAGCCCTCATAATTTCTTCCAGAAGTATGTGACTACCCCCTAAGTCCTAGGCTAGCATTTCTCTTTTTCCCAAAGAGGGAGTTCACACTGAGTCTTAACTCAGGTCTTGGAGGAATCCTGTACCTCCTTCCTTTGGCCAGGCCTAACTGGGTCTGAGCACACAAAGCTAGCTTCTGTTTAATGAGTGTGGGGTTCCATTGGATAGGACATTCTGC
Organism: Okapia johnstoni; assembly: GCA_024291935.2. Classification (NCBI taxonomy): domain Eukaryota; kingdom Metazoa; phylum Chordata; class Mammalia; order Artiodactyla; family Giraffidae; genus Okapia; species Okapia johnstoni. Next base: position 54,364,920 of record CM044316.1, read on the forward strand.
ATATACTAAAAAGAGTAAGCTCCTGATGCTATATTTGGTGCTATCTCTGCTCTTTTCTCCCAGACATTTCTCTTGGAATCCTTGACACCCAGGGCTAGTTCTCAATGATCCTATCTAGTAGGAAAGATTCCTCTGTGCTTCCCTTTTCCATGAAGTTCAGCATTCTGTCTCCATGGGTTACTGGGATGCTCTCGGCAGATAGATCACTGTTTCTGAGATGGGGACCTGGCTCAGCTCTTCAGAGTCATAGGATGGAGGAAGTCCTGTGGCACTTTATTTGTGTAGTGACTCCCTGCCTTGAACTTCTTTCTCTCTAGTAATAACATAGTTGCTACCATTAATAAGGGTCCACTATGCACCAAGCAACATATTTAACATCTTTTACTTCTATATTCGTAACAATATTGTGATGTAAGTGTTATTAATAACATTTTTTAGATGAGGAAACTAAGACAAAGGGAGATTAAGGTCACATAACTAGGCTCTGAACTCATGTACTTTTTGTTATGTGGGATTCCCCCTGTAGACTTAATCCTGCCTGAGTTCTGTTCCCAGGGAGATTTTAGGGAGAGTAGGTGGTGTGTTAGAAAGAACACCGGCCTAGGAATCTGGTATGCTGGGTTCTGATCCCAAACTGTTAACCAGCTGAGGCCTTGGTGTTCTCATCTATAACCGGGAAGCTGGAGCTTGGTCACCTGTCAGTCATGGCTGGTGCTAATGTTTAGAGATTTTTATGATGATGAGTAAAAAGTCAGTGTGTTTGCTCATTCAGCTGCTCCTGTGCAGAGCCTGCTGAGATCAGCTGCTGTTTTGTGGTTGCCCATGCACCAGACTCTCAGGCAAGAGTCTCAAGTCAGGAGATGTGATTCTGTGGTAGATCAGATGGAGTACTATCCCATGTCCTTGAAAACAAATCATGTAGATGTCAGACATTTTCACTTCCCTCCCTCTAGACCACATATAGGAGCACAGTCTATGTCCTTGTTCATGTTTTTGGAATTCCAGCAATGGAGAAGAGGACGAATATCTAGAGAATTCACTGCTTCTCTCTGTTCTAGAAAATGTAATTGTTTTATAATAATAGTAGTACTTTTAATCTGCGTATATCACCAGTCCATAAACTTTGGTAGGAGATGAGGCCTGGGGTGTACCTATCATAATAAGATTATATATATATATATATATATTTTTTTTTTTTTTTGGAGAGCTTTATATAAATCTGCCTATAGTCAGGATTGTCTAAGAACCCTGTTAAATGCTGAGGCTGAATCAGATTGGGCCCAGAGATCGGTTTGTTTGTTTTAGCAGTTTTATTGAGATATGATTCACATAGCATACTATTCAACCATTTAAAGCTTACACTACAACAGCTTTTTTATTGAATTCACAGAGTTGTGCAACATAGTCATTTTCAGAACATTTCATCACCCCAAAGAAACTCTGAACCCTTTAGCCGTCACCTCTTAATCCCTCCCAACTCCCTACCCCAAACTCTAGGCAACTACTAATCTACTTTTTATTTATAGGTTTCCCTATCCTGGACTTTCATATGAATGAAATCATACAAAAAATGTTCCTCTGTGACTGACTTCTTTCCCTTAGAATAATGTCTTCAAGGTTCATCCATGTTGTAGCATATATAAGTATTTCATATCTTTTTTTTTTTGCTAAGTAATATTCCATTGTATGGATACATCACATTTCATTTATCCACTCATCGGGTTTTTTTTTCCCCTCATTTTTTGGCTAATAGGAATAATGCTGCTATGAATATTTGTATGTACATTTTTCTATGGACATACAGTTTCATTTTGGCATGTACCTAGGAGTGGAATTGCTGGGTCCTGTCCATCACTCCTAGGTATATACCAAAATGAAAATGTATGCCTGTAGAAAAATGTACCCAAAGATGTTCATAGCAACATTATTCCTAATAGCCAAAATTACTGGGTCATATGGTAACTATGGGCTTCCCTGGTGGCTCAGACAGTAAAGAATCTGCCTGCAATGCAAGAGACCCGGGTTCAATTCCTGATTCAGGAAGATCCCCTGGAGAAGAAAATGGCAACCCACTCCAGTATTCTTGCCTGGAGAATCCCATGGACAGAGGAGCCTGGCAGGCTACAGTACAGTCATGGGGTCGTACAGAGTCTGACACGACTGAGTGACTAACACTATCACTACTCTTCATGGTAACTGTTTAGCCTTTCGAGGAACTGCCAGACTGTTTTCCAAAGTGACTGCACCATTTTACTTTCTCATCAGCAATGTGAGAGGCAATTCTCTACAATTTCTCTGCATCTTTGCCAATACTTGCTGTTACTTGTCTTTGATTCTAGCCATCCTGGTGGATGTGAAGTGATACTTCACTGTGAGATTTGTTTCTCATTTACCTGATGGCTAAAGATATTGAGTATCTTTTAATATGTTTATTGGCTTTTTTCACGTCTTCTGTGAAACAGCTATTCAGGTCCTTGCCCATTTTTAAATTGGGTTTCATTTTATTATTGAATTATAATAGTTCTTTATATGTTCTGGGCACAAGTCCCTCATCAGAAATATAATGAATAGAAAATTTTTCCTATTCTGTGGGTTGTTTTCCACCTTCTTGGTGGTATCCTTTGAGGCATAAACATTTTAAAGTTTGATTAGGTCTAATTTATCTATTTTTTCATGTGTTTCTTGCTGTCATATGTGAGAACCTGCTTAATTCACGGTCACAATGGTTTATGTTTATGTTTTCTTCTAAGAGTTTTATAGTTTTAACCTTTACATGTAGGTTTTTGATCTATTTTGAATTTTTTTTTTTTTTTTTTTGGCCATGCTGAGTGGCATATGAAATCTTAGTTCTCTGACCAGGGATTGAACCAGCGACCCCTGCATTGGAAGCACAGTCTTGACCAGTGGACTGCCAGGGAAGTCCTGTTTGGAGTTAAGTTTTATATATGGTGGGAGGTAGAGTTCCAACTTCTTTTTTTTGCACGTGTGTATCTAGTTGTCCCGGAGAAGGCAATGGCACCCCACTCCAGTACTCTTGCCTGGAAAATCCCATAGACGGAGGAGCCTGGTAGGCTACAGTCCGTGGGGTCGCTAAGAGTCGGATACGACTGAGCGACTTCATTTTCACTTTTCCCTTTCATGCACTGGAGAAGGAAATGGCAACCCACTCCAGTATTCTTGCCTGGAGAATCCCAGGGACGGGGGAGCCTGGTGGGCTGCCGTCTATGGAGTCGCACAGAGTCTGACACGACTGAAGCGACTTAGCAGCAGCAGCAGCAGCAGCAGCAGCAGCAGCATCTAGTTGTCCCAGCGTTAATTGTTGAAAAGACTACTTTTTCCTCCATTGAATTATTTTGGCACCCTTGTCAAACATCACTTGACCTAGGTATAAGAGTTTTATTTCTGGACTCTCAATTCTGTTAAATTGTCTGTACGTCTGTCCTTATGCTAATACCATACTGTCTTGAGGTTACTGTAGCTTTGTATTAAGTTATGCAATTGGGAAGTCCTCCAGCTTTTTTCTTTTTTCTGGATTTATTTTGGCTGTTTTGGACCTTGTGAATTTCCATATGGATTTTAGAATTGGCTTGTCAGATTTTGCAAAAAGGGATCTGGGATTTTGACAGGGATTCAACTGAATCTGTACATCAGTTTAGGGAATATTGGCATCTTAATAGTGTTAAATCTTCTAGTTCATGAATATTGGGATGTTTTCTTATCTACCTAGGTTGTCTTTAATTTCTCTTGACAGTGTTTTATAGTTTTCATGTGCAAGTTTACACCTACTTGGCTAAATTTCTTCCTAAATATTTGATTCTTTTTGATGCTGTTGTAAATGGAACTGTTTTCGCAAGTTTGTTTGCACATTGTTCACTGAAAGTGTATAGGAATACAACTGATTTTCATGTATTGATCTTATATCCTGCAATTTTTCTGAATTTATTAGTTTTAATGGTTTTTGGTTTTTAGTGGATAATATTTTTATGTGTTTACAAGTCACCCTTAGGAGTATTGTTTAGCTTCTGGTAATGAAGTGAAGTGACTCTAGTAGTGCCTTTCCCGCCCTCTTCTCTTTTCCCTTCCTTGACTTTCCTGTGTGCCCTGAAAGAGACCTACAAACTCATATAAATGGATTCTCCTTGTTGAAAGTCATCCTGTTTATTATAGTGAAATTTGGAATAGAAATTTCATCAGTAAATTAAGTTTGGCCAGTCTGCTGTGCAGCATGTAGGATCTCAGCTCCCTGACTAGGGATTGAACTGGCACTGCCTACATTGGAAATTCAAGGAGTCCTAACCACTGGACTGCCAGTAAAGTCCCATCACTAAACTCTTAAATAGCTATCTTAAGAACATTTTAGATTTTCAAAAGTAAGTTCAAAAATGAGTTAAATATTTTCAAAACTATGAGTCTGATAGATGGGGGGAAAGATGCTCTTAAAGTCTTGATTATCAGTTGTCTTTTTTTTTTAATTAAATGTAAAATAAAATGAATACAAGGAGCCACTCATTCATCAGAAATATCAGAAATAAAAATGATAAGATCCATGAATTCCTTGGTTGTTCAGTGGTTAAGACTCAGCACTTTCACTATGAGGGCCCAGGTTCAGTCCCTGGTTGGGGAACTAAAATCTCACAAGCCATGTAGCATGGCCAAAAAGAAAAAGAAATAGAATCCAACATTGGCAGGGTTATGAAGAGATAGGCATGTCCATATATTGCTAGTGACACTTCAGGTTAGTTCAATCATTTGTGTAGTAAAACCATTTAAAAAACCTATTCACCTAACTCTACTCCAAGGGTATGACTTCAAAATTATGTGTGGGAATTTTTTAGCTGTGATATAAGATAGTCATTAAAAAAAAACAGAAGCTCAAAATTTAACTGGGAGCTAGTGAAGCAAATTATTTTATGAATATAGTGATGGACCATTATGTTACACTAAACATCATTTGTGTGTATACTCCATTGATTCAAGGAAGAGTAGATATGAAATAAGTGAGAAAAGACCTTAAAACAGCAATTATTGATTAGTTAAAAATAGTTTTTATATAAGGAAAAAGAAGAGCATTTATCAAGGTTATTTAAAGAGTTGATGTTTCAATTCAATTTTGGTTTGAATGTACACTTGAATATATATATATATACACCCATATATATATACACACACACACACACATATATATATATATATATATACATATGTGTATATATATATATATTTGTCACCCAACATGCAGACTTTTACTTAGTACTCTCTTAAATCTAAATATTTTATGGAGATTTTTTACTTTGTGTTGATAGACCACACAGGTTGTATAAACTTAGTTCATTGTCTTCAAGAACCTGAAGAACAAGCTTGTTTTGAACTCTTAAATATTACATCCCTCATTTGGACAGTTAACAGGGTCTATTAAAACTCCCACAGGGCAGGAATTGGCAATTACAGCAGTAGATGGTGGAAACCAGATTTCGTCACAGAGAGCTCAGGGCAGGGTGGCCACAGAGCCTAGCACTGAGTGGGGGTAGCTAGAGAGAAGACGTGGAGGCTTTGGTTGCCAGAAGAGCCCTAGAAGGAAGTAACCTCCCAAGAGTGACCACACCGACCCTCCACAGGCTTCATTTCCTGCCTTGCAGTTCTGAGAAGGGCTTCTGCTTGGAACTTTCCAGGAATAAGATACACTATCTCCTAGAATGATCCAGTGATCCATTTGGACAACAACTGTTTTGTTTTTTCCCTTTTTGGCCGTCATGCAGCATGCAGGATCTTAGTTCCCCGACCAGGGATTGAACCCGGTACCACTGCAGTGGAATCTTTGTTTATTTATATATTTGGCTGTGCGAGGTCTTAGTTGAAGCACATGGGATCTTTAGTTGTGGTATCTGGGATCTAGTTACCCAACCAGGGGTCAAACCCAGGGCCCCAGAATCAGAAGGTCAAGTCTTAGTCACTGGACCACCAGGGAAGTCCTGTGGATAACTCCTTTGAGAGTTGGCTTCCTTATGCCAAAGACCTGCCTCCCTTTACTTTGCACCTAATGATCCTGTTTCTGAGTAATCTTTGAGGCTCCAGAGAATGAATCTGATCCCTAGAACAGCTTTGAAAGACAATTTTTGTACCTTCTGAGTTTCCAGTTCTCCAGGTTGAACCTTCTCAGGACTTCCAACCATTCTTCATTTAGCTGTTTTCTTTCCCCCTAGTGACCTTGGTGCTGACCCCTGGCTATACCGCAGTTGATCATTATCCCCTTTATAGTGTGCTGCCTGGAACAGAGTACAAGGTATGGCAAAAAAAGAACAGTCTGTCATCTCCCTAGGGTTCTTTCTTGTCATGAAACCAAGAATTGCATTAGCAGAATTGGCATCTATTATCAATGTTATCATTGATTTCTGTTGAGCTTATCATCAACTAAAACCAGTAAGTAGCATTATTCTCCTTTTTCAACATGCACAGTTCCCAAGCCACATATTCCACATCCTGCAGTTGTTCACTGGAATTTTGATCTATAGATTTTAGCTTCTTTCTGAGCGGTTTTCTTAGTGATAATCTGCTGTAGGTCACTTCAGTTTTTACAGTGACATGAGGAGGCCTCTTAACAGTGTTTGAAATAAATTGAGCATCTGTACCAAGAGTGGTTTCTTGTTTGATGGGGAGGGATTGGGGAACTTGTCAGTGCCTGTTTCTGTTCCTCTCCCTTGGTAATATGCAGGGTTCACCTGGAAGGCTTCTGTTCCTCAGACACTTTGGGTATGTTGGAAGAGACTCAAAAGTAGCCATTGTTTACATAAAGAATTACATTAATTGATTCCTGGAAGAGGTGCTGAGAGATAGGTTAGTATACCATATCCCCCACACCCAAATATTTAGCATTTGGAACTAAGATCTGAGGCAAATAAGAATTGCTTCAGGCCACTGAGCAAACTAGTGATAAGAGGCAGCTTTAGCACCCAGGTCTTCTGACATCCTTTCCTAGTGGCTCAGATGGTAAAGAATTTGCCTGAAATGCAGGAGACCCAGGTTTGATCCCTGGATCAGGAAGATCCCCTGGAGAAGGGAATGGCTACCCACTCCAGTATTCTTGCCTGGGAAATCCCTTGGACAGAGGAGCCTGAACAGGCTGCAGTCCGTGGGATCGCAAGAGTCAGACACAACTGAGCGACTAACACTTTCATTTTTCACACTTCTGACATGCATAGATACTAACCTTTTTTTTAAAAAATTATTTATTTACTTAATTTGGCTTGCTGGATCTTAGTTATAGCACTCAGGATCTTTAGTTGCGGCATATGGGATCTGGTTCCCTGATCAGGGATTGAACCCAGGCTCCTTGCAACGAGAGCATGGGCTCTTAGCCACTGGACCATCAGGGATGTCCTGCATAGAAACTCACTTAATCGATTTTACCTGAGTAGCAGCTTTCAGCTGTTCACATTAAGATACTTTGTAAATTTCCTCCCACCCCAGCCTTCTTATGAGTTTAGTTGCCCCAAGAGCTCAGATGACTCCTTGAATTCTTCCACCATGTGAATAAATGATGCCCTCTTGGATGCTTAGCAAGGTCAGCTCTGGTGGTGAAGTGAGGCAGGATCCTCTCTGGGACTTCCAAGCCCTTTGCTGGCTTTCTGCCAAGCACTTTCTTCATGAGGTTATGTGGTTGGTGGGAGAAAATGAGATCACCCTGGATCACTCAGGTGCCAGGTGGGATCCGAAGAATCCCCAGGGGCTGGACTTCTGGGAGCACTTGACACAGAGCTGTCTAGTCTCTGGCAGCTAATGTTATGTGTCGGGTGGGACAGCGTGTTGTGATGGCCCTCGGAGGTCCTGTCTCCTCCCAGGCATCTGAGGCAGCATATGAGACTCAGGATACCAGTCTGCCAAGTGTCAGAAGGATTTTTATTTGCAATTTTTAATGTTCATGAACCTTTTTTTTTCCTTACTTGATTGCAGATTCCTGGAAGAAGTTGATTCTCTTTCATTATGATATTCCATCACTGCAACTGGCAGTGTATTCAGTGATGTTTCTAGGTTTAGGCGGAGTGTCAGGGTGTATGTTTCCTGCTTGGCTGCTACATGGCTGTAGCAGAGCAGGTCCCGTCAGCTTTTGGGGGGGGTTGATTCTTTATCTGTAAAATAAGCAGTTTGGAGTGACCTTCAATGGCTCTTTTAGCAACAGACCCTCATATTCTGGGAGCTTACACAGCTCTTGGAATGTATACTTGTAGTGTATCTTAGCTAAGTCCTTGTTGTTCTCTTTTCTGCTGCTTAATTACTAAAACAAAGTCCACCCAGGGGATACCATCCTCTCTGTCCTTCCTCTGCACGTAATAGGAAGGTTTTCTTCTTCCACTATCTTTAAAAAATTGGCAGATCTGTAAAAATAAAAAGGAAGACGGGTGGAAGGGAGATGTGGCAACAAGGGTCAGTGGCGGGCACCTCTCGTGCTCCTAGTCTTCCTCTGAGCTGCTTTCAGCTCCATTTCTCAATATTCATGCTGGTTGCAAGAAAAGAGCCCTGGGATGAGGGAATGAGTATGTACCAAAGAGTATAGAACATACCAGAGGTCCTGGCAGAGAGAAAGAGAACATCTTTTGTGGCTTTGGGACCTGGTGGAGAGTTTGAGTAGAATCAGATGATCTGGACGGGATTTCTGCACTGCAGAAGGTTCTTACTGTACTGAATGCATAGAAAAAATAGAATACAGCTTAGGAATATTTAGGTTCCTGTCCTTTAAGAGCTTGCTTTTGGGGAAGATGAATATAGATAAAATGTCACTATTATTTGGGGTCCAAGAAATTAGCTCAGTGAAAGGGGTTTTTAATCCCGACCTAAGGAATAGGAAAGACTACCAAGAGGTGCCTGTCTGCATCTCCTCCCAGCCCTCCCAAGCAGTGCCTCACCTTTGTTCTGTCCTGGTGTGCTGGCAAATTTAGAAACTTGTGAATGCAGCACCATCAGTTGGGAGGCAGAAGTCAAGTGAGCTCAGCCCGCCCATGTGTACTTTGTACCTTTTTCATTTCTGTCAGGATCAGGCATTCTCACTGTACTTAATCCATAGTGCAGCTGTCACTGAGCTCTGTGACAATGGCTGCTTCTGCCCTAGAGCCTACCCCAGGCTTGGAGCTAAAGGCACGAGCCACTGGAGGTCTGAGTGCCGCCCCTGTCCCCCCAGTTACCATGTCCACGCAGAGACTTCGGGATGAGGACTACCGTGACTACAGCTCCACCGATGCGAGCCCGGAGGAGAGCCCATCCGAAGGCCTGAACAACTTCTCTTCCTCAGGGTCCTACATGCGGTTTGGGGAAAGCAACAGCACAACGTAAGTAGCTGTTCTGTCTGCCCTAGGGGTGGGAATGGTATTCCCACATTCTGTGTTAGTAATGTAATCTCCCTTTGAGTTATTTTTGGCCCCCGATTTTATCAGTTCCCTACTTTACAGATGAGAGTAACACGTAAAGAGATGAAGTGAGTGATGGTGCTGAGATCTGAGCTCTTTGTCAGTCACTCTCTACTCTGTTTCTTACTCTTTGTTCATTTCACCTGCGTTGGTCGCAGAAGGCTGGTGCTAAGTAACAGCCTGAACATAAGAAAAACTTCTAGAGAGAACATTCTCTTAACTTAGAACCTTGGGTCATCTGTGCTAGAAGCTTCAATAACTCCAAGTCCAGTACAGGCAGTCCTTTGCAAAGTCTCCCCCAGACTTCTGTCCCCATCACCAAACAGCCAGGACATTTGACAAAATAAATAGGAAGAGGGAAGAATAACTTCTCCTGCACTGTGCCCTCCTCCAGGAGATCCTCCCAATCCAGGGATTGAACCCAGGTCTCCCGCATTGCAGGTGGATTCTTTACTGTCTGAGCCACCAGGGAAGCCCAAGAATACTGGAGTGGGAAGTCTGGGATCTTCCCGACCTAGGAATTGAAATGGGGTCTCCTGCATTGCAGGTGGATTCTTTACCAGCTGAGCTACAGGGAGGTCCTAAAAGATTCAAGGCGTTGGTAAAGAAGAGGGAACTTCCCTCGTTGTCCAGTGGTTAGGACTTGCTTTCCAATGTAGGGGATGTGTGTTCGATCCCTGGTTAGGGAACTAAGGTCCCTCGTGCTTCGCTGCCAAAAAACCAAAACATAAAACAGAAGCAATATTGTAACAAATTCAATAAAGACTTAAAAAAAAAAATCCACATCAAAATAAATAAATAAATAAAATCTTTAAAAAGAAAAAGAAGAGGTGATTTGCTCTGTATGCCCTTAGGAGGGCGTACGCCTTATCTCTGGAAACTGAATCCCAAGTCTCATCTGGGTTAGTTTGGCCCTCTGTGGGCCTCAGTTTTTCCAAATATAAGATTGAGGACCCTCGTGTGAAGCTATGCTGATTCACTCTTCAAATGAGAAGATTCAGAAGAGGGTTTTCTACTCCACTGAGTTGTCTGGTTCAGTTTTGAAATCAGCAGAGCCCTAACATTTTCTCTGGACCGCAGCACCCCATCTTCCGCGGCCCTTCTGTTTATTCCTCAGGCTTTGCCATCATCCTCTGTGTGTTCCCCTGGGGGTTGGGTGTGACTCACCGAGGGATCCATTATGTCCTTGACTCACACTGTCCCCTGTGACTGCCCAAGGGAGACCATGGGAGCTTCTCTTGGAGATCATTACTGTAAAGCCCCCCTGGCTGCAGTCTTTCCTGGTGCACGGCATTTTCTCTAGTGAACTCCAAACTAGAGGAGACGGTTTGCCCACATTATAAGCTCCTCTCCACCTCTAGCTAGTTTTCTGCTCATAAAGGTTCCATCTCCATAGCTTCTTTCTCCTGTGGCATGCTACTGTAGATTTCCCCATATGCTTGCAGTGTTAGTTGATGGAAAGGATTGCTTAGGCCCCAACCAGCAGCCATGAGAACTATCTTTCCTCTCTCTTCCCTAACCTTTCCTACCTACATGACTTTCCCCAGGTGGAAGGAGTGTCAAATGCAGCCAATGCCATGTGATGGCTTCTCTTCAGAAGTCACTCTGGTTACTGTAAATGCTTCTTCCAAGCTTCTCTCTCTAGTTTTCTTTCCAGTTTTTGCTCCTTGTTCTTAGACATCAGATTGTCTATGCAGTGCTTGCCATATGGGGTCTAGATTTTCATTTTTAGAGGGACTCCTCTAAAGTTCACAGCCAGTCATCTAGCAACATCAGGATGGTAGCTCACAGGTTTTGTCATACTGAAGACAATGCATGGCTGTTAGTCATTCTGAATCTCTCTCTTTTTTTCACATTGGGTTATAACTAATAGTCAGTGCCAAATTATCTCCCATTGTTTGCTGGAAATTGACCGATTGGAATGTCTGATCAATGTTCTCTTGGCCTTGCTTGGGGATGTACTTTTTCTGAGGGCCCATCCTACCCTGGTATCGTGAAACAAGGTAGGTGACCCAGGAAAGCCCCTCTGTAAGTGATGGCAGGTGTCTTAAGCCCATCACAAGTGGTGCAGGAAAAAGTACTCCTTTGGGACTTGGAGGATTGGTTGAGTACTTGCCTGGGGCCTGGATCCCCAGAAGTGTTACATGTAGAAATGTGCCAGGTATGATTAAGTATAAGCTGATTTGGGACCTAGTTAGCTCTATAAATGAGAAGTATTAAGGACAAGTTTTTGAGCTGGGTTCCTGTTTCCTGGGGACTTACTCCACTGTGGTATCTAATTTGCTAAGGAACAAAGTATGTGGAAAAAAATACATGGAACAAAGTACAAGAAGCAAAGTATATGCATGCATACCAGGCTCTACTAGGGGATTAGGACTCAGTAAAAACTCCCAATCAGGGATGCAGATAGGAGCCCCAGGTGCTTCCATGATAATGTGTTTGGTGAGGTTATTTCCTAACCCTTCAAGTTATCAGGCTGTTGACTGCTTTGATGACGGCCTCAGATTTTACTCTTTCGGGCAAAGTTTTCTTGTTGCCCTACTGAACTACATTATACTGCTCTCGACCGAGCTTTGATACATTTTCCCCCAGGCTGGTGGGCTGAGAAACCAGTTGACTGAAAACTGTCTTCGGTAGGTTATGTGGAGTTGCCATTTGGTCTTCAGACCCTTTGGGGGTCCCAGGACCATTTTAAGAAGCCCACGAAGTCAAAACTGTTTTCATAATAATACTAGATGTGATTTGTCTTTTCAGTGTTGACATTTGCACTGATGGTTCAGAAGCAATGATGAGTAAAATTGCTGGCGCCTTAGCATGCATCATGGTGGTAACACCAAATTGTGCTCATCATTGTTGTATTTTTCACTTAAGCATGCCCTTGATGAAGCAGTCATATCACTAATTTTATTAAATCTTGACCCTTCAGTCCAGAATGTTTTGTTAATATTCTGTGTGACAAAATGGAAAGTGCATACGAAATACTTCTGCTGAACAACTAGGAAACTGTAGGTCATTCAGATCTGAGTACTTGGCAGATATTTTCTTGAAAATGAAAGTAATGAGACCGTTACCTCAGGAAAAACTATTAAGGGACTTCCCTGGTGGTCCAGTGGTTAAAAAGTCGCCTTTCAGTGCAGGGGACGCGAGTTCAATCCCTGGCTGGGGAACTACGATCCCACATGCCGCAGGTGCAACTAAGCCAGCATGCTGCAACTAGAGAAAGCTCTTGAGCCACAGTGAAGATCCAGCACAGCCGAAAAAAAAAAACAGTACTATTTGTTGCCAACAATGAAATTTGAGCTTTTGAGCAAAATCAGAAAAAATAAACTCATATCCAGCACTGTGACCTTGACAGCTTCCCTTTACCTAAAGACTTGTCTAATGAGATTAAGGATGATACTAATGAATGTGATTTTTTTAATATCGTATAATGAAATGTGCCAGCATTTGAAAGATCCATGTAGCTCAAGGAACCAGTATCTCCCATATGACCAAAGTGTGATGTTGGGAAATTGTGTGTGGGTAAAAGATCTACTCAAGGAGCAAGATCGCCAGTGTATTTTCACATAGCAGAGTATGAAAAGGTCAGATTCCACATTACAACTAACTCCTAAGAAACTATGTGTGTTGAGTTTTGATGTAGTATCAAAGAAAAAATATCACAGTTGCCTGAACAAGCTATTAAGATACATTCTAACTGCATATCTGTATGAGGGCAGATTTTCTTCAGGGACTTTCATCAAAGCAGTGTATCACAAGAGGTTGAATGCAGAAGATAATCCAGCTGTCAAACAAGACATTAAAGAGATTGCAAAAAATGTAAGATAGTGTGCTTCTTCTCACATTTTATTTTTTTTGGAAAATAGAGTTACTTTTTGTTAAAAATTGGTTACTTTTATTAACATGTAGTAAGTTTATTGTTATTTTAAATTAATACATATTTTTAAGTTTCTTGGTTTAGTTTATAATATATATATATGTCTCAGCAGATATAATCCATATAAGCAAAAACTATGTGGGATCCTCAATAATTTATAAGTGCAGAAAAGGGTCCTAAGGCCAAAAAAGTATAAGAACTATGATTTGCTAGGCTTATTTTTCCCTCTTACCCCTGTAAAGATTCTCTAGTCCATGGAATTGATACTGTGATAACTCATATGGTTTTGGGTAATCCCAGCTTGTGGCCATTAGTGAAAAGCTTAATTTTGGAAGTCCTTTTGGTACAGTGGATAGGAATCCGCCTGACAGTGCATGATATATGGGTTTGATTCCCTGGTCCGGGAAGATTCCACACTCCTCGGGACATCTAAGCCCGTGTGCCACAACTACTGAAGCCCGCGCACATAGAGCCTGTGCTCCACAATGAGAGAAGCCACCGCAATGAAAAGCCTGTGCACCACAATGAAGAGTAGCCCCCACTCTCCGCAACTAGAGAAAGCCTGAGTGCATTGACGAAGACCCAAAAATAAATACATTAATTATTTTAACAAAGAATGATTTTGGTCAATTGCTTAGAGCCCTGCTGTTTCAGAGTTAAGTATGCTGTTCTGGTCCAGTCCTCTCATATGAGACAATAGGCCCAGAGGAGGGAAGGGAATTTTCATAATGAATTAATGGCAGAATCAGGGCTGGAGGGATCTGATCTCCTATGAAACCCAGCCAAGAGGTGTTTTGGGGAGGCCTCTGGTAGGCAGGTAGTTTTGGTGAAGTGCTTACCTTTGCCTTTAAGTGGATTAAACATTTGCCAAGATAGAAATTTGACTGGTCCATCATTCTGCTCATAATCTCCTGGTCACTGGCCCCTGATAATGGAGGAGTCAGCCCTGGACCCTTGCCATCTCTTAGTTTAGTCCAGGAGAACACTCGCCTCTTCTCGTTCAGACTTGAAGCAGTTTTCTTGATCTTGCATGAGAAACTTGGGGACAGTAGGAAGGTCAAGAGATTTTCTTCCTGGAGGTAGAGAGAGAAAGGTTACCGAGAGTAAAATTCCTTTCCAGAGTGTAGATGAATCTTACTTATTACAGTTCTTACAAATTAACGGGCTTCCCTGGTGGCCCAATGGAAAAGAATTCACCTGTAATGCAGAAGACGCTGGTTTGATCCCTGGGTTGGGAAGATCCCTTGGAGAAGGAAATAGCAACCCACTCCAGTGTTCTTGCCTAGGAAATCCCATGGACAGGGGACCCTGGTGGGCTACAGTCCATGGGGTTGCAAGCGTCAGACACGACTTAGTGACTAAACTACCACCACAAGTTAACACATGATTTGCTTTCAGTTTCTACTAAATTGCAGTTTGGAAGACATATGTGGAAGCATCATTTAGGAGGTATTTAGGTTATATGTGGAGAAGAATTTCAAGACAGTGCCAGGGACCAAATCTTGAGAAAGTCTGGGGCAAAGTGGTATCATGTTTGATCTTTTTCATGTATCCGCCTTATTTTCCTGCAGACTTTATTAGTTTCTAGAGACTAAAGTTCACGTCTGATCCATGCAATTTCCACCACTGTATTAACACAATGTTTTGCACATTATAGATGGTGTTTGTTAAGTGAAAAAATAATGACACTTGAGAGGCTTTCCAATTGCAGCTTGAGAGGGACAGTCTATAACAGACAAGGGAAAACACTATTCTCAAGGCAGAAGGATAAACTAGGTGACTGTCTGAAGGAGGGCTTCTCCAATGTTAGGACTCTATGGCATTTGACTTTTTTTTTTTGTAATACATAATACACCAGGGACTGTGTGACCATATGACTTTTACTCTGTTCACGTTACATAAAACTTTCTGATAGGGATTTGGGGCTTCTATTTTGTTATTTCCCCCATTCTCTACTCACACCAGTGTGTCTGTCCTTCACAGTTATGCTTGGAATCCTCTGTTGCAATTCTGGATCTGAGTCTTTATAGTGGAAAGTTCCAGGGTGAAAACCAATACACCAGGAGCGACACCATACTGTCCCTCTGGTCCAATATCTAAGCAAGGTGAACTCAGAGATGCCTCGGGGAATGGACATTATAGCCCAGTGACTAGGAGAGTGGGCTCAGGAGCTAGACAGCCTGGGTTTGAATCCAGGCTCACACTCAGTTGTGTGACCTTGAACAAGTTGCTTCATCCTGTGTCAAATGAAGTCAATACCTATCTCATAGTGTTGTTCTGGGCTTCCCTGGTGGCTCAGTAGTAAAGAACATGCCTGCCATGCTGGAAATTGAATGAGATGATTCATGAGGGCACTTAGCTCAATGGTAAGTGAGTCAATAAATGTTACCTCTTATTATTGTTAACCTGCCCTTGTCTGCCTTATTTGCACTTCAGATGGTTCCAGACCCTGATCCACCTGCTAAAAAGCAACATTGGCACAGGACTCCTGGGGCTGCCTCTGGCGGTGAAAAATGCAGGCATCTTGGTAAGGGTCTGCGTCGGTGCAGGGGAGTATTGTGACAAATTTTAGGAGATGGTGTGTGTGTTTAATTTACTTCATGTAAAACATTTTGAAATGGGAAGCTTTTCTTTTTCAAATTCAGTTGAGAAAAAGCAGAGTTCAGGTTTATTCATCTAAAGGTATGTACTGAGGATCTGCTGTGTGCCAGACACTGTTCTAGATTCTTAAGACTATTATTAGTGAGTGAAACAATGATTCCTGCCCTAATGGAGGCTACTTGAGGTAAGGAGGAGGTCCTGGCCATTCCCATCAATAATATTAACTAAAGAATAACAGAATTCTGTCCATGCCCAGAAGTCTTTCCATGCCCTGCCCTTAGATGGACAACTCTGAAAATCTTATATTTTTTCTTTCTTGATTCTCCACCTGATAGACTGCCTGTCCAAAGCCATTCTGCTTTCTTTTAAAGTTGGAGATAGGGGATTTCCTGACAGTCCATTAGTTAAGACTCTGTGCTTCCACTGCAGGGGGCACTGGTTCAAACACTCACTGGGGAGCTAAGATCCCACATGGCTTGAGGCCAGAAAAAAAAAAATTCTTGACTGAATAAAAATGAAAATACAACATATCAACTTAAAAAAAATTATACGGGAAAAGTAAAAATAAATAAATAAATAAAGTTAGAGGTGGCTCAGAGGCTGGACTTGTCCTTAGCTAAAGACTGGCCTGTGCCGTTACTCTAGACAGAACTCACCCCCTCCCACCAGCCCTTAGCCTGTCTCTTCTTCCCAGACAGTCCCAGGAGCCTTCTATTCTGCTGAGTAGGCAGCAGTCTCGAAACAGCCTAATCTGTGTCATTCTCCTCAGGGAGATTAATTGTCTAGAAGGCCTGCCGAGGTTCAGAGGGTGCCCTTCCTGCTCAACTAATCTCTGTGAGCATGTTTGTTTCTCGAATGCCCTGCGGGAAGTTCTGTCATTGGAAGGTACCCTAGTCACGTTTTGATCATGTGCAAATTCCAGTTCTAACTCTGCTTGACTGTCTCTCCCTCCCTGGCCCGCAACGCCTGTCCACAGATGGGTCCCCTCAGCCTGTTGGTGATTGGCCTCGTGGCTGTGCACTGCATGCATATCCTGGTGAAGTGCGCTCACCACTTCTGCTACAGGTGAGAGTGCTCCATGCACCTCTCGAGTGACAGACTGTCCTTCCAGGTTCCGTTACCAGCGCCGGAAGTGAGCACTCAACACACATCACTCTCGACTCTGCTAGCTAAAGGTGGCCGCTCGTTAACGGCCTTTCTCTGGTAGTTTCTGTGCCCCTTTATAGCTTGTTGTCCTCTGTCACATGGGCTTCCCAAGTGGCTCAGTGGTAAAGAATCCGCCTGCCACTGGAGTAGGCACAGAAGACGTGGGTTCAATCCCTGGGTCAGGAAGATCCCCTGAAGGAGGGCATGGCAACCCATTCCAGTGTTCTTGCCTGGAAAATACCATGGGCCGAGGAGCCTGGCAGGCTCCAGTCCATGGGGTCCCAAAGGCTTGGACATGACTGAGTGACTGAGCACACACATATGTCATCTGTCACACTAACTTATAAGCAGTGTACAGAGAACATATTCTAGTTTTATGTGCTTTGTAATATGTACCCCATTGAAAAGATTTTACCAGATGATTGTTTAATTATGAGGAAAGTAACTGTCCCATTGACTTCAGACTTATGCTCCTTGAAAGCATCAGACTGAGGACTTGGTGGTGTGTTTGGGGTGGCAGATGGGGAACCCGCCCAGGTCTCTGTGAGCTGTGTTTGTCCTGTCATTGTCATTGTCTGACCCCACACTGTGCCCTTCCCCTCCCTCGCTTCCTCCCAGACTGAACAAGCCCTTTGTGGACTATGGGGATACGGTGATGTACAGCCTGGAAGCCAGCCCCGTCTCCTGGCTCCGGAACCACGCGCACTGGGGAAGGTAATGGGTTTCCTTCGTCTTTGCTGCTGTGGCTGCCCAGTGTGGGGGTCTTCAGATAGGGTGGTGAGGGGTGGAAGACCATGTAGCTAGTGGGAAGAACGTTGCTTGGGCTCAGCTCTGCCAGTGTGTGACCTTTGTGTGACCTTGAGCTGTGTGTCCACTCCTCTCCCTGGGCCTCAGTTTCCTCATTGGTAAGACAAGAGGGCACTGGCCTGAAAGGTACCTAAGGGCTCTTCCAGCTATGACAGCCTGTGACCAGTGATGGTATTTTATCCCCTCTTCTTGTCAACAGACATTTGAACACACTTTTGTAAGTGGTACAAAGCAATTCCAGGTATAGGGAGGATGGTTTCCCCATATTGCATGGTCCTGGCTCTCCAGGAGAAGGAGAAAGCTGTGTGGGAGATCTGTTGAGAACAAGAGGTCAGGAATAGGGTATACCAGTAGAGAGAATATCAGGAACTAGCAGGGCACCGCAGGGGCCCTGAGGGGGAGGAACCCTAAAGATGCTCTTGTCCACTGTGCCAGTGAGAAGCACACTTGATAGGTGCTTTTAGGGCCGGGCACTGGGCAGGAGAAGCAGGGCTTCAAGGGGGAGGTGAGGGGAATTAGAGCAAAAGGGTTTGTTAAGGAAAGAGATGTTTCAGGAGCTGACATGGGAGGTGTTTGGAAATTTCTCCTTTGGGTAATTTTTCAGACCCCTGGAGAGAAGTATTCTACTGTTTCTTTCCCGTTTGAGGCAATGGTACATTTTGATGTAGAAAACTGATAACATCAAGGGCTGAATCCTTTTTTTTTCCTTAATGTTTATTTATTTGGCTGCATCGGGTCTTAGTTGCAGCACGCAGGATCTTCATTGCAGTGCATGGGTTTAGTTGCCCTAGGACACATGGGATCTTAGTTCTCTGACCAGGAATCGAACCAGAGTCCCCTGCATTGCACAGTAGATTCTTAGCCACTAGACCACCAAGGAAGTTCCCCCCACCTTATTTTAAAATTGAACCATATTAATGTTCTCCAGAAAAACTCCTTTTTGTGATCATAGGGAGACTTTTACCTTCACACATAGTAAGCTTCCTCCTGTGATGCAGGTTTCTGTAATTCTTTCAGCAAAATCACTTTCTGTGCCTGGAGAAGCCAAGTTGCCAAGTGACCCCTGTTGGTTGGTTGGTTGTTGGCTGAGTCTTTCTTCTCCTCTCTCCTTTCCTTTCCTGCATCTCTGTTTTTTTCTCTCTCCTCCTCCTCTCTTTCTCTCTCTCCCAATTCCTCCCTCTCTTTTTCTTTCCTCCCTACATCCCTCCCTCCCTCCCTTTAATAAAATTAATGTGTGCTCGTGGTAAAAAAAAAAAAAAAAACAGCAACAACAGCTTTTTTTGGAACAAGATAGAAAAACATAAAGTGAAGAGTAAAAGTATAGTCACAGTTGCATGAATATTCTGGAATTTTCTGAGTATGTAAAAACATGTACAGATTCCTCATATTTTTGATGCTAATTACCATACTATGCATTCTGACTGGAAACTCGGTGGGATTTTTTTTCCTTAAAGGTCTTTAGACATTTCTGTTTTGCCACACATAGATTTAACATAGTCTTTTTACCTGCTGTGTACTGTTCCATCTAAAATGGCCTATAATTGAAGCATTTTCCCTTTGATGACCAGTTAGGTTGTCACTAACTGTTGTTGTTGTAACCGTGTTTCAACCACAGCCTGTTTTGATACATCTCTTTCCATGTCCTTATGTGAGAGTCAGTTGGTGTTTTGATCCAAGTTATAGAAAGAGACTGTGAAGGGGTCCATTTCTTGGGCTCTTATGCTAAGGGCTCCCTGTAGCTTTAGGACAAACATGATGGGATGGGACAGGTGGGCCATAGGGAAGGGGTAGCCAAGGGACTGGGCAGTGGTCCTTATGTGTGTGCTCCACTCCGGCCAGTCCAGTCTCAGGACTGCCTCGGGCCTGCCTGACTGCGTGTAGCATTCCTGGCGTGCAGCCAGGAAGGTGTTCTCAGGAACCACACAGATAGCGCCTCCCTCACCTTCTTCCAGGGCTCTAGACCAGTGACACACTTTCTTCTCTTATCAGGGCGCACTCATCCTTGTAACCTGCTGGGAACGGTCTGTGATGACTTGGGAAGAAGCACTGTTCAAACCCCCATCTCTCTGGCTGTCTTACTTTCTATTGTTTGATCTTCTATCTTCCTTCCTTCCCCACCCATAGGCGCATTGTGGACTTCTTCCTAATCGTCACGCAGCTGGGATTCTGCTGTATCTATTTTGTCTTTCTGGCTGACAACTTTAAACAGGTAGGCCCTAGTGAAAAGAATGGCAAGAGATGAGTGGGCTTTCTGTTTAGGATCCCTTCCAAGCCAATTTTGTTCAGCACGAGAATTGAGATCTTAACACTTTACATAGAACAGAGTCAGCATTGTTTGATTTTATTTAAAGACCTAGGACATCTTGTTGTCCTCTAATCTGTATTTTTTTATTATTTATTTGTTTATTTATTTATTTATGGCTGTGCTCGGTCTTTGTTGCTGAGCACAGGCTTTCTCTAGTTGCAGCGAGTGGGGGCTCTTCAGTTGTGGCATTCAGGCTTCTCATTGTGATGGCTTCTCTTGTTGTGGTTCGTGGGCTGTAGAGTACAGACTCAGTAGTTGCAGCGCATGGGTCTAGTTGCCCCGTGGCGTGTGGGATCTTCTTAGACCAGGTATCAAACCCATGTCCGCTGTGTTGGCATGTGAATTATTAACCAATGGACCACCAGGAAAGTCCTTTCTTGTCTTTAGGTACGATGTGATCAATCCCAGCTCTGACAGTTGGGTTGCTAATGATAATTAGGAAGATCTCTGAAGATGGTTCCATGACCACTGACCTCCTATACACCCTTGTTCACACACTGAGCCTTTAGCCTAGAACCCCTTCCAGTGGGAGGGTCACTGGCCTTTGTCATTTGAGAGGCTGTCTCTGTCTCGCCCCTTCATTCTAGGTGATAGAAATGGCCAATGGGACCACCAGCAACTGCCACAACAACGAGACAGTGATCCTGATGCCCACGATGGACTCAAGACTCTACATGCTCACGTTCCTGCCCTTCATGGTCCTGCTGGTGTTCGTCAGGAACCTCCGAGCCCTGTCCGTCTTCTCTCTGCTGGCCAACATCACCATGGCAGTCAGCCTGGTCATGATCTACCAGTTCACTGTTCAGGTAGGAGCCTTCTCACTGTGTCTTATAAATAATCAGAGATACAAAGTGAGTAAGTGAGTGTCTATAGGGGTGTACTTACAAGCAGTGTACTTAGATTAGGGCTTCCTAGCGTGGGCACTGTTGACACTTGGGCCGGATAACTCTTTGTGGCGGGGGCTGTCCTGTGTGTGCATCACGGAGTGTTTGGCAGCATCCTGGTCTCTACCCAGTAGGTGCCAGCAGCAACTGCTCCCCAAGTTGTGACAGCCAAAAATGTCTCTAGATGTTGCCCAGCGTCTCCAGGGAGGGCAAAATCACCCCCATTGAGATCGCTAGTTTAGACTTTTTCCCAGTTAGATGATAATATATGATCATTGTATGAGATTGGAAAACAGAGAAAATATTAAGATGATTCTTAAATATTAAATTATAAGATTTGTGTGTTTATACTAAGTAATAGAAGAATCATCTTATGATATAATATAATAAGGAATATTATATTATTATTTTACCACTCCAGTTTTGTGTTTATTTGTCAGAATTCTAAATACTGTGATCATTCCCCTTCACGTAGCCCATGTGGGCAGACCTGTGGGATGGTGCAGGAGAGGACATTTGTATATGGATGGATAGAAGATCAGGCTGAGAGTCTTATTTTTATTTCCATGTTTCCCTTCTATTTTATTTTTTTAAGATCAGGCTGAGAGTCTTATTTTTATTTCCATGTTTCCCTTCTATTTTATTTTTTTAACTTTGTATTTTATATTGGAGTATGGTTGATTAACAATATTGTGTTAGTTTCAGGTGTACAGCAAAGTGATTCAGTTACATATATACATGTGTATTCTTTTTCAAATTCTTCTCCCATTTGGGTTGTTACATGCTATTGAGCAGAGTCCCCTGTGCTATACAGTAGGTTCTTATTGGTTATCCACTTTAAATATAGCACTGTGTACCCATCAGTCCCAAACTCCCTAACTATCCCTCCCCCACCACCCTTTAAAAGGATAACTTTAAAGAAAGATTTTTGTTTGTTTGTTTAGTCGCCAAGCTGTGTCCAACTCTTTGCGACCCCATGGACTGCAGCACTCCAGGCTTCCTTGTCCTTCATCATCTCCTGATATTGAATGTAATTCCCCAAACAACTTATCAATACATACTCATTAAAATACAGACAATACAAGTACCTGTAAACAGCATGATCCCGCCCTGAATCTCCTCCACTCTGGGTCCCGCTACACGTGTTTCTAGGTCCTTTGAATGGATTTACATACTGTATTCCTATGTAGAGAAATAGATAAAACGAAAATTGGTTTTGTGTTTTTTAACATAATTTAAAAAATTATTATATATAGTGTTTATCTACCTTAGTTTTTTTTCTTTAACAGTGCCTCAGAAAGCTTTCCATGTTGATATATCTGTTTTTACCTCTTTTTTTTTTTAATTATTAAATAGTATGTCAGAGAATAAATGTGCCATAGTTTTGTAGTTTATTTAACCAGCCCCTAGTCAGTGGCCTGTCAATTCATGTATCATCTTAGTGTTATTTCATTATTATGATAGAATTCTTATGCTTATCTTTTTGTGGACATGTATAAATACTCCTCCGTGTATTTATATAATATATGCATACAGAGGAGCTGGAGGTACACTTGCTGGAGAGTATACACTTTAGAATTTTTTATACTGCCAAGTTGCTTTTTCCAAAAGCCATTTACCAATTTTACAGACTCCCTTCCACAGTTCGTAAGCATCCCATGCTAGCCACACTGGACGTATCAATCTTTTCAATTTGGGCCAGTCTGACAGGTGAACATTACCTCATTTTCACAGTCTGCATAACAGTGACCCAGTTACCCACCGATGAGGTTCCCAGGAAAACAGTGGGTCATAAAATGCAACGACTTTGTATACTAAGGAAATGACATAATGAATTTAGACAAACACTGTAGTCAGTGAGCATTCTCTGTTTTTTCCTTCAGGTGGGTGGCAGATATGGACTCTTCTCCTATAGAACTATTTTCTAAAGCATTAAATAGACAGCTGTCTGTGTTCTATTTTTTTTTTAATGGACTGGAAAGAGGACTAGAGAGTTTCTTTCCCTATCTCTGACCCATTAAGGTAACACAAGGAAGCATAAATAAATGTATTATTTAATCTTATGATTAGAGATCTCAGTCGGTGCTTAGGACATGCTGCAGTGAACATTTTCAAAGACACAGGAAGTGAGACCAGTTCACGCAGACACCACATTTAATTTCATACCACTGCAGATAGCTGGGCTGTGGTCGTTGTGATTGGAGGACAGGGATGGAAGTACAGGGTCCATAGCATCTCAGTCCCAGCTGAGAGAAGTGTCTGTCCAGAGGTCTGTCTGTGCCTAGTACAACCTGCGCTTTCAGACGAGGCAGCCCTGCTGAGGCCTGGGAGCGATTGTGAGCCTGCCTCTGGGCTCAGTGGGGAGGAGTGTTGTGACCCAGGAGTGTTCTCTACCAGGGCTGGAGAGGGGAGAATGTGGTCAGGCTGGGTGGACAGCAGCTTCTTGTTCACGTGGCATATGGCTAAAGCTGTCCCTCTGGTTGTTTTTGTCATTGCTCTTACTGCTGTCCCATCTTGGTATCATACCCTCTTTGTCTTGATAAATCCCCCAATGTCCAAAGTTCCTGAATTTTCTCCTAACCTTGAGCATGTACGTGACCGGCGCCCTTGCTCCTCAGACTCACACCATTGGAGGGAGTCACTTGACTCCTTCCAGCTGAGCAGGTCTCTTCATCACGTGCCTGACAAATGGCACAGTTCTGAGCAGAGTCCCAGTAAATGTTTGGGCTCCCAGTGCATGTCCTTAACTTATCACTGCATGTCCTTAATTCTTCATTTATTTATTTATTTTTTTATGGCTGTACCTGGAGGCTCAAGGGATCGAACCCATTCCCTCGGCAGTGAGAGTGTGGAATCCTAACCACTGGACCACCACGGATATCCTTAATTCTGAAACATATTTTTTCACAGTTAATAATGTTCCTATAATTGGAGTACATCTGGCAATCCTTAAGTACATTTAACAGCATTTTCTCAAAAAGCTGTTATAGTTACATGGTAATGTGGTGCAAATGAGGAGCTAGCATGTTGGAAATGACCTGATTTTAATTGGTACGTTTTTTTGCAAATTAAAAGTTTTTCCGTTTAGTTGTTTGGGGTATAAGGCAGTAGACATCATTAAGTATGTGAAATTGTACATTTCTTCTTCTGGTCTCATTCACACTGGTATCCCCAGACGTGTATTTTGAAATTCCCTCTGTGATGTCTCAGTCCAATGTATGACCCTGGGCAGTTTTCAGGAACTCTAGTTATACTATGACTCAGGGAATTAAAGGACAATCTCACCCTCATGTTTCATCAAAAAAAAAAATTTAATAGTCTCAGCTTCATTCCAGGAACTGCAGTGCTTCTCATAAAGAGATCTAACTGGTTTCTTAGCAGGGGCCTGGAAAAGAAAGTATTTTAAAAATTCTTCATATTTTAAGGAGACTATAGTATCAATATAATTGCTTTGAAATCTTTCAAAGAGAAACCTACTATAGAGATTAATAGTAGGTCTCTTTTTTGTTGTCTGACGTTATTCTGTCACACTGTTAGAACAGGCTCCATATTTATCTAGATAACCTCTGTAGTTAAATCAGCTTTAAAATATTGTAAAAGGCAGTTTTAAAGACATTTTTAAATCTAAAAGTCAAATTCTGAAGGAATGGCAGCTTTTGTCTCTTGAGTCCTGCTCCTTTGATACTGGCCATCACTGGAGAATCTTGCCATTGGTCAGCCATCTAGGTACATTGTACCTGCCGTTATCAGTTGCCTTGGTTTTTATTTGCCTTCTTTTTAAAATGCTGTTTTTGCTATTTTTCCCCCTTTGTACCAATACTGCTGTCGTGTGCCTGTCAATAATATTTTCCAAGTGCTGATTCACAGAATTTTTGAAAAAAGAAAGAGAGGAAAGTAGATAAAAAAGGTACTCATCTAAAATCCTACCACCTTTTCTTCCAGCTGTATCTGTGTGGAATGGAATGTTTATGTAACTGTATCATAGTAAATATATAAATTTAAAAAATACATTTCTCACTATTATTTCATTAGTTTTTCATGTACTACTTATCCCACTTTGTACTTTTTAAATAGTACATAATAGTGCAATAGTGTGGTTTAGTTGATGTGCAGTACACTAACAGTCCAGATGTTCAGGAACATTTAGCCTTGCTGTTACTTACCGTTCAAGGGCTTTGCTCAATTTTATTCATATTTTAATCATCTTTTCCTTGTCAGATTTTATTTCTGGGGATGGGATCACCTAGTGAAAGAATGTGATTCTTTTTATGTAGTCTCTAACATTTGAGTTTCCCCAAAGCAAGTAGACTTTTCTTGGCTTGAAGGAAAAAAATAGAAAGGCTACACACAACCCCAAATGATCTCTCAGGTGTCACAGTGCCATACTTTTTCCCTTAAGGGAATCTTAGATTTAGGAAAAGTTTGATCTGTCTGATGCTGGGGTTGAAATCATGAGTCTCTGTATAGCCTTTGCTCTGTTTTGTTTTCTCTCTTTCAGAATATCCCAGACCCCAGCCACCTCCCCTTGGTGGCTTCCTGGAAGACCTACCCTCTGTTCTTTGGCACGGCCATTTTTGCATTTGAAGGCATCGGGATGGTAAGAAATACATCGTGATTCTCTGGTGCCCTCAGTGTCCTTGAGGTCCGTTTTAAGGAATGCTGAGGAAATGCTCCTAGAAATTATCTGTAAGGTTTATTGGCCATTTAGTGAACAGCATTTTAGAGACTCCACTGAAGTTTCCTAGCTCCAGTTTTTGTTTCCCTTCAAGTCCCTCTATTGCACCCTCATCTCCTGTGCGTGCAGTAAGCAGTGCTGGGTGACAATTTGGAATTCAGGGTCTACAGCTGGACCAATTTGGGGTTAGGTTCAACTCTGCCAAAGAATACCTATGTGACCTTGTGCAAGGTCTTGCCTTCTCGGATTCTTCATTGTATGCTTCTGAAAAGGGAGCCTAGTGTTAATAGTTTTTAGGATTAAGTGAGACATGTCTAAAGAACTTCACATAATCCCTAACATGTGGTGAGCATTCAATAATTTTTGTTTTCATTAATAATAATATTGATATTATCATTAAATCAATAAACATATGAGTGAATTCTCTGCCCTGGAACTTTGTTGAGCGAACTGCTTATTGCCAAATTCAGACTTAAATTGAAGACAGTAGGGAAAACCACTAGTCCATTCAGGTATGACCTAGATCAAATCCCTAATGAGTATACAGTGGAAGTGACAAATAGATTTAAGGGGCTAGACCTGATAGAGTGCCTGATGAACTATGGACAGAGGTTTGTGACATTGTACAGGAGACAGGGATCAAGACAATCCCCATGGAAAAGAAATGCAAAAAAGCAAAATGGCTGTCTGAGGAGGCCTTACAGATAGCTGGGAAGAGAAGAGAAGCGAAAAGCAAAGGAGAAAAAGAAAGATATTCCCATCTGAATGCAGAGTTCCAAAGAATAGCAAGGAGAGATAAGAAAGCCTTCCTCAGTGATCGATGCAAAGAAATAGAGAAAAGCAACAGATTGAGAAAGACTAGAGATCACTTCAAGAAAATTAGAGATACCAAAGGAACATTTCATGCAAAGATAGGCTCGATAAAGGACAGAAATGGTATGGACCTAACAGAAGCAGAAGATACTAAGAAGAGGTGGCAAGAATACACAGAAGAACTGTACAAAAAAGATCTTCACGACCCAGATAATCACGATGGTGTGATCACTCACCTAGAGCCAGACATCCTGGAATGTGAAGTCAAGTGGGCCCTAGAAGGCATCACTACGAACAAAGCTAGTGGAGGTGATGGAATTCCAGTTGAGCTATTTCAAATCCTGAAAGGTGATGCTGTGAAAGTGCTGCACTCGATTTGCCAGCAAATTTGGAAAACTCAGCAGTGGCCACAGGACTGGAAAAGGTCAGTTTTCATTCCAATCCCAAAGAAAGGCAATGCCAAAGAATGCTCAAACTACCACACAATTGCACTCATCTCACATGCTAGTAAAGTAATGCTCAAAATTCTCCAAGCCAGGCTTCAGCAATACGTGAACCGTGAACTTCCAGATGTTCAAGCTGGTTTTAGAAAAGGCAGAGGAACCAGAGATCAAATTGCCAATATCCGCTGGATCATCGAAAAAGCAAGAGAGTTCCAGAAAAACATCTATTTCTGCTTTATTGACTATGCCAAAGCCTTTGACTGTGTGGATCACAATAAACTGTGGAAAATTCTGAAAGAGATGGGAATACCAGACCATTTGACCTGTCTCTTGAGAAACCTGTCTCTTGAGGCTGCAGGGTCAGTGGCTGAAATAGGAGTCTGAAAACTGGGTTTTGTTATACATCTCCACAAACTTCAGCCTCCAGGGTCCTCTATTAAGTCATGCCACCCCTAGCACCTCGGTTTCTCTTAAGTTGGAGGTTTCACTTGTCACCGCTAGTGCCTACCTGTTTTGAGGTAGGAAACAGGTTCTGGGAACTGGAGTGGTAGTTTTCCTTGACCTGCATTCTTGGGACAGGTTAGCAGAGCCATGATCTCAGTCAGGGTACAGTTGGCCTGGGCCACCGCTGGGTCTCTTCCTCATCATGCCGAGTGGGCATGATGCCAGAGGGCCTGTTGGGTGCTGTGCACCTGCATTCAAGGTGCAAAAAGCACTCACTCCCAACCCGCAGGAGGCAGAGAGCCAACCTGCAACAGGAGTCCTGGCTTCCAGGCCTGCCCACCATACCTCTTGGGACTTCCTGCTTAGACAGCAGGGTCCAAAGCTCCTCCAGCTCGGCAAGTATTGTTGTTGTTCACTTGCTAAGTCGTGTCTAGCTCTTTGTGACCCCATGGACTGCAGCATCCCTGTCCTTCACCATCTCCCAGAGTTTGAAAGCATAATGTCTGATGAACAGCTTACATTTGTCTGTCTAGTAAAACACAGATGTGCTTTGGGGAAATTCTGGGGAAAAAAAGAGAGGTTACATTTTTCTGAGTATATTACTTGATTATTATTGTTGACCATTAATGGTGCTTTCTCATCTGTCGTTATTCTCCTAGGTTCTGCCCCTTGAAAACAAAATGAAGGATCCTAAGAAATTTTCGCTCATCCTCTATGTGGGAATGACTATCGTCACTGCCCTCTACGTCAGCCTGGGGATTCTGGGTTACCTGCAATTTGGAGCTAACATCCAAGGCAGCATAACCCTCAACCTGCCCAACTGTTGGTATGTAGGGGAGGAGGGAATCCTAGGGGCACTGGGTTTTTTAGAAAAATCAATGCGGGTCATAATGTGTTTTTTCCCTCCTCCTTATCTCTTAAATCAGCCCACTTCACTTTAGCCACTTCTTGCCCCCAGTCCCCAGACCAGCACCATCCCTCCTTGGCTGCCCATCAAGCCTTTTGGCTGGTCTCCCTGCCTGAGTCTGACTCTCTTTCAAATCTGTTCTTTTCCTGTTTCCTGTGGGAACCGTCTAACCCTCAGTCCAGTCATTCAGTCCCCTGTTGAGAGGGCACAGAAACTTCCCTTAGTTCTTAACGATGAAACAGAAACCCTTAGATGCAGTGAGGGCCACTCAGGTTCTAGCTCCACCCCCATCCAGCTCCTTCTCAGTGAAGAGGCCTTATACTGGGAGTCACTCTGTTTGAGAAATTCTCTAATGTCTCACCAACTGAAACATCAAGTCTCAGTCAGTGGTCCTCCTCTCTGCTGCTGCGGGGTCCCATGAGGATCCTGTCTTAATTCTTATTCCATTGTGTTGTAGTTGTCTGTTTACCTGTGCTGTGCTCTCCCTACATTGTAAGCTTCATGCATTTTACCCCAGCCCCCTGGCACAATGCCTGGCATACAACCAAAACCAAGTGAAAAACTTTTGAACGAACAGGGAGGACTAAGTGCTGAGACGGTGAGGCATTTATAAATGAGGAGAGCTTACCAGGAAGCCACTGGAGCACAGAGGATAGAGGTAATCTGCCATGTCCCAGCTCTCTATAGCCTTGGACAGGTCACAGCTTCCCACTGCCTCAGTTCCCCCTTCTGGGAACTAAGACTAGTCATTTGTGTCAGGATTGTCATGCAGGTCAAATAACATGCGTGAGCTTGGTACTACTGTACTGGCACTATGGAGAAGTAGGATGGTGCTGAGCTTTATACTCTGGATGAGTCATTCTGATGGAGACAGATGCCTCATGGATTGATTGATCCACTGACTGATGGTGCCACTTCTCCCAGGAGATCTGAGCCCAAAAGGGTCAAGTGTCCGGTCCACTGACCTCGGACCACTCCAGATACACAAGAAGGAGGAGGGCAAACCTGCCTGGTCCCCGCTTCCGCTGTGCCCGTCCCAAGACTGTCGCTTGCTCCACATGCAGGTGTGGGTGGGGCCTCTCATCGTGGCCTAGGAACCCTTCTGTATCTCGTTTTCCCTAAGTCATGATCGCTGTATTGCAGAGAACCACCAAGACACACTGAAATCCTTCCTGAAAAGGTAAATGTCAGAGGGTGTGTCCTAAGCAGCAGTTCTTTTTGGAAGATTAAAATTTCGTTGCAGACAGCAGCCATGAGCAGATGCTGTAAAGCTTGTCGAATGCCCTAGGGATCAGAATAACCTTTCAGGTTGGCCTGGTTTGAGAGGTCTGATGCGTGAGACATTGTACAAGGGCAGACTGAGGAAACTGAGAAAAATATTTTTTCAGTAGGATCAGTGTTTAATACTGGTCACCCCGATCAGCAGACAAGTGGTAACCCTGAAGTGGGCTGTTTTCTCCCAAAAGTCTTTCTCTTTCCCTCTGATGCCTGCTTTTCAATTTCCAAATATTCATACCCTTTCAAAAGAGAAGAGTCACGTAGTAGCTTAGCATAACTGAAGATCAATGGATCAGGAGCAACAGAAGCAGCCGACATAATCTGAAGCCACAGGCGAGCATCTGTCTTCTTTCCTCTGATGTTTCCATCCCAGCTCCCCTAATCTTTCTGCCTCCGTTTGGGTATGATTTATTTGGCTATCCCAGCGGGTGGCTATCCTGAATCTAGACTTCCCAGAACTCCAGAAGGCTTTGGGGCTGCACTGAGTTTAATTATAGAGCCTCTAGCTGGTTTTTTCCCAAAGGGTTTTTGATTATGTATTCTTGGAGCAAAAGACCTTTTGTCAATCTCAGTCTCTCCAGGATGTTCTCCTGCTTATAGCATTAGAACATCTTCTACGTATTAAGTTCAACCACAGAGAAAGTCAGTGCACACCATGAACAGTGTAATCACTTAAAAAAAAAAAAAAGGCTTTATTGAATTTTTACAATATTGCTTCTGTTTTATGTTTTGGTTTTTCGGCCCTGAGGCATGTGGGATCTTAGCTCCCTGGCCAGGGATTGAACCCACATCCTCTGCACTAAAAGGCGAAGTCTTAACCTCTGGACCACCAGGAAAGTCCCTATAGTCACCACTTTTAAATAGATTTCCAGCAAGGGAGGGAGGCCCCAGTTTCTTGCTGGTAATGCATGAGGGTCTTCTTTGAAGTGGAACTTTGCTTAGGGGTAGAGTGGCCTTCTCTTTAATGGGCATGTCAAATCTGAATACTTACTGATCAGACCTTTTTTCTACTCTTCACTGTCCTAGGTCTGGGATAAGATAGACGTATCCGTGGTAGGTTAGCAGTCTCTCTGAGAAGCTTCCCATGAAGCAGTGGTAGGATAGTCGCCAGCCCTAGTGGGATGGAAAGATGGCTTTTGTTCCTGCCTGTTCATTCTGTGTGGTCACCATCTGATTCTAAGGAGCACCAAGTGGGATGGGAAGTATATAAACAGGCTTGTTGCATTTGAATTGTATTTTTTTCCTGCTGTTTACTCCTTTTTTTTCTTGCTTTTTAACAATGTTTTTGTTTTTTAATTTTTACAATGTCATATTGGTCTCTGTTTTTTTTTTTCTAAAGACTATATGCCCGTAGAAAAGATTCCAAATGTTGAAAGGGCATACAGAAAATATTAGGTTTCCACTTGCCTCTTCAGGACCCCTGTTTTATAATTTTCCATTTCGGAGGTGACCATATTACCAGCTTCTTGTGTTTCCTCTTCAAGATACTTGGCATATATAGAAATGTCACATGTATGTGTGTCTGAAAGGGAGTGTTTTTCCTTTTTCCTTTTTTAGACAGTAGGTACCGTACTGTCAACTGTTCTGTTCCTGCTTTTTTTCACTTCACTGTATGTCATGGAGTTAGTTCTGTATCAGCACTGGAGTTCTTTCTCCTACTTTTTAACACTTCTGCGGGAATGCTAGTTTTCCCAGGTGGCACTAGTGATAAAGAATCCACCTGCCAATCCAGGAGATGCAAGTGACATGGTTTGGATCCCTGAGTCGGGAAGATACTCTGGAGTAGAAAATGGCAACCCACTCCAGTTTCTTGCCTGGAAAATTCGATGGGCAGAGGAACCTGGCAGGCTACAATCCATGGGGTCACAAAGAGTCAGACATACCTGAGCACATCAGGGTGCCATGATTTACCAATTACCTACCGATTAACATTGGGGCTCTTTTTAATCTTTCAGACTTAGAGCTGCAGTGACATATTTTTACTGTAAGTTTATGTGTGCATGTACAAGTATACGCACAGGATAAATCCCTAGACCTGAAATTGCTCATCCAAAGGAGACATGCATTTGTAACTTGGAGAGATATGGCCAAATCGCCACAGGGCCATTTTGCACTCTCGCTGCTGGGTGTGTGAGTGTGCGCAGCTGGCTCTGAGTGTGTCTCGACTCTCTCTGCAGGCTGTACCAGTCAGTTAAGCTCCTCTACTCCATCGGCATCTTCTTCACCTACGCTCTCCAGTTCTATGTCCCGGCCGAGATCATCATCCCCTTCTTTGTGGCCCGCGGGCCTGAGCATTGCGAACTGGTGATAGATCTCTCCGTGCGCACCGTGATGGTCTGTCTGACGTGTGAGTAGAAGACAAGATCATTACCTTGTCTGTTTTCTCCCCAGAGGGTGCCCAGTCCCCAGGACTTTTGTGAGAGAGGGCTTGTGTCGTAGCCAGTGTTGTGTGAGCAGGGAACTGGGGGCGCTGTCTCAGCATCAGAGTTGAGGCATGTCTGTGGAGGGACTGAACTGATTATAGACATGCTCTAAAGGATACAGGAATGAGAATGGTTGTTTCTTTATAGAGACAGCCTAAAATGTAATGGCAATGGTCATGATGCTTACTAAACGGGTGCAATTATTATTCTGTATGAAATATGGCAGAAGTTTAAAAGAGATCCATTTAACACACATGCATAATGAGTACCGTGAGTTCTTTGATAGCAGGTATATGTTTGTTTCGGAGAAGGCAATGGCACCCCACTCCAGTACTCTTGCCTGGAAAATCCCATGGACGGAGGAGACTGGTAGGCTACAGTCCATGGGGTCGCTAAGAGTTGGACGACTGAGCGACTTCACTTTCACTTTTCCCTTTCATGCACTGGAGAAGGAAACGGCAACCCACTCCAGTATTCTTGCCTGGAGAATCCCAGGGACGGCAGAGCCTGGTGGGCTGCCGTCTATGGGGTCGCAGAGTCGAACACGACTGAAGCGACTTAGCAGCAGCAGCAGCATATGTTTGTTTATTTCAAATAACATGTTTCCAGTGTGAGAGTCTGTTCCTTGGATTGCATTTTGAGACTGCTTGATACTGTTCTAGATACTTTTGGATGGTGGTCTGACTAAGATCTGTTTCTTAGAAAATTTCTGTTGACTACCCTAGGTGTCTGCTTTATCACTTTGTGTTTAATTCCTCTCTTCTGACCACATACCCGGGAGTGTGAGCTGAGACACGAGATAGCACCTTATTTGTTCTTGGTTAAAACTGGTATAATTCAAAAATAAATTATTTTTTTGATGCTCCTGTGAAGGTGATAAAATAATTCTTGAATAAATTGGTCTGAAATATCTAATTTAAATTTTAAGAGATTTGCAGTTTCTTTCCAAATTGAAATGCTTGAATCATAGATGTCTCTTTTTGGCCGTGGTTAGTTTTGTTTTTTTTAACTTTTACTCTTTTGGGAAAAGAGACATCTTTGCTTATCATATTGAACTTTCCTTAAAGTATGCAGTCCAAGCCTCTGTCTTTGGAGTAAAGCTGGTCTGTATTTCTTTTAATAGGTTTTTTTAAAGTTATTTTTTAATTGGAGGAAAGTTGTTTTACAATGTAGTGTTGATTTCTGCTTGCAACAACACAAATCAACCATAACTATATATATATATCCCTTCCCTCTTGAGCTTCCCTACCCTCCCTCTACCCTGCCCCTCTAGATCATCACAGAACGCCAGGCTGGGCTCCCTGTGTTATATAGCAACTTCTCACCAGCTATTTTACACATGATGGTGTATATATGTCGATGCTGCTTTCTCCATTCATGCCACTCTCTCCCTCCCCAACTGTGTCCACAAGTCTGTTCTCTACTTCTGCATCTCCATTCCTTTCCTGCAGACAGGTTCATCAGTACCATCTTTCTAGATTCCATGTATATGTGTTAATATACGATATTTGTTCATTGGACCAGAATGGAGTGTTTTAGGGATGAATGATGTGATAGTTGTCTAACGTGCGTTCATAGTCTGGAAAGTTTGAAATGACTTCGTTGGTTGACTGTTAGCAAGAGCAGGGTAAGCAAGAGGCTGTCATCCTTTCCTTCCACCCAAGTAGATGTGGGGAGCAGACTGGCACCCATCCCAAATGGCCCTCCCCCAGCCACCTACAGTTACCTTCCTGATGTTACTTCTAGGGCAGTGGGTGGGAGCCCAGTGTCCCAGGTCTGCATGGAAGGAACTCACTGGAGCTGAGGAACTGAAGACCTTCTGATTTAATCTTGGGCAGTTCTCCTGCTGAGGCGTTCTTGTAGGGTGGACCTGGGTATCAGAGTACACACCTTGGTTTCACCAGCCCCAGAGAGCTGATGGCAACCAGAAATCTGACTTCTCATATTCTTCATTGGACAGCCCTTTGGGCTGTCACCTTAGACCAGCCTGGGAAACAGCTCACTGCCTGCAGGCCACTGCTGCCCCAAAGCGATTGAAAGGAAGGAATGTGCAGGGTACAGCTTTGATTTTCCAGTACACATTTTATTTCAGTTAGGTATGAGAATGTCATAAACCTGTTACTGAAGACAGAATAACAGTATAACCATCTCAGTTAAGAGCTGTATCACAGCCCAGTAAAATACCTGGATGTGTGATAAGATCGGAGGCTTGTACTCTCCTAGATTTTACTGTTGTCTCTTGCCGGCAACCCTGGAGGCTTTGATCAAGCATGTATGTTTCCTCTACAGAGGAATTAGATCTGAGTGTTGAGGAGACAGCACCCATGTGCACGGTGTTCATAATGTCAACTCTAAGGCCCTGATTCTTGAATCCAGGGGGTACTAGAAGAAAGGATAGGGATATCGCGAATAATGGGCTTTGTTTCAGAGTGGTTCCTATAAAGAAAGTAGGGCTGTCTGTGTACATGTGTTGTCCCTGCTGGAAGAGCTGGGGCACTGAGCTGGCCCTGGCTCCTCTCACCGCCCCATTTTCTTCTCAAGCTTGGCTCAGCCTCCGGTAGCATATGTCTCGCTTCCTGCCAGATTCCTCTCCGCTGCACCCCGCAGGAGCCAGCAGTCCTGACTCACAGACCTCACGCTATCCTTAGATGCCTCTCAGTTTTCACTTTGCTTTTCCTGGCTCTGTCTGTGGGTCTCACCTCCCTTCTGCAGTGTGACGCTCAGAGGATACGAGCTGCTTTTGATCTTCAAGCGCATTGGGTTGTTTTCCCCTTCTCCTGTGATCTGTTGTGACTTGACCTTGCATTGTCATCCTATTAAAGGGCTCAACCCCTTCATCTCTGAGTGCTCGGCCTCTCTTGCTTTCCCTGGAGACTTTGAAGTTATTGTGGGATTCGGGAGCGACATTTTACTGTAGCACCAACTTAATTGCATTTATCTGAGTTCATTTTGTTTTTGTATCTCTATGACTTCGGATCCTTTGGCCGAAGGTTAATTGGTGTATGATTTTAGATCTTTGATGTAACTGATTGTTTTCATTTACACCCATAAATTTTAATGGTTTTATTGCTGTTGGGGCTATTTTCTTGTTTTCTCCCCAACTTTCTCTCCACCTCCTCACCCTCCATCCCCAAGGGAAGCAGGAAAATCTGGTTCAGCCTCATTTTTTTTTCCACTTAGAATTCAACTTTCTCACCACTCCTCCCCATCTGCCAAAGATGACCATGTCTACTTTTTTTGATGCTTTATTTCACACTTTTGGAGACGAAAGGGAGGAAAAATATGCATGTCAGAGATTGGTGCTCATTTTGTTACAGTTTCATATGGGACAGTAGTTTCTTCCAGCCCATATGTTTGGCCATGCAGACCTAGCAGATCACCTTACGTCCAGACCTTGTGTAGAAGGAGAGGCTGGGAGAGGCTGCTCCACCTGAAAGAGGCCAGAGATGTACAAAGAGTAGTTTCTTTGGATTCCTTGAGGCACTAACCTGTCCTCCAGTGATTTGAACTGATTCACTGTGGCATTTGCCACATGACACATTTTATTTCAGTTAGGTATGAGAATGTCATAAACCTGTTACTGAAGACACAGTAACAGTACAACCATCTCAGTTAAGAGCTGTATCACAGCCTAGAATATAAAGCAGTCCAAGCAGCCAGACTCTACAGAATGAAGCTTCCAGGTCCAAACAAAGTGGCTTTCTCCACCCCTTTTGGCCTCCCACACATCTCGGTCTTGCAGCTACAAAGAAAGAGAGCAGCAGCACTAACTGTGCTCTGAGCCCCCATCCCCACCGCGGGGACGGTCATGAGGCCTCAGTTTCTTCATCTGTAAGATGTGAAAGGGATCCCCTCACTTCATGTCTAAAACTCTGATTCTGCACTAGTAGTTTGAGCTTGATTTTAAATTCCTACCAAAATATTGCTCCAAAAAAAGTTAATGTAATAAAAGCATTTGAACATTGTCTAGATCTAGAGTAAGTGAAAAAGAAAATCCCAATATCCCAGTGACTTAAAATAATTTTTTTGCATTTTATCTTCTGTGTTAATCCTCATGGGTGCTTTTTATAAATAATTTCAGTCCTCATATACATGTAACTTTGTCTTTGGCATTCTGTTTAAAATTGTCTCATGACTACACATATCCTTTGTAAATATTTTTTATGACCACGTGATACTCCGTTTTATTGGTAGATCATGTTTACTGAACTACTCCTTTAAGGCTGGACATGTAGGTTGTTTCCCTTGTTTTTGTATTATTTTTAAAATTTATACTCCCACTAAATGAAATTATACATTCTGTCCAAGACTGTTGTTAATTTTAAAGACAGATTTCTAGCCGTTTGAGAGTCACACAGGTGAGCTTCACCTACACTGATGGTAATAATCAGCAGTAAGCACTTCTGGACACAGGAGCTGTAAGTGTCCAGGGGCTTTCTGTCAGTGTGTTTGTCTGTTAAGTGCTTTCTCTGCTCTTGTGCATAGGTCAACTCTTTCTGTTGTGGTCTAAAACCACAGGCTCAGAATTCCAGTCAGTTCCTTCTCTGAACATGGCCGTTGGCCTCCTGCCGCTTCAGCAGTTAAAAGATCACATTTTCAGTGTCTCTTAACCCAAAGGGAAGGTGTTTTGCAATACCATTGGAGCCCTCTTGACTAATCATGTCATCTGCTCGTCCTCAGGGCCAACAGCTAAGCTGTTCATGTCATAGCTAGTGCTGCAGGGGGCTGGGGAACTGCCAGTGGGGAGTGTTCCATCTTTGACCCTCTTTGTATGAAATGCTCTTTCTGTGGGGGAGTAGGGAGAGGGTTCCTGGAGGAGGGCATGGCAACCCACTCCAGTACTCTTCTCCTGGAGAATTCCCATTGACAGAGAAGTCTGGCAGGCTACAGTCCATGGGGTTGCACAGAGTCAGACACAACTGAGCAACTAAGCACAGCACAGCACAGGGAGAGGGTGTTCCCAGTTGGCTGCTTCCTAAGGTATCTATCTACTTTCTTGGATTTCTCTTTCTTAAGGGCTTTAACTCATGGAGTAAAGACATTCAGTGTTAGAAGAGGTTTTAATTGCTCCCATATCTTCCCTGAGTACATGATTCCCATCTCTGGAATTAGTGAAATCTAGTTTGCCTGGACAGGGAAGCCTGGCCTGCTGCAGTCCATGCGGTCGCAAAGAGTTGGACATGACCGAGTGACTGACCTGAACTGAGTTTGCGTGGTGGTTGGTAAACAGAGGCCTTGGTTATCAGGCCCTCCGTTTGGGTCCCTCTCCCTCCCTCCTCCCCCAGCGTATTAACTAGTGGGAAGTTCATTCTGCCTGCGTTCTCCCCTCATTACGTTTCTCCAGTGTAGGGCTGCATTTAGGGTTCAGCTGTGCATCTGGTCCAGCTAGGACCGTAAGAGGGTCCTCCCTTTGCAGCCTGTGGTCCTAGCTTTTTAAAGTTATGCCCTTTAAAAAATACCTCTATTAAGGACATTTGTGTTCAACATACTTATCTTGTATATCAATAATCAAGTCCAGAACAAGTTCTCAGGTTGCTATTTTAAACTCATGATGAAATGGAACATCTCCATCCAATCTGAGAAAAGATTCTGATCTCGAAAGCTTCTGTTTGCTTCTGTTTTCACTTAATTCTTATCAGAGTGGAGCACATGTGACTTCACTTAGCTCATGTCATGAAGTACCCATCTGTCCTCCAGGCTAATATGCAAGAGGAAAGGAGAGGACAGACCCTCAGCACTGGGAGGGGCTGGTCAGGTCTTCTGACTTGTCTCCTCCAGGGACATATTGTCACAGCGTGAACACCTGCTTTCTCTTCAGTGGTTGGAGCATCCTGGGGACCAGGAGGAATAACTCACACTTCCTTTAATAGTACAAAACCAGAGCAACTTGGTGGTTTAGTCGCTGAGTCGTATCCGACTCTTTGTGACACCATGGACTGTAGCCCGCCAGGCTTCTCTGTCCATTGAATTCTCCAGGCAAGAATACTGGAGTGGGTTGCCCTTTCCTTCTCCAGGGGATCTTCCCAACCCAGGGATTAAACCTGGGTCTCCTGCATTGCAGACTGTTTGGTTACCAACTGAGCCACCAGGGAAGCCCTAGTCGGGGGCAGGGGGGCTAAAAGTTACATTTTTGGCCCAACCACGTCTTCTAAGATGGAATCCTGTCAGTCAGCTGTACCACTCTGGAGCAGCACATGGTACTTCCCAGGGGAAAGTGAATTGAGGGACAT
Organism: Okapia johnstoni; assembly: GCA_024291935.2. Classification (NCBI taxonomy): domain Eukaryota; kingdom Metazoa; phylum Chordata; class Mammalia; order Artiodactyla; family Giraffidae; genus Okapia; species Okapia johnstoni. Next base: position 54,403,148 of record CM044316.1, read on the forward strand.
ATTCCAGAACACATTCCCAAGTGACTAAATCTGCATTGTGCAATTCCTTAAAATTTCAGAGTCAAGTGCGATGCAAGTCATCATCCAGTGTTAAAGTCACCTTACTCCATGGGTAAATGAACTGAGGCTCAGAATGGGAGCTGATTCCGCACCCCAGGTCACACACAGTCTGCTCCTGAGCAGGGACGGGTAATGCTGTTAGCTAACGTTTATGAGGCCTTTGTTATGTGTGTAGTACTCCACGTTCTTTACCCGAATGATCTCATTTGACCATCCCTGTTTAGCAGTAGGGAAGATGTCTTAACTAGGTTAAGTAACTGACTGGTCAGTGGTGGATTGGAGCCTAGGTTCTGAGTCCAGACCTTTAACCACACTCTTACACCGGCCTCTCCGAGGCTCAGATCTGATGACTGCCTCGGCTGTTTCCACCCCACTGCTCACCTGGACTGAAACATCTGGAGCCACCACTGTGTGCTTAAACGTTAGGCAGAGAGAGACCCAGACCCCAGAGAGGGCAAGTGTCTTACTCCAGGTCACACAGCAGATCAACTCTTGTTGTCTTAGGATTTCCGTGATGAGAGCATCATTTTGTCATCAACCTACAAACACTGCTAGCTTTCCTCCAAACTCAACCCTGACGGTTTGAGGGACATCACCAACTCTATTTAGAAATAGCTGAAGGCTGAAACAGACTATTTTAAACTTGCAGAGCAAGTGGAAAGCTTATACCTTTGATAGACTCTGAAGGCTTCAGAGATAATTGCCACAACGGTTGATTGTAGAAGAAAGAAAGAGGAAGGGATCGCCCCGGGGGTGTAAAACCCGGGGCCGCATGGGCAGATCTGAAACGCATTTTCCTTGCACCTCCTTTTGTTATCAGGCTTCAAAATCCTTGTCTGGAGTCCTCTGAAAAGCAAAGAGGGGTCAGGGCTGACCTGTACTGGATTTTCTACCTCATGATTGTGGTGTGTCTCTGGGAAAGCTAATTGGGTATCTGAACCCCTCAGTTCTTCACAGACAGGATCTTTCTGCTGATCAGCCAGATCCCCTGTTCTCCCTCCTCCTGCTCACACCGTTCTGTATTTTCTTGATCATCAGGTCTATGATGTGACTGAATCAGGGACTTGAGGCCCTAGTTCCAGTTCTGTCACTTTCTATCATGTAAATTCGTCAGGGCTCTCTTTCCAGAGAGACATAATAATGTTGTGGAGGTCTGTACCCGTGGAGCGGAGGTGAATTCAGCTCAGCAAGTGGTTGTTTCCCAGTGCTGTCTGCTAGACAGTAGACGTTCTGCATGATGGGAGTGCTCCAGGTCTGTGCTGTCCAGGATAGTAGCCACGAGGCATAGGTGGCAGTTGAGTCCTTGCAGTGTGGCCAGTGGGACTGGGAGACCGAGTTCATTCAGATTTGGATAGCTAGTGACAGTGGCGTTATTGTGCAGTACAGCTGCAGGGTGAGTGAATGTGAGACGGGTGACGTGGCTCTGCTCATCCCAGTTCCCAGCCTGCCTCTTGCCTTCCCTCATGGAGTGGTGTTCCAGGCAGAAAAGTGAGTGTTTCTTTTAAAACCTGGCCTCTAAATGCAGCCCACTGCTTTCATCTGGTGCTCACCCAAAGAAGCAGCAATCGACTCCGATAGTCCATCTGGAGGGTATAGTCGGCTGCACAGGATTAAGACATTCTGGCCTGTCACCACTGTGATGCCTTCCTCAGAGCAATTGGACTTCGCTTCTGCTTTATGAAATGAATGTACAACTGAAACCCTCCAGTGTGAGTCGACTGTGTCCAGTGTGAGTCTCTTATAGAGATCAGGGAGGAAATAGATGTGCCCTGGATTACTGTCTCAATGCTCAGAACTGCCGGCCAGAGCTCAGCAGCAGGGAAGACGATTCATCAAAATACATTTGATTATTAACGAGTTAATGGTGCACTTGTCATGAGCAACGAAATGTACACTAATGGTGATAATATTAACTGTATTGTGTGCCTGGTGTACACCAGGCCTTTTGTTAAGTGCCTTTGTAACCTCCGTTGATCATCACGACCTCCCTGACGAGAGCTTTTATATCTTCATCTTGTCAACAAGAAAATTGGGGAGTAGAAAAGAGCCATGTGTCACTCAAGACAGAGCCAGAGTTCAAACACTAGTGCCCAATTCCAAAGCCCATAATCCTCAATAAACCTATGAAACATTGGCCTTCACCACTACCCACCCCCCAAGTGGAGAGCTGAGTTAGGGGGAGTAGTAGGGTCAGTGGGCAGTGGAGTAAGTCCTCTGCTTGGATTTAAACAGCACTGTCTGACCAGCTGGCCGGTGGTACAGGTGTTGGTGTGCTATGGAAAACTGTGGCGTTTCCTCATGCAGTCCTCATTTCATCTTTATCATCTGTTGCACCTTCCTCACATACACCTGGGCTAAGTGTCAAGTGTGGGAACCACTGGCTTGTCCTGACACAGGAATGCAGCCATTGTGGGGGGCTTTGCTCTTGAGGTCAGCCTGCACACAGATCTGCTTGTTTTTGCTGCATGGAAGCACTCGATGCCGTGGGGCTTACATGGGATCGTTCAGAAGAAGGAGGGTCTCCCCGGCCCCACCATTTCACTTCCTGTCTTTCAAGTAGAGAGGTTTGTGTTGGAGGTACCCTCGGGTAAGAAGATGAGCAGTCACTCGGAAAAGGTCTACCTCCTTTTCTGCTCTCCACTCACTATCCTTTAGTAGGACTAGATTGCCTTGGAATGTAATTTGGCTCCATTTCCTCAGAAAGATGGAAATCACGGACTATGACAGGAGAAGCTGGGAGATCTTGGGTCTAGTCCCAGTTCTGCCTACCTTGCAGTGATTCCTGGGTTATACCACTTCTCCAAGCATCAGTTTTCTCATCTGCACAATGAGAAAGAGCTGGATGATGTCTTGGCTTCCTTGGAGCTCCCCCTTCTGTGAGAAGGACTTGCTAGATTTGCTGAATGGTGAGGCAGTCTCTCCCAGCTCTGGGTGGTCCTCAACAGGCGTGTCCTCTCTCCTGCAGGCATCTTGGCCATCCTCATCCCCCGCCTGGACCTGGTCATCTCCCTGGTGGGTTCCGTGAGCAGCAGTGCCCTGGCCCTCATCATCCCACCCCTCCTGGAGATCACCACCTACTACTCGGAGGGCATGAACCCCATCACCATTGTCAAGGACGCCCTGATCAGCATCCTGGGTTTCGTGGGCTTTATGGTAGGGACGTCTCTGACCCTGTCCGAGCTGATCCAGCCAAGCAGCACTCCCATCTTTGTCAACTCCACCAGTGCCTTTGTATAGCAAGCTGGGTGCGTCCTGCACTGGCCCACTCCACCCTGTGTGTTCCCCCAGCGCCTGGCCCCAGAGCCTCAGGTAGGGTGCAGGCTCTGGGGAAAGGCAAGGTCGCTGTCTGGGAATCCCTACTTGGCTCCTGGGTACCCTGGGTCAGGTAGGGATGAAAACAGGGTAGGGGGTGGGCAACAGATTCGCTGCTGCGTGGGAGGTACCTCTAGCGGCAGCACCATCTCTGTTCATTTGTACTTAATTTAACCCGGAACTTTTCACGTCTTTTCCCTGATCCCCCCTCCTCCCTTCACTGCCTGCCTTTCTCCTTCTGACCCACCTCTCCAAATTATCCCTGTTGCACAGTTCACTTTATCTAAAAATTTCAGTGTCTCTCACCTCATGTTTTCTCCTTGCCTGGGCCAAGCCTAGATGAAATAATGTGGGCATGCCCCTCTTTATCAAGCCAGGCCCACCTCTTAGCTCTTTCCCAAATATTTTACCTCAGTATTCTCCTGTCTATTCAAGTCTCCGCCCAGTCGTGGAGCCTACCTAGTAGTTGAAAACCAGCCCCAAAGCAGAGGTTTTGGCCTTTACTCTCTCTGGCTTGCCGTGACCCTTGGCAACACCACCTCTTCGGTTTCCTCGCATGGGTCACGATACTGTTATCTTAGTTGCTCGAACTGCTGAAAGATATCAAGTGCTGCCAAAATTGAAAATATTTATATTTTATTTAAAACCAGCTTTTGTTTTTAGATTCTGTCTCTACATCTGGGACTATTTGCAACTTGTTCCTTCCTTAGTAAACTCTCACTCAACTACTCCCTCTGAGAGGAAACTGAGTCCAGGAGGTGTCTACGGAGGCCCTCAGCACCCTTGGCCGAGGACCCCAGAGCTTTTAGTCAGGACCATCGAAGTGCGGACCTCTGTGGGGAGTCACGGACTTTGCCTCCCGTCAACCAACCTGATTTCTTCCTGAGAAGACTGGAAGGAGGACTCAGGAGATGTTTGCCGACACACGAGGCGGAGGGGAAGAATGGCAGTGTGGGGTGGATTTCTCGCCATAGGAGGCTTAGGAAACAGCCGCTTTGTTCATTCAGACCTGTTCCCCCACCTCAGCTCCTGACGGACAGACGGCACGGCATTGTCCAGGAGGACACCCCGACTCTTGCCGTGAACAAGAAGATGAGGCCAGTGTGAAAGGCAGTTCCCAGAGTGTGCAGCAGCTGGTCCGACACTACCTGTGGTGCTCAGTTGTTTACAAGCTCCGGAGGACGGGGCAGGTGGGCAAACACAGTGCCCAGCCCCGAGCTGCCTCCAGGATCTAGACTTCTAACGGAACCACTTGGTTGGGACTTCAGTCTCCTGTGTTCTGAACACTAATCGTGCCCTCGTCCCTCTCCCCCGCCACCCCGCATGCCTCCCTGGGTATCAGAACAGAGGCAGCGTCAGGGCTGACTCACCTCAAGGTCAACCTTCAGGTTTGGGGACAAACTGCAGAGGAAGCTGGGAAATGTCCATTGCGCTGTCAGCTGCCTCTTCTTCCCTCTTGGTGTGAGAGGTATCACAGAAGGCTGTTCACTGAATCTCCGTCTCTTGAGTTGTGTATGTGTGTGTGTGTACACACACGCTTCTGTGTAGGTAACAGGGTCATGCTGTCCTCCACCCCTGCCAGCCTCTTACCTGAAAGTGGGGAGAGCAGCACTACTTTATCAGGGGTTTACTTTTTGTGTTTCACCAAAGCTCCTGGGGGCCGGGCCCCACCCTCACAGCCCCAGATTTTTCCTTTCTCTTCTGTTCCAAAGCCAGACTCTCTCATTCAGTGACTCCTGACCTACCTAATCATTTGTTCACTTAGGACGATGCAGTCAGTGGTGATCTGGTCTCCCTTAGGAAAGTGAACACTTTCCCCCGTTCTTTCGACTCTTTGGTGGTCACTCACAGGTGCTCACGTGACCAGGGTTCTAGCTGGAGGTGGCAATGGCCCTGCCCTCTGGAGCCTCAAGCTTTCTAAGGAACTTCTGGTTACCAAAGTGTAACTTCAAGAACCATCAGCTCCCGTTTGCAAGCCCAGGCTCCAGCAGTCTTTCCAGAGTGGTCCTGAGTATTGTTTCCAGCGAGAAGGCGCAGGCCAGTATTAGGGGCTCAGAGGTGTGTCCCACCCACAGCTTCCACGGTGGAGGCTTCTGTGTGCTCAGGGCGCTGCTAGAGGCAGTCCTGTCCAGGCGGCTCTTGAGACCCAGCCTGGGATGCTGGGACGTGATGACTGGATGGCATGATCCTGAGGTCTTCTGGCCCCAGGTCTTTTGCTTCAGGGCCCCTATCCAGGGAACCTGGTGTGCAGGAGAGACTGCTGCAGCCTTGGGGCTTCAGGAAGCTAGTTTGGCCTGGCCTTGGCCCTATTTGATTGTTTCCTGTGATTTTTCTCCTCTGGCAGCCTGATCACATGGCTGCTTCAGGAGACCCAGGCAAGGCGGATGCCATGGAGACCTTCCCACTTGTGCAGTTGCACAGCAATCAGGTGTCGAGTAAAGGGTTAGCCAGACAGTTGTAGTGGAGGAAGCCCATCCTTTTACAGAAGCAGCCGGTGAGCCCAGGTCCGGGAAGCTTACTCCTCCGCTGCCCACGGGGCTTCTCAGTGAGGGCTCCCTCCCTGCTTCCTTCCCAGCCTCTCCCTGGGCCCTGCTTTAGTCTCTGGTGAAGAAGCCCCAGCATAAGTAGGAGACCAGTCAGGGAGCAAAAGCAAAGGTTTGCGGGGATGTGAGGCCGCATCTTCCTTACCAAAGGTAAACGATAGGGCTTTCTGGCCCAGTGCTGTTCCACTCTGTATCCTTCTCCAGTCTCCCCAGGGCGGCCCCAGGTTCCATCAGCCCAGAGGTAGCTTCTCAGAGCCCCTTGTTCCCTCCTGCAGACGCCACTATCAGGAGCAGATTTCCAACTCCCTGCAGGCAGTATACCTCTCCTTAAATGCAGGTTCTTGCTGGGAACAGCATGACCTGGCATCCTCTAGTCACTTTTTCTAGAAGTTGTACCATTCACAAGTGGCATTATTTATATTTATGTTGTGCTGCTAAGAGCCCTTCATGTGCACAGACCCTGGCCAGACGATGTGACTGTGTGGTGTGTCTTAGCCTAGAACCTGCAGCTTAACACCCTTCTCTGTCACTCACCTCTCCAGTCAGATTCACTGGCTGATAATGCTCACCGTTTACCCTCTACCCCCACGAAAGGCAAACTTTGCAGTTTGCAAAGTTGTCTTAAAGTGATGATCTCCAAACAGGTATGTTAGGAAAATCTTTTCCCCCTCCTTGTTCTCCTGCCTGGCTTTTTTTCTCAAATCTCTCCCTTTCTAAATTGTAGAACATCATCTCTGTTTAACACTACATGTTCACCTCATGTTTTTTGGAAGTGCAGAATCTCAATTTATGTTTGTTTACAGCTCTCTCTATTCACTCCTCACTGCAAGGGAGTCTGTATCAGTTTGTTTTATTTCAGGACTAATTGGATGTTCAGGTGAGCCCTGGCATCTACCTAGCTCAGAACACAAAGCTGCTGCTTCTTGGTGGAAATAAAATTAAAAAGGCTTGACTTGATGTACAGGAGTTGGCTCCAAGTCTGCCTTAGAATTTAATTTTCCAAGGTACGTTACGCATCTCTAAGACCATTAAGAGGAAAGGAAAGAGTACGGTTTGTATTGAAATCATGGTTAATACTTTTAGACAGTCCTGCTAGTTGCAAGGCTGTTTACGCTTACAGCATCAGCCTGTGACATTTCTTCCGTGTCCTTTGTACCCACGGGTCTTTCCCTGGCCAGGGGACATAAAATGGTGCTGAGCTGAGGTTACCAGAGTCGCGGTGGGGAGTAATTCTGAAGGTGCCTGCTGTCAGCCATGTTCTTTAGTTTCAATCAAGGTGATGCTGTGGAAGTGGTTTTGTTTTACTGAACAATAAAATTATGTGACTCTGTTGTAAACCATGTCAGTGAATGTGTGAATAAGAGGAATATGAAAAACTGCCATCCAGCAGGTCTTGATAACTAGACAGTCCTGTGTATGTTATGTGCCTGTGTGGATGTGTGTGTTCTGAATGGTACATGTAGAAATGTGGATCATGCAGGAACTCATGGAAGATTTTGTTTCGAGTTCTGCACATGGATCATGTGTTAAACTTTTCCTTAATAAATGAACTTTATTTTTTATTTTTGAGAGCTTGGAGTCTGTGTCTTTGTTTTCTCTCTCTCTCTCTCTTTTTTTTCCCCCCGATCACTCAGATCCCTTTACCGGATCTTAGGTCAAAATGTTTCTTGGTTTATGTCACAGAACTCATCCAGGGGAGTAGTGTGAACAGTAGACCCACCTGTGGATGGAGAGTCCCTGAGAAAGGGCAGATAGTTACTTTTCTGTTAGACAGTCCTGCTCTAAGTCTACTCCTGCTTCTCTTGAAAGCTTGAGTAGGAATTCTTAGCTCCCTCTGTGCATGGCAGAGGACCACCCAGGACAGATGTGATAGTTTTCAGTGTCAAGGTGGTTGGGCGATTGTATTGAAAACCCAGTTATTCAATTAAACACTAACCTAGGTGTTGCCGTTAAGGCATTTTGTAGTTGTGGTTAATGTCCACAATCAGTTGCTTTTAAATAAAAAGATAATCCCCAAAATGTGGGTGGGCTTCATCCAATCAGCTGAAGGGCCCCAAGAGTGTATTGGAGGTGGTTTCACTGAGAAAGAAAAAATTCTGCCTCAAGACTGCAGCATTGACTCCTGCCCAAGACTTTCCAGCTACCAGCTGGCCATGTAAATTGTGAACTTGCCAGCCCGCACAATCACACAAGTTCTTGAAATGCCTGTGTGTGTCTCTGTCTCCTCCTCTCTCCGCCCCCCACCACCTCCCATATGTTTTTATGTGTGTATATCTCCATCTTACTTGTCCTGCTTCTCTGAAGAACCCTGTCTGATACAAGAGGTAATACTTGTATTACCCCCACCTTTCTTGAAGTGACGAGATAGATGTCAGGACATGGAAGAGATGATTCCCCTTCCTTTTTTGTCACATTGAAGAGGAAAAGCAAGGCCATTCAAGCTGCCCCTGAGATGATTTGAAAACTAATTTTCGTTGGCTACTAGATTAGACTTCTCTAAAAGCAGAGCTCTCAAGGAGCACTGTTGAGGCACAACACTTACAGAGGAACATGGGGAAAAATGACTGTTTTTTGTGATCAGTGCTATTACTGGAACTGAGGGGCTCAAAGGTGACTGTTCCAGGACAGCGGCCACAAGGGGCAGAGTTGGGATGCTTATGCAAGCCTTGCGGTTGCGGAACCCAAGCTCTTCCTGAGGCGCTGGCTGCCTCGCCCTCCTTGTTGCAGCCTCAGGTGGGAGGGCCACCCTTAGGGACCGTTGAGAGGGTTAGAGAGAATGCTATACGGTACCTGGCACGAGGGGCTCATGAAACATTTTATGAAGTATTAGCTGAATTGAAGAAAACCAAGATTTGGAGAGAAGCAGTTTTACTTGTAGTTTTGGTTCTGTGTTCATTCATTATAGTCTTGTCTTGCTCAATGGCTTCAGGCAGAGCATTCAGCCCTTCTTAGACTGTTCACCTCATGTTTTTATTCTTGCTCATATCCATACATAGTGGCCATAATCCCTCCTTCTAGGTAACCAAGGCCCTCAAGGTCAGCCCACTGCACTCTCACAGGCATAAGCTGAGTGACAGGAACTGGATTTGGACCCTAGATCTAGCTAGGGCTTTTTGCTAAGTAAGTTGGTTTCCTCACACCCAGCCCATTGCAGATGTGTGCCAAGAAACTGTGTGTGTCTTCAGCCAGTACCCTTTACTAGATCCTTGGCCACTGGTATCCTCCCAACTTTGGGAGAGTAAATAGGGATACAATTTACATATGATAAAAGTCACCTGTTTTTTTTTTTTTGAACTACACAACTTGATGAGCTTGGGCAAATGCATACAGTCATCTGACCACCATTTCAGTGAAGATACAGAATGTTGACTTTACCCCTACAGGTCCCTTGTGTCCCTCTGCTATCAGTCCCATCCCCACGCCACTTGCCCTTGGGAACAACTCATTTAACTTTTCTGTCTCTAGTTTTGCCTTTTCTAGAATGTCATGTATATGGAACGTTAAGTGTTGTCCCTTCTGTCTGGCTTCTTTCACTTTGTATAACGCTTTTTATACTTAACGTTGTGACATGTGTCAGGAGTTTGTTTTTATTTCAGAATGATACTCTGTTGTGTGGCTGAACCATAGTTTGTTTATTCATTCTCCAGTTGTTGGACATTAGGGTTGCTTCCAGTTTTGGGTGTTCTGAATAAAGCTGTTACGAATATTCATGCACAGATCCTTGTGTGGACATATGTATTTATTCAGTTCAGTTCAGTCGCACAGTCATGTCCGACTCTTTGCGACTCCATGAACCGAAGCACGCCAGGCCTCCCAGTCTATCGCCAACTCCTGGAGTTTACCCAAACTCATGTCCATTGAGTCGGTGATGCCATCCAACTATCTCATGCTCTGTCGTCCCCTTCTCCTCATGCCCTCAATCTTTCCCATCATCAGGGTCTTTTCCAAGAGTCAGCTTTTTGCATCAGGTGGCCAAAGCATTAGAGTTTCAGCTTCAGCATCAGTCCTTGCAATGAACACCCAGGACCGACCTCCTTTAGGATGGACTGGTTGGATCTCTTTGCAGTCCAAGGGACTCTCAAGAGTCTTCTCCAACACCACAGTTCTAAAGCATCAGTTCTTCTGCGCTCAGCTTTCCTTATAGTCCAACTCTCACATCCATCCATGACTACTGGAAAAACCATAGCCTTGACTAGATGGACCTTTGTTGACAAAGTAGTGTCTCTGCTTTTTAATATGCTGTCTAGGTTGGTCATAACTTTCCTTCCAAGGAGTAAGCGTCTTTTAATTTCGTGCCTGCAATCACCATCTGCAGTGACTTTGGATCCTGAAAAAATAAAGTCAGCCACTGTTTCCATTGTTTCCCCATCTGTTTGCCATGAAGTGATGGGACCAGATGCCATGATCTTAGTTTTCTAAATGTTGAGCTTTAAGCCAACTTTTTCACTCTCCTCTTTCACTTTCATCAGGAGGCTCTTTAGTTCTTCTTCACTTTCTGCCATAAGGGTGGGGTTATCTGCATATCTGAGGTTATTGATTTTTCTCCCTGCAATCTTGATTCCAGCTTGTGCTTCTTCTAGCCCAGCATTTCTCATGATGTACTCTTCATAAAAGTTAAATAAGCAGGCTGACAATATACAGCCTTGACATACTCCTTTTCCTATTTGTGTTTATAACTCTTTGGTAAAAACCTTGGAGTGTAATTGTGAGGTTGTATGATTCAGTGTATACCAATTTTATAAGAAACTGGAAATTTGTTTTCCAAAGTGGCTATACCATTTTGGATTCTTACCAACAATTTATGGAAGTTCCATTTGCTCCGCATTCCTCCCAATACTTCATATTGTGGTTTTTTTCAGTTTTACCCGTCTTAATGGCTGTGTAGTGGTACCTTATTGTGATTTTAATTTGCATTTGCCTAACCACTACTGATGTTGTGCATCTTTTTCTGGGTCTTTTTGCTATTGGTCTTTTTTTTTTTTTTTTTAATTAAAACTTTTTATTCATAAACAACATGATTATCTATGTGGAAATGCAAAATGCAGAAATACGGAATAAAATTTACCATTAGAGACAATTAGCACATTCACAGTGTTGTGCAGCTATTACCACTACCTAATTCCAGAATATTTTTATAACCCCAAATGGCAACCATATACACTTTAAACACTTTCTATCCCATCCCTGCGTGCTGTTTTAAAATGTACATGGATCAGAATGGCTGCTATCACAAAGTCTACAAACAAGAAATGCTGGAGAGGGTGCAGAGAAAGGGGAACCCTCTTACACTGTTGGTGGGAATGCAAATTAGTACAGTCACTATGGAGAACAGTGTGGAGATTCCTTAAAAAACCGGAAATAGAACTGCCATGCCACCCAGCAATCCCACTGCTGGGCATACACACTGAGGAAACCAGAATTGAAAGAGATATGTGTACCCCAATGTTCATTGCTGCACTGTTTACAGTAGCCAGGACATGGAAGCAACCTAGATGTCCATCAGCAGACAAATGGATAAGAAAGTTGTACATACACAATGGAATATTACTCAGCTATTAAAAAGAATGCATTTGAATCAGTTCTAATGAAGTGGATGAAACTGGAGCCTATTATACAGAGTGAAGTAAGTCAGAAAAACACCAATACAGTATATTAATGCATATATGTGGAATTTACAAAGATGCTAACGATGACCCTATATGTGAGACAGTAAGAGACGCAGAGATAACACACTTTTGGACTCTATGGGAGAAGGTGAGGGTGGGATGATTTGAGAGAACAGCACTGAAACATGTATATTACTGTATGTGAAATAGATTGCCAGTCTAGGTTTGTTGCATGAAACAGGGCACTCAGGGCCGGTGCACTAGGACGACCCTGAGGGATGGGATGGGGAGGGAGGTGGGAGGGGCGTTCAGGGTGGGGGATACATGTGCACCCATGGCCAATTCATGTCAATGTATGGCAAAAACCACTACAATATTGTAAAGTAATTAGCCTCCAATTAAATAAATTAAAAAAATTAAAATGTACATGGGATTTGTTTTGCTTAGATATGGTAAGGTACACCCTAACAGGACTGTCATGAAGGATGGTTTTTAAATTTTGTTTATTTTTTGGCTGCATGTCATGTGGGACTTTAGTTTCCTGACCAGGGATCAAACTTATGCCCCCTGCATTGTAAGTGCAGAGTCTTAACCACTGGACCACCAGGAAAGTTTCAGGATGAAGTTTTTATACTAGCAGATCCATAGAAACAGGAGGCAGAGCCACCTAGAAAAGTGACAGGGGTGATTGGGAGGCAGAAGAAGAGAAACAGAAGCGTGGGTGGGGGCCTTTATGGCGATTTTTGTGGGAAAGGCAAGGCAGGGCAAGATTAGCAAGCTGAGCAAACTTGAGGTTAGATAGGTAAACACTTTGAGCAGCCTGGGCTGTAGAGGTGGTCCCTAGTTGTCCATAACTGGTCCTGGAGTGATTTAGGGTGGGGACTGTGTTCCATACTGATAAGATGAGTTGGGTTGGGAATTGCACTCTGGATTGGTTGATTTGCATATCAAAGGGATGTCCTCAGGCAGGCTGTTTGCTGTCTCCAGAAATCAGGTGACTCTGAGAGGGGCAATTCCTCTCTGGGTCCACAAAGGCCCCAAGAAGTCAAAGCATCATAAAGTGCAGAGAAAAGAAAATGTGATTAAAACACTCCCTCCTCCTACCCCTGGCAACTACTAATCTGCTTTCTGTCTCTATGGGACTTTCCTATTCTGGATACTTTATATAAATGGAACCATACGTGACCTTTCTGGCTTCTTTCATTTTATATAAGGCTGTCAAGATCCATCCATGTTGTAGTGTACATTAGTAGTTCATTCCCTAGCAGCAGTCACAAAACTGCTTTCTGTTCCTTGGTTTCATTACTTGATGTAACCAGCATCTTCATCATCTCCTCTTCTCCTCCTTGACCTTCCTCTTCATCGAGTTGACCATTTTCCTTCTTTTCTTGGTTCCCTGATTCCTTAGTTCCCTGGTTCCCTGGTCTATCTTCTTTAATGAAGTATTTATTCAAATAATTTTCTTCTTTAAAAATTTGGTCTTTAGAGACTTCCCTGGTAGTCCAGTGGCTAAGACTTCGAGCTCCCAATGCAGGGGGCCCAGATTTGATCCCTGGTCAGGGAACTAGATCCCACATGCTACAATTAAGCGTTTGCATGCCACAACTAAGGCTCAGCACAGTCAAATAAATAAATAAAAGTAAATTTAAAAACTATTTTTAGAAATTTGGTCTTTAAAAAGATTAAACTTTTTATTTTGAAGTGATTATAGGTTCACAGAAAGTACAAAGAAATATATAGGGGAATCCAGTGCACCCTTCACCCAATCTCTCCCATGTTGACAGCTTGCATAACTACAGTGTTGTAGCCACGCATTCTGGGAAACAAACTCGCTCAGAAGGACAATGCAGGTGGTGGAGTGCAGTTCATTACACCATCGGGCCCAAGGCAGAGTCTCCTCTTAGCCAAGGACCCCGACCAGTTTTTGTGAAAACCTTATATACCCTAAGTGTTCATGCACAACCCCACCTCCCCAAATTCCCTGAAACTAGTCTGAACAAAGGAAAAAGAAAGATACAATCAAAGTCAACCCGTGATTCATATGCCTTAAACCTAGGTAGTTAACAGTGGACAATTATCAATAGGCTTGTGGTCATTCCACAATAAGCATAAGAGAATGTATGATTCTATTCGGTCACACAGATAATTAGGGTATTCTTTTAGGCGATGGAGAGCCCTGGGGCTCTTCCTTCCGGGGGCCTGGTTTTCCAGTTGGTATGTGGTTCCCATAGATACTGGGCATAGAGCTCAAAGTCCACAGTCCGGCCCAAGGTGGAGTCCTGCTTTCAAGATAGAGCCTGTTCTGTTTCCTCCTTCAATAGTACATTATCACAACCAGTTGACAAGTTGACATTGACACAATCCATAGAGCTCATTCTTGTTTCTCCATTTATAATGCACTCATTTGTGTGTGTGTGCATGCTTGTGTGTGTGTGTGTGTGTGGCTAAACAACTTTAGTCATGTGTGGCTTCTTCCACCATGGTCACGGTGCTTAACTGTACCTTTACCACAAGACCCCTTCATGCTACCCTTTTGTTAGGTAGTTAGAATAGGAAACAGGGGTCCAAAATGGCGGTGGCTAAAAGACAAGGAAGGGAAAAGCCCGTGAAAATAGAACAAAGGAAGGTCAAAGAAAGGTCCAAGGACCAGATTGAGGACCTCAGTTAGAACAAACAGCACTCCTGGCTAGTCTGGTTTACATAGGGCAGGCCCGGGGGAGGAGGGGGAAAACATATAAAAAGAGGAGCCAAAGGGCTCTCTCTCCCCCCACCCTGCACGCTCCCCCGCTCTCCTCTTTGCATCTTTGGGTCGGCATGCCTTCACGCCTTGAGGATGGATTCTCCTGCTATTTTCTAAATAAAATAGAGCTGTAACATGGAGCTTGTCTGAGAGCTATAACACAGTCTGTCCAAGACCCGAGAGCTGTGACGCACCGAGGGCTTTAATGTCCGTCACTCCAAATCTTTGTTATGACGAGACAGAACCGAGGAGCATACAGTCGCCTGACATCTATGGTGCCGTGACTCGGATTTAACCTGGCTGAAACAACCTTGGCGAGGCCCCTGCAAGGAGAAGGCCAAGAACAGCAGGAGCCCAACTCAGTGAAAGCTCCTGCGGTAGAAGCAGAACGCAAAGAAAACCCAGTGTTAGGGAAGTGACAAGAGGCCCGTCGTGCTGGAAACTGGGACACCAAAAAACGAACTCAGCAGAAAGCTCATGCAGCTCAGTCTCAGATTCCAGAAGACCTCTGGTTAAGGTAGGAGGTCCTTGCTCCTATGGCTGGAGGGACATATGCCTAATGAAGTCTTAATTTCTTTACAATCTCGTTTCTTGTTTCCTTGAACTCCCCCGCGAACAGGCGGGTGGCAGTGGCGCAATTGAGGAACTCTGGAGAGGCTACTCTTTGATATGTCCCAAAGGCACTATCTGCTGAGCCCCAGTAGCTGTTACCCAAGCCAGTGGGGGTTCTTCTGTCCTTAATCTTCTCTGTGCCAAGGATCAGGCCAATGAAACTGTGAGCACAGGTCAGGTATTTAGCAGATTTTCCGGCAGGCCATGAAGGGGATCCCTTGGCACGTTCTTCCCACTGCTTTTTCCTCCTTTCCTTCAGCTCTCTCTCAGGACTCGAGCCTGGCCAAAAGCCAGGATGCTTGGCTTCAGGACCTAATGAAGCTCAGGCTCTGATGTCTCATTGGAAAAATTCAGTGAGAGACAAAGTGATAAGTAAGAGGTGGATTTGTTAGGATTCAGAGAGAAGTGCACTCTTCAGGGTATGGGCCATTGCCGAGGGCAAGGGCTCGGGCCATGGAGTTTAGCCTGGCTGGGTTTTGCTATCGGGGTGAATTCATATGCTGATGGGGGGAGGATCATCCCGACCATTGGGGAACCACCCACTCCTCCAGCTTTTGACAGTGCCTTAGAGCTGTCCTGACACCTCTGGGTGTGTCTGTTGGCTTACAGATTGAGGATTAAGGTTTACTTGAATTTGACTTGTCATCTTGGACCCAGTTGATTTTAATCGGTTTACGTTATGCCCTTGTGCTATGTCATCCTTTCAAAGGTTGTGCAGTGCCCCCTTCCCTCCTGTTTCATGCTCCTTTCCTCAGCTCCGTCCAGGCTCACAGTGTTTCCTCTACAATCTTCTGGAGGGACAACCTGAAAATAGATGGCCCTTGGGAGGGAAATACTGTATGATATCCAATCCCTCTAGATATTCAGGCCTTCATCTTCCATGTTTCCTACAACATGCACAACATCAGCATCTCCCAGTGAACTCGCTAGGTTGGGCGACAGGCACACAATGCTTGCTTGAAGTCCATCAGCTGGCATCCCTTCAAAGGCAATTGGGCTTCCAGGGATAATGTTTGCCACTTTGGGAGTTAGCCCTGCAGGCCATTTGGGCCCAAACCCTTACCACCCTTCTCCTAAAGTTACAAACGTATCCCTGGATCAAATCTCCACTCCAATTTTATGGAACATTTGGTCTGTTGCCTCTAAACAAATTTGTTCTTAAGCCAATTACTAACTCCTACAATCAGGACCCTGCCCCCTTGTTGGCAACATTGCTCCACCCAGCCTATTATTAAAATACCTTAATGTCCCTAACAGGGCCAGATAACCCACTCCTTTGTCACTACTTCTGTTATTACCTAAAGTGGGTCTATGACAATGAAATGTTTACCATTGGAGACACCCTAACCTGCTCTTGTGGAGGACTAGGGGAAGAAATCAGTGACTTACAATCCCTTAGAGCAGTAAGAGGATAAGGCTTATGACTGTTTTACTGTTTCCCAGCCTCAGGGCACAGGCTTGGATTGCTTTACATCATATCTATTCCCATCCACAGTGAACAAACCAGCAATGAGTTAAGATTACAAACCCTTAATCCTACCCAGCACTGGTCATGCTGGAGACCTTGGGGATGCCGAACTCCATTCCGGGTGTCCCAGGAGGTCAACCTGCCTTGACCTGCCTAGGGATCTGGTCCTCGAAAGGTTGTCACACCTCAACCTGCTCGGGGATCCGCCAGTCCAGGGGTCCCAGGAGGCTGTCATGCCTCAACCTGCCCGGGGATTCGATCTTCAGGAGGATGTCATGCCTCAGCCTGCCTGGGGATCTGCACCCTGACCTGAGGATGCCTGGCTCTCAGGTTGCAACAGTACTGGGTAGGATAAACTTCAGAAAGACTCACCCCTAAGGAAGTCCACCCATGAAAATTGAAGGAGGCCTATTAGTTTTTTTCTTTTTCTTTTCGTCCCTGTCATGACTGTCTTTCAGATGGGAAATAACCAATCCACTTCCCAGCAGACGCCCTTGAGATGCGTCCTTGATAACTGGAAGCTGTTCGATCCTCTAACTCTAAGGAAAAGTCACTTAAAATTCTTTTGTGCCACTGTGTGGCCACAGTATCCACTGGGGGATGAGGGACACTGGCCTGAGGATGGGAGTTTAAATTACAATACCATCCTGCAACTAGAATTATTCTGCAAAAGACAAGGGAAATGGACAGAGATCCCCTATGTCCAAATTTTCTTTCTACTAAGAGATATGACCTGTCTCTTGAGAAACCTGTATGCAGGTTGGGAAGCAACAGTTAGAACTGGACATGGAACAACAGACTGGTTCCAAATAGGAAAAGGAGTACGTCAAGGCTGTATATTGTCACCCTGCTTATTTAACTTATATGCAGAGCACATCACGAGAAACACTGGGCTGGAGGAAGCACAGGCTGGAATCAAGATTGCTGGGAGAAATATCAATAACCTCAGATATGTGGATGACACCACCCTTATGGCAGAAAGTGAAGAAGAACTAAAGAGCCTCTTGATGAAGGTGAAAGAGGAGAGTGAAAAAGTTGGCTTAAAGCTCAACGTTCAGAAAACTAAGATCACGGCCTCTGGTCCCATCAGTTCATGGGAAATAGATGGGGAAACAGTGGAAACAGTGTCAGACTTTATTTTTTTGGGCTCCAGAATCACTGCTGATGGTGATTGCAGCCATGAAATTAAAAGACGCTTACTCCTTGGAAGGAAGGTTATGGCCAACCTAGATAGCATATTTAAAAAGCAGAGACATTACTTTGCCAACAAAAGTCCGTCTAGTCAAGGCTATGGTTTTTCCAGTGGTCATGTATGGATGTGAGAGTTGGACGGTGAAGAAAGCTGAGCGCCAAAGAATTGATGCTTTTGAACTGTGGTGTTGGAGAAGACTCTTGAGAGTCCCTTGGACTGCAAGGAGATCCAATCAATCCATCCTAAAAGAGATCAGTCCTGGGTGTTCATTGAAAGGACTGATGTTGAAGCTGAAATTCCAATACTTTGGCCACCTCACGTGAAGGGTTGACTCATTGGAAAAGACCCTAATGCTGGGTAGGATTGGGGGCGGGAGGAGAAGGGGACAACAGAGGATGAGATGGTTGGATGGGCATCACCGACTCGATGGACATGGGTTTGGGTAGACTCCGGGAGTTGGTGATGGACAGAGAGGCCTGGCGTGCTGCAATTCATGGGGTCGCAGAGTCGGACTCGACTGAGCGACTGAACTGAACTGAAGAGATATGAAGGAACTCTGTCTTAAGTATGGGATTGATGTACACCCTAAAAGCGAGCCTACTAGGTAAATGGTGTTAGGCACAGGCAACCAAGAGAAGGAACACCCCCCCTCACCATAAAGGCTCACCTCCCATGTCCCCAAAGAGACTAGAGCCTCCCACAACTCCCGAGTTGCCTGGTGCTCCTTCCTTGTATCCAAACGTGCCCCCATATCTGGGAGCACCCCCTTCACAAAAGCCAGCTTAAGTATGTCCCTTAGTTGAAACTGGAGGAGAATTCGGACCAACCCGGGTCCATAAGCCCTTCTCCCTCTTAGAACTAAGACAGATCAAACAAGTCCTGGGAAGCTATACAGATGACCCAGGCAAATATATAGATACATTCAAATATATTACCTTGGCCTTTGACTTGACGTGGAAGGACATCATGGTCATATTTAGTCAAACTTTACCTGACTCTGAGCATACTAGGGTCTTCAAGGAAGCCTGAAGATATACAACGGGGCTTCACATGTCAAGTGATAGATACCCAGTAGGGGAAACTGCAGTCCCCTCCTCTGATCCTAATTGGAATTATAATGACCCTGAGCACATCTGGGAAAGGGATCATTTTCTAATCTGTCTGAAGGCAGGACTGAAAGCAGCCCAACAAAAAGTAATCAGCTATGCCTGGGTCTCAGCAGTAACTCAGGAGCCCAATGAGAACCCCATTGCCTTTCTTGAAAGGCTAAAAGAGGCCCTCCAAAAGTTTACCAATTTGGACTTAGACTCTTACGAGGGACAGGTGATTTTAAAGGACAAATTCTTGTCCCAATGTGCATCAGATATGAAAGCTTAAAGGGACGAGATGATTCAATCCCACTGATGTGGGGAACTCCTCAAAAGAAGGCAGAGGCTACACTAAAACAGGCCTTAACTCAGGCACCTGCCTTGATGTTGCCAGACCCAGAAAAAGCATTCCAACTTTATGTCCATGAAAGAGAAGGAATAGCCTTGAGAGTGTTAACTTAAAGGTTGGAATCTGAGCCCCAGACTGTAGCTTACTTATCCAAGAGGCTTGATCCAACCGCCCGAGGCTGGGCCCCTGCCTTCAAAATCTTGCAGCTATTGCAATCATGATAGAAGATGCTTTAAAACTCTCCTTTGGGGACAAACTAACTATCTTTACCAGCCACCAAGTGAAACAACTCCTAAATGGGAGAGGCCATTTATGGATGTCTGATCAAAGAGTCCTCAGATATCAACTAGTGCTGATGGAAAATCCAGGCCTCACTATATCCCCTTGTGAGGTTCTTAACCCAGCTACTCTCCTGCCTTCCCCCGAGGGCTCTCTCCCCTTTCACTCTTGCCTAGAAACCTTGGACCACTGGACAAAACCCCGAGAGGGATTGTTGGAAGATCCCCTGACCAATCCTGAGAAAATCTGGTACACTGATGGAAGCAGCTTTGTCTTGAATGGAAAAAGAAGAGCCGGTATGCAGTAGTCTCCAATTTTGAGACCATAGAGGCTAAGCCTCTGCCACCAGGTCAACAAAGTACAACATGCAGTGCCAGTTCAACAAAGATATAAAACTACAGCCGACCTTGGAAACTATCACTCACCCTTAGATGGACACCGCTATAAGGACTCTGAGGCCTGAGACTAGCGAGAGGGGGAGGCCCAATACCCCTCGCCATCCTAGTTCAGCAGGAAGTAGCCAGAAAGACCTCAACGCCCCTATTCCCAAAGAATTTGGCCTCCCATCTCTTGAGGGGAGAATGTTAGGTAGTTAGAATAGGAAACAGGAGTCCAAAATTGCAGTGGCTAAAAGACAAGGAAGGGAAAAGCCCGCGAAAATAGAACAAAGGAAGGCCCAAGGACTGGAGTGAGGACCTCAGGTAGAACAAACAGCACTCCTGGCTAGCCCAATGTACATAGGGCAGGCCCAGGGGGAGGTAAAAACATATAAAAAGAGGAGCCAGAGGGCTGGCTCTCTCTCTCCCGTGCGCTGGCATGCTCCCCCACTCTCTTCTCTTCGCGTCTTTGGGTCGGCATGCCCTCACGCCTCGAGGATGGATTCTGCTATTTTCTAAATAAAATAGAGCTGTAACATGGAGCTGTAACACTGATTTGTCTGAGAGCTATAACACGGTCTGTCCAAGACCCGAGAGCTGTGACGCGCTGAGGGCTTTAATGTCCGTCACTCCAAATCCTTGTGACGAGACAGAACCGAGGAGCATACTCTCCCCTGACACCTTTATAGACACATCCACATCCTGAACCTTACCAACATCCGCTCACCCCTGGCAATGACTAATCTGTTTGTTCATCATCTCTGTCATTATATTATTTCAAGAATGTTCTATAAGTGTAATTGTATTCTATGTATCCTTGTGAGTTTGACTTCTTTCACTCAGTGTAATTTCCTTGAGGATCATTCAAGTTGGTGCGTGTATGAATCAGTTGTCCCTCTTCACTGTTGAGTAGTGTTCCGTGGTATGGACATACCACAGGTTGTTTATCAATTTACCTATTGAAGGAAATTTGCATAGTTTCCGGGTCTGGCTCTTACAAATAAAGCTGCTGTGAATATCCATGTATAAGTTTCTTTGTGAAAATAAGTTTTTATTTTTCTGGCATGTATGTCTGGAGTGCAATTGCTGGGTTAAATGGAAAGCCTCTTTTTAGTTTTAAAAGAATCTTCCAAACCAGTTTATAGATTGACTGTACCATGTTACCTTTCCATCAGCAGTATATGAATGATCCAGTTTTTTTTGTTTTGTTTTTTTTCATCTTTGCCAGCATTTGGTGATGTTGTTATTTTCTATTTTAGCCATTTATCAGATCTTGTAAATGTTTTGTTAGATTTTACCTAAGTATTTAATTTTCTTTGGAGCAGTGGTAAGTGGTATTGTGTTTTTATTCCAGTTTCCACATATACATCTGTATTATATAAAAATGAAATTCATTTATGAGTATTAATCATGTCTTGTGATGTTTTTGCACTTACTTTGTAGTTCTATGAGTTTTTGGTAAGATTCTTGGGATTTTCTATGCAGATGTTCATGTTGTCTGCAAATAGTAGTTGTACTTCTTTTCCAATCTGTATACCTTTTTTTTTTTTTTTGGTCTTACTGCACTGGCCAGAACTTTCAGTGCATGCATGCTAAGTCGCTTCAGTTGTGTCTGACTCTTTCTGACCCCATGGACTGTAGCCTGCCAGGCTCCTCTGTCCATGGGGATCCTTCAGGCAAGAACACTGGAGTAGGTTGCCATGCCCTCTTCCAGGAGATCTTTCCAACCCAGGGATCAAACCCACGTCTCCTGTACTGACAGGAGGGTTCTTTACCACTAGTGCCACTTGAGAAGCCCCTATATTAGAAAAGAGTGGTCCCAGTGAACATTCTAACCTTTTTCCTGATCTTACAGGGAAAGCTTTCAGTCTTTCACCTTTACATATGATGCCAACTGTAGAATTTTATAGAAGTTCCCCTGTATTCCTGTACTGAGAGATTTTCTTGAAATCATGAATGGCTTAATTTTATTGAATGCCTTTTCTGCATCAATTGCTATGACATTAAAATTTTTCTTTTTTGCCTGTTGATATGATGGATTAAAATGGATCATCTTTGAATAGTTAACTAGCCTAGCTTACCTGGAATAAATCCCACTTAGTCATGGTATATGGTATATTATTTTAGGTATACACACACACACACACGTGTACATACATATATGTACACACACGTACATACATATATGTATACACACATGTATGTACACATGTGTGTATATATATTTGGATTGCTTTTTACTCACCCTGATATTGATATTTACTCTGACAAATGTAGAATCCAGAATGGCGCCTTTTTATAAATGAGCAAAACCATGTGCTATAACTACAATTTTTGGCACAAGTGTGCCTTTGCCAGTTCCAGTTGCTATGGTGCTACTCAAAGGCCACATATATTTCCTTAAGACAGAGTTTCTCAGCCTTGATACCATATACGTTTTGGGCTGGATTATTCTTTGCTGTTGAGACTGTCTTGTGCACTGTAGGATTTTTATCAACATCTCTGGTCTACTCACTGGATGCCACCTGCATCTTGCCAGTCATAACAACCCAAAGTGCCTCCAGACATGGTCAAAGTTCTCTGTGTGTTGTTTGTGTGTGTATGTTGAGTGTGAGGGGTTGTTTGAAAATCACCACCCTCTCAAGAACCGCTGCCTTAATATACTTAATATACTACCCCTAACTGGGGAGATGTCCTTGTATCTTGGCTGTGAAATAAAGATGTGTGATCATGGATACTACAATAGGATCTGCCTTTTTAATAGCAATGATAACATATCTAACATCTTCTAAGCATTTACTGTGCCAGCCATGCTAAACACTTGACCTATATTCTGTCCTCAGACTCAGAGAGGTAAGGTGCTGCTAATATCCCTGCTTTTCAAACTGAAGCATAACAGGTTAAATGACTTGCCCAATATAACACATTTTCTATTATTATTATTATTTTAATTTTTTAAATTATGGAAGTATGATAATACAATTGCAGGAGACTTGAAAAATCCAAAATTATCATTTTTGGCCACTCCACACGGTATGGAGGATCTTAGTTCCCCGGCCAGGGATCACACCCACGTCCCTGCAGTGGGAGCGTGGAGTCCTAACCACTGGACCACCAGGGAAGTCCCTAAGATCTCAGGTTTTCTAAATGGTGGAGCCAGCTCTGTCTGACTCTAGACCTCATGTCTTTGGCGCTTGGATCCACTGCCCTGCCACCTGATTCTGTCACTCTTCCGCTCACATCCCTCAGTGGACACGCTGTGTCTCCAGACCCCTGTCTGCGCACCTAACTCCTCCCACGTTCCCACCCCAGGCTGTTAGCCCCGCCCTGTGCTCCACTGTCCCTCCACCCACACCCGTCAGAACTCCCCCCACTGCTGAAATATTTTAAACCTTCAGGCCTTCCCTTTGGGCTGTTCTCTTAGCCCAGCCGGTCCTTCTCCCTGTGCTCAATCTGAAGCTCCCCTTTAATACCCAGTTGCGATGGCTGCTGCTCTCTAGAACAGGGGTCCCCTGCCCCTGTTGTACGTACGGGTCTGTGGCCTGTTAGGAACTGGTGAGTGGTGGGTAAAACTGAAACCAATCCCCCCGCCATTCCATGGAAAAATTGTCTTCTATGAAACTGATCCCTGGTGACAAAAATGTTGGGGGTCATTGCTCTAGAATCTTCCCTGGCCACTTCTGTCAAAATTTATGGTTTCCTTCTCAGTGATGCTGTACCACTGCTCCTCTGATTAGTCTCCTCACTGCAGATGCTAGAGATGTAGCTACATGGCCACTTCCCCACATCATGAGTTGCTTGCTGTCTTTATCAGATCAGGCTGAGTGCCAGTCTGTAGGGCTCCTAAATTCAATGTCGTCTCCTTCAGGAGAGAATAGTGTCCTGGCCTGTGAGGAGTTGACATCATGCTATTTATTTTGAGTTTTGTATCTGTCTAACTAAGCATTTTCCTTGGTTGGACCCTGTACGTTTGTTGAGGAATTGTGAGAAAATTCTAAAGGCTTACATTCCATGTGCGTGCTGTGTGCTCAGTCACACAGGACTCTTTGTGCCCCCATGGACTGTGGCCCGCCAATTTCCTCTGTCCGTGGGATTTCCCAGGCAAGAATACTAGAGTAGGTTGCATTTCCTTCTCCAGGGGATCTTCCTGACCCAGGGATCGAACCTGCATCTCCTGTCTCTTGCATTGCAGGAGAATTCTTTACCCACTGAGCCATCAGGGAAGAATTCCATAGCCCTGTCCTTGAGAATGTTCCTGCTCTTCAGTTAGTGTCACAGCCTGTGCTCCTCCTCAAGGTGGAGCTGCAGAGTCACCGAGGATGCCCAAAGCCTGTCCTCAGTTGCTGCAGCACGGGCTGTTGTTCAGCGCCTGGGCTGAGTGCCCTCACAGGCTGTCGTTTCACCCATTCATGGGGTGACGCCAGGAGGATGGGGCAGCCCTTCTCTGTGGAGCTAGCAGACCCTGGGAAAGTCACTTCATATCTGAAAACTTTACATGCTGCATCTTTTTCTGCTTTATCTTGTAGAATCTCTGTAATCTTCAGTCCACAAAAGGGTAGTCTGGCTCTGTCTGCCCGTCTTTCCCAGACACTCACTTTTTGCTGCTCTTCCCCCAAGACCTCATGTGTGTCCCTCCAAAGCACTGCTCTTATTCCTGGAAGATGCTTCTCCGTGAAGCCTTGAGAAACGCCATGTCATGGTGCAGCAATGCAGGCTGTCCATGCAAGGAGCAGTCTCACAATTCCCTTGCCGTAGGTCCTGGTATCCACCAGGATACCAGCTGCCCTTCCTCCTGGAGCATGGTTCTGAGTCCTCCCCCACCCCTTCCTGGCTGCCCTCCTCTAGCAGTGCCCAAGATTGCTGTGTCGCTCTTAAGGCCCAGCCTCAGAGCTAGATGCAGGATTACGAGGGTGGCCTAAATTGAACCCTGGAGGACTGAGCAGACTCCACGTCCCCAAACACAGACACTCCAGCTGTTAATACCACCTAGAATTATAGTGACATTCTTGGTCTCTAAACTTAATTGTTTCATTGGACTAAGCCCTCTCAGTCCTAGTTGCTCCTGTTCCTTAATCTTCTGATGTCCCGTATTTATGATTAGTTTCAAAAACTCAAATGTAAGGCATAGTTTTGGAGTCAGACATCTCTGGATTGAATCCTGGCCCTAGCACTCATGAACTGGGAGACTCCACTTGAAGTCGCTACCATAAGTTACAAGCCACTTAACTTCTTCTTCTTTTTTTAAATATAAATATTATAAATACTCTTTTGTCTTTACTTTTTAAAATATCTTTATTTATTTATTTGGCTGTGCCAGGCTTTAGTTTCAGCACTCAGGATATTTAGTTGCAGCATGCGAACTCTTGCTTGCAGTGCTCGAGAGCTAGTTCACTGGATAGAACCCAGGTCCCCTGCATTGAGGGGTGTGAAGTCTTAGCCACTGGACCACCAGGGAAGTCCCAAGACACTTAATTTCTGTGTGCTTCTTTTCCTCCATCTATAAAACAGAGATGACAGTATTCACACCATAAGCTTTGTTGTTGTTGTTGTTCAGTCGCTCAGTCATGTCCATCTCTTTGCGACCCCATGGACTGCAGCATGCCAGGCTTCCCTGTCCTTCACCATCTCCCGGAGTTCACTCAGACTCATGTCCATTGAGTTGATGATGCCATCCAACCATCTCATCCTCTGTCACCCCCTTCTCCTCCTGCCTTCAATCTTTCCCAGCTTCAGGGTCTTTACCAATGAGTTGGTTCTTCGCATCAGGTGGCCAGAGTATTGAAGCTTTAGCTTCAGCATCAGTCCTTCCAATGAATATTCAGTGTTGATTTCCTTTAGGATTGGCTGATCTGATCTCCTTGCAGTCTAAGGGACTCTCAAGAATCTTCTCCAGCTCCACAGTTTGAAAGCATCAATTCTTCAGTGCTCAGCCTTCTTTATGATCCCATTTCACATCCGTACATGACTACAGGGAAATTATAGCTTTGACTGGACAGAACTTTGTCGGCAGTGATTCTGCTTTTTAATACACTGTCTAGGTTTGTCAGTAGCTTTTCTTCCAAGGTGCAAGCGTCTTTTAATTTCATGGCTGCAGTCACCATCCACAGTGATTTTGGAGCCCAAGAAAATAAAGCTTATCACACCATGAGCTCGATGAGGATTAAATGAGATAAGACATGCCAAGTGCTTGCACAGCACCTGCCATATAGCAAGTGCCAATAAGAAGAGGTGATGGTGAGGATGATTATGGTGAACTGTGTTTTTACCTGGGTCAAGTCAGGAGACCTGGGTCTCTGCCTTTCTATGCCACTGTCATGCTGTGTCAGACTCAGGACATTTGGAATCAGAACCCCAGCAGCTTGAGGATGGGAGGATTTCCTGAGAAACATTTGGGGCTTCCACAGCTCTATATCTTGAATCCCAGAGAGCCCTCTAGTGGCTGATCTACAAAAGTACAGGCTCAGGAGGACAAAGGGAAGGAGGGACCTGGTGGCGAGAGAGATGGGCTGGGTAGAGAAAGGCTCCACATTTGTGAGACGAGCAGGGGGTTTTCTAGGGAGACTCCCAGTCTGGGGTCAGACGTGAATGTGGTCTCACTACTGTGAAGTGCTACCTGTGGGACTTCAGACCCACTCCTCCTCCTCTGCAGGCCTCAGGGTGAGGAGCATTGGGAATGATAATGAACTAGATCCGTGTTTCCCAGAGGTGATTTAGGGGACCCTGGGCAGTCATTTTGAAAACCAAGATGTTTATGTGTTTTCATGTGGCACTAGAAAAATTAGTAACTTTCACTTCTTTTCATTGATGGATATTATCCTTTTAGAGAAGTGAAATTGCTCAGTTTTGTCCGACTCTTGGCAACCCCATGAACTGTAGCCTGCCAGACTCCTCTGTCTATGGGATTTTCCAGGCAAGAATACTGGAGTGGATTGCCATTTCCTTCCCCAAGGAATCTTCCCAACCTAGGGATCGAACCTGGGTCTCCTGCATTGTAGGTAGACTCCTTACTGGCTGATCCACAAGGCAAGTCCAGAAGTGAAAGTGAAAGCCACTCAGTCATGTCCAACTCTTTGCAACCCCATGGACTGTATATGCCATGGAATTCTCCAGGTCAGAATACTGGAGTGGGTAGCCTTTCCATTCTCCAGGGGATCTTCCCAACCCAGGGATCGAACCCAGGTCTCTCACATTGCAGGTGGATTCTTTACCAGCTGAGCCACAAGGGAAAACCTATCCTTTTAAGGTGAATAAAAATATTTTGTAAAATCTAAATACACTAAAAGAAAAATATTAAGTAAACAATAGAACAGGTGTCATTTTATCAGGATCAAAATCATAAAAGTAAAATCAAAAAGCAACAGAAATTTGAGCTCCACTGGATGGATTCTCTGTGGTTTCCTGCACTGTTCTGATAAGCTAATCCTATCTGCATACTATACCTGGTGTTGTTCCCTAGCATAAGTGTCACCATTTATTGTTTATGCTGCTATCAGCTCTTTGAAATTATCCCTCAGAATAGGGGTATTATTTACTCTTCATTTTACTGACCAGTGAGAGGCCCAGTTACCTGCCTGAGGCCACGTACAGTGTGGCAGAGCTGGTTTGGAACCGAGCCGATTGGACCCCTGAGCCACTGTCTGCTGTGGTACTACCCATGGGCATGCCTTCTCTGCCTACCTGCACTGGGAGCCTGACAGCAGGGACCAGGCCGTGCAGTCTCAGTGAT
Source organism: Okapia johnstoni (assembly GCA_024291935.2). Classification (NCBI taxonomy): domain Eukaryota; kingdom Metazoa; phylum Chordata; class Mammalia; order Artiodactyla; family Giraffidae; genus Okapia; species Okapia johnstoni. The sequence goes on from CM044316.1 coordinate 54,430,500, forward strand.
GGACCAGCAAGGCCTGCAAGGACCAGGTTGCCTGGTGACATTCACATCCAGCTGGGCCTCGAGGTGATCTGTGGAGCTGTGGCCACAGGTGACTCTGGGCATCAGGGGACTGGCCTCCCAAGACCTGTGATATTAAATCCCCTCAGCCTGGCCACTGCGATGTTGTGCCAAGGGTGCCAGCCAGAGGTCAGCAGTCCTGAAGTCTTGTCCTGGGCCTTTCATTCACTCGCTCCTTAGCAGACTTGTCCACTCACTGTGCCCCACTGTATCAGAACTAGAGGTGGTTTTCCAGTGTCCTAGGCCCCACCCCCAGTGGTTCTGATTTTGTATGTGTGGGTGGAACTCTGGGATCTGCAGCTTAGCTGTTTTGCGAGGGAAACATGGTGCTTAGTGACCTCTGGGGTCCCTTCCAACCCCCAGACTCCATGAACCTTAGCTTGGAATGGCCGGTAGATCCTTGTGACCTTCCCCTGACCCAACCCCAAACAGCCTAGGTGACAAAGAAAATAACAGTAAAAAAGGTATTTTATTGTTAAAAAAACAACAACAGATGAGCAATGAAACCAGGCACCTCATCATTCACGCTCACAGTCACCCGCACAGCTGTGAACCACACACACAGACACCCTCTTACCCACACAGCTCCTTCTAGCTGTAAGCAGCAGCCTTGTGGGTAAGAGTCACCATTTCTCTTCCTTTTTACTTTAGTCTCCCTAAACAAGACACATGAAAAAGCAGTGGACCGGAGTGGCAGGGGAAGGAGTGGCCAGGCCACCAGAAGCCTCTGGTCCCTCCTACTCCTGGCTACATACATTCTGCACATGTGTGCTCATGTACTATACATGGATGCCCATGTGTGCAGACATGCGCCCACACTGACCCTCCATGCATAGGGTTGAGTCACTGCAGGTAATACTTGGACTGGCAGGCCTCTGAGACAGAGGGGCAGGAGAGGACCCTCCTGGTGTCTGACTCCCTGCTGCCACCCTTCCCTGCGCAGGAGTTGACTTCCTTGTGTCTAGGGAAGAAAAGTCCCTATGGGGCAGCTCATCCAGACATCAAGGTTGAAAAGTGCCTAAGAATTATTATTTCAAAAATGAAGAATCGTGCCCTTCTTGCCTTTGGCCCAAAGTGCTTGCGAAACTTGGGCTGAAGAGCCCAGAGTTTCATGAGGTCTGAATTCTTTAACAAAGACGGTTCAGGGCTGCACAGATCCTGGCAGGCCCTGGCTGGTAGAAAGTCACATGGCTTAGAAAAGGAGGGACAAGGTGCTTGGAGTTAGATTACAGGAGTGAGACCACCAGGAGACTGAGGCCAAGTGATGCCCCTGGGAACCCTCGTCGGCGAGGTTCCTCATCTTACTTCCGATGCCTGGCAGGCAGGGTGCACAGGTGGCATGTGGTAGCTGCTCACCTGCTGCTCACCTCTCAGCCCCTTGGAGAGCCCCTGTTGCCCTGCAGGGTTTGTGACCTTGGACCTTGTCTCTACAGCAGGTGTGGTGCTTGCCTGTGAGGCACAGGCCCACCATGGCCTGCAGAGCACAGCTGTGGGCAGGTCTAAGAGTGTGCCCATCAGGGTCGGCCCACTAGTTCAGGCTTTGAATCCCTGGGGACCATCAGGGGGGCCTACTGCCTCTTGCCTATCCCCATAGTCAGTTTTTCCTGGGTTTCCAGGGTAACGGCTCTGGGCACCCCCTTTCTGCTGGGGGCCCTGGTGCTGTGTCTGGAGCTCTATCCTCAGCTTCCCTCCATCCTCAAGGACAAGCTGGGGGTCTGCAAGAGCACATTTCAAGATTTGGCAGCTTGGACTGGGTATGGGGGCTTCCCTCCCTCTTTCCCAGCCACACTCAATTCACTCCCCACCAGACGGGGGGAGGTGTTGAGTCCTCAGCCTCCCACCTGCCTCCCTCTGAGGACAGCTAGAACATGACCTCCTCACAGCTCCCATAATCACTCTCCACCATGTCAGAGCCCTCATAGTTCGGGGGGGGCTGGGGCTGGCCCCGGCCTATGGGGTGCCCACCCCCCACCTCGCAGTCAGCGTAAGAGGGCCCGGCCCGGCTGAGGCGCATGCTCACCCCCTTGTAGCCCCCTTCTGCCAGGCAGGGCCCTCCCCCTCCCTGCTGGAACTGCGAGTGGTAGTAGCTGATGGCCGTGTACTCATTGAGACAGGGAGCCGGCAGGTGCTCCCGGGGACTGGGGGGCCGTGGGGGGATCAGATCTTCCAGGTTCTGGTTGCTATAACGGGGTGGGAGGGGTGCTCGCTTGTTTTCCAGCTCAAGTGGGAAGGGGAATCCCCCGTAGAGGCCACTGGGGTCTGGCATCACAGCTGGGTTCTGGTGGCAGTGAGGCGACGGTGGCAGAGGGCCAGGGGTGACTTCGGAGTGGGGATATTCCCAGCGTTCCTTCCTGGAGTAAGTTGGGGGCCAGACCGTGGCTCCGCCTGGGTACACTGAAATGGAACACATGATAGGCTGAGTTTCCCTGGTGAAGGTTCCAGCTGGTCTTAGAGCTAAAGTACATGACTTAGCATTGGCAGAGAGGAGCCAAGGAGTCAGTGGGTATGTGGCCCATCTGTGTGTGTTGTCTCTGGCAACTTAGGTTAATATCTAGAATCCAGTGGGGCCAAGTTAAAAGCCAGAAGTTTAACTCAAAGCCAGCCCATTTTGCAAATCTGTGCCACTGCTTCAAGGGTCAGTGAATAAGGAAAGAATCTGAATGGCTCAACCCAGCCCACTCCCATTCCTGGAGACAACAGCTCCATCAAAATCCTACTGGTGAGTTTTGTCTCCTTAATTGAAGGAAACAAACATGTCTTTTGGACTAGGAGATGTGATGGTGTCTATCATAGGGGGCGATTACATGAAATGTGGCTTGGAAGCTTGGTGATCAGGCCTCCTTGGTCCTACCTCTGTCCCTGGTCCTGAAGAGTTGAGAGAGTTACAAGTCACTGTGTCTATATGGGTCCCAGTTACCCTAATGGCAGACAGTTAATGCCAATAACTGTTGAACTATAAGTAAGTAAGCCCGTAAACATAAAGTACTTTACAAATTCACCTCCTTTTGAGCTAAAGATGAGAGGAGGGTGAAGATCCCTTCTCGGGGTGAGCCAGATCTGGCTCAAGGCTGCTGTACCTCTAGACTGGGTGGTCAGTCAACTGGACAACTGCCTCTCTCTCTCCCTTTCCAGAAAAGTGTAACTACATATGTAAGTGAGTGAAAGTCACTCAGTCGTGTCTGACTCTTTATGACCCCATGGACTATACATTCCATGGAATTCTCCAGGACAGAATACTGGAGTGGGTAGCCTTTCCCTTCTCCAGGCCATCTTCCCAACCCAGGGATCAAACCCAGGTCTCCTGCAGTGCAGGCGGATTCTTTACCAGCTGAGCCATCATGGAAGCCCCAGTAAATATATATAGAAGCTCCCTTTTAACCCCATGGATCTCCCCACCCCCATCCAGGGCCTGAAGGTTTCTGCCATGGACGTCAGTCCTGTGGAGTGACTTGGAATTTAGAGGAGTGCATCACAGTGCAGTGGAAGGAGGCATAGACTCTTGAGTCCAGAGGCCTGGAGTCTGGTCCAGCCCACTAGTGCACCCTGACCTTGACCACATCCCTTCATGGACTGGATGGTGGCTGAAAACCCTCATGTCTCAGATAATGGAGTGTTTCTGTCTACTGCCCTGTTTCATCAATCCCAGAGGCTAACAGCCTGTGGCTATACTGACCCATCTCCTCGCCTGACCATCTCCTCTTAATGATGGTCTCGTTGTCAGGAGGGGAAGAGACCACAGCTGGCGGGAGTCTGGGAGGAACACTGCAGACCATGGGCCGTTGCTTAGAGCTGGGTCCGAAAGTGACGAGTTCGCTTGGAGCCGAGGTCTTGCCTGGCTCCATTTGGTTCAGGTTGTCGCAGGAGCTGGTTCTCAGGGGGTTGAGCTCAATGGCAGGTGTGGCTTGGGTGTCAACACCCACACTCCTGGCCAGGAGATCTGGGTCCTCCATGGCCACGGGCTTGTGCGACTTGCAACGGCGGCAGTAGAAGAGAAGCACCGTGGAGATGACGACGATGACCAGCAGGGCCACTATGATGATCAGAATCTCCTGCTGTCCCCAGTCCCCCTTTGTGATCTCAGGGGTGACGAGGCAGTGTCCTTCTGAGCAGCCCCTGGCCTCCATTTCACACCTGCAGGGACAGAAAAGTAGAGGACCCAGTCACTATATAGGCCTGTCCATGTCCCCTCTTTATTTATTATTTATTTGGCTTTATCGAGTCTTAGTTGCAGCATGCAGGATCTTTCTTGGCGGTTCACGGATTCTCTAGTTGCAGCAGGCGGGCTCTGAAGCACTTGGGCTTAGTAGTTGCAGCCCGCGAGCTTAGTTGCCCTGTGGCATGTGGGATCTTAGTTCCCTGACCGGGTGCTGAGAGAAAGGACTTTAAGATAAACATATGGGGGAATCTTGGACAAGCCCTTTCCTTCTCTGGGCCTCATTTTCACCACCTGTAAAATGGGTAGGTGGACCTTATTATTGGATCTCTTACATACACACTGACAGCAGGGTGGGGAGGGAGTCCCTTGGGAGCGTGTTATAAATAGAATCCCAGGCCTCCTTCCTTGGAGATTCCAATTTAATTGTCCCAGGGATTTTTATTTTTCACAAGTCTCCCTCATGATTTTTAAAGGTTTCCAAGTTGGGAAACCATAAAACCAGTGAATTGCCAGAAGCTTCTTTGTGTCTAGGATTATAGTGGATGATGCTCCTTCCCTGACAACCCCAGGCCAGCGTTATATGAGGCACAGGTAGCTAGTGGTGGGGTCTGAATCCACAGTGGAGCCTGTCCCAAGGGGAATCATTGCCCCCAGGTCACTTTCTGAAAAGTCAGGGGCCAGAGCAAGAGAATAAGAACTTGAGCATTATCAGACTTCAGCAAAGACCAGAAGTGCCTGAGGAGCTGGTATGAAGTAGATTCCTGGGCCCCAGCCTGGCGAGTCCAGTCCACTAGGTTCAGCAGGGGGCTTGGGCAGTCTGTCTTTATAGCGAGCACCTCCCCTCCCAGGGTGTTCTTGATGCAGGTGGTGGGAGGAAGAAGGCCTGACCCCTGGAAAAGAAGGCCAAGAGGCCAGGTTGCTGGAGTACTCGGCTCCTGGCTGCCCACTGGCCTCTCTAGGGCTCAGAGGGTAGAGGTGCTGCCAACTTCAGGGAGAGGAGCCCACAGCTAGGGGCCTCTCCTGTTCTTACCTGTCTCCTATGTAGGGGTGAGGGCAGATACAGGGGGCTCCCTCGGGGGAGGAGATGCAAGTTCCACCTTCCAGGCAGGAAGCCGAGGTGCAGTTCTCCTTTCTTTGTTCGCAGTGTCTCCCAGAGAACTGTGGGCGGCACATGCAGACATATCCTGGGAGGAAAGGGCAGGGAGGTGAGAGGACCCACTGGTCTCATGGTCAGGTGACTGCGGGTGGACTGACCCCCCCCAGGATGGAGAGGGAGCTTGAGTGTTTGCAGATCCCAGTGTCCACACTTAGTTACTGAGAGCTTCCCTCTGCCACATGCACCGTGTTGGGCAGTAGTGCCCAGTTGGGCAAGAAGACTTGATCCCTGCCCTCAAACAACTTACAGCCTACAGGGAACAGGCATCTAACGGATACTAATGGGTATCGTCATTATCATCTTGGACAATGCTATTCAGTGTAGTCACTGATCTAAGCATCTTCAAGTAGTGGCTCATCTAATCATCAGCTCTGAGACTGGTCACTGTTATGGTCCTCATCACTGGTTACTATTATCGTCCTTGTACCTGGGGACAGGTGCAAATTGATGGCTGGCCAGGAAGCGAGGCCTGGGAATGTATGACACTGGTTCAAAGTCACACCGCAAGCAAATGGCAACTTGGGGGGTTAAACTGAGACAGTTATAGATCATATCAGTGTATTAGTAATTATTATAAAAATTCATTTTATTAAAGGAAGTGTTGGGGGAGGGAACTAGCTTAAACTAGGGTCCAGGGGAGGTTTTCTGGTGGAGGTGATATTTTAGTTCAGACCTGAAGGATGAGTAAAAATTAGCCAGGCAAAAAGAGAATGGCAAAGAGGAAGATGCTTTAAGCAAAGGAGAATGTGTGCAAAGACTCAGAGGAGAGGGCATGACATATCACCAGGGGTTGGGGCGGGGGTGAGCCTAGGGAGCAGAGGGGAGAGTGGGAGCAGGAGGGCCGGCAGGTGAAGGGTCCAGTGCATAGGAGCCACAGGCAGGAGTAAGAAATTGGGACTCCATCTGAAGAGCAAGGGGAAGCCACCGCTAGGTTCTGAGCAGGAAAGTGTGCTCAGATCTGCACTGTGCAAGGATGACTCTGGCGTCCTGCTGGAAAATGCTAGTGGAGGAACAGAAGCAGGAGAGCAGGGAGGTGGCTGGTGCAGAAGAGAAGATGAGTGGTGATGAGGGCTGGAGTCAGACTGATGGTGGTGGGGACACAGAAGTGATGGACTCCTTGGATATCTCAGGTAGAAATGACAGTATTATCAGCCAGGCAAAATTAGAAAACAGGAGAGTGCCAAGTGCTTACAGGGATATAGGTGCTTAGGAACCCCGTGCACTTGCTGGTGGAAGTACAGACTGCTGCAGCCATGGACAGCAATCTGACCTGACGTAGTCAAAGTATTGGTATACTCTTGAGTTTGTGAATTTCATCTGTGGTGTGTGTGTGTGTGTGAGAGAGAGAGAGAGAGAGAGAGAAAGTTCTCATGTAGGTTCATAAGATGATGTGAAAGGATGTTCAGTGCAGCACTGTTGATGGAAGTGGGATGTCCATTGCTAGGAAAGTGGAGAGGGGAAAGGTAAGCACGTGCGCACCTTGGTGAATTGAGCCGAAATTAAAAGCAGGAGGAGGGAGGTTCAAGGGGGGGAGACATATATATGCTTATGGCTGATTCATGTTAATGTATGGCAGAAACCAACACAACATTGTAAGGCAATTATCCTCCAATGAAAAAAAATAATTTAGAAAAAGAATTACTTGTGGCAGTGTGGATGGAAGAGTGTAAACATTCAAGCATGTGAAATATAGTTCATGCATGTTGAAAGGACTCTTTTAAAAACTTTAGGGACCTCCCTGGCAGTCCAGTGGTTAAGATTCCATGCTTCCACTTAGTTTCCTGGTCAGGAAACTAAGATCCCATATGCTGTGCAGTGTGGCCAAAAACAAAAAAAACTTTAAATGTTTGCCTGTGAGTTTGGGGAAGGTAAAAGGCAGTGGAGTATAAAGGGCAGGAAGAAAGAGAAACAGCATGGACCAGTGATGACACGGATGTGTTGACCTCAGCCTTCTACATGGAGGTCCCCATTCACGCCCTTCCCTCATCCAGAAAAAAAAAGTAGAAAGATAGTTCCTGTTGAAGGAGGAAGAAGACTCTTGGCCTCCCCTGGTGTAAACCTAGCTGATTCCAACTCACGAGACAGTAAGGGGAAGGTAGGAATATTTCCACTGAGATCTGCACCCTAAGCCTGTCTCTAACTTCAGCCCCATGACCTTGCCTGAGTTCCCTTAACTTTCCAGGTATCCCTTCCATAGCACAGTGTTTTCCTGAGCAGTAAAACAGAGCTTTAGTGGCTCTCTTCCCTCCCCCTCTCTCCCTCATGGGGCTGTGTTGGAGGAATATGCTCGGTCAACTCTGCAGTGATCCACGATTGCTAGTTCAGGGTGTCAGGGTCCTCTGCAAAGTCTCCTGGGATAAGCCTTGGGGTCAGCCACAGCCTTACCTGCCCCGCCAGTCTTTGAGCACTTCCCACCGTTGAGACATGGGTTCTGGCTGCACTGGTCACTGAGGAAGCAGCACTCGGTGAGGGCCCGCCTCTCCAGCAAACCAGCCGCCTTGTTGCCATGGACCAGCAGCTCCAGCACCTCTCTGTTGATCACAACAGCATCCAGGCAGCCTTCAAAGCCCTGGGAAACATTTGGGGAAGAATGCAAGCGGACGAGGCCACCCAGAAAGAGGTCCCTTTCAGGCTTCAGACCCCGGCAGTTCTCTGGGAGCCTGAGGGAGGAGCTGCTTGCACTGTCAACCAACAGGCGGACGGAAGTGTCCATCTCCTCCACCAGAACAGAGTGCCACTCGTGGTCATTCACGTGAGACCGGGAGGAAATATTTCCATAGAAGCCACCTGGGCAGTGGTATTCCAGCTTGAGCACTCCGTTGACCAGCTGTAAAGAAAACCCAGATGACCATCAGCAAAACCAAGAAGTGCTTAGAAAAACTCTTGCTCAGAAGCTGCTAGTGCAGAGAACATTAGTGTATTTTTACAGGTAGAAGGGGTAGTGATTTTTCAAGGCTGTATTTTTTTAGACATTGTATTTGTAGAGCATAAAAACCCTCAAAGTGCTCTTCCATTTATGGTTTCATTTGGCCCTCGCTGTTCTCTATGGGATGTCCTGGGCAGGGGTGACCTCTCCATTTCACAGATGAGGAAACTGAGGCCCAGAGACGTCTCGCTGGGCCCTGTCTTTTGGATTCTTCTTCACAGGCCTCTCTGGTGTTCTACTCTCCTAAGCCTTCAGGGAAACCAAAAACCTCCCTTTCACCCCCATTCCCCTTATTCAACAGTTCAGCAGTTCTTGAAGTGGATCTCAAAGATGATTTCAGGGGATCCACAAGCTGACAAAGGTACATATAGTCAAAGCTATAGTTTTTCCAGTAGTCATGTATGAATGTGAGAGCTGGACCATAAAGAATGCTGAGCACTGGAGGATTGATGCTTTCGGACTGTGGTGCTAGAGAAGACTCTTGAGAGTCCCTTGGTCAGCAAGGAGATAAAACCAGTCAATCCTAAAGGAAATCAACCCGGAATATTCACTGGAAGGACTGATGCTGAAGCTGAAACTCCAATTCTTTGGCCACACAATGCAAAGAGCCAACTCACTGGAAAAGACCCTGATGCTGGGAAAGATTGAAGGCAGGAGGAGAAGGGGATGACAGAGGATGAGATGGTTGGATGGCATTATCAACTCAATAGACATGAGTTTGAGCAAACTCCAGGAGATAGTGAAGGACAGGGAAGGGTGGTGTGCTGCAGTTCATGGGGTCACCAAGGTTGGACACAACTTAGCAACCGAGCAACAACAACAACCAAGTAAAACTATTAAGTAGAGCTGGATTAAGTAGAGCTTCCTCTGGGTGAAATGTGAAGATCTAACCCAGTGTTTTCTAGAGACTGGCCATTTGTACACAGTCTTGCCGATTTTTGCCCTGGTTGAATACTACATATACCTTTATTAAAAAGAACGCTTAGTATTATTACAGAAAATAGAAAACCAATATAGCTTTCCATTGAGGAAAGAGAATGTCAAAAATAAGTACATCTTATGTATGGAGAGAGTAACATAGAAAATTACAATACTATATGTAAAATAGATAGCCAATGAGAATTTGCTGTATGACTCAGGGAACTCAAACGGGCTCTGTGACAGGCTGAAGGTTGGGATGCAGAAGCAGATGGGTGGGAGGTCCGGGAGAGAGGGGACATGGGTGTACCTATGGGTGATTCTTGTTGATGTATGACAGAAAACCACAAAATTCTGTAAAGCAATTATTGTTCAATTAAAAAAAATTTTTAAAATAAGTACATCTTATACAAAACATTGTTATTAAATCACTCCTTTCACTTACCAAAGACCGCAATTCCATTGATCCCTCCATTCTTTCACTGTTTCTCCCTTCTGTCGTGTCCTCATTCCTCACCTTATCAAGCTTAAAGTCCATAGAGAAATTCTTTTCCCTTTTTAACTTGGTAGATCTCACTTGGCAAATACACAAATCAGGTAAAACTCAACTTTCCCTCTACTCTGTATAGGTATCATGGAGCTGAACATGGCTAGGGAGTAACACACAGCCTTTGCTTATCGGTCTCCCTTTAATTTCATGGCCATGAGTCTCAAATGTGTCCTTTGTACTACCCAACAATTGTACAATTGTACTGTCTTGGTTGGGCTTCCCTGTTGGCTCAGACAGTAAAGAATCTGCCTGCAATGCAGGAGACCCAGGTTCAATCCCTGGGTTGGGAAGATCTTCCGGAGAAGAGAATGGCCACCCACTCAAGTATTCTTGCCTGGAGAATTCCATGGACAGAGGAGCCAGATGGGCTACAGTCATTCCATGGTGTTGCAAAGAGTTGGACAAGACTGAGCGACTAACACTTCCACTTTCACTGTCTTGTTTAGTCCCCTCACTCTCCCAGATGACTATTTTCACAACTTCTCTCTCCTTAGACCCTTAATGCCTCTCTCCCCATCCTCGCTATCAGCAACCAGATGGGAACTTATAGGCACAGTCACCATCACGTCTCTCCATGTTGTCCAAAGCCAATCTCTCCATTCATGCACTAGATCCAACCCTACCCCTCCTAACCTCCTATATATTGGACAAGAGGCCAGTGACTCTCCTTTATCCTTCCTACATCTTTGTTCATTCTCCACTGGATCATCCCAGTCATCATACAGACATGCTGTTATTGCTCTAATCTTTTTTTAAAAGTATCTTTATGTATTTATTTATTTGGCTGTGCCAGGTCTTAGTTGTGACATGCAGGGTATTTGATCTTTTTTGCAGCATGTGGGATCTTTAGTTGAGGTATGAGAATGTCTTAGCTCTGACATGTGGGATCTAGTTCCCTGAGCAGGGATCAAACCCGGGTCCCCTGTTTTGAGAGTATGGAGTCTTCACCATTGGACCACCAGGGAAGTCCCTATTGCTCTAACCTTAAAAAAAAAAAGTTTTATTCAACCCACATCTCCTGCCAGATTACACTTTCTTTATTTGCTTTCCCTTTGTAGTAAAATTCCACTCCTACCTACCACAACACAGAAACCACTGATGTCAGGGTATGCAGCATCCTCTTTGTTGCCAAATCCAATGATTGATACCACTTCCTATCTTATTTGACCTCTTAACAGAATATAACTGAGCTGATCACTTAATGCTTCCTTCTCTTTTTATATATAATTTTATTTACTTATTTATGGCTGTGCTGAGTCTTCGTTGCTGCACACGGTTGTTCTCTAGCTGCAGAGAGTGAGGGCTACTCTCTAGTTGTGGTGCATGGGCTTCTCATTGCAGTGACTTCTCTTGTTGCATAGCACTGGGCTCTAGGGCATGCGGGCTTCAGTAGTTGTGACACATGAGTTCAGTAGTTGGGCTTCTCATTGCAGTGACTTCTCTTGTTGCGTAGCACTGGGCTCTAGGGCATGCGGGCTTCAGTAGTTGTGACACATGGGTTCAGTAGTTGGGCTTCTCATTGTAGTGACTTCTCTTGTTGCGTAGCACTGGGATATAGGGCATGCGGGATTCAGTAGTTGTGACACATGGGTTCAGTAATTGAGGCTCCCAGGCTCTACACTGTCTTAATAGTTGTGGTGTATGGGCTTCATTGCTCTGAGGCATGTGGGATCTCCCCAGACCAGGGATCAAACCCATGTCTCTTGTGTGGATTCTTTACCACGGAGCCACCAGGGAAGCCCCACTTCCTCCTTCTTAATACAAGCCCTTCATTTGGCTTCCCAGATACAATACTGTTCATTTTCCTTCAGCATCACTGGTTGCATCTTTTCATTCTCCTTTATTGGATTCTCCTCTTCTCTTGACTTCTTAGTGTTGGAGTATCTCAAGGATAAATCCTTGATGTACCCTCTTTTTAACCTGCACTCCTTGGTGATCTCCCCAGTCTCATGGTTGTGAATACTACATATATGTTGAAGAATCTTGGATATTTACCTCCAGCCCAGAACATTCTCACTAGATTTTGTTTGTCCAACTCCACTAGTAGGTCTAATAGTTATCTCAAGCTCATGTGTCCAAAATGGAACTCCTGGTCATCCCCGCTTCCCCAGTCTACTCTATCCATATCCTTGGCTAGGTCTGTTGGCAGCAACTCCATTCCTTCTGGTTGTTCCAGGTCAACATCTTACTCCTTGCTTTCTCTCCTAGTCCTCGTTCAGCTCATCAGGAGTCCTGTTGTCCTTGCCTTCAAAATATCTCCAGCATCTGAACTCTTTTTTTTCCCAGTTCCACTGTCATTCCCCTGATCTAAACTGCCATCATCTCTCACCAGAATTACTTCCTTTGGGCTGGGTCTTTCCACTTCCATCCTTGTTCCTCTAAAGTCTATTCTCAGCACAATAGCCATGAGGACCCTTTTCGCATATGTCAAACCATGTTAATTCTTTTTTTTTCTTTTTTTTTTATTTATTTATTTTAGTTGGGGGCTAATTACTTTACAATATTGTAGTAGTTTTTGCCATACATTGACATGAATCAGCCATGGGTTCACATGTGCTCCCCCTCCCAAACCCTCCTCCCACCTCCCTCCCCTTCCCATCCCTCTGCGTCATCCCAACGCTCCATCCCTGAGCATCCGTCCCATGCATAGCACATGGAATGGTGTTCCGCTTCACATATGACAATATACATGTTTCAGTGTTATTGTCCCAGAACGTCCCACCCTCACCTTCTCCCTCAGAATCCACAGGACTGTTCTATGCATCTGTGTCTCTTATTCTGTCTCACATATAGGGTTACCATTACCATCTTTCAAATTCCATATACATGCATTAGTATACTGTATTGGTGCTTTTCTTTCTGGCTCACTTCACTCTGTATAATGGGCTCCAGTTTCATCCATCTCAATAGAACCGATTCAAATGTATTCTTTTTAATGGCTGAGTAATATTCCATTGTGTATATGTACCACAGCTTCCTTATCCATTCGTCTGCCGATGGACATCTAGGTGGCTTCCATGTCCTGGCTATTGTAAACAGTGCTGCGATGAACATTGGGGTACACGCATCTCTTTCAATTCTGGTTTCCTCGGTGTGTATGCCTAGCAGTGGGATTGCTGGGTCATATGGCAGTTCTAGTCCCAGTTTTTTAAGGAATCTCCACACTGTTCTCCATAGTGGCTGTACTAGTTTGCATTCCCACCAACAGTGTAAGAGGGTTCCCTTTTCTCTACACCCTCTCCAGCATTTATTGCTTGTAGACTTTTGGATAGCAGCCATTCTGACTGGTGTGTAATGGTACCTCATTGTGGTTTTGCAATCTATAGATTCAATGCAATCCCTATCAAGCTACCAATGATATTTTTCACAGAACTAGAACAAATCATTTCACAATTTGTATGGAAGTATAAGAAACCTCGAATAGCCAAAGCAATCTTGAGAAAGAAGAATGGAACTGGAGGAATCAACCTGCCTGACTTCAAGCTCTACTACAAAGCCACAGTCATCAAGACAGTGTGGTACTGGCACAAGGATAGAAATATAGATCAATGGAACAAAATAGAAAACCCAGAGATAAACCCACGCACCTATGGGCACCTTATCTTCGACAAAGGAGGCAGAGTATACAATGGAGAAAAGACAATCTCTTTTAACAAGTGGTGCTGGGAAAACTGCAACCACTTGTAAAAGAATGAAACTAGAACACTTCCTAACACCATACACAAAAATAAACTCAAAATGGATTAAAGATCTAAATGTAAGACCAGAAACTATAAAACTCCTAGAGGAAAACATAGGCAAAACACTCTCCGACATAAATCACAGCAGGATCCTCCATGACCCACCCCCCAGAATATTGGAAATAAAAGCAAAAATAAACAAATGGGACCTAATTAAAATTAAAAGCTTTTGCACAACAAAGGAAACTAGGAGCAAGGTGAAAAGACAGCCTTCAGAATGGGAGAAAATAATAGCAAACGAAGCAACAGACAAACAATTAATCTCAAAAATATACAAGCAACTCCTGCAGCTGAATTCCAGAAAAATAAATGACCCAATCAAAAAATGGGCCAAAGAACTAAACAGACATTTCTCCAAAGAAGACATACAGATGGCTAACAAACACATGAAAAGATGCTCAACATCACTCATTATTAGAGAAATGCAAATCAAAACCATGTTAATTCTTTGCTCAAAACCTTTAACATCCCCTACATTACTCAGAATAAAACCCAGTGTCCTTAAATAGCCTGAGAACTTTTTATAGATATGATCTCATCTCACCTTATTACTATCAGACCTCAACTCATGCTCCTACTGTTCCCCTGCTCACTTCACTCAAGTCATGTTGACATCTGAGCTCTTTTTAAACATGCCAAGCAATCTCCTACCAATGACTGTTCCCTCTACCTAGAATGCTGTTCCCCCAGAGGTCTACATAACTAGACCCTCAATGAAACCTTCCCTAACCACCTTATTTAAAATTGTAACTTCCCACATTCCTGATCCCCCTTAACCTTTGTTTTTTCTTTTAACCCAAAATAGTTACCACATTTAGACAAATTCTGTAATTTTCTGATTTATTAGGTTTCCTGTCAGTCTCTCACCATAGGATGAAAACTCTAAGAGGGTTGTTTTTTTTTATCTTTTTTTTTTTTTTAATCTTTTTCACTGATAAGACCCAAGCACCTGGAAGAGTACCTGTTGCATAGTAATGCTTGATAAATATATGCTAAATGAATTCAGTTCTAACTAGGGCTTCCCTGGTGGTCTAGTGGTGAAGAATCCGCCTTGCAATGCAAGGGACACAGATCCCTGCTGTGGGAAGATCCCACACACCGCAGAGCAACACAACTACTGAGTCCCTGTGCCTAGACCCCATGCTGTGCAACACAAGAAGCCACCACAATGAGAAGCCCAAGCACCACAACCAGATAGTAGCCTCCACTCGCTGCAGCTAGAGAAAGCCTGTGCACATCAATGATGACCCAGTGCAGTAAAAATAAATAAATATTTAAAACATTCTAAATGGGGCTTCCCAGGTGGTGCTAGAGGTAAAGAACCTGCCTGCCAATGCATGAGACATAAGAGACGTGGGTTCGATCCCTGGGTAGGGAAGATTCCCTGGAAGAGGACATGGCAACCCACTCCAGTATTCTTGCCTGGAGAGTCCCGTGGACAGCAGAGCCTGCTGGGCTACAGTCTATAGGGTTGCAAAGAGTCAGACACAACCGAAGCAATTTAGCACCGAACTAGCTGCCAAAGTCTCCTTTCTCTTTGGGAGATGGACTTGTGTGATGGAGGTGTTAAAATCAGGCAGGTACTCTGAGACTTTCTACAAGATATATAATCAGAAGGACTGAAAGACCCTTAGAAAGGAAATTCATTTTCCTTCATATGATTCCATGTACCTTAATGCTGAATTTGTCATCTTGAGCGCCCCCTAGGTCCAACCCATCTTGGGGAACATTGGTCTCTTACTCAGCAAAAGTGATAAAAGCATCAGCCAGGTCTAGGTGGCCTCATGCATCTCTCTTTCTATCTTCAGAGGCTGTCTGTCATCCCACAGAACAGCCTAACCTCTGTTGTTCTAGGACATGATGCATCCCCAAGTGGGGTGGTTTTGGCCATTGTAACTGGAAAGTCTCATGTTCTGACCTTCAAGAGTTGTACCCAGGATCACGGTAAACCACGCAAGGATTTCTTTGCGGAAGTTTGCCTTCTTGGCCACGCCCATACCGCCCCACCTCCCCAGCCTGGCACACCCCCAGGAAATCTCTCAGGGAGGCGGTGCCTTACCTTCAGGGAGAGACGCACTGTCTTATCACTGAACAGGAGAATGGCCTGTGACTGGAGTGTTTTCAGGCGGAAGTGGATGTGCCCATTCTGAGCCTCCGGGAGACGGTACCGCCCGAAACTCTGACCGCTGAACCTCACGGCAGTACCTGTGAAAGCAACCAAAGGTGTCACCTCCACACCAAGTGGTCACCACAGAGCACTGGAACCGACTTTGTCTCATTCAGCCCTTGGGTGGCAAGCAAAGTCACTGCTCACATTTTACAGGTGAAGAAACGCCGGTGTGGGGTGACTTGTCCAGGGTCGCACTGTTACACAGGGGCCGTCACCCTGCACACCTGCACTTCTTTGGCCCCAGGGACCCTTGCCTTGAGTCCCAGCCTGGGTCAGAAACTATGAGCTGAAACCATGAAGGAAACAAGAACCGAGCCAGAAATATTATCAATCAAGTATGTGGAAATCAAAATCCTCCATAGTTTCCATGTTGTTTCTGACATCACTTGGGGAAGAAGGAGGCCAAGTTGGAGAGGATTTTGCATATATATGTGATTTCAGGAACACCACAAAGGCTTTTTGCCTCAAGATATCTCCTTCATCATTAGGAGTGTAATCATTTGAATAAGCACGCCCCACATGATATGTTGCTGAGAAGTCAAGAAGAAAGAAAATAGTGATAAATAATGTGGCTAAAACTTCCATAAAATCCTGCATGCCCCATCCCCCATAGCAATTGCTAATGCACTGTTGCACAGTGAGGGCTCTAAAACTTGACCTAAACTTGAGTTTTTCAGGCTTATTTGACCATGGGCTTATTTGACCTTTAATGTGGACCACCTTCCATTAGCCCTTGGACATAGCATTCTGTGGAAACCCCTTTGGGAAATGCTGTGTTACATTAAGCAATGCCCTCCCCAGATTTTGTTTTTTAAATCCACCCTCCCCAGAAGTGAGTTCATTTATTAAATCCTTAAAACCTCAGTATGAATAAGATTATCAGTTGTCAGGGCTCCAGATTCCTAGGGAAGAGGATTGGTTTGGGGGGAGGGGGGTTGGGAGGAGGGGAAGAGAACTGTTGAAGAGAGGGAACACAGGCTAAAAGGAGGAGAAAGAGAGTTTTAATAATCCACTCAAGGGTACACAGCTAGTAAATGATAGAAGCTCAGATTTGAACCTGAGCTGCCTACTCTGAATGCTAAGGGTAAAACCATCAGACTGTAGTAATAATGTAGTGTTACTGACTCAGATTAATTGATGACATTCTGTATGTCAGGCACTTTTCTAAGCAAGCACTTAATATTTAATTCTTGCTTAATCCCTACAATAGCACAAAGGCACAGAGAGGTTAATTAATTTTCCTTGGGTCACGTGGCTCACAAGTGGCATAGCTAGAATTGGAACCCATGCAACTTGATGCTAGAGTCTATGCTTTTAACTGTGATCTGAACTGTCTCTTGTATTCTTACCATTATTTTCAAAATTAAAAAAAGTTATCAGAACTAGGGCGCTATTCCATGATAAGATTTTGTGAGGCCATACATGTCTCGTGGTGGTCCATGGCCCTTAATCCTGTGAAAACGTCCCTCTAACTAAACTGAGAGCCCTGTGTTGGGATCTCCAGCCCTGGAATTGGGGTGGCCAGGCCCAGAAGCACTGGGTGTCCTGGGGAAAGCCCATTTCTCACCTTTACAGGAGCAGTTCTTCTCCAGGCGGTGCCTCGGGGTCAGGATGCTAAGCCGGGCTGTGCTGTACGTGGGCCCAACCCTGGGGTCCAGGTGCACGGTCTCTTGGCAGATTTGTCCCTGGCAGCTTCGCCCCTGGCAGGGCACCACGGGCATGGCTGACCTCATCTGAATGCCCACCGAGTGCTCCATCTCCTTGGCTGAGCGAGCGATGGTGGATGCCAGCTCCTGGAGCTTGGAGAAGGCCCCTGAGTGCCCCTCAAAGACCAGGAGCACATCCACACCAGACGTGGCCTCTGCTGGCTGAAGGCTGGCCAGGTGGATGTTGGCTCGTTTGATGTCCAGCCAGTTGCTAAGGAACCTCTGCAGGTTCCTCCAGTGGTCACTCACCAGCTCCTCCGGGGTGAGCTGGTGGAAGCCCATCCACATGGTCTGCTGCAGAGCCTCTGGCCCCATGTGCCACACGTGGACGTGCACGCCAGCCATGGTGGAGAAGGTTCCATCGCTGACTGTGACATTGAACGTGTATCGGCCCCGAGGCAGCGCGTGGGAGGCGATGATCTTGCCATCGGTCGCCCCCACTGAGAAGCGCCGGCCCACGCTCTCCTCTCCCGCCAGGCTGTAGGTCAGCGTGTCCTGTGGGTCTCGGTCTGTGGCGTGGATTTTGCCCACCATGCCACCCTGGAATTCTTCTTCCCCGATGGTGATGAAGATCTCCAGGGGGAGGGCGGAGGGTGGGTAGTGGCTCTGTTCTCTGACGTGGACCTTGACCGACGTGGAAGATGAGAGGGGCGGGGTGCCGCTGTCTGACACCTGTGGGTGAAGCGGGCTACGAATTAGGACTGTGGCTGTGGGCCCTAAGGGGCCTCCCTGCTGCTCCAGGGTGGGCTCAGTGTGCTGTTGCATGTGAAAAGGAAAATCATCACTCCAGAAGCACCGAAGGCTTTGCGGAGGGATTTACAGCCCACATCAGCTGGTAAAACCTAACTCTACCACCTTCTTATCTGACACCTCTCTGAGTCCCTCCTAAGCCTCGCCAGCCACATGCTTCCTTCCTCTTGAACTTCTCTCATTCTGTCTCTTTCCTTAGGAGGGTCATCACATGTCTCCTAGCGATTTCAGAGCACATCCTTTGTGGCCGCTGTCAGCCCAACAGGTTCTGTTACTCCTCTTTACTATGTGACTGGGGTCAGGCTGCGGATGGGCATGTCTTCTTCAGTTCAGTCAACAAATATGTATTGAGTGCCTTGTACGGGCCAGACCCTCCGCCATGACCAGGAGAAAAGAGAGGTGAGGAGGAGAGGTGACAGACAGGGAACAGTGAGTGTCAGGACCTCAGGTGGCAAAGAATGCTGAAAAAGCAGGAAGGGACCAGAGTGGGCAAGGCTGAAGGCTGGAGGTGAGCAGAGAGGTAACCCAGGTGGTTACTGATGGGCTGAGGAACACAAGGTTGGATTTAAGTCAGAGACATGAAAAGCCACCGAAGGTTTTAAGCAAGGTGATTATTAGAATAAATTAGAAATGCCTTTCCCTTGCACATTTCACCAAGCATCTCTACAACTTTCTGCCCAGACTTAGGCAGACAAGGGCGAAGCTTTCCTTCCTCTCCTCAGGAGCATTACCACTTTCTCAGCTATCAGCAAGGGTTTTCACGGTTTTTCCTACAGTAATATCTTGTTCGTGTGGATTTACTGTGAGTGAGCAAGGAAGGTATAATAATACACCTACTTCTGGGAATTATGGGTAACTGATGAGATATCAATAGCAATGGTAATAATTAATATTACTGCCAAGTATTATAATATATGGGCTTCTCTGGTGGCTCAGATGGTAAAGAATCTGCCTGCAGTGCAGGAGACCTGGGTTCGATCCCTGGGTTGGAAAGATCCCCTGGATGAGGGCATGGCAACCCACTCCAGTATTCTTCCCTGGAGAATCCCATGAACAGAGAAGCCTGGTGGGCTACAGTTCATGGGGTTGCAAAGAGTCAGACATAACTGAGTGACTAAGAACCGCATTATAACATGTAACTGACATTAACTGAGTACAAACTGTGTTCCAGTCACTTTTACATGCTTTAAATGTGTGATTGTAGTTTATCTTTCTGATGAGGCAGGTATCCTGAAGTGTCCTATTTTACAAAAGATAGAGCTGAGTCTCAAAAAGATCAAGTAACATGCTCAAGGTCATAGAGCTGGTAAAGCCAGAGCAGGATCTGCTGGCCTATAGTGCCTCCCAGTGAATGAAAGTGGAAATACAGGACAAATGCAAGAAAGGGATTGAGTTACTAAGTGATAATCTGAGCCAGGCTACAGAGGTCAGGAAGCTGATCTCTTGACCTATGCTTTTGGCTTTGAAGACCCTCTACATTAGCCCACACCCATTCTCTGAGCCGAAGACTCCCATTCCGAGCTACCTATTGGACACCTCCATTAGATATCTCATGGACACCTGAAAGATAATATATGCTAAACAGAGCCCTCATTTTATCCCATAAACCTGTTCTCCCTCCACCCAAGTCTTTCCAGTCTCATAAATGGCCCACCAACCAGACTTCACTGGAGTCAGGAACCTGGGAGTGGTCCTGATTCTGCTTTTTTCTTTCTCTCCCCGTATCCAATCCACCACCAACTCCCACTAATTTCCAAGCAAAACCTGTTGCAAATCTGTCCACTTGTTCATCTTTACCATCACCTCAAGGTCTCAGCACCACCTTCCTCCAGCTTATATGACTTCTCATTGGTCTCCCTCAACCACTCTTGCCCCCTTCAACGCTCTCTGGAACTTAAAAAATGAGCTTCCTGAGACTCAAGAAGGGTCACTTCCTTGTTTGAAGCCCTTCTATCACTTCTCACTGCACCTTGATTAGAATCTTAAAGTATTGCTGCTGCTGCTGCTGCTAAGTGGCTTCAGTCGTGTCCGACTCTGTGCAACCCCATGGACTGCAGCCAACCAGGCTCCTCCGTCCATGGGATTCTCCAGGCAAGAACGCTGGAGTGGGTTGCCATTTCCTTCTCCAACTCATGAGAGGGAAAAGTGAAAGTGAAGTCGCTCAGTCGTGTCCGACTCTTCGCGACCCCATGGACTGCAGCCTACCAGGCTCCTCCGTCCATGGGATTTTCCAGGCAAGAGTACTGGAGTGGGTTGCCATTGCCTTCTCTGTCTAAAAGTATTACCAAGGTTTATCATGGGTGACTATACTTCCTGGTTAGCCCAGGACAGTCTTGATTTTCATCAGTTGTGAAAATCAACAGTTTTAACCAATTAACTATTTTTAGTGCCTCTCTCACTCTCAGGAGCATCACAGTTTGGACCTCAAATAACATGGTCATCCAAGCTATGAGGCCCCCATGAGCCACCCAACCCATCCCTTCAGCTTCATCCCCACCATTGCTCATCATGTGCTGACCAAATGACCATGTCTCGGATCACTTCAAGCTCTTTCGCAAGGTGGGATTGGTCTCGTCTTGTTCTTCTTGCCTGGGACACTCTCCTGCCCCCTTTCCATGTGGCCAGCTCCTCAGATCTCAACTCACGGGCAGCCACCCTCTGAATATGTCTCTGCAGTGCCTTTTGAGCTTCCCATCCCTTTCTTTCTTCATTTGTTTATTGTTTATCTCTATAATTAGAATCAAAAGCCCATGGGGACAGGGATTGCCCTCTTCTTTCCGCTGCTAGCATGGGACCCAGCATAAGATAGGTACTCAATAGATGCTGAATGAATGAATGCCTGACTGGCTGTGTGTCTGAATGGATGACTACATCATGCTGAGCCCAGAGAAGTTCACAGGATAGTAGTATCCACTAGACTTAAGATTTAGAAAAGAGATTTGGGGGGATACAATGAGCATCAGCATGTTTCATCAGCATCTTGGCTGCTTTTTCTTGGGCAGTTTGCCTACAACCCATGATAATATCACTGTAATCCCCTGCACATGTATATGTGTTCTCTCATTGGACCCCGGCACTGAAACCATGGATAATCATTAGTCAAATCCACTTCACCTGCCTTCACTAGTCAAGGTCACTTTAAGACTTGCATCTGCATATAACCTAAACAATAAGATAGTTGCCTGAGTTATTTTCCAGGACTTGGGGAGTCAGCTGTGTCTAGTGGGAATAGAACTGGTTCAGACTGGGTAGGACCACCAACCCTTCAACAGGGCATGCCCAAGTTCTGCTTGGTGACCTTGATATCAGAGGGCAGAAAACTCCAGCCTCAGGTAGTGCAAAATGCCTCCATTTCTGAACGTGCAGAGGCCTGTAGCTTAGGAACACCTGTGGCAGAACAATGATTACCGCACCTTTTTCCAATCACCTTTCCCCGTGCTCCCCTCGCTCGCCAGGCCTCAGCCTGCCCTGGCCCTTTTTTCTTTATCCATAAACACCCAGAGCCCCTTGCCTTCCAGGAGGTGGTTCTGAGACTTGCTATCCTATCACCTCGCCTGGCTTCCTTGCTAATAAACCCTCTCTTTACTGCAGACTTTATCATCTCAGCATTTTGGCTTGTTGTGACGCTGGATAAACTGAACACCAATGCTCAGAGGTAGGTCTTTAACAAGACTTGAGGTTCAAAGAGCTATTCTGGCCAGACTTGAGGAATTAGATCCAGGGTGAGGGAGTTTCTGTTCTGAGAGCAGGGCAGGGATGAAGAGCTTAGAGTCAGAGTGCTGGAGTTTGGAGCAGCCCAGTTCTACTGCTTATTAATAGTATCACTTTAAGCAAGTCACTTAATCTCTGTGTGTCTCAGTTACCACATCAGGAAAGTGGGGGTGATATCTGCCCTCACCCTAAAGCATGGTGTGGAGATTTAGTGCAATGATGCATGTGAAGCACTTAGCCCAGTGCCTGACACGTAGTAACGGCTCTGTACATTTTTTTTCCTAATAAAAGAAGCACTGATAGTGCTTTTATTCATTTATTATTTTTTATTGGAGTATAATTGCTTTAAATGTTGTGTTAGTTTCTGCTGTATAGCGAAGTGAACCAGCTATATGTGTATATGTATATATATATATGTGTGTGTGTATATATATCAACATATATAAATGGCTATATATATATACACACATACCCCCTCCCTCTTTATTTTAATTTGAGTTTAATAATTTTTAATTGGAGGACAATTGCTTTACATTATTGTGTTGATTTCTGCCATATATCAACATGAATTGGCCAGGGGTTTATGGTTCTCTCTTGAACCTCCCATCCCACTCCCATCCCCCCATCCTACCAGTCTACATCATCACAGAGCACCAAGCTGAGCTCCCTGTGCTATATACAACAGCTTCCGGCTAGCTAGCTATTAGCACTGCCAGCACGTTTTTTGTCCCCATGGTCACCACCAGTGGCCCCCACAGCTCTCACCTCGATCTGAAGCTGATACCATTCCTGGACTCTCTTGCTCAGGCCTGCAGTAGTCACCAACCATCCATCTGGGGTCACTCGGAAGGCAAAGCCATCATTCCCCTTGGTGATTCGGAATGAGAAGGGGGGACCATTCTCTGGGGAGTCTGGGTCACTCAGGATCAGTTGCAAGACTTTGCTGCCCATGGGGGCATTTTCCTGAGAACAAGAGTGACAAAATCAAAGAGCAAAATGAGTCCCAGTCTTTCCTCTCACATCTTTCTGGATTCCCTTCTCTAGAATGAGTCCTCGGCACTCTGGCTGCTCCCAGGTCATGCCTACATCTTGAACTGTCATTCATTCATTCTGCCTGTCTGTGAATTAGTAGTTGACTTTGTTAGTCTAGACCAGAGCTTTCTGAGGGCAGTCCTAGGTTTTAGAAACAAAGGCTACTGGGGCTGGAAGGGTCTTTAGAGTCCCTTATCCTTCAGAGAGGTGACTTTTCCAAGTCACATAACTGATAATTCGTGTATATAAATTAGTGCCTGAGATCCATGTGGGAATTTTGTGATTCATAGGATCAGTTGAAAACCTAGATGTGGTTTCATGATTAGATGACCAATGGAACACACATCCAATGAGAAAAATTCAAAGACAGTTAGTAATTCAACTGAGAAGAATGGATCCCCTGGGTATTGTTCCAGTTTTTTTTTTTTTTAATATTTATTTGGCTGTGCCAGGTCTTGGTGGCATGTGGGATCTTCAGTCTTCATTGCAGCACACAGGATCTTTAGTTGCAGCATGCAGGATCTAGTTCCCTGACCAGGGCTCAAACCTGGGCTCCCTGCATTATAAGCACAGAGTTTTAGCCACTGGACCACCAGTGAAGTCCCTGTTCCAGTCTTTGTTCTTTAACACAGGAATTCAGCATGCTATAATATTTACAATGATTGTTAACTGTCTTTTTAGCATCAAAAACCTTATCTAAAAACACAGTCTTATGAGCAGAAAGTCATAGTTTCATATTCAACAGGTAATCTGCCCTTTCTTTCTTATAAAGCCCTACTTTTATTCAGGTAGAGCAATACCCTCAGCAAAGATATACTCCTCCTAAGAGGAGACAGACTATGGTTGGTTTAAGTCAGTTGTAGTAATCTGATTTCCTGTGCCAGTTTTTTGATTTAAGGGTGATCATGTAATCCAGTTCTGACCATTGGAGGAGTCTGACAGGTGAGTGTTCTTCTTTAATAGAAACAGATTCTGCGAAAGAAGTCTTCTCCTATTCACCTTTGAAGATGGTTAGGCAAGGATGTGATGCTGGAGCTGCAGCAGCCATTTTATAGCCATAAGGAAAAAGGTGAGTGAATTTTGACGAAAGTAATCCAAAATTGTGATATCATTTTTTTCTGCTGAAATAACCAATTCTGGAATAGGTTTTCCCACTATCAGACCTTTTGTTATATGGATTAATAAGGCCTTATTGTTTAATAAACTTTTAGTCAAGTGATCTGTTATTAGCAGGTAAAGCATCCTAACTCATACTCATAATTTCCAAAACAGGTGAAAGTGGGGTGACCCTGGTTGATGGATGTGGGACTCAGAATTTTGTCCTCCCACCCACTTCCATACCTCTCTCTATGTGATCACATTTCCCCACAGAATCCCAAGGCCTTCTCCAAATCCCATTTATAAACCATTAGTATAGTGGAAGTAGCTTGGGATCTGGAAAATCTTTTGAGTTCAAATCCCAAATTTGCCACATTTTGACTATGACACATTTCTGTACCTCCGTTTAAAAAATCTGTAAAATGAGTACTATCTACTTCCACATGGCTGTGTGAGCCCCCTATGAGATAATGGATGCAGAAGAACCTAGCAGAATGCTTGATAATTTTTAATTGTATGATCCATAATCCCCTTCAGCAGGCTGTGTTGCCATTAGGGATATCAATGCAAGGTCACAGTCACTGTTTGGGTGGACTGGTATCAGTGGTGAGCACCCACCCGCCAGTAGGAGGGAAATAGAGGGAAGATGATGGATTCAGGATGATTTTGGAAGCTTGAGCATACCTGGACAGAGGTGCTGTAGTTGAGCTGGAAGAATCTTGGTGGGTTGTCATTGACATCAACCACTTGGATAGCAATGTCTGTGTCTTCATAGAGTGGGGGCTGCCCACTGTCTGTGGCTCGGAGCTTCAGGGAATAGCTAGAAGTCTACAGCAAGAGGCCCAGGGGAGAATTAGCAACAGGACCCTCAGTTCTGCACCCCTCACCCCGATTCATGACTAATGTTTTTGGAAAAATAAGATGGAGACATTCCCTTATGCCTGCCCCCATTGCTCTCCCATAGCATTTTAGGGCTCAGATTCTGGAATCAAGTGGAAGTAAATTTGACTTCCAGTTTAACTATTTAGTAGTTGTGAGACTTTGGCAGAGTGACTGAACTTGTGTGAGGGTGATATCAGAAGCCACATCCTAGGATTACTTTAAGGACCAAATGGCATAATGTATGTATATCACATAGCCAAGTCCCTGGCACAGAGCAGGTGCTCAGTAAACGATAACTTGTTATAATGATCTAATGATCCTTGGTTAATAGTGAGAAGTTGGCCTGAGTTAAAGGTCACTCAGCCCCTCTCCTGTGTCTGGCTTTACATGCCCCAGAGTCTCCACAGAGTAAAGGAATGGGGGACACTGAGGGCAGGTCTGGAGAAGCATCAGGCTGGGGTGTTGACCACAGTTCACCCTCTGGACCTTCAGCAGGGCTGTATTCTGCTCTGATGATCTCAGAATGGGTCCCTCCCATGTGACTCACCTGTTCCCAGTCCAGGGCCTTGGCCACCTGTAGCTCTCCTTTCTTGGGGTGGATGGCAAAGTGCCCAAGCTGGTTCCCTCCTATGAGGCTGTAAGTGATGGCACTATTTACAGGTCCATCTTCGTCAGTCGCTGACACCTGCAGTGGAGGCAGGTAATGATTGTCAATGGAGGGGTAAGAGGGACCAGAAAGGAAATCTTGGCCCCTAGGAGTGTAGGGGGCACAGATGTGTTCCTGCCTCACAGGTTGTCTTTGGGCTGGCAGTCCCTAGACCACAGTCATCCTTTCCAAGGGAATCTCTTCATTTACATCCTGGTGGGGACATCAGCACGCTATGGTTCATTCATTTATCTATCCATTCATTCATTCCTTCATTTACTCATTCATTCATAACTGACAGGGTCCTGTGCTAGGAGTTGAGGAATATGCCAAAATGAATAAGCCCTCAGGAAGCTTAATGTCTAATTTTATGGTCAAGTCTAATTTGGAGCAAAGAATGGTCAGCTTTATGGCTATAAATTTCACCTGGGGAGATTAGACAAGGATTTGCAAAGCCTTGAAGGATAAGGAAGGCTTCTGGGAGTGGAGTCAGCATACCAGGCAGAGGAAACAATATGAACCCAGGGATATGAAAGTACAGAGGATGTTTGGGGAAAGGCATCTCCTTCTGGTTGGAGCATAGGGTGCACATGGAAGATGAAAACCTCGGATACGGGCATGCAGAGTTCACTTTCACTGCGTGAAACGGGGAGCAATTACATATTTAAATGCAAAGAGGTGTTCTTTGGTGTCACCCCATTCCTCCCTTCCCAGACTGACCCTCTGTGCCCTCTGTGTCCTCTGGGGCCTCTCCCATTCCCATTATTTCATTACCTGATCTAGATCTTATCAAACATGGTTCTGAGACATTTTGTCATGAGAGAGCTTGGTTGAGTGGCTACACATCAGAGTCCAGTCTATAGTGTATTAATTGATAAAATAATCTATGCTCATAGATGACTAGAGGAGGGGGGGATAAGAACCCACCTCAGAGTCCATCCCCCTACCCCACACACACAGGGCAAAATCACAGATTCTTACTGTCAGCACAACATCCCCCACGATGGCATTCTCTAAGACCCTTGTGCTGTACAGATGCTGGGGGAATCTGGGCCGGTGTTCATTGATATCAGTGATATTGACCACGATAGTAGTCATGTCACTGAGGGAGGACGAGCCCTTCCGGCTGCACTCGATGGACAGGAAATACTTGGGGCTGGTCTCAAAGTCCAGGCTCTTGTTGACGTACAGGATCCCTGAAGAAACAAGAGGTGATGGGAGCATTGAGGCAGTTGGGACCACAAAGGCGGAGTGCTGAGGGGATCTTGAGCCAAATGCCAGGAGAGGCAGCTTAGCTGTGCTGGGAGACATTGATCTCCTGCCTCATCTTCTCTGTCATCTCCTGCATCATCTCTGTCATCTCCTCCATCATCTCTCTCTTTATTTTCCCTCCCCCATAGTCTCCCTTTTCCTCCTCCACCTCCTCTCATTTTCCTTATTACCATCTCAGCAGCAGCTTTTCCCTCATTTATTTATGTACTATTTCATTGAGATTTCATTTAAATCTATAATATTAACTCTGTGTCATATGGATCTATAATAACCCTTAGAGCAAGAACAAGGTGTGATTTCCATTTTCTAGGTAAGTCAGTCGATGCGCCCAAAAGCTAAGTGACCTACCCAAGCTCAGTCACCTAGTAAATGACAGAACTTACATTGTAGAGTTTTATACTACCCAGCATTGTTCAACAAATTGTTAGGGAAGGGAGTTATTATTCTGAAAACTGGAAAAATAGAAGAATAAGGGTTTATACTGCCATTCCTCGATAACTGAATAGTTAATGGTAGAAAACTCTTCTTTATAAAATGATTCCAGTTAGTAAACGAATGAAGAATGACGGGGCTAGAAAAAGCCACCATTTTTCAGCCCCTAAAGAAATAATATACCTAGGAAATAATCATTAAAGGCTGTTAAAACCTCTGTTGAAAGAATAGCTAATGAGGAACTCTGTAATAGATGATCATACTGACTGCCTCTGAGCCCACCATCAATCTTAACCTCAGGAAAAAGAACCAGTAAACCATTACATGCCTCCTAATGTGGTGCCAAGGAGAGCCCAGCATCATCTATGAAGCACTGTTGGCAAAATATTGAGCTTGAACGTGATCAAGGTCTTTGATCCAAATGTCATTTATAATAAGCTTAGGGGCTAGGGGGATATATTATATGACATCATAAAGGTACAACTAGACAATCCAAAATATTAGAAAATCTTGCCTCACACATGACCCAAATTTTTCATTAAATAAATGGCAGCAGGAAATAAAGAGGGAGAGGAAAATGTTAGAGATTCAAAAGGACGTTATATAGTTCCTGTCAGTGAAATGCAATATGTGGACTTTGGAGGCTGTTGACAAACAGCCTTCAAAAAGTCATTTGAGATATAGTCTGAAAAATTGTCTGGAAACTATATTAAGAAATTATTATCTTTTGGGTGTGATAATGATATTATGGCTGTGCCTATACAAGAAGTCCTTATCATTTAGAGATACACACCAAAGTATTTACAAACCACATCATATCATGTCTTGGATTTGCTTTTTTTTTTTTTAACTGAATCTTAATCCTGTTACTTATTTATTTGGCTGCACTGGGTCTTAGTTGTGGTACGCAGGATCTTCAGTCTTTGTTGAGATGTACAGGCTCTTAGTTGCAGCATGTGGGGTCTAGTTCCCTGATCAGGGATTGAACCTGGGCCCCCTGCATTGGGAGTGCAGAGCATTAGCCACTGGACCACCAGGGAAGTCCCTGGAATTTGCTTTAACATAACTCAGCAATGGGTGGATATGAGGGTTAAGGATGAAACTAGACAAGACGAATGTTGATAATTACTGAAGCTGGGTGATGGGAACATGGGGTCCATATACTGTTTCCTCTATTTTTAAAAATATGTTTAAAGTATCCATGATAAAAACTGAAAAAAATTACTGCTCAACAGTAAGGCGGCTGCTTTAGGAGGTAGAGCACACCATTGCAGAGGTACTGTGGGGAGGGATCCACGTGAAGCCTGGTCTGACCTGAGCAGTTTCTGAGGCCCTTCCATGGGATTCTGTGAGTCTGACTTAGATTCTTTCATGCACAGGAGGATAGAAGACAGCAGTTTTCCTAGATGGCTATCTTTATGAGACTAAGAGAAAATTCACGGGAGCCAGGATGTTTGTGGATGGCTTTAGAAGGGAAACAGGCAGCCTTGCCTTGGGCTGCTCAAGCCCCAAATTCTAGCAGGTGCTTTATGCCTTGCCAGCCAAGGATGGAGGGTGGCCTTGGCATCCTGGGGCTGGATATGAGCTGGGACTGTGAAGCTGCAAAGTGGGAGGATGGGGTCCTTAACACAGTGTCCTTGGTGGGGACATAATGGAAGGAGGAGTGTTTCCATGTAAGCTGGGCCCAGGGTACAAGAAGGGACTTGATATCTAGAGAGATCCAGAGTGAAAAAGGGGCTGAAGGATGCCAGGGAGGGGCTGTGGTATGTGAAGCATCCAGTGTTCCCCAAGACTGTGAGTCAGAGTGTGTGTGTGTGTGTGTGTGTGTGTGTGTGTGTGTGTGTGTGTGTGTGTGTGTGTGTTTAGGGTAGGGTTGGGGCTATCTCACCTGTGCGGGCATCCAGGCGAAACCTCTCCTGCTCATTCCCACTGACTACGCGGTAGCCAGTCTTCTCAGCACCTGGGCGAGTGAGGGTGGACAGCCGCAGCACCTCTGTGCCATGCTGGGCATCCTCTGGTACCTGCACGCTGTACTCAGTGTTCAGAAACACGGGCAGGTAGTCCTCCAGGCCCACCACAGAGACCGTGACGGTGCCCAGCGTGGACAGCGGTATCGGGGTGCCCAGGTCAGAGGCACGGACGGTGAGCTCCAGCGCTGCCTGTGGCCTGACCTGCAGCGGCTTCTCTAGCCGGATCACACCCGTGGTGGCCTCAATGGAAAAGTGGCCTTCAGCAGAGTCCGTGAGAGAATAAACCACCTGGGCATTGGTGCCTGGGGAGGGAGACAGAGTGCATTATTCATACAGAGGGACCTCCCCTTGGCCCTGCCTGCTGCAAAGCTTTCAGACAGAGGAGGGTCTGGAAGGCAGGGTCCCTATAAAGGCTAACATGCTTACGCTGTTAGCAGTGAGACCCTCTCCTGTGGGGGTTCTTGATGAGGGTAGGGTCAAGACCTCGTAGAAGGTTCTTGTGAAGGGGAGGGTTATTCTGCAAACCCTTAAGGATATCTGAAGCTGTTTATGTAGAGGTTAGGGTCCAATGTCAGCTCATAAAATGAAAATTTTACAAGATTGAAACCACCCACAGTGAGTTCTTTGATTGTGATAGAACGATTCTTGATTGTGGTGGTGATTGCATGAGTCTATACATGGGATAATATTGAATACAAGTGCACACATGTACATCTTCAAATAAGTGCATATGGAAACTGTGAAATTTGAATAAGGTTGGAGTCTAATTATCAGTAATGTCCCTGGTGGCTCAGATGGTAAAGAGTCTGTCTGCAGTGCGGGAGACCCAGGTTCATCTCCTGGTCAGGAAGATCCCCTGGAGAAGGCAATGGCAACCTACTCCAGTATTCTTGCCTGAAAAATCCCATGGATAGAGGAGCCTGGCAGGCTACATGGAGTCGCAGAGAGTCGAACACGACTGAGCAACTTCACTTTCTTTTTGTTTTTTCTATCAGTAGGTAATGTCCCATGACCAGTTTCCTGGCTCTAATGTCATACTACAGACTGCTGCCTTTGGGGGAAGCTGGGTGAAGGATGCATGGGCCTCTCAGTACTATTTTTGCAACTTCCTGTGTGTCTATAATTATGTCAAAATAAAAAGAAAACAGAAAACAAAATATACACCCATGGAAAGTTCTCAGTAAATCAAAACACATAGTGTTTTTCCAGCTTTGTCTCAGAGGCCGTTATTTCCTTTGGTTATGGACCACATGAAGCAGTTGGCTCAGGCAGGGCCCATAGGGTCTGAAGAAGGCCAACATTTAGTGCTCAGCCATGAGAGCCTCACCCAATGGGAGGAGCACAGGCCCTGAGCCTATAGAGACTGAATCTCACACATACATGGGGATGCCCAACCCTTTTCTTGAATTTACATGAACTAAGGGACATCATGAGGAATGCTGGGCTGGAAGAAACACAAGCTGGAATCAAGATTGCCGGGAGAAATATCAATAACCTCAGATATGCGGATGA
The DNA here is from genome assembly GCA_024291935.2 of Okapia johnstoni. Lineage (NCBI taxonomy): Eukaryota > Metazoa > Chordata > Mammalia > Artiodactyla > Giraffidae > Okapia > Okapia johnstoni. The sequence goes on from CM044316.1 coordinate 54,461,184, forward strand.
CACCACCCTTATGGTAGAAAGTGAAGAAGAACTAAAGAGCCTCTTGATGAAGGTGAAAGAGGAGAGTGAAAAAGTTGGCTTAAAGCTCAACGTTCAGAAAACTAAGATCACGGCCTCTGGTCCCATCACTTCATGGGAAATAGATGGGGAAACAGTGGAAACAGTGTCAGACTTTATTTTTGGGGGCTCCAAAATCACTGCAGATGGTGATTGCAGCCATGAAATTAAAAGATGCTTACTCCTTGGAAGGAAGGTTATGGCCAACCTAGATAGCATATTTAAAAGCAGAGACATTACTTTGCCAACAAAAGTCCGTCTAGTCAAGGCTATGGTTTTTCCAGTGGTCATGTATGGATGTGAGAGTTGGATGGTGAAGAAAGCTGAGCGCCGAAGAATTGATGCTTTTGAACTGTGGTGTTGGAGAAGACTCTTGAGAGTCCCTTGGACTGCAAGGAGATCCAATCAATCCATCCTAAAAGAGATCAATCCTGGGTGTTCATTGGAAGGACTGATGTTGAAGCTGAAACTCCAATACTTTGGCCACCTCTTGCGAAGGGTTGACTCATTGGAAAAGACCCTAATGCTGGGTAGGATTGGGGGCGGGAGGAGAAGGGGATGACAGAGGATGAGATGGTTGGATGGCATCACCGACTCGATGGACATAGGTTTGGGTAGACTCCGGGAGTTGGTGATGGACAGAGAAGCCTGGCATGCTGTGATTCATGGGGTCGCAAAGAGTCGGACACGACTGAGCGACTGAACTGAACTGAAATGTGCATACCATGCACATTCTTCCATATGTGTATTTTTTTCTCGAGAGAGAAGTACTGGTCAGGTTACATTTGAAATATTGAGGTGGAATATTTGGGTTAGAATAATAATAACAGTTTTGAAGCATTAATTGTTAACTGGTACAAGGCCAGAGGATGAATCCTAGAAGGGAGGTAGGGTTAGAAACACAAGAGTGAAGAAGCTAGGGCTCTTTCATCCAGAAAGGGAACCTTGAGGCTTGAGCTGACAGTTAGCACGTCCCAGTCTTGGAAAGTCTAGGACACTTGTGTGGCTGCAGATGGCAGGACCATGATTGACAGGTATCTGCTCCAAAATACTAACACTTGATAATTATCTGAGGAAGGAAGGGGCTGCCTGGGAAGTTGGGAGCTTCCTGTTCCTGGAGGTGTACAAGCCCTGGCTAGTTGAGCATTTGCAGGGCCTTAGATGTTAGATGCTTTGCACCAACTATTTGCCCTCCCTGGAGCCCCTGCGTTCCTCCAAAATCTCTCACCTCCCTCAATGCCAAGCTAAAACTCCTTTTCTCTAAGAAGTCGTAAATTTACTCTCTTGGTGTCACATGAAGCAGAGTATTTTGATCTGTCTTATCACTACCATCATCTTCATCATTGTCATATCCTATGTTCCTCTGGCTACTTTGATCCTCAGGGTATCTTTTACCTATAGCACAATTGTCCAGTTTTCTTGAATTAAATTTTATAATTGTGTATGTACATATATATGTATAAACATGTATATATACACATGCATCTATAGACATAGATAGAGATTACCACAATGCAAAACTTCTTGATGTCAGAATCTTTAAATGGTACAATATGAAATGAATACTCCTGGATAAATCCAATTTGCCTTGTAAATAGTAAAAGGAAAAGAATCCTAATGAAAACCATGTCATTAAAATGAAAATGTAAAGTATTAAAACGTAAAAGTAAACTATTCCACTTCATTGCCTAGAAAATTGATCCAAGAATTTAGTAGACTAAATGGAGTTTGTGCCCTAGGTTTCTTTCTTGTGGCCAATTAATCAGAGTTGAATAATTCTGATTGGTGTATTGTGTTCAAAATATCCTGGAGCTTAAATGATAGGATTGAAAGGGCTCCAGGTCTAAGAGACAAGGAGAAGCAATGAGGCTGAAATAGCCCGCATCAGTCTTAAAACTGCCAAAATCTTTGGTCCCCTAGCACTTAGGTATGCAGTTTATGGACATTTTCTACTTGTAACTGTCTGTAGGCTCAGGAGTGACAGTCCTTGCAGTTCCAGAACAACAGAGAGAGAGCCAAACCCTCGCCTAGGGTGACCCTGTAAGCAAATGGCCTCTAGTCCTTGTCTTTCTCACCTTGGTCAGGGTCCCGGGCCAATACTACCGCCACAGGGGTCTTCACCGTGGTATTGTCGAAGACTGCCACAGCAGAGTGGCTGGGGAAGAACCGGGGGGCGTTGTCATTCACATCCTCCACATGGAGGGTCACATCTGCCTGGCACGATTGGCCGCCTCCATCTGTCGCCCTGGCAACAAGGCTGTACGCATCCTTCTTCTCTCGGTCTAAGGCTGTGAGTGTGGTCAGCTCCCCTGGCAGGAGAAAGGACAGAAAGTGAGCTTTCTCTGGAGGCCATGATCCTAGCATGTGCATTCCTGATGTCTATATGAGATAACCTCAGCACTGCCCACCCCCTCCGTGTGCTGTCACAGAGAAAAGGGGTCCTGTGTACAGATGGTTAGGAAAGAGCCCCAGTCTGTATCTTTCCACACCTGCTTGCTTTCCTAGTCACATCCTACCACCACATTCCCAATTTAAAATTCCCACCAACAAGCTACAAAGAGGCACAACGTTTTAAAATGCCAGTTCGTTTCTAACACCACATAAAATGTGTTTATGCTTTGGCCTGCAGTTTCACTTCTAGGACTGTATCCCATAGAATAATCAACCCAAGGAAAAAATATAGAGATAGTCTCTGCAGCATTCTTTATACATAGCAACATACTGAAAATATCCTGTGTCTTTCAAAAAGGTACTGGTTAAATACGGTATCATTTAGCCATACAGCAAAATACTCTGCAATGGGAAAAGTGATTATGCAGAACTTTATGTATTGCCTTGTTGATAGCTCCAAGATATTGCTCTGAGAAAAAGGATGTCACAAAATACTATGCTATATAGAGAGTGCGGCGTGCATGGAAAACCAGTCTGATAGAATATATGCCAAGAGTGCTTATCTTTCATTAAGAGGCTGGTTATCATGAATATTTTCCAATGTCTGCCTATACACACCTACATGGTTTGCATTTTTGAACAATGAGTGAGTGAAAGTTGTTCAGTTGTGCCCGACTTTTTGCGATCCCATGGACTATACAGTCCATGGAATTCTCCAGGCCAGAATACTGGAGTGGGTAACCTTTCCCTTCTTCAAGGGATCTTCCCAACCTAGGGATCGAACCCAGGTCTCCCACATTGCAGTCAGATTCTTTACCAACTGAGCCACAAGGGAACCCCATTTTGAATAATGAGCATGTATTATTTCCTTACTCAGATAAACCATTGAATTTTTTTTTAATATCCTGCTAATCATCCTTCACCTGGACAAACAGCAGTAGAGAGAGGTTAGGTCACCTACTTGGGTGACTCAGCATGCCTGTGCTGGGGTCAGAAAGGGTAGTGCAGCTTCTTGAAATAGTCCCTCTCACCTGCCACCTCCCTGCTCAGCAATCTCCATAGTATCCTCTGAGCTACTGCTTCCAAGTGTCAGCAGCTGGCTCTCTGTGACTTGGGCCCTCTACGCTGCATGTCCCCACACCCTCCATTACAGCAGCAGGACAAGGACTTCCCCTTTTCTGAAGGAACCAGTCTCTACCCTGCCTTCTCCACCAGATGCTCACAGCCAAACCTCTCCCAAGTATTCTGGTCTAATCTGCTGGACTCTCTGCTTCCCACTCTCTTCTTTGACCCCTGATAATGACAATGGAAACCGTATCTGCTGAATTATTAGTATGTGCCAGACTTGGGCTTAGATTTCTATATACTTTGTTGGGATCCTTACAACAATGCTGTAGGGTTTTATCTCAATCTGCAGCATACAACCTTGAGATCATGTCTTCCACTATGACTTTTTGCCTACTTGAACCCTTTAATGGCTCTGTAGGTAAGGACTTGGCCCCTCTGCCCCAGGGGGCCTCATCCTTTGCCCTCTCTCTCCCCTTCCCTTCTATGCACCAGTTTCTGCCTTTTAGGTCCTTACCTGTGCATGTTCTTTCCCAAAACAAAGTCCTCATATGAAGTCTCTTTCTGCCTTGAGTGTACAACCTTACCACTCCCTTACCCCCTGGCTATTTCCTCAAAGAAATTTTACTTAACCCCACTTCCAAACTTAAGTTCTGCTGTCAAACCTCACCTAACATCCTGAATTTTTCTTAACTCAGCACATGTCAAACCACTGATTCGATACGTTTCCCACTAGACTGTGAAGACCTCGATCTTGTCTTATCAATTTATGTCCCCAGCATCTAGTGAATGCTTGGCACATAGTGCCAATATATGTTTGCTGAGTGGATGGATGGATGGATAAGTGAATTCTTGTTTCTTCTCTAAGGAGCCTGGGTACTGGGCACTGGTTATTCAGTGTATCAGTTCTTAACTTGATCCTGCAGTTCAGGAAACCTACCAGTGTGAGGATCCAGCTTAAATTCATCCGCCCCAGGGCCATGCAGAGAATATGTGATCTGAGCATTGGTGTCGGAGTCCAGGTCTGTTGCAGAAACTTTCAAAATGAAGTGTCCTGGAGGTACATCTTCACTGACTTCGCCAGTGTAGAGAAGCTGAAGATGAAAGACAAAGAAGAGGGAGATTGTGGGAGATATGCTAAGATCCAGAGAGAGACAGAGTAACAAGACACAATAGAAGCAGAGAGAGAGAGAGAGAGAGATTAGAGAGCAGAGATGGAAGTGGGGGAGGGGAGAGAAGCAGAGAGAGGGAGGGAGGAGAATAGAATAAGATGGAACATGCAAGGAAAATGGAGACGAAAAACAAAGAGAAAGATGACTGGAGACCTAGTCAGAAAAGCAGAGAATGAGAGAGAATTTCCACCGTCCGAAAGCTCACACTCAGGGCTAGAAGTGAAAGTGAAAGTTGCTCAGTCGTGTCTGACTCTGCGACTCCATGGACTGTAGCCCACCAGGCTCCTCTGTCCGTGGGATTCTCCAGGCAAGAATACTGGAGGATCTCCAGGGGATCTTCTCCAGTGGATCTTCCCAACCCAGGGATTGAACCCAGGTCTCCTGAATTGCAGACAGATTCTTGACTGTCTGAGCCACTAGGACCTGCCACAATCTCTTACTCCATAAGGGCCACATTTCAAAGTGTGTGGCACAGGTGAGAGGCTGGAGCTCCCTGAGAACCCAGTGTTTCTCCAGCTGCTGGTGCTGGACACAGTTTCCAAGCAAACTTGCCCCCCCATTGCCGAGTGTGGGTTAGCACAGACCCCTGTATATGCTCTGGGTGGAGGTTTTGTGCCTGGCAGACTGTGTGGAGATGGCCCCCCAGACTCTTTCCCCTGGCTCTGGTTATGCTCTTGATCACCTCTGAGAAGGCTAAGGTGAGCTTGGCCCCCAGCATGAGCAGGATTCAGGCTGGTTAGAAGGATGCTGAGGCAAAAGAGAAAGAAGGTATGGCCACTGTTCTCCCCCAAAAGGTTGCCCTTCTGAGACCATCCGAAAGGTGATCATCTTGGATCCTGCAGAGACATTTTCCATGCACCCCACTTGATAATCCAGGTTCTCTTTTTCTACTATGCTTCTATGAGATTGGAGCATAGAAAACAGAGGAAGGAAAGGTGATAGGATATATGAATTTTGTGTATCCCAAGGTATGTGTCCGTATATATGTATACAAATAAAGTATGAAGAATTAAAGTATACATATATGCACATGCTTATATGTTTGTGTGAGTTAGAGAAGTACATTTACCTGTATGAATGGGTGTGTTATGGATGAATGTTATTTATATAGGTATATGCTTATGTGTATCTTTGTGTGTATGTATATATGTATTTGCATATTTATAGAGTTATAGATGATCTTTCAACTACGTGTATGTGTGTGAGTACCTACATATAAGTGTGCACTTATGTATATACACTGAAGAACTGGATTTTTTATACACTTGAATTATGCTAACTTGATGTTATAAAATTTTAATATTAATAGTTTATTTGAAAACCTTGAAGTAATGCAACCCCCCCAAATTAAAAACTATTTATTGTGTTTTAAAAAATATGTTTAAAAGCAAAGCTGCATGACAATGGTTGTTGATTTACGTCCTTTAAGAATGCAATTTCTCTCCTGATGTATGTTTGTGTGTGCGTGCGCACGCACACACACACACACACACCACTCAATATTTTCCTTGGGAAATTTAGTGTTTAATTACATGAGGTCCTTAGGAAAGTCTCCCTTATCAAAAATGTAGCTGCCCTGTCTGTATGTTTGTGTATACATGTATCCTGGAGGAGGGTTTCCGTTGGTCTGTATAATGCATGCAGATGTAGGGATGTGCACATATAGACATGGTGAGTGGTGCAGGGCATCTCTGGGGGCATGTCTCTTTGGATATATTTGATAACAATGAGCCATGCTAACAAGTTGAGTGATAGAGTGACTTTTCCATTGAGCATAGCAGACTGTTTGGAGAATGAAGTTACTTCTGAATATGTTTTGCAGAGAAAAGGATCTTTTTAGGGAGTGGGGTGGGGGGGAGCTATGGACCATGAATCCTAAAGAGCTTGGTGACATCCTTTTGGGAAGGGCAGGGAATTACCTGGAACGGTCCTTGCCCCAGGCACTAGTCTGAGGCCGGCGGGGGAGAAGCACGGGCATGTATGGTCAGCGATGGCCTGCCTCAGAGATGGTACTCTGAGTCTTTCTCCTTTCTCTTACCCTTTGCTCCAGCTTCCTTATCTCCACTCCTCCCCTACCCTCACCTGGCTCTCACCTGTGAGCACTGTGGGCTGTTATCATTGATGTCCAGGACAAAGATCTCCACGGGGACTGAAGCCTGGAACTTGCCATCAGAAGCTGTGATTCGGAGCAAGTACTTGGCTGTGTGCTCACGGTCCAGGGTCTTCCTCGAGAAAATTCTCCACTCATCTCCAACTTGGCTGATGCCAAACTGGCCCAGGGGGTCTCCCTCTAGAAATATGGGACAGAGTTTCCTGAAGCCAAGCCATAGGAACAAACCAGGCTTTGAGCTGTAGGTGACTGCCCACCTGACACTTTTTTTTAGGATTGCAGAGAAAGGCAAAAATTTCCTCCTTTAACTAGGGACCCACAGTTCTGCAATGAGTCAGTTATTTGGTGTTATGAAACCTCTTTCAACTTCAAAGGCCTCCTGTTAAATGGAATTATCACTGCAAGAAACACTGCTCCAAAATATGTGGCTAAGGGGCACATTTCTTATTTTGTGTGCATTGGAAGACATTGGAGGAAATTAAAGGGAAGCAGATAGCAATTCTAGCCAAGAACCTTCTGGTATCCAGTATCTGTTTAACAGTGGAGGGCTGGGAAGTGATCAATAACATTAAACTGTCTGAGGTTTTATTTTACAACTGAGTACATAGGCTAACTGGAGGTTCAGGTGGATCATTAGGTTTGCTTCTGAGTCACCTTTTCTTGACATCCATCACTGAAAGGGGAGGTGGGTTTTTGAGATTCTAATATTCCAGAGTTCCAAGATTCAGCTATTCTCAGAGTTGATGATACAGTGACATTCATTATGTTATTCAGAGATTTTAAGATTTTTGTGTTTTTAAGTGTCTGATATTATAAGATGATAAGATTCTATTTCACTAAGACTCCATATTTCAAACAACTTTGATCCAGGCTCTGTCTCCAGGAGTCTATAATTCTTGGTTGGAATGTCATGCTTGTTAACTCTCCACTAGACAGCTGTGAGAGCACAAGAAACCATGACTATGGGAATGGGATGACAAAGCAACTGGGACACAGGGAAAGGGACATTGAGAAGTAAAGAAATTCTCTTTGGCCATTGGTTGGCTGGTTAAGCCCCTGGACAGAGATTGGAGTCGTTTAGGTTTGCAGTAGTTATCTACTGGGGAAAGCAGTTTGTAGGGTCTGGTTTTAATCCCAGTCCTGATGCAAGCTTGGAGTGTGACCTTGGTTGAGTTTATCCCCCTATCTGGGGTTCTCCCATGTGTGAAACAAGAAGATTGGGTTGGAATCATATCCAACCCACTTAACACTCAAGTCCTATGATTGACTAGGAAACATTTTCTACTATCCACAACTTGCCCTTGGCAGATTACTACTGTGCAAGGATAGTCACCTCACAGGGTTTCTACAGACCATACAACTGTTAATCCCCTCTCCATCTTCCAGAAGCTAATTGAGAACAGTTACAGTATCTCGCTTCTATTCTATTTACTCCAGCTAAGGTAATAAGAAATCCTCTTTACAAAGCACTTTCTAATTTATAGGGAGCTATCAAAGCTTTTTCAGGTTAGATCCTGTCAGCATCCATTGAGATGATTTAAAACAGCCATGCCAAGTATATAACTGGAGCAACTGAGGTCCTAGAAAGGTAAGTGATTTGCTGAAGATCATACTGATAAGTGGCAGAACAAGGATTTAAACCCATGTCTTAAGAAACGTCTTACTGGAATTTTTTCAATGCATCCCACTCTAAGATAGGTATCCTTACCTGTGATATAGCAGGTGACCTGTCTGTTCTGCTCAGAGATATCAGCATCCAAGGTTTTAAGAGTGGCCACAGGTTCACCGGGCTCACTGTTCTCAACCACAGATCCTCTATAGTCTTCTGAAGCAAATCGGGGGGCATTGTCATTTTCATCTGTAATGGAGACTTCAACCAGGACCTGAGAAGATAGCTGGATGGTCCGGCCATGGTCATAGGCCACTACGTAAAAGTGGTAGATCTGGTTGGTCTCACAGTCAAGTTCCTGGAGTGTGGTGATCCAGCCAGTTTCACTGTCAATGGCAAAGAGTTCGTGGATATTGCTACCGGGGTCCACTGGCAGCCTGTAGCTCACCTGGCCATCATCCCCAGTGTCCTGATCATTGGCAGTCACTTGAATGACTGAGGTCCCCACTGGCATATTCTCAGTGAGAACAGCCTTATATGGATCAGCCTCAAATATAGGCCTATTGTCATTGACATCCTTCACTTGGATGTTGACAGAGACCAAGGAACCCAAGTAAGTGTCATTATGGGGGCAATGAGCCATCAAGTCAATCTGGTACCATTTGGTGGACTCATAATCCATGGCCTTCCTCACCTTTAGAACCCCTGTGTTTTGGTCCAAGGAGAAGATGCCATCCTTGTTGCTCTCTGGCGTGGTGCCCTGCACCAGACTATAGATGACTGGATCTTGAGCTGCCACTGCTTTAACAGAACCAATTTCAGACCCCTCTGGAAGGTCTTCTGATGCAGAAAAGGTATATAGCGGTTCAGAAAATTGGGGCAAGGATACTTCATTAGGAACCACCTGAAGTCGTAACAGCATGAGAGAGTTCCAGTGAGGAGGGCCCCCATCCTGAGCTTTAATTTTTAAGTCAAAGGCCCGATTTTCCAATCCCACCAGGCTCTCTTTCACCTTGACCATGCCAGTAATTGGGTTGACTTCAATGACCTCTTCTTCCAAGTCCTCCACTGAGTCCACTGAGTAGGTGACGTCTGCATTCCGGCCTTCGTCTGCATCATAGGCCAGCACCTGGATGACCGGGGAGTCCTTGCTGACATTGGACTGAATGGATACAGTGTACTCAGATGCTTTGAACTGTGGGGGGTTGTCATTTTCATCCGTGAGGATGATCTTCACAGTGCAGAAGGCCACGCGTCCTCCTCCATCCTGAGCCATGACCTTAATGGCAATGACCCTTTCTGTGGAATTTTCCCGGTCTAGTTTCTGCAATGTGGTGATCTGGCCACTCGGGTTTATGGAGAACTTCTCACCTGCTAGTTTATTGATGATGGTGTAATCTACAGTGCCATAGGGACCACTGTCTTTGTCTATGGCTAACAACTCAATCACTTTGGTCCCCACCTTTGCATTCTCGGCCAATTCTGCCTCATAAATATGCTGCTGGAACTCTGGGCTGTACTTGTTGGCATTTGTAGTGTTGATATACACAGGTACAGTTGCTCGGAAGACCCCATCAGAAGCACCTACCCTCAAATTGTAAGAAGAGTCCAAGTGCTTTTTGCAAAGGTTGTACATAGAAATTATTCCCGATGAGCTGTTAATGGAGAAATGCCTGTCCTGATTGCCAGAAAGAATCAGGTACTCCAGGCGAGAGGTGTCCCTGCTGTCAGGGTCAAGAGCTTGAACTTTGAGAACCAGGTGCCCACAGGTTGCCAGCTCACTGACATTGGCTTCGTACTGAGATTGCCTGAACTCTGGGGGGTTGTCGTTGATGTCAGACACATTGACAACCACAAGGGTTTCACCAGTGAGTGGGGGATCTCCTCTATCCATGGCTCTGACTTTCACATGAAAATGTTGTTGGGCTTCATAGTCCAGCTCTTGAACTGTGGACATTTCCCCTGTGCTCCCATTGATCTGGAAGAATTTGGAAACATCTGAGCCATCCTCTACGATCTGGTAAGAGACATCACGGTTCTGCCCTGAATCCTGGTCAGAAGCCAACAGTTGGATCACGGGAGTCTGAGCAGGCAAGCCTTCTGAGATTGAAGTGGTGTAGACCAACTGAGAGAAAGTGGGAGGATTATCATTCACGTCCTCCACCAGGACTTCCACGGTGGCTTCAGAAAATGACCCCAGAGCAGTGTCTGTGGCTCTGACTGTGAACACGTGTTTGGTCTTAGACTCATAGTCCAAAGGGCCCGTCACGGTTAGGACACCAGTCTTAAAGTCAGTGGTGAACAGCATCAAGGGCTCTTCTTCTACAATGTTGTAAATGAGCCGGAGTCCCTCTGGACTCCGGGCCTGGGTGTGGAGAATAGGGGTATAGAGTGTGATATTTTCAGGCACTCTGACTTTGTAGTAAGGCGTCTGAAACAGTGGATTGGATTTATTTCTCACAATGACAAGTACCTCTTCCTCAGCCTGGAGGGATGGAGTTCCTCCATCTCGAGCAATGACTTTGAGGCGATACTTATTCAGAGCCTGATAATCAAAGGGTTTCCTTAATGATATGTCCCCAAGATAGGGGTCAATTCGAAAATATGTGTAATCTTCTGCAAATGCGTAGGTGATAGCACCATTCACCCCCAAGTCCTGGTCAGTGGCAGATACCTGAAAGAGGACATCTCCTGGTTCTGTGCCATCTTGGATGATTGTGTGGTAGGGCAGATGTTTAAATTCAGGGCTGTTGTCATTGACATCCTCAACAGAGACTCGGACCAGAGCCTGAGCCACCCTCTGAGGTGTCCGATTGTCCCTCAGTTCCACTGCCACCTTATAAGTGTCCTGCTGTTCTCTGTCAAACCCCACACCACTTGTCTGCAACACACCTGCTGATTTGATCATGTGAAACATATCTGTGCCATTCAAAAGGAAGTAGGACAAGGTGTCATTCAAATGATTGCCTTGGGCACCAAAAAGCACCAATGCCTTTCTGTCCAGTAAATTCTCCTTCACTGTTGCCCTATAGACATCCCGGTCAAACTGTAAGGTGGTGTTAGGAGCTTGTGTCCAAGAAATTTTTACTAGTGCAGTATCTTGATACAGGCCATCAGAAGCTCTGACGATAAGCTCCCGAGAGAGTCCCAGGAGAGCAGGATCCATAACAGATATGCGACCAGTAATCGGATGCATGGCAACAGCTTCGTCAGCATTGCCAGTTTTGATGCTATAATTGACTTCTGAGTCATCATCACTGGCCTGCACCATAAGGAGCTGCATACCCCGGTGGATTGGCTTCATTATTGCTACTTCATATATCTGGTCCAAGAACCTGGGAGGACAGTCATTAACATTTCTGACATTGATTATGACCTGGGCAGCCCTGGGGGCAAATAAGATGGGGCTTCCTTGGTCATGGACATAGACGTTGAATCGGAAAGAAGGCATGCTTTCGTAATCGATCTCTAATATGGTGGTTAGAGTTCCCATGCTGGGATCGATTTTTAAAAACTTCAGAGTCTCTGGTTCCAAAATTTTATAAACCAACAAGGAATTTGCTTCTTTGTCACTGTCAGAGGCTCGGATCACGAGGGGGTTGTTGTTTTCATCCATGATCATGCTATTCAGTGGGGCTGCTTCACTAATTTGGCCCACAAAAGTCAATTTTGAGAACACGGGAGCATTGTCATTTTCGTCGATGATGTAAACAAGAACCATGACATCAGTAAATGCGCCTGCCATATTGCTGCCTCGGATTTTCAGCTGGTAAGATGGAATTTTCTCATGATCCAGTTTCTTCTGAGTGGAAATGAGTCCAGAATATGAGTTCATGGAGAATACGCCATTCTTGTTTCCCTCTCTTAACTCATAGGTAACTTCTGAGAAGCTTGTAGCTGAGATGAGGAGGATTGGGGAACCCACAGGGATTGATTCAGGGATCTCTACAAAGTACTCAGAGTTTGAAAAGACGGGGGCACTGCTGTCGGAGGGGTAGACGTGAATGATCACTGTAGCCAGGTCGTGCCCTTGTGGGGAGCCTTGGTCTTCTGCCTTCACTGTTAGAGTATACCGGGCATGATTTGCCCGATCAAGTTTCTGCGCTAGAGTGATGATGCCTAGCAGGGCGTTGATGTTGAAGAAACCTTCGCTGTTCCCTAAAACAAAAGACAAGAGAAACTGAAGTTTACCACATCCTCAAGAGGTACCAACTAGGCTTTCTAAATCAGTATAAGACAATCACACAAAAGCTGGGCAGGGCAAAACCCACATCCTGTGCCACCATGGATTTAGTTACGCTATAAGATGTAGGGTAGGTCTGCACTTTATGAAATCTCTTAATTGGTGCACCTAGTAGGTGCTCCATAAATGGAAGATTTGGGGGTCATAACTTAAAGCTACAAACCAAAGCCATAGTAGGTTTTTGGAGGAAAGAAAGGAGATTTAAACTTCGTAGGAAAAGCATACTCTTCTCTGTATTTCAGTGGTGACTTTTTATAGGAAAAGCTTCAGTTATATTATATAAATTTTAAACCATTCTTTATATAACTTTTAATAGCTTTGGTTACACACTCAATAGTTGAAAATTGTCAATATGGAATCATAGACTGTCTAAACTGAAACGGACTGGGAAAACTGCCTTGTCTATTCCCTGTATAGCCTACTGTGGGAAGATCCCTTGTCAGGGATGGGAGTGAGTGGTGGGGGTTGAGGGGGGAGGGACTGGGTATACCCAGCTCTTGAGGCTCTTGGTCAAATGCCCTTTCCACCACACCTGGATTTCCTAAAGGTTAGGCATTCTCACACCACCTTTACAGGTTTTTTTTTTTAAATATTCAGCCACTACCTGTACAACAGTATAGTATACAATTTATACCATTATTTAATGGATACTTTCCTTTAAATTGATTTCTTTTTTAAATTTAAAGTATTTTTAACAGGCAACTTTATATATTGGTTCTTTAAAAAGAAGCACAGTATTGCTTGTCATAAATCAGAGGTTACCATAAAAACCAGTCAATGGAAAATATTTTCTTAAAAATCTGGATAAAGTCTATTACTTGCTAAGAGGGTCTGGCCCGAGACCTACAGTCTTTCTGCAGCAAGTATTAGAAAATTAAAGAGATCCTAGTATCCAAAGGAATCTTCCTTGACCAATTAGGAAGCCCAAATTAGAATCAAAATTGGACTCCTTTCTCCATGTCTGATTATTATTTTATAGTCATTTTAAAATTTAATATTTATTTGGATAAATACATAACACCATTTCAAATTTAAGTTGAGGGGAGTTGTGATTATGCAACATTACATAGTGCACAAAAGGTAATGTTGAAAACTAATATTTTCCTAGAAAAAGTTCTCAAAGTTATCGCAGTTTTTAGAGTCTGACCTTACTTGGGCTACAACTATTCTTTTTTTTTTTTCCTTTACCTTCTTTTATACTATGGTGATAACAGGTAACATGAGGTCTACATTCTTGAATTTTTAGAGGTTACAGTACAGTGTTAACTATAAGCACAATGCTGTAAAGAGATCACCAGAACTTATTCAGCTTGCATAACTGGTACTTCTTTTCAGTTTTATTAAGATATATTGATCTATGTTTAAGTATATATTGCAAAATAACCACCACAATGTTTAGTTAACATCCATCACCTCATATAGTTTTTCAAATACATTTTTTTTTTCCTGCGATGAGACCATTACCTATTTAATACCATGACTAACACCTGAATAATTCTGCTCACTGCCCAGGAGTACAAGTCCTTCACTCAGGGGAGTACTACTTATTACTATGCTTGTTTCATTTATTATTTCAATGGCAAAGTAAATAGCCAGGCTTCACCACAAAACCTTCCATATGATTCTCCCACTAAGGGAAATCACTCTGCAGCTAACTATTGAGGTGATTTCCCAACTTGCCTTTGTGATACAAATCCTGAGGTTGATCAAAGAACATGGTTTTAATGAATAACCAGAAATTTAAAAGTAGTTCCCTTAAAAGTAGCCAAGTAAGCATAATCATAATTTCTTATTTTACTGCTGAGAGAAAAAAAATAGGGAAGAAAATTGTATATTAATTTTGATCTTAGCACTGCAGAAAGATACATAGAAAAAGATAAGAGAAAAATACATGAAATTATTTTCTCTGGGTTATGAAAGCCATGGCCAAGTGTTATTTTTATTATTTTTTTGACCATCCTGCTGCATGCAGGATCTTAAATTTGAACCTGTGCCCCTTGTAATGGAAGTCAGTGCAGGGTCTTAACCACTGGGCCACTAGGGAAGTCCTCTGAGTGTTATTTTCTTCTTCGTAGATTCTTGTTTTTTTCAGGTTTTAAAGAATGACCATGTGTTACTTCTTTAATCAGAAGATTATTTTAAAACTAACTCAATCTGTAAAATAAAATTAGTAGCAGGGGTAATTCCCTGGTGGTCCAGTGGTTAAGACTCCAAGCTTCCTCTACAGGGTGCCTGGGCTTGATCCCTGGTCAGGGAACTAAGATCCCATATGCTGTGAGGCATGGATTTAAAAAATGTTTTAGATTCATTAAAAAAAATTAGTACAACATCAGTGGGAGTGTCAGTGAGAAAAAAGAGATGATTATACTTCATAAGTCACAAAAATAAGCAATTAATGGGTTATTATTTGCAGTATTTTCTTCAGGGATGAATAGACTTCTGCCGTATGACAAGGTATAACAACTGTCTCTTCAAAAAAAGAAAATGTGAAACATTCTGAATTGTTGAAAGTATTTAAGACACTGACAAGCAGTAAATGAACATCTTTATGCTCCATGAAGGCAAAGAGCAAGTCATACTCATCTTTGATCATCCATAGCATCTTGCTCTATAGATATTAATTCATATTAAAGATAACAATAATTATTAAGCATCAATTATGAATTATCAAACATTACAAATTATGATTAATAATTAGTTGGGTACTGGATATTATCATTTTTGTCATATTAACTACTTATAATTAATACTTAGTAATAACCCCTGGCACTTGTATAATATTTTACAATTTACAAAGTGTTAACATACATTTTCTCTTTTAGTCTTCACAAAGAGTTTCTGGCACAGATAATATTCCCTTTTTTCAGGTTAAAAAAAATAATAGATATGAAGTCATGATGTGGCCTTAGAAGAAAATACTCCTGAAACTATGTCATATATCTTATCAAGTATTTATAAGTCCCTTTTATTGTACATGCACAAAGATACTATCCTTTAAAATGTTGCATGGGGGACTTCCCTGACAGTCCAGTGGTTAAGACTCTGTGCTCTCAGTTTAGTGGGCATTGGTTCAGTCCTTGCCCAGGGAACTAAGATCCTGCATGCCACACGGTGTGGCCAAAATATATATATAAATATATTGCGTGGACTTCATAAGCATCCTTTACATGTATGGTCATTGGTGGAGATATATATATAGTCTCAATGTAAATTCTCCCATAACTTGAGTAATCCTTTGTTACCGTTCTCACCATCTTTGAAAGCACATTAATTTAGGTCATTATATTTCCAGGGAATGCTCTAGAATGATAATTTGCTGAAGTTTAGCAAGTAATTGGCACTTGAATAACTTGCAGATCCATGCTCCTGGTGTTTTTCCTTATCGCCAAAGCCCCTCTCCTCATGTCCTGCACTCAGGGTCAGACCTCTCACCTTTGAGGAAGGAGTAGCGGACCTCAGCATTGGCTCCCCGGTCACCATCCATGGCTCGGACCTGGAGCAGCTCTGCTCCGGGGACTGTGGTGTCAGAAACACGTGTCTCATACTGGAGCTGGGTGAAGCGGGGAGGGTGGAGGTTTCCATCCTCCACGTGAATGGACACCCACACAAAGTTCCTCTTGATGGGCATCTCCTGGTCGCGAACCTATGGGCCCAAGGGGGTAATGGGATGAGCAGTAAGTGGAATGGAGGAGGCAGGATTAGATAAAGGTCAATGAAATAGAATGCCAGTGAAAAATACACCCAGTCATAACTCTCTGTATTCCTTTAAGCTTTGCTCTGTTACATTCTTTTCTCTTTCTAAATAAATTTATCAATTCATGATTATTAGGCTGAGCTATTTTCATGGATAATTCCGCTTTAGGAGAAAGGCAGAAATAAGCAGAGGAGCAGTATTTTCCAAATTTGTTCTCGGAGAATATTAGTTCTTCAAGATGTTAGTGTATTATTCAGGAAAAAAATTCTATGGTCAAGTGAATTTAGGGAGCACTGAACTAAGCCAAGTTGATGTTTTCTTTGCTGCAGGACTTCTCAGAGCCTTTAATATGTATTTAAGTGTCCAGAGGATGATAGAGTAGCATGTAAGAACCTTGAGCCTTGAGTTAGAAAGGCTGGACTGTGATTCTGGTTCCATCTAAAAAACTGTATGATGGTGAGCAAGCCTCTTCCTCTGTGAGCCTCAGGTGTAAGATAAGAGAAATAGGTAGGACTAGGACTGGGACTCGAGTGAGACAAATGAGGGATGGAGGGCATAAATTCAGGAGGCGCTCACTCTCAGGGTTGTGAAAGTGAAGGCACATGGCCCTCGGAGTAAGCCCTCCTTCACTTAGGCCCTTGCATATCTGCTTGCCCTGTGTAGGATGGTCTCTGGGCCCCTCCCAGCTCTGATGCTATATGAGTTCATGTGATCGTGCAGTCATGGAGCAAGGAGGGAATTGTTGGGGATATTTGGAGTGAGCCCAGGAAAAGCCAAAGTTGCGGGAACTTCTTTGGCAGCCATCCCATCTCTTTCCTCACTCTCAGGCATCCGTTATGGAAGGTGCCTCTGGCAGGCAGTGAAATGTCACAACTTATCTCATGGATTATCACTATAAACATCAGTACACCTGGCTCAGTAGGGGAAAAGGAACCCTCAGCAAGCCTCCAAGCATGTACACCCCCCCACATCCGCATGCAAGCACATCCTTACCCAAGTCTTTGGTTAACTCACCATGACTGTCAGTGTGTGCTGGGAAGGCCCCGAGCCCAGGTCCAATTTCCCCACAGTTACCAGGACACCACTACTGGGGTCCAGCTGGAAGAGACTGGCACTTCCTGGGTCTTGGCTGCTGTGTATGGTGTAGATGAGGCCCTTGCCCTTGTCTTGGTCTGTGGCCTGGACTCGGAGGAGCTCCACGCCAGGCATTGTGTCCTGAGGAACTCTGACCTCATAATGAGCCTCCAAAAACTGGGGCCGATGGTGGTTAACATTGGCAATCATGACAATGTACACCTAGGGAGGAAGGTGAAAGAGAAGATGGACTGTAAGCTGCAGGGGGCCAGGGACCTTGTCTGTCTGCTTCTCCACCATAACAACTAGGCCTGGCATACAGCAGTCACTTGATACAATTTTGTCGAATGAATGACCATATTTCAGAATCACAAGACTTTAAGGTGGTAGGCAGTTTAGTGGTTTTCAAAAACAAAATTCTTCTTAAAGGGCCTTTTTTTCAGATGAAATATTTGGGGTGAAATTCCAGTATATGAAGCAAATCAAATGGGCTGAAACCAGAATAGAAATCCAGAGCCCCACTTCCCATCATTCCTTACACCTATGGAAGCCCTTAGGTGCTCTGTCTTTAATTGAAAACTGCTCATTTAGATAAAACTCCTTATTATACAGAGATCCACAGTGGGAACAAGAATTCTCCCAAGATCACAGACTTAGAGAGAATGATCAGATAGGACTGGAATGCAGAACCTTGATTCCAGATTCAGCATTCTATGAGGTGCACACATGCTCAGAGAGCCTTCTGGGTCCTCATCCCTACCAAGGAGGCCCCAGTGTGTGTTGGTGACATAGTGATGAGCACAGCTACTTCTAACCAGGGAAACCTATCTCTTCTCAACTCAGGGCTCCCAGTGAGGCTTCTCACCTGGGTGGCAATGGTTTGGGACCCATCGGTCACCTCCACAGTCAAGTTATAGCTCGACCTCCTCCTTGTATCAAGAGGCCTGGCAATGACGATGCTGCCTGTTGTCTTCTCAATGTCAAAGTCCATGTCCTTGTCACCGCCTGGGAGGGGGGCGGGGAAAAGCATGCACGACCTCAGTGATGTAGGCAGTAATAGCACAAGTATTAATACTATGGGATTTGGCAGATCTAGAGGAGGTGGTAGTTGATCCTGTCGGGTTATTATCAAATTATTATCAAGATCCAAGTGATGATTCAAGAAAAAGTAAACTTGAAGACCAAAATTTGCCCTACCATGTATTCTGTTACTAGAATTAAAACATGCAGGAGTAATGGAGCTCTGTGTAATGGCTTACAGGTAGTTTGCATGGTCTAGAGAAGCCTACACATGGGAAAAAATGGAAATAACTGTGTTTGACAAGAGGGAATTGTTTATTAATAAACTATGAGGATCCAAAATATAGAAGTAGCATGCAGCTGTTTAAATGTCTGCTAGTAGAAATCTGTTTAGTGACACAGAAATATATTCAGGATATCTTTTAAAAGGTTACAAGACAATGTTTTCCTGTAACCCTAAGTGTGTGGGTGTGTAAAGCAGAATGACTAGAGGGAAACGTCAAAATGAAAACAGTGGATTAACTTCTATTTAGTGGGAGTTTATCCTCCCACTGATTAGGTGATTTTTATTCTCCTCTCTGTACTTATTTGTATTTTCCAAATGTTCTGTGGAGTGCATGTGTTAATTCTGTACAAAAGAAAAAATGTCAAATGCTTATAAAGAACAGTGAATTAGCAATAGAAGTAAATCTAGGAGATTAAAAAGCTTCAGATAGATTTGGTATCCAACCTCTGAAGCAGGTGAGAGTCTCTGTGATAGGACTTCAGGTGGTACTGAAGCTCTTAGGTTAGAGATTCTTGACCTAGAGTCCCTGGCTGGGTTTCAGAGAATCTATAACCTCCCCCCCAAATTTGTATGCAAATTTGTGTGTGCGTGTGTGCACGCACATGCACACAGGTCACAAGTATCCTTCTAAAAAGAGAGCCTAAACATTCATCAGATTCCCAAAGGGATCTGTGAACCACTCCCAACTCCGATATGTTCTGACAAAATGTTGATTTAGAAACAGAAAGAAATTTCAGAGGAGGCTGTGAGAGCTTGGACCCAAGTGTCTCCTACCACGAGAATGCACCCTTTCCCTGATCTTGAGGATGGAACCTGGGACCAGAATGTTAAGCACAGCCCCAGGGTACAGCTGGCCTCAAGTTCATGGTCAGTGAAGTCAACTCTGCAATGATGTTCATAGTGAGGCAGAAGAGGAAGCATAAAACTTGTGTTTTCTCCTCTGGGTCTCTCTGGCCACTCTCTGGACATGGGTCTTAGGTCTCCCAGGAACTTGGGATAACTGAGGCCCCATCCAGTTCTGACTGGGGTTACCAGTGAGTTCCTGAGATCACAGATGGTATGAAGGAAAGCTTAGAAGAAGCAGTGTCCTGACAACCCAGTGCCCTAGAGAACCAGGGAAGAGGCAATCACCACTCACAGCCCACACAGAGGATGCCAGGGAACGTGACCTTGGGAGGGCTCAGAAGGATTGTGCCCCGAGGACTAGGGCTCAGGATGGGAGGAACTGGCCCTCCTGGGGCCCTTACCTGAGATGCTGAACCAGAAGAGACCAGGTCGGCCCTCAACACTGATGACCCCCACCATGTGATTCACGGGGTCTGTCTCCATGACCGTAAAGCTGTAGTGGGATTCGTCAAAGGCCAGTGGGATGGAGGAGGGCCGGGGCTTGGGGATCCACTCGATGTGTAGCCGGACGCTGGCCGAGAGTGGTGGCTGCCCACTGTCTGTTGCTTTGACCTGGAAAGAGGCCAGAATTCAAGTTGAGACTTTGTTTGTAGGGTTGGAGCCAAGAAACAAGAAGACCCAGGTGGCCAGGCCAAGAGACAGAGTGCCCTGTGATGGACTGAGCTGGTCTTTCATCCACTAGTTCATCCATTCGACACACAGTTAGGAGCTTACTGTAAACAGGCACCAAGTCAGCTGCAGCAAGCACAGTAGTGAACAGAACATAGAACTATGCTCCAGAACCTTATGGGTAGTGAAAGATGAATCAAAGCCACTATTAACGGAAGGTCTTATGTGCTTATTCCTAAGACTTTCCATGCATGGGCTCTTTACCCTTCCCAACAACCATCAACATAATAAACTACAATTTATTGAGCTCTCCTTATCATCAGGCCCTGCTCTAAGAGCAATATGTGCAATATCTAATTCAATCCTCATAACTGCCCACAGAGAGGAACCATCATCAGCTGCCTTTTGCAGGAGGAACCTGGGGCTCTGCATTGTGAATTCTTCTGCCAAGGGTTGTCTGCCTGGCCAGCAGTGAGACTGGAATTAAGGCTACCAACATGAGAGCCCAGGCCCAAGCCACTTACCATATTGGCTTCCCACAAGGAAAATGTTTTCATCCCCATTTTACAGATGATGGAACAAAGGCTTCCAGGTGTAATGACTTGTCCAAGGCCACACAGGTGTAAAATGGCAGTGCTAAGATTGAAACCCAGGTTTATCTTGATTTCAATACCTCTGCACCTCTCAACAAAAATCTTTATCTCTAAGAAGAGAGTGAATTTCCCAGGCAAGGACCTTATTGCCCTCAAAGAGTAAGGCCCAGAATTTTGATCTTTTGGCTTCTTCTTGGGAGAAAGCTACGGAGTGGAGGACTTCCTCCATCACGCCTGGAGGCTGTCTCCCTGGTCTTGTATCCTCAGAGAAGATCCATTCCTGAGCAGGTGTGCACCTCGTCCCCACCCCCACCTGCCCCTCACCGTGAGGATGTTATACTCTCCAGCAGTGAAGGTGCTGCTTGCTGACACCACGCCTGTGACCGGGTCGATACTGAAGCCTGCCTCGTCACTCTCCTCGATACTGTAGGTGACCCTGCCATTGAGACCCTCATCCAGGTCTGAAGCCACCAGCCTGTACACAGGCCCAGAGGTCCCTGGGTTCAGCCTCTCTGGAAGGCGGACATTGAAGAGCTTGTGGGAGAAGACAGGGGAATTGTCATTGACGTCCAAGACGTGTACCACCACCCTGGAGGTGGACCAGAGGGAGGGCTCCCCGTTGTCCAGCACGGTCACCTGGGGACAGGATCCAGCGTGAGTTGACAGATGCAAGGCCATGACTATGTATCACCACCCACCGCAGCTCTTCCTCTGCCCCTGCTTTCAAAAGCCTGGAAATACCAATCTGTCTGTCTTTGGTATATGCTCGTGATTTTTATTATCATAACCTCATCTTCTTGGAACCCAGCTCTCTGGCAACCTCGCCCACAGAAAAGCCAGCAAGAACAGAGAAAGAAACCGGAAAGAACTGGAAGAAGACGAAGCCACAGAGGCTGTAACAAGAGCTGGGGCTCTTTACTCAGGAGGCCCATGGGCCATTTCTCCGAGACTTTTGACAGTCTATTTGCTCGTACTTCTCATAAGCTTTGTTCTCACTTTCCTTAAGCTACAGGAGATTAGGAAAAAACAAACGAGGAGGCGTTTATGGAGGCGTGGGCAGTACCTTTGGAGTCAGGCATGTGGCCCAATGTATGAGATAAGATTTGGAGACAGAATAAAGGCATGGAAACAATTTCAGAACCAGGCACTGTTCCATGTACCAGCAAAGTATAACATGCATCAGTATAGATAGGACATTTCCACTCAAAATGCTTCTGAATTTTAAAAAGATTTTTCTACTTAAAGACAAATGCCTCTACTGAACTATGGAGAATGCCTTAGCGCCTAGAAGGCCATTGAGCTGCTGCTTACTAGTGATGCCTGTTTTATGCAAAGGGAATGTCCATAGCCTGGGAGCATAGAAGGCAATACTGATTTCATTTCTGCTGAGGAATATGTGTCCCTCCCAGCTGATGCCTTTAAGACTAGCGGAGATGCCTGTTCATCAGTCGTGGATAACACAGGACAGGGTTGACTAGAGGACTTCTGATTTAAGCCCCTCTGGGTCAAGACTGACGCCTCTCATTGGAATGGTCACCAGGGATACTTATTTTAGAGACATCCTAGAAAGAGTGCAACTGCCCAGATGTCTGAATGGTAGAGAATCCGACTACAGTGCAGGAGATGCATGTTTGATCCTTGGTGGAGAAGATCCCCTGGAGAAGAGAATGGCAACCCACTCCAGTATTCTTGCCTGGAAAATCCTAAGGACAGAGGAGCCTGGTGGGCTACAGTCCATGGGGTCACAAAGAGTCAGACACAATTGAGCGACTGAGCACACATGCAGAAAACAACATGGGCCTAGAGGACAAAGGTCTGGGTTTTCATCCTGGCTCTGCTACTGACCTAGGGTTTGACCTTGGGTGACTCTATAGAGTGTGGGGATGGGCCAGAAAACATACTGGGCAAATACATAACCCATGTGTACTGCTCCGTCTTCCTACACTCCTTGCAGGCATCACTAATTGATCAGTGCTTCCTTCTCAGCTTAAGTAGCAACTTCTGCCTGAGTCAGAACCCTCCTCAGCTACTGCCTGGAGACGTGCATGTGGCCCCCAGGCCTGGCTTGGCTCCAGCCTGGCCTCCTGCAGGAGGTTTTCAAATGTGGTGAATGGGTTCAGCAGCATCACTCACCTCCAGGATGTGTTCATCCTTGTTTTCTCGGTCCAGCTGCCGGGCAGTGGCTAGGAGACCTGGAGGAGAGATGGTTGGAGGGAGACTGGAGCAGAGGGCTCCCAGGGCCATTTTACTCGGGTAAATTCAACGCCTACATTCAAAGCCTAGATCAGAATTCTTTTGGTCTTGGGAGAGCAAGAACATAAAGACGAAATGGAAATCTGGAGAGAGAGAAGGGGAAGAGAGGTAGGGAGAGGACAGCAGAGGTGATAGTATCTGCAGGGATTTCCACCTACTTCCTGCTTTCACCATGAGGAGGCTGCCGAGCCCAGTATACTGTTGAGTAAAAAGGCAACTCATCAGGAGTTATAAAGGGGATCACAGTCACTGCCTTTAGTTCTCAAGAAATCACAAAAGAGTGACATTTTACTCCTTTGTTCTAATTCTCTTGCTCACCTAGCACCTAGAATGGGCTCTTCCCATGCCCAGCTGGCACAGATGAGCCAGAGGAGGGCTGCTCTGGGCTCCTCCCAGCACTTCTGTAAATTCCGGAAGGTGAACTTAATGACCTGTCATTCTGGTTTTCATTTTCTAGGCACTGTGGCTATAAATTGAGGCCATAATGGTGAAAAGGAGCCAGTTATCTGCCCACATCAGACAAGTCAAGTTCAAGATTGTTGGGAGACCAGAGGGGCAACCAAGCCCATAGACTTGAGAGGTCCTAGCTGGGTAGGCGGGTCCCTTTTCAGTGAAGGCAGAGCTATTGGTAGGGGGTCGTGGGTGTTCTAAAAGCTTTCTGTAAGTTTCTTGATCTTGTTTAGGCAATTAAATGGTAGAGTAATGGAATGAAGTATGGGGATGGGGGCTCCCTGAGGGGAAAGGAGGATCTGGTGTTGGGGCGGGGTCTCCAGTACTGATGTGAGGAGTGACCTCTGTTGAGGGCATGTCTTTGCCTTTGTATCATTTCTTCCCTCACTGAAGGCGGCCATGGGAGAGGTCCTAGGAGGTTGTTGGAAAGCCCCACAACCAGGAAGGAAGATGTTCCTCTGAGAGTGAATATTGTTTCAGATCGCCCCACCCAGCTTGTCCGCAAGCCGAAGAACCTGCCGGGGAAGGCCCGACATCCGGGGGACCCCCAGGAAGAGTGCGGGATGAGAGGGCTTGGCGGAGAGTCTTCCTTCCAGCTCAGTCCTGCCCTCCTCCTGCTCCTGCTCCCTCTTCAGCCCCTCTCCCCCCTCTCTGTTTATTCCTGTCCATCCTCCTCCTCTCTTGCCTTCCCAGGCATTCCTCTCTCCCTCCCCTCTCTGTGTGTCTGGGAAACTCAGTCACCGTTTTTCTATCTCTAGTTTTTCTTTTCTCTCTTTCCTTTCTCTCACCACTACCTCCCCTGCTACTTTCTCCCCCACCTTCTCAGGGCCGGTGTCCCTGGAATTGCGGCTGGACCCCCTGGACCATTGCCCCTGTGCTCCTCCACATCCCCCACTCTGAGGTTGATATGAAGTCCTAGATAGGAGTAAGGCCGTTAGCAGAGAAAACTGGGGAAATCTGAATGAAATCTGTAATCTCTTGAATTCCCTTGCACCAGTATTAATTCTTGGTGTTGATACATACACTGTGTTAACATTAGGGGAAGCTGAGTGACCAATGTATGAGAACTCTCTTTGCAGCTCTCCTGTAAGTCTATGATTATTTCACCATTAAAAAATGTAAAAAAGAAAAAAGTTTTTTAAAAAAAGAAAGAGAAAGTGGACCTACTTGCTCTGTCTTCAGCAAGTCCTGGGTCTTCTCCTCCTGGCTATTGCTTCTGTCACCATTTTTACCCAAGTGCTCACCCAGCCTGCTGTCTGTCAGAATCTTCCCTGTCCTTCAGCTCAGCCCAACTGCCTGCTGTCCCGTGAAGCCATTGCTGGTCCACTACACTGAGCAGCTTCCTCTCTCCTCTAAAGTCACAGCCTCACATCTACTCATCCTTTACAATGTTGTACTCTTTACACTGGTTCTACAGCTCTTTTTATATCCAAATCTTTATACTCCTCATGGATTGGGTTCCTCAAGGGCTGAAACTGTGTCTTATTGTTCTTCCCCTCTCCATAGCACTTAACTTAAATGCCTTATAAGGACAGACACCTTCAAACATTTGTGGAATAAATGAATCTTGGGCTTAACCAATGATTGTGGATGCTGGCAGAGATTCATTCATTCATTTCCTCATTATTTGTTGAGGTTCTACTCTGTGCTAGGCCTTGGTATTATAGTTTTCAAAAAACAAAGTTCCTTTTCTGGAAAGCTTGTTGAAGTCTAGTGAACTATGTGGATAATTAATGGAATAATCATATAGATGAATATAATGTTCTATGTGATACTGTGTTTTTTAAAAGTAGATGCTGCTGGGAGATGTATTATAGTGTCAAAAAAACTTCTTTAAGAAAAGAATAGCTGGGCTAAGAGCTGAAAGAAAAGCAGGAGTTAGCTTGAAAAAGGAGAGGAGACCCCTGGCAGAAGGAAAAGCATGTGCAAAGGCCCTGTGCCAGGAGAGGGCGTGCATGGACTGAGGCAGGCCACATGGTTGGAATCAGAGAGTGATGGAGTGAGAGAGGCAAGCTCATAGGGCGTGACAGGGCTTGGCTTTATCTTAAGAGCATAGGGAAACCAGCCAAGGGATCTAGGTATGGAAGTAGGACAATCTAAGGGATAAGAAAGGTAGGTGGGGGTGGGGGGGAGGGGTCATTGCTGGATTTATTATTTTATTTTTAAATGTTCGTGCTGATAAGAATTTCTTCTCACTGAAGGAAGACTAAGCATCTCTGCCCTTTGGGGCATTTTGCCAGACCTGGTGTCAGGGAACTGTTGACAGTAAACACAGCAGGGATTTGGGAGAAGTAGAGAACCTATTACCTTAGGTGAGAGATGTCTTCCCTCTTCCAAAAAGGGAGGGGCCGAGTGGGCCCAGGCAGAGAGCCAGCTTGGGAAAAGCATCCTCCTTCCAGGAAGACTAATCCACTCCCCGAGGTCAAAGGTGCCAAACAGATGTCACAGGGCAAAACGGCACTTGTGTCCCCCACCCGCTCTCTGCCTCAGGACCCCCAGGCCCATTGCTCTTCCTGACTCCCTTTTGCCTTAAGGATCATGAAGGAAGCTGCTGCTAGCTTTACCCCCGCCCCTCGCCTTTTTCCAATCTTGCCAGACTTCTGTCCTTCAAGAACAAGAGTCAGTGGTTGGAGCTGGAGAATGGGAAGTTGGGTTGGAAGGCAAGAATGTCGGCGTTCTCTGCAATAGCATTGTTCATGGTCCAGAGGGACACGTGGCCTTGGAGCTGTACCTGCAGCCATGGGAACTGGCTCTCATTCTTCTGGGAGCCAGGCAGGCAGCATAAATGTGGGAAGCAGGTGGGAGTGAGGGAACTGTGAGGAGAGAGGACACACCTGCCCTACATAGGGAGCTGCTGTTGGCTCAGGCAGTGTGGCCCTGCGGGGTGTGCAATTGGCATGGCTAGATCTTCTAGTTACAGAAGTCTGGAACATTTTGTGAGCTTTGCTCATTTTTAAATGTTGGCAACAACTTGAAAATTACTGTTTAAAGCTTGTTCAGGCCAAACAGAACACTGTTGTGGACTAGATCTGGTTCACTGCTGCAAGTTGTTGACCTCTAGATTCCTCTGAACCATCCTAGATGGCCTTGGGTTGAGGACAGATCTTTGTGAGATTGTTGACTCCTCTGAAGTGGATCTCTATCACCACCACTCCATGGGCAGGCTTGAGATCAGTTTGAAACTAGAGTTAAGAGATTCAGCCTGTGGCTTGTGATTCTGGAGAATGGTCATGCTGGGAACACTTGCAGGGTTGAAATAGTCCTAACTTGACCACATGGGGAACCTATTTAGCCTCCCTAGGCCCCAAGGAAAGAAAACTGACATATTCTTATTCTCCCATAGAGATGGACTTTGATGAAGTGCAGTTCTCAAGCATAGCACACATCAAAATCCTCTGGATGTCTTATTAAAATACAGATTTCTGATTCAGTAGGTCTAAGGTGGAATCTGAGAACTTGACCTACTAGCAGGTTCATACGCGACACTCATGATGCCGATCTTTGGATCACACTTTGAGAAGCACTGCTGTAGAGAATCCTATTCACCCAGGTTCCTGAGGTCCTTACCTGTGAGAGGATGAAGGACAAAGAATCCCATATGGTTCCCGCTGGTGATATTGAAGGTCAGTTTCCCTTTGGAGCTGGAATCCGGGTCCCAGGCATCCAACTGAAGCACAGAGGTGTGCAGGGGTGCATCCTCCCGGACAGAGGGGTAGAACACAGGTCTGGACATCTGGGGTGGGTTGTCATTAACATCCAAAACCTCGATGTAGACTTCAGTTACAGACGAGAGGGGGACGGAACCCCTGTCTACTGCCAGTACCGTCAGCCAGTAACAGGATGCAAATTCTCGATCCAGGGGTGCCAGAGTCTGAATCATTCCTGGGGAGAGGTGATCACCAAACCCAAAGTATTTCAGAGCTCAAAGTAGCTCTAGAGATCACTTTACCTAACAGTCCTGAAACCATACCATGCAAAGGATATTAACAAGTGTTTCACAAGAAAAGGGAACTGTGGCCTATACGGCATGGGAGCTGCTGAGTTAAACACAGGGGAGCTCGTATCCTTATTGAAGAACCTCTCAGAGCCTTTCTGTGCTAAGACAGGCCCATAACTCGGGCATATGGGCACACGCAGGGTTTCCAGAAGGCCATGGTAGTTGACCTACTTTCTCCTGACTACTTCAACCCAAGTTCAATTTATTTATTTCACATTCTCTAGGTGGGATTTCCATACTTTGGTCCTTACAGTGGTTCTTTCAAGCTTCAAGTCCTTATAGATACCAATTCAAGGGTGAGGGATTTGACAAATAAATTGCTGTTCCCCTCTCCATCGGCTTCACGATTTTAGAGACTTAGCTTCATTCATTAGTTCACTCATTCTACAAATTACTTATTGTGAACCAACACTGTTCCAGAAGTCAAGGGCCCAAGAGTGAGCAAAAGAGGCTTGTGCCCTAAATTCTCATGGGGCATACTCAACTCAGAAGACCTAGGTGAGAGGGCAAGGCCCAGGTTCACAGCCATAGCATCTCAGAGCCAAAGGAACCTTACTCCTTTGACAGATGGGGAAACTGAGGCCCGTAGAAAGAGCATGACTTAACCAAGATCATGCAGCAAGTAAGCAGCAGAGCTGAGTCTAGAGTTGACTCTCAATCTAATTCTCTTTCATCCCCCCTCCCATTACCCTGGAGAGAAATCATCCATCAGGTTGTAAACTTCTCAAGGTGAATAACCTTCTTTTATTCACCTGGGATCTTCTCTAAGTTACCTATCTCAGGGCCTCACAAGTAGAGGGTTCCCAGTGTTTGCCGAATTGCACTTATTTTCTTTGGAGCTCCAAAGGAATAAATACATTGATGCCACCTTTTGGAGGACAACTTGGAGAGATATAGTAACATGGAAAATGTGTATTATCCTTTGACCCAAGAACTGCATTTTTAAGAGTTTTTCCTATAGAGACTCATGCATACTAGTAAAAGTATATGAACAAATGCAGCCATTAAAAAAGAGTGAGGAAATTCCAAGGTGGTCCACTGGTTAGGGCTCTGTAGTTTCACTGCCAAGCACATGAGTTTAGTCCCTAGTCAGGGGACTGAGATCCAAAAAGTCATGTGGCGTGGCCAAAATAATTTAATAAATAAAAAATGAAAATAAAATAAAAGGGACAGGAAGGAGTGGCCCTATTTATTGCTCCTTTTAGCTTACAGCCTGACTTCTCTCAAAACAGCCCCTGATTTCCCTTAGCCCCATCCTCTCCCAGAGAAGGCAATGGCGACCCACTCCAGTACTCTTGCCTGGCAAATCCCATGGACAGAGGAGCCTGGTGGGCTGCAGTCCATGGAGTCACTAAGAGTCAGACACGACGGAGCGACTTCACTTTCACTTTTCACTTTCATGCATTGGAAAAGGAAATGGCAGCCCACTCCAGTGTTCTTGCCTGGAGAATCCCAGGGACGGGGGAGCCTGGTGGGCTGCCATTCTATGGGGTTGCACAGAGTCGGACACGACTGAAGAGACTTAGCAGCAGCATCCTCTCCCAGCACCTGGCCCTCCCGTCCCTCCCCACTCCCAGTACCTGTGTCTTGGTTGATGCTAAAGGCGGCGAGGCTGGTGCCAGCGCGCAGGAAGTACTGGAGCTCCCCGTCCAAGCCAGTGTCATCATCATGGGCAGCCACTACCATCACCGAGGTTCCTGAGGGGCTGTTCTCCTGCACCTGGCCCTGGTGCACAAAGGAGGCAAAGTGGGGAGGGTGGAGATTCTCATTCACATCCAGGACGATCACCTCCACATGGCAGAGGGTCCTACGGGCCAGGGGCTTCCCACTATCGCTGGCCCACAGGCTCAGGTTATACCCAGCCCTCCTCTCAAAGTCCAGCTCTTTCTCCAGACTGAGTGCCCCGGTCGTCGGGTTCACATGGAAGGTCCCATGGGCATCATCCAACAGGACATACTGTACTTCTCCCGCGGGGCCCAGGTCAGGATCAGAGGCATCCAGAAATGTTAGAATAGTCCCTGGGGGTAGATCCTCTGGGACCTTAAGCCTGCGGAGTTCTGTGATGCACTGAGGGGAGTTGTCATTGACATCTTCCAATGTGATTATCAGGTCAGTGACAGAGAAAAGCTGGTGGCCCTTCCTGGGCTGGTCCCTGGCCTCCACCTTGAGTATATACCGAGGTTCTGATTCCCGATCCAAGTGTCCTGTGACAACCATTTCTCCGGTGAGAGGATGGAGGGAGAACTTCTCTGTGGGGCTTAACAGCACATATCGAACCCTCCTATTGTCCTCTGAGTCAACATCTTTTGCTTTCAGCTCTGCAACTGTGGTTCCAACTTCTGTGTCTTCTGAGATTGTTACCTGGTACCCACCAGGAGGAAATCTGGGCGCATTGTCATTCCAGTCTTCCACATTCACTGTCAGCAGCTTCCAGGAGGACTTCTGGGGAGTGCCCAGGTCATATACTGTTACATTGAGGGCGTAGAAACTGGTGGCTTCATAGTCTAAGGGGGCAGCTACAGTGAGCAGTCCTGTTTCTAGCTCAATGTCAAAGCAACCTTCTTCATTGCCATCTGCAATCACATAGACCAGTTTTCCATTAAAGCCAGCATCAGGGTCAGTGGCTGCCAGATGGGCTAGAGGTGTGTTGAGAGGAGCACTCTCAAGGATGTCAATGGACTGTGGAAAGTGGTCCTCAAACTGAGGGGTATGATGATTGATCTGATACGCACTTAAGGAAATGAAATCCTCATCATTGGACTCCTGATTCTGAAGCCCAACAGAGTGCAAAATGGTCTTTGTGAAATGTGTCAGTATCCCTGTCTTCTCACACTTTACAGGGACCTCAAACTGAGGGTCCTTCACTACGGTAACATTCAAAGTCATGGGTGAGGCATAATTTTTCCCATCCGAAGCTGTAATTTTCAGGGAATAGTTGATGGGTTGACCGGTAGTACGGTTCCTAAAAGAGCGTTTGAGGGATATCACTCCAGAGAAATGATTTAGATCAAAATACTCGAGTTCATTGCCTGACACAAACTCATATTTTAGGTTCAGAAGCTCATCCACATCTATAGCTGACACAGTCATTACTGATTTTCCTACTGGCCAGTCTTCGTGGATAGACCCAGTGCAATTAACTTCCTCAAACATAGGCTTGTTGTCATTCAGATTCTTGAGCCTAAGAGAAACAGACACTTCTTTTTCCTGGCGAAATGGGGATCCCCAATCTGATGCCCGTACCCGGAAAGTGTAAATTCTATTCATGAGCTCATAGTCCATGGGTTTGGAGGTGGAGATGATCCCCAGGTAAGGGTCAATAGAAAAGGGGACAGCATTTGGACGAGTGATAGAGTAGGTGATATATCCATTCTCTGCATGATCCTGGTCTGTGGCAGTAACAGTCAGAACACTGGTGCCTGGAGGGATGTTCTCATCAAAAGTGCCATCATAGGAGGACCTGTTGAACACTGGGGCATGATTGTTACAGTCCATAATGTCAATGACCACAGTGGTGGAAGCCAGGCCCGGTGAGGTTCTGATGTGTAGCTGGTACTGGGCTTGGTCATGGAAGTCCATGAGCTTCGTGGTGGTGATCAGCCCCGTGCGGGCATTCAGTTTAAATGCTGCACTCTCTGAGGATGGCTTTAGAACATACTTCAGGTTGGGGAAGGCTGGGGTTACTTTCACCATCACCACGCGGCTACCAGTGGGGGAAAACTCACTAAGCTGCACTCTGTACATGGCCTTCTCAAATTTGAGGGAAGTCAGTTTGGAAGGGGGTAGGTGAAAGCCCCTGATCTGGGAATAAAAGGAAGGTCTGCTCCCAGCCCTGGCCTGCAGGCTGAGGTTGAATCCATGAGGGTGTTCCATCCAGTTGATGTCTTTGATGGAAACCACGCTGAACTCACTGCTCCGGGCATAAGACTTGATGGCTTTGAAGTTCTTTCCAGGGTCACCACCAACAATTTCCAGTGAGTCCACGTCCACCCCTGAGCTGTTTGCATCGACCATGACAGTGGCGTAGGTGGCATCCTTATGGTGATCCGGTGCAGCCAAGACCACCGAGGAAATGGCTGGGGGCTTCCTGAGAGCAGGTTCTACATGGATGACGAGCGCAGCCAAGTTGCCAAATCCATTTCCCTCCGAGATCTTCCGCATGCGGTCCACAGCCAGTACCTGGAGCTCATGCTTCCCTCGCCAGGTTACGTTGAGCTTCCCGGCCAAGGTGACCACCCCGCTGGTGGGGTGGATGGCAAACATCTCTGACCTTGTGTTAAAGGCATAATAGAATTCGGCGTTCTGGCCCAAGTCTGCATCGGTGGCGCTCACCTTGCAGATGGGGCTCTTGAGGGGCATGTCCTCAGAGATGGTGACTCGGTATGAAGGCGGGGAGAAGAGGGGCTTCAGGTCATTCTGGTCCAGGATGCGGACCACCACGCGGGCCAGCGCCTCTAACTCGAGGGTCTTCTCCGTGGCTTGGATGATGAGGGTGTAGCTGTCTCGCACCTCCCTGTTCAGAAGGGCTGTGTTGCTGCTCTTTGTCCTTATTCTCAGAAAGCAGAAGTTGCCCACCACGTGCTCCTCTGTTTTAAACACATTGGCCACATCTCCAGAGATAATCCGGTACCTCAGTGCCCATTGGGGGTCTGTGAGGTAGATGCCCATTTTCTCAGAGCTTTCCACATAAGTCTTGGGAGCAGAGTTTTCACAGATGGTCGCATTATATAGTGGGTGTGTGAAGTGCCAGGCTGAGGAGATGAGGGGGTTCTCACAAGTTGTACAGTGGAGCAAGAGAATGGCAAACCCCAACGAGGCAATAATCATGATGGAAAACCTCCCGAAACCCTGGGCAGAAAAGGAAAGGGTATGAGTTAGGAAAGAAATGGTTCTTACTGCTGTGGCTCTTCGGAGAAGGCAATGACACCCCACTCCAGTACTCTTGCCTGGAAAATCTCATGGACAGAGGAGCCTGGTAGGCTACAGTCCATGGGGTTGCTAAGAGTCAGACACGACTGAGCGACTTCACCTTCACTTTTCACTTTCATGCATTGGAGAAGGAAATGGCAACCCACTCCAGTATTCTTGCCTGGAGAATCCCAGGGACGGGGGAGCCTGGTGGGCTGCCGTCTCTGGGGTCGCACAGAGTCGGACACGACTGAAGCGACTTAGCAGCAGCAGCTATGGCTCTTAACTGGGGTGGTTTTGCCCCTCAGAGGACATTTGGCAATGTCTGAAGGTATTTTTTCCTTCCCAGGTGGCGCTCATGGTAAAGAACCCACCTGCCAATGCAAGAGACTTAAGAGACGCAGGTTTGACCCCTGGGTATGGAAGATCCCCTGGAGAAGAGCATGGCAACCCACTCCTATTCTTGTCTGGAGAATCCCATGGACAGAGGAGCCTGGTGAGCTACAGTCCGTAGGGTAGCAAAGAGTCGGACACAACCGAAGCAATGTAGCACGCACGAAGGTATTTTTGGCTATCCCAGCTTGTGCAGGAAGTGCTGTTGGCATTTAGCAGATAGAGGATGAAGATGCTGCCAAACAGCCTGTGGTGCACAGGACAGACACCCACAGCAAGTCAGTAGTGCTGAGATTGCAAAACCTTGTGTTTGAAGAATAACAGACTAGTTTAAGTGTTTCCTCAAGGGCATCCAGCAAATACAACACAGTCCTTAACTGCTTCCCTCCCTTTTCCAAACCTTCAGTGGTTCCCTGTGCATGCGTGCTAAGTCACTTCAGCCATGTCCAACTCTTTGGGACCCCAAAGACTATAGCCCACCAGTCTCCTCTGTCCATGGGATTCTCCAGGCAAGAATACTGGAGTGGGATGCCATGCCCTCCTCCAGGGGAATCTTCCCAACCCAAGGATCAAATGTGCATCTCTTATGTCTCCTGCATTGGCAAGCAGGTTCTTTACCACTGATACCACCTGGGAAACCTTCCTCAGTGATACTGAAATCATTCTGAACAGGTGCCCAAGCTTAGCAGTCTGGCACTAAATACTTCCCACAAGACACTTCTGTCAGGCTGAACTCCAGTTGAACTGAACTGCGTCTGCACATGTAGGGGCTATGAAAAAGCAAAGGGACCGGGATCACAGGCCTGGCATCAGGCTGCTGGGCCATCAGGCCTGGCTCCACTACTTACTAGCTGGGTGACTTTCTGGGCAGGTTGTTTCACCTCTATGAGCCTCGATCCCCTCTTCTGTAGAGTAGGAATAAGGATATTATCTACCTCATCGGATTGTTGTGAAAATTAAGTAGAATAACAAAGGTAAATGAGCTAACAGAGTGCCTGGCACATAGTAAGTTTTAACATAATTGAAGTGAAAGTCACTCAGTCTTGTCCAACTCTTGCAACCCTGTGGACTGTAGCCTGCCAGGTTCCTCTGTCCATGGGATTTCCCAGGCAAGAATACTAGAGTGGGTTGCCATTTCCTTCTTCAGGGAATCTTCCCGATCCAGGGATTGAACCCAGGTCTCCTGCATTGCAGGCAGATTCTTTACCATCTGAGCCAACAG
Source organism: Okapia johnstoni (assembly GCA_024291935.2). NCBI lineage: Eukaryota > Metazoa > Chordata > Mammalia > Artiodactyla > Giraffidae > Okapia > Okapia johnstoni. Next base: position 54,495,236 of record CM044316.1, read on the forward strand.
GGAAGCCCCTAAGTTTTAACATAGTGTTAGCTATTATTAGTCATAGGAATCTGAGTTTCATAAATGGAAGGGGCCAGCCCATGGCCTGACAGCTAAATAGAAACAAAGCACAAATTAATCCTGGTGAGACTTCCCTCGTGGTCCAGTGGTTAAGAATCTGCCTTGCAATGCAGGGGACATGGGTTCAAATTCCTGCTCAGGGAGATAAGATCCCACATGTTGCAGGGCAACTAAGCCCGAGTGCCACAACTACTGAGCCCACACATCACAGCTAGAGAGCCCGAGTATTGTAACCAAAGATCCTGCATGACGCAGCTAAGACCTGATATGTCAAATAAGTAAATAAATATTTCATGGGAAAAAGTCCCTGGCTTAGCTACATCTCCTCCACCATAAGTCCCTTTGGACGGGGCCTAATTCTGACCTGTCTGGTAATCCTGGAGAGAGAAAAACCTTCCCTTCCTCCTCTGGAATGCCAGAGCTGAAGTGGTCCCCAGAGATAATGGAGCTCAGACCCCGCTTCTCATGCAGAGATGGAAAAGGAACCCACTGGGGGAGGGATATTGCCCCAAGTCACATAGTAGGTGGCCAGGTAAGAAGCAGCCTCTGGCAATTGTTGAACTAATCGTGAACGAGTGCTTCACCTCTAAGACCCACTGTTCCCCATCCTCTCCCTTACGGCTTCCTCAATGGCTCATCCCTGAACTCCATCCTGGGTCAAAATATGAGACTCATCAGGGCCAAGGATGGAGAGGGTGATGGGCGTGGGCTGAGTTTGGTTGCCAAGCCGAGTCTTCTATAAGCACGTCTGAGGCTGGGTGCACCAGGCTGGTGCCTGGCCTGACCATGGGAGTCTTGACTGTGGGGAGTTCATGGCTATCAGCCAGATGTGCCAAGCATTCCTGGAGGAAACAGGCAAGACTTGTTTTTCCAGTCACCTTGGTCTTCAAAGGCAAGGAAGAGTTAAATGTGCAGGGCAAGGGGAAAAAAGAGAGGCTTAGATCCTTGTCTGTCTAGAGTCAAAGAGAACCAAAGGCAGGTTCTTTAAGACCTTGTGGGTTGCATCCCAACATGGGAAGGAGAGTGAAGGCAGAAATGGGAAAGTCAGCCTAACTTGGGATCTGAAAGCCTGTGATAGAAAAGAATTTGATTATGCCTCCTCCTTCCAGGCTCCCTCCCACCATTGCTCTCTTGACATCCTGTTGGTGGCGCCCTAAGCCCAGCACCTCAGAAGAGAGGGGCCACGATGGAGGCAGACTCTACACCTGGTGTCCTAAAGCCAGTGACAAAAAAAGATGTTGTCTGTTCCCCACCCTTCTCACCCCTTGCTGTCACCCCTTGCTTGCCACTGCAGCCCACAAGGGTCCCAGCCACAGGGAAAAGACACACTTGCCCATCCCTGACACAATTCCTTGCAAGCAGGAAGTGACTCCCCCCACAATCATTCAGACCCCACTCCTTCCCCTAGGATGACATTGCTTTTGAAGTTGAAGCTGGAGGAGGGGAAATGAGTGCTTACCTGGTCCCGGGTCCACACTCAATTCGGTGGCCCAGCAAGTCCAGGATGCAGGCAGCCTCCTAGCTCTGCCCGCCCTGCTGTGGGGAACATTTCCTGTTCACCAGGTCAGCTCCGGTGGAGGGCAGGTCCCAACAAGACTCTCCGCTCAGCAGCTGCAGGGGTGCCTTGCAGAGCTAGAGTCCTTAAAGTGAGCTGCAGAAAAGGGAGCAGGGATGGGGTCTCGCTGGGGCAGGGGGTAGTGGTGGTGGTGGTGGTCAAAGGGAATGATGTCAAAGGGAATGAACCCTTGGGTGGGGGCTTGGTGCCCATGGCTGTGTTCAAGCTGTAGGACCCACAGACCTGGCGAGTGGTTTGCTGGGGGAATGGCCTGTGTCTGAGACTTGTTTCTGGCACTGTGCCCAGGCAAGTGAACAGGCTTGCAGGGGGCAGGGACATGTTCAGCTCCCTGGGCTACCCTCCCCACCCACTGCACCTAGGACCACTATTTTGAAACATCTTGTGAAAGCATAAATCAGTTCTTATCACTTCCATGCTTAAAATTTTCCAGTAGCTTCCTGTAGCATTTAGGTGAAATCTGAACTTGTATCATGGCCTGGAAGGCTCCCCACCACCTGGGCCCTGCCTGCATCTCTGATGATACCTCCTAGCACCCCTCTTACTGTTCACCAAACTGTAGCAACAAGGGTCTTCTTTCTCTTCTGCAAACACACCAAATTTGTACTTGCTATTTTCCTCTGTTTGAGATTCACCCGTGGCTAGCTCCTTCTTGTTATCCATTTCTCAGCTCTAATGTCCCCTTCTGGAGAAGGAAACGGCAACCCACTCCAGTATTCTTGCCTGGAAAATCCCACGGACAGAGGAGCCTGGCGGGTTATAGTCCATGGTGTCGCAGAGAGTCGGACACAGCTGAGTGACTGAGCACAATGTCACCTTCTAACCCCCAGGTTGATGTAGCCTGCTTCCTAACACCCTTCTTTATCACTTCACCCTCATTTTCTCCATGGCACTTGTCATCTCCCAATATTGTTCTTATTTATTTGTTTACTGTCTCTTAGGCTCCATGAAGACAGGAGCTTTGTGTATCTTATTCGTGCATGAACTCCCAGTGCTTTGATCAGTGCCTGGTACATAATAAACAAGCTCAATAAATACTAGTTGAAAAAAATGGAAAGATCTGGACTTAGGAAAAAGCAAAAACAGAGGGAAAACTGAAAGAACCTTTAGTGAGCATCCCTTCCTTTTTGAAGCTGGAAAATGAAGTCCCTCAAAAAGAAAGGGGTTTGCCCAAGGTCACAGGGTGAGAACCAGAGCCAGGTTCTTTCCTCCCAGCCACATTGCCAGAAAGAGAAACTGTATGCTCACTTGTAAATCCAACTGTTTGGGTTCAAGTCCAACTCTACCACTTGCTGATTGGATAACCTTGGGGAAGTTAACCTCTTCGAACCTCAGTTTCCTCATCTGTAAGATGGGGCTATTAAGAACACTGCTTTCCTGAGGTTTTATGAAGATGAAATAGGATTATATACGTTAATGTGCTTAGTATGGTGCCTGGCCCATAGAAAAGCACTCAATAAATATTAGTTACTGTTGTTTCAAAGCCAAGGCAGAATCAAAGACTAAGATTGGGGTAAGGTTGGGGTTCACTGAACCCCCTGGAGAAGGCCCAGTCTGCTCCCCAGCAGAACAGGAAGCCGCTGGTCCCTGGTCGAGTCTAAGCTTGCTAGCCGAGCTACAGGCTATGCTGGGAAGCTGCGAGCAGGCGCCTGTCCTGGGTGGGGCCTCAAGCTTTTGGCTCCCCAGACTCAGAGAGAAATCTGCATGTGGCTGAATGTGCACATTTGCAAGAAAGCACATACACACACACTTAGGAGGCAATTTTGAATAATTGTGAGGGTACACTCTTAGTGTGTGCCTGCTTGACAGAATGAATGGAGTGGGAGCAAATAAACTGGTAGCTGTGGGGCTTGTGTGTGTGCACAGGTCCAAGCAAGTGCAGGTGTGGGGCTTCATGAATGGACTCTTTTAGGATATATGTGTGGATCAAACTCTGTGTAACTCCCAATCCCGTTTCATGCAGAAAGTGGTTCACAGCACACAGCTTCTGGCTGTGTGACTTTGGGCAAGTGGCTTACCTTCTCTGATCCTTAGTTTCCTGACTTCATAATATCATTTTGAGAATGAAATGAAGTAAAGTACATAATTGCTATGGTATGTGACACAATTTTCAACAAATATTACCAAGTACTATTACTTTTTAGCAACCAGCTCAGATTATTGATTGTTGAGTTTGTAGGTAATGAAAACTCCTAGATGTCTTTTCACACCACCCCCAATTGGTTCCTATGCAGGCTTATCTTCTACAACTAAATGACGTAGGGCTTTAATGAGACCAAGATTCATTTCTCTGTGTGTTTCATTCACTGCTCCAGCTTCTCAGAATCTTAATTCTAATGTTTAGAGACTTGCTGATTGTAACATCTGTGTCTTTATCCAAGTCAGTGATAAAAGTCTGAACACAACTGGCAGGAGCAGTGCTCTGAGATCTAGCTGTATTTTCTTGGTTAGTGATCTCAAGTGTGATTCTGGAATAAATTGTCTCACAATATAGAGAGCTCCCCATCTCTGGGGGAATCCAAGAAGATTCTGGATGGCCACCCGGAAAGGATGTGGTACTCCAGGGGAATGGTTGCCCTTGGGGACGACAAAGAGAGCTCTAAAGTCCTTTCCAACTTACATGGGCAGATTCTTTGGTTTGTGGAACTTGGGACTTCCTCGGGCTGTGGATCAGAGTTGCACATTCACTGATGCCTGTTCAGTGGTCAGTGTAGTTAGCTGACTTGGCTCTTGGAAGACCTAGATCTAAAGTCACTTATTCCCTGGGAGTGTTGGTCAAGTCAGTCACCTAAGCCGTCTGGACCTCCTTCTTCATCTCTAAATGATACGTGTGTCTTGGGGGAAGGGGCAGGAATGGATCTGTGATTTCAGACCCCTCTGTTGCTTTCTTTTTTTCCTAATCAAGTTGTACTTGGAAACATAGCCTATAAACGGATAAAAGCAGAACTGCACCATTGAAGCAGGGCTCAAGGCCTCGGACTCTGCCTCCAGGCTTGTCCCTCATTCTCTTGGGAAGCACAGGTTTGAAAAACTGGACTGGGAGCCCCTCCAGATCTAACAAGTGGGGGCTCTGACACCCTAACATCTGTGTCCTGTTTGCAGTTCTGAACCATGTGGTGGGATGTGCTGCGAATCTGATCATCTGTGACCTGTATCCATAATGGTTCATGTGCAGGGACTCAGGCATCTAGTTCTAGGAGTTTGTGACTCTGTAATTTTGTCTCTTCCATGGAGAAGCAGATGTACTTAAAAGAAAGCCAAATCAAGCTTCCACTAAAGACAGTCCTACCAGATTTGTTCAAAATGCCAGGCTTGTTTCTGATGATGAAATTCCTCCCCATCACCCAGGCACAGATCAGAAAATGACATTCTCCCTTGTGGCCCAGCACCTTCCCTTTTCTTAGACATTAACTAATAGCCCAAGAGTACTTTTAGGAAATGCATCTGCCCTCTTACTCCCATTTCTCAGGTGAGGTAAACTGAGATTTGCCTGGCACATCAAGGGCACCCAGAAAGGGAAGGCTGAACTGATAACAGAAAGCCGGATTTCCTGAAGCTGAGCATTCTGGATTGCCTAGGCTCAGGGGAGAAGCAATGAGAGAAGATATTTTGTATAGTTTGGAGAGTCTTTCATGAGAGAAAGAGTCACTGGATTCATTCCTCTCCATCGGATGATGTCCACACTCTCCCCCCAAAAGTCTGAATATGAATTTACAATGGATTTGGGTGCTCTCAGCATTTATTTTTTGACGGCCCACCCCTATCCCCCGTCTCTGGCATCCAGTATTAGGCTGGCTCCATGGCTCTCAAGAAAGAATCCTGAATATATTCTGTTTGTGACAAAGGCTGGGAAGTAGGGGAGGGTGGAGCCAGGGAGTGAGAATTAGGAGGCCTTTTGCCTTTGAGCCAGATTAAAACTGTAAGTGAAAGAATGTTGACGTTCCAGGTACCTGCTTGTCAGGAAGTCTTTAGCTACTGAAATAATTTTTCTGCTAATTGTATGGAGCCACTGAAGGTTTTAGAGAAGAGGCAGGACCAGAGCAGAACTATATGCTAGGAAGAGTAATCTAACTTCAAATCAAAAGGGAGATTTTCCCACTTAAGATTCCCACTCTATGAAGTGAGTCAGACAGAGAAGAAAAAAACATCGTATCTCATTCCTTATATGTAGAATCAAAAAGGAAGTGATACAAATGAACTTACAAATTAAGAAGAGACTCACAGAGAAGGAACTTATGGCTGCTGGGGGTGGGAGGAAGGGTAGGGGGAAAAGATAGTTTGGGAGTTTGTGATCGACATGTATACATTGCTGTATTTAAAATGGATAACCAACAATGCCCTACTGTATAGCACAGGGAACTCTGCTCAATGTTATGTGGCAGCCTGGGTGGGAGGGGAGTTTTGGGGAGAATGGATATATGTATATGTGTGACTGAGTCCCTTTGCTGTTCACCTAAAACTGTCACAACATTGTTAATCAGCTATGCCCCAAGAGAAGATAAAAAGTTTTTTTTTAAAAAGATTCCGACTCTAGTGTGGACTGGTCTTGCACACCAACTCTATTGATTTAGGTCAACTGAAATTCAGGAATTGGTAAGAAGGCTCATTCATTTCTAAGAAACTCGAACACTTGAGTCATGTGCTAGTTTATAGGCAGCCACTGCTGGGTCCTTATGTAACAAAAACAAGTCAAAGAATTGGATACAAACAGGAAAAGGACCAGTGACTTGAACCCTGGATGGGCTGTGTGACCTTAGGAAGGCCACAGGATTTCTTCTGAGCCTCAACTTACCTGTCTGTAAAATGGCAATAAGAATAGCTACTCCTACTTACTTCCCAGGGCTGGAGGAAAGACAGATAATGTGACAGGTGAAAGCACAGGGAGGAAAGACGCAGAGTAACACCTTATTAGGACCAATAATAGCTTGCTAAATGGCAGCAGGAACCACCAGCAGACTGAGAAACCCAAGCCTGGAATTAAGGGGAAGAGAAATGGCCGAAAAGGAAGTTCTCATCTAGGACATAGGTGAAATAGAGCTGAGACTTGAGGTCCCCTTCTTTATTAGTATTCTGATTATCATTATTGATGACACAAATTATACTGTCTGATATCTGGGTGGCAATCTATATGTTTTCAAAACACATCTGCATGCATTTTCTCACTTGGTCTTTGGGGAAAGGGTATAGTATTGGGTAGAATTGATAGCAAGAAAGTGGTCTCTGAAGTCAGATCATCCTGCTTTCAAATCCCAGCTCTATGATTCACCAGCTGTGTGACCTTGGGCAGTTATTTAACCTCTCTCTTCCTGGAAAAAGGGAAATGAGAGTAGCACCCATCTCATGGAGCTGTTGAGAAGGCTGCGTGAGTCAATACATGGCAATTCCCAGCACAAGATACACTCAGTGTGAGTTAGTTATTGTACCAACCGCATCCTTATTGTGACATTTATTATCACTCTCATTCTGTAAATGAGAAGTGGAGGCTCAGATAATTGGAGGGCTCTGCGTGGTTCACCCATCTGGCAGGTGGTAGATTCAAGTACTGGCCCAGAATAGGAACCCATATTCCAAAAAGAGAGACTCAGAGGGGGCTGCAGCTGACTCTCGGGAGCAGCATTCTCCAAAAGAATTTTCTACAGTAATGGAAGTTTTCTATGTCTGAGCTGTCCAGCATGGAAGCCACTAGCCCATATATTCATCTGTATGTCAGTGTTGTCCTCAAATATACTTTCTGATATTTTTTTCATGAAGGAAGGGGCCCACAAAGGCTACAGTGACTTGGGCCCTCAAAAGGCATAATGTGACCCTGTAGAGTCGGACATTTGAAGGAAACAAAGGACTTCTAGGCAATTGGATTTTAAGGAAGAAAAGGGACAAAATGGGGGATAATGAGAAAGTGTTTTGTTATTGGACCTCCTCTGCCAAAGCCATTCATTTATGAATTCATTCAGTACTTATTTATTAAGGGCCTACCCTATGAAGGCATTCTAGAGCAGAGAACAGGATGGATAAAGACCTTGCTTTTGTGAAGGTTGGATTCTAGTGGCAGAGAGAGAAGTTAAGAGAAAGTCTGGTGGATAAGACTCTGTACTTCCAATGCAAGAGGCGTGGGTTTGATCCCTGTTTGGGGAACTAAGATCCCAATGTGGCCTAAATAAATAAATAAAAGTACTTTATAAGGGACTTCCCTGGCAGTCCAGTGGTTAGGATTCTATGCTTCCAGTGCAGGAGGCATAGGTTTGATCCCTGGTTGGGGAACTAAGATCCCACAGGCTGGTGGCATCATCAAAAAAAATATATCATCAGGTGATGAAAAGTTATGTGAAGGAAATTCATAGAAAGCAAGATTAGAGAGTGATGGAGGAGGTGCTATTTTTGAAAGAGTGGTCAGGGAAAGCCTACATAGCAAGGTGACATTTGAGCAGAGGACAGGCCACAAAGTCATCTTGAGAAAGAGTTCCAGGCAGAAGAAGTAGGCAGTGCAAAGGCCCTGAGGCAGGAACAAGGAGATTGCAGACAGACTAGAGGGGGAAAGGAGAGAGGAGTTCCTTCAGGCCACGGAGGTGGCCCAGGGCAATTAAGGCCAAAGGAAAGACCTGTAGTGAGCAGGACCCCGTCATGAGATTGACATTGATGGTCTATGAGGAACCGAAGGAAAGAGGGAGTTGCTGCTGGACATAAAGGCTTAGAGCCCTTCAAGGCCATCCCATGTGGCCAATGGGTAGTACACAGGCTGTCCCGCTTCAGTTAGTTTTGTTGGGCCATAGTGTATTGTTTTGTCGTTTGATGGTTTTTTACTTAATTAGTTGTTAACGTATAAACATTGCAAAGCTTCATCCAAAAATCTCGACTCCAGCTTCTGTTTAACAAAGTGGAGGGCACTGTCTGTGTTGGTCTATAACACAGCTGGCTGGAGCTGAGTGGTGGCTGCCACCTGTAGATGGGGCCTGTGTTCTCCAGACTCCTTCCCCAAGCTCTCCCAGATTCGGAGGCTGCATCAGCTACCGTTTATCTCCAAGGTAGTTTTCTATCAGAAGAGACACATACCTGTACCCAGGTCTCTTTCCAAACTGTGAGGAAAGTAGACTCCGGGATGGCCTTTTGTCCACACACTAGGCCTGCTTGACTCCTAAGGCTATCCCTACCCTGGCTGAGGGTTCAGAGCCCCCAACACTCACTGAACCCCAGAGAGAACAAGGGATCTCTTCCTCTTGGGACTGCCTGTATGGGTGCATGAGCTTTGCATTTGGAGCTGAAAACCCCCTAAACCAGAGGGCATCCCAGAATCAGAGGGCTTGAGGGGAGGGCAAATCCTGTCCCACTTTTTCTGGACTCTCTGTCCAGAGGGATTCATAAGTTACCAAAACCAGTTCCAGCTCAGAATGACGTTGACCCTGTTTATCAGTTAGACGTTCCAGAGACGAAGCAGGAGGAACAGAGCACCTCCTCTAAGTTCTGTGTTTATGCCTTGGGATCCATCAGGCACAAACTCAGCACCGTGGGAAGGCCAGTGGAGTCTCTCCTCTTGGTGGGGCAGCCTCTGGCCAGGCAGGGACCAGGAGGCCCCCGTGTGGAAAGAAAGAGGCTGTCCTAGAGGTTCGAGTTTGGGGTGGCTCTCTGTGAGGCTGGAAGGTTGTGTCCTGAAGGCAAGAGACAGACATCCCTGGAGGACTACAGAGCTCCCTTCAGAGGGTAGAACAGGTTGTAGAGGAGAGAGTGTCCCCACCACATGGGCCTCCCCTGAGGTTGGGGGGTCTTTACTCTTCTGTGCGTCTTGCAACTCTTGGGTCTAGTAAAACCCTTTGTCTTTCCAGAAGCTGTGGATGAATTTTCAAACATATAGGCATCAAGTTCCAACAGGGGGGACCTTGGATCACTAACTGAACCTCTGAGCCTCTGTTCTCATCTTTAAAAGAGAGATACTAACTGAATGCACCTCAGATAGTTGTTCTGAAGGCTTGACTAGGTGATTTCATATTCAATAGTTAACACAATGTTACACCTAGCAAATGCTGAATAAATATTAGCTGCTATTTTTAAAACTGTCATTGTCATTATGGAAAGTGGACTGAGACCCACCTGCTGCCCTGAGCCCACCCCCACTGGTTCCCACCTTCTCAGGCGTCTCTGTGAGGTTCCCAAGCCCCGCTAGGGCACAGTGTGAGAGCTGCTAGGAGTCTAATCTCCGTTCTGTAGAGATGGGAGAGCTCTGCCTGGAGAAGGGAAGTCCATAGTGTGCTGTCCTAAGTCACACTGGACTTTGGTGGCACACCTGGAACCAGACCCCAGTCTCCTCATCTTGAGCACTTTGCATTGGCCAAGTTGCTCCCCACACCCCAACTCCTTTCCCAACCTGGGGCTCCTCAGGAACCCACAAAGCACTCCTTCTGCTCAGGAGAGTGCAGAGAAAGGAGCCAGCCATTGGGGTCACACCTGCCCCCCGTATTGCCTCTGCTTTGTGTTTCTTCTCTTTTTCTTAATTAAAAAAATTTAGCTGCACTGCAGGGCTGGCAAGACCTTAGTTCCCTAATCAGGGATTGAACCCTTGCCCCATGCAATGGAAGCACAGAGTCTTAACCGCTAGACCATCAAGGAAGTCCCTCCTGCCTCTGCTTGTCTGGAGGCCTGACTTCCTCTATCCAAGCCTCAGTTTTCCCATTTGTGAAATGGGGCTAGCAACAGTTACCTCCATGGAGGATTTAATGAGTTTATGCATGCAGAGCATTTAGCACGTAGAAAATAATGGTATCTATTACTATTATTCATTATTATTACTATAGTTATTGGAATAGTTATAGTAGTGTTATTACTGTTACCTTTGGTGTTCAAAAATATGTGTGGAATATTCTCTGTATGTATAACAGATACCTGTCCATGCTCTAGGAGCCCCTTCCAGGAGTACTGTTAAACACAAACAGATACACACACATACTGTGAGCCTCTGTGACATCCCCTGTCTCTTTGTATCAGTTTGTAGCAAAGCTCACACAACAGCTTGAGCAGCATTTGAATAATAAAAGTAATTTCTGTTCTTGTCACCCTTTTCCCCACAGTGAGTACAGAGAGGTCAGAGATGTGATCTTATTTAGAGTGTGAGGGGGCAGAAGACGGGTGTGAGGTGGGCAAAGGAAGATGAGCCGTGGAAACACAAGGCAGTGGACACCTCACAACCTACCTGATCTCTCTGGTGTGTTGGGGTGACTCTCTGGGCCCCATCTCATGTGATTTGTCAGACAAAGCCATCCAGCATGGTTCCCCTGTCTATGCAAATACAACAAACTGCCTTCTCCAGAGTTAGCAGGCCTTGTGGCCCCCAGTGAGGTGAATTCTGCTCCTCATACTGGCTCTTTGAAGCTGCTGGGACTGAAGCTTCTCTTTCTCTCTCTCTCTCTTTTAGGTTAATTGTTTATTTAGTTTTGGCTGCACTGGGTCTTCATTGCTGCGACCAGGCTTTCTCTTGTTGCGGCAAGTGGGGGCTACTCCGTAGTTTCTGGCTTCTCATTGCAGTGGCTTCTCTCTTTGCAGAGCTTGGGCTCTAGAATGCACAGGCTTTAGTTGTAGCTTGAGGGCTTAGTTGCCCTGAGACAGGTGGGATCTCCCTGGACCAGAGATCGAACCCATATTCCCTGCATTGGCAGGCTGATTCTTAACCACAGGACCACCAGGGAAGCTTCTTTGTTCCTTGTACCAAAGGCCATCCACCGCCCATGGCCACTGCCTGCCGGGTCTGCCTGGGGGTGGGGAGGCTCCCGTCAGGGCCTCAGAGTGTGGAGGTCACCTGCTCAGGCTCTGATGTAAGGCCGACCCGCTGTTTGAGTCGTGCTTAGCGCATTGCTGGCTGTATGACCTTGAGCAAATCTTCAACCCTGACCGAGCCTCAGTCCCTTCATATATAAACTGGAGAAGATAATCCAGCTGCAGTGAGACTGCAGTTAAGATGAAGTGCCTTACACGATGGTCCCAGTGCCTTGCAGGGGAGCCCTCAGGCAGTAGGGCAGTGATGAAATGATTTAGGGATGGGAGATCCACTCCTTTGGTGCTGAGGGACCTTGGTAATGTATTAGAGGGCCTGGGAGGGGACCAAACCAGAGACCCCCTGAGCAAACCGCCTCATTTCATGGGGTCTCCACTTATCCATCTGGGAATTGGGACTAGTGCCTGCTCGCCTGACTTCCTGGGTAACCCTCCCCTTTGAAAGTGAAAGTCGCTCAGTCACATCTGACTCTTTGTGACCCCATGGACTATATAGTCTATGGAATTCTCCAGGCCAGAAAACTGGAGTGGATAGCCTTTCCTTTCTCTAGGGGATCTTCTCAACCCAGAGATAGAACCCAGGTCTCTCTCATTGCAGACGGATTCTTTACCAGCTGAGCCACAAGAGAAGCCCAAGAATACTGGAGTGGGTAGCCTATCCCTTCTCCAGGGAATCTTACTGACCCAGGAATTGAACCAGGGTCTCCTGCATTGCAGGCAGATTCTTTACCAACTGAGCTATAAGGGAACCCTCCCCTGAGCTGTTGGCAAATGATGCTCTAAAGAAGGTGAGGTTTAGGGAATAGGAAATGCACAGGCCCTGATCACAGCTGACGTTTACTGACTGTTTACTATAGGCCAGGCCCTTGGCATGCATTATCACTTTTAAGCTGGCTTACAGCAACCCTATAATTATGCTCATTTTGCAGAAGGGATAAATGAGACTCAGAGGGGTTACCTAAGCTCCAAGTTCACACAGCTAGCCAAGGAGGATTAAAACTCAGATCTCTGGTGCATCTAACAGTTCCCTGGCCTGCCTCCCGGGGCCTGTGGGCTGGAAAGAGTGGTTGAGAGGGAGAGTTATATGATCCCTCCCCCACATCAAGGATCTCGTAACCATGGGTCCTCTCCCACCAGCACACAGATCCTCAGCAAAAACTTCATCTCCAGTTCGATCACTTTCCTTCTGGCTGTGCCCAGCCCAGCTGTTTGTCTGTCCAAGTCCAATCCCCTCTGAGCAGAGCAGCTCAGGACAGAGCAGAATGCAGGCAGGCCTCGGCAGGTGAGGAGCCGCGCTCCAGCAGTAGAGCAAGGCAGGCAGCTCCTTCCACTGTTTGCGGTCCTGCAGGGAGCTGGCTGAGCCTGACTGTAGAGCTAGGGGCAACAGAGGGGTTAGGGGTGATGTGGGAGCATCAAGGTGCTTACTAATGGGACTCCAGCTCAAGCCCCTGGGCTCTGTCCACACGGACTCCCTGGTAAGTGTTCTCTGCCCAGCTATCTGTGGACCTGAAACTCAACAGGACCACTGGGTCAGCTGTGTTCTCACCAGACAGAGCTGGCCATTGAATTAAACCAGGGATTACATTTTGGAAATTCCCTAAGGGGATGGGTGTAGGGGTTACAAATACATATTTCAAGCCCCCCCCCCCACACCCAGATCTACTGAATCGAAATCCTTATGGATGGGGGTCGGGAATAGATGTTTAACAAGTTCCTGGAGTGATTTTTGTGTGACTGGTGTCTGGGATCCACTGACCATGGTAATTGCGTTCTTTAAGATCCTGTGTTGTTAGTATCCCATCTGTGGGCCTCTTCTAGCCCCAGTGAAGAAGAGGGTAGGGAAGTTAGGAAAAGACCCAAGTCTCCGTGACGTTTAGGCTAGACAAGTGCTTCTCAAATGTCAGTGTAATAAAAATCACAGCCTCATCCTTAAGAAGTCTGATTTCTTTGGGCTGTGGAACTTAAAGGGCTTCTCCCCCGTCGGTGGGGACCACTGTCTCCCAGGCAAAACAGGCGCAAGATTATCTCTAAAGTCAAATAGAAGAGTGAACTAGAGCAAACAGAAGAGTGAAACAACAGATCTGTTTCCTGTGCCTTTCACCTGAAAATCTCTGAGTGCAAATCTCTCCACTCATTAGCATCTCAAACCCCAGAGACAACTGTTTTTAATTCTTGCGAACAGGTCTGTCTTCCAGATAGAGACAAGCCCCATGAACCATGTTCTTGTGGTAAATAAAACTGAACTTAAAATCAGCAGATTCCATCCACACAGGTATACTCATGGACCAACAATTTCTGTCTTCGGCATTTGCACAGCAGTATTGTGTACGCATGTTCACAAAAGATTCACACGAGAATGTTCAGAGCAGCATTATTTATAATAACTCTCTGCTGGAAACAGCCTGAATGACCATCAAGAGCAGATGGATAAGTAAGTTGTGGCTTGGTCACACAGCAGAATACTATACAGCAAAGAAAATGAAAGTATTGTTCTAGGTAACAATACGGATGAGTCCCCCTCACATAATGTGGGGTGAAAACAGCCATATACAAAAGAGTACATATTGTGCTATTCCAACAGTATGAAGCTTTCGAAAAGCCAAAACTCATCTGTGGATTACGTTAGGATAAAGTTACCTTGGGCAGGAGAAGAGGGGTAGTTAGCAACTGGACAGGGCACAAAGAAGGTTTCTGGAATTGGTAGTAATGTTCTGTTTCTTTATCTGGAAGCTGGTTAGTTTCTGGAAAGTTCACTGAGCTACACACTTGTGATCCATGCCTTTTTCTGTTTTCTTATTATACTGAATTTAAAGGTTTTAAAAGTACTAGTAAAGGAACTCAAAGAAGACTTTTAATAAAAGAAAAATCATTTAACTAATAAAAGGGAACTCCAGGTGACTTCTGACTGTGGCAGATTACATGGGATTTCATGACTGTGGGATCATGGACTCTTCCTTTCCCAGGAACCAGGAAGGAGACAATTCTCAGAACCTGAGAGCTCGGGCACCATGCCAGGGCATACCAGGGCTATGGAAAACCAATGCCTCAGCAGTTCCCTGTCCCCACCCCTGCATGGCCCGCCCTCCCCAGAACCGCAAGGACAACGACAGCCCGTTTTGTACTGGGTTCTCAGGTTCAACTGAGTTCACAGTTCATTGGGGCTTGCTTCATGCAGCATTTTTCTGTCCTCAGAGCAGGTTTCTGGACCATCTTCTTCTTGTATCCTCTCAAAGACCGTACAGGTAGAGCAAGAAATATTTCCATTTTATAGATGGGGAAGTTGAGGCCCTAAGATAGGGGTCAAAAGACTTGTCCAAAGCTAGCAAGAGCTAGCAAGCAGCCCAGCCAGGACTTAAACATGAGGCTTCAGATGAAAAATCCAACACTCCCTTGGGTGCACCACAGATGGATTCTTCCCAGTAATAGCAATGCTGAGTATCTGTCAGCATTAGTGAGCAATCAGTTAGTGAGCACTGTCACTCAGAGTCCTTCAATAACCCAAGGAGGTAGGTATTATCATTTCATCCATATTTTACAATTGAAAAAGCTCAAAGATCAGAAAGTCCAAGTGACTTATCCAAATCAGTGCCCATTAAGTGTGGGGCATGGATTGAAAGAAATGGTCTGAGTTGAGATCAAGCTCTGAACCACTAGTCCAATGGTTCCCAAACCCAGTTGGAGTTCCCTTGGAGCTTGTAAAAATACAGTGCCCACTTCACAGTGAAGTGGGGCAGCTGAGATTTTTTAAAAATAGCCCTAATTTTGGGATGCTCAATGGTCTGAGAAATTGACAGTTAAAAAACAAAATCAATGTAAAACTTCTAGAACCACTACGGAACCTCCAATAGAGTCCTCCTAACCATGGTACACAACCCAGTTGAGAATTCCCTGGATGAGCTATGCCTTAGGGGGGCAAAACATACTAGGATGATTTGAATAACATTATCCAAGACTGCACCCCAAACCCTAACTTAGTGAGCTCTTAGTATGCACTGACTGCTATGCTAAGAGCTTAAGAGGTTGGATCAAGGTCACAGAGCTGGAAAGCAGCAAAGCTAGGACCAGAACTCAAGTGCCCTGGCTCCAGAGCTGGTGTGCCAACCATGGCGCCATATTGGCATCAAGCTCTGCTACTTCCCAAGGCTGAGTGTTTAAGTATTCCAGTGATGCGTTTTGTGCCGTCTAGCCTTGCATTTGCTGGGAGGACCCAGAGAGAAGGGGGTGCTACAGGCACAAACAGCAGCTCTCACCTGGGACACGTGAGCCCACATGGGCCAACACGCACATACATGCTGACGTTACCCCACAGCTGGCATGTGCCGTCCTGCTCAACTGGCACCGAGGCCAACTGCTGTGGGTGCTGGAACTGAACGGGAACTGGGAACAGGAGAGTTCTCCGTTGTTGTTCTCTGCCCCCCAGCCAGGGGATGGGCAGCTTTTGTTTACCTGCCACTCCAGGTCACCTTGCAGGGGCCCCCACCAGGACTCAGGAGTGGGGTGGGGCAGGCGGAGGAGACATTTCTCTCTTCTGCAGGTTCCAAACTGGAAACTGCTTAAGGCATCACCTCTTTCAGGAGGTAGTTTGTCAGTCAGTGGATAATGGTAGACTATCAGGCACTGTGATTGGCTAAGAGGGAGACAGCAAGATGCCATCTGCTCTGACTCCTCTTTAAATTTCAGCTCCAGCCCACCCCGACACACAGCCAAGGCACTCTTGGACTTAAACTTCTTCAACATGGTCCTCCAAGGTTTTCAAACCAAAAGCTGTGACCCTATGATGATTTCCTGAAATCCTTACTTTTTAAATATATAGATGGAAATATTTTCAGATGCAATTATATTTCTGGGATTTGTTTCAAAATAATATGATGAGGGAAGAGTTGGTAGAGGTCCAGAAGAAACGTAATTATTGAAGCTGACTGATGGTTTATTTTTTAACACACTTCTGCTTTTTAGTATTTTATTATTTGCCATTAGTAAAAAAAATTATACGTTATGTGTGTGTGTGTGTGTGTGTGTGTGTGTGTGTGTGTGTGTGTAAAGTCACACTCCTTGGCCTGACACACATGGCCTTCAGTGATGTGGCCCCATCTTGCCTTTCAGAGCACATCTCCAAATATTCCCTACCCAGCTGACAGGAGTCTCTGGAGGCCTGACACATCGTAAGCGCTAAGTGTCTATTGAGAAAACAGAAGCTGTGCGACTGAAAGGAAGTGGCTTAGCTTTTGAGTCTTTATTCATGTCCACACTGGAAACTAATAGCAACAGCAAAAAGAAGTTGTGGAGGATCATGATTGCAGGCCTGCAGGGAGGTCGTGCAGAGTAGAAGAGAAGGTATAGGTGACGTGGTCTAACCTGGTAGTTCAAGGGGCTCAGTACCTCACGAGTTTTCTCTTCAATGTTCAATGTTCAGGGCTGCACTCAGGCCCAGGGCCCATCAAAAACTGGCTACTGACTTTAGGCAAGTAAAATGGAACCAATTTACAAGTTTCCATTTGTAAAATGGAACCAATAATTCTTTTTTGAAATTTTTATTGGCGTATAGTTGATTTACAATGTTGTGTTAGTTTCCACTGTACAGCAAAGTAAATCAGCTATATGTACTCATTTATCCCCTCTTTTGGGGATTTCCTTAAAATGGACCCAATAATCCTTAAAGGAGACTTGAGGGAACTCCTGAGCACCTTCCACTTGTACAGTTGCAGATTCTTGCCGACTCGCTGGTAATAGTGATGGGATGGTGTGCAGGTGTGTACGTGTGTGTGTGTGTGTTGGTGGAGGTTGGAGGAGAGTCTGATTGATGATGTGTATGTCCTTTGTCCCCTGAAAGGCATCTTACAGTTTAGGGATACACTTTGTTCTTCATCCCAAATTACTTCTAGGGGTTTGGGGGCAATTCCCTGGCCTCTGAGGCTAACCACTCACATAGCAAGCAGGACTCTCTCCTGATCTGGGCTAGGCAGAGAGAGGCAGAGGAAGGTGAGAAGATCTGGGACATGGCCCTGCCTTCCCCACTTTCTTGCTGCGTGACCCCAGCCAAGTTATCAGTCTTCTCTAGGGAGACCTCCGTGTCGGATTCAGTGATCTCTAGGGACCCTTTCACTCTTATCTATGGTGGGGTTGGGCTAATTCTTAGTCCCTCTGAGTGTCAGTTCTCATCTAGAAGTGAAGATTCATTCGATCTCTTAATAGATATGCACTGAGCTTCTTTTATATGCCAGGTGCTGTGCATAGACACGGATTCTGGAGCTGTGAGCAACACTTAGTGGGAGAGACCGTATCATATAAAATATACACAAATAACTAATAATTACAATTGTGATCTGTCTTAGGAAGGAACACTTCAGGGTTACCTGAGATGATCTCTACCCCAGGGGAAGTGGAGAGGAGCCAATTAATTCATGATCATGACCAGCATAAACAAGGCCCTGGACACCACATGCATTATCTCATTTAATGTTGACATCAGTCTCTGAGAAAAGGATTGTTATTTGCCCCATTTTTTCTGATGAGGAAACTGAGGTTTGAAGAAGTTGAGGCCCAGGTCGTACAACCAATAATATCTAGGATTTGGACCAACACTCATCTTCCTTTTTTTTTTAATTTAAACTTTTTATTTGTGTATGTATATGTATGGCTGATATAGCCGATTAACAATGTGATAATTTCAGGTTGACAGCAAACGGACTCACCCATACATGTACATGTATTCATTTTCCACCAAACTCCCCTCCCATCCAGGCTGCCACATAACACTGAGCAGAGTTCCTTGTCCAATACAGTAGGTCCTTGCTGGTTATCCATTTTAAATATAACCATGTGTACATGTCTGTCACAAACTCCCTAACTATTCCTTCCTCCCTTCCTTCCCCCCCAGCAACCATAAGTTCATCCTATAAGTCTTGGACCCAGACCCTTCTTGATAGACCTGTCTGAAAACCCCTATTGTGAATGTAAGCATCAGTACCGTTAGTCATGGAGGCAGTAGCATGGAGTTTCTGAGTTCATTCAGCCTGTGCTGGGGCCCAGGAAGTGCAGGCATTTTCAGAAGCTTGGCCCACACATTACTGAAGGAACCGAAAAGGCAGGGTCCACCCGGCGGGCACAGGAACATCCCAGACTATGCCAACCGCATCACCCCCAACACATGCTGGTTTCCTCTAAGGCTGCTCCACATTCTCTCCTCTCCTACCTGGCCTAGCGTGGCCAGCAGAAGTGCCAGTACCTCAGCCTGTCCTGGGGAAGGAAAACTGTCAGGCTGAGGTGAGTTCAGTGGCACCTGGGCAATAGTATACGAGCAGCGGACCATGGCGGCCCAGCTCACAGAGGCCTGGTGCAGGGGGCCCTGGCCATCCATCCCAGTGGAAAACACAGGGGCAGCTGACACGTGTGATCTGGAGCGTGCCAATGTCCTTCTAGGTCTGGTTCCCTGCGTCCTTAAGAGGCCACTGAGCATGGAAACAAGTTCTAGGGAGACCTTGACTCCCTCCAGTTCCTCCCCATTTTACAGATGAGGAAACTGAGGCCCAGGGAGCTTGTAGCAGACAGGGCCTTGCTGTTTTGCTCCACCACCCTAGCCAACTCATGGGCTCAGCCCCTTCCTGCCAGGGGTGTAACCTGTGCTCCATGGAGAGCCCTGGGGGGAACCCGAGCTTGCCTCTTTCTGCCCTGGGGGTTGCTGAGTTCCAAAGCTTCCTCACCTGCAAAATGCAATCATTCTTGCTCTGTCTACCCAGTAGCCTTGTGGGGGTGAGATTAAGAGTGTATCTTACAGGGATGCTGTGTAATGACCTATGTGGGAATGAAGTCTAGAAGAGAATGGATATATATATATGTATGGCTGATTTACTTTGCTGTACAGCAGAAACTAACACAGCATTGTAAAGCAACTATACTCCAATTTTTTTTTTAATTAATTAAAAAGGAATGGATCTTAACAATAACCCAACTGCCCCCTTATTGAAAATGTAGGGAAATAGGCCCAGAGCTGTATGGAACTGTTTCAAGCCACACCGCCCATGACTTACAAGCACACAAATAATGAAATTCTCCTTTCTCCCGCCTGCTTTGAAAACGCGACATTTTCAGATGACTGTGTGTAGTCAGCCCCATCCCCAAACACAGGAAGCATCCAGAAGATGTCAGCTGTAGTAGTCACTGTTGGTCATTTCTCCATGGAGGGCACTGCCCACCTGGCCAGGCTCAGCGCCCCCCACCCACCCACCCATAGAAGAAGCTGAAGGATTGAAAATATTGCGTCCTCAGCCTGCTTCTCTACCTCCCTGGTGCCCTAAACCCCAGCCTTGCTCCTGAGGGCTGTGCGCCTGGGGACAGAGACAGCCTAGCCTCTCTGAGCCCTCAGCACAGCTCAGCACAGCCGCTGCTTCCCCCCCAAGTGGAGGGCTACTCCCACCCCCACCCAAGAGGAGGGCTGAACTCCGGCCTTGACGGCCCTGTTCAATGTTCCACTCCATCCGTCCTACCTCCACAGATACACATCGGATTCCTACTTCCCTTAAGAGCTGCTCCCACTCCCCCTACCCACCCCAGTGCTGCCCTTGGCCTCTGAGGCTTGCTGCCTTTCTCAGCCCTCCCACAGCCAGAAGGGTTGAGGTTCTAATCTGGGTGCCTCTAAAGAGTCCCACAAGAGTCAGGGCCAGCCAGATGTCTAATTCTCCCTTAGGCCTGCCTCCCGCCCCCTCACCAGGTCACTCTGTCTGTGTAGGAACCCTGTGCCCCCTGCCTTGGACACACATGAGGACTTAGCATCTCTCGGTTCCCTGGCCCCAGCCCTTCCTCCTCAAATCAAAGAGAAGCTAGTCTCCCCATCCCCTTGAAGGTACATCCCCAGAAACCCCGAGCAGGGAATTTCTTTCTCCCAAGAAAAGGAATCCAACTTTCCACACATACAAATATGACCTTGCTGCTCCAGGAGATCAAAGCCCTAACCTTGTCCATTCCTGGGCCCCAATCCCCAGCGCTAGGCTTGGGCTGGCTTCATTCAGTGTACCTAGGTGTACCTGGCTTCAGGCGGGGCCCAGGTGCCCTACCCCTGCTGTGCCTGCCCCAGCCATCTCCCAGGTTCTGTTGCACCTTCCAGGACCCCCTCAGAATGGATGAGCTTTGCAACCCGCCCCCTGACTTTCCACCCTCCAGCAGTTCTTACCTGGACCCTTCAGGTGGGGGAGGGTGCCCCGGAGTGGGCCGCTGGGCAGGAGCCCCTTTCACAAGCACCGGGCTGACAAGCTCTGGAGGGAGGCGCGGAGTCTCAGAGCAGGAAGGCGCACACTCAAAGAGGCTGCTGAGAAAGTTGGAGTAGGTGTGTCCCAGCCCAGGAGGAGGAGGAGGGAAAAGGAGGTGGGAGAATTGAGGCGGATCATCCCCTCCTGCCAGCTCTCTGTCTCACGGAGCAGGAGGAAGGGAGGGAGCCAACTGGGTTGTGGCCCAGAACTCAACGGTGGGGAATCAAGTCATGGAAAATGACGGCTGGAGAGTTGCTGAGAAGTCCGGCCCATCTCCACCTGCCTTCTTGGTTTTTGAGGGATAAACTAAGACCCCGGTCAGGTCGTACTTGTCTGAGGACGCACAGAGACCGTGAGGCCCTGGGAAAGGACCAGGTTGCTCAGCTCTCTGGCCAGAATTCTCTCCTTTCTCCTCCCCACTCTGCAGATCTGAGATGAACAAGCACAAGCACCCCTCCCCTCGAGGTCTGGTTCAGAACCCTGGCACTGCCACCTACTAGCTCAGTAACCCTGGGGTGGGGGAGGCGCTGTTACTAGTCTGAGCCTCAGTTTCCTTTTGGGTGGATAATAACTCCTACCTCACAAGATTGTTATGAGGATTAAATGATATAAAAGTTGAGGGAAGGCACTTCGCAGACTAACTCCTCCATAAAAGGCAATTCTTCTTACGGTTATTAGCTCTGACTTTCTCCATGAGTGACTTAACCTCTCTGATCTCTGGCTTCTGCAGCCATGAAATGGGGTAACACGAATCCCTGCGTTGTAAGGTTGTGCAGAATCATGGGACAGAGATGTGTGTAAAATGCACAGCACAGTGCCTGGATCTCTTTTCTAGGCACTGTACCAGGCACTGGGGACGTAGTAATTCGCCCTGCAGAGCTGAAAATGGCTCTGAGACCATCCTGTTCAGATCCCCTACCCTCCTCTCTCCCTGGACTTGCAACCCTTCTGCAGCTTCCCTGACAAATAAATAAGTCTTTGCTTGCATACCTCTAATTATGTGGAGCTCACTACCTTTCCCAGCAGTCAGTTCTGATTCTTAGCAATTCTACCTGATATCCAGCTGAGCAGTAGCCCTTGAACCTGGTTAATAAACAAGCCTTCTATTTATCCTTATTCTTACGCTTATCAAAACCATGTGGCCTAATGCAGATGACATCAATTTCCTCTGTTTCCTCATTTGTTAAATGGACTCAAAACTGCTAGAGGCCACTCAGCAAAGATATATTTCCTCTGCCACGTGACAAATGCTAACGCCTGATTCTCTGGCTAGGACTAGGTTTTCTAGATGTTTAGGCTCTAGTTTAGGGGACCATGTGTTTAAGCAGAACCATTAAAATTCTGGTCTTTTTAAAATATATTTATTTATTTTTGGCTGCACTGGATCTTCATTGCTGTTAGTGGGCTTTCTCTAGTTGCGGCCAGCAGGGGCTTCTCTTGCTGTGGAGCATGGGCTCTAGGATGCGCAGGCTTCAGTAGTTGTGTTGCACGGGCTTAGCTGTACACGGGCATGTGGGACCTGGTTCCCTGACCAGGGATTGAACCTGTGTCCCCTGAATTGGCAGGTGGATTCTTAACCACTGGACCACCAGGGAAATCCTCAGGTTCTGATCTTGTTTATGGAGGAGTAAAGAGACTCTTGGCTGTATCCCAGCTCTCAGGAGATATCCATTCATGGAATGACTGCAGTCCCTGTGGACCATGCCCTCAGGGATCTGTCACCAGCACTGGGGATGACCACAGTGTCAAGCAAGTGGCCGCCACGTGTTGCCTGAGACATCCAGGGAGAAGTCTCCCAGGCGTCCCTCCTACAGGCTGCCTGAAAGCCTTAGGGGTTTACAGCATGAGAGGACTCCTGTGATCAACAGCAATGGAAAAGCTAACCTGGGCAATTATCCACTTGGCTGATTGCTGTCCAAGTCTCTGAGTCTGGGCTGATTAGGCATTAACCCGAGGAAGGTGGCTGGGCAGCCCCACGAACACTTTGATTAGTCATGTGCGAGACTATATGCCTGTCCAGCGAAGGGATGTCTGCAGCCTGAGGGTAAGAGGAGATGAGGAATGGGATGAATCAAGAACCGCAGATCGCTACTGACATCTGTCCCCTCCTCTCCAGTTCCCCCTCCACTCCTGCCCCAGGCCCTAATCCTCTTCCCTGCTGGCCCCAGGTCCTAACCAGGTACCCATGGGACCACCTGGGAAGCCCCAGGGATCTCTGTCTAACCCAGGAGTTCTCA
Organism: Okapia johnstoni; assembly: GCA_024291935.2. Lineage (NCBI taxonomy): Eukaryota > Metazoa > Chordata > Mammalia > Artiodactyla > Giraffidae > Okapia > Okapia johnstoni. The sequence goes on from CM044316.1 coordinate 54,518,101, forward strand.
ACTGGGGCCGCTACATACTGGCATCACTTGGGGAGCTACAAATTCTAGTATCCAACCATTGCCCACCCACTGAATTGTTGCCTCTGACTCCCTGGGAGCAGGCCCCAGCATCAGTGTTTCCCAGCAGTGTCAGCCATGTCATATGCATTAAAAGAATTACATCTGATTCTGAATCCCCTGCCTGGACCTCAGTTTTGCTGTTTCATTAAAGCAGGTGTTGAACTCTGATCTTTAAGATCCAGCTCTGAGATTCTAAAGCTCTAATATTCTTGACATAGGATGTTGTAAGCTTCTAAAGAAAGACCTAGCACACCATCCCTGCCCACTCTCCTATTTGTCTGGAGAAAGCTGGACTCCCCACTGTGGTCTGAGTGAGTGCTTCCCTTTTCCCTCCTAGATTTTCCTTTCTAGAGCAATCTGTCCACATTCCCCATGGGGTAGGGAGTATAAATTAGGGACTTGAGCAGTGATGAAAATTCTAACCAGATGGCAAATTTCAGGGTGTCCATAGAGTCTAGAAGCACAGATAATTGTATTTTCGTTTTTAACAGGCTGAACCCCTCTAATTCCTTCCAGGGCAGGCTGAAATCTTAGGTTAATTCAGGGGAAATCAGAGACACAAGTCATGAGAGCCAGTACATCACAGATGCAAGTATAGGATTGGCTGACAAGCATCCTGCTTGGCATGGGACTGAGGGGCTTCCAGGGATGCGGGGCTTTCAGGGAAATGGGACTGGTCTGTCACCCTAATGGAGGTACTGCTGCATTACTGCCCCATGTGAGCTGCATACCCAGAGTGTATGGGATGAATGTAGTCCACCTTGGAGGACTGGTCTGGAGAAAAGATTCAGCTCATGGGGACAGTTGGCTGATGGACTGGTTACACGGAGACAACATGGTCAATGAACATGAGATGCAAGCTGTCATCTCTGGGGCTGGCCTCTCTTCTGTCGTACTGTGTTCTTCCTGGGGAGGGTCATGTAGAGCAGGATGGGAGTGGGTACAGGGCGGGGACCCTGGAGTCCAGTTTGTGGACCTGTGGACAGGAAGGGCTCCAGAGGCTTGACTGTCAAAGGAAGGGACATAGTGCCTTTAAGGAGGATGAAGTCATCGGGGGATGAGGCCACCTGGCTCCTTGAGGGCTGCATCCCAGGGGAAGAAGCAGAAGGTGGAAGGCAGGTGGGCTGTGGGGGCCGAGCCGGGGGATGTCAGCTCCTCGGCTGACAGACGGGACCCAGCAGGAGTGGGAACCACTAGCCCTGGCATTGCCTGGGGTGCCCGGGAATGTAATCAAACACTCAGCAGACCTGCTGGCCATGGGCATCTGGGTACCACCAGGCCCTCCAGCTCATCCTGACCCCCAGCTGGTAGTTCTGACAGCTCCTGCCAGGAGCAGTGTCCGGCCTGGTTGGTCAGGCTGGAGAGAATGAGCTCACCTGCCCAATCCAGCCCTCCGTCAGCCTGCCCCAGGCTGGTGCTGGTGGGTGGGGCTGGCACAGAGCTCCCGGAGCCTGGCTGGCTTGTCCAAGGCTTTGGTTAGGTCACCCCAACAGGAAGCTGGGAGGTGGTGAGTTGCTCCAAAACGGACATGAAACAGAACCTCTGATGTCATGCTCACCCTTACCTGCCTCCAGACCAGGGGATCTGATTGGCCCTGCCCCCACTCCCGAGAATCAGTATCCCTCCCATGTCCCCTTCTCCACAACCACGAACCACTTTTCTGCCTTTTGTATAGTAACAACAATTATGATGAATCTATAAATAACTGATATTTGTTCTGATTTATGAAGTACTAGGCTAAGCATCATCTCATTTGATCCTCAGAGGGATCCTCCTGATAAGGTACTACTATTACCATTCTCATTTTGCAGAGGAAGGAACTGGGATTTAGTTTTAAGTGACTTGTCCAAGGTCGTCATACTCTGAATTGGCAGAGACAGGATTTGAACCAAGTTTATCTAGATCTAAAACCTGTGCTCTTAGCCTCGGCCCTTGGTTATGCTCCGGTCTAATCATAGGATTTGGATCCCTGGCCATGCCATCTGCATCTAGCAAGGCCCCCCTCTTGATCCAATGCTCTGCTCTCTCTGTCTTTCACATCCCAGTAACTTTTGAATAAGGCGCCCCCACATTGTCCTTTGACACTGGTCCTCATAGATGAGGTGCAGATGGCCTGCAGATCAGCCAGCTTCAGCCCATCACCCTCCACTGGCTCCTGCTGGGAGATTGCCATCCTGCCCACACCTACCAGGTTCCTCACATGGTTGCTCACCGAGGAAGGTCTCTTGGCCTCTCCCTCTGTACCTCCCCATGAACTGCCAGGGCTTCTGTGCCCTTGCCGAGTGCAGATTGCTCTGTTCCGGTCTGAGGTCTGGGCAGGATACCTCTGTGTGGCCCCCCTCCCCCTTGCTGTATTTATCGAGGGGGTGGGGTGCAAGGGGAGGTTTGGACTTAAGGTTAGACATTTGGATTCAAACCCAGCTCTGCCGTCTTGCAGCTGTGTGGCGTTGGACAAGTTACTTAATCTCTCTGGGAAGTAGTTTCCTCATCTGCCAAATGGTGGTGAAATAGAAGTGGCTGAATGGGGTTCTTATTTTGCAGGGGTTGTCAGGATTAAATAAGTTAGTGAATCAGCAAACCTCCAAGCAGGGACTTCCCTGGTGATCCAGTGGTTAGCACTTTGCCTTCCAGCATTGGGGTTGCCAATTTGATCCCTAGCTGGGGAACTAAGATCCCACATGCCTCCAGGCCAAAAAACCGAAACTTAAAACAGAAACAATAGTGTAACAAATTCAATATAGACTTTAAAAAAATGGTCCATATAGAAAAAAAAAAAAGCAGTGTGCCTGGGGCAAAAAGTGGTGGTTCTCCAGATCAGTGGTGTCTAATTCACCTGTGAAGTTCCAATAGCTCTTCATATGGTGCTAATGAAATATGATAGGCACAGAGAATGGATAGATGGGAATTTGTTTGGCAAGTGTCAAAATGCCACATGTGTAGAGGGTAGGACATGGTTACAAATAAAGGAGCTTCCCTGCTGGCTCTACAGTAAAGAATCTTCGTGCAATGCAGGAGACACAGGAGACGTGGGTTCAGTCCCTGGCTCGGGAAGATCCCCTGGAGGAGGAAATGGCAACCCACTCCAGGATTCTTGCCTGGAGAATTCCATGGACAGAGGAGCCTGGTGGGGTACAGTCCGTGGGGGTCACAAGGAATCAGACACGACTAAAGTGACTGAACACACATTAACTGTTTTATACATCTTCATCTAGCACACAGACAAAAGAACTGAGGCCTGGAAAGATTTCCCGGTGTCCTCAGGGCCCTACTGCCCGCCCCTTCCTCGCTTTCTCAGACGCTTGGGTCCTGCAGAGTCACCTCCAGGCTGGCAGGGCAGAGGACCTCAGGGACAGGAGTCTGCTCTCCAATGCCTGGATTCCAGAGGCAGCTCTGGCAACCAGACCAGCCCCACATTCCAGACATTCTGCCCAGGCAAGGAAGAGGCTGGCCCTGAGGGAGGAAATCCGGAACCACTAGACAAGGGGTGGCTAGGGGAGAGGTCTCCTGGGGAGCAGGCCTGCCTGCTGCTCTGGATTCCTCAGTGCCCACAGCCCTGCTCACAGGCCAGACCTCAGCCCGCCGGAGGCCCGAGGCTGGGAGTGTTGCTCAGGGAAAATGACTAGTAGCACGGCAGTTTTCTAACTAAAGACTTTGTAGGGATACTGGAGGGACAGAGGGATGAGGTTGTTAAAACATGCAAGTTCCATTGAGATCGATAAGTACACACTGTCGTATTTAAAATGGATAACCAACAAGGACCTACTGTATAGCACAGGGAACTCTGCTCAATATTATGTGGCAGCCTGGATGGGAGGGGAGTTTGGGGGAGAATGGATACATGCATATGTATGGCTGAGATGCTCTGCTGTGCACCTGAAACTATCACAGCATTATTAATCAGTTATACCCCAATATAAAATAAAAAATTTTAAAAGAAAAAAGACAAAAAAAAAAAAAAAACCACATGTTTCAGCCCCCTCCCCATTACAGAGGGGCCCAGCAGTCTGTATTTTTTAAAAAATTAATTTATTCATTTATTTTTGGCTGTGCTGGGTCTTCAATGCTGCAGAGGTTTTGTCTAGTTCTGGCAAATGGGGGCTGCTCTCTAGTAGGGGTGTGCGGGCTTCTCATTTCAGTGCAGTGGCTTCTCTTGTTGCGGAGCATGGGCTCTAGGGCATGTGGGCTTCAGTAGCTGCAGTTCCCGGGCTCTAGAGCACAGGCTCAATAGTTGTTGCCCATGCGCTCAGCTGCTCCGCAGCATGTGGGATCCTCCTGGATCAGGGATGGAAACTATGTGTCCTGCACTGGGGCAGACTCTCCACCACTGAGCCACCAGGGAAGCCCAGCTTTCCAGATTTTTAAATGAGTCTCCAAGAGGGTGCCAAGTCAGGTTTGGGAGCCTCTGTATTTTTGTTATTGTCTAGTCATTCAGTCATGTCCAACTAACTCTTTGTGACCCCATGGACTATACCCTGCCAGGCTCCTTTGTCCATGGAATTTTCCAGGCAAGAATACTGGGGGTGGATTGTCATTTCCTTCTTCAGGGGATCTTCCTGACCCAAGGGTTGAAACTGCATCTCCTGCATTGCAGGTGGATTCCTTAGCATTGAGCCACCAGGGAAGCCTAGTACGCTGTATAGATGAGAGATGAGGATGATGCAGTCAAGAAAGGGAAAAGAAGTGCCCAAGGTTACCTAGCCACAAGGCCATCCAAAACGGGAGCCACTGCTCCTGCTGGAAACAGGAGGGTCTCAGCAGTAAGCTGCACAAGGCAGGGAAACCCACAAAGGAAGAGGGACCTGAGACCAGGCTGGCTCGAGGAAAAATTATAAAGATGAGTAATAATTCCCCCTCTTGCCTCCTCCTCCCCTACCCACCACCCCTGTATCCCTCTCCAGCACAGAGGCTGCCAATGGGCCCAGTTCCCAGTGTACACTGAGCCCCGGTTGCTCACACTCTGCCTGTGGACCTCCATGCCCTATCCCCAGTCTCCACTCTTCTCCTGAGTTTCCTTCTCTTGTCATCACGTACAAGAGAGCACCGTGGAGTAAAACCTCCTGGGCTCAAGTCCCAGCTCAGTCACTGTCATGCTGTGTGGTCTTAGGTAGTTTCCTGACTCTCTGACTCTCAACTTATCTATATAATGATGGGACTGGACCAGCTTTTCTCAAAGTGCAATTCATGGATCAACTGTACAGAAGCACAGAAACTTTGCTAAAACGCAGATTCTCAGACTTCCAACCAGATAAGATGGGTGAAAAAAAAAAAAAAATCAGAGAAATCTTTAAGTGTTGCATTTACATGGTGTATTTTCCTTCTCAAATAATAAAACATTACATTTAAGGCTAAAGTCCTCTTTGCCACCACCAGCAATACCTTCTTCAAAGGCAAACAATATAATTATTTAGGTGTGTAACCCTTCTTACATTCACACGTAAATATACCAGTAGAAGATATGTAGCATTTGGGGTTTTTGCTTGCTTTGAGGGGGTGGGTTGGGTTGTGTGTCCTTCTGCAACTTTTTCACTCAATGGTGTGTCTTGGGGTCTTTTCATGGAGCTACCCGGGCTTGCAGCTCATTCTGGGGCTCTCTCAAGTTTGAGAACCTCAGAGCTAGCTAAACTCGGACATCATATCTTATGAGTCTGATTTTAGCATAGGGTAGGGGCAGGGAGAGCGGATATTTCCAACAGTGAGGGAAAGTCCAGCCTAATTAGAGGGTCCTCGGTACTTGGCTGAGGACTCCATTGCTCAGATATCCTGTCTCAGGGGTGTGATACCCTGGGAGCCAGCTAGGGTCCCCTACTTCCCTTCCCTTAGAGCCCTCAGGGCCATTCCTCTCCTTTGCCAGCCCCCGGCCACCCTGATGCCATCTGTGTGGGTGAAGCTGATTCAGGCTCTCCTGCCACCCAGAAGGCAGCTCTCTGTGGCTCTTGCTGGGGACTGATTGATGTGACTTGGTGAAGCAGCCCGAGTTTCCCAATACCTCCTCTGTGGACACCTTCAAGCACATGCTATCTGGCTTGGGGTGGAGTGGGGGGGAGGCTCAGGAGTCATCACGGTCCAGAGTAGTGACGTTCTCTTCATTGTGCTCGAGGTTCTGCCTCAGCTGTGGGACCTTGAGGGAGCCCTGGTCCTTCTCAGGGCTTCCCTCTCCCCATCTGCACAGAAGGTTGTACTCATTAATCTATAGCCTTGGCAAGAGCATCTAGCAAGACAAATCTTGCAAGATTTGTCAAATGAATAATAGTTGAAAAGACCCTTCCAACTCCCAAGGACTGCAAATTCCATCCAGCCAGTATGAACAAAATGCACGGTGTGTGCCTAGCCCTAGACTGGAAGCTGAGAAGGGTGGAATCCTGGAAGAGACGTGGTCTTTGCCCTGGAGTTGTGAACAGCCCAGCTGGGGGTCCAGTCAGCGAGTCAATCAATATTTTCATGGAGTCTAGCCTGGGGAGGAAGTTAACCAGGTCGGCGCAGTCATGGAAGGAAAAGGGGTCAGGTCACAAGTGATCAGGGGAGAGTGTGGGTTAGGAGACAGGCAAGTGGAGATTGTGGTCATACAAACTAAGGGTCCTGCAAACAGGTCAGAGGAGAAAGCATTCAGAGGGAAGATGAGGTACGTGGAGAGTGGAAGCAGGAGATGCAAGTAGGGGGAGTGCGATATATGGCAGGCTTGATAAATATTTGCAATAAACAGCTTGTTATAGACACCAGTTGTGTTAAATGGATAAACAGAAATTGTTGTTTAGTAGGTAAGAAGTTGTGTTTGACTCTTTGCGACCCCATGGACTGTAGCCCCCCAGGCTCCTCTGTCCATGGGATTTCCCGGGCAAGAATACTGGAGTGGGCTGCCATTTCCTTGCTTAGAGGATATTCCTGCCCCAGGGCAGGATCGAACCCATGTCTCCTGCATTGGCAGGTGAATTCTTTACCACTGAGCCACCAGGAAAGCCCAAACAGAAATAGATGATCATATTAAATTGATGGCAGAAATAAGCAGATGGGAGTAAGGGTCATTGGATGTAGGGTCTGATGCCTAAATTTAGATTTGGGCGCTTTTACTTACTGACTCTTACTGACCATATAACCATGAGAGTTTTGTGCTGAGAAACAGAGATGATCAGTCCAGTCTGCCGTGTTCAGCAGGAAATTATAAGAATTGCCCAAATAGTAGATGAGAGGAGAAACTGCATAAAGCTACATGTAAGTACCAGAGGATTGTGGAAATAAGCAAATCTAAAGGACTTCTCAGTACTAGATATACAAAGAGGACAATGCAAGAGTGGCTGGTGGAGGAATAGACATAGGAGCTGGATTGTCTATTACACAGCAGTAGGTCCTACTCCATCAAGTAGCTGTTGAGTTACTGAAGGCCTGATGTTCGGAGACTGCTTGAGGTCGATGTCTCACTTTCCTCATCATCCAAAACTTTACTCACTTTACTCACCATCCACTTTGTCTCATCATCCGAAACATGCTACTCCTCCCTGACACAGCACCTTCTGCTGTGAGGCTCAACTCTGCTTCCCTCCTTGGAATCCCCTGGATCACTCAGCCTCAGGGTCAGTATCCAAGGGCCCACAATATCAGAATCACTTGGGTGCCCACTGACAAGTACAGATTCTGGGGTCCCAGTTTTGTCTTCTAATTCAGAGTCGTTTAACATGCCCCAGTTGAGGATACCAGCTTGATGCCTCGCACACAACGATTCTTCAATAAATATCTGTTCATTTTGCAGCTGTTGCTGTTTGCCCAGGCTCACTGGTTGATGTCCCATTGGCAGAATTGAGACCTGAACTCAGGTCTCCTGCTGCCTATTCCAGGGGCCCTGCCAGTGCCTCCTGCAAGGAAATGGCCACCATGACTTCTCCATGGCTTTAGGCTCTAAGATTGCAGACTCCTCAGCAGCTCTGAGACACAAGCCTCTCCAACTGCCTGAGGATTTTAAACTAAGCCCTCTGGCTTTCACCAGGCTGCTGCTGGGATCCTTGAAAACCCAGGGATAAGAGAGGCCTAGTAGAGATAAGAGATTCTTGCTTCTCCTCCCATCTGCCTGCTGCCCAGATGGGGGCCATGCTGATGCAATGCTGAAGTCCCAGGTGTGGAGCCACGGGGGCGATGCAAGAGCAGTGGAACTGCTAATTACCCACAGAAATCCCTCCTTGTTTAGAACAATTGTTCTCGCCCTCACAACTCCCTGGAATCACCTGTGGAACTTTACAAAATATTGTTATGTGAGCCCACCCCAGAGACTGTGAATGTCTGCAAGTCTAGGCATCAGGCTGTTAAGTCTCAGTACTTGGTGCCAACATGGAGCCAAGGCTGGGAAGCAATGCCTAGAGGTATCCCTTATCCAGGGACTCGCCGTGTTTTCCAGCTGGAGTGCTAAGCATTGAATCCCCATTTTCCAGATGGAGTAAATGAGACTTTGAAGCATCAGGCAATACGCTCCGGAGCACACAGTGTCTTCCTTAAAAGCCGCAGAAACCAACTTTGCATAAATTACACAGGAGGGGAAATTAATGCACAGTTATGAGCAACACAGAATGAGAATATAGGGTTCACAGCTAGACCTTCCAAAAGACAAGAGCCAGGAGTAGATGGGTGATCAACTCAGGCCATCACCACTGGAAGGATGCCCCTCATCTCTGCGAGCAATCTCAAGATCCAGATTGCTTCCAGGAGGGCTGGACTAACTGAGTTTGGGTCCCCTGTAGAACTGAGATGAGGGAGAAGCAGACCCCACACTTGTATGCCTTGAGAGTGAGGGTTTAGACAGTAAAGAATCTGCCTGCAATGCAGGGGACCCGGGTTCTACCCCTGGGCCAGGAGGATCCCCTGGAGATGGAAATGGCAACCCACTCCAGTATTCTTGCCTGGAGGATTCCATGGACAGAGGAGCCTGGAGGGCTACAGTCCATGGGGTCACCAAGAGTCAGACATGACTGAGCAACTAACACAACAAGAGAGAGTGAGTGCATCCTTAAATTTTTCACCCTGGGGCCCTTCGACACCTGACTCCCCTCACCCTAGTGCTGAGGATCGCCAGAGTGACAGCCCATTAAGACTGCATCAGATAGCCCCTGGATGCCTCTCCAAGACTGGGATGCTATTAGCAAAAAGAAAGGAATGGATGCTGTGTGGGTGAAAATATATGTGCCCACTCCCAGGTTTTAGAGCAGAGCAATTAGCAGCATGACTCTGGAGTTGGATGAATCTGGATTTAAACCCAGGGCCTCCCCTTAATATCTGCTTGACCTCAGACAACTCAGCTTGTTTTTCTGAGTGAAGGTACAAAGTGATGCTGATACTGGTACCATGTGTTGACTGCTGAGTTCTAGTTCTTCATGCCATGTTCTTGCCCCCCACCCCCATACCAGTGTTCTCAAATGTTGCAGTGGGGGCACCTAACTGCAAAGGAGAGAGGGCTTGGGCCCTGAGGACCTGGAGGCAGAATCTGAAACCACTCACAGCAAGCACATCCTTCCAGACTACCAGCAAGCCCACAGCCCAGGGAAGTGAATGCCTATGTCCACAAAAAGACACATACAGGAATGGTGATAGTGATGCCATTCATAGAATCCATAAACTGGAAACAAACGAAATGCCCATTAACAGTAAAATCAGTAAATGGAGCAATAGTATGTGAGCACAGAAAATAGCAGACCACTGCTACCTGTAGTGACACGAATGAATCTCAGACAAGGTCGAGGGAAGCAAGCCATACCCCAAGTAGCATTTCCTGTATGACGTCACTGGGATTCTCCAGGCAAGAACACTGGAGTGGGTTGCCATTTCCTTCTCCAATTCATGAAGTTTAGGAACCAACAAAATTAATCCATTGAACTGTACTTAATACGATCAGCGAACTTTAATTATATGTAATGCCAATTTAAGAAAAAATTTTAATTAAAAAAAAGGAAAAGATTTAAGTTCCGCAATCTAGCCAAATATGCTTAGACTTTAACAATGATTTCCTCCAAAATATTTCAGGGAAATGGGCTATTTGGGAATATAGACCTTGTTTATCCAGTTGGCATCAGTCCCCTCTTCCTAGTGTCCATCTATCCTTGGAGCATGCTCCCAAGTTGAGAAGTTTTCCCCCCACTCCATTTTGAATGATCTCCGTAAACATCCAAAGCCCGGAGTAGCAAGCTAATGGTCCATAAGCCACAATCGCCCCTTCTCAGGTTCTGTTTGACCCACTCTATGTTGCTTGTTTGTTTTTTCCATTTTTCCTTTCAGAATAATCCAGACTTCTCTTGAAACTTTGAATGCCTGAAAAATGGGCATGTTGGCAATAAAGGACTGGAGCTTAGATGCTGCAGGTCTTGACAGATGAGCCACGGGTATGTGAGTTCCCCCAGCCCCTCCTGGCCGGCCTCACTCAGGCCCTGAATCTTCCTGACTGCTGGCATTTGAGCTGGTGCCCTGCCTTCTCACCTCAGACCCGAACCTCTACTGCTCTCCTATCCAAATCCTTCCCTGGCCCCTCTGTCACTCCTCCAGAAAGCCTCCCAGATAAGCTCCCCAACACTATCTTGTCCTTTCTAGGTCAGGGGCCAGTAAATTATGGCCCATGGGCCAGTCCAACCCATCACCTGTTTTTGTACTGCTTGTAAGCTAAGGATGGGTGTGAGATTTTCAAATAGTTAGAAAAAATCAAACCAAGCATAATACATTGTGTTACATGAAAATTAGATGAAATTCAAATTTCAGTGTCCATACCTAGTTTTCTTGGAATACAGCCATGCTCACTCATTTAGGAATCATCTGTGGCTGTAGAGTTGAGGAGCTACAACAGAGAGAGTATGGTTCATAAAGCCTAAAATATTTACCATCCGGCTCTTTGCAGAAAAAGTACACCAGACTGTGCTCTAGGTGCCCCCAGTCCACTGGGTTGTTGCTGTATCAACTTCACACTCTGTGCTGTTTGGATAATTTGCTGTCTTGCACTCCTTAATGAGATTGTGTCATATGCTACCTTTGTACCACTCCTTCCATGGTCTTTTCTTTAATATATTTATTATTTATTTGGCTGCTCTGCATCTTAGTTGTGACACACAGGATCTTTAGTCGCAGTATGTGGGATCTAGTTCCCTGACCAGGTATTGAACCTGGGGCCCCTGCATTGAGATCTTGGAGTGTGAGTCATTGGACCACCAAGAAGTCCCACTTCTTCCATGGTCTTACCTCCGATGGAGCAGATAGTTCTCTGCCTTAGGGGTTGGGAAGCAGGAACAGCCTGAACCCCTCCAGTGGATCTGGGAAGACTAAGGAGCATATCCAAGCTGTAACACCAAAGGAGGCAGAGACCTGGATACCTACTTCCTCTTTTAATTGCCCCACTTACAAGAACCCTAGAACCCTAAGTCTCTACTCCTGGAAGGGACTTCTGAGAGCCTTCCACCCACCCATCCACCCACCCATCCATCTATCCATTCACTCATCCAACACTGTTAGCGCCCCTGTATGTTCAGCACCCTGTGCAAGGTTAGATTAGAGACTAAAACTTGGTTTCTGTCCCCAAGAACATAGCACTTAGTGGGTAAGATGGATGTCTAAAAACAAAATTATACTTCAGTGTGAAAAGCATTATAGGGAGATGTGAGCATGCAGCCTGTGCTAACTCCAATTCTTTAATTTTGCAATTGAAGACAACATAGTGAACCAAAGAGACTAAGAAACTTGCTCAAGGTCCCACCGCAAGTTAGTGACAGACATGGAACTAGAATTCTTTCTTAACTCTCTCTTCTCTGCACTTGGCTCTCCCATTCCTTCCTCCTCTTATTCATTTAACAAATATTATGGAGCCCCTGGAGTAGGAAATGGCAACCCACTCCAGAATTCTTGCCTGAAAAATTCCATGGACGCAGGAACCTGGTGGGCTACTGTTCATGGGGTCATAGAGGGTGTCACGACTAAGAAAACACACACACACACTCACACGGAGCCCCTACCACATGCCAATCCCTGCTCCATGTGCTGGGCCTGCAGTAAGTGAGCGAGACTGACTTGCTTCCTGCCTGCTGGACTTTCCAATGGAGGGGAGGAGGCAGAGAATAAAAGCATCAGCAAATCAATCAGTTGGATGATTGGAGCAAGCTGTGTGTTCTAAAGAAAGCAGAAGGGTCAGAGTAGCTTGGCCCCACTCTGGTGGGGTGGCCAGGGAAGGCCACCCTGAACAGATGACCCGGGAGGGGACCCAGAATGAGAAGAAGCCAGCCACAAGGTCAGAGAGGAACGTTCCAGGCAGAAGGAAGAGCAACAGCCAGGCTGTGCTTCCTCCCAGACTCAACTCCTTGCTCCACTCTGAACAAGAGAACCGCACGCTGCAAGGTAACTAGAGACTATTTCTCCTTCAGGGTTTTGCTCTGCTTTTTGCTTGTTCAGTGCCGTCTGCTGTGCTAACTGGAAGCGCCGTGAGAGGAGGTGCTGTGGAGGCTTGCCCATCCAGGGTGTTGCTGTGAATCGAAGGGAGAGTGGTGAGGAGGAAATTCTGACGGAGATGGGGAAAGCAAGGGGGTTTCTCTCTGAGCACTCAACTGACAGTAAATGAGACTCTGCAAGACTGGTTACCAAAAAGTAACAAAACCTCTGTCTCAGCCACATAATTGCTGCACTTAATTCTTTAAAGGATTATCTTCGAGACTGGAGGAGGGTAGGGAGCCTAACCTGGGAGTTCTGGCAGCCACACAACCTCCTCTGAGGCAGCAGGGAGACCTGAGGACCCCAGTTGCCTCAGCAACAACCCAGTTGGGAGCCAGGAATCCAGGGTTATAGTCCCATCTCTGCCCCTGAGTGACTGTGTGACCTTGAACCGGTATCCTATCCTCTCTGGGCCTCAGTTTTCTCATCTGTGCAGTGAGTGAGGATGTGCTGAAAAGCATAGCTTCAAACTATACTTCAAGGAGCCCTAGAGTCCTAAAGAGGGGTTCTTAGGGTTGCCTTGGGGGAAGGGGCAACAGAAGTTAAGACAGAAAGAAGTGGTGTCCCTGCTCTTTTCAAGCAGAATAGCCCTTCTTGAATCCACTTCACCCTCTGGGTTTCTTCATGAGGAGGTGATGTGTAGTAATAAGGAAAGCAAACACTGAGCCCTCCCACGATGTTGGGTGGATTACATGAGCTAATGTGTGCAAAGCGCTTAGTGTAATTACCCTGCTTAGTATTTTATCATGAACACATATATATCTTAGAGATGAGGAAACTGAGGCTCTGAGCTGTTAAGTAACCTGTCTAGGATTGAAGATACAAATGCTTGTGATCAGGCCCTTTTTAGCTATCCCAGGATTCAGAGCACAGGTGTTTTGTATTAAACTAACAGGCTTGAACTGGGGACTCTGCTCCTTACTAACAGGCCTTGAGGACCTCAAGGGTTATTGACGGAGATAATGCACATGAGATGCTTTAGATGGAACTGGCTTATGGTAAAGGTTCAATAATTGTTAGCTGCTATCATGGTTATTATTATTTTAGTTTCATGTGAAGACTGATCCCACTTCTAAAATATGTTTGGGAAGGACTGGAGAGAGTGATCCCTAGAGATCTTCCAGTCCAGGCAGTCTCCTTCTCAGCGAGAGGCGTGCAGTGTGGGTGGGCGGTACCCTGCTGCTGTGGGGGTTGGCAGGGGTGATGCTGGCTGGTAAGGAGGCGGTCATTAGTTTGGTTTTTACAAAGTGAGGAAAAGAAGGACAGACCGGCTTACTGGAACAATCTCACCGATTTTCACAAAATTCACTTTACTTCATTTAAAGGACGGTACTTGAATGAGATGGAAACGTAAGAACAAAAATGCTTGGTGTTTGTTGAGCCCTGGCTATGTTCTGGACACTTTACACAGATGTTCCTGTTTAATCCTCACAACCCCCACCTCCTGACTGTCCCCACCCCACCTCCGCCCACTCCCCATAGAGTTGAGACAACTGAGACTTAGCACAGTGACTATTTTGTTTGAGGTCCCATCCCACAACCGAAAAGTGGCAGAGCTGAGACACTCAGAGCCCCTCAGGACGCAGAACTCTGCTCTCTTTACCCACATGCAATCTGTCCTGGGGCCCACTTTTATGGTTTCTGGTCTTATTGAGGTACAATTTACATGCCATAAAATTCACCTATTTAAAGTATACAGGTCAATGGCTTTCAATTTATTACCGAGTTAGGCAATGTTTGCCCTAGGAGAATTTTAGAACTTTTTTTTATCACCCCCGCCCCCAAATTTCATACCCATTAGTGGTCACTCCCCAATCCCCGTCCCTCCCCTTCAGCCCCTGCTAACCTCTCATCTACTTTCGGCCTCTGTAGATTTGCCTAATCCAGACATTTCAAATAAATAAAATCATACTAGATGCGTTCGTTTGTTCCTGGCCTCTTTTCACTGAGCATGATGGTTTTGAGGTTCATTCCTGTGGTAGCATGTGCTTCATTCCTTTCTGTGGCTAAATAAGATCCCATGGACAGGCATACCCTACTTTGTTTATCCCTTTATCAGTTGATGCATACCTGGACTTTTCTACTTTTTTAGCTGTTAGGAATAATGCTGCTATGAACATATATGTTTGAGGTGGGCTTTTTTTTTGACATATGTTTTCATTTCTCCTGGGTGGAAAGGCTGTGTCATATGGTAACTCTATCCTTAGCATTTTGAAAAACTGCCAGACTGTTTCCCAGAGTGGCCATTTTGTACATTCCTGCCAGCAATGTATAAGGTTTCCAATTTCTTTACATCCTTGCCAAGACTTGTTATTATTTGCCTTCTTGATTATAGCCATCCTAGTAGGTGTGAAAATGTATTGGGCTGGGGTTTGGATTTGCATTTCCCTAATGACTAAGGGACTAATTTCCCTAATGATTAATGTTGATCATATTTTCATGTGCTTATTGATCATTTGTGTATCTTTTTGTGTCTTCAAATCCTTTACCCATTTTAGAATTAAATTGTGTATGTTGTTGAGTTGTAAGAGTTCTTTATATATTCTGGATAAAATCCCTTATTATAAATACAGTGTATAAGCATTTTTTCCAGTTATGTGGGCTGTCCTTTCACTTGTATGATGGCATCATTTAAGACGCACAAGTTTTTAATTTTGATCTCCAGCTAATAAATTCTTTTTCTTGTATTGCTTATGCTTCAGGTATTATATCTAGAAAATTATTGCCTAATCCATAGTTGCAGAGATTCTCACTGATATTTTCTGATTTTGCAGCCCTTTAGGTCTACAGCCCATATTGAGCTATTTCATATATGATACTATATAGGGGTCCAAACTAATTCTTCTGCATTTGTGTATCTAGTTATCCCAGAACTGTTTGTTGAAAAGGCTATTATGTCCATGTTCAGTTGTTTTGGTGCCTTTATCAAGATCAATTGCCCATAAATGTAAGGGTTTATCTCTGAGCTTTTGATTTTTTTCCATTGACCTATATGTCTATCCGTATGCCAGTACCACACTGTCTTGACCACTATGACTTCAAAGTTAAGTTTTGAAATGGAGAAGTATGAGTTCTTCAACTTTGCTCTTCTTTTTCAAGATTGTTTTGGCTTTTCTGTGTTCCTGGCATTTCCATATACATTCTAGAATTAGCTTGTCATGTGCACGTGTCTGCATGCTCAGTCATATCAGACTCTTAGGGACCCTATGGACTTTAGCCCACCAGGCTCTTCTATCCATGGGATTTCCCAAATTCTACCCAAAAAAGTCCCATTTTTTTAGAAGTATTCTTTCTTTTGTGAAATAAGGTGATAGAAGACAGTAATTTTTAAAGACTTTATTTAGCCAAAGAGAGAGAGCAAGAAGAAAAGCAATCCTCTGTTGGGCCCACAAAATTCTGGGAAATATTATCAACCTGTGAAATACAAAAGTGACAGAAATTTCTGGAGAATGGGTCAGATTTTCAGGTAGGGCAGAGAGTGTGCCCTCCTGGGGAGGAGAAGACAGAGATGGCATCAAGTGGAGCCTTGTTGTAGCAGCTACACCTTAGAGTGTCTGAAAGACTGAGAGGTGGGATGGGGAAGACCCTATTTGCAGGAAAGGCCCAAGAGACTGCTGGGGAAAAAAGTCACCCTCAAGCAGGGGAACAAGGTCTTGGCCCCAAGAAGGCACCAATGTCAAGATGACAGAAAGTGGTGACGTGGGGACAGCCCAATGTCTGACATTCAGAATTAAGCTAATATTGACTGAGTATTTATCCTGAACTAAGCACTTTAGATAAATCCTCATTTAATGCTCACAGTCTGCAGTCCATGGGGTTGCAAAGAGTCAGACACAACTGAGCAACTGAATTGAACTGAACAATCTTTTAAGTTCATGTTGCATTGCCTAATTGGCTGACAGAGCACTGTCCAATAGAAATACCATGTATCCACGTATGTGATGTAAAATTTCCAGGAGTCACATTAAAAAAAGTTAAAAGAAGCAGGTGAAATTCATTTTGGTAACATTTTTATTTAACTCAATATTTCAAAAATGGTATTCTATCCAACTTGAAATCAACATTTACTAGTGAGATATTTTTCTATTCTTTTTTTTTCTTACTAACACTTTAAAAGCCAATGTGTTCTTATACATGTCCAGAACATCTTGATTCAAATGCTAAATTTTCATAAGCAAGATTTGATCTGTGTTTAGATTTCATAAGGTTTACATTTGAAAAAATAGCTTCACATTTCTGAGTTATATCAAGCATACTTAAAAGTGAACCAAATACGTGCTTTTCAATTTAAATTAATAAAAAGTAAATAAAATAAAAAAATTCATTTCCTCAGTCTTCAGTTTCCTAGTCTAACCAGATTTCAAGTGCTCTATAGTCATGAAAGGTTAGTGGCCATTGTGTTGGACATACAGGTGAACACTCCTGTCACACTGTGTCATGAGGGCAGTAAGAGTCAGCTTGTTGACCACTGCACCCCTTGCATTGAGTGTGACATAGTAGGCATTCAATACAATTCGGTCATTTGTAGAGATGTGGATGGACTAGAGTTTGTCATAGACAGTGAAGTAAGTCAGAAAAACAAATATTGTATATTAATGCATATATGTGGAACCTAGAAAAATAGTACAGATGAACCTAGTTCCAGGGCAGTAAGAAAGACACAGATGCAGAGAACAGACATGTGGACACAGTGGGGAAAGGGTGGTGGGATGAATTGGGAGATTAGGTTTGACATATATATACTACCATGTGTCAAATAGACAGCTAGTGGGAACCTGCTGTATAGCACAGGGAGCTCAGCTCGGTGCTCTGTGATGACCTAGATGGGTGGCATGGGGGTGGTAGTGGGAGGGAGGCTCAACAGGGAGGGGATACATATATACATACATATACATATAGCTGAGTCAGTTCATTGCTCAGCAGAAACTAACACACCATTACAGAGCAATTATACTCCAGTAAAAAATTTTAAATAAAAAATAAACATTTATTGAAGAATACATACATGAATGCATCAACAAGCAAACTGAGCTAACGGTCAAATGAAATAACTAGTAAACAAACAACTAAACTAGGCCAAATGCCTACAGTTAGTAAGTGGCAAGGAGAGAATTCAAAGCCAGGTCTGACTCATTCCAAAATCCATTGGCTGCAAAAAAAAAAATAAGTGGGTATAGGACAAAAAGAAGCCTGACTACTGAGCCAGGGACCGTCAGGGGGTCCTCAATGTCCTGCCAGCCCTCCGTAGGATCCCTCTCGCCCACCTACCCTTCCTGACCTGCTGTGCTACCTTCCCCCTGGCCAGGCTCCGAGAACACTCCAGGAGCTCAGAGGAGTGAAGGCCGGTAGGAGCTGGTGACGCCATGGACGCGGTGACAGCCGGCCACACACAGCATAAGAGCAAAACCCCGGGCACGGGAAGTGGACACCAGCTGCACAGACAGAGCCCTCATTTGTCTTGAAATCTGCAAGACTGATCTCATATCTGGTCACCAGTCCTGGCCCAGGACAGGAATGAGAAGCCAAGAGAAGACTTCAGTTTCAGTCACAGGACTTCAGAGCTGGAAAGAGATGGAAGGTTCATCTTATCCAAAACATTCATCTGGAATATCAGGAAACTGAGGCCCAAGAAAGGCAAGGTCCCACGCTTGGTTACACAACGGTCTCTTTAAAAGGAAAGATCACATCTTAGTATCTCTATTGCTTGTGATATTACTACTTATTTTCTCTAAAATGATACCAGATTCAAGTTTTCTTCCAGCCCCTGCCAATCCTTCTGCTACCCCCATAATGCTGGACCCCAGTGTTCTTAGGGCGGTGGCCACATTGCCAAGAATTTCAGTCAGTTCTGCCTTGAGCTTTTGCTGACCATTTTCTCTGCCTGAAATGCCTTTCCTCCTTTTGCTCTGTTCTACTCCACCCCCTCACAGTCTCAGCCTGGCTAGAGAGTTACCCTTCAAGGCCAGGGTCAAATATCACTCTTTTGATGAAGTTTCCTCTATGCCAGTGAACTTGTGCATCTCTTCTTCTGTGAGCCTCTCCATAGTAGCTATGGGACAATGGAGAAAACCAGGGGGCTTCAGGAAACTATGGGAGGGGCCCTGTGCCTTACACAGTAAGTCACATGCATGCATGCTAAGTTGTTTCAGTTGTGTCTGACTCTTTGCAACCCTCTGAACTGTAACCCACCAGGCTCCTCTGTCCATGGGATACTCCAGACAAGAATATTGGAGTGGGTTGCCTTTTCCTTCTCCAAGGGATCTTATGTCTCCTGCATTGGCAGGTGGGTTCTTTACCACTAGCACCACTTGGGAAGCCATGACTGAGACCTAAGGTTGAGAGGAGATTGTGGAAATTAAGACTGGAAAGAAAGGTTGAGGCTGGACGGGAGAATGGGGCAGATCATAAACAGTTGAGAAGTGAGGACGTGGAGGCCTTGCTGTGCCTGTGTGGAGTGGAAGCCAGGAGTTCTGATCCTATAACAGGGGCATTTCTCTAGGGATCTTGCTTGATCCCATTTTCACAAGGAGATGGAAAACAACATCACTGAAGGTGTGATCCCTGGCCTCCCAGAGCTTCAACTCCTATAAAGATCAATTATGTATTCATTCATTCAACAAGTGCTCATTGAGAATTTTACCTTGTGCCAGGCACTGTCATAGACATGGAGAATAAAAGTGTGTGTGTGTTTGCACACACAAACTGGAAAAGGTTGATATGTCAGCTCATAATTCTTTCCATGTGCTAAGCACTGACCTATATGATAGGGATACAGCTGGGCAGAAGGCAAGTAGGTTCCTGCCTCAGGAAGTTCCTGCTCTGGTGAGAGAAGACAGACGTTGACTAAGTCATGACAAGTTGGACAGGTGCAGTGCATTTTGTGAAAGGAGAGTAAGAAGCACCACGGGCAATGCAGCAGGGGATCCTGTCTTGATCTGGCACCTCCGTCATTTTATCCACCCCTCAAAGACAAAATACAAAGAATTCCAAGATGAAAGGTGAAATGCAAAGTGCAGGGTGCTTTGGGAGTACAGCAGGAGGGCACTGAACTTTGATGGGATTGAAAGGAAGGTCTCTTGGAGGAGGTGACATCTAACATTATCTACAAAGATGTATGACTATAGGTAGGAATAGATACAAGGAACAAGAAGGACCTGTAAAAGAGGGTCTGAACTTTTCTGACAACGTGATATTTGATTTAAGACTTGAAACCTGAGTGGAAGTTAACTGATACGAGATGAAAGGTGACGAGTGTTCCCAGCAAGGGACGAGCATGTGCAAAGGCCCTGGGGTGGGAAGTATGATTCTCTGAGAACCACTTTCCTCCCCAAACCCTTTGACAAGGATCTGTAGGTTCAAACCACAGTTAGAGCAGAGAGCTGGTGCTGAAGAATGTCCTGTGTGCTTGCTGTGCTCTGTTGGTAGGGCACTCAGGCCACTGAGAGGCATCTCCCTGGGACCTAATTCTGAACTAAGAGCATCTGAAGGAACTTTAATGACCATTGAGGGACTTCCCTGGTGGTCCAGTGGTTAAGACTGTTAGTGCAGGGGGAGCAGATTCGAACCCTAGTCAGGAAACTAAAATCCCACATGCTGTGTGGCATGGCCAAAAGATTTTAAAAATTAAAAATTTTTTGGAAAAGATCATTGAATTTAGCATCACCAAGCCCTCCCACTTTCCTGAAAGAACTGAGACTCAGAGAAAGCAGGGGACTTATGAGGGTCACAAATGATCATGCTAATTAATCATCACAAGGTAGAGACAATTACTGGTTTCATGCAATGAAGGAGGAAACTGAGGCTCATAGAGGGGATCTTGACTGGGGTCACCCAGCTAGAAACTCCCAGAGTTGCTGACCCCAAAGACTACAATCCTATTCAGCAGAACTCTTAGGCAGAACTTGGCCAGAACCTAGGTTCTCTGACATTCAGCTTCATGCTTCTTGCTTTTGAATAGAAACTCAACCTGGTGTACCCCTTCTGGGAGACCTCCTTAACCAGGAGTGACCAGCTTCAGGTTCACCCTTAATCGTGTGGAGCAACAAGCAAGGATCCAAATGCCAGGCCCTGTGGCTCTAGCCTACCTGCCTTCCTTTCCTACCTGTTCCTTTTCCACAAGGAAGGTGCTGACACCTCTCAGCCAAAACTTCACCCGCACCACCCTAACGCCTGCCCAGCAAACAGCACCAACTTGCTCCCTCTTCGACATCCTCGGGATGCACTGCCAGCCCTTGGAGAAAGCCAACTGGCAGAGGCCTGATGCAGAGGGAAGTGATGAGGGAGGTCACAGGCTTGGGGTGAACTGTCCCCTTGACTCTATAGACTCTTGGCCCCAAGGGGAGAATGCTGCTGGGGGAGGGGCAGGATGGGGCAGGGTGGGGCCCCATAGCTCCAGCATGAGGGTTATCTTAACTGAAGACAATCCCAGGGCTACCACTAGGTCCCCCCTCTACCCTCACTAGCCAGCTCTCTCCACCAGGAAATATTGGTACATATTCCTTATACTCTCTTCAAGACACACAGCCCACACCCCTACCTCCTCCTGGGCCCTTACCTAATGATGATCCCCACCTCCCACCCAAATCACCCCATCCCCACCTCAGTTGTGCCCTGACTTGTGCAAACCACAGGCCTGTGAGCTGTGCTAAGGCAGGACGAGTCAGGGGCAGAGGTTGAGGAGCTGAGAGTCCTGGGAAGTGGCTCTGAGCAGGGAAGAGGAAGTTCTGGGGCCAAGAGGAGTGAATCAGGCAGGAGGGGCTCGCATCCTGGTTTCTGGCCTCTACTCGGAAACACCTGAAGCAGTGGGGGGAGGGGATCAGGGAGCCCTGGTCTTGGGTCAGGCAGCATTAAAGAAGTCTGTTTTTCCAGGAAAATGTGTAGTTACAATCTCCAGAGTTGCTGATTCTGCAATTTGCTTATGGGGGAAATGAGAAGGATGTGTGTGTTTGTGTGTACATGTGTCTGCATGTGACAGCTGTGTGTCTCTGGGCACACCTGTCTATTCATCCATCTGTGTGGTTGTGTATCTATGTGTTCAGTGTCTACGTCTGTGTTTGAATACGTTAAGTCATGTTGCCTATGCTTGTGTGGCTCTGTTGTGTGGGTCTACCTGTCTGTCTTTCCCTCTGTAACCTGTCTTGGGGCAGCAAACAAGAGACCCTTGGCTTGGCTTGGTTCCTGCCTTATGATTCCTGATCCTGTAGTCTCAACCGCTGTGTTTGACAGCCTCTTGAGTACTGACACTGCTTCCTATTTTTGTCATTGTTGTGAGAATATAATAGATACTCAATATATATTTGTTGAATTAATATCTCAGAGGCGCCCCCACCTGGCCCCGTTCTCTGAGAAGCTCCAGAAGTCCCAAAGAGGGGGCCCAGGATGTGAGAGAAACTTCAGCCAGGTATATTCCTTTCATAGCTCAGGACACAAGTGTTAGCTAACCTCTCCAACCCTCAAACTTCTGTCCAGTGTCTCCTTCTGCCCTGGTCAAAAGTCAGGAAACAAAGCTCTGAGCTCTGTTGTTACCGTGCTGTGTGACCTTGAGTAAATCCCTTTCCCTCTCTGAGCCTCAATTTTCCTATCTGTTAAAAGAGCATGTTGGATTTACGGACATCAGAGGCCACATCAGGTCTCAGCATGGTGTGGTGGTTTTTTGCTTGATTCTTTTGGGGTACGTGTGTGTGTGTGTGTATGTGTGTGTGTGTGTGTGTGTGGCTGTGCAGCAGTGGAAGCACAGAGTTTTGACCATTGGACCACCAGGGAAGTCCAGCATGGTGTCATTTTTGCCTTCAAGTCCTTTGCTCAGTGACTCCTGTCCATCCTGACATTGAATTGATTTAATTGCCTCTCTCAGATCCTTCTCCCAGTTGTACAACTTTCCCTGATCTCAACTCAGTCTATGAGCAGAGGTCCCAACCAAGTCCTGCTCTTCAGTCTTCACGCTGTTGCTATGTTCTTGGCTCTGAGTGCCCATTGGTAGCCCCCAGGAATAATAATTAAGATCCCCTTTGCTAGAAACCTGCCGGTTGACATTTAGAGGCTTGGGAAGGGAACATCTTGGGAAAATGGTGGTGAAAAATGCAGTCCTCTACTATCTTGGCCTCTGGGCCCCTGGGGGTGCAAGCATTCTGTGAGTTGATATTTCCAGAGAGAGCTGGGGAAGGGTGAGGGGAAAGGTATTGCTGATTAATGTGCTAAAACCTTCTGTTAAGCATTTCAGGTGGGAACCTTCCCTAGATGTATTACTGCTTCCCTGCCTTCCCAAACAAGAGGCTAAGCATGACTTCATCTTTGTTTGATGACTCAGGACCATTATAAAACATTAATGATTGAATTGAATGTTAATGCAGGAATGTCCTTAAGGGCTGTGAAGGTATGTTAGGCTATTTGCCCCTGCACTGCAAGAGCCAGGCTTTTTTTTTTTTTTTTTTTTTTGTTTAGTATTTTTTCCTTGTTCATTGGCAGAGTGTCAACTATCACTTATTTTAGGTTTGCTCTATTTATAATAGTGAATCTGTTAGATAACTGCATATCTACATTGTGTAGACAATGAGTTCATGTGTTTGCTAAGCAAGGGTCTCTCCTATGAATAAAATACATGGTAGAATTCATACTACCAAGACTACTCAGAAGCCTTTTTTCCAGCACTCATTAGCCGTGTGAGCCTTTAAAAAGGTCTTTTTATCACTCTGATCTATAAAATGGAATGAGTAATAGAATCTGCTTTGTAAGGTTATGGCAACTAAACATAAAATTGTACGTGATGAAGGCACTTTACACACTTCCTAGCAATAGCTGCTACTCAACAAGTGTTATTTGTTTTACTCTTTTTAAAAAGTTTTATTTATTTTTGGTCTTCGTTACTTTTGTGAAGGCTTTCTCCAGTTGCAGAGAGCAGGGGCTTCTCTTGTTGCAGCATGTGGGCTCTGGGGCACCCGAGCTTCAGTAGTTGTGGCACTTGGCCTCAGTAGTTGTGATGGAGGGGCTTAGTTGCTCTGCAGAATGTGGGATCTTCCCCGACCAAGGATTGAACCCATGTCCCCTGCATTGGAGGCAGGTTCTTATCTACTATGCCACCAGGGAAGTCCTTGTTTTATTCTTAACTGATTCCTGTCTGAATTTTGGGCCAGTAATATTGCTGGGTGGCTACTTGAGTTCTTCATGACTAAGATGATTCATTCCTAAAGAATGCTCTGAGCTGCAAATAACAGAAAATTCAATTAATGTTATCCTAAACAAATGGGTGTTTGTCTCTATTACAAGAGAAAGACAAGTAGGCAGCCGTTGCCCTTAGTGACTCAGTGATGTTGGGACTGGTGTCACTGCAGCTTTTTTTTGGTCTCTGCTTCATGGCCACAATGTGGATGCTGCGATTCCAACCATTACATCCTCTTTCAAGGCAGAAAGAGAGAGACAGAATGATGCTGGCTATGTCCGTTTTCCCATGTGTTTGCTTTCCCAGAAGATTTCTCCTTGTTTCATGGTCTAGAACTGGGTTACATGACTGTTGTCAGTACAAAGGATTCTGAAAATATGAAACATGAAAAAATGAAACATGAGTGTCATGATTAGCTTAGACCAAATGTCACATCTCTCTTGGGACTTACTATGCCATCTCTCCTTATTCCCATCCTCCATCCAGGGTTCTGTTAGTGATAAAGAGGGGAAAATACATATCAGGTCAGCAGCTAACATTGTTTATCCTAGTAACTATCATCATTCTTTATTTAGTCTCAATTAGGAAACTTTGATTACAAAATCAAAGAAACCAAATATTAGCAGAAACCAAAATTAGACTGGCTTAAGGAACAATAAATAAATGGATAGGAAAATTAATGGGAAGAAAAAAGGCAAATAATAAAAGAAATTAATGGACTCATATTCCTGAGAAGTCCAGGAATAGCTTGACTTTAGGTAAGCCTGGGCAAAACACACACACAGCATTGGCAAAAGACTGCCCTTCTCCACTTTTTGTCTGTTTTCCTTTGTGTTTGCTCAATAATCAGCTGAGTTCTCCTCACCTGATAGTGTCTGAGCTCCAAGCTCTCATTTCCCCCCACTCTTGTCTGGCAGAAAAGAGAGTGAGTCATTTCTCCCTGTTACTACAGGTCAGAGTTCCAGGATGAAAATTGGTTGGCTGTCAGTGGGTCACAGGCCCATCCCTGAACCAGCTGTGGTGACCACAGGGAATTCAGGGTTCTGATTGGCCAGGCCAAATTCTCAGCCCCAACTCGGGAGCATTACGTTCAGTCAGCTGCCCCCAAAGCTCTGGTTAAAACTGAAGGTTAGGTGGACTGGACCCCATCATGAAAATGAGATGTGGAACCAGAGGAAGGGGGAGGGGTGAATACAAAGCAGGCATAGCGCTTTGCAGTTTTACCATAGACCTATGAATTTGGAACAGCAGGGATTCTTGTCCCATTTTACAGTGAGTGTAACCATCTAGGAGAGCCATTTAGCTCATGGGTGGTTAGAATGCATCCCAGTACATCTGAATTCCTGGTATTTCCCCTATACCACATCCTGAGCTGACCGACAACTGGTCAACCAATGGTTGTCCAGAGACACAGAGTCATGGAACAAACATGCCAGTGGGACCACCAAGAGAGACCACTGGTTCCATATCATTCTTTTTTTTAAAAAATATTTATTTATTTGGTTGTGCTGGGTCTTCATTGTGGCATGAAAAATCTTTTAGTTGTGGCATAAGGGATGTAATTTCCCTGACCAGGGGTCGAACCTGGGCCCCCTGCATTGGGAGCAAGAGTCTTAGCCACTCGGCCACCAGGAAAGACCCTTGTATCATTCTTATAAAGCTCCTTTATCTCCGTTGTCTTATTAGAGTTTCACATTCCTATGGGGAGGGCAGGGCCAGAAGAAATAGGTCTATTCTACTGAAGAGGAAGAAGAGGGAGCTGAGTGATGGTAACCACTGTGATTTCTCCAGCACTTACTTTATGCCCAGCCCTGCATTATCTTGTTCATCTCTCATCAGCGCTGTGAAGAAAGGACTATTAGCACCACCATTTTCCAGACAGGTAGCTCAGGGTCAGAAGAGTGAAACAACATGCTCAGGGTCACACAACTAATAACAGGAGAACCTGGGGCTTGAGGTAGGGGTCTATTTACAAAACTGAGCCATAAACAAAGGAACCTCTATCCAAACTGGCTTCTCAGTAAAAACAGACCTGGCTACTGCAATCTGAGGATTGGAGGGGTAGATATTTGGGGTCCTTGGTAAGGGCAGGGATGAGTGTCAGAAAGGCAGCTCCAGGACTTCCCTGGTGGCCCAGTGGTTAAGACTTCTCACTCCCAAGGCAGGAGGCCCGAGTTCAATCCCTGGTCAGGGAACTAGATCCCTCATACCTTAAAAGCTCACAGGCTACAACTAAAGGTCCCATAGGCCACTAACAAAACCCGGCACGGCCAAATAAATTTAAAAAAGGAAGAAGAAAAAGAAGAAGAAGAAGGCAGCTTGAAGAAGCATTAACAGAGGCCCTTTTTGTTGCTTTCAAGATATCTGAAATCATACTGCCTCTGCTTTCCTTCTGCATGTCCCCCACCCCAACATGACCAATTCATGACAGCTTCAACCCCAAAGACTGTCACCAAACTCCAGAAATCAGCCCAGGAAGAAAGTTTTGGCCTGGGAATGTGGAAACCTGCATTTGAGTTTATGCTCCTTGGAAGAAAAGTTACAACCAACCTATACAGCGTATTAAAAAGCAGAGACATTACTTTGCTGACAAAGGTCCATCTAGTCAAAGCTATGGTTTTTCCAGTAGTCATGTATGGATGTGAGAGTTGGACTCTAAAGAAAGCTGAGCACCGAGGAACTGATGCTCTTGAACTGTGGTGTTGGAGAAGACTCTTGAGAGTCCCTTGGACTACAAGGAGATCAAACCAGTGCATCCTAAAGGAAATCACTCCTAAATATTCCTTGGAAGAACTCATGCTGAAGCTGAAACTCCAATACTTTGGCCACCTGATGCAAAGAACTGACTCATTTGAAAAGACCCTAATGCTGGGAAAGATTGAAGGCAGGAGGAGAAGGGGATGACAGAGGATGAGATAGCTGGATGGCATCACTGACTCAATGGACATGAGTTTGAGTAAGCTCCAGGAGTTGGTGATAGACAGGGAGGCCTGGCGTGCTGCAGTCCATGGGGTCGCAAAGCGTTGGACACGACTGAGCGACTGAACTGAACTGACTCTCTGGATGAACCTAGAAAAGTCCCCTCTCTGGGCCTCAGTTTCCCCATCTCAAAAGGAGTTAGTTGGACTCCATAATCTCTAGAGCCACTTCTGGCTGCAGCTAGAATCACTGTCTCAGGTTCCAAGATTTCTCCACCCCTTGCCGCAGCTTCAGATTTCTTGCCTGGGGGAAGAGCGAGGGCAAGTTGCTACAGTTCAGCAGTTCAGCGCTCTCACAGCAGAGAGGCAGAGGGGCATGGCTCCCAGCCCAGCAAGCAGGCTTACCTAACCTCAGCAAGCTGAGCAAATCCCTGAGAACAAAACGGGGAGTGGACCTGAAGAGGGAGGGGATTGAGTGAGTCTCTGCCTGACTGAGCCAACTTTAACCCTTTCAGTGCCTTCCCAAACAGGAGGGCAAGCAGGGTTTCAGGGCAGGGCATGCTTGGGTGCCCAGCAGTTGCTCTGCCTCCAAGGCCAATTTTCCATAAGGGAGGCCTCCCGGGGAGCAGCTGCAGCTGGAGATGTCATTTGTCCTTTACAGACCCAGATGCAGGGCGTCAGAGCAGGAAAGAGTCCCACTCTTATCATATGCAAGTCAGGAGGCTGAGGCCCAGAGATGGGGAGGAACTTGCCCAAGGTCACACAGCTTCGGAGTCACAGCAGGAGTTTGGAGTAGCATAGCACCAGACACAAAGATTTAAAAAAATTTGTTGAACAGTAGGAACCTAGGCTTCCTTAGCTATACCATATCGCCTCCTAGGATTCTTGAATCAAAGAATTTCCATCCCCAAATTAGAAACAGATTGTTGAGGCCTGTCCATAAATTCCTCACTTGAACCTGCAGTGACTAATTCTCCCAGGAGTGTAGGATCAAACCCACTGTGGCTATTAAAAATTTAATACAAAGCCCCAGTGCCTTGGGGCAGTCTTTCTTATTAGCCCTGGAACAGGGCGAAGCCTGCAGAATCAGGCTGAGCCAAGAAAGGTATGGTTGGAGTTTCTTCCCTGGGAAGTTTCTGGGGCAGCCCTCTCCCCGTATGCAGGTAGCTTGTGGGGACCTTCAGAAAAAGGCATCTCTTTTTCCTGTACCAGCCCCAGTGGTAGATAAAATGGGGTGCTCCTCAGGCAAAAGAAGCATGGATTAATACAGGCCACCCCATCTCCAAAGAACCCCAGCCCCTAGCATTTCCCCCATATAGTTGAAATTCCACTCTTAGTATGAAGCAGACTCCTGAGTCTCTCAAATGCCTCTGTGAGTGTGTGTGTGACCCACAGGGGAAGAAGGAGTTGGGGGTCCAGACTACTGGTAAATTTTAAGCAATGGGCATGCTTTTGAACTGGGAGAGTAGGCAGACTGCATCAGAATTGGGAGCCTGGGACAGGAAGCGGGATCTGGGTGATCTGGGTTTGGCAGTGAGGGCATGGCAGGGTTGCCTCACCTGCTGAGATTGGTTCATCAAGGGACCAGTAGGACCATGAGGTTGCGTGTGGCTGGTGAGCCCAGAAATGCCTTCTTGGCCCAGTCTCCCTGTGAAGTCCCTGGGGAGGCACAAGCTCTAGGGACTATTTGTAACTATTATAAGTGCCATTCTGTGCCTGGCATTGTCCTAGGCATCAGGGGTAAAGCAACAAAACCCACATGGTTGCCGCCCTCTGGGACAATGACAGATGGGAAATACAAAGATCACTCTGTCATCATTGCAGATGTGCCTCAGCCCCAATGCTGAGCTCTTTGGCAAACTAACCTCCTGGAGGGATCACAGAGCCATGTTTATTATTCATCAGACGTGTATCAACTGTTTCCCACATGCCTTTCCCTCTCTCACGAGCATGTCCAATCCATCAGTGAGTGCTCCCAGCTCTACCTCTCAAACATGCCCCGAATTTGACCAGCTTCTCTGCCTTTGACCCAGATACTGATGTTGTCTTTTATTCCCTGGATAGCTACTCCCCTGCCTCCACTCTTATCTTGCTGTAGTCTGTTCTCGGAGGAACAGCCAGAATGATTTGCTCTAAGATGTAAATCACTGTTCTCCTAAAACCCTCCGTGGACATCCCATGTCCCCTAACATGAAACGTACAGAGGTACCACGGCCCCTAGACAAAACCTTCATTCTCTGTCTCTTGCCCACTGGTCATCTTCCCTCTGTTTCTGTTTCTAGAAGATGACACCTCTTTCCTTTCTTTGGGTCCCCACAATTACTGCTGCTTCTTGAAATGATTGCCCCAGCTCACTATTGTCTAGTTCTCAACTCAAAAGTCACTATCTCAAAGAGGCCCTCCTTGACTGCTTTAACCAAAACCTGCCTGCTATCACTCATTCTCCATCTCATTCATTTATTTTTATCATCACAGCATTTACTGAAATTATTAGTAAATGAAATTATATAGTAAATGAGATTATCTTATTTATCTGTTTCTATGTTTGGTCATGTCCAACTCTTTGTGACCCCATGGACACGGAATTCTCCAGGCCAGAATACTGGAGTGGATACCAGGGATTTAACCCAGGTCTCCCACATTGGAGGCTGATTCTTTACCAGCTGAACCACAGGGATTGTCTGTCAATCTCCTCCCACTAGCACGTATAGCCCTCTGGGAAGGATTTCTATTTTCTTTTTTCACCACTATCTACCTAGCCCTTAGGATCCAGTGCTGTGTAATGCCTACAAAAATTTTTCTGGCCTCATTAGATTTCTAACATAGTGTTCAGACATGTCTTTTAGAGAGGAACATAGATCTTGAATCCATCTACCCATTTATCAGATGGGGAAGTGGAGATTCAGACCAAGACTAGGACTTGCCTGATGTCATGCAGTCCATCCAGTCATCCATATAAGCTGATCCACGGAAAAGAAGAGGTTGCCATGTGAGGATATGGGAAAATAGCCAGTGCAAAGGGCTTGAGGCAGGACCACTACAGGAGAGCAAGTAGGAGTTGAGTGAAGAGGAGAGACATGTGAGGTGAGGTGGCCAGGCAAGCAGAAGCCAGACCAGCCTGGATTTTACTCCTCCTGAAGCAGGGGTGTGAATTACTCTGCCTCCGTGGGTAGGATGCTCAGAGAGCACGGAATCCACGCAACCAATCAGGCACCCATGGAGAAGCCTGGTGTGAAGATTCAGGGGTTGAGCAAGTCCCCCCGGGTGTGTTTGCCAGGACATTAGAGGTGCTGTGGCCCCATCTAAGCTCTGTTTCTGTGTGAGGATTGCACCTGAGCCTGGTTACTGCAAGTGAGTCCTTGCTGTGCAGTCACCCCGCCGCTGCCTTCTCACCACATGCCAATGGCTGCACAGTTAGATACTCATGCCACAGGCTTTGAACCAATTAAGTGAGCAAAGAGGGTGGTTAACAAGGAGTAAACAATTCAAATGCCCATAATTACACTAAGGATTTGCTCTAATACATCTAAGCCAAGAGGTGGGAGTTAGAGCAGGGAGGGAACATGGGGCCTCCTCTTTGTTCTGTAGGTCTGCCCAGCTGGAATCTCTTCCACCCAGCCCACCCTGTCTCCTCTCCTGATATGGCTGTCTCCTTACTTTCTTATTCTTCTTCTTGGTGGAGGAGGGCATGGATGCTAGATTCTAATTTTTAGGATTATAGCAGAACAAAGCAAAGCCCCTGTTCTCATGGAACTGACATTTTGTAGCCTGCCAGTCTCCTCAGTCTGTGAGATTGTCCCAGCAAGAATACTGGAGCTGATTGCCATTTTCTCCTCCAGGGGATCTTCCTGACCCAGGGATTGAACCTGCATTGGCCAGGCAGATTCTTTACCACTGAGCCACCAAGGAGGCCCTTTAGTCAGATAATCAACAGATAAACTGCGCACATGCTCTGAAGAATATGGAGGGCCCCTGGGATTTGGAGGTTACTTTGTATATTGTGTCCAGAAAGGATCTTTCTGATAAGGCGACATTTGAGCAGAGACCTAAAGGAAGTCAGGGAGGCAGCTGTGCAGTACCTGAGGGAAGAGTGTTCCATGCAAAGGGCATGGCAGGTACAAAGGTCCTGACACAGACGGGCAGGACAGGGCAGATCAGTGTGGCTGGAGCAGAGAGAGCAATACATTCAGACCAGCCACCGGACAGGGTTGGAGCTGGTTCTAGGTAAGAACAGCATGTGCAAAGCCTTCAGGAGAGAGACAAGTGCTTTCTGTTTTTTAAAATATTTTACCTCATTTGATCCTCAGAATAAAGCTGTCAGGCTAAGAAGGGTAGATTTCTTTTTTCCATTCAACAGCTGAGAAGCTGAAGCTCTAGAATGTCTTAACGGTTCAGCCAGGATCACACAGGACTATCCTGATTCAGGAGCCAAAACCTACAGTCTGCGCTGTTTTTTCAGGTCAGATCTGAAGCGCATTCCTTTTGACGCCATGCCACCATGAGCTTCCAAAACAAGATCAGCTCTCAGGCAAGCCTCTGAATGGGTCACAAAGTTTAAAGCAGAACCGAATGAAGCCAAGTTGCCAGGCATGATATAGAAAGCTCTGTTGTGCATCTATAGAGAGACTTAACACACCCTGTTCCAGTGTAGTAATTTAACCAGTGTGGCTGAAAAACTTAGCTCTCATCTTTTGAATAAACCTTTATAGAAACACTGCAAGTTAGAATCGTGTTTGTGTCAGATCGCAACTTATTATTCCTGTAATGGAATTCTCAAATATATGTCCTTTGGAGTTCTTCCAAGAAGCTTCCTACTGAGTGCCAGATGAAGAGAATAATCTAAAAGATAATATCAAGATTGTCCTCCAGAAGACCAGATTCCCCTGCCAGGGACACTGACACAGATTTCATGAAAGTTTTCACAGAATGTTCTTCAGATCTGCCATGGTTTGGCATTTGTTTCCATGCCCTTAATGTCTACTTAATTCCTGATATTATTGTTATCTGCATTTTTATTATTCAGTTTTCATTTGTCACCATATCAAGTGAAAGTAACTTGGTGGACGGTCACCAAATTCAGTGGGAATGTTGGTGAGCATCTTGTGTAGAATGTATAGTCTGTATAATAAACAAAATTTATTTTGCAGGGCTCAGGTGGGGGGCATCACAAAGAGTAGGGAGGTCACCTAGACCCTGGAGGGATGGCTGATCAAGAGAAACAAGCCAGGACTTCCCTGGTGGCCCCATGGTTAAGAATCTGCCTGCCAGTGCAGGGGACATAGGTTCAATCCCTGGTCCGGGAATATTCCACATGCTGCAGGACAGCTAAGCCTGTGTGCCACAACTACTGAGCCCTCACTTCAGAGCCCACGCACTGTAACTACTGAAGCCAGCGTGCTCTAGAGCCCATGCTCCACGACAAGAGAAGCCACTGCAATGAGAAGCTCGCACACTGCAGCTAGAGAAAGCCTATGCACAGCAATGAATACCCAGCGGAGCCAAAAAAAGACAAGCCATAGTCCTGAGAAAGCCATAGGAAGAGAAACACACAGAGGGATTTAAATCTAACTCCCAAATTGCAAGTCACAAGGGCAGATACTCTGAATCACAGCATTGATTTGTGATGGAGCTGGTTCCCACACAGGCCACTCCATGGAGCATGATCCAAGGATCTGTCTCTTAATAACGCTAATGACATTGGCAACAACACCAGGACCGCACCTCCAGTCAGCCTCTCTTGGAGTATTATTCCCGAGTTACAGTGATTGGGGAGCATTTCTGCTTAGTGTTGCACAGCAGTTCTCAAGCTTTTTTTGGTCTCTGTACCCCTTTACCCTCTCAGTTTATTAGAAATTCAAACTGAGAAGAATATTCTAAAACTTTATGGGATAACTTAGCTGGTAAAGAATCCACCTGCAATGAGGGAGACCCAGGTTCAATCCCTGGGTTGGGAAGATCCCCTGGAGAAAGGGAAGGCTACCCACTCCAGTATTCTGGCCTGGAGAATCCCATGGACTGTATAATCCATGGGGTCGCAAAGAGTTGAACACGTCTGAGCGATTTTCACTCACACTCACTATTTTAAAAATATCAGTGAGCTCATTGCATATTCACAGAAAGTATCCTTATGAAAATATTTTCCAAATAAAAAAGTAGGGAGGAGAGTGGCATCATGCTATATTTTTGCAAATCTCTGCAGAAGATACTGGGGTTCTTCCTGCTGCTTGCTGTGATACCGTAAGTCATGTAACTTCTGGAAAATGCACTGTGCACTTATGAGAAAATGAGAGAAAGGCAGGCAAGTTCTTAGTAATAAAAAAAGTTATTTTGACCTTTTGGCCCATGTACAGAGGTCTCTGGAACCCTCAGGGTTCCCTGGGCCACTCCATGAGAATCGCTGGTGAAGTGGTTGCCACCAACTCTTGGGAGCATTGGACAAGTCAGTCAACCTCTCTGTGCCTCAATTTCCATGCTTGTAAAATATGGAACAGTAACAACTTTTGTCATCAGAGTCTTATGACAATAAAATGGCTAAAGTGCCTGAAACATAGTAGCAGCTCAATAAATCCTGACTTGTTATGATGAGCCTCTCTAGAGTGGAGCCCGTGGGTTCATCTTCCTCCCATACAGAGCATGGAGTAGGCACTCAGGGAATCTGCCAAATAAATGAAGGCACATGTGAATAATCCCCGTACATCAGAGGACTCTGCAGCCCTTCCTGGGACCAAAGGAAGTTGGTTTTATTGCATACACAAGCTAAACAAATCAGAGACCTGGTGACTCATCACAGTCACTTAGAAGATCAGGTT
The DNA here is from genome assembly GCA_024291935.2 of Okapia johnstoni. Taxonomy (NCBI): domain Eukaryota; kingdom Metazoa; phylum Chordata; class Mammalia; order Artiodactyla; family Giraffidae; genus Okapia; species Okapia johnstoni. Next base: position 54,551,475 of record CM044316.1, read on the forward strand.
CACGGCTGCAGTCTACAGAGCTCCACCCTCCTCCACCCCCACACTCTACACCTACAGGCACGTGAGCGCGCTTGTAATGGGGACCCCGCAGTATCTGATTTTGTCCTACTGTGAAATGTACCCTACCTCATGGGCCAGACCACATCTACACAGGACCTCAGTGTGAGATATCTGAGCTCTCTCCTGCCTCTGCCTGCCATCCAGAGAGCACGTCCAGGTTGTGGTTGCATATGAACGTATTTGATTATTCACTGCCTCCCCACCTAGGTCAGGGACCTTCTTGGTCTTTTTTGCTTTGATGACTACAGCACCTGGGATATGGTAGGGGTTCTACAAATATTTGGATGTTTATTAAAGGAAAGAAGAAGTGGAATTATGTCTTTTCATTGACAAAAAAGAAAAGGACAACTTGGACAGTTTTTCTACATAATTAGATGTTAGGGAAAAAGGAGAAAGGAGATAAGAATGGTAATACGTTAAAACAGAAAGTCAAGCTAAGAGAGGGTATTGTCTAACCAGAGCCCTGGCTCAGCTTAGCTTCTAAAATACTAACAATAGCTATAATCACAATAATGATTTATAGTTATTGAGAACTTAGCATGTGCCTGGCACCGTGCAGAACACTTTGTATGAATCACCTCATCGAATGCTCACAATCACCCTAGGCAGCAGATAATGATGTTATTTGCGTTCACACCCAGGGAATCTGAGTGCCTTGAGAGGCTCTCCTGAGGTCCCACAGCCAGCAAGTGGCTCAGCGTCATGTGGTGTGTCATTGTCTTGCAAGGCCTGGGGAGTGGAATGTAACGGGGAGGTGATGGACGGAGGCTAGGAGGAGATGGCAGCAGGTTGGGGCATCAAGCGGCTGGGATTCAGGTGCTAGAAGTACAATGTCTCTGGGGCCGGGCACGGTTGAACCAAAGGAAAAGGCTCCTGACTTCTTAATTCTTGGACCTGACACTGACTCAGGTGCAGAGCCTGAGCATGCCTCATATCCCAGAAGGGACCAACAAGGCTCAGAGACGGAAAAGGCCTTACCCAAGGTCACACAGCAAGTTAGAGCCTAGCTCAGTCCCTGCCCCTAGCCCAGGGATTTTGGTGTTCTGCCTGGACCCCTCTTCTGATGACAGACTCACCCACTTCCACCTGCCGTGGGACCAGCTCTCCTGAGTCCCTGACTCCCTGCAGAGACGGTGGCGTGGGAAGGAGCCAAGCATGGCCTTCACTCCAGGCTTCCCTTCCCAGGGCAGGAAGGGGAGGGTGGTGGGGACATGACCAGGCCTGCAGTGGACGCCTGGGTTTCTCTACCACTGCCCCCTAGAACAAAGCTTGGTTAATGAGAGCAAATTACAAGGGCTCTGAGAATGGAATGGGCCATTGGATGGCTGCAGGGTGAGGAATTGGATGGGACAGGGCTCTTCCCTATCTTCTTGTGCAACTCCCTCCCCCAGGGAACAAGCTGGCACAGGACTGTGCCCACAGACGTATCCATCACTGTGGTCAGTTTTGGGGATCCAGGTAGGGCTTCTACCCACAAGATCTCCGCCCACCCCCACCCCCAGCCCCCCGCTTGCTGCCATAAAAAGGAGGATTTCTGATGACCAGGGAGCTCAGAGTTCCCCAGCCATTCGAAAACTCGGAGCTCAAAGGAGGTTTGGGAAGGGAAGAGACCTGCTATGCCCTGTGCTCGCCGGCAGTAAGTGAAAGAATGGGTACCAGGCCAGGGCCGGGCTCTGGGAGGAGGCCTGACTGCTTCCTGCTGTCTGCTGGGTCTTCTGGAAGAGCAGCCCAGGACGGAGGGAGATGGGTTCCCAGTCAGGCTGCACAGGGGCACCTCTGCCTCCCAGCTGTGCTCCGGGGCCAGGTAGAGGAGGCTGTGGATCCTCCTGCAGGGAAGCCCCCACCACCCCAAGGAATGGCTGGAGTGGACACCCAGCCTCCGAGGCCTGCCCCCAGGGCAGACGTCCAGACAAGACTTAACCCTCCCTGCTCCCCAGAACACACCCGCAGTGCCACCCTGATTGCCGGGAAAGGCCTTGACTCTGGGTTCAAGTGCTGGTTCTCCTAGTCCGTGTCCTTGGGCTGGTCCCTGCTTCTTTCTCACAGGCCCTGCGTTGCACAACTCCAGGAAATCACGTTCACATGGAAGACAGTGCAATGCCCCTGGAGTTGTGCAACCCGGTGGCCCTGCCTCTCATCTCAGCTTCCTCAGGTGGCCTCACAGCACTGCCAGCAGCGTGAACAGAGTGTGGGGCACTGGGAATGGAGGAGGGGTGGAGCCTTTGCCCAGTGCCAGGCATGGTGACAGAGACCATCTGGGGACTGTCAGCCAGGCCCAAAAGGAACAGTGACCCCCTCCTCCCAGAGCCAGACCTGGAATTTGTATCTCTGAGCTCATCTCTACTTCTCTTTCCAGTTATGTGTAATCGAAACTCTCTATCCAGTTTTTCCACAAGAATAAACCAGCGAAAAGAAGCCGTATACCTCAAAGCACCTTTGTGAGCATTAAAAGAAGTGGTGCCTTTCAAGCACCTAACAGATGTGCCTAGCCCAGCAAAACAGCTTGATAAACATTAGGTTCATCACTATCTTTGTTTTATTTTGTAAGACAAAAGGATCTGCCCTCAGACATTCTCACTTTGACCATCAAGGTCACAGTGAGCCTCATCTGGGGATGACTCCAGAACAGAACTCAGAGGTCCACTGGAGATGTGCATAAACAGGGTTCTGGGAGTGAGAAAAAAGCAGGGTACCTCCTCTCCCCATGAACAGAATGACCCCCTTCTTTTGATGAACTCTGGAGGCAGACCTGGCTACGCAAGCAATTTGGCCAAAGCTGAAGTTAAAGGAATGAAGCATGAACTGTGAAGTTTCAGGTAGAACATTGCACAAATGGTTTATCTCCCTGAACCCCCCAGAGCCTGGCTCTGTGAGTGGCATATACAGGACCCAATCAGTGGGCTAGCTCCAGCCCAGCATTGCATGGGAAGATGAGAAGGAACCATAAGGGAAGGTTCAGGGCCTGGGTGTTTTACTGACTGTCAGCTGGAAGCCACTAACACCCTGCAGAGGAACAGAGTCCAGCCCTGCCCCGGCCAGGCTACTGGATGAAGGAAGGTCCAGGTGTGGGGCACAAAAGCAGAGAGAAACACCCCACCTGGAATCTGGAGACTCTTAGAGTAGGAAAGCCAGCAAGCAAATCCATTAGCTATGGCTCCTCAGTCATTTCCACATTGTCAAAGTGTTTTGTATTTCTTTCATAATTAGAAAAAATGGCATATATTAAACACCAATATTGGGGGAATTCCCTGGTGATTCAGTGGTTAGGATGCTGCACTTTCACTGCTAAGGGCACAGGTTCAATCCCTAGTCGGGGAACTAAGGCCAAAAACAAATAAGTAAAAATAAACACCAATATTGGGTTAGTCTGCAATTCACAACACATAGTTTCTAATCCTGACCCTGCCACTTGGGGGCATCTATGAAATGCTGAGTAAGTCAAACTCCATCTCTGAGTCTCAATTTCCCCAGTAGGACAGAAAGTGGGGATTCCCTTCTGTTCAGACAGCCTATACCTGTCAAATAGTTTCCAGCATTAGGGGAATGAGATTGTAGAGGCTGGCTACTTGCTTTTCATTTCCCTGTTTTCCATATTTAAAAGTTTTCTGTTCCTTTAAATTTTGGAGAATGATAACCATTGCAAAATCACCACCTCTCCTCTCTGCCTCTCCAGCAGGAAGCAAACTCCATGCCCCAGGTGCTTTGAGAAGGTTAAAATAGAGGGACCCAACACCCGTCAGTCACCCAGTGGGTCTCCTGAGTAATCCTGTGATTCCACAAACCCAGAGCCTTAAGTTACCGGAAAGTCAGAGCTGATTTGTCTCACAAAGACATCTGGTGTCCAGTTTCACCCCTACAAAGTAGAGCCTTAGGACCGAAGAGGGACAGGGAAGCTGCCCGAGATCATATTGTCCCCTGGCCTCAGAGTGGAAATATGCGAATTCAGGCAGGTCTCAGATACCATTATTCTCTATGACTTTGTATCTTGTTATAATTTTAAACTTACTTGATGAAAGTTGAAAGCATAGTACAGGAACATTCCAGAAAACCTTTATCCAGATTCACCTTTGGTTTATATCTTGCCTCATTTTCTTTACCATTCTCTTCTTCCACAAATACACAAACTCATACACACGTACACACACACACACACACACCATCTTTTTTTTTTTTTTGAAGCATCCTGTGGCCTGCAGGATCTTATTCCCTGATCAGGGATCAAATCTATGCCCCCTGTAGTGGAAGCACAAAGCCTTTTTTTAAATTAATTTAATTTAATTTTTCATTGAGAGATAATTACTTAACAATATTGTGATGGCTTCTGCCATATATCAACATGACTCAGCCATAGGTATACATATATCTCCTCCCTCTTAAACCTCCCTCACACCTCTCTCCCCATCCCACCCTGCTAGGTTATCACAGAACACTGACTGGGTTCCCTGCATCATACAGCAAATTCCTACTGGCTATCTATGTTACATATGGTAATGTATTTATTTCAATACTGCTCTCTCATATCATCCCACCCTCTCCTCCACTGTGACCATAAATCTGTCCTTTATGTCTGCATCTCCTTTGCTGCCCCACAAACAGGATCATCAGTACCATCTTTCTAGATTCCATATATAAATATGTGTTAATATATGGTATTTGTCTTTCTCTTTCTGACTTACTTCACTCTGCATAATAGATTCTAGGTTCATCCATCTCATTAGAATGGACTCAAATGCATTCTTTTTTTTTTTTTTACAGCTGAGTAATATTCCATTGTGTGTATGTACCACAACTTCTTTATCCATTCATCTGTTGATGGACATCTAGGTTGCTTCCACATCCTAGCTATTGTAAATAGTGATGTGATGAACCCTGGAGTACATGTGTCTTTTTGAATTATGGTTTCCTTGGGATATATGCCCAGTAATGGGATTGCTGGGTCAAATGGTAGTTTTATTCCTAGTTTTTTAAAAATTATTTATTTTTTTACTTTTGGCTGCACTCACTGCTGCCTGAGGGCTTTCTCTAGTTGTGGAGAGCAGCAGCTACTGTCTCATTGCGACGACCTCTCTTGTTGCGGAGCATGGACTCAGTAGTTGTGGCACACAGGCTTAGTTGCCCTGAAGCATGCGGGATCTTCCTGGACCAGGGATGGAACCCTATCCCCTGCATTGGCAGGCAGATTCTTAACCACTGGACCACCAGGGAAGTCCTATTCCTAGTTTTTTAAGAAGTCTCCATACTGTTCTCCATAGTGGCTGTATCAATTCTCGTTCCCACCAACAGAAAGAGAATTCCCTTTTCTCCCCACCCTCTCCAGCATTTATTGTTTGTAGACTTGTTGATGATGGCCATTCTGACCAGTGTGAGATGTCACCTCATTGTAGTCTTGATTTGCATCTCTCTAATGATAAGCGATGTTCAGCATCTTTTCGTGTCTTTATTAGCCATCTGTATGTCCTCTTTGGAGAAATGTCTGTTTGGGTCTTCTGCTCACCTTTTGATTGGATTGTTTGTTTTTCTGGTATTGAGCTGAATGAGCTGCTTGTATATTTTGGAGATTAATCCTTTGTCAGTTGTTTTGTTTGCTGTTATTTTCTCCCATTCTGAGGGTTGTCTTACCTTGATTATAGTTTGCGAAAAGCTTTTAAGTTTATTTAGGTCCCATTTGTTTGTTTTTATTTCCATTACTCTAGGAGATGAGTCACAGAGGATCTTGCTGTGATTTATGTCAAAGAGTGTTCTGCCTATGTTTTCCGTTAAGAGTTTTATAGTTTCTGGTCTTACATTTAGGTCTTTAATCCATTTTGAGCTTACTTTTGTGTATACTGTTAGGAAGTGTTCTCATTTCATTCTTTTACACAGACGAAGCTGCCCAGTTTTCCCAGCACCACTTATTGAAGAGATTGTCTTTTCTCCATTGTGTATTTTTGCCTCCTTTGTCAAAGATAGGGTTCCCATAAGTGTGTGGATTTAGCTCTGGGCTTTCTATCTTGTTCCGTTGGTCTATGTTTCTATTTTTGTGCCAGTGCCATGCTGTCTTGATGACTATAGCTTTGTAGTATAGTCTGAAGTCAGAATGGTTGATTCCTCCAGCTCCATTCTTTTTGCTCAAGATTGCTTTGGCTATTCAAGATCTGTTGTGTTTCCATAAAATTGTGAAATTATTTGTTCTAGTTCTGTGAAGAATATCATTGGTAGTTTGACAGAGATTGCATTAAATCTATAGATTCCTTTGGATGGTAAGTCAATTTCACAATACTGCTTCTCCGGTCCAAGAACATAGTATATCTCTTCATCTCTTTGTGTAGTCTTTAATTTCTTTCATCAGTGTCTTGTTTTCTGCATACAGGTCTTTTGTCTCTTTAGGTTAATTTATTCCTAAGTATTTCATTCTTTTTGTTGCAGTGGTGAATGGGTTTGTCCCTTTAACTTCTCTTTCTGATTTTTCATTATTAGTGTATAGGAGTGCAAGGGATTTCTGTGTACTAATTTTGTATCCTGTGATTTTACTATATTCATTGATTCAGTTCAGTGCAGTCGCTCAGTCGTGTCCAACTCTTTGCAACCCCATGGACTGCAGCACACCAGGCCTCCCTGTCCATCACCAACTCCTGAAGTTTACCGAAACTCATGTCCATTGAGTCGGTGGTGCCATCCAACCATCTCATCCTCATATTCATTGATTAGCACTAGTAATTTAGTAATTTTCTGGTGGCATCTTTAGGGTTTTCTATGTAAAGAATCATGTCATCTGCAAACAATGAGAGTTTTACTTCTTTTCCAACCTGGATTCCTTTTATTTCTTTTTCTTCTCTGATTGCTGTGGCTAGGACTTCCAACACTATATTGAATAATAGTGGCAAGAGTTGGTACCCTTGTCTTATTCCTGATTTTAGAGCAAATGCTTTCAGTTTTTCACCATTGAAATATTTGCTGTGTGTTTGTTGTGTTTGTGTGTATGCTAAGTCTCTTCAGTCGTGTCCAACTCTTTGTAACCCTGTGAAATATAGCCCACCAGGCTCCTCTGTCCATGGGATTCTCCAGGCAAGAATACTGAAGTGCGTTGCCATGCTCTCCTCCAGGGAATCTTCCTGAGCCAGGAATTGAATCTGAATCTCTTATGCCTCCTGAATTGGCAGGCAAGTTCTTTAACACTAGTGCCACCTGGGAAGCCCTGGGTGTCGTATATGGCCTTTATTATGTTGAGATATGTGCCTTCTATTCCTACTTTCTGGAGAGTTTTTATCATAGATGGGTGTCAAATTTTGTCTAAAGCTTTCTCTGCATTTATTGAGATGATCATATGGTTTTTATCTTTCAGTTTGTTAATATGATGTATCACATTGATTGATTCAGATATATTGAGGAATCCTTGCATCCTTGGGATGAATCTCACTTGATCATTATGTATTATCTTTTTAATGTGTTGTTGGATTCTGTTTGGTAGAATTTTGTCAAGGATTTTGCACCTATGTTCATCAGTGATATTGGCCTGTAGTTTTCTTTCATCTTCTTTTTTTTTTTTTTTGGTGGCATCTTTGTCTGGTTTTGGTATCAGGGTGATGGCGGCATCATCGAATGAGTTTGGGAGTTTTCCTTCCTCTGCTATTTTCTGGAAGAGTTTGAATAGGATAGGTCATAGGTGATAGCTGTTCTCTCAACTTTTACTAGAATTTGCCTGTTAAGACATCTGGCCCTAGGCTTTTGTTTGCTGAAAGATTTTTTATTACAGATTCGATTTCCATGTTTGTGATTGATCTGTTTATAGTTTTCTTCCTGGTTCAGTTTTGGAAGGTTATACTTTTCTAAAACTTTGTCCATTTCTTCCAGGTTATCCATTTTATTGGCATATAGTCATGCCTAGTAGTCTTATGATCCTTTGTATTTCTGTGTTGTCTGTGTTGTAACTTCTCCTTTTTCATTTCTAATTTTATTGGTTTGAGTCTTCTACCTTTTTTCCTTGAAGAGTCTGGCTAACGGTTTGTCAATTTTGTTTTTCTTCTCAAAGAACCAGCTTTTAGTTTTATTGATCTTTGCTATAGTTTCAGAAGCACTCTTAACCACTGGACCACCAGGGAAGTCCTCATACTGATTTTTATCTGAACCATTTGAAATTAAGTCAAATACAGCATCCTTCAGTGTGCTAGTATTTCCCTTTCAAAACCACAGTATAATGATCAAAATTGGCAAATTTAACTTTGCTATAATGCTATTATTTAATATACAGTCCATATTCAAATGTCCTCCACCATCCCCCCACCCCCACTTCAGAACTGGCAATTATTTTTATCTATTACCCCTATGCCCAGGTGCCCTGCCCTTTCACCGAGGCAACATGAATCAGGCCTTTAATCCTTTCTTTCCCTCCTACTACCTCCTGGCTCTGGGCCCCTTTCCCCTGCCCCCTCTGCTGAGGCCTGCCCAGACCAGATAGAACAGGAAGTGCTGCCATGAGGAGCAGGAGGGCTCTCCTCACCTTTGACCTGGGAGCATAGGACACCTGAGCCACTGTCTTTGGCATGCCTAGGGAGGGTAGGTGTCCGGAGGTCCTAGGGAGGCACACCCCCAATCTTCAGTGGTGCCCACTGGCCTGGCCTGTCCCAAAGGGCAAGAGGGGCCCAGCCCATGAGGGACTCCACTGAGAAGCTCAAATTCTGTCTAGTTCTAGGGATAAAACCCACTCCCGTGAAAAATCCATACACCCCAGAATGGGCTTCAGTAAAGAGGGCTCTGTGAGTGGGAAAGGAACTTTCTGGGGTTCCGAACGTGTCCTGTATGTGAGTGGTGGTTACAGGGGTGCATGCATGTGGAGAAGTTCACCGATCTCTGCTCCTGAGGTGTCGACCCCTCACTCTATGTCCATGTCAGTAAATAATCATATCTGTATAAATGTGTGTGTATGCCGGGGAGCAATGCTGTGAACTCTAAGAGGAAGTGACAGCTTATGGTTTTGTCCAGCCCATCTGGAATAGCTCGTGCCTGTCACTTTCTAGACACTGAATAAACTGTTGAACAAACAAATGAATTAACTTGATGCTGTGACCATATTTCTCAATGTAGAAGAAGGGATGTGCGTGTGTGCTCAGTTGCTCAGTCATGTTCGACTCTTTGTGACCCCATGGACTGTAGCCTGCCAGGCTCCTCTGTCCATGGAATTTTCCAGGCAAGGATACTGAAGTGGGTTGCCATTCCCTACTCCTGGGGATCTTCCCAACCCAGGGATCAAACCTGCATTCCCTGCATCTCCTGCATTGGCAGGGTGATTCTTTACCACTGAGTCACCTGGGAAGCCCAAAATGGACATGATATCTTGCTAAATGGAATAAGCAGATTATAGAATAGTAAGCAAGAATGCTCTCATTTTTATAAATATTTATGTTTTTATATTTTTTATATCTAATCTGGGTAACATACCAACTTCCTAATAAGGAGTCTCTCTGAGTGAAAAGATAAGGACAATTTCCTTTTATTCCCCCTGTTTTGCTACTGTTTAGGAAGGGTGGGTTTTTTTTCATGAAAATATGAACTGTTTAGTTAGAAAAAAGCAAATACTTTAAAAAAATATATTCATAAAAAGCACCAGGAAGCAGTGCAGGTCCTGAGCAGGCTGGGACTGATTTGTGAAATTCTAAAGAAGGGTTACAGTGTGTGGTATGTCCCAAGTTTATCAAACCAAAGACCTTTTGACGAAATGCTGCTCTAAAGAGAAAAAGATAGAAGGATCCTGGGTCCCTGATAGTTGCCTGGCACTGTCACAGCAATCCAGAATTGCTCGTGTCCAAACTTCTTCTATACCTAAGAAAAACAAAGCTTTTATATATAAACTACAATGATTTGCCTTCTTTGCTATGCAGGAAAACCGAATTCTAGTTGATGCCAAAGTTTATACAGCGCCAGGCACTTAGGAGGTGGTCAGAGACTGTTAATGCTATTATTTTCAGCTCTCCCAGGTGAGGTCGGGAGAGGAGGGTGCTGGGATCTTATCCCCAAGACAGAAGCTGCTTTCCCAAGCCTTTCACACAGGATTCTTAGGATCGTTACTCGACACACAATGAATTCCTCTGTTCTCTAAGCTGCAGCTGAACAAGCTGGAGATGGAGTCAGGTTCTATGGCTGCAAGGGTCAAGCCTAGAAGAAATCCCAAAGGCTGGGTGTGTCTGAACCAAATGCATGTGAGCTTAACGGATCCTGGAAAGTTTCTGAAACCACAGAGGTCCAACTCTCATGGGGAACGCTCCCCACAGGGATGAGAACCGCTGGCTCTTGGAGCAAGAAGAGCCCTTAAAAGGTGACCACGACAACCTCCTACTTAAAGTACATCCCCTCCATGGCATCCCTTCCAAGTGTCCTCTGCTCTACCTGAGTCCTCAGGGATGGTTGCTCACCACCTCCCCAGGAGCCTGGCCCTTCTTCCAAGACTCCAGACCAAGTTCTTCTTTGTATTCAACTTTGGCTCCCATCCTTTGGCCCTGGTTCTGCCCTCCAGAACCGCACAAAGCATGTTGTCCTTTGAAAATCTCTCATGCGTGGAAAGTGTTTCTCCTTAATTAAAATAATAATAACAGGTACCATTAATGTGGCGTTTACCATGGTTGGATGTTCCGCTGAACATGTTACATGCCTGATCTCACTCAGTCCTCATGGTCCCACGAGGGAGGGAAGACGATTGTCCACATTTTATAGATGAGGAATCTGTGTCTTAGGAGAGATAAAGAACTTTGTGTGAGATTGCTCAGTCAGTAAGTAGCAGAGCTGAGATAAGGGTCCCAGACTTTTCATAGCTTAACCACTCTACTGATGGCTACACATGCCTACCTGTCAGAATTTCCCAGCCAACTCAGCTCTTCCAAGGCAGGCTCTCTGAGTTCCTGCTTGTTTCACAAACCCAGAATTGACACGCATAGAACCACAAGTACACATGTATGTTTGGGGAGCAAATAAAACATAATGGAAAAATTGGGATTATCCTGGGAACTCAAGTGTAGTAGTTCAAAGAGCCCTGCACTGGTGGCTGGGAGACTGGGAATTAATTCGAGCTCTGGTGAGAGAGATCCCAGGAGACGAAGGCACAGCTGATGTGGTCTCCCAACCATCATCCATGCAAAGGACCACGTGGTTGACACTAAGACTGCATCCCACTCCAAGCAGCTATGTTTTCTAGCACACAGTTCTGTTTGCAGAGACCTCGGTGCTGAGAATACCCTTCTTGCTCTGTGTTTCCACAACAAAGACGCCACATCGGAAGTGAAAGAGGAGCTGGGCTTTCATAGTACATAGCCAGGGGCAACCACTTTACCCCTTCCCATCTCCTCCTCATCCAACTTTTGGCAGCAATACAGTGACTTTGAGAGAAAGCCAAGGAAGAGGGAAGGAAAGAGGCAACTCTCTCTTCTAGCTGTTAAAGAAGTCACACACGTATAAAGCCCATAGGCCATGCTCCTGTCCAATTTACAATTCAGGCAAGGGAATGCTCTATGTTGGCATGGTATATTTTTCAGTTTTTAGAATTTTTAAAATAATAATCACCCAGTAATTTAGGGAATTTTTTGAAATAAAGTTTAATGCGTTTTTTATTTTTCTTTTCTAAGCAAACTATATGATGATTGGATCTTTGAAGGTCCCTTGTTAAGCTTCTTGGGAGTATGTTGTCAAGGGACAGGACCCCGGGAACGACCAGGATGTAGAAATCATTTCTGCAAAGGGCAAGTGCGGACCGTGCTCTGACTTCAGCATCCTTAGGCAGAGGGCATTAGGTACCCCGTGTGTTCTGCTCCGTACGTGCTTTTGCCTGCAGCCCAGAGGAATGGGTTCTGTGTGAGAGGCATCGCACCTCCAAGATTATAAAGCTGTAGCAGCACCTTGGACTCTGTCACTCTGGGACAGCCATTTTCCCTGTTGGGCCTTAGTTTTCACCTCTGAGAAATGAAGACATTGGACTAGACTTCCTTGTCTTTCCATGCAATACAGAGGGTCTTCTGACAGGCTGGCGATGGTCTTTTTCTTGAACTGGGCATTGGTTACATGGATGTGTGCAATTTGTGAAAATTCATTGAGTTGTTCATTTATAATGTGTGCACTTTTCTGGATGTATATTTTGCTTCAATAAAAGTTTATATAAACTGGGACTTCCCTGGTGGTTCAGTGGCTAAGACTCCGTGCTCCCAGTGCAGGGAGTCTGCGTTCAATACCTGGTCAGGGAACTAGATCCCACATGCTACAACTAAAGATCCCGCATGCTACAACAAAGACCTGCTGCAGCCAAATAAATAAATTAAAAAGAAGCTTACATAAACTAAAAAAAAGGATAGGAGAGCAAATGGCTGTGAATAGAAATGAAATAAAATTGAATGTGAATTGATCATTGCCGAAGCCAAGGGATGAGTTTTGGGGATTCATTATGACATCTTGTATATTTTTACATTTGTTTTAAATTTTCCATAATGGATGTTATAATATGAATTATACTTTTTCTAAAATGCTTTCATTTGAGGAGCTCCCGCTATTGTGTAAGAGGAAAGGCAGGTCACAACTTCCCCCTTCCAGAGTCGGAGAAGAGAAAGCCTCCTCAACCCGACACGGCCAAAACAGGATTACTGTGACAGAAATGAGGTGTACTGTGCCTCTTGGACTGACTTATCTGTTTTGTTTCGTCCTGGCTTCAGATACTGTTTAACATATTTATATGTGATAGAGCAAATTAACGAGGGGCGCTCCAGGACATGGCTGTTTATTTAAGTTACCCATGAGAATGCTAGTGAGGGCTGGCACAGGGTAGATTCTGGGTTGTCACAGCCCACGCTCGGTTGCTGCCTTTGCCCTGGTGCCAACCTCGCCCGTTCAGCTGGTGGCAGGAAGTAGGTAGAAGGACAAGTCCCACAGGGACCCTCTGGGGTTTGGCTTGACCTTCAAGCAGCAATTGCCACATCACCCTCACACTTAAAGGGGTTGTGAGTAAAACACCATGGCAAAGTGGCTGGGGTTCCCTCTCTCTCTAAATATGTGTACCCAACTTCTGCTCCATGCCAGGCACAGTCCTGGAGTGAGGGTTACAGCATTGCACAGAACAGACCAAAATCCCTGCCCTCAGGGAGCTTCCATGACTTGCTCAATCACCTAAGAGCTTTCAAGACTTCTTCAGACGTTGAAAATAACATTAAATGTGGAACTTCCCTGTTGGTCCAGTCGGTAAAGCTCCATGCTCCCAGTGCAGAGATGCAGAGGGAGGGTGCAGGTTCAATCCCACATGCTGCATGGGGTGACCAAAAAAAGAAAAAAAAAACATTAAATTTATCATTTTAACCAGTTTTGAGTGTACAGTTCAGTAGTGCTAATTTACGTTATTGTACAGCTAATCTCCAGAACTTTTTCATTTTGCAGAACTGACATTGTATACCCGCTAGCCAACAGCTCCACTTTGTCCACCCCGACCCCAGGCCCCTGGCATTCTGTTTTATCTCTCAGTTTAACTTCTCTAAGTACTTTGTATAAATGGAATCACACACATTTGTCTTTTTGTGGCTGGCCTGTTTCACTTAGCATAATGTCTTCAAGGTTGTGCATGTTGTAGTATATATCAGAATTCTCTTCCTTTTTAAGGCCGAATATTCCATTGCAGTATGTACATTTCCTTCATCCATTCATCCACAGACGGGCTTTTGGGTTGCTTCCACCTTTTGGCTGTTATGAATAATGCTACTATGAATATGAGTGTAACACAAATATCTCTTTAAGATCTTGCTTTCAATTCTTTGGGGTATATACCCACAAGTGGAATTGCTGGCTTGTACGGAATTCTAATTTTTTGAAGAACCACAATATTGTTTTCCACAGCGTATGCACTATTCTACGTTTCTACAGACAGTGCACAAGGGTTCCAATTTCTCTGCATCCTCACCAACACTTCTTATTTCCTGTTTTGTTTTGTTTTCAGTAATTGCTACCCTAGTGGGTGTGAAGTAAAGACTGTTTTAAAAACTACTTGTACCAGCTTAATTATAAAACAACTGTGCTAAATTAGGTCAGCTGGAAAGACACACAAAGGAAAGGACAACTCAAATTCATCACTAGCAAATGAGTAAACTGAGGCTGCTGGGTAAAGGTCTTGCTCCAAGTCACGCCTTGAAGTGTGGTGGCACAGGATTCTAAACCAGGGGTCAGAAAACATTTGCTGTGAAAAGACAGATAGTAAATACGTTAGATTCTGGGCCGCATGATCTCTGTCTCAACTCCAGTGCTGCTGCTGTATCAGGGAAGCAGCCATAGACAGCTCATTCAGACTTGGTGGTATGCCAGTAAAGCTTTATTTACAAAAACAGGCAGTGGCCTGCAGTTTGCTGACTCCTGTTCTAAAGCATTATGCTAAAATGTAGTAAGCCGGTGTAGCACCAGACCCCGGACTTCCAGTTGCCTGTGTATGATCTTGGTAGAACTGTCAGTCAAGGTAGCCTACCCAACTGGGGTCAAGAGGTGGGCGCATGGCCCAAACCGGACCTTTCTATCTGGCCTACCCATCCTGAAGCAAAGACAAGATGTTGAAACCAATCAAACCTCTGGTCTCTGGTGGTGGTGACTGTTGCTGGTTCCTCCTACCAGAATTCCCAAAGCCCCCTGCTTCCCAGCCCTTTCCTATCCTGGTGACTCAGTTTTCCTTCTGTTCTGCAAGTATCCCCCCATCCTTTTGTAAATTTCTGTCCTGCTGTATTAGCTGGCATCAGTTTCTGTTGCTCACAACTAGAAAATCTTGACTGATCATTGACTTTTTAAAAAGTATTTATTTATTTATTTATTTGTCTGTTCTGGGTCTTAGTTGTAGAACATGGGATCTCTAGTTGTAGCATGTGGGATCTAGTTTCCTGACCAGGGATCAAACTGGGCCCCCAGCATTGGGAGCACAGAGTCTTAACCACTGGACTACCAGGAAGTCCTTGATCGCTGACTTTTAAGGAACAATAGCCTATATAATTTTTTTAATCACAAAGCCCCCAGGGGGCTTGGGAGAGAACTGATACACGTGTTCAGTTCAGTTCAGTCGCTCAGTCGTGTCTGACTCTTTGCGACCCCATGAACCGCAGCATGCCAGGCCTCCCTGTCCATCACCAACTCCCTGAGTCCACCCAAACCCATGTCCATCGAGTCAGTGATGCCATCCAGCCATCTCATCCTCTTGTCGTCCCCTTCTCCTCCTGCCCTCAATCTTTCCCAGCATCAGGGTCTTTTCCAATGAGTCAGCTCTTTGCATCAGGTGGCCAAAGTATTGGAGTTTCAGCTTCAACATCAGTCCTTCCAATGAACACCCAGGACTGATTTCCTTTAGGATGGACTGGTTGGGTCTCCTTGCAGTCCAAGGGACTCTCAAGAGTCTTCTCCAACACCACAGTTCAAAAGCATCAATTCTTCAGCGCTCAGCTTTCTTGATAGTCCAACTCTCACATCCATACGTGACCACTGGAAAAACCATAGCCTTGACTAGACAGACCTTTGTTGGCAAACTAATGTCTCTGCTTTTTAATGTGCTGTCTAGGTTGGTCATAACTTTCCTTCCAAGGAGTAAGCGTCTTTTAATTTCATGGCTGCAGTCACCATCTGCAGTGATTTTGGAGCCCAGAAAAATAAAGTCAGCCACTGTTTCCACTGTGTCCTCATCTATCTGCCATGAAGTGATGGGACCGGATGCCATGATCTTAGTTTTCTGAATGTTGAGCTATAAGCCAACTTTTTCACTCTCCTCTTTCACTTTCATCAAGAGGCTCTTTAGTTCTTCTTTACTTTCTGCCATAAGGGTGGTGTCATCTGCATATCTGAGGTTATTGATATTTCTCCCGGCAATCTTGATTCCAGCTTGCGCTTCCTCCAGCCCAGCGTTTCTCGTGATGTACTCTGCATATAAGTTAAATAAGCAGGGTGACATTATACAGCCTTGACGTACTCCTTTTCCTATTTGGAACCAGTCTGTTGTTCCATGTCCAGTTCTAACTTTTGTTTCCTGACCTGCATACAGGTTTCTCAAGCGGCAGGTCAGGTGGTCTGGTATTCCTATCTCTTTCAGAATTTTCCATAGTTTTTGTGATCCACACAGTCAAAGGCTTTGGCATAGTCAATAAAGCAGAAATAGATGTTTTTCTGGTACATATACATACATGTGTATGTATGGCTAAATCCCTTCACTGTTCACCTAAAACTACCACAACATTGTTAATCAGCTATATCCCAATACAAAATAAAAAGTTTAAAGTTTGAAGAAAAAAGAAAGCCCCCAGAGAGCTAAAATAGAATTTGATTTCTGAAAATGCAATTATGCTGAAGCTGAAGGACATCTCAGATTAAATGCTTGCTGCCTTCCAGGCCTGCCAGTGTGGACACATCACAGGGACGACCCTTATCCTTGTTTCTTAGTTCAGCGAACACCCCAGCTCTCCCCAGCTGTCATTCATGCAAGCCCCTTGCCCTCTCTGGGCCTCAGTTTCTCCATCTGTAACATGGGTGTGGGGAAAGTTAACAATCATGGTGATTGAGGTTGCATCCAGCTCCAGGTTTTTTTTTTTTTTTTTACCAGGGTTTTGTACTGTGTACTCAGCTCCGTGCCTGCAAGGAGCTTGAGGAAGAACTGCAGAGAGATGTCAGGCATAAGCAGTGGTGACACGGGGCTGCCTGTGCAAAACGCCAGGTGAACAAAATAGCTACGGGTGTTCAGAGGGAAGAGAGCTGCTATGGACTGGACAGGACTTTAGCTGAGCCTTTAACAACAGATAGGCTTAGAATAGGGAGAGAGGGAAGAACTTTATGCGCTTCAGGAGCCGCTTAGCCCTTAGACCAAGCTCTGGCAGCAGGTCCTGGCTTCATTTCCCTCCCTGGAGCAGCGGAGGATGAATGGAACCGACCAGGGGCTGCTCAGGTCCACTTCTACCAGTGACGTTATTTGTTCCATTCAGTTTCTTGTAGGTGTTTCTAGTTGTTGACTGCAGGGAGCAGGGTGCGGACAGTTCTTTGCTCTCTAGCTAGAATATCAAAGTCTTGCTGAACTTGCTTGTTTTCTGCCTGTTCCAGCTGTCCAAGCAGTCACAGACAGCCCCCTGTGTCCTCCCCACCCCACCCTCCAGGAGGAATGAAGCGGGGCTTCGAGTGTGTGATTCAGGCCCCCAGGAGGTACCTCTGATGGGAGGGAACTGGGAGGGAACAGTCCTGTTCCTTCACCATGGGGGTGCTGGGCAGGGTGGCACAGGGCAGCAGGGGGTGACCCTCTCCCCTCCTCAGCTTTCTAAACGCCATCTGTTCCCAAACCTAAGCTTGCTTTCCGCTGCACCCAAGCCACCCGTGGGACTGGTTACCGAAGCACAAACACCTCTTTGTTCGCTGCTTTGTGTTCGTTTGTTGGCATTTGAACAGTTCTCTGTGGTTCAAGTTTGAGGCCAGCATGAGACAAAATGAGATTGGCAAAAGTGGGCATGGGTGCCACACCTCTTTTCCACCCTCCTTCCCCCAACTCTAGACCCCCCAGCTCCCCTTTGCATTAATAACAAATACCACCACCACCACCTTTGGAATTTCCTCCTCCCTCAGGGTCTCATTCTTTGCTGTTTCATATGGCTTATCTCAGAAACAAATCTCTTCGAAGGGATGAAATTTTGATAAAGTGTTTCTGTTTTAATAAGAATCTTCAGGAGTCACAATACCCAGGCTTTGTGACAGGTTTCTCCCGGCAGATCAGGCTGCCCCTCAAATACAGTCCCCCTCTGTTCTTTGTCTAAGCAACAGACACCAGGGTACCCTGGCCCAGCAGGAAGGGGGCCTGAGCTCCTAGCCTTAGCTCAGCCATTAATACCAATCTCTTCTACCCCTTTAGAAGAGCCTCAGCTTTCCCATCATTACAGCAAAGGGGTTGGATGGAACGATTATCCCCAGCCCCACCATTTACAAGCCTGTATAAGTGAGAGCAAGAAACTGATGTGCTGACCCCCTCCCCACAAAAAAAAAAGTTCTCTGCTTTTTAAGAACTGCTCATGAAACTAGGAGACAGTAAGATTTCTGTAATTCTAAAACACGTGGCTTTTCTGCTACTTGGGATGGTTTTCTCCAAGCCATACCGCTTTACGGACTTCCCTATTGACTCAGTGGTAAAGAATCGGCCTGCAGTGCAGAAGACTCGAGTTCAGACCCTGGGTTGGGAAGATCCCCTGGAGAAGGATATGAACCACCCACTCTAGTATTCTTGCCTGGGAAATCCCATGGACAGAGGAGCCAGGCGAGCTACAATCCATGGGGTCACAAAAGAGTCGGACACAACTGAGCGACTAAACAGCAACAACATAACGTTTCACAGCTTCCATGGTGCTGTCACTGCCCTGACTCAATGCAATGCTCGTTCTGTAAAAAAAATAAATAAATAAATAAATAGAAACCTCAATTAAATAGACTTGAGAGACCTGAAGGAGGAGCTCTCATGCCATGCAATGATAACAGAGCCCAACAGGAAGAAAGACTCCCGGCAAGGACTCAGCCAGTGAAAAGCCCTAGACTCTTTGTTAACTACAGCCCTCCCACCTTCCTTTTCCCTCTATAAAAGAGTTCTGCTTCCCTTGCCATGCTGGGACTTGCTTGTGGCTTGCCAGAATCGCAGATCCCAAATTGCAATTCTTTGCTGATCCCAAATAAACTCATTTTTGCTGGAAAAATATCCAGCAGTGTGTTTTAGGTCAACAGTTCAACAAATAATTTTGAGCAGCTATAAGGTGTCAGTCATTGTCTCGGCTCTACAGATACAAGCATGAATGAGGTGAGGGGTTTGAAAATAATATGGTAGGGAAGAGGAAGTGTGGATTGAGAAGGAGCATCGTTCCTTGTGAAGGGAACTTTGAATGTAAGGTGGGACTGAATAGAGACAGCCCATGTCTGAAAGCAAAATGAGTATTTAGAAGCAGCCAACCTTGGGAAGGTCTAGTGGCAGCTTGTGCAAAGGCCCTGAGGCAGGAACTAAATAAGCACCTGAGGTACTGGGGATCAAAAAGTGTGTTTGGAACTTACGGTGATAGCAAGACATGAAATTGGACAGGAAAATTGGGTTGGATTTTGAGTATAACAAAAAATTGTTAGAGTATAACAAAAAGTCATTAGCATTCTTTCAACATTAAAAAGTCATGCTGGGACTTCCCTGATGGTCCAATGGCTAAGACTCCACACTCCCAATACGGGGGGGCCTAGGTTCAATCCTTAGTTAGGGAACTAGATTCCACATACAGCAACTAGCACCCAGGGCAGCCAAATATTAATAACTAAACAAATTTTCTTTTTAAAAAGTCGTACTGGCTGCTGTATTGTTGTCATTAGCACCACTATGAACTTCTCCAGGGCACCATTCACTGTGTGCTCAGTGTAGCAGAGCCCCCTGGAGTTGTGCAAAGTGAAGCAGCCCTGTCTGTCCTCCTCCGTCCCCACGAGCATCCGAGGATCCTGAAGCTAAGTGACTTTGGGGTAGAAAGTCTTCCTCGGGGCTTTGATGATGTCAATCGTCTGTCATCTTTGAGAAGCCCAAGGGGAACTCTGGCCCCTCCAGGGTGTCTGCACTGATCCCCATAAACACTCCCTTCTCCCTTTCATCTGAGAGGTTGAGCGTGGCGGCAGACGCTCCCTCACTCTCTCCTCCCTTCAAACTGACACTCACTAAGCCTTTAAGCAGCTTGTAACTCCATCATCTCAGCACCCCTTGGAAGGGAGCAACCGGCAGATTAAGCGATTCTGGGATCCAGGCGCTAAGGAATTCGGGGCCTCTCCGGTTTCTTGGCAGGAGTTACATGTACATGCAGAGACTCTTCTTCAGAACAAGTGAAAATAATTCCTTCCAGGGGCAGAAAAAGGCATGCTTTTGGCAAAGGACTTCATAAGATGTTATCTCAAGAGACCCACATGGGAGCCCTGGGAGAGAAGGCAGAAGTTGCTAAACCAGGTGGGGAAGTGGGCAGATGGGTGGGGAGATGCTTACTAGGCTGACTGACTGAACTAAACTGAACTGCATTTTCCGCTCCCCTGGAACTTGGAGGGAGGGATGGGAGGGGAAAGGAAGGGAGGGGAGTGGAGTGGAGCAGAGATCTGCTGAAGGTGAGGCTAGGTGCAACTCCCCAAGCTGGACATCTTGGAGGAAAAAAAAAATCACAGATTTAGAAAGTTAGAGCTGCAAGGGACCCCGGGTATCATCCAGTCCAACCTTATTCCTTGGATGAAAAGATCGAGACCCCAAAGGTGAGTGCTTCCTCTTGCTGGCTAGCAGGGGAGGTGGCCTTCTATGCCAGAGGAGGAATTGGAATGTATGCATTTTGGAGGACACTTTGGCAACATCTGTCAATGTTTTAAATACACATATGCTCTTGGGCCCAGCAATTCCACTTCTATGAATTCATCCTACAGAAATCTTGCACATGTGCACAGAGCTGTATGTACGAGGTGCCCTGTAGCATGCACCTTGTCAGTGCAAGAAACCTCAAGAAACAGCACAGGGCATGGTGTTGTTCAGTCCCCCATTTGTGTCCGACTCCTTGCGACTCCTGGACTGCAGCACGCCAGGCCTCTCTGTCCCTCACCATCTCCCAAAGTTTGCCCAAGTTCATGTCCATTGCATCGGTGATACCACCCACCATCTCAACCTCTGACGTCCTCTTCTTCTGCCCTCAATCTTTCCAAGCATCAGGGACTTTTCCAATGAGTCAGTTGCTCGAATCAGATGACCAAAATATAGGAGTTTCAGCTTCAGCATCAGTCCTTCCAAGAGTATTCAGGGTTGATTTTCCTTAAGATTGACTGGTTTGATCTTGCTATTAAAGGGACTCTCAGGAGTCTTCTCCAGCACCACAGTTCCCACAGATTAAACTGTGGAACCTTTGTTTTATGGAATGCTTTGCAGACACTGGGAAGAAGAAGGAGGCAAATATGCATCATTGCTATGGGAAGATTACTAGTGACATTTTAAATGAAAAATAAATCACATAAAACATATGGTATAGTAACAAAAAGCATATGTACTTTTAAATGACAACACATGTCAGACTGAGAAGGACAAATAGTGTATGATATTGCTTATATGTGGAATCTAAAAACATGAGACAAATGAACTTATTTACAAAACAGAAATAGAGTCACAGACATAGAAAACAATCTTATGGTTACCAGTAGGGGAAGCAGGGGAGGGATAAACTGGGAGATTGGGATAGACGTATACACACTACTGTATATAAAATAGGTAACTAATAAGAGGTCTTCCCTAGTAGCTCAGCTGGTAAAGAATCCGCCTGCAATGTAAGAGACTTCAGTTTGATTCCTGGGTTGGAAAGATCCGCTGGAGAAGGGATAGGCTACCCACTCCAGTATTCTTGGGCTTCGCTGGTGGCTCCTTATTATCCTGATGGATAATTAGTAAGAACCTGTTGTATAGCACTGGAAACTCAACTCAGTGCTCTATAATGACCTATATGGGAAAAGAATCTAAAAAAGAGTGTATATATGTATATGTATAACTTTACTATACAGCAGAAAGTAACACAACATTGTAAATCAACTAACCTCCAACAAAATTTTTAGAAATAAAATAAATGTATACACCTGTATTTTTATATATTATTAGCATATTTTCAGAAAGATATCTAAAGAATATCAACAGTTTAGGAAATGAAATGGGAGCTGAGGAGAAGACTTTTTAATTTCATTTTATTCCCTTCTGCAAAGTCTGGAGTTTGATGTTGGGCAGGTTTTTATCAGGTTTGTGATACTTCATCACAGGGCACAGCAATGACGGCTTTGGGCTTCTGCTTCTTGAATTCCTTTGCTGGCTGTGTCCCTAAGATATAGAGCGAATGGCAAATCCCTTTCCCTCCCCGAAGTTCAGTTTCCCTATCTGTAAAACACGGTGTGTGTGCGTGGCAGGAAGTGTGGTAGAACAGGTGATCCCTCAGTATCCTTCTGGGGGCAACCCCCCCCAGAGCTGGGGCACATGCGCACACAAACATACATACCTAGGAGTACACACACACACACACACACACACACACACACACCCTAGGCACACACCTAGAAGTACACACACCACACACACACACACACACACACACACACACACCCCTAGGATACACACACCTAGGACACACACACACCTAGGAGTACACACACACACACACACACACACACACACACACACACACACACACACACACACACACACACACACACACACACACACACACACACACACACACACGCCCCTAGGAGAGTTCTCATTTCTGGCATCAGGTTTCCCCCTGCTGGTTTCTTCAGGAAGCTGCTAAGAGAGAGGTTCTCAAGGGTGGCTGTACCACTCTGTGCTGATCTTTTGGAGATGTGTGGGATTGTCTGGGGCTCCAGGGGACAGTGGTGTTTAACAGGCGGGGCTGAGACAGCCTGGACATCCTCCACTGCAGGAGATAGTCCTTACACAGTGAAGAACTGTCCTACATCCTGCGTGACTTTTGAATGAGCCAGTGAAGAAATCCCGTTCATAATGATCTGAGCCTGGAATCTCACTCTCCTTTACAAGCATTAACAAAATCACTTGAGTTTTTGTTTGTCTGTTGTTCTGGTTTGCACTGTTTTAGGATCTACTGAACTGCAGCCATCCTGTAAATCTATGGATGCTCGGGCTTTGCTTTGTCTAGAGCTTTACCAAGAGTTGTTCACCATCTCACATAGCCATGCCACCACTTCCGCCCACTCGTATCCACCTGCATCTGTAGCCATGTCAGTGTGAGTCGCTCAGTTGTGTCCAACTCTTTGTGACCCCGTGGACTGTAGCCTACCAGGCTCTGCTGTCCATGGAATTCTCCAGGCAAGAATACTGAAGTGGGTAGCTATTTCCTTCTCCGGGGGATCTTCCCAACCCAGAGATTGAACCCACATCTCCTTCACTGCAGGCGGATTCTATATCCCTTGGCAAATATGTAGCCTAAGAAACCTTAGACTTCTTATAGCAGATGGAAAACTAGATAGTACGAAATTAGCAGTTGTGTATGAAATGCAGGAGTGTTACTTTTTAGTTTTTTCTAGCTTGGAGATATTGGGTGGAATGAGATTTGACGCACGCAAAATGCTTACCGCAACACCTGTTGTTGTTGAGTCACTGAGTCATGTCTGACTCCTGTGTGACCTCGTGAACTGTAGCCAGTGAGGCTCCTCTGTCCGTGGGGTTTCCCAGGCAAGGTACTGGAGTGGCGGCCATTTCCTTCTCCAGGGGATCTTCCTGAGTCAGGGATCAAACCTGCGTCTGCTGCACTAGCAGGGAGATTCTTTACCACTGAGTCAACAGGGAAGCCCTAGTTAACACCTCCATCCCCTCATAAAATTACCTCTTTTTGTGTGTGTGATGATAGCATTTAAGACCTCTGTTAACAACTTGAAAGTATATATGTATATACTTTCAAGTATATATAGCACATTTTTATGGATTATGGTCACCAGGTTGTAGATTAATCCCCATAATTTATTCATTTTATAGCTGGGAATATGTGCCGTTTGACCAATATTTCCCCATTTTCCCCACACCCTCCTCCCTAGCCCCTGGCAGTCACCAGGCACTCTCTGTAAGTTCAACTTCTTTAGATTCCAGATAGAAGTGAGAACACGCGGTGTTTATCTCTATCAGATTTACTTCACTTAGCTTGATGCCCTCAAGGTCCATCCGTATTATCGCAAAGCGCAGGATTTCCTTCCTTTACGGCTGAATAACATTCCTGTGTGTGTGGGTACATTTTTTTTTTCTTTGTTGAAGTATAGTTGACTTATACTTGTGTTAGTTCCAGGTGTACAGCAAAGTGATTCTGTTATGTTTTTCAGATTATTTTCCATTATAGGTTATTCTTATAAGATATTGAATATAGTTGCCTGTACTATGTAGTAAATCCATGTTGCTTCTCTATTTTTGTATATAGTAGTTTGTATCTATTAATCTTATACTCCTAATTCTAATTCTCCCTCCTAATTCTCATACTCCTAATTCTTCCTCCTCTAACCCCCTTTGGTAGCCATAAATTTGTACATTTTCTTTATCCATTCACGCGTTCATGAACATTTAAGTTGTTTCCATGTCTTGACTATTGTTAATAATGCTGCCATGAGCACAGAGGTGGCGATACCTCCTTAAAATAGTTTATTTCCTCCAGATATATACCTGGAAGAGGGAATGCTGGATCATATGGTAGGTCTATTTTTAGTTTTTTGAGAACCTGCGTACTCTTCTCCATAGTGGCTGTACCACTTCACATTCCCACCAACAGTGCATGAGGGTTCCCTTTTCCTACACCCTCACAGATACTCACCATCCTTGTGTTTTTGCCGACAGCCATTATAATAGATGTGAAATGATATCTTGCTGTGGCTTTGACTTGCATTTCCCTGATGATTAGTGATGTTGAGCATCTTTTCATGTACATATTGGTCATTTGAATATCTTTTGGGGGGAATGTCTATTCAAGTTCTCTGCCCATATTTTAATTAGATTGTTGGCTTTTTTCACTGCTGAACTGTTTGAGTTCCTAGTGTATTTTAGATATTAACCTTTTATCAGATAGATAGCTTGCAAACATGTCCTCCCAGTCCGTAAGTTGCCTTTTTATTTTGCTGATAGTTTCTTTTGCTGTGAGGAATCTTTTGTGTTTGATGTAATCTCACTTTTTATTTTTGTTTTGGTTGCTTGCACTTTTAGTGTCACAGCTAAAAAATCTTTGCCAAGACCAATGTCAAAGGAGTTTTTCCCTGTCAGACCCCAATATCCACCTGCCCTTGTTCTTGGCCCCAAGACTTTTCCTATGCTGACTTTGTCCCACCTCTCATTAATTAACTTATTTTCTCTTAACAAATATTAGTGAAATCTTAATATGTTCCAACAAATGTGCTTAGGGCGAGGGGCACAGCAGTGAAACAAGAGATCAGGTCCCTGTTTTCATGGACGTTACATTTTCATTGCAGGGAGGAGTATCAGGTTCGTGGTCAGTTGCTCAGTTGTGTCTGACTCTTTGCGACCCCATGAGCTGCCGCACTCCAGATTTCCCTGTCCTTCTCTGTCTCCTGGAGTTTGCTCAAACTCATGTTCATTGAATCAGTGATGCCATCCAACCATCTCATCCTCTGTCACCCCCTTCACCTCCTGCCCTCAGTCTTTCCCAGCATCAGGGTTTTTTTCAGTGAGTCCACTGTTCACATCAGGTGGCCAAAGTATTGGAGCTTCAACTTCAGCATCAGTCCTTCCAATGAATATTCAGGGTTGATTTCCTTTAGGATAGACTGGTTTGATCTCCTTGCTGTCCAAGGGACTCTTAAGAGTCTTCTCTACCTCCACAGTTAAAAAGCATCAATTCTTCAGCTCTAAGCCTTCTTTATGGTCCAACTCTGCACATGACTCCTGGAAAAACTATAGCTTTGACTATACGGACCTTTGTCGGCAAATTGATGTCTCTGCTTTTCAATGTGCTACCTAGATTTGTCATAGCTTTTCTTCCAAGGAGCAAACGTCTTTTAATTTCATGGCTGCAGTCACATCTTCTGTGATTTGGAGCCCAAGAAAATAAAGTCTGTCACTGTTTCCATTTTTTCCCCATTGCCATGAAGTGATGAACTGGATGCCATGATCTTAGTTTTTTGAATGTTGAGTTTTCAGCCAGCTTTTCCACTCTCCTCTTTCACCTTCATCAAGAGGCTCTTAGGTTCCTCTTTGCTTTCTGCCATTAAGGTGGTATCATCTGCATATCTGAAGGAGAGGAAAGAGGAGTAAGAGGGGTAGACCTGAAAAGTCTCTCTGAGGATGTGACATTTGAACTGAGTTCTGATAGTGGTGAAGAGACAATGTTTTTGTTACTAATTAAAAGCTAGTAATAAAAGTGTTTTAATGTGGAAATCTGGGGAAAGAGTGTAGTTTCAACAACTGGGACAGCAAGTGCAAAGGCCCTGAGGCAGGGCAGACCTTGGCTGTTTCAGGAATACAAAGGAGGCCATTATGGCTCTAGTAGAGTGGCTGATTAGGTTGTGCTGGGAGACATGGCTAGTTGTTGTTCAGTCCCCTAGTCGTGTCCAACTCTCTGCAACCCCACGGACTGCAGCATGCCAGGCCTCTCTGTTCCTTACCATCTCCCAAAGTTTTCCCAAGTTCATGTCCATTGCATTGGCGGTGCCATCCAGCAACCTCATCTTCTGACGCTGAATTCTCTTTCTGCCCTCCATCTTTCCCAGCATCAGGGACTTTTCCAATGAGTCAGCTCTTTGCATCAGATGACCAAAATACTGGAGTTTCAGCTTCAGCATCAGTCCTTGCAAGAGTGTTCAGGGTTGATTTTCCTTAAGATTGACTG
This sequence comes from Okapia johnstoni, assembly GCA_024291935.2. Taxonomy (NCBI): domain Eukaryota; kingdom Metazoa; phylum Chordata; class Mammalia; order Artiodactyla; family Giraffidae; genus Okapia; species Okapia johnstoni. The sequence goes on from CM044316.1 coordinate 54,577,883, forward strand.
GTTTGATCTCCTTGCTGTCCAAGGGACCCTCAGGAGTCTTCTCTAGCACCATTGTTTGAAGGCATCGATTCTTTGGCACTCTGCCTTCTTTACAGTCCAGGTCTCACAACCATACATGACCACTGGGAAGACCATAGCCTTGAGTATACGGACCTTTGTCAGCAGAGTAATGTCTCTGCTTTTCAACACGCTGTCTAGGTTTGTCATAGCTTTCCTGCCAAGAAGCAAACGTCTTCTGATTTCATGGCTGATGTCACCATCTGCAGTGATTTTAGAGCCCAAGAAGAGGAAATCTGTCACTAATTCCACCTTTTTCCCCTCTACTTGCCATGAAGTAATGGGGCCAGATGCCATAATCTTAGTTTTTTTAATATTTAGTTTTAAGCCGGCTCTTCCACTCACCTCCTTCACCCTCATCAAGAAGGTCACTTTCTCCCATTAGAGTGGTATCATCTGCATATCTGAGACTGTTGTTGTTTCTCCCTCCTATCTTGATTCCAGCTTCTAACTCATCCAGCCCGGCATTTCTCATGATGTGCTCAGCATATAGATTAAACAAACAGGGTGACAGCAGACAGCCCTGTCATACTCCTTTCTCAATTGTGAACCAATCAGTTGTTCCCTACAGGGTTGTAGCTGTTGCTTCTTGACCCGCATATAGGTTTCTCAGGAGACAGGTAAGATGGTCTAGTATTCCCATCTCTTTAAGAACTTTCCACAGTTTGTTATGATCCACACAGTCAAAAGGCTTTGGTGTAGTTGATGAAACAGCAGTAGATGTTTTTCTGGAATTCCCTAGCTTTCTCTGTGATCCAGCAAATGTTGGCAATTTGATCTCTGGTTCTTCTTCTTTTTCTAAACCCAGCTAGGACATCTGGAAGTTCTTGGTTCATATAATGCTGAAGCCTAGCATGCAAGATTTTAAGCGTGACCTTACTAGCATGGGAGATGAGTGCAATTGTCCGGTGGTCAGCACATTCTTGTGTACAGCCCTTCTTGGGAATCAGGATGAGGATTGACCTTTTCCAGTCCTGTGGCCACTGCTCGGTCTTACAGATTTGCTGACATATTGAATGCAGCACCTCGATGGCATCATCCTTTAGGGTTTTGAATAGTTCTACTGGAATTCCATCACATCCACTAGCTTTATTAGCTTTATTCCATCACATCCAACACAGCAGTGCTTCCTAAGGCCCACTTGACTTCACTCTCCAGAATGTCTGCCTCTGGGTGGCTGACCACACCATCGTAGCAATCCGGTTCATTTGGATCTTTTTTGTACAGTTCTTCTGTGTATTCTTTCCATCTTTTCTTGATTCCTTCAGTGTCTATTAGGTCTCAACCATTTATGTCCTTTCTTGTGCCCATCTTTGGGGAAAATGTCCTCTTGATATCTCCAGTTTTCCTGAAGAGATCTCTAGTCTTTCCCCTTCGGTTTTTTTCTTCTAGTTGTATACACTGTTCATTGATAAAGGTCTTCTTGTCTCTCTGTGCTGTTCTCTGGAAATCTGCATTTGGTTGGATGTACCTTTCCCTTTCTCCCTTGCTTTTCGTTTTTCTTCTTTCTTTAGCTATTTGTAAGGCCTCCTCAGATAACCACTTTGCCTTCTTGTTTTTCTTTTTATTCAAGATGGTTTTGTTTGCTGCCTCCCATGCATTATTACAGAGCTCCATCCATAGTTCTTCAGGCATGCTGTTTATAAGCTCTAATTTCTTGAATCTATTCGTTACCTCCACTGCATATTCGTAGGGGATTTGATTTAAGTTGTACCTGGCTGGCTTAGTGGTTTTCCCTGCTTTCTTTGGTTAAAGCCTGAATTTTGCTATGAGAAGCTGATGATCTGAGCCACAGTCAGATCCAGGTCTTGTATTTGCTGATTGTATACAACTTCTCCATCTTCGGCTACAAAGAATGTAATCAGTTTGATTTCAGTATTGGCCATGCATTCTCTTGGCAGAATTCAGAGGTTGTCACGGCAAGTATACTGGGGTGGTTTGCCATTCCCTCCTCCAGTGGATCACATTTTGTCAGAACTCTCCAATATGACCTGTCCGTTTTGGGTGGCCTATCCGGCATGGCTCATAGCTTCATTGAGTTATGCAAAGCCCTTCAGTATGACAAGGCAGTGATCCGTGAAGTGGGGCATAGCTAGAGGTATCATTTAGTAGACACCATCTGTAAACAAGACACACCCCTGTCTCCTAGCACTTAACTTTCTCATCTGCTCAAACTGCTTGCTTCCTGGCCATAATACTTCCTTCTATTAATTAACACTCCTCTGAGTCTTATCCACCTTTCAAGACCAGCCTTTGTCCATCTCCTCCCAGAAGCTTCCCTGACTCTCCCAGCTGTTAGACATGGGCAGGGTGGGGGTGGGGAGATTGGCACCCAGTATGTATTGAAGCAGGAAGCTCTGTTCACTCTCTTGCCTCCTAAGAGGCAAGGTGTGGTCTTCAGATCACTTGCGTCAGAGTTCCCCTAAAATGTTCCTAAGTTTTAAAAGTGTTTTTAGTGAAATATTTCAGTTTTAGCAAGTGGAATAATGTATATTTCTATGCTTACCATCTGCTTTTAAGAACTTTACCATTTGTTCATGCTTGCTTCAGTTCTGTTTTTGTTTCTTAAGAAACGAAACACATCATAAATACAGATGAAGCCTGAGTGCTTGTCAGAAGTGCAGATTCCAAGGCCCTAGCCTGGGTCTACTCATTCAGAATCTCTGGAAAGAGAGCTGTGCATTTTTAACAATCCATTCTCCCTCTTCCTACCTCACCCACCATGATTCCTATGCATAGTGAAGTTTGACAATCACTGACATATCCTGGTTAAAATCTGCTCCGTCAAGCAGTTATCTGTTCTTCCTTACAGCCAGCTCCGAAGGTTTTAATCTTTGCTATGCATCAGAGGCACCTGGGGGAACTTTCAAAAATACAGATCTCAGGCTCCTCTCTTGTAAATCAGATTGGGGCAGGGATGTCAGCAAACTCTATGACCAAAACCTCAAAAAGGTGGATTTTGGATGGTTACCTGGGGCTGGGGGAAGAGGGGAGATGGAGTGGGGAAGACCCGTCTCCCTTGTTCTGTTTGAACATTCCTGGCATCATCTAAGTCAGATTCTGATATCCTTACACTTGCTTTCCCCCAGAATAATGTCAGCAAGCATTTCATATGCCTCTGAGTGCTGGGCAGAGCTGCTTGCAAGAGTCCTGACCCATGTCTGGGCTGCAGTCCCAGCTCAGACATTAACTCAGTGAGTGGACTGGAGGTTGAGTTGCCAGATTTAGCAAAGTTTTAGGTATGTGATGAGTAATTTTCTAATAGATGTGTGTTCTAAACATTCCATGGAACATACACTAAAAAAAAAAACTGTTCATATAAAACTCAAGTTTAACTGGAAATCCTGTGTTTTATCTGGTAATCTTACCTTAGGCGGCATCTTCTGCTCCTGCAAACCTCAGTTTCCACGTTTGGAAGATGAGGGGGCCTCCGCTAGATGACTTCTGTAGGTTCTTATGACTTGGATGCTGTAGCAGTCAGTTCAGAGGCATCCCACAGTTCTGGGAGCCCTTCTCCCAGGCTCCACCAGAGGGCGCCCTGGCTCTCCTCAGCGGGTTCGGGGATTACGGTTCACGGAGCAGACTGCTTGCTGGGTCCGTCTGGCTCTGGGGGGCCATCTGGAAACCGGGTTGTGAGGCTTCGATGGCCCCAGGTCTTTACTCATCCCTGGGACCGCTGTTTCAGAAGGAGAGACGGGGAGATCTCTAGAGTTTCTGAAGATGGGACCATCTTATCCAGCTCCCCCTCTACCATTATTTAGAAGGGGAGGCTGGACTCCTGAGGGGAAGGCTCTAAACCAGGCAAAGACCTCTGTCCTGGAAACTAGGTTTTAACTCTCTCTCCAGGGCCCCTTTACCTCATTAGGGTTCCCTATTTCTGTTTCCTGCTGGACATATTTTAACCCTTGCAGTTCTAAAACCAAAACCAGTGTAGACACCAGGCAGCCCAGCACAGCCTCACCACTGTGACATGCCTGAGCACCTTCACAAAGAGGATGTGGTCTTGAAACTTTGCAAATGAGAGAGCATCAGGGATAAAGGACTCACTTAGGCAGTGGAGAAAATGCAGGCCCCTCTCAATTAAGTCGGGAATGTTGTCATCAACATCATCTTCCTCTCTGCCAGATACAGTGACCTGTGAGGCAGGGGCCATTATCATCAGGATTTTACAGATGAGGAAGCAAGCTCAGTGTTTGGTCATTGGGCTAAATGGGGCTCAAACCAGTTCTGTAGCTGTTGGGAGAGAAGACCTAGAAGATCTCTAAAGGACCCCCACCCCCTTCAAGAAAAAGAGGAATTGCTCAAAGGGAGAGATACCCACCACTTCAGGACTGGAAAGGATTTTAGGAGGCTTACCAATTTGTCACTGAATTAAGTGTAATTCGATTCTCTTCTGGACCATTTAATTATCAAAGAGAAAGTCTTTTCTTCCTTTGACAAGAAACAGCATCCTTCAGGCACAGGGGACATTTGTAATTGCATTACATTTTTTTCCACTGTATTTTTTTTTTTAAGTTTATTTATGTCAATAGTAAATGATACTGATTTTTCTCTCAGGGTAATGAGATAATTTCCTTTAAATGTTATTTATTTTTTTTTTTTAAAGAGATTTGACTTACAGGGAGCGAAGCACTGATGGAAGGAGAGTATGAAAACTTTGCCTGTAAGGATTCTGAGGGTCCCCCTCAACTCAGCTCCTCGGTGTTGCTGCAGCCCCACCTTTTCCTCCCAGGGCTCCAGGCTGATTAATTCTCTTTGCCTTTCCTTGATGCTGCCTTTCCCTTGAAAACTCAGCAAACCCCCCTAGAGGGAGAATTCTAGATATGGAGGAGAAAGCTCTGGTTTCCAATTTCCCCCACTTTATGAAAAATGAGCAAGTCACTCAGCCTCAGTTTCCTCATCTGCGAGTATGGGGAGCAGAGCTGTTCTGAGACTGAGTGCTGTGTATTATACAGGTGATCTCCCCCAGGCTGACCAAGGCACAAACAAGGACTGCACCCTGCTGTCTCAGAAAAATGTCACAGCCCCCTCCCTACCCGAAGGGACAACTCATCCAAGCCACATACCGTCAGAGCTCTCTGCTTTATGGCCTTTGCAGCACATGTCTCTGCCTCAAATGGTCTGACTTGTGCAAGGTCTGCCTAGCCAGAATGAAAGCTCCAGGGCAGCAGAGGCCATGCCTGCGCTTACTCGGGAGAACATAAAACATTATTGCAGGCATCTGGTTTACGTCATAGAGGGAAGCAATGAGCCAGTTCCGAACTGTACCCTATCAGTCTCTGCCTGGATTCCTCTAGACGATGACACTAGGCTGGACTTGCCTTCCTCAAATGGCTGGGATCTAACTGCCCAGTCCTTGCCTCCCATTGTGTGAACAAGGAACACCGTAATACAAGTTTATGAGTTTTATGATTTTTTTAATGACTTTGTATTGTTAGTAGTTTGAAAATAATGTAAAATAAGAGAGGAATAAACCAGTTCTAGACTTAGCATCTGAAGACCTCGCTCTGTGTGTGGTCCATTGCAGCGGAGCACACTTCCTGGAACTATTTCTCTGTCTCAAAGGGAAGCCTCAGGACACCAGCCTGAAATATCACAGCGTGATGGGCACGCATGAGCCTTGAAAAACGCTCAGTGGACTTAAAACGGTGGGCCTTTCCAGAACCAGAGTGTTCTTTTTAAAGCCAGTCTAATCTTGTCTCTGTTTCTCTGGTCTAAAATCCTCCAACAACTTCCAATGCAAACAAAAAAATAAAATCCACACTCCCCACATGGCCTGCCAGACTGCAGGGTCTGGCCTCTGCCCACCTGTTCAGCTTCATCCGGTACGAGACAGCCCTCAGCCTGGACACCAGCCATGCTGGGGGACTCGTCGTGTTCCCCACCCACTCAAGACTTTTGTCTGTGCTTTCTGCCCCCCACCAGCCCCGGCCTGGAATGCCCATTCCCCGACCCTTCTCCTCTCCTCACCTCTGCCCCTCCCAACACTTCATTCTTTTCCTTTGTAACTCAGGTTTTTTCAAAGAAGCCCTAGAAGAGCCCTGTGCAATAGAATGCTCTGTGATGATAAAAATGTTCTGGATCTGCCCTGTTCAGTAGGGTAACCACTAACCACATTTTGCTGTTGAGCACTTGAAATGTTTCTGAAGTGACTGAGGGACTGAATTTTAAATTTTAAGTTAAATTTAAATCTAAATAGCCAGGCATGGGGAGTGATTACCGTGGAACATGAGTAATCCTGATTCCTTCTGTGACATACACTGCTGGTTTCTTATATTCTCCCCTCAGTGTGAAAAGTGAAAGTGTTAGTCACCCAGTCATGTCCAACTCTTGGTGACCCAATAGACTGTAGCCCACCAGGTTCCTTTGTCCATGGAATTCTCCAGGCAAGAATACTGGAGTGGGTAGCAATTCCCTTCTCCGTGATCTTCCCAACTCAGGAATCAAACCTTTGTGTGTCCCGCACTGCAGTTGGATTCTTTACTGTCTGAACCACCAGGGGAGCCCTTTAGTGCACCTATCACATATTGTCATTTATATTTAGTTGGGCATTTTGAAAGCCCATTCCTTGTTAGACTCTAAGTTCCAGAAGAACAAACGCTTTATCTGCTTTGCCACAGCTGTGTCTGTAGTACCTGGAATGGGATCAGTCCATAGTAAGTACATCATAAACATTTCTTGATGGATGGATGAATGAATGAGTAAATGCTTAGTGAAGGCATTGCTTTCATTAGTGCTTTCCCTAGTTGCTTAGCCTGGTGCTCTGATAATGAAGTGCAATCATGAAAAAGGTCAGCCCCCAGGTCATAAAATTAAAAGCTAAATCCATGCTTATAGGCACCATACATTCCCTGTGTATAAGTAAGCTTGTGTGTACAAAAGGGTAATAATGCATTTGCAAAGCTTTGCATCTGTGCATTCATGTGTGGACATGTATGTCCATGTATCTCCATGTCAGGGAAATGAGGTCACTAAGACACATGCAAAGCCACTCAGGGAGGCAGTTTCTAAATCAGTACTTTTTATTTTGAAAGATTTGTCAAACTCTTCACATCGTGGCAAGAGTTTGCATGATTAATAAGAAGCAGCTTTTTCATGAAATGCTTGGAGGTGAACGAGTTCTCAGCCTGTGAGATCCGACCATCCCATTGATTTTGAAGTTTCTTTTGATTAATAGAAAAAGTGGGGAGGGGAGAAGAGGAGGAACATGCTAGCGACTGAAGGAAAGATCTCTGGTGACAGCCATCCAGATGTGAAAAAAAAAACAAAACAGAAAACCCAGAAGAAAATCGATTTGCCACCTGCCCTTTTTCTGTTTTACCACGTTCTGTACCTCGCTCTTGATTTTGGTCTTTCTGGCTGAAACAGCCTCCCTGTCCTGCATCTCCTAAAGGTAGTCTGGAGGGGAGCAGCGCTGCAGGATGTGGTGATCCACCTCTCAGAGGTGTGGGGGATTCCAGAGAACGGATGGGCCATGGCTCTGAGAAGTCTGAGCAAATTGTCTAATGCAAAAAGAAATGGCACTTCAAAGTGAGGAGGGGAAATGGTGAAGAACTGGGTTTATGTGAGAGTTTATGTACTTCCAGAACACAGCCTCAGTTTCCTTCTCTCAGTCACAGCCCCTGGCCACAAGATTTGTTATCTGCGATTCTGGCTGGAAGATTCTGCAGGTCTCTCCCATCACTGATCCTCTAGCCCTAGAAGCATCCTTGCCAACATCACATGCCTGTTACTTCCCTTTGTCCATCTTTAGGCCACTTAGGGATGACCCCTGGCAGCCAATACCCTGAAATAAAATTAACACAAAGTCTGACTCGGTGAATATTAGTTTCAAACAGAAAAGTAGAAAATCTGAAGATGCGACGTGTATTGAAGGCAGACTCGAGCAGATCAAGTGTTCCACCCATGTGCCACCAAGACAATGGGCAGAGGTGCACACGGCAAGAGGAAAATGGGAGCAAGAGGGGTGATAGTGGGTGAGCAAGAGGCCGTGATAGCTGAGTTACAGCTAAGAATGTCGTGACTTGGGTTAAAATGTCTATGTTTAGCACCGTTAATGTATTCGTTTAAGTCTATATTAGCACCTTGACCCCAGGCAGAACAACAAACCATCCAAACATTTTAAACATTGGGGGAAACAGGAGGGGGAAGGTCAAAGAGAGAGAATCTGGTTCTGCAGGAGGAGGCATGGCTTTAGATCACGAGGTCCTTGTCGATGTCCTCTGCAAGGCAAGAAGGAGCAGAATTAGACTTGGGGGCCGGGGTCAATTAGGAAACGCTTCCCAAGGAGTTGGCAGATCCCACCCATCCCGGGGTCTGGGGGCCAGGTAACCAGTCCAAGGTCACCCAGGGAGTCTATGACTGAGAACTTTGGTCTCCCCCGTCCCTGGCTGGTCCTTGTCACTTGTGCTGCCAAATTAGGCGTGCTGTTTCCTGTAGGTGCCTGTCAGTTCCCAAAGCAGTGCTAGACACAGAGTGAGTACTGATGCTTGGAAAGGGAGAAAGAGACAGCCGGATGGATAGAGAAGGACCAGGAAGTTGCCTAAAAGAGCGAGGCCCACCCAGGCAGGGAGAACAGACAGAAGTTAACCAGGCACAGAGCAGAGATGGACAGGAAGGACAGACACACAGGGAGCAGCAAGGAGGGAGGGGGAGGACAGCGGACCCTTTGCTCGGATACTCACTCTCCTTGATGCCGAAGCAGCCGGCCCACTCGTCCAGGGCGATGTACTTGTCATTGTCCAGGTCACAGGTCTCGAAAAAGCGGGTGGTGCAGTGTTCCATGGGGATAAGGGGGGCGCGCAGTGGGGCCAGCTCGGTGTGAGACAGATACCTGCAAGGGTAAGGTGGGGAGAGGCTGAGGCTGAGCGAGCCCCACAGCCCTGCTTGGGGAGACAGGGGGAGGGAGCCTGCCCCTTGAGGCTGAAGGAGAGGATGTTCACTGCAGAATGGAAAGCCAGGATCCTGGGTCTATCCTGGCTCTGCCACTGACCTGCTGTGGTTCTGAGCATACAGCACTGCCCCACTCTGAGCCTCAGTTTCCTCCTCTATCAAAGTGGGAGGAGTTGATCATAATGTCTAAGGGCCCTTCCAGGTCTGAGGTCTGTGGGTTCATAACACAGGTCTCTTGGTGCATTTCATTGTTTCCTAATTGGCTTAAGATCTGAGGGCACAGAAGCTTAAAATATTCAGCATTTCTGCTATTGGCAGATCAAAATCTGGTATGAAACAACAATGCATATTTTCTGCAGACACGCATTTATACATCTGCAAGTGTTCAGAAAAGAGGTGAAAAAGAGGTGTGTCAAAATGTAGAGAGTACTGAAAAAGTTGGAGAGGAGGGGTGGGGTTTCCTTGGCAGTCCAGTGGTTAAGACTCTGCACTTTCACTGCTAAGGGCCCAGTTTGATCCCAGGAAACTATGATCCCATAAGATTTGCGGCCGGAAGAAAAAAAAAAAAAAGGAAGAGGGTGCCGACTTCTGGGGAGGGAGTGTGGGAAAGGACTGGAATTGGCTGGCAGAGGGTGAGTAGAACTTTATGTTTTATGTACTGTGTCCCGTGTGACAGGGAGGCCTTCTGATTTCTCTCCGCATCTCCTCTGTTACTGTCCTCCCAGCTGGCTTGGACTCCAGAGCACATGTAGGATTTTTTTCCCTTGTTCCCCAGAGCCCTCCATTAGTTGTCCTCAAAACACTCTTCCCCAAGGACCCCAGGCCTTCCTCTCTGGCCCAACTCATGGAAGGGATGGGTTGACTGAAGCTCCTCCCCCTTCTTTGTATATCAGTGAGGAAAGCGAGCCCCAGAGAGGGGCAGGGACTCAGGCAAGGTCACCGGGCAGCTCTGGGACAAGGAGAGGGGGAGGATGGATCCTCTGACACAGGCTGCTTTCCCAGATGCAGGGTTCTTGCAGCCCCATCTGGAAGCCTCCCTCCAGGCCCCTTCCTTGCTCAGCCTGAGTCCAGATGTTCCCTGACTTCTCCCCTCCCCTTCACAATATGACTCAGATGGATCCCAGCCACAGAAAGAGCCTGGGAGAGAAGCTACAGGCAGTTTCCCAGCACTCAGGAGACCCCAGCCCCCCAGGATCACCCACAGGGTGAGCTGGACCGGGAGGGAGGGTTGAGCCTCCCAGAGGGGAGCAGCCCTGGGCATCCTGTGTGAGCAGAGTGGCCCTCCTCTTGAGCTGCTCCAGGAGCACACAGCAAGAGAAGGCAGGGGTGGGGGCAGCCAGTCCTGCTCAGCTGCAGACGGTCAGCCACCACCTGCAACTTTCGGGCACCTTCCTTACTTTTTCCTTCCATTGTAAGAAACAGATCACCACCCAGAGGGTGAGCTCCTTGGGGGCAAGGGCCTCCGTGTCAGTTCTGACTACAGTTAAATCCCCTGCCTGGAATCATGCTGGACATGTAATAGACATTCAATAAATATTGGTTCACTGACCAACTTCTGGCCTATCCCACAGAGCAGTTACACGGCACTTCCTAACTCATTTCAACACGGGGCAGGAGTGATCAAACCAAGGGCTTGCCATGGAGATGGGATGGGCACTGTAAATGTCTTAAGAACTTCCAGAGGCAGTTTGCCCCATTGGGCCAGGTCTCAGGGCCTTGCTGCCCCACCTTGGCCCTGCCACCCCACGGAGTCTGGCGCTCCTTCCCAGCTCCTTCTACCTTGCTGAATGGATACCCAAGGCTGGCACTCACGGGGTTAAGGAGGGGTTTTCAGTTCTGATGGCTTCTGCCTCTTAGGCAGTAAGAGGGAGTGTCTCATGGCACTAAATCCTTTCTACATCCTTTCTCCTACACCTATCCTCTCCTGCCTCAGCCCTTAGGCAAACTATGGGCTTCCAGGGCTGGGAGCAGCAGAGGCCACTGAGAAGTTTTCTGACCACATCTAGTGCACCTAGCAGCCCTGAGCGGTGACTGTCCACTCCAGGGCCAAGCCAGAGGCAGCTCCCCCTGTGATGCTGAGGGTCTGGGGTCTTACCCGTCAATGGGGTGCTGATCCAGCTGCCCGAACTGCCAGTGCACAGGGAAGATGTACATGTTGTAGTTCTTCTCGAAGTCCCGGGCCAGCAGTTCCACGGGATGGTCGCCAGCCTCCAGGCGCTTCTCATTCTCGTGGATCTTCTTCACCTGTGGGAGCAGAGACGCTGTGTGACAAAGGGTCCGGGGAGGCTGTCGGGGCCAGTCAAGGTCCCTTCCCCCCGACAGGAGGCCAGAGCAGGCAGAGACCAGCCAAAGTCAGGGTTCAGAATGAGGGAAGGGGGACTCCCCAGGTGGCCCAGGGTTAAGACTCTGCTTCCACTGCAGGGGGTACAGGTTTGATCCCTGTTGGGGACCTAAGAGCCCACATGCTGGGCACTGTGGCCGGGGGTGGGGGGGAGGGAAGTGGGGGAGACCAAATGATGGAAGGAAGTGGTTAGATGAGTACCAGCATTATCTCATCCATGGAGGCCTGGGGCCGTCGCAATCAGAATGACTGGGGAGTGTGTCAAAATGCAGCTTCCTGGGCCATGCTTCACAGAGACACTGGTTCACTGGGCCTGAAGTGGGGCCCAGGGAGCTGTATTTTATCAGTACTCCTAGTGCTTGATGTTTCTCTTAAAGTTTAAAGTCCACAGACTCAGAAGGAAAAAGGAATAGAATTGTTTATGTCTCGTACTTAACATAGAGCTAAACAAAATGAGCAAGTCCTTTCATTACAGGACTCCTCAGAGAAGTGAATGTGCTCTGCCTGCATGCTAAGTCACTTCAGTCATGTCCAGCTCTTTTTGACCCTATGGACTATAGCTCACCAGGCTCCTCTGTCCGTGGGATTCTCCAGGCAAGAATACTGGAGTGGGTTGCCATGCCTTCCTCCAGGGGATCTTCCCAGCCCAGGGATTGAACCTGTGTCTCTTACATCTCCTGCATTGGCACGTGGGTTCTTTACCACTAGTGCCACCTGGAAAGCCCCTGAATGTGCTCTAGGAGCCTTCAAAAGCCGCATGGAGAAGTCTGTGTCCTAGAGCCCAGGACAGAGGCGCTTGTTGGAGCAGGGATGTGGGCTTACACTTGGGGGCCTAGATCTGGGAATAGGACTGTGGATCTCAGCCAGTCTGGGGCCTGAGGTCAGGGCCAGCTCAGGGTCAAGCAAGTGCCCTGAGACAGAATGAAAAGAGACCCTTACTCGCAGCTTCTGCTTCTCGGTCAGGAGGTTGTTGTCCTCGTCCCTCTCGTACAGCGTGACCAGGACATTCTTGAGCCAGTCCCGCATGCGCAGGGGGAATTCAGTCAGCTCGGAGTCCAGGCAGGGGGGGATGTCTAGGATCAACACACAGGGGTGGTCAGCACAGACCCTGACTCCCTGCCCGAGGGCCAACGTGCTGGCCAGGTCGCTCTCCCCAGCCGTGCCCTCTCCTGCTACTGCTTCACTCTGTGACCTTGGCACAGGGCTCAGCCTCTCTGGGCCACGGTTTCTTCATAGCTTTTGAACAAAGGATATTGGCGGGGGTGGGGGCGGGGTTGGGCGGGGGTGGGGGTGGGGGGTGGGGTGGAGAATACTCTGCAAATGGACAAGTGCAAAGGCACATCCCCTGTTGCCTTGACCTTGGTCTGGTCTGGGGAGGGAAATGGTTCGCTCCAGAGACTCCTGCTTTTCTGGATGTTGGGCCCTGAAAACAGAGGCCAGGACCCACCGTGATGATGTTGACCCTTGTGAGGTGTTTGAGGCTGGGAGACTGAGGAACAGCATTCAGTCATAGGCCCAGCTTAGCCGGGGTGGGGGTTCAGGTATGCTCAGTCACCAGAACATTCTTAGCAATAGGATTGCATCCTGGTTTTTGGAACTTAAGGTGACAAAATGTCCTGGAGCTTTCATCCAAGTCCACCCTCTTGTTGGAATTATTAGAGATCAGTGTGGAGAGGGAAGAGGCTTGCTTAAGGCCACATTATCAGAACCTCATCCAGGGCATGTGGGTGCCAGGGGGCCTAGGAGTTCATCGTTCCCCCATCCTTTGGACCTATGGAAAGTCCGCTCTGTGGTTAGGACCACGACCTTCTTCACCAGCAGCTGGGGAGTGGAAGAGAACATCTGAGAGGGAAACGCTAGGAGTCGGAGCGAGCAATTCGCCCCAGAGAATAGAAGAGCCACTTGGCACAAGTGTCGGTCTCACTGCCCAAGGATTCCCACCAACGTTCCTCCCCCCGCCCTCCTTCTCCAGGCCTGCGCCTTCTCTCTTCACATCCACCGTTCTGTAACTGGAAGAGCAGTGCTGCCCACAGGAGAACCTGGCTCCCCCTCCTCCGCCTTTCTGCACTCTGCACACCTGAGGCAGGTGAGTGGCCCTCCCCGGTGTCATCCGGTGCCAGAACGTACCAGACACACCATGTGGATGTTGTCTTGGAGGGGAGCCGAGGGGCCCTTGCCTGTCTTGGATGACAGGGAGGCAGACACGCTGGAGCAGGAGCCTGGGCCAGCTGAGTCTGCACCTGGGATCACTCCCCAAAGGCCAGGCAAACCCTGGCATCCCTGCCCCCAACACTGGGCTCCCAGCTTTCTAGAAGCAGGTGCTTAATCATATGTTTTATGCAGGCAGATGGGAATGTAACAGAGTAAAAGGGCCTAGGATATGACAATATTGAGTAACAGGGCCTAAGGGAAACTGACAGGATTGCCTTGATTTTAAAGCATTCAAATTCAAGTATTTTTAAAACACTTTTTAGGCCCAGGAAGAACATAATTTTTGCTTCACAACATTGAAGCAGGAAAGATTGTGGTTAGACCTGTAGAAGAACTTCCTCATCATTACAGAAAAGAAGTGAGCTGTCGCAGATGCTAGTGAGAGGCTCCAGAAACCCTCCCTGATCCTGTGTTCCCTCCACTGCTCAGTCCTTCCCTGGAGGGGTCCTGAGTACAGATATCAGCTCATAAACGATCATCTTATTTTATAACTGGGAACCCTGAAGCTCAGAGAGGTGCCCAAGATCACACAGCCCAGAGGTGGCAGAGCCAGCATCAGTGCCAGTTTGATGCCTTCCCCCCGAGACAGGAGGCTTGGCGGGGCCTGAGGAGAGACTCACATTTGCAAGGCCCGATGTAGTCCAGGTGGAGTTTGTGGCCCTTCTTGGTGCCCTCCAGTGTGCACTTGGTAGCAAAGAAGTGGCAGGAAGAGTCGAAGGTCTTGTTGTCGTTGCTGCACACCTGTGGGCAAAGCATAGAGTGCCCCACCCTCATTCCCAACGCCCTTCGCCAGTACCGCCACCCGTGCCCATTTCAGAGATGGGGACACTGAGGGCCAGGCAAGGAACGTGATTAGCTCAGGGTCCACACAGTGAGTTAGGGGTGGGGCCCAGGCAAGGACCCACTCTTTAGGCTCCTAAGTCAATGTTCAGCCCGTGCTGAGAGCCGCTGCTGGTCTCTGAGCAGTGGAACGACGGAGTCAGGGCTGAGATATGGGAAAGCAAACCTGGGAGATACAGAAAAGATGCATTGAAGGTGAGGATGAGGGAGAGGTAGAGTATGCAGAAAAGAGTTAATACAGCAGGCCTGGGATTGTTATCCTTAGAAAGACCTTCTTGTGATGTTGGCCCTTGGCTGGTGTCTGGGAGCAAGGCTGGTGAACAGTTGCCTGCACTGTTAGAAAACTGTCCACAAATGATGCAAGTGTCTCACTTTGCCTGGGTTGCTCATACAAACAATATGGTTCATGCTGAACATCGCTTTTCCTGCTCAGAGTCTGGAGTTTGGGTACATGCTAGGCATGGGATGCCCGCGTGGCCAGGCTTCAACTAAACACTGGGTGCTGAGTCTGTAATGGGCTTTGTTGGGCAGAAGCCTTGGTCACATGAGGCTGCAGCTCATCTTTGTAGCTGGGGAAAGAGACGCTTCATGGCAGGGGGAGAATAAGCAAGACGGTACATGGATCCCGCCACACTCAGCCTGTATCCAATTCCCTTTTCATCCAGCTACGTATCCTTAACTATTAGCAGTGAGTGCAAATATGTGGTGAGTTATGTTGGTCCTTCTTGTGAATCTCTGCATGTGAGGGTGGCAGAGCAGAGATGCTATGGGCTGAACAAGGGCACTGGCATAAGTAGTTGTGTCGGGAGGAGAGAAGCCTTGTCTTGAACACCCTGCACATACTTACTGCTTACATATCACTGCAGAGGGAGAACTGATGGGCACTGGTGACCAGTGTGATGGGGGGTGAAGGGGTGAGGAGGAGGGAAAAGCTGACAAAGATGCTAAAATTTGGACCTCAGAGGGTAAGTTGTACTGGGGAGAGGTTGAAGATGGAGAGATCAGGTGGAGGTTGTGGGAATGATGCTGGAACTCATTTTGTGGCCCTGAGCTAGGTAACCAATAGCACAATGGTTGATATGCATGAGTGCTCAATAAATATTTACTTGGATGGATGGATGGATGGATGAGTCCTATTGGAGACTGAATGGACAGCTTTGAAAGGTTTTTTTAAATAGTACATATTGAGTATTTACTAAGTACCAGCCATTATCTGACAAATCCCTGCAATAGCTCTATGAGATAAAGTCTATTTCTGTTCCATCTTTAGAAGTGAGAAAACTTGGAGCAGCTCAGGAACATAGCTAAGATCTCACACTGTCAAGAGGTAGAGATGAAGGTTGATGTCAACCTTTGCTGTGACCCAGAACCCACATGTTTGGACCTGATGGTTTGCCAAGATTCTCCCACATGAGAAAGTCCCTCATGTGTGTTCCCTTCTGAGTCTCAGTAGGGCTGGAAGCTGGTGGTGCTGAGTAAATTCTTGCCAGTTGCTGGAGAGTCCAGTGACAGTCACTCTCTGACTGCTGGAGAGTCCTAGACAGAGACCCCCTCTGGCTGGGTCTCTTGCTGTGACTAGACCCAGCAAGGGGACTTCTGAGCCTGGAGCTGCCCTGTGGGACCCCCAGACCGGCAGTGTTCTGGGCAGACGCTTTCTGTTCTGAGGGCCACAGCCCTCCCCCCCAACCCTGTGCCTTGGGCCTCACCTTCTCAAACTCGCCGATGGGGGCAGGGCAGCTGGTGGGGTCCTGGCATACGCACATGGGGGTGTTGTTCTCGTCCAGTTCGCACACCTTGCCGTGTTTGCAGTGGTGGTTCTGGCAGGGGTCTGGGAGAGCACAAGGGCAACGTGGTTAGCCTCTCCCGGGCTAGCACATCCATCCCGACCCAACCCACATGGATCCTTGGACAGAAGTCCTCGGGTCTGGCCCCTACTCGACCTGTGGGCAACCCTGCGCCCTCCCTTCTCTTCTGCTGAAATCGCCTTGTCGGGGAGCAGTTGGCTCAGTCTAGGGACTAGAGATTTGGTCTGAGGTCAGGGCCAGGCACACCTGTGGGGGTTGGGGATTCAGTCTGGGACCCAGGAGCACCGGATGCCATATGGCTCACCCAAGGGTTGAAGCAACCACTGTGTTCTCGGCTGTTCATGGATCAATGACAGCGAGGTATTTCAGAATTCTAGAATAGACTTTCTAGAATGACTTGGAAAGTCAGCTGTTGTCATAGAGCCAGGGAGCTGTGCAGCCCAGCAAAACAGACCTGAGTGTCTGTAGCGGAAAAGGGAACAGAGCCCCAGGACCACGCTGAACAATAGAGTCTGCCTGTGCCTCGTAAACACCGGATAAGGGACGCAGAGGGGAAGGAACAGGACTCAGTAGACGCCCCTCTGCCCCAGTGGATACTCAGGCCCTGAGGATGAGAGCTCATTTAGCCTTTCTTCCTGGTGCTTGACTGGGATGTCCTAGTCTTCCTTTGTTGGATGCTTGCCCTGCCAGGTCCTGGGCAAGGGTGCCTCTACTTTTATCTCGTAGTCCCTCGACAACCCTGGGTCAGGGGTCTACTGTCTTCACCCTTCCCCACGTAAGACATGAGCAAGCTGGGCTCAGAGAAGGTTTGAGGACTGTCAGAGGACATCGCAGAAAGTTTGGAGGCAGACCTTGGTTGGTTCACCTCCAGAGCCAGGGCTGTTAGCCCCCGGGGTACAGTGAGTCTCCATTCTGTGGGTTAGGGGTGCTGAACTGTGGGCGGGAGCCAGAAGGCCCAGGTCATGGTCCTCACAAGCCTTATAGGAGTTGTGTCAGGCTTCCAGACCTTATTTCTTCATGGCCATGTGACAATTAAATAAGCTTATAAATGTGAAAGCGTCTGGGGCCGTTGAGTGACCGGACGGGACTGGGGACCTCAGTGGGAACCTGAAACCCAACTCTGGAACTAGATTAAAGTGCTGCAAGGGGACAAGGCCACTTCCAGCTTGAGACTTCCCTTCCTGGCACTCACAGCCTGGCTATAAATAGAACTTTCCAGATTCCAGAAAACACTCCCAACCGTTCAGTCAAGGCAGTTTGTCCTTCGCAGCCCCTCCCGCAGGGAGGACCCCACCCTGCGTTTCTTTGGGAAAGAAAGAACCTCACACAGGCTGGGCCCACGCCCCAGGCCCGGGCGGCAGAGGGCAAAGGCTTGGTGTAACAAGACAAGGAGAAGGGACCTACTCTCAGCCACCACCTCTTCCTCGGCTTCCTCGGCACCCTCATCGAATTCTCCTACTTCCACCTGGACGGGGTTGGCTCCCACGGGTACCTGGGGTGGAGGGAGAAGAGTGAGTCAAACACCCCACCCCACCCCCAGACCTGGAGGAAAGGGGCAAAGGCTGGAGGGGACTTGCCCGAAGCCTTGGGTACCCACAGGGGATGGGGAGAGACATGCTGGAATGGGTGCTGGGCTCAGATCCCAGGAAGCACAAATGCCAGGTCCAGAATCGAGACTGAATCTACAGACCCGCTCTTCCTCAAGGGCCCAGAACTCTATGGAGATGCCCTAGAGGCCAGCAGGGGTGTCAGGGCAAGAGGGGGTGTCAAGCTCTCTCCCCTTCCAGCCACACCAGGGTGGTCTCCCTTTCATCAGTTGACATTTGGGGAGACTGTGGATGACCATCTGAGAAAAAATGTCACACAATTCAAAAAGTAAAAAACAAATTCGGAATCATAGCTCCCACCTATGAGGTTCCAGGGAGAGTCTGGGGAGCACTCGGGAGTGTGTCATCATTGGGGGATCCACAGGATTTGCATCTGTGCTGTGCATGCATGTGGGAAGGGGAACAATGGCCTGTTCTGGCAGACTCCGTCTGGATTCCCCAGGGAGCGAATGTGGGCAGAGAGGAGTCTAGGGCCCCCACCACTTACCTCAGCCACCTCGGCCACGGTTTCCTCCACCACCTCTGTCTCATCAGGCAAGGCTTCCTGTTGCTGTTGGGAGGTGAAAATGGGGCTCAGAGAGGTTGGGGCCAGGGCCAGCTTCCCACCACTAACATGCCTCAGCCTGGACCACTGAAGCTGGGGAGCTAGGAGAGAGGCTCATGAGAGACCCCCCGAGGCTGTGCCTCAGGGCTTGCAACTCAGGGCCTGTGGGGCTCCAGAGCACCTCCCTTTGTACCACTGAGTGCTGGGGAGACTCCCTAGGAGAGATGGGCATAGGGGATGAACCCTGAATTTTAACAGATGTCAGTATCCCCCCGAGGCTGATACTATCTCATCATCTTGCCATGGTTCCTTCTTGGACTCAGGCACAGGAGAGGAAGCCAAGACATGACTTTGAGGTGCCTCGCTGGCTGGGACTGCTTCTTCCATCACTCCCATCAGCATCCCCTTCTCTTCTGGAAGTCTTCATGTGACAGAGAGCTCACATCCTTCTAAAACAACCCTAGTCCCTTTCTGGGGAAGCTCTGATTGCTAAACAAGTACATCTTCACATTACATGGAAATCCCTCTTCCCTGGAATCTCCTCCCAATGGTCCTCATTCAGATTTTATTTTGAGCTTATTAGTTTAAGAGGAAAAAAAATCTTAAAAAAAAAAAAAGACAACTCAAGATGGGGAAGTGCTTGTCCCCTCTGAACATCCAGGGCTGGTAGATTCAATGCCCCTGAGCTGGTGGTGGGAGGTAAGACCAAGAAGATGTGACTTTCAGGTACTCACAGGGACTGCCAAGGCCCTCCCGGCCAGGCAAAGGAGAAAGAAGATCCAGGCCCTCATGGTGCTGGGAACCCTGTGGGGAGAAGAGAGATGAAGAATTCAGTGAGGGCTAGGTTTCTTGATGGAGAGTTCCTCCTGACACTGAATTCCTGTGATATGCAAGATAATTTTATATGGCCCATGCTAAACGATAGTGAAAGATAGGGAGACAGTTGCTTCTGCTTGGTTCTCTTTTACTCCTGATGGTATGAGAAAGTCTCAGTTTGGTGCTAACAAGTCTTTAACATCTAACACTCATCTCTCGCCCTTTTGAACAGAGGGCAGGCCTCTGGCTCAGAGCCTCCGCAGGAAACGACATCCAGCTGGAATTCAGTACAGTTGTTCTGTCTCCTTTGTGTCCAGTTTCCTTCTATTTATGACAAAAGTACGCAGGTTTTTCCATTTACGGTAGGGATCTTGTCTCTTTCCTCAGTACATTTTTATTTAAATTTTTAAACAGTGATTCGACAAAGACAACTGGTTAACTAATTAAGTCTGGGTAGTGCTGAACCAGATCTTGTTCAAGGGCCCTTCAATCCCTGATGTTCTAGGATTCTTGTCTTCTTATACCCCAGACTCTTCCCTTCCTCTTCCTCCTCTCCCGTCTTTCCCCCAACCTCCTTCCCCCTACCCCTCTTTAATAAGAGAATTTAATAGGCAGCAACCCCTTGCCAAGTTGAGACAATGAGGCCTACATTCTAAAACAGAGAACAATAGTTTTCGAGTGTGGCCAGTGGAAACTTATGGCCATACTTCCTCCATTCTGCCCAGGAGGGATGGTACTTCTCTGGATTCTGTGTGGAAACTACCCAAATGCTTGCATATGTTCTATGTTACCTTCTGTTTCCCCTTCACAGCTAAAAGATGTTAACTGAGATCTAGAAAGTTCTCTAGAAAATTCTCCCACTCTGGTCACTGCTGAAACCTTCCTCTAGATGCTGAGCTCTCGACTCTAACAGTCTAATGACTGGAGGGAATCTTGGAGCAGAATCTCTGATGATTTGCTGCCAAAATGCCGTCCCTAGCCAAGGAAGTGTGGTGGGGATGTTTTGTTTCTTATTCTAACTCAATGAACTTCCATTTCCAAATGGATTTAGAAAGTCCTTCCTTCTACTGTTCAGCTTGCCTCCCTTCAGGCTTCTCCTGGTCTACTGTGATCATCCATCTGTGGCCACACAGAGCAAGCATGCTCCCCTGCTCCTAAGCAGCTTTTAGTCAGTGTGGCCAGTGGCCAGTTCTTCGCTCATTTGTCTCTGGTTCCTTCCAAGATTTCTCAACTGACCAAGCACCTTGGTGGGAGGTACCCTGGCATCATGGAAGAAACGCTTAGCTTGGAACTAAATCCCAAGGATTCTGGTTCTGTCTCAATATTAACTTGGTGTATTGGTTCAATCCTCCATCCTCTTTAGACCTTGGTTTCCCTCTTCTGTTACTTGAGAGGGTTAGACTAGCTGAGCTTTGAGGTGGTAGCCTGAGCCCTTGAGATGCCCTTTAACTGTCCCAACCACATGCTGGTCTTGACACACATCGTCCTCTCCATTATCCCCATCTTCACTTAAATTATGGTATTTGGGTAGCAGAAAGAGGCAGCAGAAGGGAAGACTTCATAATGGTCCGCTATTGGGGTTGCTAATAGACACTCAACCTCAGTATTCCATGGCATGTATAAGAAATAAAACCAACAGAAATTTAAAGAAATCAACCTGGAAGCTTGGCTTTGCTTCACGGTGTCCCCAGCTCCAATCTGAATGCAGTCTTCCCTTTCCAAGAGGTTTTGGAAATGTTCCTCCCCCACCGCCCCACACACACACTTGCATGCTTGTCTTCCCCACTCCATTTCTCTCAAGCCTAGAGGTGGAAAAATCTCCTTTATTGCTTCCCCACTTGGACACAAAAGCAAAACAATGCCTGCATGTGGCTTTGGATGAAAGAAACAGGAGAGAAAGCATGAATGAAAGGCTTGTCTGAGATTGTTAGAAGTTGAAGGGTCAGAGATTCATAGCAGGAATAAAAAAAGTCACCTTGTCTGGGCTCTAATGACAGACAAGTCATACTGTTAGAGAAGTATGCAGCTAGGGCTGGAAATGCAATAAGCTTCAGGTTGGAGAGCCAGGAAGACTGGCATCTCCAGGGTTTGTGTCCTTCATCTGAGCAGAGGAACTGCTTCTCCTCTGTGACCAGGGAAAGATTTGTGGGTCGGCTCTTCCGTCTGTCCTACCTCACCAGCCGTGCTCTTTCCCAGTGCCACACTGACTCTGCCACCCCCATCCTTTGTGCTGCAGCCAGAAGAGAAAAGTCATTCTAGATCTCATGGTGCATTAAAACTTCTAAAGGCCTCACACACTGGCATGCACTCAGACATGGGAGGGCCGTGAGTCCCACTGTTCAGATTAGGGGTCTGAGGTTGAGAGGGAGGAAGTCAGACAACATTCAGGCCCCTTCCAAGCTGACAAAATTCCTCCTCATGTACTTGGGTTGGGTCTCATCGAGTTTTTCTTTGAGACCGGGGTGGGGATCAGGGAGAAAAGAAGGAAGGAAGTGTTAAGAAAAGGACACACAGTCTTGGAGGAGGAGTTGTTTTCCTAATTTGGGGTTTTGCCCAGTTTTATCTCACCAGTCCCAACACCCTCTCCGTCCAAATTGTTTTATGGGAGGGAAGGGCAGAATTTGGACTATTCTCGAATGTATGACCATACTCCCTGCATACCCATGAGCTCCCTCTCTGAGGTTCTCTAAACCACCACTGGTCAAAGAGGCCAAGGGCCCATCCTGCAAAGGTCAAGGGGTGCATCAGTCATCCTAGCAAGGTCGGAACACAGGGCCAAACCCCAGCATCCAGAAATGATGAGCTGTGCACACGTCCTTTGCCAATCAAACCTAGGTCTGCATGCCCACCTGGTGAAAATATAAACACCTGTGTATAAATGAGCAGTGTTAAGTAAAAACTCTGGACCTCTTTAGTTTGTAATGATGCCTGTGTTTATCCTTTTAAGAATGTTTTCGTAATCCGGCATCCCACTGGCGGCTGGGAAGGCATGTCTTTCTACCTTATAGTAGAGAAGAGAGGGCTGAGGCCCAGAGGGGAAAAAAACTGCCCAGAGCCCCAGGGAGCGGGTGGCAGGGCTGAATGAAGACCAAGGCTGCCCCCCTCCGCCTCTGGCCTGCCCTCTGCCTCACGTGCTGTTTCCCTTGGCGGCAGTTCCTCCGCTAGGCGCTCACCTGAAGGGGCCTAGTTGGGCTGTGAACTGGCCCAAGGTGCCCTGGAGGAAATGGGACTGGGAGGGTGGGCAGGGGGGCGGGAGGCGTGTTTCCCTTGGCCCAGTGGTCGTCAGATGCAGACTTTGCTCATTCCACTCCGCCACCACCCCTGCCTCCTGTTCCGAACGTCCAGTCCTTTCCTTTTGCCTTTATTTGCTCTGGAGACGGCTGAAAACCCATCCCTGGCTGCCAGTGGGACCTGAAGCTGAGGTCACCTCTCCTTTAGAAAGAATCTGGGGATGGAAAAGTACAGCTGCCCCCCCCCCACCCAAGTTCATCTCCCTTGAAACATAAAGGGCCTCCTGTGGGCTCTCTCTGGACACTGAAAAGTTGCTGAAGGACAGAACTAGGGAAAAATCTTGGAATCATTAAATTTTAGACTGACCCAGAGGGATGGGATGGGGAGGGAGGTGGGAGGGGGGTTCAGGATGGGGAACACATGTAAACCCATGGCTGATTCATGTCAGTGTATGGCAAAACCACTACAATATTGTAAAGTAATTAGCCCCCAACTAAAATAAATAAATTTATTTAAAAAAAAAAATTTTAGACTGTGGATCTTGGAATCATAGACCCCTAAAGACATGAAGCACAGAATCTGAGTTACAGTCATCAAATCTGATTTGAGTAGAAGAGTTTATGAAGCAATGCAGTCTAATAGAACTTTCTAAGATGATGAAAATATTCTGTATCTACACTGTGTAACGTGATGGCTAGTGGCCACCAGTGGTTATTGAACACTTGAAATGTTGCTAGTGCAAATGAAGGGCTGAAGTTTTCATTGTATTTCATTTTAATTAATTTAAATTCTATGTAGCCATATGTGGCTAGTGGTTACCATATTAGACAGAGCTTGCTTAGTCTCTCAGTCATGTCCAACTTTTTGCGACCCTGTGGACTATAGCCCACCAGGCTCCTCTGTCCATGGGATTCTCCAGGCAAGTATACTGGAGTAGGTTGCCATTTCCTTCTTCAGGGGATCTTCCCAACCCAGGAATTGAACTCAGGTCTCCTTCATTGCCAGCGGATTCTTTACTATCTGAGCCACCAGGGAAACCCATATTAGACAGAGTGGTTATCAACTTTTATAGAGGCATTATGGCAGAGAGGTAAGCCCAGGGGCTCTGGAGACAGAATATACAGGTTCAAATCCTGGTTCTGCCGTATGGCAGTTGTGTGACTTTCAGAAACTGACTTTCCCTCTCTGAGCCTCAGTTTATTTCTCCATCTTTAAAATGAAAATAACACACTTACCTTGAAAGACTCATGGGTAATTACAAGAGATAAGCATCAGAAGAGTATCTTAAAAAACAAAGATCCCAGAATCTCCATTCCCCTTGAAAATCCAGGACAAGAATCCCAGCTCTTTGTCCATGGCCCAGGGAGAACAGGTGCTGGGCTGAAACAAAGGAGGCATTGCTTCTTTTGGTCTCAGGCACTCCAGCCCAGCCTTCACAGGGCACAGTGATGAAGCCCAGGCCCCTGGCTGCCCTCTCAGTTGGGCTGCTGACGCAAACCAGGCATCTTGCTTCCACCATTTGGCTTACAAACAAGGGTTCCCAAAACACATGTTCCTGGTAAACAAGCCCAAAGAGAGGAAAACAAGTCTAGAGGCTAATAAAGGAACTCATGAGTGAGCCAAGCCCACCAGAATGCCAGGACTTAGAAGGAGGGCTGAGGCGGTCCAGAGAGGTGCCACTGTGGCCAGTGTGGCCACATGGGCACTCACACCCCAGGAAGCACACACAGCTACTCAGAGGTGACGTGCAAGTCAGGAGCCCTGGGATTGAGTCTTGGCAGTGTTGCTCCCAGCTCACCCTTCAAATTAGGATAGGCTCCTCTACTCCTTGGACTTCACCTAGAGCCACTAATCTGCACAGTGAAGAGGTTGTTTTAGATCAGTGGTGTTCAGAGTCATATAAGCCAGGGAGCCCTTTCTCTCAGTGAAGTCTTCTGCAGAAGTCCAAGTTTGAAACAATCAAGAGCCGTTCACTTTTGTTGTACATATGAATGTACTATTATCTATTCAATGAATCAGCTTGAAATTAAAAAAAACAAAAAACAAAAAACAGTGTTGAGATGGGGGCTGGCACTGGGACACTCCCTGAGACACCTTGGAGAACCTCTAAGTTCTTTTATGAGAGAGTTTGAAGACCCTGAGGCCATAGTCCCTAAGGTTCCTTTCAGCCCTGATGGTTCCAAGTCAGCTGAGTCAGAAGCCTATCAGAGGACCACCTTTCCCAACTTGGCCCTTGACTCCCTGCTTCCACTTCTAACAATTCTTGCTGGAAGGGAAGAAGCTAACGGAAACATTTAGGGCAGCAGTCCCCAACCCTTTTGGCACCAGGGACCAGTTTCATTGAAGACAATTTTTCCACAGACCAGGGCGGAGTAGAGGGTAGTGATTAAAGCACATTCTATTCATTGTGCACATCATTGCTCTTATTATTACATCAGCTCCACCTCAGATCATCAGGCATTAAGTCCTGGAAGTTGGGGACCCCTGTTTTAGGGTATTATGGGTGCTCAAGCATAGGTTTGAAAAGGTTCAGAGGCAACTCAGAAATAGCCCCAGAGCATGAGACTGGTATCAGTCTGACAGAGGTTCCATAAACACATCTAAGATGCCACGTTTCACTGTGGTTAGAAGCCCCAGGGTGGAGCTTCAGGCTCTCCCCGTTGGCTCCCCCTAGGGGCCACTGGTGCATCTAGGTGACCACAAATGGAAGGGATGAGAAATAACATCAAAGTGTCCAGGCTGTCACATCCTAAAGATAGCAAGCAAACCCATGGCACATGTGGCTCCACCTGCCCCTCCTGTGCATGTGGCAGACATTACTAATCAATCATATGACCTTTCCCCCTGAAGTCCAGAGTGGCACTCAAATCCTGGACACAGTTCTTTTGGCAGCTGCCACCAATGGATTGGTGGTGTCATGCCAAGCGACACCTCTTTGCCTTGCCTGTGACTTTAGAGTTAGGAAGACTGAGGATCAGAGAGGGAAGATAATTCACTTGAGGTCATACATGGCAAGCCAGTATCTGGGCTGAACTTCCAGATATTCAGAAATATCAAGATGTTTGGGGAATTGTTTATTTTTTCACTTGATTAGTCTAGGATCCTATGGCCATGACTAACACATAAGGGCCCAGAAAGATCCCCAGATGAAATAGGTTAATACCACATTTCTGAAAGAACCCAGCTATAGCGAGAGTTGGTGTCTCCATTCCTACTTTCCCTACAGACATCAAGCTCTGTAACTTGACAAGTGAGAGCAGAGTTAATGTCCTGTCTAGACATCTCCTGGATAAGAAGGAGGCTGTTTTTCTAAATAATTCTGTCAAGTCACTGGTCGCAGTCACCTCTTAGCCACGTCCTGTTGCCCTAATGACAAAGCCATGTGGGCTGCATCAGGCCACGGCAAGCCAGCAAAGGAGGAAGAGAGGTAGCTCTTATCACTTGTTATTGATGGGACTTGTTGACTACAGGGAGGAGTGTCAGGAGAGTACCAGACTGCTCAAAGGAAACCAACAAAAGAAGCAAGATGAACATCTGGATGAAATGTTCAGACATTTCAGATGTCTGAAAATTTAGCTCAGACATCAGTTTGCTGTGTGACTTTGAGTTATTCTCCCTTCCTGAGTCTCAGTTTCTGTCTATAATATACAACAGGTGCTCAGATGGTAAAGAATCTGCCTACAATGCAGGAGACTGGCGTTCAATTCCTGGGTTGGGGAGATCCTCTGGAGAAGGAAATGGCAACCCAGTCCAGTATTCTTGCTGCGAGAATCCCATGGACAGAGGTGCCTGGTGGACTACATACAGTCCATGGGGTCACAAAGAGTCAGACATGACTGAGAAACTAACACTCAGGCATCTGTCTCCCTGCCATGACCTGTAGTTGGGTCTGGCTGTGCATGTCTGTGTGTGGCTACAAATGGTGATTGTGTATTTGCATAAGTGACCAATGACCTTGAGGACCACTGTGTGAAGCTTTGTATGTGACGCTGTCTACCTGACTCAGCGTCTGTCGGTTTTAGCCCATATAGGTGAGGGTCAGAGTTTGCATATGCATAAGATGAACATCCGAGACTTGTCTGTGAGTCAAGGTATTGCTCAGAGAGAGCCATGAGTGCATGACCCCCTGCACTTGCTCATGTGTTGAAACATTTATTTTCAGCTGTGCCAGTGGGTGAAATCAATGTTTATATACTTGGCATCCTTGTGGGTTTGTGTCTATCCCTGTTTATCTCTGCACACATAGCTACCTGTCTAAATAACGTCAAAAATCAAATATTTTCCTGTTTACCTCACATCCTCAGCTCTTTCCTTTCCTCTACCATCCTTTTCTATTTATAGCTTATTTTTAGCAAGGAAAACTGCTCTTGTGAATAGCAAACCACAGCCATGCAATTGGTTGACAAGTCTCTACAGATGGATAAAGATTTTAGCAGGACTGTTATGCAATCCAAGTTCCCCTAGCCCCTCTTCTCTTATTTCCTTTTCAACTAGGGGGCCAGGAGCTGTTAAAAATGTAGCCTGACTGTTCTGTCTAATGAAAGCAGCACCTGGCAGTTAGGTTCACAGGACTTCAGAGCTGAAAGGGCACCTGGAGACCCTAGGTTAGATTCCCCATTTAACAGATTGGGAAAGCCATTAGTTAATACACCTTGGCTTCCAGTCCCCACCCTCTCCATCTCCCACATCATGTCCTCTGGCTACCTGGAGGGGCAGGCGTCCATTTGAGAATATTTAACACCCTCTTGGATATTGCCGCTAACTCTGTCTCTATTTCTCTCTGTGTCTCTCTCTCACACACACTCACAACTGTATATACAATTTTAAGGGGCTTGCAATCTCCTTGAAACCTAGCCAAAAGCTAGTCCATGAATTCTGCTTTAAGAGACCTTCACTGGAAAGTTCAGAGGATGTCGGGCACCCCAAAGACCACTGAGGCCATTCCTCTTACTTTACAGACAGGGAGACTAAGTCCAGGGGAGACATTTACCTAAGATCACATGTAAAATGTATGTCTTAAGTCTGCCCCCCTACTGCTGATGTCAGCACTTGGGGTGCACAGAAATTCAACCACAGAGAAAACACTTTCTCTATGTGTCCTGCGTAGAATAGAATTTTCTGGAGGGAAATGTGTGCCTCTTTGTTCCTTTTTGGGCAGACTGGGCTTCCTAGAAGACATGCCTCCCCCAAGACCCCCCTTTTCCCTTGGTGCCCTTAGGGATTCAGGAAGCCCACTCATCAACCAACCAGTGGAGCCATAGGTAGGAAGGGGTTTACCTGAAGAAGACCTAACAGCAGCCTAGTGTAGAGTTTGAGCGTCTCATGGCAAAGGTGTGAGAAGGTTGCCCGGAAACCCTCTCCATCTTGTCTTCTCCCTCCCACTCTTTGCAGCACACCACCACCACACCCAGTCTCCCATCGGACCCTGCGCCTCTCTGGACCCTATCCGATATCAGGGCTCTTCAAATCTAGACACACGGAGGGCTACTGCTGCCGAGTTTCCTGTGTTTACACCCTGGGGAGCCCAGGATGAGGACAATGCCTAACCCAAGACTGATTGTCTGACAGTGCTATTTCAGGCTGAATGGCACCGGAATCGGGGTGTGCGTGTGTGTGTGTGTGTGTGTGTGTGTGTGTGTGTGTGTGTGTGTGTGTGTGTGTGTTGGAGGGGGGTAGAGGTTGAGAGGGGAGAAATTCCTGGGCAACAGGAGCCTTCATGAATTCTGCTTCAGAGGAGCCGATGAAAGGTAAAGACCCCCTCTTATCCCTCCAGAGATCAGTTTATCACTCATGCCAAGTCCCTTTGGGAAAACAGAGTACAAGACCCAAGTCTAGAAAGTTTCTCCTCCTGGAATGGGAAGCAGGGCAGACTCTGGTGGCCCATCCCTCTTGCAGCTGTGCCCAGATCATATTCCCAGGAAAGGAAGAGCTGGCCCCCATTTGCAAAGGCAGCCTCTGAAACCCGAGAGACAGGCGCAGAGAGAGACAGGGAGAAAATACTCTCTCAGAGACAGTCGGATTACTTTCTGCAAAGCCAGAAGGGAGACCACATGATCTCAGTTTCACCTGAGAAGTTAACAGGCAGCAAGTCCGTGTCCCCTGCCCTTCGGGAGAGCAAGGATGGAGTCCCTGCGCCAGGAGACCTCCCAACACAGCTTCTTTCCCTTGTACACAAAGTGAGGAGTGGACCAGGGCGCAGGGGGATGCAGGCCTAGAGGAGGGACAGGCAGGGCAGGGGTCGTACATACCTCAGTGGCGGGCAGGCAGGCAGCAGGCGAGCTCCGGGCAGTCTGAAGGTCTACAGGAATGTGAGGGGCTTAGAGCCTGGCAACAGGAAACCACTCAGAGCTCTGGGCTGGGTCTGTCTCCCCCTCCACCCCGCGGTCCCTCCTCCTCCTGTGTCTCCTCCTTCCCCTCCCCTCCCCTCCGCTTCTCCCCACAGCCAAAGCTGTCTCTGTCTTCCAAGGCTTTCCTCCTCTCCTCCCGGTGGGCTGTCCTGACCCGCCTCCCAACCCCGCCCGCCACATGGGTTCTGGAGCTCTTGCCTGGACAGACTGACTGAGCAGAGCTCTGGGACTGGAAAGGCCAGTGGGAATCACCTAGAACAGCCCCCTCCTTGTTCAGAGGGGAACTGAGGCCTGGAGGGGGCAAGGGATCACTCACCCAGGGTTCCCAAGGGGAATATCCAGGCCCAAGTGTCTGGAGTGTCTGACAGGTCATCTTTACAAGAGCTCCCTAGCATCAGGCAGTGCTGAGGAGGGCAGAGCCCTGTGAGGGGGTTGTATCTGTGGCGAAAGCAAGGCCGGGACTCGCCTCTGTACAGACTGAAGAAGCTGCCATTGATGGCGTCATCACTGATGGCTCGGGATACTGTCTAAAAATAACCACTCAAACTCTTAGCTGCACCACCGATAGACACAGAAGGGGATGGCCATCTAGCTGGGGGAATCTGTGTGATCAGTATGGAATAGATAAGGTGATTGCTGATACGGATTATGATCACAGAGGTAACAATGACCAAGGTTTACTTGGGACTTAGAATTTTCTCGGCAAACCCTTGACATAGATACTGTTACTATGCTGATTTTACTAATCAGGAAACAGAGGCGCTAAGAGGCTGTTACTTGCCCAAGATCACCGGTCTAGAAGTGGGATAGGCAGGCGGATTCTACATTCAGTCCAGGTCACTTCTTTTTTAAATTAGGTATTTATTTTTGGTTGCCCTGGGTCTTTGTTGCTGCATGTGGACTTTCTCTGGCTGGTGATGAGTGAGGCGTACTCATCATTGAGGTGCTTGAGCTTCTCATTGTGATGGCTTCTCTAGCTGCGGAGCACAGGATCCAAGGTGTGTGGGCTCAGTAGTTGTGAGACACAGGTTTAGCTGTTCCACGGCATGTAGGACCTTCCCAGATGAGGGATTGAACCTGTGTCCCCTGCATTAGCAAGCAGATTAGCCTCTGGACTACCAGGAAGTCCCAACCTGGTTCACTTTGATGTGTATGAACTTTTTGGTGCAACAGGTCTTAGTTGAATATTTATGAGAATATCAATGAGTGTATGAATATTTATGAGTGCACAGCTAGCATCTGGAGAAGTAAAAGAATTAATATCTGGTCCTTGTCCTCAAGGTGCTTGGATCTTGCTGAGAGGGCATGCCTTAGGCATTCACCCACTCATATGAGTGGTTCAGACTCTGAGGTTTACCCCCAGGAGTTTAGAGTGGCAGGGTTTCTGAGTCAGAGCAGGCAGAGAAGGCTTTCTGCAATGGGTAGCTCTCAAAGCATGAATTGGGTTTGAATAACATGAAAAGGGAGAAGGCAGAGAACATTCTCATGAACTTCTGCACAATATGGCCTCTGCCTTCTTTGCCATCCTCTCCTCCTGTCACTCGTCCTTTTTTTCACTCTACTCTATCCACACTGGCTTCCTTTCAGTTCCTCAATGACTGAAACATTATTGCCACCCCAGGAACTTGGCACTTGCTCTTACCTCTGTTGGGAACTTTCTCCCATCCGATTTCCTTGTGCCTGGAGTTTTTTCACCCTTCAGATTTCTGTTCTAATGTCACCTCCTAAAAGAGGCTCTCATAGGCTTAGTTCAGCACCTTACCCTGCTTTGTTTCCTTCCTGGCACTTTTCATGATCAGGAGTGGTTTGTCACCTGTACTCAACAGACACTGCATGAGAACAGGCACTTCATGTGTCTTATTTGCTGCAGTGCTCCAAGCATCTAGAGCAGTGGCGAGCACAAAGCTGGCTCTCAGTCAGAGTGGAAGTTGTCTTTTACTAGGGTTCCAGCCTGCAATAGTGCCCAATGCTGGTCTTCACTGGTCTTCAGGTGTAGTAAAATCAGATAGAAAAAGACAAATAGCATATGATATGGCTTATATGAAAATCTAAAAAGAATGATACAACGACCTTACATACAAAACCAAAACAGACTCACAGACTTAAAGAACGAATTTATGGTTACCAGTGGGGAAGGGTTGGGGGGGGGCGGTAATTGGGAGATTGCAATTGACATAGACACACTACTATATAAAAAACAGATAACTAACAACAACCTACTGTATAGCACAAGGAATGTTCCTCAATATTCTGTAACAACCTAGATGGGAAAAGAATTTGAAAAAGAATAGATACATGTACATGTATAACTGAATCACTTTGCTGTACACCTGAAACTAACACAACATTGTTATCAACTGTACTTCACTATAAAATGCAAAGTTTAAAATAAAAAGGCAGGGAGGGAGATTCTTGAACCTGAGAAAGTCTGGGTGTCTGTGCATTTTTTATCAGAGAAGGCCCCTGGCTTCCTTCAGGTTTTGAAAGGGATGAGTCAGAAATCCGTGAAAG
This sequence comes from Okapia johnstoni, assembly GCA_024291935.2. Taxonomy (NCBI): domain Eukaryota; kingdom Metazoa; phylum Chordata; class Mammalia; order Artiodactyla; family Giraffidae; genus Okapia; species Okapia johnstoni. The sequence continues at coordinate 54,609,085 of CM044316.1, forward strand.
TATCTCTGCACCAGCTGACCCCCAAGACCTCTCCCAGTTACACAAATCAAGAACTCTGCCTCGGCTGTTTAGTACAGGATGCTAGCAGACTCCTCAGATATCTATTTGCACTGTGGACAGATGTGTGCTTTTATAGGATTGGTTGCTATAGCTCCCAGAGATCATGGGGACTAAAATTAACTTAAACGTTGTGTTTTTCTTCATAAACTAAGATAATGATTCTGATGAAAGTGAGCTGATGGAACCATTCCCAGTGTTTGCTGGAGTTCCCACAAGGCCTTCAGTTCAGGAGCTAGAAAGCTGATTGGGGCTAGGCTAAAGCTCTGGGACAAAGATCCCATCTGGGGGCTATTCCCAGGCTCTGTGGGGAGACCCTGAGCCTGGATTCCTCAGAGAAAAACTTGGGAGGTTTTCTGTCTAGGTTCCCCCTAGCACCCTGGGGAGACAGGAGCCTCTGAAGCAAGATGACTTGGACCTAGGGAGGGAGACCATTAGGACTAAGGCTGGTCCTCCTGCCACCACCAAGGGAAGAGAGAGAAGTACAGTTGGGCCAGGGGTACTCGTCCTGGGTGCCAGTCCTGCTCTGACACTGAGTCACTGAATGACACAGGCTCATCCCTGTTCCTGTCTGAGCTATACCTTTTCCATTGGTTAGTATATTGGACAGCATAATAGTAGTCCTCTGTGTGCTCAGTCACTTCAGTCATGTCCAACTCTTTGTGACCCTGTGGACTGTAGTTTGCCAGGCTCCTCTGTCCATGGGATTCTCCAGGTAAGAATACTGGAGTGGGTAGCCATTCTCTTCTCCAGGGGATCTTCCAACCCAGGGATTGAACCCGGGTCTTCTGCATTGCAGGCAGATTCTTTACTGTCTGAGCCACCAGGGAAACCCCATAGTAGTCATAAGAGCCAATATTTATTAAACACCTACTATGTGCCAAGCACTGAGCTAAGTGCTTGGTGCATATTTTCTGACCTAACCTTTATGAGATAGGAACTATTATCCCCATTTTAGAGATGTGGAAAGTGAAATTTCAGATTGATAATTTGCCCAAGCTCATGCACCAAGTACATGATTAAATCAGAGATTCAAATCCAGGTATAAGGGACACAAGTGCCCAAGTGCTTAACCTTCTACACTCTACTCCTCCTAAGTTCCCCTCCATCTCTGTCATCTGTGGGCTCTGGACTGCACCACCATTGAGTGCCCATCTCCCTAGTTGGGTGTGTTGCTGACCCCACATCAGATTGGATCAGCTTTTCAGCTTGCAGAATGAGAAGTCAGCCCTTTGGTTTCCCTACTAGCTGCTCATCACTTCCTCCAGTCTCACCAGCTGTGCTCCTTTAAGTACCACCCCTGCTCCTTTGATCCTGCCATTCTTGACATAGCACCCAGCACAGCTTTAGAACTCCTGGGCAGTGCCCACAAGGGCACAGTGTCCAGGTTCCCACGCCTCCCAGAACATCAGCTGCCTCCATCACTCATTCACGGAGTCCACTCCACAGAGGCTGTCTCCATAAGTAGGAGGGCAAAGGCTTTCTTCATGTCTTTTACATTCTAACAGCTAGAAGCAGGTGATAAATGAAGTTTCAGGTTGTGATCAATTCTATGAATGAATTAAACAGGGTGACTTGAGAAAGAATGGGAGAACTATTTATTGATAGGGTGGTTGGGGAAGGCCTTTGGAGGAGGTCAGTTGTGAGGGGAAAAAAATGAATGACAAGTCAGCGAGAAGGGCTGGGGGAGGAGTGTTCCAGGCAAGGGGAGAATAAGTGCCAAGACCCTGACTTCTTCAAGTGACTAAAAATGTGGCTAGAATTACAGATCAGAGATTTCCCTTCTCCTCGTGGCCTTTCTCATCCTCCTCTCTATCCTCTTCCTCTGCTTCATCCCTGTTCTTCATCTCCTTTCTCAGTGAATGACAGAGCTATCCTGTGAAGGAATCAGGGAAATGGGAATTAGAACCTAGGTTGTAGATACAGAGAAACTGAGGCCCCAGTCACTCAGTGGAAAGTGAAAGTGAAAGTCGTGTCTGACTCTTTGCGACCCCATGGACTATACAGTCCATGGAATTCTCCAGGCCAGAATACTGGAGTGAGTAGCCTTTCCCTTCTTCAGGGAATCTTCCCAACCCAGGGATTGAACCCAGATCTCCCAAATTACAGGTGGATTCTTTACTAGCTGAGCTACAAGGGAAGCCCATGGAGATAGGACTCAAAACTGGGTCTCCTGAGCCCTGGCTCAGAGACCGAATCTCAGGCCCACTGAGAACCTGCTTATCCTTCTGCTCATAACTCCAGAGTTTCTGTCACCTGAATTATGTGATGGACCATCTCTGGGAGCTGAACTGGGGCCAAGTGAGCCACCAGTGTTCCCACATACGAGCAAAAATACCTAGAGAGGAAGCAAGAGGTCTGAGCTCTGGAAACAGACGGGGAGACTCTGTCAATTTGACTTCTAGCAAGAAGGAAGGCACCCAAGCTGAAAGTTAAGTAAATAGAAGCAGTGCCCAGAAACATCCCCTCAGGTCTCACATCAGAAGCAGTGTCAGGATCTCAGTGGTTCAGATCTCCAAGGTCGTAAATCCTGAGTGGGCCTTGCAAGTAAAAAAAAAATTAGTAAGTTTTGTATGTGGGAACTTGAGGGCCTGGGGGGAGACCAGGTCCCCTTGGAATAATTATGAGTAAACTAGAAAGAGAGATGATAACTTCCAATATTTCTCAGCAGACACTGGGCAAAACACTTATGTTCATTATCTCTTTTAAACTTCACTTAATATACACACCTAGCTAGGATATTAGTTTTCCATTATTGCTATAGTAAATTATCACAAACTTGGTGACTTAAAACACGCGTTTATGACTTTACATTTCTGGAGATCAGAAGTCCTAAAATCAAGGTCTTGGCAGGGCTGTGTTCCTTCTGAAGGCAGAATCTGTATCCTTGCCTTTTTCAGCTTCTAGAGGCCAGCTGCCTTGCTTGGCTTGTGGCCTGTTCTCCATCCTCCAAGCACATGTTTCCAACCTCTGTTTACGGTGTTGCATCTCCTTTTTCTGACTTTGACCCTCTCACCTCCCTCTTATAGAGACTCTTGTGATTACTTTGGGCCCACCCAGATAATCTAGGATAATCTTCCCATCTCCAAAGCCTTAACTTCATCTGCAAAGTCGGTTCCTTTGGCCATATTTATAGTTACAGGAATAAGAACATGGACTTCTTGGGACGGGGCACTATTTTGTCTACCATAGGGAGGTACAGCTGCTTCCCAGGTGGCATTAGTGGTAAAGAACCCACCTGCCAATGTAGAAGATGCAGAAGACTCAGGCTCAGTCCCTGGGTTCGGAAGATCCCCTGGAGGAGGAAAAGACAACTCACTCCAGTATTCTTACCTGGAGAATCTCATGGACAGAGGATCCTGGCAGACTACAGTCCATGGGCTTGCGAAGAGTCAGAAACAACTGAAGTGACTTGGCACGCATGCAGGGAGGTGCAATTACCATTCCCATTCCAAAGATGAGGAAACAAAGGTTCAGAGAATTAAATAGCTTGCTCAAAGTCCCACTGTTGTAAAGCTAGGAATCTACACAAGTAGCTTAACTCCAGACCCCAGCTCTCTGTCACTTCCCTAATCACAACCCTGCCTGTACCATGTTCTTGGTGAGGCTCCCTCCCTTCCCCCATCTGCCCCAAGCCCACTCATCCTTTGGGCTCAGGCTAAATCTTTGTTAGTCTTTCAAAGTTTAAAGCTGATAGGGCCCTTCAGCCCTATCCAGGCCTACGCCTCCTTGTATGGCTGGGGAAATTAAGGATTGTAGAGCCCAAGGTCACAGTACAGAAAGCTAGGCCTACAGCCCTGGTCTCCAGGCTCAAGTGGAGGCCAACTCTGGCTGCTCCAAGTCTCTGGAGGCAGGGACTGGGCCACCTGATCCCTTTGGGCTTAAGATTATGTATCAAAACTCCTACATGCACCCTTTGTGCTTCTGGCTGAAGGGGAAGGCTGCCGAACTAAGACAGCCCAGGCACAGGGAGACTGACTCAGCCTGTCTTCCTGTTGCTGTATCTTTCCCTGGGCCGGCCCTCCCATTGGCTGAAGGGCACAAAGAGCCCATTGTTCTCTGGTCGTTGGTCCCCTGGGCAGAGTGGCTGATGACCAGGGCAAGGCCAAAGGGAGAGGAGGATGGAATTTCATGTCAGCACCCACTGTACTCTCAACACTCCCACCAGCATATTCACATTGTCCCTCAGCTCTCTACAGTTCATAAAGGACTTTTATTCCCATATCTTAGGGAGCAGCACAGTCAGTCCCTCAGGTAGAAAAGTAAGGATTCACTCAGCATATTCAGGGCTTGAGCAGACAGAATATTCTGCTCATGGTCACTCAGATGGCCCAGGTGAAGCTGAAATGACCACTCCAAGCTGGTCCGAGGCTCTACTAACCAGCTGCCTCTACCTGGGGTCAAGGGAGAGCTTACCAAGGCATCTCCTTCTCCACTGAGGTGGCAAATCGTTCACCATGTGTTGGCTGCACTTCCTTGAGTTGACACAAACCACCACCACCCACCAAAGAACAGTGTTTGAGTTGCAGTTAGGTTCTGCCCTTAGTAGGACCCTGCGGTCCTGCCTGTAGTCTGTCCTTGAGTGGCCTATCTTTTCTCTGCACCTCGATTTTCTTGTCTTGTTAAATAAGCATGATTATACATCTGACCCTCCTGGGTACAAAGTCAGTGTTAGATTCAAGCGAGAGAAGGTTTCAGAGTGTGAGTTAACAAGAGCAAAATTGAAAGGCTCAACTTTGGAGTCAGATCTCTGGGCCTGGATCCTGTGGCAAGTTTCTTAACTCTAAAACTCTGGGCAGAGACTCCCCTGGTGGTCTAGTGGTTAAGACTGCATTTCCACTGCAGGGGGCAAAGTTTCAAGCCCTGGTCAGGGAATTTAAGATCCTGCAAGCTGCAAGGTACAGCCAAAAATTAAGGGAAAAAAACAATAAAACTTGGGGCATAGTATTTCAGCTCCAACCTCAGTTTTCTCAAATGTACAATCCACCTCTCTCCCAGTCCCCTGCCTTTATGAGGGTCTTGTAAGGATTAAATGAAATTATATATGTAATGTGTTTGGCTCACTGTTTCATATCCTGCACTATCAAGAAATGTGAGCTATCTTATCATTAGATCATTAAAAATTTCCCAAAGCGTGTCTATATACTATTAGTCCTCAGATAAAAAGGGGACCCTGGGTTCAAGTGAGTTTGGGAAGTGTGGCATCAGCCACCTTCCTCATGGCTATTCCTGAGGCACAAGACAGTGTTAACGCCTCTGAAAAGTTCTACAGAAAAGAAACCTGTTTTTTTTTGACTGTTTATTTAGGCTGCGCCATACGGCATGCAGGATCTTATTTCCCTGACCAGGGAAAACCTTTATGTGTCCCTCTTTTCAGTGAACTTCTGAATGTGTCCCACAGAACTCAGTTTCCATGAAAATGCCTTTGGAGGATGTCTGTTGGATCCAATGTCCTTGTCCATGAAGATGAAGTAACTTGTTCTGGGTCATGAGGCAAGTGAATGGTAGACCCGGGGCTTGACCCAAGCTCATGAATTCTTTGGCATGGTGCTCTATTAAAGCACGCTGAGACAAGGCCTCCTGCTAGAGATATAGACAGGTCATCACCAAGTTGCTCAGTCGTGTCCAACTCTGTGACCCCATGGTCTGCCAGGCTCCTCTGTCCATGGGATTCTTCAGGCAAGAATACTGGAGTAGGTGGCCATTTCCTTCTCCAGGGGATCTTCTCTACCCAGGGATCAAACCTAGGTTTGATCTGCCTGCCTTGCAGGTAGATTCTTCACCATCTGAGCCACCAGGGAAGCCCAGAATGTAGACAAATTCTCTCTAAATGTCAAAGATTTGTGTACAGAGTAGATAGACTTTTACTCTTTCTTTGAGGTCCTGTATCCATGTCCGAGGATACCAGGCTCCCTCAGGCCTGAGCTATCTCCCCGTAGCCCTGGGTGGGGTTGGAGGAGCTCGACAATGGATTAATTCTGCCTCCTCCCATCCCTGGCTCTGTAACACTCCAGCTGCTGGTCTGGGTCCAGGGAACACTCACACGCAGGCACCAATTTTCTCCTGAAATCCCACACGCCTGAAAATCTTTTCTGAAGGAGGGGGAAAGCCCAATAACCCAGTCCGGCAACGTGGCAGCTCTTACACGTTCCCTGACGTGGCCGACAAACCAAGCCTCTCTTCAGTTTTAGCAGCTGTGGAACCAGGGGTAATGACAGCCCCGCCAGTCCAGCAACGTGGCAACCGGTGCTGTGACTCAGCTGACCTGGGAGATAGCCTAGAGCCTCCATCCTTCTTTTCTGGGTCTCAGGGCTGGGGAGATGGGGACACAGAAGGGAGATCTGGATTAACCAATTACCAATTAACCCCTTACCCCTATCTCCAAGTCTCTTTTCCTCCACTATTGCCTGGCAGACTCACTGTCTTCTTGGGGCTGATCCAGTAGGTCAGCTCACCCCAGTCCTGGCTTCAGTTCTCAGACAGCAGCTTCTTGTAATGAATCTTCAAGACTTTCCACACCAGTGACGTTCACACAGGCTTCTATGGGAGTTTCATACAGTAGCCTTAAGGAGACAGAAAGAAAGCCAAAGGGGCAGATCTCCAGGCTCCTAGTCCATCTCTGCCTTCAACCAGAGCAGAACCACATTAAAAAAAAAAAATTATTGGAGCATAGTTGATTTACAGTGTTGTGTTAGTTTTAAGTGTACAGCAAAGTGAATCAGATGTACATAAACATATGTCCATCTTTTTTTTTTTTTGATTATTTTCCCATATAGGCCATTACAGAGTACTGAGTTCCTTGTGTTACACAGCAGGTCCTTATTAGCTACCTAGAGCATAACTACTTTTACCTGTCTGACATATCAGGCTTTTGCCTAAGATTTCGTTACTTAAGAAAAAAATTGAAATGCACGAGTTTATTTTTAGCCCACTGGGTTTATGGGTGAAGAAAAAAATCAGCAAAGAGAGAGAGAGCAATCTGTCCCAGGACACAGAGTATCACAAACTCACAAGCTGTACCCGGCCCTGTGGGAAAGGGAAGAGCTCCATGAGCCAAAGTGTGAGCCCCGGACAATGTCAGACCCACTCCCCAGAAGCTTGAAGTCTCCTCACCCCAGGCAGGCAGCCATGAGGAAGGGGCTCCATCCGCCTGCCTGGTACATCCCTGGAGGAGAAACCAGGGTTACCAGGGAGACAGGGTCATCATCTTTGGGGGCAGGCAGGTGACAGGTGTGAGAAGTTCCTTTAGGCAATGTGCTAGATCTAGGGGGGGGGGCCTTGGTCAACCTGGAGAGAACATGCCCCACCCAGAGGCTCTTGGATCCCTTACCTCCTTTTTAAATGTTTTCTCCTCCAAACAAAATCCATCTGCGGGAGGTATCTCTCTATCAGCCATCAGTCTGGCAGCTTTATTGATGGAACCTGGGGCTGGTTCACCTTTCTCGAAGGTCCCTCTTCTGTATCCTTCTGGGAGCAAGACCAACGACTTACTTTCTGGTTATGAAAACTTTAAAGAGATCTAGCCTTGTGCTTCCTTCTCTCTACTAATCTATCCCTCTTCTCCTCCATCTTCTCGTTTCCCTTCTTCCTTTTTACCTCAACCCTTCCTTTTTCTGTTCTTCCCATCTTTTTATTTATTTATTTAATACTTATTTATTTGGCTGCACCAGGTCTTGGTTGCAACATGTGAACTCTTAGCTGCAGCATGTGGGAGCTCATTCCCCTGCATTGGGAGTGCAGAGGCTTTGCCACCGGACCACCAGGTAGTCCCCTTCCCATCTTTTTGAAGAGAGCAGTGGACCAGGAATCAAGGGGCCTGAGTTCCTCACTCCATAAGTGACTTAGGCAAGTCATCTCCCCTCTCTGGGCACTTGGCTCATTTGTAAAATGAGGCTGTCAGGTTAGGTCACAGTTTCCAAATGGTGGGGGATGAGGATCAAGGTGAGGGGGCTCAGGTTCTCTCCTTAGAGCCACCTTAGAGGCAGCTGTTGTTGGGCTATTTTAATCTGGTTCTGCAGATAAATAACTTTTGAAAAGCACTATGTCATTTAACTCAAGGCCTTGCAGACTTTCGGTTCAGTGTCTCCTCTTCTCTCTCTCTACTGTCTCCTGTGTCTCTCCCTCCCCCAGATTCTCAAGGTTTCTAGTGGAGCCTTGTGATTCTCCAGGGTGGCAACCCTGAGTCTGCCCTGCTATCTCTCAGGAGGCCAGACTTTGCACTTTGACTTCCAATGTGGGAGAAGGGATCATTTCTTTCCTGAAACCCCAGAACAGTAAGGGCCCACCCCAGAGCCATGAGTAGCTGGAGCCAGCCACCCATCTTGGCCCCCAGTCCCAACACCGAGATCTCCACCCCCTGACCTCCCCCACTAAATGGCCCACTTCCCAGCCTTATCCCAAGTTGGATTATTCTCCTGATTCAGACATTTTTGCGGTGTGAAATCATCCCCGCCCCAGCCAGCTGAAGCCAGGAGCTTGCTCCAGCCCACAGCAGCTGGCCAGCCCTCCCTTCTCCTGCCACGTCCCACACCCTCAGCTCCTCTGCTCCAGGGGCTCAGAATTTCCATCTGATGTCCTTCCAAGGCTAAAGAGAAATTCAGACAGAGTGGCAGGGGCATGGCTGCTCCGTCCCTTCCCTGCAGCTCCTGTGCGGGTGCTGGCACAACGTGGCTAACTCCCAGGTCAAGGTGATTAAGATGAATTTGTGAGATCCAGACAGAGGGACGGAGTCCAAGAAAGACAGAGAAACAGGCTCAGACAGAGAAGAGAAACACTGACCGAGCATGCCATGATCAAGAGAGAAGCAGAGGTGAGGAGAGAGGGGAAAAGGCACACACAGAGAAACAAATGTGGAGAAATCGACCCAAAACTCAGCAATAAGACCAGAGGGTGACTGCATATCCTCTTGATGTTAGACTAAAGCCTGGACTAACACACCCATCCAGGGACCACCTTCTCTAGGAGATGTACTGTTGTTTGACTTGTTTACTATTGATTAGGGGGCCTGGCTCTGAAGTTACATATTAATCTGTAGATTTCTATCCAGTTAAAGGAAGAACCCCAGAAACTGGAGTTTTAATGCCTTGTAGGACATTAACCAGTTTTGTATATGACCTAGCAGACTCTCCAGCTTTCCTTCAGTGCCTATGTAGACATTATCTCTCTTTGAACTCTCCTGGAATCAGCTTTACCATCCTGCTATTCCCTCATGAACAGGTTAAATAAATCATTGACATGCACCCATTTTTTTTATTTTTATGAAAGTTTTTAACTTAAAAAAAAAACTGGGTTTGACAGGAGAAGCGAAAAATAGAATGAAGCAGATAAGGGAAGAATGAGAGGCAGAGAGAGAAAGGGAAAGAGAGAGAGAGAGGCACTCAGAGATCAGGAGGAGAAAGCAATACAGAGAAGCAGAAAGAGATAAAGACAGAGATGGGACTTCTCTGGTGGTCCAGTGGTTAAGACTCAGTGCTTTCTCTGCCGGGGCCCAGGTTCAATCCCTGGTCGGGAAACCAAGATCCTGCAAGCCACGTGGAATGGCCAAAAGAAAAAAGAGATAAAGGCAGAGGAACTGAGACCCAGTCAAACCCATACACACAGTCAGAGAGAGGAAGAAAGAGGAGAGCTAATAGCAGAGCACAGGGTCAGCCGTGCATACTCACAAAACCATAAATAGTGGCAGCTTCTGGAGAGAGGGTGGATTGAGTGGAAACAGAGGTGAGAGGTACTTTATACCAACTTCGTATTACTTCCCCAGTGCATTTTTTTATGGACATGTAATTGCCTGTTGTTTTGTGCTTTTAAAATAGACACAGAGGGCAAGGCAAAAAGACACTGTGAGAGAAAAAGAAACCCAAGAGAGATGGATGGCAGTAAGAGGAGCACAAGTGGGGAAAGTGAGACTTGGTGGAAGGCCGTGCAGGCAGGACCGAGAATGGTTCACACATGCTCCTGTGCTCACTGAGCCTGGAGCCCTTGGGGGCTGGGTGTGGAGCTGTCAGAAGTCTGTGTGGGAGGCGGGCAGGCAGCCCAAAGAAGCAGAGAAGAGGCAGACATGGAGGAGAGAGATGAGCAGGAACAAACAGATCCAGGGCAGGTCAAGGGACAAACAGGAGCTGAGGCCAGGCCTCCTCCCTCCTCCCAGAACCCAGGCACCCAGGCCTGAAGGGAGATACCTTTCAGAGATGTTTTGGGGTCCAGGAGATAGAGGATGGGGAGCCTCCCAGAGATTCCATGCCTCTCCAGGGCATGGAATGTGCCAAGAGAGCTGCCACGCCCAAAGGCAACCACCTCTGGTACATCGGCCTCATAAAGGGAAGCAAACTGAGGGCTTGTCACGTTCAACCCAGTTTATGAAAGGAGATAACTCAGGCCCAGGCAGGAGGAGAGACTTGTTCAAGATCACATGGTTAATTTGTATGTCATCAGCAGGAGGAGCCAAGTCTATGACTCCCTCTTTGATGTTTTTCCATTCTTGCCTCACCACTCTCCATTTTCCACACAGCAACTAGAATGGCTCTTTTAGAATGCACATCACTTTATGTCCCTTCCCTGCTGGAAACCCTTGCAGAATTCTCTCTCCCAGTGCCATTTTCTAGCTAATGAGATGTATGGCACTTCTGAGAAGGATCCTTTCAGGAATTTGACTCAGCTGGGTAGTCCATCTCTCTTTTAAAATATCAAATTATACAGATAGGGGCTCTACCCTGTCCACCCACTGCAAATTTGGCCAAGGCCATGTACATCCTAGAGGCAGCTATTCTTGTCGCTCAATCCAAATGTCGTATGTATAATGTCAGCAGGCTCTTGACATGGGCTCTCTCTTCAGATCCCGATTGGCACATAGAGTAGACTTAGCTGGCCCTCTTCATCCCTTCTCCTTCCCAAGGTGGTGAAGTTCGATCATGAGGTAGACACTCATTCTTGGTGGGGTGAAAAAGGACTCCAAAGGACAGAGTTGTTATTTGAAGTCATACTTAGATTTGGCATAAAGAAGTCCATCTTTTTGCCTTTCCTTCCTTCTTCCTGCTGCCTGGAATGCAGACATAATGGCTAGAGCACCGACAGCTATATTGGGCCACAAAATTACCTCAAGAACAGAAGCCATTAGCTAAGGGGATGGAGAAGAAAGAAAGAGCCTGGGGTCTGATGACCAAAGAACTGCCGTAACAACCCTGGACACATTACCTCCAGCCATCTGATCTCAGTTCAGTGAATTCCTAAGAGAAGCCTTCACTAACCACCTAACCTCATGGTTGGGTGGTATCATTGACTCAATGGACATGAGTTTGAGCAAACTCCAGGAAATAGTGAAGGTCAGGGAAGCCTGGTGTGCTGCAGTCCATGGGGTCGAAAAAGGCATGACTGGGCTACTGAACAACAACAACGCACCCCTAATCTCCAGTCACTCTGTCATCCACCCTGGGGGGTTTTCTTCCTTATCACAAGATAAATTTGCCTGTGCTTATTAATGGGCTTGTTTCTATCTCCCTCTCCCCCAGAATCTAAGTGTTGCATGAGCAGGGATCTTGCATGTCTTGGTCACTAGTACAGCACTTGTGTTTCACACAATGCCTACATTTCTTCAACAGTGATGGTTTTTCCTTTTTCAAGAACTCCCCATATGAATTTTATGTTTTTTTAATCACAATTTTTAGAAAATCCCTCTTAGTAGGTGCAACGATTAGGTTTAAGGAATAATGATACATTTTTTAAGAAATTTACACTAATGAATCTTAAGGCTCACTGAAACTTGGTTTGATTTTTTATTTATTTATTTATTTTTTGGCTGCATTACAAGGCATGTGGGAATCTTAGTTCCCCAACCAGGGATCAAACCCACACCCCCTGCACTGGATACCACTGGACCACCAGGGAAGTCCCTATGCATTTTTAAATTGAATGTTGTGTTAGATTCAACTGTAGAGCAGAGATACAATGTGCTTGGGATTCAGGAGGAGAACATGCTGTTGCAAGGGTCCAGGGATTAACAGTGAGGATGGAATGTGGAAGCACAGTTGGGAGGGTACCTCCAGAGTACCACGAAGAGACTCTTGAACACGGATCTGATGATGTCACTCCCCTACCTAAACACTTCTTCATTCCCCACAGAATACCCTTCAAGCTCCTTAAGGCAGGTTGAGTCCCTGCATAGCCTGGCCCCTGCCTACCCTCCAGACTCATCTCTCAACACTTCCTATACCATCCCCCCCACCCAACACAACACACATTCTAATAAACTGACCCACTGTAACTGCTCGGGGCCACCAGGATATCTTGAGCCTATGGCTGCCTTTGTGTATCTTCTTCTCCCCACCGAGTTCTCTATGGACTTGAACTGCTCATTCCCACCCTCCTTTAGTGCTCAGCCCAGACATGGCTTCCTCTGGAAAGCTTCTCTGATTCCAGAGAGCTGGGTTAGGTACCTCCCCTACAGGCTGTGTAATTGTTTTTTCATCTCTCCTCCGCACTCGACTGTGCGGAGGCCAGGGAATGACGCCTCGTTCTTCATTGTGCCCCAGCGTTTGCACTGCGTCCCCCCCCAGAGGGGGCGCTCCGTCACTCATTTGAGTGAATGGGATTATACCAAGAGGAGCATGGTAAAGATAAAGCAAGAGGGCTGACTCCATTTACAATGGTCGCTTACGTCTCTTCCACCCCAGACTCACACAGCTTTCTGGCTCCCTGTCCTTGGAGAGGTCTTCTCTGAGGTCCACACTCAGCCCTCAGGCTGTAAGCCCGAGCCAGGTGGGGCTTGGACTGAACACAGGTGGGGATTCTTCCACCCCTTCTGGTCCTTCTCCGGTTTCCAACCTAGAGTTTCAGCCCCAAGAACACGCAGCATCCACCTTCCCTCCACAGCTCAGCTGGTCAGAGAATAAGAAAGAAGGCCCTGTGCTCCCAGGGAGAGCAGCCAAGGCAGCAGGTCTGGAGTAGGGGTGGGCATGGGGCAGGGCAGGGGAAGTGGGGAAGGCCCGGGCAGGTGGGGAGGTGGGGATGGGCGAGAGTTGGGGGGGGGGTGGCGGATGTGCGAAAGTGGGAGGTGGGGTGGGGGGCAAGGATCCACTGCAGGAGCTCTCAGAGCCCTTCGCCCGTCACCTCCCAGGGCCTCTCCTCTCTTTCCGATGAAAAGCATCATTTCCCCTAATGTTTCTCAGCACCTCTCAAAGGTCCAGAGAGAGGCAGCCAGGGATGGCCAGGAGAAAGAGGAGGTTATCTCTTAAAATATGGGGATGGGGAGTGGGGGGTAGGGAGAGGGGGACAGTGGGTCATCCTGACCAGGGTTTTCCAGATTCAGGCATAAGGCACCACCTTCACCACCCTTGCAGTATCCTCCTGAAACCTATCCTCTCATTTGCTTTATTTAAGCTTATTTTTTAAAGCTTAGATCCATTTAATTTTTTAATATATATTTTTATTTATTTGACTGGGCCGGGTCTTAGTTCCTGCATGCAGGATCTTTAGTTTCAGCATGCAAACTCTTAGTTATGGCATGTGGGCTCTAGTTCCCTGACCAAGGATGGAACCCAGGCCCCCTGCTTTGGGAGTCTCAGTCACTGGACCACCAGGGAAGTCCCAAATGCATTTCATTTAAATGAGAGCTTGTAAAACTTAAATGGAAAAGTATCCCTGGCTGTGCCAGCTGTGTCCTGCTTACCCCTGGGATCCACTCCCCAGCCTTCCGCATCTGCACACCTCAGTGGGCACCCAGGGCCTGTTTCCACTTGGGAGGGGCCAGTGGGGAGCACAGTAGGAGACTGGGAAGAGCAGGAAGAGAGTGAGGTTGGTGTGTTGATTTCCCCCAGCGCCTTCCCTGGAGGATCACAGCAAACTGACTCTGTCCCTCAACCCAGGGGCCCAGCTCCCATCCAAGGCCCCCTTCTTGTTCTTGTAACCATCCCTCCCATCGCCTCCTCAGGCCTCAAGCTATTGCTGGCCCTGGGGACCTGCACCATCTCTGTGGCTTACCTACATGGGCCCACATCTGTATAAATAGCTCCTTGATTAAATTCTCAGATTACCCATTTTGAAAGTGCCATCTGTTTCCTGCCAGGAACCTGACTGATAAACTTGTCATAAACAGAAAGCAGTTGACACAGGGCTAAGAAAATGGTGATGTTAAATTCTAACTCAGTCTAAAAAGGAATGAGGAACAATTTTTTTTTTCTTTTCTTTTTTTTGACCATGCTGCCTGGCATGTGGGACAGTAGTTCCCTAACCAGGGATCAAACCAGAGCCTCCTGCAGTGGAAGCACGGAGTCTTAAACAGTGGACTACCAGGAAAGTCCTTGGTAATTTCTATATAATGCTATAAAACAACCTCCAGGACATATTAGGTTAAAACAACAGCAACAACAACAAAAACAAGGTGCCAAACAGTGTTTAGAGTGCAAGAGACAAATAAAAATGTGTATATGTGTTTGCTTATATTTTCAAAGAGAAGTGAATGAAAGATAAACCAAAACTTAACAGAAATGTTTTCCTTAAGGAGAGAGAAAAAGACAAAAGCTAGCTTTCTGAATATACCTTGTTATATAATTCTAACTTTGGAACTATTAAATGTTTTACATAATTTAAAATGTGCTATGCATGCATGCTCAGTCGTGTCCAACTCTTTTCGACCCTATGGACTGTACTCTGCTAGGCTCCTCTGCCCATGGAATTTTCCAAGCAAGAATACTGGGGTGGTTTGCCATTTCCTTCTCCAGGGGATCTTCCCAACCCAGAGATCAAACCTGTGTCTCCTATATCTCTTGCACTGGCAGAAAGATTCTTTACCACTGTGCCACCTAGGAAGCCCTAATTTAAAATGCTAAACTGTATCAAAGAGATAAGTAAATTCTAAAAAGAAAAAGATACAGAAGCAACTGAACCTCATTGTATATCAAGTTGGTAGCATAACCATCCTGAGAATCATTATTTCAAGTAAATTTAATAGTATTTTGGCTGTTCATCCTTCATGAGATATATACTCATTATATCTGGGAAGGGGGAAAAGATGTATTCCACAGACTTACTTTTAGTATTAATATCATCCAGATATTATTATCTGGATACAGTAGGTAAAGAAATTATATGTGGTAAAGGAATCATATTGATACCGTTAGCACTCAACATTTGGAGCCTAAGAGATACATTTTTTAAAAATAAAAAATGAAAATGCTGGGAATTTAGAGCCCTGAGCTCGTCACTTTTCTTTCCTTGTCCTTGCCAGCACCCTTAGAAGCAGCCAATCAGCTGCATCATCCTGCTTCATTTCACTAAGATGCTCTATGACAGCAAATATTTGATCACTTAGAGCCTTGGCTTCTCTAGGTACTGGGTTATGAGAATCTATGGCTGATTGTTTGTTTGTTTAGGCTGCCCTGGTTCTTTGTTGCTGTGTCAGGGCTTTCTCTAGTTGCAGTGAGCAGGGCTTTCTCTTTGTTGTGGTGCTCGGGCTCCTCATTGTTTTGGCTTCTCTTGTTGTGGTGCACAGGCTCTAGATGTGTGGGCTTCAGTAGTTGCAGTGTGTGGGCTCAGAGGTTGCCACTTGCCAGCCCTGAAGTGTGGGCAGTTTCAGCACACAGCCTTAGTTGCCCCAAGGCATGTGGGATCTTCCCTAACCAGGGATCGAACCCGTGTTCCCTGCATTGGCAGGGAAGTGCCAGCTAATAGTGCCACCATCTGCCATGGATTGCAAGTATCCTCTTTAGGACTGAAAACAGGTCATTAGTGTCTTTAAATCCAGTCAGACTAGAGAACCAATTTAAAAAAACTCATCTTAATATTCTGTTCCTCAGGAGCCATTCTCATATCAATCTGTGTCTGAATCAAACCACCAGTTTACAGGAAATGAAGGGTTAGAGGAAAAGATTTAGAAACACTGTGAGAATCCAACCAGCCATATCCAGAATGTGAGAAATTCTGCAGGACAAATGAAATGGTTTCTTCAATAAATGGTGTAAGAAAAGGTGGGTGGGGGGAGGAACTACAATAGATTAATGGGACGTTAAGAAGAGTGTAGGGTGTGAGTTTCTTTGTATCTTAATTCAAATCAACCAAATAGAAATAAAGATTTTTGAGATAATCTGGAAAATTTGAACACAGACTGGGTATTGAATGTTACTAAGGAGTTACTTAAAAAAAAAAAAAAGTATTTATTTTCACTTGGACTGCTTTACAAAGTTGTTTTGGTTTCTCCCATACATCAGTATGAATCAGGCATAGGTATACATATGTCCCCTCCCTCTTGAGCCTCCCTCCCACCTCCCATCCCATCCCACCCCTCAAAGTTGTCACAGAGTACTGGTTTGAGCTCCTTGTGTTATAGAGCAAATTCCCACTGGCTATCTGTTTTACATATGGTAATGTACGTATTTCAGTGCTCCTCTCTCAATTCGTCCCAGAGCCGAATCCGTCCCAGGGGCACTCTCTCCTGCTCCTGCTGTGTCCGTGAGTCTGTTCTCTATGTCTGAGTCTCTATTCCTGCCCTGCAAACAGATTCCTCAGCACCATTTTTCTAGATTCCTTATATATGCATTAATATATGATATTTGGTTTTCCTCTTTCTGACTTGCTTCACTTTGTATAACAGGCTCTAGATTCATCCACCTGATTAGAACTGACTAAGATTTGTTCCTTTTAATGGCTGAGTGATATTCCAATGTCTATATCACAGATTCCATTGTATGTACCCACAGCTTTCTTATCCACTCATCTGTTGATGGACATCTAGGTTCCTTCCGTGTCCTGGCTATTGTAAACAGTGCTGCAATGAACATTGGGGTACATGTGTCTTTTTCAATTATGGTTTTCTCAGGGTGTATGCCCAGTAGTGGGATTGCTGAGTCACATGGTAGTTTTATTCCTATATATATTAAGGAATTCCTTTCAATTGTGTTAGGTGAGATGATGGAATTGTGGCTCCACCAAAAAGAAAGTTCTTATCTGTTTGCTTTACAGACTGAAATATTTATGGTTGTGATGGTATAATGTAAATACAAGATTTGTTTTGAAATACTCCTAAGAAAAAGTGTGTGATGGGGCTGGGTATGTAAACAAATTTGATGAACTCTTGATAGTGATTAGAGCTAGATGCTGAGTACTTAGAAGGTTAATAATATTATTCTCTTTGTTTTGAATTCTGCTTGAAACTTTCCACAAAACATTTAGATAACAATATTGAATTAAACTAAATTGTTTCTGTTTCTTGTGAAGGTTCTGATCCTAATATGGGCTCCCTTGTTGTTAAAAAATAAAAATAAAAAAGATTATTAGCAAGTGAGGGGCGTTAGCAATTTACTAGCTCCAAACCATGACTTTCTCCTCCGTGTGATCAGAAGGCTTGGAAAAATATTTAAAGGAAAATAGTTTATTTACTCTGTGGATTCAGTGTAGTTTCATGCGAAAAATAATCTTCAGGACAGAAGGTGGTCCATGTCCCACCTTGAGAAGCTCTGATATTATAAAGTGAACCCAGGACTCAGGGCAGGAGGCCTGGGATCTAATTCTCACTCAGTACTGTCTCATGGGAAGTTCCCTTGCCTTGGGTTCTTTCTCTGTAAAATGGGAGAAATCAGGCTAAAAGATCTTAAGGATCCCTCCAATTATGTCATGCTATGATTTAGTAAATGATCAACGTGTCTAACAACTCATTCAGTCATTCAACAACCGATTTGTTCAACACCTGCTATTGATGGTGTTTATGCTGGGATGTGCCTAGACATAGTTTCTGCCTTCATAGAGCTTGGAGTCCAGCTGTAATCGGCTATTTCCAAGAGAATGTCATTTATTCTGAAAAATACACAGTGGTGTATTGACACATTTTGGAAGGAGCCTGACCATTTTCTCCCAGGTCTCCTGTCTACTCAAATCCAGACTCTTCCTCCCCAAACTGCCTGCATTTCAGAACAACTGTTGCTTCTGGGACCAGGGTATGCAATCCTCTGGGACCAGAGGATGCGATCCTCTGAGTGCCTAGGTAGGGGGATGTTCTTATCCTGAAGCAAGGGGTAGAGTCTTCCCTCCCCACATGGGGGCTGAGAGTGGGAAGAGGGATGGGCCAGGGGAAAACTCAGGTGCAATAAAATGGAGAAAGGGTCAGTGAAGGCAGAGGGACAAAAGGTACCAGCCCACTGCTTCCCTTACCTTACTGCAAGTGCTAGAATAAAAATACCACACTTTCCCATTCCTCTGCAGGGAGATAACATAAAGAAATGTCACTACACGACTCGTTAACTAACCCCATCAATAGGAATCTGTCCAAAGAATTGTTTTAACCTTTCTACCTCAGTCTTCTCTGTGGATTAGGGATAGAGGTTTCCATCCCCATAAAGCAGTTAAGGTCCAGGCAGATACTCCATGTAAAAGGCTTAGCACAATAACTGGAACATTTCACTACTTCTTGTCCACTCCATACATTCGCCAGATCCAGAAACAACTCCCTAGCTTGCCTAGCCTTCCTGGAGTATAACTGTCTTTTGTTTATTTTATTTTATTTATTTTTGGAGTGTAACCTTCTTGTTGATTATCTGTGACCCTTGCTCTCAGCCTCCCTTTGGACCCAGCAAACCCAACTTTGGAACCCTGGTCATTCAATTTATGGCCCCTGGGTTGAATGACCCAAGCAGGTATACTTGGAACACTCAATCAAATTCTTTTCTATGAGTGTTCATTGGAATACTAATGACCATTAAGAACAGCCAGGAGGCTAGGATGGATCTGATCCTTTTTTTTTTTTTCCTAAAAGACGTTTCCAAATTCCCTTGGTAGACACACCCAGCCCTTGTCTCTATTAACACTAACCCCAGGCCGGTCCCATTACTTCATGGCAAATAGATGGGGGAAAAGTGCATCACTGACTCAATGGAGGTGAATTTGAGCAGACTCCAGAAGATGGTAAAGGAAAGGGAAGCCTGGCATGCTGCAGTCCAGGGGTTGCAAAGAGTCAGACACAATTTAGAAACTGAGCAACAGCAGCAAGAGGCCGTTCCCTGTGCCTTGCTCTAACGTGCCCTAGTCTCATCTCCAGAACAGATCATTTTACCCTTGGCATTAAAGAGGCATGTCCCAGCACCTCTGTAACAATCCTTAACCCTTTAAAATTTAGCACCCACTGGTTTCCCATCTCCCATGTAGCTAAGGCCAGACTTCTCAGCTCTCCTTCAAGACTCTCCAACATCTGACCTCAACATACCCCATCATCTTTTATGCAACTTGTACTTAATTCATACTTTAGTGATTATTCTCTGTAGGCTGCTCATCTACTTTCTTGGTTTTTCCCAAGTTCAACAAATGCTTATTGGACTTTAGACAAAACTTTCCCCTCTCTGTGTGATCTGTTAGAAATTTCAGACGCCTCCAGGCAGATGTTAAGATTTGGTTAAATAGCCCAGTTTAACACAAGAGGGAGGGATGGAGCCTTAGTGAACTGGAGAGTATCTGGCCTATATAAAGACATTCAAATTTAAAATGCTATGAACAAAGTAGTCACGAAACAAAATACATCTGTTGGCCTAGGACTTTCAGAAAATCATTGCTATCAATTCTTTAATAATACATCCCCAATTCCAAATGAAATTATACACAGACTTTCAATATATTAACAAATAACAGTAGTGTTTTATCAGTGTAAGTTTATTTTCTGATTTTAAACATTGTTTTGGGAATTTCCTGGAGGTCCAGTAGTTAGGGCTCTGGACTTTCACTGCCTAGGGCCCAGGTTCAATTCCTGGTCAAGGAGCTAAGATTTGCAAGCTTCTCAGTGGCTTGGCCAAAATAAATAAATAGCTAAATAAATATTGTCTTATCTGTTTGTGAAAGCCAGTCAACAAGAAGAGCAGGCACTGATGATCACAAGAACTTAAAACTGGGATTTAGATTTCAGTCACAGACTTCAATCAGCCTCACAGCCAATTCACTGAATAATATATTTTTTATTCTATAATATTGAGAGAATATCAATTTATATATACATAGTTGAAAATGGGCACAGTTTTTAAACAGCTCACTTTGAAACACAGAATATTTTGCAGTTAAACAGAGAATAACTCTTGAGAGTCCCTTGGACAGCAAGGAGATCAAACCAGTCAATCCTAAAGGAAATCAACCCTGAATATTTACTGGAAGGACTGATGCTGAAGCTGAAGTGCCAATATTTTGGGCACCTGATTTGAAGAGCCAACTTAGAAAAGATCCTGATGCTCGGAAAGATTGAGGGTAGGAGGAAAAGGGGGTGACAGAGGACGAGTGGTTGAATGGCATCACTGACTCAATGGACATGAGTTTGAGCAAACTCCAGGAGATAGTGAAGGACAGGGGAGCCTGACATACTGCGGTCCATGGAGTCGCAAAGAGTCAGACACAACTTAGCAACTGAACAACAAACAGAGAATAAAGGAGAAGCTTGATTCCAAAGTCTACACACACAAATAAAACTTAACCTGAGAGTTAATCCCTGATATTTTGTAGACTTTTCTTTCTCAGAAATAGAAACACTGATTTTTAACTGAATGTGTGATGAACAGACTTTTAAAAACTGAATTTCATCAAGTTATTTGCAGATAGATGTGGTCATATAACTAAGTTCTGGCCTAACAATGTACATAGTAGTGTCATATGTAATTTTGGGGAAATGTCTTGCTGACAGAATGCAATTGGGGTGGGTGGCACTTAAGCAGCCACTTTGGTACATGACATTTAAAGCCCATGTGGAGTGTGGCAGAGCAGCAAAACAGAGTGAATCCAGGTCTCGCATGATCATGAAGCTGTGGAGTCCTATCCCAAGAAGAGAGGTGTGAGGCCTTGCACCAAGGCCACCGAAGTGGGGACCAGAACCAAGGTTACCTCCAAAGCTAACCCTTTGTAACTGTTGCCAAAAGCCCCCTTGATCATCACCAGCAAGCCTCCTGACCCCAAATTGGGCAAAAATGCCCACCTCAGCACTTACCCTATAGCGCCCTAACCAATCACCTAATGCTACCCTTCCAGCAGGAATTTTCTGTCTTGAGACTATAAAAATTGGCTGCTAACCTGTAAAAGGGCTTTCCAGGTGGCGCTAGTGGTAAAGAACCTGCCTGCCAATACAGGAGACATAAGAGACATGGGTCCAATCCCTGGGTCAGGAAGATCTCCTGGAGGAGGGCATGGCAACCCACTCCAGTATTCTTGCCTGAAGAATCCTGTGGACAGAGGAACCTGGTGGGCTACAATCCATAGGGTCACAAAGAGTCAGAGGGGACTGAAGCGACTGAGCATGCAACCTACGAAAAAAGCCTCAGCTCTCCCTTGAGCCAGCCCTCTGTTCTAACAGCATCCTGTTGGCTCTCCCTGGTCTGTCAGGAGGTCAGCCTACTGCATTTGCAGCACCCTCATTATCTCTGCTCCCTGCTCTTAATAAACTCACTCCCTTCTGAAATACTGTGTGTCTGGAAATTCTTTTCCAGCCCACACTCAGGCTGCCCTGACAGAAGCCAGAACTCCAGCCCTTGATAACTTGCCTCCAAATTTTGTTTGTTTGAGGGCAGAATGTATTTCTCTGTTATTTAAGGCATTGCTATATTTTCGTTTGGTTTTTGATACTTACAGCTGAAACTGTGATACAGAAAATTAAACTGATGATGGTCTTGAATGGGTTAAAATTTGTTACTTAACACTTACAAGTGTGCCTGATTTTCCTTAAGATGTTCAAGTGAGCCTAATATCTAAAACAGCTGATGGGTAGCAGAATATGCCACATATGAAGGATGATTCTCAAATTTTTGGTCTTGAACCCTTTTGTTGCCTTAAAAATTATTGTGAGGGAGTTTCCTGGTGACCTAGTGGTTAGGATTCTGAGCTCTCACTGCCATGGCCCAGGTTCAATCCCTGGTTGGGGAACTGAGATCCCACAAGATGTGTGGCACGGCCAAAAAAAAAAAATTATTGTGAGTTTGAAGAAATGTTTTATTGAGTTATATTTGTCAATATTCACTGTGTTAGAAATGACCATTAGGACCTTTTTAAAGAACAAGACTATACAAACACACACCCCGTTAGGTATCAGAGCAAAACAACATCTGGAGCCAACACATCACGTAACCTCTGGAAAACTCCACTGGATCCTTGGGAGAGAATGATAGTGAAAGAGGCAAATAACATCTTAGTGTATTATGAACATATAGTTTGGAACTTGTGGGCCCTTAAAGGACCCCCAGAACCCTGGGGCCACAGTTTGAGAACCACTGATCTAAAACATGAAATTTTAATCAAATATTTGGGGAAGCTGGACATACCTTCAGTGATTTAAGAATCTCAGAACAGGATGATGCCTAAGATTCAGCAGTAGATAGTTGTTGGGGTTTTGGGGGGCCACCAGCACCCATTTTCCATTCTTTGGGCACCATGCCTTGATTTCCCTCTTGGGCAATGACACCCTCTCCTGCATTCTCAGTCCAGCCTAGAGAAAGAGGGTGTGACTAGGCTAATTCCTAGCAGTTGGGCAGGTAGGAATGAGGAGAGGAGAGAATTTGATGGGGACTGAAATGGTTTAATTACTTAAGTTACTTAGCATTCCAGGCTCCGTGATAATAGTGACTGTTTCACGGAGGAGCATGAGGTGGAAGGCAGGTCTGTAGCAAAGGATCTGGTGTTTTCCTCCTGGGCTGGACTAGTAGTGGATGTGAGATCCAGAGTAGAAACAACCTTTCCAAGATCACACTGGGAGGCCCATGTGAACATGAAGCCAACACGAGAGAGACAGAGACCCATCGTGGGACATTGGTCTGAGTCCCTAAACCAGCCCAGGGCAGCCATCGCTATTTGTCTGCTCTTCTTCTTAATCTGAAGACCCTCTGTTTTGCTTGGGGAGCTCTCTGTCCACGTCCAGCCAACATACCAAGCTTCTTAGACCTCCTTACAATGAAGAGAGAGGGCATGTGACCCAGGGCTGGTCAATGACCTGTAGGCAGGTCTGTGCCCGGAAGCTTCTGGGGAAACTTGTGATAGGAAGGAGCCTTTGCTCTTTGTCCCTATCTTCTCAGATTGCAGGCATGAGAGATGAGAAGGAGAGCAGCAGGGGAGCGAGAGGCACCAGGAAGTCTGCCGGAAGGAACGGGTTGCTTTACAAAGTGAGATAAACGTGTTTGGATGCAAATGTCTGTGACACACAGCAGCCTGCGATTCCCTACATGGTAGACAGCCCTGCTCCTGGCCTTTTGGTTTACCGGAGCCCATCAAGTCCCTTTGGGGGCTATGCTGCTTTGGCTTGGGGGCTCTGTCACTTTCAGGAGAAAAAGTCAGATTTCTAGCTCTAGGGAGATCTTGTGTTTACTCAAGTGGGTGGCTAACCTCTTCTCACTTCTCTGAGACAACGTGAGCCCCAGTCATAGCTTTAAGACAAGAGGAGATGATATTTGTTACGTGGCAGAGGAGAATCACCCTGTGGTTTCAGAGAAACAGCGGAGCAGGGGGGTGAGAGAGGAAGAAAGTCCCAGGAGAGGGCAAAGAACAGCCTGAAGGAGAGCAGAAAACGTGTCCCAGCTTTGGAAAGGAACTGAGAGAGCGTCTGGGGCTGCTGTCTGGGTCATGCACATAATTCTGATGACTCTACAGCCAAGCTATGTAGGGGAGGCTCTGCCAACTTTTAGCCAACTGCAGTTGGCCCTCACACTCCTGAGACCTGTGAAGAACTGCATTCTTTGGAGGGCTGGGCCTCTCTGCTCTGGACTTTTCCTCTTTCCTGGGGAGGGTCAGGGAGAAGTTGGAGGGAGAATAAGACTTCATGTGAGCACGTGCCAACTTTACAGTCAGAAAATCTGAATCGCAGTCCTGATTCTGCATCAAATTGCTGAGGATCTTGAGCAATGTATTTCGTTTCTCGAGACTCAGTTTCTTCCTGTGTAAAATGGTCATTGTATGAGTCATCTCATAGAGTTGTTGCAAGGATTAGATGAGCTGGGAAGATGTACCGTGAAAGTGTTACATAAGGAGTAACCACTGGGGGAACGGGGTAGAGAATACACAGACCTCTGAGTACTCTTGCTACTACTACCTTTGCAGCTTCTTATGAATCTATGATGATTTCAAAGTTAAAAGCTCTAAAAAGAAAATTCTTCTTTCTTTCATTGTAGGAAGGAAGAAAGAGACAAAAATTTACAAGGCCAGGTGCAGGGTTTTGTATTTTCCGAGCAGTCGAGCGGTAGGAATGAGAAGATGAGAGAATTTGAAGGGGACAGGAATGGATTAATTAATTAGATTAATTAACTAGATCCTTTATAATGCTCTTAGAGATATAAAAGTAAAGATTATAGAGCTTTTAAATGACGGGTGATAGTGGGACTTTGTTTTCTTCGATCGTGGTTCTGCCCAGACTAGGCTGCTCGAAGCTTTGGAATTTTCCAGGGTTATGCTCTCACAGAGGCAGGTCAGCTATGTTGATCCCCTTTCATTGCTCCAGCCCCACCACCCTCGCAACAGGCTGCCCAGCCATCCCAAACCCCACAACATTCCTCTCAGAAAATAATACCTTGGCCCCTGAGTCTTTCTAGAACCTTCTCTAAGATACCAAGTCTTTCAGGCCCATGACCTCATCCCTTCCCTCCTGTGTCTCTGGAGTGGATTAAAAGCCTTTGGCTAATATAATTAAAGTATATTAGCAAGTAATGTGCTTAGCTCAGAGCCTGGCACATAAAAAGTGTACATTAAATTCAAGCTATCACAGTTCATGGAAAGCATCAGGACAAGTCAGTATGTGACCCAGCCCTGCTATCAAGTTGCTGATGACTTTCAATAAATCTCTCAGCCTCTCTGGGTCAGTTCTTCCTTCTCTGAAATAGTGAAAGAGCTGGACCAAAAAATAGGCCCCTCTACTCTAAAGATCTCTGAAACTCTTGACGGAAAGTCTGAGCCATTCCCAGCTAAGAAGCAGCCCTCACTTTGAAACACTGGGTTATCAATGCCTCAGTAAACTACACCTCCTCTAGGGAACTCCCAGCCCAATGACAGAGAGCTTTTCAAGATATTTGGCAAGGGCCATGCTGACTCAGAAGAAACAAACAGTACAATTCTCAGTCCTGAAGGTAACAAGAAGTCCCCTGCCAGTCCCCAGAGAGAAAGCCCGCTGTTAGCTCATGGAACGGGGCAGGGCTTTCATAGAATTCTAGAATGTCAGTGCTGGAATATCTAGGGAGTTTCTAGTTCAGGGGTTTTTAAGCCATGTTCTGTGGGTGCTTCTGCAGTTCCACAGACTGCTAATATTCATCTCCTTTTGTATACCTCAAGCGGTATTTAAAACTGTGATTGGAAAACAACGAAGACACCAATGTTGGTCACCCATAACTTTCAACACCTCAGAAATGAAAATTCATTAGTATGTTGTGGTAGAGTCCACTGATATTGTCCCCTAAATCTACCCTTCCTTCTTCTCTTTGCTGTGGAAACTACAGTTGGTGGGGGTGGGGGGGGGGTTGGGGGTTGGTCCATGGCCACCCAGGTTAAACACTACATTTCCCAGCCTCCCTTGTAGCTAGGTAAGGCCACATAATGAAGTTTTGGTTAGTGGGATATAAGTAATGGTTGTGATCGCTACTTCTGGGTGTTTTTTTTTTTAAGTGAGGGGCTATGCTCTTCTTCCCTTTTCTCACTGGCTCTATTGTGGACATGATGCTGAAGCTCAGTCAGCTTCCTTGGACTTGGAAGTCTCATGCTGAAGATGATGGGCAAAAATAGAGAAGGAATCTTGGATCTTTGATGATCATTTACCTGCCTGTTTGTGGCTCAGATGGTAGAGAATCTGCCTGCAATGCAGGAGATCTGGATTCAATCCCTGGGTCAGGAAGATCCTCTGGAGAAGGGAATGACAACCCACTCCAATATTCTTGTCTGGAGAATTCCATGGACAGAGGAGCCTGGCGGGCTACAGTTCATGGGGTTGCAAAGAGTCAGCCATGATGATCATTTACTTCTAACTTGATTATATATTATGTATTGATTATATATTGAGTTCTTGGACTGTTTATCTCCAGACTTCATTTATATGAAAGAGACATAAACGTCTGTCATATTTAAAGTGAAGTCACTCAGTCATGTCCAACTCTTTGCGACCCCATGGACTGTAGCCTGCCAGGCTCTTCCATCCATGGGATTTTCCAGGTAAGAGTACTGGAGTGGGTTGCTATTTCCCTCTCCAGGGGATCTTCCCAACCCAGGGATTGAACCAGGTCTACCTGCATTATAGGCAGATGCTTTACCCTGTCATATTTAAGCCACTTTTATTTTCTTATTGTTGTTTTTTATTTTTTATTTTTTGGTGCTTGGCTTGTGGGATCTTAGTTCCCCAACCAGGGATTGAACCCAGGTCCTTGGCAATGAAAGTGCAGAATCCTAATCATTGGACTGCCAGGAAATTGCCAAGCCACTTTTAGTTTGGAGTTAGTGCTCGTTTAGTCTATAAGTCATATCCAACTCTTTTGTGCCCCCATGGACTGTAACCTGCAGGCTACTCTGTCCATGGGATTTCCCAGGTAAAAATATTGGCATGGGTTGCCATTTCCTTCTCCAAGGAAACTGCCAGTTGTAACTATCACTCAGGTCAGGAAATAGAATTTTGCAATCATACAAAAGAACTCTACATGCTCTGACTCAATCACAGCAACCTCTTTGCTCCTAAAAGCACAATATCCATAAGATGTTATGGGAAAATCCAAATGAACTTCAGGCCAACCCAATATACAGGATAAAGTTTAAGACTTTGTTTGACCAGTCTTCCTCTGGTCAAAAGTTAGAAAATAACGGAAATAGTGTGACCACCTCATTTTACAGAGGGAGAACGTGAGGTTCAGAGTGGGGAAAGGACTTTCTAATATCAATCAGCAAATTAGTGGCAGAAAAAACTAAGACTTTCCCTGACACCTTAGCATTTCATTTTCTAATTCTTTCTAGGGGAAGGGACCCTCAATACAAGGTATCAGCCTTACCTAGTTACTCAAGGATAGGAAAGATTTGCAAATACAGCCTGTTTAGTACAGGGCATTTGACCCTTGACCAGCACCAAACCTGGCTCTCTCTGCTCAGATCTCAGGGCAGAGAGGCCGCCAGTGGTTCTCCCCAGATAGCTTTGCATTTTAACCTTGAAGGATGCATCAGCAAAGGTGGAGTCATAGACACAGAGCCATGCAATGGGGGTGCTAATTGGATGAAGTAATCTCAGCATTTCTCAGAACCCAGCATAGGGCATCTCTCCCATGGTGCTGTGTGCACCCACCTGATACACAAAGGTCCTCAGAGAGCACTGTGGTTAAGTGTATTGCTGAGTCTCTAGGACCAATAGGAGTGAGATGCAGGCTGGAGCAAACCTGAGCTCTTCTGCCATACTCAATCAAATGTTGTGACCTGCATGGGGCTACTCCCAAGTCAGAATTCCAGGGAATCCCTTGTACTCATGAAAGTCAATTATGTTACACTGTGAAAAGTGCCCGTTGTGCCTTCATGTAGGACCTGACAGCATCTCATATTGGCCAGACTCCACAGTCCTCTCTCTTCTAGATTTTTGGATGTTTAAGGATAGGCTTATTGGCTTCTGCTTTATCCTACGGATTAAAATTAGCAATCAACACTTAGCAAAGATGTTATTATATATTCCATGATTGGGGGTCAGGTTGTGTTCTGAGCACGCCAAGTTTTGGAAACAACACAATCTCTCCTTTTGGAAAATCCATGAATTATGCTATTAGTATATTGAAGGCTCTGTGAATTCCCAGACTAGAGACTTTTGCTTGATTTTGACTGACCTAGCATTTCCCAAACTTTTTTGACTTTTGGCTCTTGTGTTTCACTAACACCATGGCAAATGATGCTGAGCCCCTTTGAAGGATAAAGGATGCATTAATAAACATGGATCACATATAAAACATGGCTAGAAATGCACCCTTCTGGCCCATGTAGCTCATCTTTCTGGAAAAGTACAGAATTATCCCATATTCTGTAAAAACCCATTCCTAACAGACCTAAGAAACAGTTGTGGAACTGACCTCAACCTGCCTAGTCTGGGGTGGGTTCCTACTGGCTTGGCCTCACCGCCTGGCACCTGGCTTGTTGTACCGAGTTCCCTGGCCAGCCGGCAGCCACCCAGTGTGTGTCTGGGCTTGTTTTTCCTTCCTCTCCCTGCTCTTTTTAGAACACGGCTGAATGGCTCCAGTCTCCCAGCCCTTCTCCCAGCCAACACTGGACCCCTCCAAGTCTGGCCAGCTCCTCTCCCACCCGCCTTGATAAACACCCGCTCCAAGCTGGGAACCACAGCGCCGGCCTGTTTTCCTCCCTCCTGCTCCCCCCAGGAAGCCTTCCCTTTGCCTGGGCTTCCTTCCTGGGGCCTTGGCTGCCCACCCATTTTTAACTCGTCGTCAGCCCAGTCACCTGAAGAAAAAGAGACTCGCAGGAGACCCAAGATGAAAGAGTCTTTAATCCTGTGGCTTTTGGAGTTTTGTTTTTAGCAGGAAAACCTTATTTTCAAAACAAATTATTGTGAAGAATTTACCAGTTTATAGAAGAGGTAAATAAGGACATTTATGGCAGGCTTGTTTATTCCGGCAAAACACTGGAAAGAAATGAAATGACCTTTGGGAGGGAATGGGTTTAGTATGGTGAAGTCATTCAATGGAATATCATGCAGCCCCCTAACAACATGAGGCAGTTCCCAATGATAATAACAAAAGTGCTAGGAAAATCCTTCCTCCATATGGAAAATGTTTGGTTGATAATTTAATTTGGGGGCAAAAATGAAGATTACCGCTCACATTGCTATAATGGACCAATTCCTATTCAAACTTGTCTGATATTTTTATGGTACTTAATATGATGACCAAACATCCCAGTTCACCCAGAACTGAGGGGTTTCCCAGGACACAGGACGTTAAGTGGTAAAACTAAAAAAATCTCAGGCAAAGAGATGAAGTCATTCTCCAATACTCAGCAAGTTAAGACTGTTTAGAAACAATAAGATCATTACTAATTTTAGCCCCCAGTATATTCACAAATAAAATTGAACCAATATTTGTATTATAAATAGAAGGGCAAAACTATGTGGATTAATATTAAATGTGGAATCATTGTAAGATGCTGTGAAATGCAAAAAAAAAAAAAAAAAGCCAAAGTACAGAACATTGTGCTAAGTATGTTCCCATTTTATATGTTTTCTCTCTTTTGTTTTTCCTAAAGTTCAGGGTCAGAGAGCAGTAAAGGATTTGTATAATATAAAAGTATAATTGTATAATATAAAAGTGAAGTTTATGACTTCTTGTCTATTTGTGTACCCCATTGTAGGAAAATGGCTGGACTGATTCTTACCAAGTTTTGAGAATATATTTGGGAGGGTCTGACTTAAAATATAGGCTTCCAAGGTGACTTAAAATACAGGTTGCTTGGCATAAGAAATTTTCATTCTAGGGGTCCTTGGTGGTTTGGTGGTTGTCATTAAGTCATGTCCAATTCTTGTGACCCCATGGACTGTAGCCCGCCAGGCTCCTCTGTGCATGGGATTCTCCAGGCAAGAATACTGTAATGGGTTGCCATGCCCTTCTCCAGGGGAACTTCTGACCCAAGGATTGAACCTGCATCTCCTGCATTGCAGGTGGTCTCCTTCACTGTAGGCAGATTCTTTACCAACTGAGCCACCAGGGAAGCCCAAGGGGTCCTTGGGAGAGTATGTCATAGAGATAAGCAGTCATTCTCCAGAGAAGCTGACTCTGGTTAACAAGAGAGGCCCATGCACAAGATGCGTTCGGGTCCACTGACAGAGAGTACGAAAAGTGGTTTCCAGTCAATGTCCAAAGTAGAGTCACAAGGTAGACTGTCCAAGTGGAAGGCCTTGGTGTGCAGGCTGCTTCCCATATGACGGATGGGATCAGATGTCCATGCATGTAAGGATGATTGTTCCCAGTGGAGTTACTCTTTTGGAACTTAAAGCTTGCATTTTCAGACTATTCCTGAAAGATGCTTATGAAATTGGTGATAATCAGTGGCCCCAAGGAAGAGAACCACAGATCTAAGATGAACTGGATGTTCATTTTTCATTGTATATCCTGTTGAACTGTTGGCAGTGTTTTCCATGTTTATATATCGTCTTTTTTCTTTTAATTTGTGAGCTATTACAAGCACATAAAGAAAGTTTAGAGAATATTAAGCTAACATCTTTGTATGTACCTGCTGGCTTTAACAAATCTTAATGCTTTGCCATATATGGTTGTACAGAAAAACTTATAGTTCTCTTCCTGTGTCTTTCTCCTTTACTGTCACACAGAAACTTTCTTTTTTTGCCAATTTATGTTTGAAATATAATTAATTTACAATGTTGTGTTAGTTTCAAGTGCACAGCAAAGTGATTCAGTTATATACATATATATATATATTCTTTTTCAGGTTCTTTTCCACTATAGGTTATTACAAGATATTGAGTATATTTCCCTGTGCTATACAGTCAGTCCTTGTTGTTTACCTATTTTTTTTCTGTGCATAGTGGTTTGCATCTGCTAATTCCAAATTCCCAATCCCTCACTCCCGCACCTACCTTCACCCTTGGCAACCACAAATCTGTTGTATATATCTGTGATTATGTTTCTATTTCATAGATATGTTCATTTGATATTGTTCATTTTATTCATATATATTGTTCATTTTAGATTCCACATGTAAGTGATAGCATATGGTATTTGTCTTTCTCTTTCTGATTTTGCTCAGTATGATAATCTCTTTGTTCATTTATGCTGCTGCAAATGACATTATTTCATTCCTTTTTATGGCTGAGTAATTTTCTGTTGTGTGTATATTCCACATCTTCTTCATCCATTCATCTGTCTATGGACATTTAGGTTGCTTGAATATGCCTTGTCTATGAATTGTGAATAATACTGCTATGAACATAAGGGAACATGTATCTTTTTGAATTATAGTTTTGTTTTATATATGCTCAGGAGTGGGACTGCTGAACCATATGGCAACTCTGATTTTTTTGAGGAACCTCCATGCTTTCTCCATAGCTACAAGAATTTACATTCCCACCAACAGTGTAGGAGGGTTCCATTTTCTCCACACACTCTCTAGCATTTGTATACTTTTAAAAAATAATATTTATTTATTTATGGCTGCATTAGGTCTTTGTTTCTGCACATGAGCTACTCTCTAGTTGCCATGTGCACGCTTCTCATTGCAGTGGGTTCTCTTGTGGAGCGTGGGCTCTAGGGCTTCAGTAGTTGTGGTTTGTGGGCTCTAGAGCAGAGGCTGAGTAGTTGTGGTGCATGGACTCAGTTGCCCCATGGCATGTGAGTTCCTAGTTCCGGGACCAAGGATTGAACCTGTGTCCCCTGCATTGGTAGGCAGATTCTTAACCACTGGACCACCAGGGAAGCCCCTGTGGACTTTTTAATGATGGCCAATCTGACTGGTGTGAAGTGGTTAATCTTAACAAATAAGAGGATCAGTTGTTTTTTATTTTATTTTTTGGTTTCATCGTAGCATGTGGGATCTTAGTTCCCTAAATAGAGATTGAACCCATGCTTCCTGCAGTGTAAGCATGGAGTCTTAACCACTGGACCACCAGGGAAGTCCCAAGATAATCAGTCTTGATAGAAAGATGCTGGGGGCCTGGAACCTCACCATCTATTTCTCTTTCCCCGAGGCACCTGTAGGAACCTTGGGTTTCCATAGAACACAGTTTGAAGTGACTGATCTAGTCCACGGATTGATAAAATTTCTCTGCAAAGGGCAAGATAGTAAACATCTTAGATTTTGTGGGCAATCTCTGTTGCAACTATCCAACTCAGCCATTCCAGTGAAGAAGCAGCCACAGATAATACATCCAAGATGAAAACATGTCCATGGAAACTATTTAGTGAAAGAAGCAGGTTACAAAACATCAGCACCAATAAAATTATTAAAATGCTTATTGAGGGCTTCCCTGGTGGCTTAGTGGTAAAGAATCCACTTGCCAATGCAGGGAACATGGGTTTGATCCCTGATCCAGGAAGATCCCACATGCTGCAGAGCAACTAAGCCTGTGCGCCACAGTTACTGAGCCTGTGCTCCAGAGCCCAGGAGCCGCAATTACTGAGCCCACAGCGTCCTAGAGCCCATGCTCCGCAACAAGAGAAGCCACTGCAATGAGAAACCCGTGCAGTGAAGCTAGAGAAGAGCCCCTGCACAACTAGAGACAAGCCCACACAGCAATGAAGACTCAGAACAACCAAAAATAAATAAATAAAATTATTGAAAAAAATGCTTATTGAGTGCTTACTACAAATAAGGCACCATATTAAATAATTTATATGGGTTATCTTGTTTAATCTTCAGAACTACCCTAAGATACAAAGGCAATGATCTCTGATTCACTAATGGGGATACAGTGACCTAGGTGGGTTAAATAATTTGCCAGTAAGATATGGAGCTGGGATTTAAACCCACACAGTCTAATTCCAGAGCCTGAGTTTTGAAACACTACAGTATATTGCCTTTTATGTTTACTTATATATATATGTGTATGTGTGTGTGTGTGCGCGCGCGTGTGTATGCATGTTTATGGGGCTTCGCTTGTGGCTCAGTGGTAAAGAATCTGCCTGCAATGCAGAAGATGCATCAGACATGGGTTTGATCCCTGGATTGAAAGGATCCACTGGAGGAGGATTTGGCAACCCACTCCATTATTCTTGCCTGGAGAATCCCGTGGACTGAGGAGCCTGGTGGGCTACAGTCCATAGGGTCGCAAAGGGTTGGACATACTGAGCGGCTGAGCATGCATGCACATAAATATTTACATAAGCACCAAAAAGATGTAGAAAGAAATACACCAAAAAGTTACACAGGCTTCATCATCATGTAGAGGTTATAATGCAGGGAGTGATTTATAAATAAGATGGTTTTAATTCTGTCTCACCATCATAACTTAGATATTTCCATTATGAGGCAGTAGGAGTTTTTCTTTCTAAAGAGCTGTCCAGTTCTAACATTCTAGAATTCCTCAAGGCCTCTGCTACCTCTAGAATTTGGTCTGAGGAAGAGGCAGAGGCAGGAGGTGATGGTAGAAGGGTCTGGGGAGCTTGTCTCGCAGCACTGGAGGGCACCTAAAGCTCTTAGAGGTTCCGGGCTGCTCCCGCAGCCTCTAAACTTCCACCTCTCCCTCCAGCCCTCCCTACCATCTCAGTGGCTTTTCTGGCCTCTCTAATTGCCAGGAACACAGAGGGAACCATAGCTTCTGTTTAGACCGGAAAGAAAAACAAAGAAAAGAGTTAGATCCCCGCAAGTGGCTGCTTAAGGGAGGATGGTTTCCAAACTGGACCCTGGGAAGGGCAGACTGAGCAGGGGAGGGGTCAGGTCTGAGGTGGGTGGCCTGACCAGGTAGCCTCAGGCCTTTTATGGAGCCATAGGATTCAGGAGCACACTCCCCAAAATGTAAATTGGAGTGGGGTGGGGGGTCCGCTCGCACATGTGCCGGGCGCCAGGAACCGAGCGGGCCTAGGAGCAGGGGACGCCCAGGGCTGCTCTGGTGTTTTCTCGGCTTCCACTATCAAAAGGGCATCCATGAGGACTTCCCTGGAAGTTCAGTAGTTAAGACTCCATGCTTCCACTGTAGGGGGCACAGGTTCGATCCCTTGTCAGGGAACTAAGATCTTACCTGCCCTGAGGTACAGCTAAAAAAAGAGGGGGCCTTAACAAGGAGGCTGGTGACCAGGTGGTCTGATGAGTCCAGCTGTGTCCCTGAGGAAGAGCTGAGGGGGTGGGCCAGGGATGGGAGTAGGAATGGGCAAGGGAGTGTGTTCTGCCTCTGAGGCACCACCTCAGAGGGGCTGGACTGATGCCTGAGTGTCATGATAAACCTAGCCTCCATTGTGAGATGTGCTGGGGAGATGTGTGTGGGCTCAATACCAAAATTTCCCCGCTGCCCACAGCTGTCCGGAGTTGAGCCAGTTGCTTGTAGAGCTCTCTCTCAGGGCTGGTGTGCAGGCCAAGACTTGGGGCCCCACCGTCGGGGGGAGGCAGGGTAGGGGTGTGTGTAGACATTGGACTGGACAACCAGCCAGGTCTTCTTCCCCAAAACCCTGCAATGATGATAACAGTAGCCAGGCTGAGCACCCACTGTGTGCATGCATCATCTCATTTCACTGTGAGAAAAAGGCATAGTTATTATTTCACAGATGATAAAACTGAGATCCTGAGGACAGTTAAGCAACCTGCCCAAGCTCATGCCCCCAGGAAACAGCCAGGCTAGCACTGAACCCATCTGTTTGTCTGCAGAGCCTGCATTCTCATCTAAGATGCAGCTGGCTTCTAGCTG
Source organism: Okapia johnstoni (assembly GCA_024291935.2). NCBI lineage: Eukaryota > Metazoa > Chordata > Mammalia > Artiodactyla > Giraffidae > Okapia > Okapia johnstoni. The sequence goes on from CM044316.1 coordinate 54,643,415, forward strand.
TCTGGAGATTTTTAGTCCTAAAAGGACTAGGATGCTAGGAGCCCAGGATGAGCAGATCAGTGGGGGACAGCATCCTTGTTTCCAGAGGCTTTGACATTCTTTCAAAATTCTGACTGGCAGTCATGAGATCTGCAGACCTTTCCCTTCTTGGGGAGCAGATAAGGAAACTCATCCACTTAAACTAAGTGACCACAGCCCCTAAAGACATGGAAATCTAAAAGCAGCTCTGTGGGACACTCCCCAGAAATTACAGGCTTGTGTTTTTGAAGAGACCATCCCTAATTAAAGGAGAATGCCACAGAGAGGGCTGTGACCTGAACAACAACCGCTCTCCTCCCACTCAGCACAATGCTAGAGGGTCCATTTTTCCTTCTCATAGTCTGCAGGGTTGAAAGGACGCAGATTTGTAGATCTGCAGATTCTAGTTTTCAAACTTCAAATTATATAATGGTGAAACTTTTTGTTCAAAAGACTTGATTTGTGGAATGCCACCATCAAGCATTAGGTATTCTTATTTCAATCTCAGAATCTTAAGTAAGCCACCTTATATAATCTCACAATAGCCAGCAGAGGTAGATACATCATGATCCCCGTTCTATAGATGAGGAAGTGAGTTGCACAAAAGAATCCATTCCTTTCCCCTCAAGGCCATGCAGTTTGTAAGTAGTGGAGGTAGAATTTGAACCCAGGTCTGCTCAAGTCCAGAGTGTGGCTCAATACCTCTGGGCTGTAGGAGGGAGCTGGGTAGGTAAAACTGTATGTTAAGCTGCTTGGTTTGGCATCTGCCTTGGTTTGACACACTTCTGTGCCCTGTGGAGCCATTGTGGAACCTGACTAGCACCAGAGAGTAATTTAAAAAACTGGAAACAAGTCCAGTGTCCATCAATGGTTGAATGAATAATACTTTGTGATATGGCCATACAATGGCATACTACTCAGTGATAGGAAGAAATAAACTATTGAGACCTCAATAACATGAGTGAATTTCAAAGTCACTGTGGTGAGTGGGAAAAGCCAGACAGAAATGAGTCCATTCTGTATGATTGTATTTATTTAAGTCTAGGAACTGAAAACTGATTAATAGTAGCAGAAAGCAGACTGGTGGTTGTTTGGGGGTGGAGGGAGGGGTGGAAGGGTTACCAAGGGGTCTGATGGGAGTTTCCCAGGTGATAAACATCACTCTCTTGATTGTGGCGATGGTTTCATGAGTGTGTCTGTATATCCTTTAATATTATATATAGGCTTAAGTTGTATGCTGTTTATCAATTGAAGTTATATCTCATTAAAGTTGTTGGAAAAAAAAGTCTAAAACTTGCATTTAACAGGAGGCACAGACAGGAGATGACTTGTTCAAGCTCGCTCAGAGTCGGACTCCCTCTGTGGACCCTCTGCTACCACCCTCTCCCACCACCCTCTCCCAAGCCCAGCCACTGGACTCTGCTGGGGCTCTGCCTCCAGCACCCTATGGCCTATGTGGCTTCTCTCCAGCCCTGGGGATGTCAGCACTGGACAAGGTAACGCTTTGGCCATGGAGGACATGGGGGGAAGGTGGACAGAGGCAAAGGTGATGGGAGCCTGGAACAGTGCACCCCAAGAGGGGCTCCAGACTGCTGTATTCACACAGGGGCCTTTTACAAAAATATAAACCTGCTAAAAGGATCGGACCACGTAATTTCTGCCTCTGTAAGATTAACTCAAAGAATGCCTTGTACACATCTACCATGTCTGAGTCTGTCCTGGTCTGCTGTCTTACAGGGACCAGACAAAAATGAATGCCATATTATTAAAGAAATGCAAATCAAAACTACAATGAGATATCACCTCACACCAGTCAGAAATGCTGGAGAGGGTGCAGGGAAAAGGGAACCTTCTTGCATCATTGGTGGGAATGTAAATTGATACAGCCACTATGGAAGATGGTATGGAGATTCCTTAAAAAACTAGGAATAAAGCCACCATATGACCCAGCAATTCCATTCCTAGGCATATACCCTGAGGAAACCAAAATTGAAAAAGACACATGTACTCCAATGTTTATTGTAGTACTATTTACAATAGGTAGAACATGGAAGCAACCTAGATGTCCATTGACAGATGAATGGATAAAGAAGTTGTGGAATATATATACAACGGAATATTACTCAGCCATACAAAGGAATGCATTTGACTCGGTTCTAATGAGGTGGGTGAACCTAGAGACTATCATACAGGGTGAAGTAAGTCAGAAAGAGAAAGATAAATATCATAAACTAACACATATATATAGAATGTAGAAAGATGGTACAGATGAATTTATTTACAGGGCAGCAGTGGAGACACAGAGAACAGTCTTATGGACACTGGGAGAGGGGAGGAGAGGGTGAGATGTATGGAGAGAGTAACACGAAATCTTTTATTACCATATGTAAAATAGATAGCCAGTGGGAATTTGCTGTATGTCTCAGGGAACTCAAACAGAGGCTCTGTATTGACCTAGAGGGGTGGGATGGGGAGGGAGAAAGGAAGGAGGTTCAAAAACGAGGGGACGTTATGTACATCTGTGACTGATTTATGCTAATGTTTGACAGAAAACAACAAAATTCTGTAAAGCAATTATCCTTCAATTAAAAGATAAATATTTTTTTTTAAAAAAATGAATGACATAAACATAAGGGCCGGATGCACAATAAACAGCCCCCAAATAGCAGCCATTACACATCCATCAAGTATCCCCACTGCGCCTGCTTTCTGCACTGAGGGAACGGATGTGTGGCCTGATCGTTGAGGACAGGAGAGACACGTGGATGAAAAGCTTTGCCTCAGCCCTGAAACTGGGAGGATAAATGCTGGGAGGGCCAAGAGGAGAGATAAATTACTTCCAGTTGTGGAGGTTTCATGGAGGCTGTGGTATGCAAGGGAGGGAAAGGAATTTGTACGTGGAGACAGGCAGTGGTGGGGAGGCGGGCTAGATCATTCCATCTTGGGGTAGCGTGAACAAAAGCAAGGCAGCTGGGAGATGCAGCTGGCTGCAGAGAGGGCTGGGAAGGCTGGGCAGGTGGGCTGGGGTCAGGCGCTGGGGCAAGCACCGGGGTGACATGTGGATACATTTGCTCCCCCTCAACACACACACACACACACCCTGCCGTGGGATCTCATTGGCTCCCGCTGCTTGGGGCATTGAAGAGTGAAACCTAGGGCCTCAGCTGGAAACCTGGATTCCAGCAGGGAGTGGTGGGGTGGAGAAGAATCAAAGGAAAGGAACTCCTCCAAGGACCACTCGCCCAAAGAGGCACCAGTGTCTCCATCCTTGGGCGTTCCTAGTGGGCCAGCCAGCATCAACCGGGTCTCTTGGAAAGCTGTGAAAATGGAAAGACTCAAGTTTGTACACCCAGAGTCCACAGAAACGGTCTTCAACATCTCCATGGATGGTCAAAGCCAAAGAATAGTGCCATCTTGAGGCCAAGATACCTAGATACCATGAAGGCTGGGAGAGGCCCTGTGCCCCTGAGGGACCACGAAGGCAGAAATGGCTGAGACTTTGTTTTAATACTCTCCTAACGGGGCCAGAATTACACCAGCACACAGTTTAGAGCTGGCAGAGTCTCACTTAAGGCCCCTGAGGTGCAGATATTGTGCCCTGTACAGATGAGGAAACTGCTTCTGGGAGAGATGAGGTGACTGGCCCAAGGTCACAGGTGGCCACAGGCAGAGCCAGGTCTTATCTCAGGTCACTGATCAAAGCTGTGATGTGGTTCTCAAGACCTTTCAGTATGAATGCCGGGTCAAAACTGCTCCCACAAGATGCCTTTTTTTCTTTCTCTTACAATCATGCAGTGAAGTTTCCAGAATCGAAATGCTATGTGATGACCTCATCTCGCCCCAGTGGCTCATGGGAGATGTGCTTATGTATTCCTGTGTTTCAAACATTCCTGTTTTAATTTCTAACATGGCATAACCCACATAGCCATAAGCTCTTTGAGACACTTAGAAATTTTCAAGAGTGTAAAAGGGTCCTAAGATGAAACGGTTTGACAGCTAGCTGTTGCTTTAAAGTATTTTTAAAGCGTAAGTAAAGCTATATGAATGAAAACATTTCCTTTGTTTTGATATAACTGAAACAACTCTGTGAGGCACTAACTTTTAGGCTGACTGGAATTCTAATTGCCATCTCTATAGATATTTGATTAATTAAATACACACCAAAAAAATGTACGTGAATAGAGAATGTTCACTGAGTGATTTCTAACTGGCAAACACTCTCTAAGTGATTTACATGAGTCATCTTGTTTAATCCCCACAACCACCATTTGCAGGAGATGCTGTTACCACATTTTATGCCTGTGGACACCAACAGATTATGTGGCCCAACTGGGAGATGTGGAGCTTGGACTCTATCCCAGACAATCTCTCTCTTCCCATTATTCTGATACACAAGCACATCTTCCCATTATTATTCCCATTACCATACAATTTTACATCCCTTAAATGCATTCACTTGACAGACAAAAGTTTTTCAACATATGGGGTCTAAGAAAGTAGTGAAAAGAAAGAGAATCACCAACCTAACCCAACGCCTTCACTTATAGATGAGGAAAAGTGAGGCCCAGAGAGGGCAAGTGATTTGCAAAAGCTCACACAGCCAAGACTCAGAATCCATCAGACTCGGGAGCTGTTACAACACCAACCTAAGGAAGCACTGTAGTTATCTCCTTCACAGCAACATGTGAGCAGCACAGCACAGCACGTAAGCAAGTGACATCAAGACCAGGCAAACGACAGTATCTTCAGCAAAATCGGCTTGACTTTATTGCAGGGACACTACAGAGGAGCAGGGCAAATGAGGGTCTCCGCAGGAACTACCATTGCTGAGCGGGATTGCCAGGTCCTAGATCTGTCTGGAGGGCAGGAGATCAGCGTCCTGGAAGAAATGAGAAGTGAGGTGGAACACTGGTGCCATCTGCTGTGCACATGGAGACGTTACAAAAGCAGTAAAGATTGACTAAGAGGCAATTGTAGGGGGTGAAGTAGGAAACCCAGGTGCCGAGTTGGACTAGAACCCCATGTCCAGCCCTGCACGCTGCTCCTACAAGAATGCCTTGACCTTGCTAAGCCAATCACTGCCGAGGCCCTTTTCTAGGGTTCTCCTAGGGCTGCTGGAGCACTTCCTCTGTCCTGTTTCAACTTATCCTGGGATGGCAACAACAAAAAAAGCCATGAGCAAGCAAATCTACTAAGAGCCAGATGATCAAGGAGACCTCATAACCAATAAACATTCTACCTCTGGTTTCGGAACCTGGCTTCGAATCAGTCACTGGGGAGCCTCTTAAAACAGACTCAGAGACAGATGCTGCCTGGTGTATGCAAGTAAAACTGGCTTGATCAGTGATTTTCACCCAGTGCTGTGCATATGAACCTCCAGGAGCCTCTTCATACTACACATCATTACTGACAGATGTGCAGACCAAACTCTGTGATGCTTGAATTTTCTGTGAATGCTGGAGTGGAGAGAGTGGACCATGGATGAAATGATGGCAATGACTCGATAATTGTTGGATCTGGGTGATGGGCATGTGGAGATTCATTTCACAACTCTACTTGCATAGTTTTGACACTTCCTATAATTAAAAAAAAAAAAAAGCTAAAATAGATAAATTAATGAAACTATCCAGCCATTGAAAGGAATAAAGTACTGATACATGCTAAGCTTGAGTGAATCCTGAAAACATTATGCTGAGTGAAAGAAGCCAGACACAAAAGATCATGTAATGTCCAGAATAGGTGAGTCCAGAAGGGCAGAAAGCAGATTTGTGGTTGCCAAGGGATGGAGAGAGGAGGCAGTGGGGAATGAGTGAGAGCTTAAATGGGTACAGTGAGTCTTCCCAGTGTGATGAAAGTTTTGAAACTAGAGTGGAGGTACAACACTGTGGACACACTATAAAGGCCCATGGGTGGTACATGTGACAATGGTTAGCTGAACGTTATGTGAATTTCATCTCAATTTAAAAAGAGCCTACTATAAGAAAAAGCACATATTAAGCTATACATGCTTTACAACTGGCAGTTATTACTTGTTTTATATATATTTATTTTTATTTATTCATTTGGCTGTCTTGGGTCTTGGTTGCCGCATGCGGGATCTAGTTCCCTGACCAGGGATTGAACTTGGGCCACCTGCATTGGGAGTGCAGAGTGTTAGCCACTGAACCATTGTCCACCAGGGAAGTCCAGGTATTAATTTTTTAGTCAAACAAAATTTACATGCTCAAGTCAGGAGTTTCCACTTTAGTGTGTCTACACTGGGGCTCCCCCATGTGTGGAGCCACTCAGTAACTTTTCCCTTCCTCCATCCATCCTTGTCACAGAGACTTTTATAAACACAATCTTATACCCAATATAAAATAGGGCTACTTAGGTTAGATGGAGGGGCTCAGAGTCCCACCCACTCTCCCACCCTCCTCCCCAAACCCTAGGGACACAGGAACCACCATGATGAACACTGGTATGGTGGAAACATTACTCTCCTTTAAAGATCATCCTTCGTATTCAGAGGGACATCATAGCAACCCCAACAAGGCAGGAAAGCAAGGTAGAGGTTACAGCCCCATTTTACAGGAGGGAGGACTAGGTCTCAGGAATAAATGACAAATGTCCAAAGTCAGAGTGTGAACTGAGGGCAGAGCTAAAACTAGACTCCTGGAATACTGATTATTCATCCTGGGCTCATTCCTGAACATGGTTGTATCCATGGGCAGAAAGGGGAAGAGGAAGACAGACACACCTGACATCTTGTGATCTGCGTGAGATGTCACCAGATACACAGGACATGGCCATGGCTCAGATTCCAACACCCATCTTTAGGAAGGAGGCGGCAGCTGAAGGTCACTGCCGTGGCCCGCCAGTCAGTTGGACACCTGACTTGCAGCCTGCTCCTGGCACTCATCTGTGTGAAGCTTTGGTCAAGTCACTTCCCTTCTCCAGGCCTCATGTTTCCTGATTACAGTGAGAGCCCTGGCCGACATCAGGGACATTGTGATTGTTGTCATCCATGCATTAAAGGCATTCAGGGGCAGTGACCACTAGGAGGGCTCTCCTCTGAAGGGTTCTGAGACTGTGACTGGGCCCAGAGGGAAAGAACGCTGCACGGATGACTAGAGTCTGCCCTGGCTCCACAGTGAAGGGTGCTGGCACACTGCCACCTGCCTTTCTGGATTATGTAAAATCAAAGGGAAAGCCAGCCTAAACACGCCGCTGTTGTTTGTTTTTGTTGTTTTTCACCTTTAACAGCTTTATTGGGGGTATACTGTCATGTTATACACATAGTTTAGTGTACAATGTGATGATCTGTAACTTGTCAGATGAATACACCCACATACTCTCACCAGACTAGTTTTCATTTTTCTAGAATTTTCCATAAATGAAAGCATACAGTATGTTTCCTTTTCCTGGCTTCTTTCACTCACTTCTTTTATACGTGAGATTCACTGAAGTTGTTGCATAGACAATAGTATTCAATTATATGGCTACATCACAGTTTGTATACTCACCTAGTGATGGACACTGGGTTGTTTCCAGCTTTTGGCTATTACAAGTAAAGCCACTATCAGTATTTACAAGTCTTTGTATGGACAGTGCTTCCCATTTCTCTTGGGTAAATACTAGGCAAGGAATGGCTGGGTCATATGGTAGGCTTTAAGAAGCTACCAAACTGATCACACTGTTTTTGCACCAGTATGGGCAAAGGGCATGCTTGGGAAGCTGACAACAGTTCCAAGTGGGGATGGAACCAAGGTGAATTCACTTACCTGGTCAGTGAACAAAGCTCAGGGAGTAAGTGTCACCTCTGAAGGGACCATTATATTATCAAAGTAAAAGACACACTGCCCAGGGCCAGATGCTTACATTTAAACCCTGTTGATCACAAACTATAGCCCAAAGTCATAGAGGGGTCCCCAGGATACATCAAGCAGTGCACTCACTGTCTGCTCGCAGGAGACTGGAAGGAGTCCCTGAGCTTGTGGTTTCCATTGGGTAATGACACATTTGGTGGCCGTATCGGGGCCTCACCCACCTGCTCATGTTGGTCTATCCTGCAAGCTGCTGGACGGGGCCTCTCTACTTGGGGCCAAGGTAGGAGACAGCCTTTCCTGTTTTCCCCAGGGTCTCCAGCAGAGTGTCCACGCTGTGCTCAGAGTTGATGCAGACCTTTTTGTTGGGCAGGTCAATGTCAAATTGAACTCCTGCAGGAAGTGGGGTAGGGAGGACAGACATGTACTAGTCAGGCTCCTGAATTGTTCACCCCTACCCTTTCCCTCTCCTCTAGACCAGGGATTGGCAAACTTCTGAAGAGGGCCAGAGAGCCCACGGGTTTAGAACTGTGAGCTGCACGGACTCTGCCCCATCGTCTTCTGTAGATTGTTTTGTGTTCTTGTGGCTTCCCTTGTGGCTCAGCTGGCAAAGAATCCACCTGCAATGCGGAAGACCCGGGTTTGATCCCTGGGTTCAGAAGATTCTCTGGAGAAGGGAAAGGCTACCCACTCCAGTCCAGAATTCCATGAATTGTATAGTCCATGGGGTCAGAGAGTTGGACATGACTGAGCGACTTTCGCTTTTGTGTCCGACCCTTTTGTGAATGCATGTATTGCAGCCTGCCAGGCTCCTCTGCCCATGGGATTTCCCAGGCAAGAATCTGGAGTGGGTTGCCATTTCCTTCTCCAGGGGATCTTCCCAACCCAGGGATTGAACCCATTTCTCTTGTGGTTCCTGAATTGGTAGCAGATCTTTACCACTTGAGCTACCTGGGAAGCCCCATATTGTTTTACAAGCCTGGAAAAATGTAAAAACCATTCTCAGCTGTGCAATAACAGACTGTGGGCCCAAAGGCTATAATTTATCCATCCCTCCTCTAAATAAGGACTTAAATTTTTTCTTTTCTTAATTGCAAAAGTAACACAGACATACCAATTTTTTTTGGCCACATTCTGTGGTTTGTGGGATCTTAGTTCCCTGCCCAGGGATTGAACCTGTGCCCCCTGCAGTGAAAGCATGAAGTCTTAACCACCGGACTGCCAGGGAAGTCCCCAGACACACCATTAAAAAAAAAAAAAAAAAAGGCAAGCATTTTTGAATAAAATTTGAAACTGTAAGCCCCCCTATGATTTTTCGCCTCTAAGAATCACTGGACAATAGGGTCCCATCCAGTGTTTCTCCTAATGGACAAATGAAAAGTCATTTTCCAAAGTGGCATCATAATCTGTAAACAAGTTACTTATATGTCACTTTCCAGTGTCCAGGACACCTTGCCATCTTAGCACATACAGACTTACTTCATTCTTTTTTGGCAGCAACACCGTATCCCACAGTGTCTGTATCACAGGGCTTCCCAGGTGACACAGGGGTAAAGAATCTGCCTGTCACCACAGGAGACCCAAGAGACTCAAGTTTGATCCCTGAATCAGGAAGATCCCCTGGAGAAGGGAATGGCAACCCATTCCAGTATTCTTGCCTTGACAATCTTATGGACAGAGGAGCCTGGAGGGCTACAGACCATGGGATCACAAGGAGTCAGACACAACTGAACAATGGTGCGCACACATATCATCCATCTACTCAGTCCCCCTCTAAAAGACACTGAGGTTGCTTCCAATTTCTCACTATGATCAAAACAATGTAGACATACTTGAACATATGTTATAAAACTTGTGAAAATATTTCTATACCATGAATTCATAAACTGGAAATTGTGGGGCAAAATATTGGTGTACTTTAAATGTTCGCAGATATTGCAAAACTGCCCTCCTAAAGAGCTGTGTCCATTTAAGTACCCTTGGTGGCATATGCAAGCAGGTACAAACCGGTTTGTTGAAATAACAAAGGCAGAGTCCCAGGCCTGGCTTCACCACTGACCGGCTGGGTCCTGCCCATCATAGGCCCCAGTCTCCCCATCGGAACATGAAGGAGTTGGGGTCAGCCAGACCTCGTGGGCTCTCCAGGTCAAGTATGCCACTGATCTGTGATTCCTCAGGCCCAGCACTGCTCATCTGTGGCCCGACTGACTCAGAAAACCCTTCTGACTCTTCTCAAGTGGCCACCCAAGTGGGAACAGTAGTGAAAGGTGGGAGATACCTGTCCAAGCTCAGAGGCAGATCCTCACACACCAGTGAAGGGGCCTCAAAAAGCACATGGCACAGGATTCAGTCCTAACCTCTGACTCTGGACCTACTGGACACCAGGGGCTGAGAGCAGTGCATCCTGGCTGCACTCTGGGTTTTGTTTTTTGCTTCAAAAGGGCCTCCCTCCTCTTCAGAGTAAATATTCTGGTGGCATCATAGAGCTGGAAGACACTCTGGGATCATCCGACCCTGTGGATTTCAAAGCTGTGTTTCTGGCAGCCCAGGTCCCCAGGCAGGTGTTCTGGAGCCTGCAAGAGTGAAAGCAGTCCGACCCTCGCTTCACCCAGACCTGCTGCTTGTATACAGGGGCTTCCAAGCAGGGTTTCACTCTTTTAAAAAAGAAAAAAAAATTATTTATTTTTGACTGTGCTGGAACTTTGTTGCTGCGCGAGCTTTTCTCCAGTTGTGGTGAGTGGGGGCTACTCTCTAGTTGCAGTGCTCAGGCTTCTCACTGCAGTGGCTTCTCTTGTGGAGCACAGACTCTAGGGCATGTGGGCTCAGTAGCTGCAGTTTCCGGGTTCTAGAACACAGGCTCAGTAGTGCACGAGCTTAGTTCCTCAGTGGCACGTAGGATCTTCCCAGTCCAGGGATCGAACCCATGTCTCCTGCACTGGCAGGCAGATTCTTTACCACTGAGCCACCAGGTAAGCCGTGGAGTTTCACCTTAAAGCATCAGAGCAAAGCTAAGAGACTGACATTCTCATACCACAGCTGGGGAAAGCCAGGCTCCAGAAGAGGAGGCCATGGTCACATAGGAAGTTAGTGATCAAGTTCTTTCCATTGTTTCAGATTTTTTCAAGTTCGGGTTCCAGTTTACAGTCTAGAAATTAGCCATGGACTCACTATGGGACTCTGGGCAAGTCACTTCCCTCTCTGGGGCCTGGTGTCAACATCCCCACTCCACAGATGGAAAGTATAGCTCAGAGGACTGTTTTAAGTGCTAACAAGATGACAACCCCATGAGAGCCCTTGGAAAACTGGGTGTTATTATTGTGGGAGGTCTGATTCAATGGACACGAACTTGGGCAGACTCCCTGAGATGGTGCATGACAGGAAGGCCTGGTATGCTACAGTCCACGGGGTTGAGAAGAGTCGGACATGACTTGATGACTGCACAACAACAATAGTGGGAGTTGGGAGGAAGGTTTAAGAAGGAGGGGGCATATGAATACCTGTGACCCATTTATGTTGATGTATGGCAGAAACCAACAAAATATTATAAAGCAATTATCCTTCAGTTACAAATAAATTAAAAAAGAAAGGAAATTGGGTGTTTTATTATCCAGGGTTTTAGAAATGAAAATCTTAAAAGACTGATTGCCCCCAGAACTCTGATCACAACTCTGTCGTTATCTCATGGAACCCCAGGACCAGACCCCAGCCCACTCTGGGCCTCAGTTTCCACAGATGAGAACTGAGGGGACTGGAGAAGGGTTTTCTAAATACACCCAAAAGGGGTGCTTCAGAAGTTCTGCCAGCATGACTGATTGAAAGTTTGTTTCTTAAAATGTTACAACTTCTAAAATCTTAATAGAAAAAATGACACTCAAATGTATCACATAACAAAAGTTACCACAGTGGAGATGAATGTAACATAGTAACTAGTCCTGCAAGGGCTCCTCCAGGCCAAATTTACTGGCTGTGTCATTTACTGGCTGTGTGATCTCAACTGGTTATTCAACCTCTCTGAACTTCAGTTCCCTCCTGCTTGAAACAGAGATGGCCAAAGAAACTACCTGAAATGGTTGTGGTGAGGATTAAGTGACATGATCCACAGAAGCCATGAAGCAGAGTACTTGGCACAGGCTAAGTAACTTAGTATGTTTTATTATTATTATTTATTATCAGCTTAAACTCAAGATTCTCCTGCTCCATGCCTACATTCATTTAAGATAAGTGTACCAGTCTCCCCACCCCTCCCCCAACCCAGGGCCACTCACTCACCTCCTAACTTGTTGAGGACTCGAGTGACTGCATTAGAGCAGCCTTCACAGGTCATATCCACGGAGAACTCGTGCTTCTGAAACAGACAAAGGGGACCATGAGCCAGGTCCTGCAGAGGGACCCCCACACCCACTAGCACGCAGGCCCACTTAGGGCCCCAAGACAGAGAGCAGAGAGAAAGGCAAGATCAGACTGTCATCAGACTCATCAGTAGCCTGAGTCTCACTCTACTCAATTGTACAGTGGAGTAACTCAGGGTCTCTATATCTCAGAGATGGTTGTGTTAAAGGACAGAATCCCTAGAAATTTTTTAGCAGTATCTGGCACACAATGTATCGAATCACCTGGGAAGGAAGTTTAAAATGCTGGTTTCTAGTCTCACCTTCAACATCCTGATTTTTCAGCTATGCGATTGTCTCAGGATCACTAGTAACTCTGGTGTGTGTGGGGGGTGGGGTGGGAGGGGGACGTTCTGAGCAGTGCTGATCTGGGGGTTGTAATTATGCATCAGAAGATCACTCTCTCCATTAGAATCACCTGGGAGCTTATTAAAAACTATAGGTTCTGGAAGCCAGAGGGCTGAGATGTCTATTACGGCCAATAAGCTTCCATGGTGATTCTGAAGTACAGAGACCACTGTCACATTCCAAGTGCCTCAGGAGGCAGCACCTAAGTCCTAGAAAGGGAGAGAATTTGCCTGGGTTCCCAGTGAGCTAAAGCTGGGCCAGTAAGAGAACTCAGGTTCCTGGACTCCCCATGTGGGCTCAACATCCTACCATATCCAGGATATCTAACAAACCAAGGGCATGAAGGCAAGCTCCCAGAACATGAGCTCTGTTCAGTTCACTGCTGCATCCTCAGTAAATGGAATGGTGAGTGCCTAGCACAGGGGAGGGGCTTAATATAGTTTGTTGAGTGAATGAATAATTGATACAGCTGGTTGAAGAACCCTGGGTTCTTTTCTTTGGTTTCAAACAAAGGTTGTTTATACCAATACTTCCTTTATTGTAATCTCTGGAAATAAGACCTGGCTTCAGATCCCAGCTCTGGCAGTTAGTAGCTGTGTGACCATGAGTAAGTAACTTTACTTAACTCCTTTGTGCCTTGGTTTCTGTATCTGCAAAATGGGGATGAGAGTTCCTCTCCAAGCTGGTGAAGGCGATGAACACAGGATTTTAAGCATAGTAGCCAGCATGCAAGATGGCCCCATGATCTCTTCAGTTCAGTTCAGTTGCTCAGTCGTGTCCAACTCTTTGCAACCCCATGGACTGCAGCACACCAGGCCTCCCTGTCCATCACCAACTTCCGGAGTTTACTCAAGCTCATGTCCATTGATTCGGTGATGCCATCCAACCATCTCATCCTCTGTCATCCCCTTCTCCTCCCTCCTTCAAATCTTTTCCAGCATCAGGGTCTTTTCAAATGAGTCAGTTCTTCACATCAGGTGGCCAAAGTGTTGGAGTTTCAGCCTCAACATCAGTTCTTCCAATGAATATTCAGGACTGATTTCCTTTAGGATGGACTAGTTGGATCTCCTTGCAGTCCAAGGGATTCTCAAGAGTCTTCTCCAACACCACAGATCAAGAGCATCAATTCCTCAGCACTCAGCTTCTTTACAGTCCCAACTCTCACATCCATACATGACTACTGGAAAAACCATAGCTTTGACTAGACAAACTTTTGTTGACAAAGTAATGTCTCTGCTTTTTAATATGCTGCCTAGGTTGGTCATAACTTTTCTTCCAAGGAGCAAGCATCTTTTAATTTCACGGCTGCAGTCACCATCTGCAGTGATTTTGAAGCCCCCCAAAATAAAGTCTGTCACTGTTTCCCCTGTTTCCCCATCTCTTTCCCATGAAGTGATGGGACCAGATGCCATGATCTTAGTTTTCTGAATGTTGAGTTTTAAGCCAACTTTTTCACTCTCTTCTTTCACTTTCATCAAGAGGCTCTTTAGTTCCTCTTCGCTTTCTGCCATAAGAGTGGTGTCATCTGCATATCTGAGGTTACTGGTATTTCTCCCGGCAATCTTGATTCCAGCTTGTGCTTCATCCAGCCCAGCATTTCTCATGATGTACTCTTCATATAAGTTAAATAAGTAGTGTGACAATATACAGCCTTGACATACTCCTTTCTCTATTTGGAACCAATCTGTTGTTCCATGTCCAGTTCTAACTGTTGCTTCCTGACCTGCATACAGATTTCTCAGGAGGCAGGTCAGGTGGTGTGGTATTCCCATCTCTTTAAGAATTTTCCACAGTTTGTGGTGATCCACACATTCAAAGGCTTTGGCATAGTCAATAAAGCAGGAGTAGATGTTTTTCTGGAACCCTCTTGCTTTTTGGATGATCCAATGGATGTTGGCAATTTGATCTCTGGTTCCTCTGCCTTTTCTAAAACCAGTTTGAACATCTGGAAGTTCACGATTCATGTACTATTGAAGCCTGGCTTGGAGAATTTTGAGCATTACTTTACTAGCTTGTGAGATGAGGGCAATTGTGCGGTAGTTTGAGCATCCTTTGGAACTGCCTTTCTTCAGGATTGGAAGGAAAACTGACCTTTTCCAGTCCTGAAGCCACCACTGAGTTCTCCAAATTTGCTGGTATATGGAGTGCAGCACTTTCACAGCATCATCTTTTAGGATTTGAAATAGCTCAACTGGAATTCCAACACCTACACTAGCTATGTTCGTAATGATACTTCCTAAGACCCACTTGACTTTGCATTCCAGGATGCCTGGCTCTAGGTGAGTGATCACACCATCGTGATTATCTGGGTTGTGAAGATCTTTTTTGTATAGTTCTTCTGTGTATTCTTGCCACCTCTTCTTAATATCTTCTGCTTCTGTTAGGTCCATACCATTTCTGTCCTTTATTGTGCCCATTTTTGCATGAAATGTTCTCTTGGTATCTCTAATTTTCTTGAAGAGCTCTCTAGTCTTTCCCATTCTGTTGTTTTTCTCTATTTCTTTACACTGATCACTGAAGAAGGCTTCCTCAATCTCTCCTTGCTATTCTTTGGAACTCTGCATTCAAATGGGTATATCTTTCCTTTTCTCCTTTGCCTTTTGCTTCTCTTCTATGATCTCTGCCTCTTGGTATTTATGCCCTTGAGTAATCTCATCACACAATGTCTCAGGGTTACCCTGTGTGTCTTGTAGAATATGGCTGAAGTGATTGATGTTAGGGGACCTTGGAGGCTAACTCATAAAAGACATGTGGTGTCTGCCTTACTCTGTCTAGGATCATTCACTCCAGAGGAAACTGACTGTCATGTCCTAAGGACTCTCAAGCAAACCTATGGAGAGGTGCACACGGTGAGGAACTGAGCCCTTCAGCCAACAGCCATGTGAGGGAACCCTCTTGGAAGCTGATCCTCCTTCAGAGGACCACAGCCCTGGACAATATGATTACTGCACCTCCCATGACAGACCCTGAGCCAGAAACACCAGCAAACTGCTTCCAGATTCCTGACTCTCACAAACTGTAAGTTAATGAATATTTGTTGTCTTAAACCACTTAGTTTGGGGGGTAATTAATCAGGAGTGATAGATAACTATTATGTTAGGTAAAGAGATTGAAACCTAGTAGTAGGTTCCACTGGGGTAAAAAGTTAGCTATCAGGGACTTTCCTGGTGGCCTAGTGCCTAAGACTCTGCAGTCTCACTGCCAAGGGCTGGGGTTCAATCCCCAGTTGGGGAACTAAACTCTGTGGTGTGGCCAAAAAAAAAAAAATTAGCTATTCAGATTATCATTGTTATTACTTTATTCCACTTCCCTCTTTTCTATGCCTTAAAAAGAAGAAAAAACAAAAAACTATGGCTACACTTTTCATGGAGTATTTCAAATTTGTTACCTCAATAGGAATTCTGGGCACAGCACTGTATCTTACTGGAAGACCTCAGGCAAAATCCTTGCCCTTAAGGGCCCCAGTTCCCTTATCTAAACCATTAACCAATTAAGTTTTCTCAGCCTCAGTGCACTTAAGAATCACTTCAGGCCTTGGGGACCAGGCAGGTCTGCAGGTAGCTGCCTCAGTGGGCACTGTGGCTCTGGGTGGGCCCTGGGACCCTCCATTTTTAACCCACTGAGGAGAGACAGAAGGGTAAGACCACACACCTGAGAAAAACTGGTCTAAATGGCTTCTCAGGCTCTCTCCAAGTCTCAAACCATTTTTGGGTCTGGATTATCATCATGCTGTGCAGGGGAAACTGAGGCCAAGAGTGAAGTACTTTGGTTTTTCAGTGCTGAGTTATATAACCATCATTTGCACCATCATTACACAACCAGAAAACCACTATTTTACTGAGGCCAAATCTGCAAAACTTGCCTTAAAGAAAATAGTCTTCCTTTTCTTCTAGTTAAACACATTTGATTCTTTCAGCTAATTTTGTGACTATTCCGTAACAACCACAACAAATTCTGGAAATAAGGATTCCTAGTGAGGACTCCAAAATCTTGCCTTTAACAGGTAGTTCTCAGTATCAGCATCACCTGGGAACATGCTGGAAATGCAGACTCTCAGGTCCTAACCTCAGGCCTCCTGAATCAGAATCCTCGGTTTTTAACAAGACACCCAGCTCATTCCTGCCCACATAATAGTTTAAGATGCTGCTCCAGAACACAAACTGGCAAACTACAGCTTGCCTGCAACCTGGCTTTGTAAAGTTTTACTGAAACACAGCTAAGCTCATTCATTTACTTTCACACTAGAATGGGCGAGTTGAGGACTTGTAACAGACCATATGGTTCATGAAGACTTAGGTATTTACTGTCTGGCCCTTTAAGAAAAAGTTTGCTGACTCCTGCTCTAGAGTAACTGATAATCAAGATTAGTCAATGGGGGTGGGAGTGGGGGGGCTTCCCTTGTGGTCCAGTGGTTAAGACTTAGCCTTTTAATACAGAGGTTGCAGATTCGATCCCTGGTTGGGGAGCTAAGATCCCACATACCTTACAGCCAAAAAACCAAAACATAAAGCAGAAGCAATATTGTAACAAATTCAATAAAGATTTTTAAAATGGTCCACATCAACAACAACAAAAAAGATTGGTCAATACCTTGCATCTGCATACCAATCCAAAGCTTTAATGGGTTTGCAAGACCAACATAAAACCTAAATCTGTTGAGTACCCACTATGTGAAATGCTCTTTATATAGTATCTAAGTCAGTCCCCACCCAGCTTGGAAAGGGAGCTAGTCATCCTACTATACTTAGGAGAAAACTGAGGTTCCAGGGGTTAACTAAGCCACCCAGTCAAGTGGTGGGTATATGCAGAGGTTGGGACATGAATCCAGGTTTTCCTGCCTCCAGGGACACCTTGCTGGTTCTGGACCAGCAAATAGGGTTGCAGAAACCCTGAGATGGGGACATCTTGGGAAGGAGCACAAGTTTTTGCTGCCTGAGGACCTAAAGTCAATAGATCTCTAGAGTTTTCTTTTGTTGACTATGAAGGACAGGTCTCTTTCCATCCTACACAGTACAGAGGTCAGAAGCTAGCAGACAGGTAATTATTATTCAGTGCTTTCTTCCACTACCTCTGAGCTGCAAAAGTAAATATGGGGGTTGTGGAAAGCCTCCTTAATGAGTAGAATAATCCCTTCTTTAAAGAGAATCCCAGGACTGGCCCCACCACTGAATGCTTGACTTTGCACAGAGCCAGCCTCTCAGCGCCTTTGCTCTGCCACCTATAAAACAGTTCCTGTAAAGAAGATGAAAAAGCCCAGTCATCTGTACAATTCTTTAATATAATCTCAGAACTGGAAGGTCGGGAATGGAATGGAGTCATACTATCCAGACGCCTCCCAGAGGCAAAATGCTTTCTCAAATATCCAGGACATTCTGTCTTTGAACACCTTGATGATTGGGAATTTACTAATATAAGAGTGCCTACTATGTGCCAGGCATTGTTCATGCATGTCCTTGTTTAATCATCACAACAACCTCACAAGATAGGCCTTAGTATTGTCACTTCTTGAAAGCTGAGGTTAGGCACTCACTCAGGGTGACACACACAGAGAACAGCCATTGTGGTCCTTGTTAACACAGGGTTGAAACCTGCCTGCTGTAGTTCTACCTAATTTTTTCTAGGTCTACACAAGAGCTACCATTCCTTCGGGATTATGTCAGTGGCTGAGCTACGAATTTTACTGGCACTTTTCCTGTTACTACTAACAACAGTCCTGTGAGGTTGCAGTTTTTATCCCCATTGTATGCTGAGGAAATTAAGGGACAGAGAGGTAAAGCAGTTTGTCTAAGGTTACCAGCTGGCAAGGGTGGGGGTTGGGGCACAGATTTGTTCAAAGAAGTTGCTGAGATTCCAAGTGTTTGAGAAATCTCTCAGGTGGCACATTGTTCCCTTTCCAGCTCTGGTGTGAGTCCCTTGATTAATACCCTTCTTCCTTCAGCTGTTCATCTTGTGATAATACTGCCAAGTGCCCTCTTCATTCTGATCATCCACTCTGGTTGGTCTTTTGTTTGTCAAAATCTCCAAAAGTATAAAAAATAAATAAATTCCCAGAAGTGAACCTAGAATAGAACCACCCTCAAGCTGGCTTTTCCCTCATGCCACCCTCCCCAACCAAAAGCTGGTAGCCTCCACTATCCCAGGCCCAGAGTGATTAGTGCTGTTCTCTGATGCTGTCACAGGAAGATTTGCTCAACTGGGAGGGCTGGTTCTGTCAGGTTCTTTGTTCATACTTTGGGTTGTCTGAGGATTTGTCTCAAGGTGCCTGGCAAGACCCAAGGGAAATGACACCTGAGATGTTTGGGACCTGGCTCTGGCTCACCTGTCAGCTCCCCAAAGCTAGGCTGCTAAGACACAGGGCATCTGTGGAATACCTCTCGGTACCCACTTGGAGCAGAGCCATAAAACCAGGCACCCCTGGGGAAAAGTGTTAAGCACTGCAAGACACCAGCCAGGAGCCCCGAGATCAGATCAGGAACAGAACTTCCTCCCAAGCCAGCATGACTACTTTTATTGAGCAATTATCATGTGAGATCAGGAGAGACTTGGACCCTGAGGATAAAGGGCTTAATCTGAGCTGCACCCATTTCTCAACACCACCCTGAATAAATTAGTGGACTTTTAATTTTGTTTTTAATCTGAAAAAAGGCCTTAATTTTTTACCTACAAAATCAGACCATGAGACTGAGTCTGTTGCAAAAGTGCCCTAAGACCTGCTCTGCCCACCCCAAACTCTGCCACTAAGCAACTGGTGACTTTGGGCAGGACCCTGAACCTCCCTGGAGCCCATGGGTTCAGGTTCATAAAGTGACCGGTAGAAAGGTTGAAAGCACTCTCTCCATTCATCATGGCCCAACTTGAAACTCAGAATGGGCAGGGGAAGGGAAGAAAAACACAGATCTCTGAACAGCTGTCGTATCTGGGAGGCAACAGCCACCACAAACCCCTCTTTCAGGCCAGCTCCGCGGGAAGAGGCATCCAGGTGGGACACGCAGAGACCAAGCCATCCCAGTTCCTGATCGCCACCAACTCCCTGTGTGGTCGCTGCGACTCCCTGCCCCTGTTGGGGTGGTCCCTCTCAGTTTCCCCGTCTATGCAGAAAAGGTTTAGGCTTGTAATCGCTTGAAGGCCTGCTGCTGCTGCTGCTGCTAAGTCGCTTCAGTCGTGTCCGACTCTGCGCGACCCCATAGATGGCAGCCCACCAGGCTCCCCCGTCCCTGGGATTCTCCAGGCAAGAACACTGGAGTGGGCTGCCATTTCCTTCTCCAACGAATGAAAGTGAAAAGTGAAAGTGAAGTCGCTCAGTCGTGTCTGACTCTTAGCGACCCCATGGACTGCAGCCTACCAGGCTCCTCTGTCCATGGGATTTTCCAGGCAAGAGTACTGGAGTGGGGTGCCATTGCTTTCTCCGCTTGAAGGCCTAGGAGCTTACATATGCTGAAGCCCGACTCCCAGATAAAATTCTTTTGGGGATCCGATTTTCTAGAGGGTCGCAGAAGCTGGGGGGAGCTAGGTGGGAGGGGCAAGAAGAGGGGCGACAGTTCCGGCCGCGGCCAGAGCCCTTGAAAGGGGACGTCTGACCCAACGGCTGTGCAGCCGAGGAGCAAGCCGGAGGCCGCGGGTCTGCGCAGGACGGGGACGGCGCGACCACTTACCGGCATGATTGAGGAGGAGGTGGCGGCTGCAGCGGTGACTACGCCTCCACCGGCTCTGAGCGCTGACGCGGCCGCGCTTCCGGGTGTGCACGCTACAGGTGCCGCCCACTGCTCCAGGCCCCGCCCCCTCCGGTCCTGGCCCCGCCCCCAGGCCTAGCGGGCTGGCGGCCACCTGAAGGCCGTTGGCCTCTCCACTGACTTCCGGCCAGCACGGGGCCCCTGGACACCAGCCACGTCTGCGCTGGGCGGTGGGAGGGACAGCTCGGCTAGCTTGCCTTGCTGGTTGGCCATTTTTAGAACGCCTGCTCGGTGTCAGGCTGGTATTAGGGGCTGGGAATGCAGGGCCCCCCCGCTATGAACAGGCCAGACACCGCCTCCACCCTACCCCCTTCCCTCCCTAGAGGGACAGTCTCAGTTACTCACTCAGTATTTGCTGATTGCCAACCGTGGGGCGGCACTGTGCTAGGCATCCAAGATGCAGTAATGGAAAAGACACAGCCTAGCAGGGAGCCAGGGAAGCAAGAGGATAATGCAGGACAATACAAGTGTTAAAGGAGCTGTGCCTTTGGAGCCATGAAAGGATCTCTCACTCAGACTGGAGAGGATGGGGACGGTTCCTGAAGAGAGAAGGCTTGCAGAGGAGGAACTCTTGCTTCATCTGAAGATGGAAGATGGGCCCATTGGGAAGGAAGGAGACAGAACAGCATGTACAAGTTGAAAGAGGGAAGTCCCTGGTGGTCCAGTGGTTAAGAATCTGCTTTGCAAGGAGAGGATGTGTGTGCTCAGTCCTAACTCTTTGCAGCCCCATGGACTGTAAGTCCACCAAGCTTCCGTGTCCACAGTCAAATAAGTATTAAAGTCGAAAGGCATTAGAGGGCATGCCTTGGGAGGCCGAGATATTCAGACTGAGAGGCAGGCACAGAAAGAGATGGGGAAACAAGCTACAAAGACACGAGACCCATATCCATGAGTGATGACACACAGAGGCAGAGAAGTTCTAGTATCTTACAAAGAGGTGCACCAAGACCCAGAACCTCACATACACACACACACAGAGTACCAGCCTGGTTCTATCCTTGTAATATCCAAGGGGCTCCACCATCCAAGTTAGTAGCGTCAAAGTTCTCTCATCAGTCAAGCTGCTTGGAGAGCTTATTAAAAACTCAGATTTCTAGTCCTTTCCTTAGATACACTGTCCCTTAGTTTCCAGGTGTACTTATAGTCTCCTTCCTCCTTCTGGTTTTGGGGAACCACGTTGAACATAACTATAGACATTTTCTGTTTTTTCTGCTATGCTGCACGGCATTCAGGATCTTAGTTCTCTGACCAGGGATCGAATCTGTGCCCCCTGCAGTGGAACCGCAGTCTTAGAAACTGGACTGCCAGAGAAGTACCAAACTATAGTTTCAGTATATACATGAAACCCTTTAGAGAAAGTGCTGGTTGTTGATGTATTGTCTCAGTTCCAATTCAACCTTTTTGCCTGCTTATGAAAATCTGAACCATTTAAACAGTGTTTTATTGCCTAATGGCACGATACTAAGCATGGCCAATAAAGACCCCAGAGAGACCCTGGAGGAGAAAAGGTTTTCCTTTCTGATTTTGGTGTGCTCGTTCTCCAGGCTCTTGCAGTATGTGTAATTGGTCCCTGCTTAGCTTCTGAGGATGACTTCCCCAGCACCAGGCTCCTGCTGTGTAAGGGACCAGCAGGACCTAGAAGCCAGCAGCTTCCCCCAGGACCTACCCTGCTTATGTGCTTTCATACAGTAACTGCGGTGAGATGATTTTCTATGAATAGCTTTCTCCAGCATCCTAGTGGATAGTTTTCCAGCCTATAGGGTGAATTTCTAGCAAGTTCCACTAGCATGGCACCATAGCCACTCCTCTGCCATTCACAAGGGCTAGATCTTAGCCTGGGTGTGTGGGGTGCAGGATTCTTCTTTGGGCACAACCATTGCTCTATTTTAGCCCTATGGCCAGTGGCTGTTTCCCAAATCTGCTACTCCTGTATTCTTTAGAGTTTTCGTTACTTCTCAGTGGCCAATCCCTCTTTACTCTTCATGTTAGTTGCTCAGTCATGTCCTACTCTTTGCAACCCCAGGCTCCTCTGTCATGAAATTCTCCAGGCAAGAATGCAGGAGTGGGTAGCCATTTCTCTGAGAATATTTTATCAATTTCAGAAAAAATAAGAATAGGATCATCTTGAATGATGTCATTGATAATTTAATAGATTTCTATTTACATTAATTTATATTGATCTTATATTCCACACAAATATATTTAAAATTTTGTATCTCATACATTGTTATTATATATCTATAGGATATTAGAAAAATTGGCAAAAAGATAAACATTACTAAATTTCAAAAAGTAGAATTCTTTTTTGTGTGATTCAGTTATACATATTCTGTGCATCACTCTTATCGTTTCCAATATTTTAGGTGATTTTTATTTCCTTTTTGAAACTTTCCTTTGTCACATTTTAATTTTTAAAATTTTTCTTTGTTTTGGCTGTGCTGGGTCTTTGCTGCCTGGGCTTTCTCTAGTTGCGGCAAGTGGAGGCTATTCTAGTTGTGGTACGCAGGCTTCTCATTGTGATGGCTTCAGTCAGTGCGGCTCACAGGCTCTAGAGCTGGGGCTCAGTAGTTGTGTGCATGGACTTAGTTGCCCTGCAGCATGTGGAATCTTCCAGGACCAGGGATCAAACCTGTGTCCCCTCTGTTGGCAGGTGAATTCTTAACCCGTGGACCACCAGGGAAGCCCTTGCCATATATTCTATAAGGAAAATGTATTAAAAGATCACAGGGAAAAATATTTTTAAAAAGCAGACTTCAGGAATTCTGAGTTTCACACTGCCCAGAAATCTCATTACTAGCCTTGTCAACTTGGGTAAGTCACTTCATCACAAGCCAGTGGGCCTGGGAAGTGGGCCCTTTCTGACTCTTGGGAGGATAGGAATGTATAGACTATGGTCACGTGTAGTGGTGGGTGCATTCTCAGACAGTAATTGGTGCCTTCTTCCAGGAATACCCTACCTCTAAACTCCACCTACTGGAGTGACCTTCTGGCAGATGCTAGGGTTCATCTGTGTCTGTGAAAGGCGCTCAGTTGTGTCCAACTCTTTGCAACCCCATGGACTGTAGTCCACCAGTCTACAGCCCAGAATACTGAAGTGGGTAGACTTTCCCTTCTCCATGGGATCTTCCCAACCCAGGGATCGAACCAGGATTCCTGAATTGCAGGTGGGTTCTTTACCAGCTGAGCTACTAGGGAAGCCCTATGCTGGGGTTAAGCTTTGCAAAGAGAGACTTTTGTAGCTGCTGTTTACTCCTTCTAGAAGACCAAGTGTCTATTTTCTGTGTTATAGGTATGCACTAGCTGCTTCATTGCTTTATCCACTGAGAACACTTAGCCTAGGATCAAAGGTTCTGAGCTGAAAAGTCCTGCAGAGAAAGCCAGGTGTGAGAAGAGAGGGGGTACAAAGCCAAGGCAGCTTGGGCTGCAGGGTTAGGAGGGAGAGCCTAGCATCTGGCAAAGTTTCAAACTGACTCAATCTGGCCTGTAGACATACTTTATTCAGTTCCAAAAGGGTTCAAAACATTATTGGAGTAGGTGACCACATTTAAGAACACTGCATATGGTTGAACAACATTGTGAATGTACTTCATGCTACTGAATTATAAATTTAAAAATGGTTAGATTGGTAAATTTTATGTTCTGTGTATTTTACCACAGTTAAAAACAAATCTACTTTAAAAAAATCTTGTAGAATGGCATGTAAAATTAGTTGCTTCTTTGTTATAAGAACTAAGAAGCCATTTTTTTGTGTGTGGGGGTGCTGTGCTAGGTCTTCACTACTGTGCGTGGGCTTTCTCTGCTTGCAGTGAACAGGGCCTACTCTTTAATTGAGGTGTGAGGGCTTCTCATGGCAGTGGCTCCTCTTGTTGCAGAATATAGGCTACAGGTGCTTGAGCTCAGTAGTTGTGGCATATGAGTTTAGTTGCTCTGCCACATATGGGATCTTAGTTCCCAGGTCAGGGATGGAACCCATGTCCCCTACATTGGCAGGTGGATTCTTAACCACTGGACCACCAGGGAAGCCCAAAGAAAGCATTTTTAAAAAACTAAAATTCCAAATAAAGTTTTAAAAAAGAATGAATTCAGTTGTAGTCCTAGAATATTTCATTGCATTTTTTCAAGTGAGAGCAAAACAGTTGTATACCATTAATAAAGTGTTAAGGAAAAAAAGAACAGAGTGATGTTCCATCTATGATGACCCAGATTTAAGTATCTCCTGAAAAATTGGAAGATCTGGAAACCTATATGTAATTGGCAAGATAGGCCAGGTAATGCTGTGGTATTAATAATAACAAATATTCCGTAAACCTTAAAGGCTCAAAGACAGATTTCTTTCTTGCTTCATGCATTTGCCCATCAGAAATTGGGAATCTTGGAGGAATGGCTCTGTGAAAATTGTTTTTGCCCACAGATCCAGGTCGACGGGGATTATCCATCTGGGACAACATTGAATACTGGGGTGAGTGTGGGTAGGGAAGACCTTGGCAAACAATCACAAACCCAAAGACTTCTCTGCCTGAAAGATATCTGGGTCACTTCTGCTCACATTGTTTTGGTCAAAGCAAGGCACATGGTCATATCTATCTTTAAAGGAAACAGGAAGGAACTTCCCTGGTGGTCCAGTGGTTAAGCATCTGCCTTGCAGTGCAGGAGACATGGTTCAATCCCTTGTTGGTGAACCAAGATCTCATATGCCACAGGGGAACTAAGCCTGTGTACAGCAACTACTGAGCCCTCAGGCCACAACTAGACTCCCTATGCCACAAAGAAAGATCCTGAAAGACCCAACAAAGATCTGGAGTGCCACAACTAAAACCGAACACAGCCAAATAAATAAACATTTCAAAAAATAAACAATGAAGGGGACAGGAAAGTATAGTCCTGCCTGGAACCAGGAAAGAGGAGAAACCACAGGGTGAAAATAACACTGAGTCGGGAAGATCCCTGGCAGAAGGGAATGGCTACCCACTCCAGTATTAAGGGTACTTTGAATGAGTGAAAACTAAGCCTTTCTCCCACCCTGGCCCAATTTCATCTCTCTGATGACTGCTGGTTCCAAAATCACTGCCGATGTTTACTGCAGCCGTGAAATTAAAAGACACTTGCTCCTTGGAAGAAAAGTTATGACCAACCTAGACAGCATAAAAAAAGCAGAGACATTACTTTGCCAACAAAGGTCTGTCTAGTTAAAGCTATGGTTTTTCCAGTAGTCATGTATGGATGTGAGAGCTGGACTATAAAGAAAGCTGAGCACTGAAGAACTGATGCTTTAGAACTGTGGTGTTGGAGAAGACTCTTGAGAGTCCCTTGGACTGCAAGGAGATCCAACCAGTCCATCCTAAAGGAAATCAGTCCTGAATATTCATTGGAAGGACTTATATTGAAGCTGAAACTCCAATACTTTGGTCACCTGATGCGAAGAGCTGACTCATTAGAAAAGATGAAAGACTGAAGGCAGGAGGAGAAGGGGACAACAGAGGATGAGATGGTTGGATGGCATCACAGACTCAATGGACATGAGTTTGAGTAAACTCCAGGAGTTGGCGATGGACAGGAAGGCCTGACGTGCTGCAGTCCATGGGGTCGACATGACTAAGCGACTGAACTGAACTGAACTGATGACTGCTGGGGACTCTTTAGACAAGGAACAAACTCTTTGGGCCACCACAGTCCCCAGCATGCTTCAGTGGACTCCTAGCACTGTGGCCAAAAGTAAAGAGGATATTTGTCAGACACCCTCCTCTTGTTCCTTTGTTGTTGTTGTTCAGTCACTCAGTCATCTGACTCTTTGTGACTCCATGGACTGCAGCATGCCAGGCTTTGCTGTCCTTCACCATCCCCTGGAGCTTGCTCAAACTCATGTCCATCAAGTCAGTGATGCCATCCAAGCATCTCATCCTCTGTCATGCCTTTCTCCTCCTGCCTTCAATATTTCCCAGCATCAGGGTCTTTTCTAATGAGTTGGCTCTTTGCATCAGGTGGCCAAATTATTGGAGCTTGTTCCTTTATTCTCTGCCAAGCTACTGTAGGCTTCCAGGATTTAAAGCTGTGTTCCATGAGACAATCCAGACAAACCTGTGTTCAGTTCCTGGCTGTTTTGGACAATTAACCTCTCCCAACCTCAGTTTCTTTTCCTCTAAAATAAAGATAATATTAATAATTTGACCTGTATTCATAGTGCTGTCGTGAGAAAAAAGACAGGGCTCACAAAATGCTCAGTTCAGTGCCTGGTACATAAAAGCACTCAAAACCTACTCTTTGAGTTATGACAAACTAATTTTAAAATTACATAATAAAGGAAAAGTTTCTTAATGTAAACAAAATTGAAAAATAATATAGATAAAGTGAAAGTCTCCGTCAAACTCTTAGGTCACTGTCCTCCATAGAGGTAGTAACTGATCAGATTGTTCTACATCTTTCCATATAGTTTCCTATGCATTTACAAACACTGATAAACACATGCAAATAATAGTTGTTGGTATTTTATTTATTTATGGCTGCGCTGAGTCGTTGTTGCAGTGCATGGGCTCTTTGTTGCTGTGTGTGGGCTTTCTCTAGTTGTGGCGAGTGGGGACTACTCATTGCTGTGGCTTCCCTTGTTGCAGAGCACAGTCTCTAGAGTGCACGGGCTTCAGTAGTTGTGGTGCTTGGGCTTAGTTGCCCTGCAGCTTGTGAGATCTTAGTTCCCAGACCAGGGATCAAACCTGTGTTCTCTGAGCTGGCAGATGGGTTCTTAACCACTGTACCACCCAGGAAGCTCTAAGTTTTGGTATTTTTTTAAGCATACATGACATACTGTACATAATTTGTGAGATGCTCTTTTTAATTAATATCCTCTTGAGATTTATGCTATGTATTATTGTAGCATATACTTAAAATATGAATATTGTGAATATAAATGCACATATATACATGAACTAGCTCAATCTTTAAAATCACTGCATAAAATCTATTTATTATTGTAAATTTAGATATTCCTTTATTGAGAGATGTCTAGATTATTTTTCAGTATTACAAACAATGCTGTAATGAACATCTTTGCATGTGGTGGTGTTTCTTCGGAGTAGGTGTAGAAAAGTAGAATTTCTGGGTCATAGGGTTATGAATTAAAAAAATTATTTTATTGAAGTGTAGTTAATTTACAATTAGTTTCTGGTACAGCAAAGTGATTCAGTTATACATAATTAATAATTTTCATTTGCTAATCTCAAACTTTCAATCCGTCCCTACCCCATCCCCGGCGGATTTTAACAGTTGCTTTGAAATAGCCCTCAGAATGCTTATGCTAACTTATATTTCTAATAGTATATGAAAGTAACTCTTTTCCTAACCCTGGTCAACATTTTTAGAAAGTATTTATTTATTTATGGCTGTGATGCGTCTTAGTTGCAGCATACAGGCTCTGTAGTTTTGGCTCGCGGCCTTAGTTGTTCTGCGGCATGTGGGATCTTAGTTTCCCAACCAAGGATTGAACTCTAGTCCCCTGACTTGGAAGGTGATTTCTTAACACCTTTGTGAGGAGTGACTCAAACATGGTGCCTAGAGCACCGTGCCTATCACACAGTAGGTGCTTGATGCATGCTATATTATTTGTAGTTACAAGTTTTTGTCCCTCTTTGAAGCCACAGGAAGCAAGGACACCTAAGTCTATAGATGGTACCAGAGTGTGCTCTTTTTGCAAAGAGCTTTGGCTGTAGATTACAGGGATTTGCCATGGATTCAACTCTATTTGTCTATGCAGCAATACCCAGTGCCTTGCCTGAGAGAAGGAAAGAAAATCCCAGCCTCTCAGGGGTTTCTGAGGAGGTCCTGCCTCCTTTCTCTACCTGTGGCTGCTGTATTGTCCTTCCCTGGGCAGTAGTGACAAGTGGGTAAAAGAACATGGACTTGAAGTCAGGGAGTCCTAGTTTCTAGCCCTCGGTGTATGACCTTGGGCAAGTTGCTTACTCTCACTGAGCCTGTTTCTGAGATAGGGTTGTTGTGACTACTAAATGAGATGATTTTTATAGAGAACATTAGCAGGATGCCTGGCTCATGGTCACAGTTTGAAGAGGTGATGTGTCTGCAGACTGTCAGTAACAAAAAAGAGAGGGATCCAGTTAGGCATGCATTTATAAGCCAGTGAAGGGTCTTTGGGATCTTTGTATGCTTTTTGTAAGGTAAGGGGAAAAAGGAAAAGAGGTAGCAATCTGGGAGGGAGGCATATTAAAACTTTAATGCCTCATTTCCAAAACACCTTGTATACCTAAAGGGGTAATGTATAGTATTCCATCCTGTTTGTTTTAAAGATCAAAGTTTTCATATGGTAGTTCCTGATATCACCATTAAAATCCATACTTAACATTGAGTTTTTGAAAAATACATGCTCATGTATAAAAAAATTAGGGCTTCCCTGGAGCCTCAGATGTAAAGAATCCACCTGTAATGTAGGAGATCTGGGTTCAGTCCCTGAGACAGGAAGATCCTCTGGAGAAGAGAATGGCTACCCACTCCAGTATTATAAAGTACCAAAGGGTACTTTGAATGAATGAAAACTAAGGCTTTCTCCCACCCTAGTCCAATTTCATCTCCCTGTTAGCAATCATTAACAGTTTGTTATGACTGACCCCCAAGTCCCCTGACTGTTTTCAGTGTGAGGTTTTTACTGGCAAAATTTGGGGTGAGGGTGAAACTGTTTACCTCAGCTTGGGACTTGAACCCAGCCAAAACCCATGGTACCTGGTTTCAGGACCTAATGAAGCTCAGGTTCTTGAAGTCTCATTGCAGAAAGAATTCAGTGAGAGACAAAGTGATAGGTAAGAAGTGGATTTATTCAGATTCAGAGAGAGAAGCACACTCCGCAGACAGACTGTAGGCCATTGCAGAGGGAAAGTATGGGCTTGAAATGTGGTATGGTTAGTTTTTATAGGCTGGGTAATTTCATATGCTAATAAGTGGGCGGATTATTCCATCTGTTTTGGAGAAAGGTGGAGATTTTCAGGAGCTGGGCCCTGCCCACTCCTTGGTCTTTTGAACTGTCATGGCGCCTCTGGGTGTGTCATTTCATTTGCTGATTGAGGATCAAGGTCTAGTCTTGTCTGCCATCTTGATCCCATTTGATTCTAATTGGTTTATGTTGTGTCCTTGGGCTATGTCACTCTTTCAAAAGTTGTGCCCTGCTCCCTCTGTGACTTTCTTCTGATTGGTTGGTGGTGAGGTAATGGGATGGTTTTAGGGATCTTGAATCTCAGCCTTAAGTTACCATCCTTCTCCTGGGTGGGGGCCTTAGTTCCTGCAGAAGAACTCAAAAGATATTGTTATGTATATTTCTTAAGGAGGAACCAGGACCCTACCCTTAGGCTGCACTATCCTTTCCTGACTGCTCCTCCTTCGTCTCTGCATCTCCTCTCTTTCCTGACTAGCTACCATTTGAATCAGCCCTTTGAAACTCAAGGAAGGTCAAGGAGGCTGAAGTCTTTTTCCTTGCAAATAAGAAATGGGCCATAGAAAGGATTTGCACCTGAAGAGTTCCACAGGGTCTCGTTCTGTTTCATTTCCACCCTGATTTTCAGAGCTTTGGGGAGAACTGGCGGAAAAAAAAGGGTGAAGTCATGTTCTGAGGGGTTCGCACAACTTGCTTATCAGTGGAAAGATTAGGAGGAGGGTGGGTACTCTCCCTTAGATGACTAGATCAAGGTTCCTCACCCTGGCACTATTAATGTGGCCCCCTTCAGCAAGGGGCTCTCCTGGGCTTCCCTAGCTTCCATCCATTAGATGCCAGTAGCCCCTCCACGTAGTTGTGAAAAGATCATGTCTCCTGGGGGCAAAATCTCCCCCATCTTGAGAACCAGCACTCCAGACACTTTCATCAGTTCAGTTCAGTCGTTCAGTCATGTCCGACTCTTTGCGACTCCATGGACTGCAGCACGCCAGGCCTCCCTGTCCATCACCAACTCCTGGAGTTCACCCAAACTCATGTCCATTGAGTCGGTGATGCCATCCACCATCTCATCCTCTGTTGACCCCTTCTCCTCCTGCCCTCAATCTTTCCCAGCATCAGGGTCTTTTCCAGTGAGTCAGCTCTTCGCATCAGGTGGCCAAAGTACTGGAGTTTCAGCTTCAACATCAGTCCTTCCAATGAACACTCAAGACTGATCTCCTTTAGGATGGACTGGTTGGATCTCCTTGCAATGCAAGGGACTCAAGAGTCTTCTTCACCACCACAGTTCAAAAGCATCAATTCTTCAGCGCTCAGCTTTCTTTACAGTCCAACGTTCACATCCATACAGGTGGTAAATTATTTGCTGAACATTTACTAAGTATCCAGCATCTGCCTCCTGAGGGTTTATGATTCCAGTACAGAAATGACCACAGGAAGATGCCAACTTGCTCTCTCCTGTGGAAGACAGTCAAAGCCACCTGAGGGGTCTTGTCCACATTCTCTCTCTGGTAATCCGTTTCCCCTTCCTTTCTTCCTACAAACATATTAGACAAAACCATAGGCGAAAACAGTATCATTGTAACACTTTCAAGTAACATTATCCTTGCCACTCTCAACCTAGGGTAACAACTTGTTTTATATTCCCACGGCTCCCCCTGCCCCACACTTACATACCTATTTTAACATACAGAAATCAAGAGTTCTGGTTTTTCATTTTTAACATAAATTGGAACTCATTGTATATTTTGTTCAACTTGATTTTTGTCAGTTAATCCAAGTAACAACTGGAGATCCGTTCATATCAGTATAGT
This sequence comes from Okapia johnstoni, assembly GCA_024291935.2. Taxonomy (NCBI): domain Eukaryota; kingdom Metazoa; phylum Chordata; class Mammalia; order Artiodactyla; family Giraffidae; genus Okapia; species Okapia johnstoni. The sequence continues at coordinate 54,674,435 of CM044316.1, forward strand.
TTGACCTCATTCTCTTCTAGTTTTTTCTCATTCTCTTTTAAACTGCTGTACAGTAGTCTATATTATGGTTATATTATCGGTTAGTCAGTTTGCAAATTCATGAGTAGTTACGTTTTCAGTTTTTAAATATCATAACAAAGTGTACAGTGCTGTAACTAACACCTAGTACATGCCTCTTGGTAAAGACCCATGGCTATCAAGCAAGAAGGTAAATATACACAATTCTAACAGACTGCCAAAAGTCTTACAAAAAGAACTGCCTGTATCACTTAAAATTCGCTCCAAATGTGATCAAGAAAACCAATCTATGAATTTCAAGGGTTGCCAACCAGCTCTCATTAGCTTTTCAATTTGGAAAGTTGTCTTGTAAAATGCAAAATTCTTAGTCCACTGTTCTAAGAAACTTCTCGGGGGCTCTCCACCGCCCTCAGAATAAAGCTCAAATTTCTTAGCAAGGCTAACACGATCCTGTAGGTTCCTTACTCCAGAAAACCTTTAGCAGCTTCTGTCTGAGCCGAGTTCCCTCAGGTGCCTCCAGAGCCCTACACGCCGGTTCCCCAGTTTTGGGAGCTCTCGGCACAGCGTCCGGGCTTGTTGAATGGATGACAGCGAGCAGGGCCAGCGTCTCTATCGTCTCTGATCCCAGCCCCTGGAGCTCAATAAATGCTGAATGAACCAAGTAGATGCTGGATGGGGCTTAGGGGGCCAAAGGGATGCTCCCGCTTCGCTCCTGGGGCCGCACCTCGGACTCCACCGGCTGCTCTCCGCGCCCCCTTGTCTCCAATGGAGAGCTCCACGTGCTTCATTTCCAAATTTGCAAAACTTAACGCGAGCCCCTACTGCAGGGTCACATGCCTGGAAGGAAAACGGGACCGAGGCGTGACCCTGTGTTTCCGTATAAAACCGCTCATTGTGACCAATAGAGGGCCCAACAAAACAGTAAGAGACGTGGACAGGACCAGTCTGGAGCACCACTTAGCGCCTGAAGTGTTTCGCGAAAGCTTCGGGGTGTTCACAAAGGAGTTTGACAAGCTACCTTCTCAAGACGTAAAGACCCCAAGAAATAAGCCCCCACAGCCACAGCACTGGAAATCTGAATGACAATGGTGGTGACGCCCAGGATGTTGCAGGAAGGCCCAAGCCGTCAGGAGAATTTACAAACTCCCGTTCCTGGGTGGACGCGCACGAGACGACCTACGGCAGCACTTGCTGAGAACCGCGGGGTAGAAATTTGTCTTTAAACTCAATGCTCTTCACATGCGACTTTTTTTTTTTTTTTAAACAGGATCTTAGGTACACAATGGGAGTTACTTTACCCTCTGGTTTCCCTGAATAGTTGTCCAATAGTGCTGACTAATGGTGGGAGCCACCAAGTGCCCTTAGGCGGCCGCATGGAAATAAAGTTGGTATAAGAAAGAAACAAAACAACCAAACAACGGGAAACTTTATCACCTGGTTCCCCTGGTACAAACTGTGCAGAAAAGGTGAGATCGGGGGGTCTCAGGGATCGCACCCAAAAAGTGAAGAAAGGAAAGGAAAAAGGAGACAGAAGCAGGGAACGGTAGAGCCTCAGAACCGCCCCAGAGGGCACGGCAGCCAGGGGCTCGGTCTCCTTGGTGCTGTCCAACCCCCGCGTCAATCAGCTCCTTCCCGCGCTGCGATTGGCCGGGGGCTTCCTTGGCCATCCTGGCGCCCACCTCCTAGTTGCTTGGGGTTTACTTCCCCAAAGTACACGGGCCCCACCTTGTGGAGCAACCGCTCCTGCGGGGAGAACTGATCTCCGCCTAGGGGAAGACGTTTTTTAACGAATAGGAGAGGCCCCACACATTTATTGGCTACCGTGGACATCGATCAAAGAACTTCCCACCCTCCTTCCCCCCGTACCCTTCACTTATTGGCCTCTCTCAGTGCCAATTCGTTACTAGGGAAACGAGCTATTCACAGTCTCATAGGCATGAGTTAAAGCCAATCAAGAGCCACGCCTTCACCCTGAATCAGTAACCAATTGCTGCTCGAAGAGCCCAGAGGACGCAGCCGGGATTGGCCACCAGCCTGGCCGACCTGACCGCAACAAGTTAGGCTGAGTCACCTTTATATAGCCCGGCGACGGAGCACGCGTGTGTGCGGACGCAGTTGCGTGAGGGTTTTTTTTTACCTTCTACCGTGTCGTGGAGCAGAGCTTGTTCCTCTCCCGCTCAGCCGCGCAGGTAAGCTGGAGCGTGGGCGGGGCTGAGCGGCCCCAGGAGGAGGACTAACTGAGGCTCTGATGGGAGGGAGGAGAAGTCCGAACGGCGACCGCGCCAGGCGCGCCCACCGTACCCCCCCTACTCCCGGCCAACGGCCGCAGGAGCGCGCGGCGGGCGCACGGGCGCGCGGCGACTCTCCGCCCCCGCCCCCCACCAGCCCGGCGCGCGTGGCCGTGTCCGCGTCCGCCGCGTGCGCGTGCCGCGCCCAACGGCCACGCGGGGCGAGAGCGAGCCGCGGCCGCCGCCCGGGCCCCAGAGTGATATCGGGGGCCTGGGGCCCCGCGCGGCCGGCTCGTCAGCTTTTCCCGCTCGCTTTCCCCGCGCGCCAGCCGAGGCCTTCCTCCTTTGGTGGGGGCTCCAGCTTTCTTTGGTGGTGGTGGTGGGGGGCGGTGCGGGGGGAGGTGAGGCACGAAAGTGCGGTGAGAATTTCTCGACACTGGAAGCCGAAGTGCTGCTCCTAGGTTTTCGATTGTTTTTTTACAGGGAATAAAGAGGGGGGCAGCGAGTTCGTGGGTATTGAGTGATGATAATAACTAACGTTTTTCTAAGCCCTCACTATGTGCCAGGCACTGTGCGGAGCAGCTTGTGTGTTTCTCCTTTACTCCTGAAACGCCCCGTTGAGGTAGGTCCGGTGATTTTCCTATTTTTACAGCCGACTCGAAGGCCCAGAGGTGGAGTGACACGGTCAGAGGCACACAGGCCATAAGGGGCAGGTATTTGTTTGAACCCAGGCCTCCTGACTCCTAGTCCCCGAACCTGCTTCATTCTTTGTTCCAGCGCTCTGTGCGGCCCCAGGGCATCTTTGCCCCCAGAGCTCTAGTCCCTGGAGACAACCGCAGCCTCGGAAGACCGACTGCAGAGGCAGTTATTTGTACTTGGGCCACTTGCGGGCTTCCAGGGAGAAGAGGGTTGGACGTGGGATTATGACAAAGGGTAAGAAAGGGTTCCTTTCTGCACATCTTCCTACAGGTTTGCTGCCCTAAAAGCTTCTGGGAAAAGTGCAGAATAAAATCAATACGTCCAGGTGATCCTGGACAGTGTTTCTCCTGGGATTCGATCCTTACAGCCTGATGATGGGAAGTTACCGCCAGCAGGAAGTTAGGCGCTGATGTTAGATCTTGAATCTTTTTTCCCCTCCATTTTTTAATTGGAGCAAGGTTTTTGAGAACGACCTTCCACAAGATTAACTTCCTCGTTTTATGTAGTTAAAAAAATGAAGTTGCAGAGCGCTGACGTTCAGGTCTGGCCAGCATGTGTAAGTGAAATTTTGAAATTGGAGTGGAAATCTTGGTGCCCAGTTACACTACAGGCTTGACCCTCTGTGGAGCCTAAGCTGGATGAATTAGGGGTGATTGAGGTGTTGGAAATCTTACCCTTCTGGCAGTTGGGAACTTCTGTGGATGAAAAGCTTTTGTCTTCATACATTCATTTAGTATTCTGTAGATGCGCCTGTTATATGCAAAGGTAGAAGACACCTTCAAAAACTTGAGTGTAAATTTTTCTAGTAGAGTTACATTTGAGATTTTTCAAAGCTAGTTTATTCGTTGGCTTAATGAAATAATAAGTATTCCTGTGTTGCAGGTCTGAATCATTACTTGGCATCACAAATGTCTCTACTTGAGCTAAAGCTGCAATGAGTTTTGGAGCTAACCCTTCCGAATTAATTTTGATTGGAATGACTGTCAACCTTTTCCTTTCTCTCTCTTTTTAAAATCTATTTTGTGTGTGCAGACACTTTTTATAATTGGCCTTTATATAAGGATTTTTTTGCTGCTAAGTGAAGTGAAAGTCGCTCAGTCACGTCCGCCTCTTTGCGACCCCATGGACTGTATGTAGCCTGCTAGGCCCCTCTGTCCATGGAATTCTCCAGGCCAGAAAATTGGATTGGTAGCACTTCCCTTCTCCAGGGAATCTTCCCAACCCAAGGGTCGAACCCAGGTCTCCTACATTCAGACAGATTCTTTACTGTCTGAGCCACCAGGGAAGTCCTTATTTTGCTGCCAGAGGGAACACATAATTCACATCTTTACAAGTAAATTAAAAATAAATTTATAAGTTAATTTATAATTTGTAAGTAAATTTATAAGTAAATTTAATTTATAAGTAAGTTAAAAGAACACTTTTGTGTTTCCATTTACCCAGTAACTTCCATATTTCTTAACGGAAAGTAGCAGTAAATATAGGATCAAAATATCTTATGAATAGGCTCCTAACCTTTGTTGGTGTTTTCATGAATGGCAGATAGCTTGGAGTAGAACATTGTTTTCCTTGGAACTTGCCTTCTTTTTTTTTTATTTATATATTAAAAAAAAAATCTATGTGCCTGTGCTGGGTCTTAGTTGAGGCATGTGGGATCTAGTTCCCTGACTGGGGAGTGAACCTGGGCCCCCTGCATTGGGATCTCCAGGGAAATGCTGGAACTTGCCTTCTTGTAACCATTACAGTTACCTGCATTTAGACACCAGTTAACTAGTAACATTTTAAGTTATCAAACATTGAAACACTAATGACCAACATTTAAACTGTTAATTTGAGTCCACTAGTTGTTCCTTGAGGTAAATATCAGAATGAAAAAGTTTGTGCATTATATGAGGGAAATTTTTGCTATTTTCCCCTTTAGATATTTTAAAAAATAGGATTTCAGGCAGATGGGTTCCAGTTGGGTAGGAATATTGAAAATGTATTTCACAGATTAGCCCGGTTGATGACTTGTGCTTTCATTTATCTGAAGCAAATTAATTGAAGCAAATTGTGATAATATAAGACTTGTCTGTCTTCCAGTCTACCATCCAAACTAGAGATTACTACTTTTGTTGTTAAATCCTTTGAATGTAAGCTTTTGTACCTCTTCTAACTGGTAGAAAAGTAGGTAGTTCTTTGTTCTTTTATTTAACTCAAGTTTGCTGTTCTCAGCTGACAGTCTGCTAAGGGAACATTAGATTTGGTAATGTTTCTTGGTGACCTACTTCACAGCAGGTTTTGGTAATTTACATTTTTAATAATTTGTTTTAGTATTTTGCCTAGAAAGTCAAGGGCAGAGGTTAGTTTTTACTTAAGATGGATGGGACAGTGTTAAAAGATGAAATTTGGTATAATGTGTGACCTAAACCAATTTTTCTTTTTGCCAGTTTACAACATCACTCACTTGATCTCTCAACATTTTGTAGTTAGACTTGTTTTTTAAAATATTTCAAAATTCAAGTATGCATTGTATATTCATTTAATTGTGCTTTAAGACTGCCTTGGCAAGGTTTACTGATTTTAAAAAGGAAGATGATTGTTAAAGTAGGTAGGTAAGCAAAGCTTTTTTCCCCCACCTCTGGCTAGTCAGTTTTGAACAGCTGTAGGACATTTAGTCCAATACTGTCCTTCCAGCCGTGGAGTTAAATTTGAGATTCAGTAACTGTAATCACTTGTAGTTGGTGATCACTCTGTGGTGAAAACTACATTTATGTTTTTAAATCTCAAAAATCAGCATTCTGTTTATTTTTTTAGTATCCTTAAGTCATGCCATCTGGCTTTGGTTGGGAAAACTTAATTGCAAACCTGATGATTAGGTGAAGAGGGTGAAGAGTTAGGAAAAATTTGCACATGAAGAGTGGGAAGAGGGAGCTTTGCAAAGCAGAAAGTAATTAAAAGTTCTCTTGAAGGCTATGGCCTTTGTAAATAAAATCAAGGCTTTAGATGACATCAAGTGATAGATTTGCACTTCTGACCACTGGCCAGTCTCTTATGTCATATTGCTTAGCTGTTTAGTCTGGGTGCTGTATTTCAGATATTTAATAAAAAGCAAATACTAGAGATGGCTCATAGAAAAAACTGGCTTCTTGCATGGGACACTTTGACTTGGTAGGAATGTCATCCTTAAGTGGCTGTGTGGCAGCATCATTGCTTATTTGTATAACCCTTTATGTATTTTTGAAGTTCTTTCACATATTTTAGGTGTTCTCATATTTTTGCTTATAAGACCTAGAGCTCTGTAACCCAAGTAATTGTGTTAAACTATTTTGTAAAGCTTGTGGTGTACCTAGTAGAGATATGTGCTAGATATATTTCCTTATTCAAAAAACTTTCAAGGTTTTACAGTCTTGGAAGGCATCAGTGGCACCTGCCTTTTTAGGTTTTTTTTTTTTTTTAACCTGCCTCAAGTATACCCCATGTTTATCAACTATCTTAAGCTTACTCCTGGCATACATCCACCTATACTTTATGAGATCTAAAGCATAGGAAATTCATGTTTAAGAAATTTCATAGATGAAGTATTATAAAAGTATTTTTTTATCTTAGGCCAGATCTTTGCTTAATTGTAAATCTAGTTGACTAGGTTTTACTGCTGGATTGGGGGAGGGATTAAAAACCAAGAAAAGTTAGTGAATTCAATTCTTAAGTTTTTTTCTCTTGGGAAAACTTGTTTTGGGGTAATTTTAGATTGCAACAGGAGAGTTGCAATACAGACATGTCTTATATACCCTTCACCCATCTTGCTTGTTAACATCATACCTAATCATGATGCATTTATCGAAAGTAAGAAATTGACGTTGATAAAGTCCTGTTAACTAAAGGACTGACCTTATTTGTATTTCCTTAGTTTTTCCACTGATGTCCTTTTTTCTGTTTCAGAATCCAGTCCAAGGTACCACATTGCAGTTAGTCCTCCAGTCTCCTTGGTTTCACTCCTCTGATCTGTGCCAGTTTGTTGTATTTTCTTTGTGTTTAATGACCTTGACACTTGATCTCAATTTGAGTGTATTTGGTGTTGGGTAGACTAAGGTTATAGATTTTGGGGAAAATACCACAGAGGTGATTTAACCTTCTCACCGCATCCCGGGGCACATAATATCATTCCTGGCTGACTTGAACCTTGATCACTTGGTAATGTGGTGGCTACCAGGTAGTATTTCTTTCCTTTGCATTATTTTCATTACAAGCTAGTCACTAAGGAAGGAGAGCGTTAGAATTTGTGGACATGTATTAAAGCTGCCACTGTAGGTAACTGAACATTTTGGCGGAAAAACACTTGGAACTTAAGCAAGATACTCTGTTTCTCTAGTTTCCCTGCTAAATTTTTGCATTTATTAGTAGATGTTGCCTGCAGCTCTTGAGGTGTTCTCATGGTGATTCTATATTTCCCTTGTTTCTTCTACATTTAAAATTCTTTTGTAAGAAAGGTGTCTAGTCTCATTTTTAAAAATTACTTATTTGGCTGTGCAGCGTCTTTACACAGGATCTTTAGTTGTGGCTCTGTGAACTCTTCATTATGGCATGTGGGATCTAGTTCCTTGACCAGGGATTGAACCCAGGTTCCCTGCATTGGGAGCACAGAGTTTTAGCTGCTGGACCACCAGAAAAGTCCTGCTATTTTTTTTTTAAGAACTTCATTTTCCCATTTTTTAAACACTTTACCCGTTAATTTTTACATTTTTGGTTATTCTTTGGGGTTGTAATCCACTGTTCTTCTAACTTATTTTTGCTTTTTCACTTATTGCTTGATTGCTTCAGTTGTTCTAGTTTTGACTTGTGTCCTTTTGATGTTTGCCTATTTTTTTTTTTTAAAGCATTTCCTTAATCAGGTACTTCAGACTCATCTTGTATTTTTGCCTCTCCCATTTCTCCAAGGAGTTGTCAGGAAGAACTTTGAAGGAGGGTAACAGGTGGTAAATGTGAGGAGTTTGGAAAACAGATTGAACAGTAGTAGGTTCAGTGATGCTTATGCTGCTTTTGCTGTGAGCTAGAGCAGCTTGCTTTCTGCAGTAGTTGCACTGGTTCCCGGAAAGCATTTTTATTTTTGATAGTTAAGCCAGATTTCACGTGTTTGATTACATAGCATAGCCTTGCAGCAAACTTTACAGTAGTTTAGTACACTTATGTTAGTAGACAGAGACCCTCACTGTTTATTTCTCCTTAGTGTTTTTGATAGGTACTACAATCGAGTAAAAAGAGCCCTTAAATGTCTGTCTCAGAATTGACAGTTAACATTTTGCATCACTCTTTTAAATTTGTTTGTTTTCCTGTATAGGTTCCCATTCTGCCCTCTTCTTGTGAGACAACCTTTTGTCTTTCCAAGCTGTAATATCAGTGGGTTAAAAAATAGCTTTATTGAGGTACGATTGACATACAATAAACTGCACATACTTCAAGTGTAGACTGTGATAGCTTTTGGCATTGTTTATACCCATGAAACCATCACCACAGTCAAGACCGCAGTGAGAATAGCGATCATCCCCCAAAGTTGCTCATGCTCCTTTGCATTCTCTCTCTCTTGTCCACTCCCCCTCCTCCTCTGCCCCCAGGGATCCCTTACCTGCTTTCTGTCACTGAAGATCAGTTTATACTTTCTAGAATTTTTATATAAATGGAATCATACCATATGTGCTCTTTTTTTCTCAATTGCTGACTAGTATTGACTGTTTTGTAAGTATACCGCAATTTGTTTATCCATTCACCTGCTGGTGGAAATTGGTTTGTTTCCAGCTTTTGGCTATTACAAATAGAGCTTCTTAAGAAACTGCCTAACTTTTCCAAATTGGTTGTACTGTTTTACATTCTTGCCAGCAGTGTTTGAGTGTTCCTTTTCCTTGATATCCTGGCCAACACTTTATGCTGCTGCTGCTGCTAAGTTGCTTCAGTCATGTCCAACTGTACGACCCCATAGACGGCAGCTGACGAGGCTCCTCTGTCCCTGGGATTCTCCAGGCAAGAATACTGGAGTGGGTTGCCATTTCCTTTTCCGCAACACTGTATAGTCAGCCTTTGAAGTTGTCACTCTGACAGATGTGTCAGTGGTACTTTACTGTGGTTTTATTTTGCATTTCTGTAATTACTGATGGTATTGAAGTTCAGCATTTTTCATAATTTCTTTGATGAATTGTCTCTAGGTCTTACACTGATTTTTTATGGGGTTATTAAGCTTTGAGAGTTCTTTATATATTCTGGATACAAGTTGCTTTCCAGATATTTACTGCAATCCTTTGCTGTTTCATTCCCTTAATAGTCTCTTTTGCAAAGTGAAAACTTTTGGCCACATCACCCAGTGTACAAAATCCTAGTTTCCTAACCAGGGATCAGACCTGCACCCCCTGCATTAGAAGCAGTGAGTCTTAACCACTGGATCTCCAGAGAAGTCCCTGAAAGATTTTAATTTTGATGGGAGTTCACATTATCAATCTGTCTTATTATAGAATATGAAAAACGTATATCAAAAAGTTATATCCAAAAATAAGATTCTCTTTAGAAGTTTTATAGTTTTAGGTTTCATCTAAAACTATTGAGTAAAATTTTAATATACTGTGAGTCTTGAATTGAGGTTCTTTCTGTATATATGGATATGCAGTTGTTCCAGCAACATTTGTTGAAGAGAATACCCTTTTTCTATTGAATTGTCTGGCCTTTTGGAAATCAGTTGTCTATTTATGTGTGAGTATATTTCTTTATTCTGTTTGGTGGATCTATCTGTCTATTTTTACATCCAGACTATTTTAAAAATATATTTACCTGTGTATCTAAACAGTGTACTGTTTTACATATACTGAATACACTTAAACATTTCAGGGCTATCATACAAGTGCATATTTGGCAAGTGACTGTGTTTCTGAGATCTAGTTCATACTGACTTTATATGACTGCTATAAATAGGGTGACTTTATATCGTAGTTTCCCAGGAATACTCAAATTCACTCCAGTTAAACTGGCATAGTTATCAGTTGTATCACTTTTTAATCTTTTACGTGCCTATGTGACTATCTTGGGGCTTTCCAGAATCTGCTTTCCAGTGCAAGAGACACAGGTTGGGTCCCTGGATTGGGAATATCCCCTGGAGTAGGAAATGGCAACCCACTCCAGTATTCTTGCCAGGAAAATCCCATGCATGGAGGAGCCTGGCAGGCTGTAGTCCATGGATACAGTCCATGGGGTAGCAAAGAGTTGGACTCAACTGAGCCACTGAACAAAAATATACATGATGCTTTGTTTATATTTTTTAAAGCAGAAATTTTTATACGTAATGTAGTGTAAACATACTAAAATTATTTTATCTTCACAATGCATGTTTTAAAAGTTAAGATACTAAGATGTGCACTTGATTTGGTTTTACAGTTTAATTGGACCAGTTACATTCTGTGGTCATACAGGCGAGTCTTCCTGTGTGGCATTCATGAGTGAAACACTGTTGTCATCAAGTCAACCTAGAAGTTCAATAAAACATAGTTTTAGGTGCTTGGGCTTTTGTAGTTCAAGGGTACTCTGTACAAAAATTCTTATTCTTGCAGGAGATAATCCTGTTTTTATTTTGCTAGCAAAATGGTTAAGGAAATAGTCTTCTAGGTGACAGAAAATGGTGGAGTGTAGGAATGTTTTCATTTGTTACAGTTAATAGTTACAATATCAATATATTGTAACAGTTAAATGCTTACTACCACACACTTAGTTCCTGCAGTTATGAGTTTAATTTTAGAGATGAGAGAACTGAGGGGCACTGAGAAATTGTTACTAGTTCAGGAATACAGTAGTGGATGGTGTTAAAATTTTGCCCAGGGAGAATTGGTCGAAGAAAATATGAGGGTTTCCTTTTGTTGCATCTGAAATACTCATTCACTGTTTTAAAATAGAACACTTCTTTTCAAAGTTCACTTGTTATCTTACGGGTCCTAGAGTTACCAGTTCAGTTTGAACTGGTAAACTGAAGGTATTATTTTCTGTTTTTCCTTCTTTAAATATTTCTAAGTGGCCATGTTTTCCTTTACTTCTTGAGAGCAAGAAGTGTTCTGTAATTCCCCTTTCTCTAACCTAGGACCTTTAAAGTATTTCTTGAAGAAGTAAGAAAAAGTATAATTTTTAAAATATGTTTTTCTTGTCCCCTATGCTCTTTTTGGCATATTATGACAGTCACAACATTACAAAGTTAGATATAAAATTAGTGGGATGTAAACTTGAATGAAAGTGAGTGATTTCTTCCCTTTTCCTTTATTTTTTGCCAGGTCCTGTTTCTTTCCTCACTGATCTTTCTAGACTGTAATGGTTTTCGAGTGATTTGTAATATATGCTACCAAAAGTTTATCCTTTAGATCTGAAAGCAGTGTTAAAAGAGAGTGATCTCCAAATTAGATATATTTGGAATGTTCAGCAGACTTATTTAGTCTTGGGGACGGTGGCATGTTATATTTTAGGAAGTCTCCCAGTCTTCACATCAACACAAGGAAGGAGGATTTGCTGTTGATAATTAAAAAGGATAAGACTGTCTAGTTTGTTTCCTATTTCTGATTATGGTACATGCTTCATAGTCCAACCAGTAATGTATCCATTGGCACATGCTGTTATATAAGTAACAACCAGAATCCATAGTATTCTAAATTTTGCAAAAGCTCTTCTAGAAGGACATGGTGTTTCAGGAGTATTTAATAAATAAGGGAGGATCTTGAGAAATTTTTAGCATGTATTTTTATTGGTATGCTTAGTTTCTAATTATAATAGATCAGGAACTGGTAAGACATTATTTTCTCTGAGAAAATGTAATTTGATTTTGTTTGCTTTCATTATTTTAGATAGAATTTGATAGAATTGAGAGTTCTAATGAACCAGGGTGAGACTTTATTCTCAGAAGGTATGATGTTAACATATTCCTTATAGCTTCTGTTTTATGTTTGGACCAGAAATGAAGATGGAGATTTCAGAGAGCTAATTTACCAAATAAAATTTTTCTGATGAGAATTGATTGAGTCTCTTATAGACTAAATCTTTTGGGTTCAAATTGCCAAAGTTTTCTTTTTTAAATTTATTTTTAGTTGGGCTGAGTCTTCTTGCTGCATGAGAGCTTTCTCTGGTTACAGTGGCTTCTCTTGTTGTGGAGCACAGGCCCCAGTGCACACAGGCTCAGGAGTTGTTGCTCGCAGTCTCTGGAGTGTGGGACCAGTACTTGGGCCCCACGGGCTTAGTTGCTCCTCAGGATGTGGAATCTTCCTGGATCAGGGATTGACCCTGCATCCCCAGCATTGGTAGGCAGATTCTTAGCCTCTCTACCACCAGGGAAGTCCTACAGTTTGTTTTTTACTGGAAATGCTGATATTATTCACAAAACTTGCAGAGTATGGTCTTAGATTACTGAAGAGCTTCCCCAAACATTTTGTAGTCACTGGTGCTGTTGGGTTGTTCAGTATTCTTAATTACTCTAAAACACATTTTATCATGTCAAGATTTTTTTTGAATGTGAAATCATTTTTATTTAAATTTTTGAGGCATAATTTACAAACTACAAAGTTATAGAATTTAAAGGTTCAATTTGAAAAGTTTTTTAGTTTTATACAATAAGCCATCACTCAAATGCGTGAGTCCTCTCACCCCAGGCAGTTCCCTTGAGGTCCTTCCCAGTCTGTGCCCTCTCAGCCAACTTAGATTTTTTTTTTTCTAAGCACCTTTGCTTAGTTTTCTCTTTGGCCTTTTCTTAATCATTGAAAAAAAAACATGTATCTGCTGTCGTAATCTGAATTCTAGACAACCTTGACAGTAGCCTGACAAATGGATGATCAAAAATCTGCTTTGCTTGTATAAAATTCTAACCAAAAAAAAAGAAAAGATAAACTTCTTTTGTGATGAGAATGATGAATGAAAGAAAGTTTTTTATTCCTGAGTGTGTCAGACACAGTTTTGGAGCTAGAAAGTTACATAAGAAATGGTCTCTTAAGAAACTTAACTCTTAAAGGAAGCTTGAAGCCTTCTTTCAAATGTTCTTTTATCTGACCATGACTTAGTAGAATTTTTGAAGCCACTGGCTATTTTAAGAATCAGTCCCTTTTTTTTTTTTAAGCATTGAAGCAATATAGTTTCTTATCACTAAAATACTATGTGTATTCTGTTACTTTTTCTTTTTTTTCTCAATTACTGAGATACAATTACTTTTCAAATACTACTTTCTTCTCTTTTTTCCTCAATTATTGAGATACAGTTGACAGAAGTATTAGTTTTAAGTACTGCTACCATTTCCCTTGAGCTGATTGGTTGATATTTATTATAGATGAGCTTAAAGGAGAGACTTAAGCTGGAGTTTCCATTTTAATGGAACCACATAGTGCTTGTAGTGTGGATATAATCCTTGGGAGTCTGCAAGGCTAATTGAGGTAATCCTGAAATGAAGTGTCATCTATTTGAAACATTTTAAAATGCTAATTGAGACCCTAGTTTGCAAGATACTCAATTCTGTAAACTGTTAAACTATTAAGAAACTTGTTGAATAATACCGATTTTTCTGAGAAGCTTCAGAATTATAACAGTTAAAGAAAAAAATCGTGAGGTAAAGATCAATTTACTATATAAATATCAATATGTTTCCCTTTCTTTATGGCAGTGGTCTAAGATAAAACATTGATGATAATGGTGTAATCGAGCTGATAGGGTGGTTTTGTTTTTTTTAATTTGAATTATCTAGATAATCTCAAAGGGAAAGGAGAAGTTGTAGATGTGGTCTGTATGTTTTTCTTTTTCTTAACCTTTGATATTGTAACCTGGAGGATTTTCATCATTTTGCATGAGAAGATTGAATGTGGTAAGCAGTATTTGATAAAGTATTATTTAGAAATTTATAATGAAACTACTTGGCAGTATCAAAGGATACAATTAGATTGATGTTATTAGTCTAGTTTCTTAGAGTTTGGTAAAACAAATAATAAATGGTACAGGTAATTTAGAATAATGCAGTCATGGACTAGTGAAGGATAAACATCTCCACATCCTGCTTGTGCAAGAACCAAACTCAATCCCTTTTGCTCCTTCTTTAAGAAAATTGTGATGCAGTTTCTCTCATTTCTTGTGTATGCTATAGTTAATTATACACACCTCTCTTTGCCTTTATGTTTATAGTTCAGGGGGATTTTATCTCCTCAAATGAAAAATTGGGTGATCTCATGCCAAATACTTTTTTGAAAGGGTTTTTAAAAGTAGTAAGTGACAGTATTTGAAAACTTACTGTGTGCCAGGTGCCTTTTAAATATTCCAACACACTCACTTTAAGTGTTAATTTTGAGATGGCAGGGATTATTTTGTTGAATAAAAACATCTTGCTGTTACTTTTTGCCTGTTTTCATTTTTTGATCTTGTTATAAAATAAGCAATTTAGAATTATTTAAAGGTAGTAAAAATTTCTGACTTAGTTTGACTAAAATGTGATATTGTGTGTCTGTATTGGCAAAGCTGTGTTTGTCGCACTTGAACCTGATCCTGCCACCGTAATGTGTTGTGATGTTATAGGTGGAACCCTCTTAATTGAGTTTACTCGCTTGGCAAAGTTGGAATGCATGTTGCAAAGATGTACCTTTGACGTTGTTATGTTCAGTTTACGAAAATTGAATATTGGGAATAATGATGAGTTAATTCTTCATAGGGATATTTTTTCCCCCGTAGCGTTTGTCTGATTACAGTAAATTTGAATGTATAAAATCTCACTGGTCTACATGGGTTTACTTTGTTTCTTATAGTGTTTATTCCTTTTAAAACCCAAGAATTGCTGAAGTGATCTTTTTGGTCTATGAGTCCATCTCAGCTAAATGATTCAGTCTTCTCCCCTGCTCCTTTCTCCCCTTATACTTGATCTATCAGGTAGAACATATTTGATTTTTTTTTTCCAGGTTGAATTGACCAAAGCAATGGTTATGGAGAAGCCTAGTCCCCTGCTGGTCGGGCGGGAATTTGTGAGACAGTATTACACACTGTTGAACCAGGCCCCAGACATGCTACACAGGTAAAATTTTTTTTTTCCCGAGTATCACCTAATGCTGTGTTTTAGTATGTAGATATTTAAGATGCTCTTATTCCCTCAAGAGGGAGGAAACATATGTATACCTATGGCTGATTCATGTTGATATATTGCAGAAACCAACACAATATTGTAATTAACCTTCAGTTGAAAATAAAAAAATTCTCTGATTCATTATGCGCTTTCTAGGGTTGTTGCATAAAAATGCTTTATAAGTACCAAAAAGTGATGGGTATTCAAATTGTATAATAGTAGAATATGTAAATATTTGAAAATTAGACAAAGCTTCTTATACATTATCAGAAAAATAATGCTTGAAAATATAAATTTATATTTGTACTTTTGATTTTTTTTTTTTTGCTTATTTTTCTCTTTTGGTGAACCATGAATTGTTTAGCTATGAATGTATTGAAGATACAAGACTGTTCCTGTTCTGACATATTTTTGTGTTAATACGCTTTAAAAAATTAGGATGTACATTTTTTGTGGAAACACTTTGTTGTAAATTAAAACAGGTGTATGAAATAAACATGAGAGTCTTTAGAAAAACAATGCTAATTTTTCTGTGTAGATGCAAATATTTTTATTATGTTGTGTTTTAGCTTGATAATCTGTTATCTTACAAGGATAGTACATGTATCATATTAATTTTAATATCCATGAAATTTTTATTTTCTAAAAAATTGTTATGTTACTCCACTAATGATGAATATATAAGTTGCTTCCATTATTTCCTCTTATAAACAATGCTGCGTTATAGAAAACTCCTCTGTGTGTTTATGTGGAATTATTAGAAATACTTTTTAGAAATTTTAAAACGTATGTGTATTTGTTGGACCAGAACTATTTTTTCTCCTATACCTTTCTTGATCTTTAAAATAAAAAGAAGCTCTTAGTGTAAGGCCTTGTGGAATAATTAACTTCATTTCTCAGGTAAAGACACTAAGGGCTTAAAAATTTGCTGGTATTCACAGGACTATTGAGTGATAGAATAAGTCTTTAAAAGCATAAATATCCCCCTTTTTGTTACTTTTTGGTCAATTGTATTCTTTGCTTTTAGTAGTTGGATACATTTAGAATTTAAAATGGAGTAGGAGTTGAAACAAACTAACCAAATATATTTCTTGTCACTGTTGTTACTTATTGATTCTAACACATCTATTTTTTCACATTTGATCTCTGAGGTACATTTTAGATACAGTGAAATGTGGATTAGCCAGCAGTGAACTAAGTGGCTGGCTTATGTGGAGCTTTTTAATAACTTTAAAGTTGAAAGGTAGTTTGGGTATCCCTAAGGGCCCAGATCTGTCCCTTTTTGGGGGAGCAGGGGGGAAACAATCAGGATAGAGAAAAATACGGGCTCGTTTGTGAAAGATGGTTTGTCTGGAGTACAGGTGCCAAGAAATCCTAGTAGTGACTATCTCCAAGTTAGGGCATTTTGTGTGTGTGTGTGTGTGTGTGTGTTGGCAGGGTTGGGGCGGAAGTTGTTTGCACCTTCCTAATTCAGTATTGTTGTAATGAAAACAAACCAGTCGAAGATGTAGGTGAATTAAAGGTATGGAGAATTAATTAAGTCTGAAGCTCCTAATGCATCAACAAAAATTGAATTCCTTAAACCCTTCTGCCTGAGTTACTATCACATGTATTCTCAGATAGAAAAGGACTCTCCAAGACTATGGAGGAATAGCTGTTTAGTCTTGTCCAGCTCTTGCGACCCCTTGGATTGTAGCCCGCCCAGCTCCTCTGTCCATGGAATTCTCCAGCCAAGAATGCTAGAGTGGGTGGCCATTTCCTTCTCCAGGGGACCTTCCCCACCCAGGGATCGAACCTGAGTCTCCTGCATTGGCAGGTGGATTCTTTACCACTGAGCCACCAGGGAAGTCCATAGATGTCCTTATCTATATCAAGACTACCTCTGTTCTCTGAGTGAAAACAGGAACTTGCGTGTTAAGTGGCCTTCCTGAGGTGCACTACAAGATCCCTTCCAACATGAACATCCTTTCCTGAGACCTGGAACTTTTGACTTGTAAAAATTCCTTGACCAAATTCGTTCCCATTCAGCAAATGTTACGAATGTAGGGGATGGATGCATACAAAGATGAGAAAGAAAACACGTTCGTGCCTCCAAGAATGTACTAGTGAAGCAGATGGGTTCAAACATGAACAATAAATACCTGGTCTTAAGATGCTTGAAGATGACAAGTATCTTTCTGTTTTACAGGTTTTATGGAAAGAACTCTTCTTATGTCCATGGGGGATTGGATTCAAATGGAAAGCCAGCAGACGCCGTCTATGGACAGAAGGTAAGCATAAGCATAACAAGCTTTATGTAGGCTGTTGATCAGCTAGGAGATAACCCATAGAATTGGGGTGGATACATGCTTAATGTTTGTTGATATTTGAAAATCAAAATTGTCAACTTCTGTTTAGAAATTGAGATATTTAACTACTTGATTTATTAGTCATTGAAAATTTTTTTGTTCATTTGGTATGATATATTCTGAAGTTTTTTTATGTTTGAAGATAATTGGTTTTAGCATGGAGATCACCTATTGTAAACATTTTTAGGTATGTTAATTGAAGACATTAATTTTAAAAAGTCAGGGTGTCACTGGAAATATAGTATACTGAGACAAATTACAGTGGGGTCTCTGTAGTTTGTAATTCAGATGTACACAGATAAATGCTCTTTGTTGTGTTAGAAAGTTTTTTGTTATTCTTGGAGATTGTGCATTATCTCTTGCCTTGATTCCTTAGGAAATCCATAGGAAAGTGATGTCACAAAACTTCACCAATTGCCACACTAAAATCCGCCATGTCGATGCTCATGCTACTCTGAATGACGGTGTGGTGGTCCAGGTGATGGGCTTGCTCTCTAATAACAACCAGGCTTTGAGGAGATTCATGCAGACCTTTGTCCTTGCTCCTGAGGTATGAAAAAAAGAGAAAAATTCGTACATGTCTTTCTAAAAACTGTTAATTTTTGAAATTTTAAATTTATAGAAAAGTTGAGGAAATAGTACAGTAGTAACTCCTACATGTTATCTTACCCAGAGCCACATTTGCCCACACATTTATAATTCTATTTTTTTATATAGTTCTTTTTCTATTTGCTTGTAAGTTTTAATTCTAAACTGTTTGAAAAATAAATTGGAGACATTATGGCTAGTCATCTTCAGATACTGAAGTGAACATTTCTTAAGAATGAGCACTTCACTTCTTAATCAAATTCAGGAGGTATTTACGGGACTTCCTGGTGGTCCAGTGACTAAGACTTCCCCCTCCTCCCAGTGTAGGGGGCCCAAGTTTGATTCCTGACAGTCCCCTGGAGAAGGAGTCAGACACGACTGAGCAGCTAAGCAGCAGCAGGGAACTAGATCCCATGTGCCGCAACTAAGACCTGTCACAGCCAAATAAATAAATAAATACAATATTAAAAAAAATATATTTGTAATACAGTTAATCTGTCTATAGTCCATATTTAAATTTTGATTACTGTTCTAGTATTTTTTTTCCTTATCCAAAATTCAGTTCATTATGACACATTGTGTTTACCTGTTGTCTTTTTTAGGCTCCTTTAATTCATTAATCTTTTGTTTATAAAGATGTAGACATTTTTAAAGAGGACAATCAAGTTACCATGTAGAATGTGTCAGTTTAAATTGTCTGGTATTTCCTTATTAGTTTTAGGTTATATGTGTCTTTCAGCATTTGTTATCATTAAGTCCTGTTATTAGTATTACTTAGTTAAGGTGATGGTCGCCAGATTGACATGTAAAGTTAATGTTTTTACTTTTCTCATCATTATGTAAATTATGCATGCTTCTTTTTTATTTATTTTATTTTTGGCTGTGCTGGGTCTTTTTTGCTTTCTCTACCTGGTGGCAAGCTGGGGCTGCTCTTGATTACAATGGCTTCTCTTGTTGTGGAGCACAGACTCGTGGTGCGTGGGCTTCAGTAGCTGTGGCTCACGGGCTTAGTTGCTCCACGGCTTGTGGAATCTTCCCAGACCTGCATCGGCAGTTGGGTTCTTATCTACTGTACCACTGGGGGATTCCTTGCGGGCTTCTTTGAGACTGTGCATATACTTATGTTCTTCATCAAACTTTTTAGGTATTAGTTTTAAGCATTCATTAATTCTTGCCAAAATCAACTGTTGATGGGTACAAATGGTGATCATCTAAATTTTTTTTTGTTGGCATTCTTCTGTAAATAACTTGACCTTTTCTCCTATCTATCATGGGATCTTCGTTTAATAAATTTAATTAGTAACTTTTATCGATTTCTAAAATGTCCCAGATCTGTTAAATGTGAACCCTTTTGAGTGGGTTTGGGTTTTTTGTTTGGGGGTTTTTTGGGAACAGGGCACTCCATGGCACAGGAGGTTTCAGGATCACCTTGCATTTTCCCTGCTCCAGCCTCCACCCTGGTTCTGGAATCAACTGTTTCTTCAAGGAGTCCTGTTTTTTTTTTTTTTTTTTTTTAGTTATCATGTTATCATGAAAGTACCACAGGTTTATGTTGATTAGTTGCATTTGAAGTATCTTCTCGCCTGGTCCAGAATGAGCAAAGTTAGGAATCCTGTCTATGATCTGTGTGAGCATGTGGAAGGGATTCATGATGACTTGCTGGCTGAAAGTTTTCTCTAGCATTACCCTTAAGATAATTTTTTGTTGAAGGACAGTGAATCTAAAATCCCTGTTGTTTTACTGTTTAAATATAAAAGAACTCAGTTTGTTTGAAAAATCACATGAAGTCAGTTTAGTCATGATTTCTTGAGAAGGCTTAGATTATCTGTAGTGTTAAAATTGTTGATTGACTTAAATATGTAAGAAATCATGAGATATTAATAAATACTATAAATTTACTTCTTATCTTTCAAGAGGAAGATTTCAATATTACCTAAGTATAATGGATTGTTTCATAAACTGTCTCATTTAATAACCAAAACTCTGAGTTCGTATCCCTCATTTCACAGGTGAAGAAACAGTCTTAGAAATTGAATGACTAGTAAAGTGACATAGTTAGATTTCAACGTAAGTGTGTCTTATAACTAGGATAGGCAAAGCTTTTTAGCTATACCACATTTGAGTGCTTGTGTCAGTATTCTTGGATACAGATTTAGGGGATTTTAAAATACGCAGTTGGTAATACGTATTTATTGTTCAAGAAATGATTTGAGATTTGGGCTTTGGCATCTTAAATAATTGGTCAATTTTAAATATTCATCTGGTGGTATTATTTTAAGCACTCGGTATATATGAGTGCTTCTTAACAAACATGTTAAGTCTTAAAATCTTGGAGGTTTTAACCTATCTGAGGGTAGAGCAAGGATCTTTTTCACCTTGACTCTTAAAATTTGAGCCTGGATAATTTTGTTGTCAGGGCTATCCTGTGCAATGTAGGATACTTAGCGACATCCCTGCCCTCCACTCAGTAATTGCCAGTTCTACTCCCCGATGGTAGAACTAAAATGTCTCCAGAAGTTGCCAAATATTTCTTGGGATGGGCAATATCACCATTAGTTGAGAGCTAATGGCCCAGGGTAATTTGGAGTAGGTTAATTTGGAGTTTTAAAGTCTGATAAATGAAAACTATTTGTTGGCATTACAGGGCTCTGTTGCAAATAAGTTCTATGTTCACAACGATATCTTCAGATACCAAGATGAGGTCTTCGGTGGCTTTATCACTGAACCTCAGGAGGGTAAGTTACTTGTCTAAAATTTTTTTGGATGGCATCAGTTTGACTTGATGAAGAGAGTGTAAGTTTCTTGAATGGTTTCATAATTCTCTGTATTTTTCATTGGTAACTTTTAATTGTTAAGATATAAGAAATCTTGGTGATTTTAACCTACTTGAGGCCAACCGCTTAGTCTACGCCACTGGTATTGATGGGACACATCGAACTCCTAAGTTAGTAGACGAGTTATGGCAGCAGTAGTAGCATCTTGGTCACAGTTTGTGTAGGACTCTGCAGAAGTTTAGATGGTACCTCCACTGCAGTGGGGTGTTACTAGAGTGGAACCCTAAGTTTCAGGAATTGACACCTTATAATGCTCAGCAAATACACCTGCCCATTGCTCTGGAGAGAGACAGTATTTTAGTGTTTTCTATATGGCTGAGAATTCTAAGTACTTTGTATTTATTTAAGGCTGGAATACAACAACCTTACAGATAAGTACATTATGTACTGTTGTTCCCATTTAATAAACCAGGGCACAGGAGTCATTTGCCTGATGTCATGTAGCTAGTTAGGTGGTAGAACCATTTGTTGATTACCTCAGATTCCATGCTTGTAATCCAGACATTAAAATAGCCTTAATTCTGTCCTTAAATCCTGTATCATGATTTTATCCAGTTGCCCTATTTTCTTTATCTTTTTATGTGTATGTACTTACATCATTGCCTTTTTTTGTCATGATGAACATTGTGAAAGTGAATATGTTTGTGAATTAAGTGAACACAAAGATGTTAAATTTCTTTTCTCATTTAGAATCTGAAGAAGAAGTAGAGGAACCTGAAGAAAGACAGCAGACACCTGAGGTGGTACCTGATGATTCTGGAACTTTTTATGATCAAACTGTCAGGTAAGGAAAACTGTTTGTCTGTCCAGAGCTGCGTGAAAAGTTGAGTTGTATAGTCTTGTTTGCTGGAGGGCAGCCATAATGCTCAGAATTATCTCAGTGATCATTTCCCAGAAGAAAGGTTTTGCTTTTGGTATCTAACATAAATATAAAGCGTGTTTAATATAGATTGCACTCTGAGACCTACTTACATAGTATCCATAAGTTGCTTTTTGGTTCAGTTTTTTTCTTCACCGTAAGTGGAAATAGATTTGGGACTTATCAAGTGTTAATACGTTAAAAGCATAGCATTAAGTGCTTTGAGGGAACTAGAGACTGTGGTGATGGGACTGACTGTACTCACCTGAAAATGAAGATTCGGTATCCTACCGCAAGCCTACCAAATTAGAAGTTAAGGGGGAAAGCATATGCAGTATCAAAAGGCTGTTCCTGTGACTTATGTGGAAGTTTAAGAACTATTTTGAATTACAGCTGATTTTTTTTTTCCTCCAAAATTCCTAATGTGTTTTTATCATGAGAAAATGTTTTGGTTGTAAAAACCACATGACATTTTAACCATTTTCAACTGTACTTTATAGTAGTGTGAAGTATATGCACACAGTTGTGCAACAGATATCTAGAACTTTTTATCTTACAAAACTGAAACCATACCTATTATCAGCTCCTTTCCTCCCCTGCCCACCACCTATTAGTTTTGTGATATGTGATAGGTAAATTGTGATAATTTGAGATTTTGAGAAACAATGGTCTAGTTCCTTTTGATATGCTT
This sequence comes from Okapia johnstoni, assembly GCA_024291935.2. NCBI lineage: Eukaryota > Metazoa > Chordata > Mammalia > Artiodactyla > Giraffidae > Okapia > Okapia johnstoni. The sequence goes on from CM044316.1 coordinate 54,696,770, forward strand.
GATGCATTTGCTTAATCAGAATCTAGCAAATCTGACTTGCTCATCGAGGGCTTTTCTGAAAAGTTCTCATGTTTAATACTCAAATACATAATTTGTAGATATTTGTGGGGAGGAGGGAGCTATTTTTAGGTTTAGGTCTCTAGGAATTTCTTGCTAAATCAATGGAAGCAGAATGATATTTCTCAAATTTTACTGTGAAAGCAATGACTTAGAAGAACATTTAGAAGAACCTGTTGCTGAACCAGAGCCTGAACCGGAACCAGAACCAGAGCAGGAACCTGTATCTGAAGTCCAGGAGGAAAAGTCTGAGCCAGTATTGGAAGAAACTGTTCCTGAGGATGTTCAGAAGAGTTCTTCTCCAGCACCAGCAGACATAGCCCAGACAGTGCAGGAGGACTTGAGAGTATGCAGCATGTCTTCAGTTTTATTCTGCTTCTTTCTGTTGTAAAAAAATCTTTCTTCTCCCTTTTTGTTGCTAGGTTGACTTGTGTAGGTGCATTTTTGTATTCATTGGGGAATGTCTTCCATATTGAGCCATACCTCAGATAAGATGCATATTGCTTTATAAAATCAAAAGGAGTTTTTTCCCTCCTCTAAGGAAATTTGAATACTTTCAGACAAGAAGTTTGGGGTTCTATTTTGTTGCCCTATCAACAAACCCTCTTTTTAATATTACATTCAAATTGCGTGTTGTTATGTGCTTATTACACAAAAAAATGATAGTGTATCTTCAAAAAAATAACATGGCACAGCAGACTTTTCCTGCCCTTTTCTGTGAAATCTAATTGAGGACAACTTTACAGTAGAAGTAGAAACAAATTGTAATATATTCTAATTGGAATAACTGATTTCAAAAGTTTGAAGCTTTTCAGTTACCTCTCATGAGTCACACCAGGATGATACTGACTGAATTCACAGAACCTTTACAGCTGATCCTCTGTGCAGGAGTATGTTTTAGTGCTGTGTTTATGTGGCCAGGGTTCTTAAATTGTTATTTGTCTAAGAGTTATTTCAAGTGTCTTGAAATTGTTCTGAGCATTATTCTATGTATGGGAACTGTCAGTAACCTCCCTGGTTTGTAGTTTGCTAGTCTGCATAAAATAGGCGTGTGGCAGCTTGTAGGTGAGTAGTAAAGAGAAATGGTGACATGACTATAGCTTACAGGTGGAAAATTAGGTTTAATGGAGTGAGAGTAGATGACACAGGTTAGGTGGTTTAATTGTAGTAGTCTTGGAGAGAGGTAATGACATCTTGGGTTAGGGTCATGGCAGTGAAGATGAAGAGATAAGAGGTAAATAAGATCTGGTGATTTTGATACTGATTGAAATAATTCAAGAAAATTCTAAAGGTGGTATAATTGGGTTGTAGAGTGAGAATATCAAAGGAGGAAAAACTGGCTTTGGAGGGAGAATTTTCTTGGATTCACAACTTGAAATTGAGTGGAAGTAGCTGCTCATATTTTGCTGATGCTTGATAAATCCTAAGGAACTTTAGTACTAAATTTTAAGTGATGGGGCAAAGGAATTTCAAGTTACTTATAAACCATCTTGCCTCTTGAGAATGTGATGCACATATAATGTACGAGAAATCAAAAGCCTAGAATTTTTATATTGTTTTGCTAAGTATTATAACAACTCATGGTGTTGTTCCCTTAGACCTTTTCTTGGGCATCTGTGACCAGTAAGAACCTTCCACCCAGTGGAGCTGTTCCAGTTACTGGGATACCCCCACATGTTGTTAAAGTACCAGCTTCACAGGTGAGTTTATAATTAAATTTGCATATTAGGCCAACTTACTTATATTTTCATATAATGTGAATTTACAGAGGTTTAACAGATAAGACAGGTTTCCCTGGTGGCTCAGTGATAAAGAATCCGCCTGCCAGTGCAGGAGACACAGGTTCGATCCCTGGGTCGGGAAGATCCCCTGGAGAAGGAAATGGCCACCCACTCCACTATTCTTGCCTAGAGAATTCCAAGGACAGAGGAGCCTGGCAGGCTACAGTCCATGGGGTCTTGAAAGAGTCGGACACGACTTGGCAACTAAAGAACAGCAACAGATAAGGCAGAGGAGAAAGGGTACAAGCTGATTTTTAATGTGTTTTTATTTTTGTTTGGGTTTTTGGCAGGGGGCGGCGAGAGAACTCAAGAATTGTCATTTTCTAGTTTTAAACTTTATTGTTAGTTAGAACACTTAAAAAGGAAAAAAGAGGTAAGCTTGCTTTGTTTTACACCAAAGTTGATGCATACATTTTTCAGCCTCGCCCGGAGTCTAAGCCTGAATCTCAGATTCCACTTCAGAGGCCTCAGAGGGATCAGAGGGTGCGAGAACAGCGAATAAATGTTCCTCCCCAGAGGGGACCCAGACCAGGTGAGAGCTCAGAAGGGCTTCTCTGTGCCGGGCATGTTGAGGATGAGAGCTTGTTTTGCAAGGCCAGTTGATATTTGTGGGTACTTAGATTTAAAAATACATTGCAGAGTGAATTGAATTATCTGTGTTAGGGGTAGAGAGAAAACTGTTGAATGGAACAGTTACTGCAAGATGTCTTCTTTCTCATTCCTTGATGTTTCTGTTTCCTCTTCAGTCCGTGAGGCTGGTGAGCAAGGAGATGTGGAACCCCGAAGAATTGTGAGACACCCTGACAGTCACCAGCTCTTCATTGGCAATCTGCCTCATGAGGTGGACAAGTCAGAGCTTAAAGACTTTTTTCAAAGTAGGTTATTAAGTTTTTTTTCTTCATCTTTTTTTAAGATTTAGTTTTAATCAGAAGATAATTGCTTTACAACGTTGCATTGGTTTCTGCCATACAACAATGTGAATCACTCCTAGTATACATATGTACCCTCCCTCTTGAACCTCCCTCCCACCCCACCCCATGTTGTTGAGTTTTGAACACTAGATTCACCTGCTGTCCAATAGAAATAGAAGATGAGCCACATATGTAATGTTAAGTTTTCTAGTAACATTGTATTTTTATTTTTAAGATATATTTATTTATTTGACGGCGCTGGGTCTTTGTTGCTTCACTTGGGCTCTCTCTAGTTGTGGTGCACGAGCTTCTCTTTGCAGTGGCTTATTGCGGAGCACCCGCTCTAGGGTGCTTGGGCTTCAGTAGTTGTGGCACACAGGCTTAGCTGCTCTGCGGCATGTGGGGTCTTCCCGGATGAGGGATCAAACCCCTGTCCCTTGCATTGGCAGGCAGATTCTTAACCACTAGAGCACCCTGTAGTTACACTTTAAAACTGGACAATTAAATTAGTATTTCACTTAACCCAGTGTGTCTAAGACATCATTTGAATATATATAAACATGAGACATTTTCCATGATCCTTTTGTAAGTCTTTGAAATCCTGTATGTGTGTTGGCACACAGGGCACATCTTCTTTCATAGTAGCCACAGTTCACATTCCTTATAGCCACTTGTGCCTAGTGGCTGTTGGTGGACAATGTGCATATAATATTTTAAAAAAAGTGCTCTAACTTATTTGAGAATCTGTTTCACTTGCAGATTATGGGAATGTGGTGGAACTGCGTATTAACAGTGGTGGGAAATTACCCAATTTTGGGTTTGTTGTGTTTGATGATTCTGAGCCTGTTCAGAAGGTGCTTAGCAACAGGGTAAGCAATTTTTCTTCTTCTCTTTTTTTTTTTTTAATCTTTATCTTAATGTATCATCCATCCTTAAAACTGTGTCTTATATGTGAAGTGCAATTTATTCCAACCTGTCTGGGTAATATTTTTCATCATGTTTAACCATTATTAAAAGAACTGCCTGGGAGCTTAGCAAAACAAAATATCATATAAATAGTTTTTGCCTAAGTGCATGATGGAGAGTGAAGTAACTATGGTTACCAGTACACTGAGATTTATGCAGTTCCTTTATTCGTTGTAAGAGATGAATGAAGCACAATGTTACTTTTAGCTAAGAACTTAGAATCAGTTTGTTTACCAAGTATACTTGTAGTTTTCCTATATAACTGTTTGGGTATAACTACGAGGAGCATCTCCTTTTGTTCTTTGACTTGTCTGGGTTTGGAGTCCATCTACCTTCTCCAATAGTAGAGGAATTTGTAGAACTGGAGTCTTGTTTCTGTGTCCTTATAGAGTCCTTTCCTTCCCCCACATCTTTCATTGCAAAAAAGCTCCGTAGTAGTAGTCGTTGTAGAGAAGAACAAAGATATAAATACTGTTAATTTACTGAGATGGGTGTGGGAATTTTTAGACCTCACCTTTTTTCAATTGAGGTGAAATTCACATAACAAAATTAAACATTTTAAAGGGTACAATTCATTGACATTTAATACACATTGTTGTGCAACTCACCTGTCTAGTTGCAAACAGTTTCATCAAGAGTAAGTCCCTTACCCATTAAGCAGTCTCTCCCCATACAACCCCTGGCAACCACTAGTCTATTTTGAGTCTCTGCCAGTTAAAGCTTACACATTTATTAACCATGTTAGTTAGAAATGGTGCAGATCATTATTTCCCAGTGGTTCTCCAGAACTTCTGATGTTCTCCAGAATGTTAGTGGGTATACTACAAAGTTTAATGTTGTGGTTAAAAGTTAGCCTTCCTCTGGAAATGTGCAGTATCTATCAAACTGTTTGACCACTATTTTTGTGAAGCATCTCTTGCAAAACACTGAGAACTGTGGAGAAAAGAATGGCTTAACTCACCCAGGACACAGGAATGCTGAACTCAGAAATGTCCTGTAGGCTTTGTTGTAAATTCACCATTAAGCATGTGATAGTTCAGTGGTCACACTTTTTGGTGCAACCTTGAATTTGTATTTTCTTTAATGGTGTGATAATCCCAGTGGGGCCAAACAAGGTCAGACCTGATTGCTTCCTAGTTAATTATCCAAGAGGAGGGCTTTGGTGTTTCATTGACGGCATGTGGGTAAGTCATGATATCTTTAGGCATAAGAATTGTTTAGGTTAAGTTCCTCAGAAAGGGGTGTATGTCTGGTACCTTTTTTCATTCAGATTGCTTCTGTCCTTGTGATACCTCCTTAGAGATGTCTTCTATAACTACCTTTTAAAATATCTGCAGTCATAACCTCTTATCTTTCAGGCTTAAAATACTTCTGTTTTTCTCATTGTATGTAGAACATTGCCAGGAATGGCATTTCACATTAATGTGTATGATTTATATAGTGTATATATAAAGTATATATATAAAATATCTGTAATATTGGATGTGTTAGGATATTTATATATGTACAAGTATATGTTTAATCAGAATATAAGATTTAAATTAGAATCAGAGCCCGGAAGAGGCCTCCCTGCCCGACCCCGGTGCAGGTTTCCTCACGTGCGCTTCCAGGTCACGTCTGTGTCCTTCGGGGGCTGCAAACATAGCTTGCTTTAGGTGGCTCAGACACTGAAGAAACTGCCTGCAGTGTGGAAGACCCAGGTTTGATCCCTGGGTCAGGAAGATCCCCTGGAGAAGGGAATGGCAACCCACTCCAGTGTTCTTGCCTGGAGAATTCCATGGACAGAGGAGCCTGGTGGGCTACAGTCTATGGGGGTTGCAAAGAGTCGGACATAACTGAACAAGAAATGAGTTGGACATGACTGAGCGACTAACACTTATCCTCATCTCACTGTCTGGGTAGAAGTTTACCTTAGTCCCTTCAGCAGTTTTTTGTGTACAGAAATAGCTTGTAGACTATAACTGGTGTCGGTCCATGCTGTGTAGGTTGAGTGCTTGTACTTTCCCATCAGGATGTCTGGGTTTACATTGCTCTTCTGTCACTCACTAGACTTGTGACCTGTGCAGTATGCTTTTTTTTTTTTTAAACTTTATTGAATTTGTATATTGTTTCTGTTTTATGTTTTTGGTTTTTTGGCCACGAGGCATGTGGGATCTTAGCTCCTCGACCAGGGATCGAACCAGGCACTCCCTGCATTGGAAGGCAAAGTCTTAACCACTGGACCACCAGGGGAGTCCCCATTATGCGTTCTTTAACCGCCCTAGTACCAGTTTGCTGGTCTATATATAATAGTTGTGATAATAACCCTTAAAGGGTTGTTGTGAAGATTAAGAGAGATAATAAAGGTGAAGTATATAGAACGCTTCTGCGTACTAAGTACTGTCAGGTATTTATTTTAAAAAAATACTTCCGTTAGAAAACCACAGAGTGCCGGCAAGGAGCATAAATCGAGTTCATTGAAATCTTGAGTAATCCTTTGTTTACTGTAGTTCTTTTGGCAAAAAAGAAGACCCAAGACTTTTTTCTCTTGCACTAAGATCTGGTATTGTTATGTTAGTATTTTCTCAAATTCTGTGAAGGCAAATCGCATTTTCTTAAGGTTATACTGAAATGAAATTCATGATGTTTTTGAGATGTATGTATGCTTTGCATAAACACGTGCAGCAAAATCTTTCCACATTACACGATGATGGGATTTTATTCTAAGTCTCCCAATCCCTGGAGAAGGTGGCAATTTTTATTTGTATTCCATTTACATAATTCTATGAGAAGGTAAGGTTTGCTATAATAAGAGTTACTTGTACTGCTGTGCACAAGTGGACTTTTTAACTTTTGAACTAACTTGAATACCTAATCGTTTTTTCATATATCTGTTAATGGAAAAATTATGTGTTCGGAGTTTGAGACAAAAAGTTCACAAAAAGTGAACTGTGAGAAGGTAGCTGATTTGTAAGCTGCTGGTTCTTTGTTTTGTCTTTTTTTTTTTTTAACTTTGTTTTTTCTGTGAGAGCTAGCTTATAAGCACTTTTGCTACTCTTTTGAGAGTAGTTCATAAGCACTCTATAAATCTGTTCACCTTGATTCTTACAGCCCATCATGTTCAGAGGAGAGGTCCGTCTGAATGTGGAAGAAAAGAAGACTCGAGCTGCCCGTGAAGGGGACCGCCGAGATAACCGCCTGCGGGGACCTGGAGGTCCTCGAGGTGGGCTGGGTGGTGGTATGAGAGGCCCACCCCGTGGAGGCATGGTGCAGAAACCAGGATTTGGAGTGGGCAGGAGCATTGCTCCAAGGCAGTGAATTGCTCTTCACCAGTCTTCAGGCAGCAGTACAAACTAGCTCCCACAGAATGATGAATTTCTTCATCCAACCTTGGTATCTTGGAATATGTTCCTAGTCTATCATAAACTGCTTAAGTTTGTAAAATTTTACTTTTTGTGTTAATAGTGTGTGCTCCTCCTCTCCCCTGCCCCCCACCTTTTAGTCCTTCACTTCCAATTTTGTGGAATGATATTTTAGGAAAAATGGATTTTTAAAGAAGAAAAAAAAGGACTGAATTTCTTTGCTTTATTTGCATATACAGACTGGATTTTTTTTTTTTTTTAACAGTTTCCCCAAAGGAATGTGTCTTGCTTCTTACTGACATTTGGTATGTTTCATTCATTGGACTATTTCTTACTTACTTTCTATGTGTTTCAAAAGCCTGTGAGAATTACAGGATTTGATAAACATTTTGAAGACCGGATAAACCCAGATTGTTTCTTCTTTGAGAGTCATGACTATCTTCTGGTGTGGAGAAATTGCCATTGGAAAAATTGACAATTTTGATTCTCGTTGATGTGGTTAAAAACTGAATAAAAGGTGTTAGTAGAGTTTTCTTGTAAAACATGATCACAAAACAGTTCCAAAATCTACTGTTTTTGACATTGGAATTTAAATTGTGAGATAGGTTTAAATGTCTAGAATGCAACTGATAAGCTTTTCTTGAACTGTTAGATTTTTTTTGAAGTAGAGTTTTTTTCATGTTTAATTTGTATTTGTAAAAAAAGAAAAAAGAACAAAAAAAATTTCCAAATCTAAGTAACACAAAACCAGAGCAAAACTGTTGTGCCTTCTATTTATCTTTGATTCCAGTCTTGGCAATTGTTTAAAGAAAATAATAAAAAAGGACCCCTAGATTTGTTCTATCAGGTTCAGAGTATGTTGGGAATTATGACTCCCTTTTTTACCCTGTATGTCTTGTGTTCATTTTATTATACCTTATTCTGAAATTGAGTCTCAAACTGGAATACAGATGGAATACATTTGAGTACAGATGCTTCTGTAGAGTCCTTTGACCTGAATAATTCAGCATTTGTATTAAGTTTTATTTCAGTGTCTATTCAGAATCCTAATCATAGCCCATAAGAAAGAATGTGACATTAATATTGGACTTTGATGGTGTGCTTGAGTGCGTGCTAGTTTTTTTTCTTTTAATCATAGCCATATGGTAAATTTTCTGTTTTGTTATGGTTCCCTTTTACTGGTGGGCATGCAGTGGGTATTTCTTGGAAATGGCCAATTTTTATTAAAACGTTTCTGGAAGATCTGGCGATATAGACTAATACTCGTTTTGCATAGTATGTGTTGAGTGCTGTGTGTGAGATGGATGAAGGTTTTGTTTACACATTTGTGTAGCAAGCCTTTGTATGATAACTTGTCACTACCAATAGAAGAAATTCTTGTACTTTGACATAGAGTCTCAGAAAAATAGCAACTAGAAATCTCTCTCAGGAATTATAGTAACAACTACTGTAAGTAATTAATCCCAACTTTATTTGTACCAATTGTGTGTGTGTGTGCATTTTAATTTGGAGAGGTACCCATATACTATATGCTGCTTGTAATTTATTGCAGGGAATTCCTGCATAATTTCACAAACAGTTGCTTCAGTAATTTCAAGTTACCATAATTGGGATATTATGGTGTTTTAACTTGGATTGGACTTTATAAATAGGATTTAGCGTCATGGTTAACACACTTAAGTATCCAGCTATCACTGATTACATTTATTGCTGATGTAATAAACATGTTACCCTAGGTACACATCTATTCACATATTTCACAGTTAGTGAAAATGAAAATAGGTGAGGGCAAGATTTTCTGTAGGCAGCATCACCTCATCACATTCAACATAATTTTTTTGTCTGTCAGAATGGCCCAACATGTAATTCTTTTCTCCTGAGCTTAAAACCCTTCACACATGAACATTTTAGCTAAGTTACAGTAGTTTGGCTCAGTAGATCTCAGTCTTTTAAGACCGGTTGAAAATAAATAGACCTTTGACTGTACAAAAATAATTTTGTTTGCTTTTATATTGAGGTTGGTTTTGTGTTTTCTTGTGTTCTCAACATTTTGAGTTATTGCTGGGAAGTGGTGAAATGGATAATGCAAGAATAATTGTTTAGTTTTGGATCAGTAGGTTACTACCACCATGTTAGTCGAATTGCACTCTAGTTTTAGGTTAGACAACGAAATTTTTCACAGCTATACCCTGTGGATTGGGTGTTATTCCCCACCCCCACCCCCCAAAGTAGTAGGTGAAGAAATTACATCATCAGCCTCCATGTAGTAGGAGCAGATTGGCCTCCAAAACTGATGCTTTTTTCCTAGAACCATAGTGCCTACCTATTTACATTTGAATACCATTAAGGGAATAGCGCATGAAATAACTACAGTGTAGAGATTCAGGTCAAGACTAGCATTACCATTTTCTGTTTCCTTGAGGGTAAAGTAGTTAAACATTAATTTTGTAGGGCTTCTTTTGATTTGAAGACTGTATTATAACAGTACTATTGAATTACTAGATTATTTTCTCATCTGGTTTGATATAATACATTTAGTACAATTTAATCTGGATGTGGAGGACAATATTTTTATCATAGCATCATCCAGGTTAGTTTAGTTGTGTTTTATGCTTATAACTGCCATCCTCTGATACTTTTCTTCATCCCTTTATTTGAAAACCCTGGTAGAGTTAGTGATTTAGTGGAGAATGTGGCACTTTGTAGATACTGTTTGTTAGAATCTATATGAAAATTTCTTTCTATGAAGTTTAAATTTGTAGACCATTGTTTCTCTTGTGGCTTATTTTAGGTAAGTGTTTGCATTTGTCAAATCTACTGATCTTTAAAAATAATTTTTATATTAAAGCTTTATTTTTGTGCTACTTAAAAGAATCTCTGTAGGAGCTGTATACAAATTAGATAATTGTTGAACTTTTAGTTTAGCAATTTTGAATCTTGTAAAAGAAGCAACTTCAACATTTATTTGAATATGGAGTTCTAGCTAAGTGCCTAATGTACCACAGATTGGCAGTGGACGATTAGAGGTAGTTTTTTGCAAGTGTTTTAGAAACCTTAAAGAATGTGTTAGAAACTTAGCAATATTTTGTGTGGGATGGGGTTGTAGGTTAAAGTTGCTTGTCATGTTGTACTAGGTCATTAAATGAGGACTTCTGGTTTTAGGGTAGTAATACCTTTTGGAATTTGTGTTTACTGTCATGTCAAGGTTCTGGGGACCATAGATGGGCTTGTGAACTTACTAGACTGAATTAAAGATATGGTGGCACATGTGAGATAAAACTTATATTTTTATTACTTTTAGTGGATATGTATCTAACTGTGGATGATGCTGAAATTAGATTGCTTTGCTCATGCTTTCATGAAGCAGTCTTTAATAATGGCCTGAATGAGTGAAAGGTTGATTAAAGGTGGCCTACAACCCTTAACCAGTTTTATTTTGATCATGCTTATGTATTGGTTTAGAATCAAAGTTGTCGTCTTTTGATTGCATGACTTTTGAAGTCTCTCCTCTTCAGTTTCCACTCAAACCTGGTAGCCCTCAATGAGAAGCATATAGTATTGGAAATCAGTTCTCTTGTTACTTTCATAAACCATGTGACCTGGTCAGTTACAGAAATTTATGCATGGTTATTACTTTGAAATGTGTCCCAAATGTCACAGATTTCTAAGGGACTTGTATCCATCCAGTGTGTCTTTGTGTTTTATAAAAAAAGTAAGTGATGCTTACCCAGAAATTCACTATTGAAGTACTTTAGCAAGAATTTATTTTTCAGAAACCCACTTGTGGGAAGTTTGCCTACATTTTTGATAGTAATTAGAGGGATGATTTTATCATTTAATATGGATATAAAGTTTTAACTATTGCTGTAATTAAACACTTTGGTTACTGATACTCTCCCTAAGTTTTGTTGTCACCTGTTTGACTTTGGGTTTGGTTTAGATTCTTAATGTTTTTATGAGGAGTGTATGTACAATGATTTGGCCCTTTTAAATGAAGACATAAGGATTAGGAAAGAAGGGACTTCCTTTCTTTAAAGATTCAGTGTACAATTTAAGTAGATTATGTAGAACACACGTTGTGTTAAAAATAAATTTGTATAGGTAGCTACATTGGTTTTCAAGAAGAGTGGGATAGGGGTGGAATTTAGCTGATGGAATATGAATAATTTATGGTTTATATAAAAAAATCATAATTTTAAGTGAGAAACTATTTCTGTAAAGGTTTTTTCCCCCCTGTACTGATGGTTATCACAAGAAAGAGGAGGAGACTCCTAGATTTCTTAGAATATCAGTGCTGGAAAGGGCTAAGGTGATTTGTATAACCCCTGTAATTTTCAAAAGGTCGATGACTCGGATGACTGGTACAGCGCATTCAGGAATTGCCAGTCCTGCCCCATGTTTGCTTTAGTGAGCCAAAGTTGTCAAAAGGTGGGATGTGGGGAGAAAAGGGAAGGAGCCACATTGCATTTGCTTATCCAGTTGCTTCATTAGCTCAGTTTTCATACCCACATTTTCTGTTTTCTTCCCGCTGTTTTAATGCCCCGTTCTACCAGGGCCTTTTGTCAATAAGGACATTAACTTGTGTTCCCCTCAGGGATGGGTTTACTACTAGCTGTCAGAAAGCTATTGGGTATCCTAATGTGTTAATAGCTGAAACTCAGCTGTAATTTTCTCCTAAATCTGTCAGCATTTTGCATTCTGTACATTGTGGTGCTTTCCCCACCTTGTATTGTTAGAACTGTAAGCTCCTAAGGGGCAGCAATTTGGTCTTAGGCATATACCCTGTTCAGTGCCTGGCAGTACCATGTGTGAATCAGGGTCCTAATCTGCCTTTCCAATGGTTTTTCCTATTCATGGAAGGATGTTTATGGTTTGCTGACAAGCTAGGTATTGCTGATTCTGTGGCTTCAAGTGCCTTCACTTCCCTGAAGATAGACTTGCATCTGCATTCTCCCTGCCACCCCTCCCGCTGTCACCTCCAATCTCTTACCATCAAAACCTTTTTTTCCGAGACCTCGTTCAAGAGCTTTTTTTCTCCCTAAGAGAAAAGGTGTCTTAAGATGTCTTACGAGAGGTTAATTCATTACCCTGTGGGGGTTGGTCTGTCCAGAATTTGAAATAAGGAGCAAGTTTATTTTCATCTACTTTTCTTCCACATTGTCCCTCCTGTTGGAAATTCTATCCCAATCTTCATTTTAAAATGTGTTCCTAGAATATTTAATACCTTTCTCTTAGCTTATAACTTACCCCTTCAACCTAGAATTAGAACATACCATAATCTCCTGGAGGACAAGGACTAGAGGATTAATCCATTCCTCCTGGAGGTACACAAAAGCACTCTTAAATGATGACTCACTCAGTTGAATAATGTATTCCTGTTTTCATGCTTATGAGGGAGGCATGCCTAGGGATTGGGCATAATTCAGTAAATTATAGGCATCATGCATTTCATATCGGAGGGGATTGGTGTGAAATTTTGAGGGGTGGGCAGAAGAGGAAGAAGTCACTGATCATTTTGAAGTACTTCCGTCCCTGGTCTGGGCAATTACTTGTTTCTTTCTGATTGTGCCCAGTATATCCTGGGCATTTTGTGTTTACGTGCAGGAGCTGTATGTGCCGAGTTTCATTTCTTATCGTAAATCTACTCCATTCTCAGTTTGTCATTACCCATGCTACAAGTCAAAGCCTTCTTAAGTGAAATGACCAGATGATAGGTAGCCAAACAAATCCTTAACTGCAGCATTAAGGCCATACCAAGTTTATACATATATACAAATAAATTTCCATATAAAAGACATACTATCACATTTTCTTCCAGGAAAGGATGAGGAGCTTTGTGAGTAATCCTGACCCAGTTTTCCAGGCCCATTCATTGTTTAAGATGTCCCCAGGCTACTGAGAAATGTCTTCTACTTTGGCTAGTTGTCAGTTACTGCTGTGTGGGCTTGTGACTTTTGCAGTCTCTTACAGGGAACTATGAATTATTTTGAACCTTTTCCATCATAGATGATGAAGCACTTAGCAGCTTAGCTAACACTGCCCCATCCAGCATAATTGTTACATCTCCCAAAAAGTATTGTAATTACAGTCAGATTTGTAATTTGCATTTGTCTTGCCTGTAGCAGACCGCAGTCAGTGTTGGCATTGTGACCTGAAGAACTACACAGTGCCTTTCCATTCTTTGGAGTTAGGAGAACTTTTTGAATGAAGTGTAATGACCAGAGTGTGAGGTTTCAGGTAACAACCCTTAGAGTCACTGAAAGTTAATAACTTTGTTTTTTGTTGGCGGTGCCATGAGGCATGCAGAAACTGAGTTCCCGACCAGGGATCAAGCCCATGCCACCTGCAATGGAAGCACAGTCTTGATCACTGGACACCCCCCAGGGGAGTTCCCTTAGCAATCAACTTTTATCTCCACTGGATCACACGTTTATGTTGGCAGTTAGCTTTTCGGAAAAAAGGAAATGTAAAATTAGTTGCAGAAATATCATACATGGGATTTGCTCTTCTGCCTAAACATCAAGTCAGGCAAGTTTTAAGACAAAGGGCAGATCTTTTGTGCAAATATCTACATGAGTTAAATGGGGAAAGCTTGAAGGGCAAGTCCTTTGGAGCTGACTTCCAGTGATGCAGAAGTCATTTACTTTGGCAAGGTTGAGGGGAAATCTTGAGATTGGCCCATCTCAGTGAGTGAGTGAATCTTGTCCCCCCCACCCCAAAAAGAAATTAAGATAAATTATGTAAATAAGGTACAGGGACTGAGCATTTATTTGATAATGTTATCACTCATTTTGGAATGTTGTACATCAATCTAACAGTGCTTTTTCGTTAATGTTGACTTAGCTATGAATTGGATATCAAATAGTCCTGTTCATCCCCAGTTGTCTGTGGGCCAGTTTCCAAGTAGGGCCTCAGGACATTCACAACTTTGGTTGCAAGGTACTTTGTCTTATCCCATGTTCCCTGGGTCAGTCAAGTTTGAGAATGAGGTCTCTGGAAATGGCTTGTTCTGGGAGAGGACCAGTTAATGTGTGGTTTGGAAGCACTTTAGTATGTCTGAACACTTAGAAAGTGAGCAGTCACTGTACTTTTCCAAGGGCGCTTCACCCCAAATGACACTTGTTATTTACATTGCTTGCAGTGATCTGAATCATTCTAGATGAACTGAGTTTGGGCTGATCCAGACAATGAGACAGGGATACACTTTGGCAACCTTACCTCCAGGCATAAAAGCGTTAAGGGTTTTGTCTTAGACACTTTGTGGTTCATGTTGTACATGTCAAGTCTAATTACAACAGTGAAGATGTGTATTGCATTGTTTTTCAAACTTATTTGCAGGCTGCTAAAGTCAGTTGGTATGTTTGTCTTGAAAGTAGAACTTCGCTATTTAACTTGCTTTGAAAAAAAATGTTTTTTTAAAGAACGTTGTACTTTTGTTTAATGTGTGCAAAAATCACATTGGCTAGGTATTTTATCTGTGTCCAATATACTAAGTAGCAAAGATGCACTCTTTGGGATTTAATTTACTCATCTCATTTTAACTGTTGTTCGTGCTGAAAATATAAGGGATCAAGTATGGGAAGATTGAACCATCAAAATATGAAATAGTCTGGATTTAAAAAATGCTCTGAAATGCGTTGTGGTAATGTCCAATTTTTTTTTTTTTTCTGTTTCTTACATAGTCTGGCTAAATGGCATATTGAGCGTGGTACACCTTTAAATGAGGCAGTAATATATCTAATGTGGGAAAAAGTTTAGCAAAGTGATTATTTGATATGTAAGCACCACTTCTAAAAAAGACCTGGGGCAGTCTTTCATTTACTAGGATAGGTAATACTAACCTTCTCTTTCCCAAAAATATTCTTTCTGAAGAAAGGTAAATCATTTGGAAAGAAACTATTCTTTTTATTTACTTCCATAGGCAGTAACTTATTAAAAACCAGTTACTTTTTTTTTTCCCTATTCATATTTGACTTTTTCCCCCTCCATACACTTTTTACTTTATAGTCATGATTTCGTGCTTTGAATGGAGAGATGTTCTCCAGGTTGGGAGAATTATTTTAGGTAAAGCTGAAAAAAAAAAAAGGGTGTGCTAAACTGTACTTGTCTTCTAGGTCATCTCTGTTTAATATTTCAGATCAACAAAATGTAATAATATTAGGAGCACAGTCTCTCCTTTACAAATAACCTGCCTTGTACTAAGATTGGCTTGGCTTGATATTTGACAAAAGATAAAACTCTAAAAGTAACTTTCTCAGAATCACTGTAGAATAGTGAGCTGAATGTGCCTTTATTGTCCTCTTTCTAGTGCCTACCTATCACAAACTAAATGCTTAATACTTGGCTTGAATTGATGTCCTTGACGATGTGAATTTCTAGTGGGTACTTACTGTATCTGCTGCTTAGATAAAGTTGAGTTTCCTGCAAGAAAGTACAGGTAAGTTTGAATTAGGTTGGAAGTATTAATATCAGCTAATGGCGAGGGGATAGAATGAACTGCTTTACAAACCATGAGGGAATACCATTTTGGTTTTTTCTACTTTTAAGGTAGTCCTGATGTACTCCAAATCTGTCTTTCCAAACCTGCCTACCATTCATTAGACTTCAGCCAAATGGATAATCACAGTGCCTTATATTGTGCCCCTTGTTATTTACCTCCGTATTTTTACTCATGTTCCTTCTGCCAGAATACTCTTGTCCCATCTGTCAAAATCTCACATGTTTTTTAAGGTTTCTACTTCTCAAATGGTCTATAAGCCATGAAACGTTCCATGATTTATTTTCTGCACAATCCATGGCACCCTCCTTTCTCTGTCACATATTTCTCGCATTCCACACTAATAATTACTTCAATACTTCTATTATCCCTTCTTATGTTTTAACAAAAGAAGCTCGGTTATATTCTGATACCCTGCTTTCATGGTAAACTGCCTTGATACAGCAGAAGTAGTAAATAGCCGGTAGATGAAGACAGGCAGGTGTAGGGAGGTTAAAAACAAAGCTGATAGGAAAACTGGAAAGAATAGGTACACTCTAGCTGTCCTGGCTATAACACTTTCTTTTGAAATCTCCCCCTTGAGCTTCTAGCTCAAACCTTGAAGGGCTAAACTGCTTTCTCTAGGCTGAGACATTTTGAAAAATTACCCAAAGGCAAGCACTCAACAGTTGCCTGGAGACCTGCTGAACCTGACTTGTGGTCACTAGATAGGGTCCATTCAGAGTGCCATTTTTGCTCACCAGCATCCAGACAGAGCTACAGAGAAGTATGGTTCTGGCCCTCAGAGCAGTAGCCAAGATTTGCCTGGCATTGCTGTTTATAGCTCATGGTCCTATTATGCCAAAGGCCAGACTTGTGGGTGCAACTGTAGAATCATGGATGAGGCCAAAGGGGACCTCAGAAATGTAAGAAGCCTACTCCCATGAACTGGTCTGGCTAGTTTGTGCACATCAAGTTACCTAGGTGATTGTTTAGTCAGAAACAAAAGGAGACAAGTAGTAGCTTGGAGACAAGTAGTAGCTTATTAAAAATTTTTGGGAGTGGTGGTGGGTTACATCCATATAAAGAGTTGCTCCCTCTTTACCTCCGCAGCTACTTGAAGGAAGTGGTGATCTTGGGTTTAACACTTTGAAAGATGGCTTTAAAAGTAAACTACTATTTCTTGTTAAGAGTCTGAGCCCAGATAGCCATCCTCCAAGAGGCCTTTCCTGATTTCTCTGCCTCATCTGTTGCCATATCTTTTGGCTTAGTTATTCATATCCGTATCACATCTCACTTCATAAATTAAGTTCTGTAATTACCTTTGGTTCCTGTGCCTTGTATTGTTTGTAGTAGGTTCTTGGTTAAGTGTTTTAGAGGGACCTAGGAAAGACTTCCAGAAAAGGTCTAGTTCTTACCCATGAGTCCAGCCAAATCCAAGCCATTCCAGGTCACAGTGACCTCTCCTACAGGACTACAAACAAGGTGTTCTCACTGTCCTCCAAATGCTGTTTATTCCCACTCTGCCCTGCTGTCAACTGATTTTGCTCACTTCCACAGTTCTATAGCCAGAAAATGGCCCCGTATCACTTCCAAATCCTTCAGTCTTTAAAGGTGGGCTGGTTTGTATTGTTTATTACCAGAGGGAGGCCAAGGATTGTTTTGGTTGGTTCTTGATTTACACGATGTTTGATTTCCAGTCTAGTACAAAATGGTATGCCTTGGCATGTAACATTACAGGAAGTCAAATTTATGTATATTGGGATGTACCTAGGCAAAAGGAACCATGTGTGTTATCAGAAGATAAGAAAATATCATTTTGAGTTAAACTATTGTCTCTTAGATATACTGTTTTTTAATGACAAAGTAAACTACCACATCAATTACTTGACTTTATACTCTACAATTTGGGAAGATAAGAGGTTTTTACAAGCAGGTGACTAAGGTCACAGTGAAATAATTTGTTGAAGTAAAAAACAGATGAGTGGAAGAAGCAAAAATGTCATGCCTCTTTCAAAACTTGGCTTCCCATTGTCTATAATGATGTCAAACTTGGGCAAGGCTGGGACTTGGGCTAGTAACAAGGTTTCTGAGCCTCAGTTTCCTCATCTATAAAAGGAGAAAAAGGATGAGGGCCATTGTGGGAATTAAGGTATAGACTGACATACAGTAGGTGCTCAACAATATTATTGTCATATTCAGTGTTTATTCAATATCTCTTAATAGTCTACATGTGACTGAGCACTATTTACAGAGTTTACTAAATACGGAGTTTTACTAATACTAGAAATATAATATTTCTATTATATTTTGGTAGTACTCAAATGGTGTCTGGAAAAAGGGATGCAGTGCTTGTTAAGTGGAATCAGTACCAGAGTTTAGGTTTTTTGGAATGTGTACAGCCTCTGAAGTGAGCTCAGAGTAATTCACCAGTGAGAGAATGCTTGGGGCTAGGCATGAATTTTCCCCAAATCAGCTGCTCTAGAGGGTGGGTGGGTTTGGCCCTTTGGGAACCAGCCTCAGTTGTGAAAGAAAGCTTTTTGGTGACCTCTTCTGGCAAACAGGAAGAAGTAAGGAGTTTCAGAGAGGCTGAGATGATGAAAATGCTCTACAGGACTTCCCTGGTGGTACAGTGAATAAGAATCCACCTGCCAATCCAGGGGACAAGGGTTCGATCCCTGGTCTGGGAAGATTCCATATGCCTTGGTGCAACTAAGCCCGTGTGCCACAACTACCGAGCCTGGGTACCTAGAACCCATGCTCTGATACAGAAGAAGCCACCACAATGAGAAGCCCGTGCACCACAACAAAGAATAGCCCCTGCTCGCCTCAACTAGAGGAAATCTGAGTGCAGTAACAAAGACCCAGCTCAGCCAAATAAATAAATAAATAAATAATTAAAAAAAAAAAATGCTCTACAGTTTACACCAAGGGGGTGGAGTTAACATTATGTCATTTTATTGAGACAGTGGGTCTGTGATGTGGCTATTATCCCCAGATACAGAAAGAAATTGAGAGTCAGAGGAGTGATGGTCTTGCTCAAGATTACTCAGCTACTTGCCTGCCAGCCTTCTAACTCGGAGCTCGTGCCTTTTCTGCAAGTGGGTTTAGAGAGGAAAGTTGAGAGAAGAGGAA
Source organism: Okapia johnstoni (assembly GCA_024291935.2). Classification (NCBI taxonomy): domain Eukaryota; kingdom Metazoa; phylum Chordata; class Mammalia; order Artiodactyla; family Giraffidae; genus Okapia; species Okapia johnstoni. Next base: position 54,715,437 of record CM044316.1, read on the forward strand.
GAGTAAGACCATCACAGAGTCTGGGGAAGTCCTTATTTTTTCTCTGCAACTAAAAGACAACTGGAGAAGTGGCCTTAAAAAAAAATCAACAGGCTTTACAGCTAGGAAAACTTCAGGTCAACTAATTCAATACTCCTGCTTTAGAGACAGGGAAACTGAGGGGAAAATAGAACTTTACAGTGACTATACAACTACTATTTCACTATATATGTTTTATCACATCTATCCATTCTAGAGGTCTTTTAAAATATGCCTGGCTTGAATCTTTTAGGGACAAAGGAGGAAGTGGCTATATGATGATGGGGAGCTGGGATAGGAAGCAGTTGGTTTCCTAATGGAAGCATTATCATTTCTGTTTTACTATCTTATGTGAAATCTAAAATGGTGAGGTTTTAAAAGTCTATTAATTTTTTAAAAAGTTGGAACCAGAAAAAAGTTGTCTGCAATATTCCCATTAATTTCAGGGCCAGATGAAGGGAGTGAAGATTGATTTGTCATGTCAGCCTGTAAGCATTTTGAAGAGATTCTATTGCTATAAAGCATAAATACATCCCTGGTGGGAAAGGCAGGAGCAGTGTTTTTTGATTATAAGGAGTGTTTGTTGGAGCTACAGGAATGTGGAAATGGTTTCAGGAACATCATTGCAAGGATGAGGTTTGTTTGGGGGAGGGGAGGTTTTGCAGACAGCTGGCTCTACTGCACCATAATTGGTACCATAGTTCTTCTCTTTATTAGTATAACCTAGCTAGTGGTATGAAACTAGATGAACCTTCCCAATGGTATGAAGCATCCCCATCCCCTTTTATTTTCTGCCTGCAACTGCAGCTAGAGAGAGAGGGACAGAGGAAAATATTTCCAAGTCTTGCTGATTGAGCGATGTGTGGTGACAAGCTAGGGGGGACTTGGAGTCCCTGCAGTCATTTCCCCAGGGGTATTTCACAAGTTCAGTTCTGACACATTTTTCTTTGATTCTTCCAGAGTCTCTGGCATAGAGAATTCAAACAACTGCCCTGGGAAGTGTGGGATACAGCCTTCACAGGACATACATGCTAAACTACAAGAGCTGAATGTTGTCCTGATGTTGGATGGGATTCTCAGGTGAGAAGTTAGTTTTATCCATACTGTGAAATACCTAAGACTTTCATGGCCAGAAAATTAAGATGGTAATCGCTTTGAGGACCAAGACTCTCCTCTTTCTTAACTTCTCCCTACCTGCCCACTGAAGGGCTGGGGTGGGGTCCCAAGCCTGACACTGAAATGGGGAAACAATGAAACCTTTTTACAACACACAGTCTACTCTTGGTCAGCCCATCAAAGTATCCAGAATTTGGCTTTGATAAATCTCCTTCAACTCCCTCTGTTTACAGGGGGTGATTGGGCCAAGAAAGGTGGAGTAGCTTACCTATATTTTCTTGGTGAGCCTGAGATAGTGCCAGAATGAGGACGCACTTCCCACTGACCTCTGTCCACTTCAGAAGACAGGTGTGTTTACATAGAACACTGGGTTTCTGGAGTTGCACGAGAAAACAGTTGAATCTGAAGAAAGGCAGACCTAAAACAAGGCAATGCGGGGAAGTGGGAAGCCTGGCAATTGACCCATCGTGCTTGGAATCTGTTGTCGCCAGTCAGTGTCTATCACCCCCCAGGTTAGTAACCTGGTTCTGCCCTATAGCTGGTTAATAGCCTTACGTAGAATATAATTTTCATCATTGGGCTCTCTGAAGGGTATATTTTTGGCTTGCCATTCTCTATAGTCTGACTTTTTGACCCAGTGTCCCAATGAACATTTTCCAGAGCATTGAATTTTTCAGAATGCAAGAGCTAGAGGAAGAATAGAAATCACAGCCTTAAAGCAGATGAGACAGGAGCTACTAGTCCATTCTAGTAGCCCCCATGCCAGTACCCCATTCTCCACCCCCTCAGAAATACACATCTTCTGGCAGAGTTGGGTTTCACAAAACAAGGTGAAGAAACTGATGAAACAGAGGAGGTGGAGGGAGACAGTGGGAGGAGGCAGACGTGGGATGGAGAGAGAAGAGGGAGAAGAAATGGTCTGGATGCTAGCTAAAGAAGCCTCAATGATCCTAAAAAAAATTACTGGGCAATAATTTCAACTTTGAAACTCATTTCATTGTTTCAAAGAATGATAAAGCACCTTAATTATTGCTTTAAATAACCACACGGCTCCATCAAAACAGCATGAAATAGCACCCACATATGAGCAAACTTTATCTCCTGCCATTGCTGTTTACAGCCTAAGAAATCCTTAAGGAAGCAACAGGATAACTTGGTAGAGGCATTGTCTAATCTGGGCCCTCAAGATTCTAGATGCCTCAAGGATGGGAGAGATGTTGGCAGCTTGCCCTTGTCCTCCTGGACATCCTGAGATCTTTAACTGGGACAGCCAGAAAGCAGTCATTGCTTTCATTCTCTTACCCCATGGGCTAGGATGGGAAGGGCAGCATTTTTTTTTTTTTTTAATTCCTAATTATTACAGGGATTTCAACCTGTCTACAGAAGTTCTTCCTATCCATTGGGATTTCATGAGACTCTGAGACCGAAGCCTTTGCAACATATGCTTTTCCTTACAGTGTTACAAGTAGTTAAGAGCGGCCCAGCTCAATGAAAACAAAGTGTATGTCTTTTACTCCTTCCTCTGGTCAGGATAAGCTTCTGGGTCCTAGAGCTGTAGGGAAATAGAAGGGTTCTTCATTCAAATTTCAGGAATTGGTTTCTGAGAGAAGGGTCTTAGTGGAAGAAGAAAAGTTATATTTTAAGAATATCCTGCTTCAAGGATTTTTGGTCTGGTTGATTTTATTAATCAGGGGGTAGCGATCCACTCATCCTTTCTCAACAGACCTTACCAGCCCCTCAAAATGCAAGCCTTGCAGTCAATCTGAGAATCATAGCTCATAGAGGAAACTTGATTCTTGCTTGGCTCTTCAGAGCTGGTGTGGAGGGCAGCCTTTTAAATGTGTAGAAGGTGCTCATTGAATAAGTCTGGTAGCTTTCAGAGTGGTGTTGAATGTCCCTGGGCTGGGCTTCCAGCCAGATGGGGGGATATCTCCACATGTTAGATCTCCAGCCCAGTCCCAAAGCTGATACAGATTGTACCCACTGCTCGCCAACTTCTCCAAAGGAGGCAGTTACCGCAGACATGATGATAACTCAGCTCGTGTTGCAATTAACTAAGAAATCTAATTTTCATGGCTCTTACCAGTGATGGTACCGGCTTAGCTGGGCCAGTGATCTATTCTGCAATCTCATATGAAGCCTCACAAAACACCATCTCATCTCTTTTTAATGATGCTCATAAAAGTGCATACTTCTAATGAAAAGAACCATCTCCAGTCATATTTATTTTCTCCCCAGTTTGAAAAAATAGCCTATGAAAGATACTGGTGAACTTCTTAGAGGAGTTCCTTTTTTTTAATTTAATGACAGCTTAAAAGAAGAAGTAATTGGGATCAAATTACCTTTTGTTTTTGAAGACAAACTAAAAATAGAGTTAAGTTCAAGGTATCTCTCTCATACACACATTTTCCTTTCAATTTATGTCTGTCCTTGGTCACTCCCTATAGGATTTGTCAAGAATGGACTCTTGAATACTTGAAAGGACCAGAGGATGGCAGAGCTGAGCCATTTATTTTGGCTACTCTTGAAACAAATGAGATCTATTGTAAACAAATAGGTGAGAAGTTGTTGGTATTATAGCTTAATTGATATCTCCTAAATTTGACTCCTAGGAATAGCTGCAGTTTTGGACGGGGGTGAAATCATCACCCACTGGCCTATGCCAGTATCGATTCTCCTCCATGCATCAATACTGGTATGTACATGTAAAGGGTTTGAAAACCAGTAAACCACTTGTACACCTAAATCAGTTTTCCCCCCACGTTAGCACTTGCCATACATACTCCCAGGGCATGTTGTCTTTTGTGAGCAAATTGAAAGGAAATTAAGAAAATATTGCCCTGTTTATTAGAGCCATCTAAAAAAAATGGCCTAAATTACCTACTTTGATTTTCTATAATGATGAGATCCATATAACTAATTGCTAAATCCTTACTACATTATACATTAATGATAATGTCTTCTCCTTGAGCATATTCCATTCCTAATTCATGATGGAATTTTTGACATTATAATGATTACTGTCTTTTCCATCGTCACTGTTTACCTTTGATGAAGTAGAGCAAAAGGAAAAACAAAGCTGCCAGTTGTCCAAAGAAGAAAGGCAACAAGAACTGTGTGTCTATATACATGTGCATATGTATGCTCATGGCTACCTGGAGAGTTAAGAAATCAAAATGATGTTAAACTTTCTGATAGACAAGTTCAAACACATAACAGACAGTGCTAGGAGGGAGTTAGAAATCACCTGTAACACTCTCCCCATTGTATAGTTAAAGAAACCAAAGCTTAGTGATTTACCCAAGGTCACCCAAGCATATTAGTGGCAAGACTAAAATTTTCATTCTTCTTGTCATTGCTATCATGCATCACCTCACATTTATTTTCTGTGAGGGATCCCATGTTTAGAATAGCCTGAGAAAAGATTCGTCTCCTCTGTGTTTGAAATAATTCTGTTGTCTGGTGGATGGATACTGTCAGCTAGACCTGGCAGCACCCAGTGGGCACACAAATTCGCTATTGTGGCAGAAGTTCAAGGATCCAGCGGAGGTTGGGCAGATGGCCCAGTGATTTCTATGTCTCAAAGAGATTCTGGACACCTCATCATGTGAGGAGCCCAGTGTGATTTTGCTGTTTGAGCAGAAACAGAATGTTTAGAAACAGAATGTTTTGGAATAATTGGTACTGTCTTAGTTGCTGATAGTGGTCTAGTGCTTTTGTTGCCTGATTCACCTAGACTTCAGACATGTTGAATTTAGTCTAATAATGAGTGAAGTAGAGAGAAGGGGTTCTTTAATTTTTTAAAAAAATTTAAAAATGATTTCCCTTTAAATAAAGTAAATAAAGTGCTAGTGAAAGGGGCTGATAGCTTCTCCAGAGACCCATGCACCACTTGGGAATTAAGTTTTTCCCCCTTAAATAAAGTGAATGTAGTGCTCATGAAAGGTGCTAATAGCAGTCCAAAGTCTGATATTCTAGTCTTGAATTGGTAGTGATTGTTCACATCCCTTTATTTAACTTTTCCTCCTTCAGATACCTGTTAGTGGTGGGGAAATGAGCGGTCTTACATGAGAGACTCCTATTCACTTGGCTCCCATCCCTCAGTGCCTCTTAGAAAAAAGGATTCCAGGATCCATCCCACACTCTCCAAGGCTAGAATACAGCTTCGTTTTCTGCTCTACACAGGCCAAGAGAAAGGAAGGCAATGATTTATTGACCTTGGAACTTGGTTGCAGACAACTTTTTCGTTAAAGCCACAAAGCCAAATCTTTTTTTGGCTGCATAGTACATTTTCTTGACCTGAATCACTTCTGGGTCCTTGTCTTGACCCACTTCTTTGGGCCTCTATGGGAATTAGCTATTGTACCATGGGGAATGGGAGACTTTTCCCCTGGGGAAGGTGCCTTAGGGTGTGGTTAGGTTCCCAGTGTCTCACTTCTGTCCTGCCCTAAGTTAAGGATGCGCCAAAGACACAAGTGAACCCAAAGTCACAGTACAGACTGATTGTCAGCTGCCTACCACTCTGATCCACAAAAGTGCAAAGAAAGAAATGTAATCCCAATATTCTGGTTATAAGCCATGGCAGGGAGGATGCCACAAATAATCGTGCCGTCGTCCCCAGTGCAGTGGTGTGACAGCTGCCTGACACAGCTCCCTTCTAATGCCACGGCCCACCTTGCAGACCTCCTACCTGTCAACATCCGTGTCCTGGAGCAGGCTCCCCTACTCCCTGCGGTCCACTGCCGAGTCCCTCTTCTTTTCCCCCGGAGTACCCTAGCTATCTTGGGATAGTTCTGGCACTTCAGAGTTAGAAGGAAAGAGAATTTGTCTAACTTTCCTAAATGTTAAAGCTAAACAAAGCACCAAAAAGGAAAACAAAAAAAGACTTACAAAAATATAATGGGCTCTTTCCCCCCCGCCAAGCTCCCCACATTCTTTGTGGTATATGAAATGGTAGAATATAACGAACAGACTTTATAAACATCATTGTCTCTTTCCACCCGTATCCATGTATCTAAGTGGCAGCAGCCTTACTACTGCCCTTTCACCTTGTAAAACTCCACTCCGTAGAGCCACAATATAATACATCTGTTTCATCCTACAACCCCACCTTCCCAAACATACCCCTGCTTGCAATTCCAAAGACACTCTCCAAAAAAATAGACATCTGAAAAAGTGCATCTGTTTATACTCAGTCTATCTGCATGTTATTTCATGAGATATTACTTTTTTTTAACCATAAAAAAGATTGCATATTAGCAATATGATGAGAAAAACCATGGGGGCCATTTCTGGGTGGTGGAGGGTAAGTGGGGTGGGTGGAGAAGCACAGAAATGGGAGTGCTGAGAGAGGGGCAGCTGAGAGAGAGGGCCCCACCCTGGAGGTGTGAAGATGACTCTCCATCCTTGGGCCTCTGAATCGTCCCATCTCTTTGGTCACTCCCCTTTTCCTCTCTCCACCTTCCCCTATTTCCACCACCCATGCCTGGGCCGCACGACCCTTTTGAAGCAGAGGTGGAATGGCTTTTCGGCATGAGTCCACCTGGGCCGGTTTGAAGACAGGCATGGTGTTGGGAGGGGTGTGATGTGGGACACACCAGAGCAAGCTGATTTGTGACTATTTTCCACTCTGGGAAAAATTGTCCATCACTTCTGTGACTTTTAAAAATTTAAGCAATTACTAGGCTGATAGGTTAAGAAACAAGTCTTTTGTTCTTGTGGTTTTGCATTAATGTTAAGCATGAATATATATCATATATATTACATGGCTTGGCTGCTGCTCTGGGCAGACTGTATTCTCCTTCCAAACAGGAAAACTGCACAGCCCACGGACTCAAATTTTGAAAGTGGTTTTCACCACTCCCCCCCACCCCGCTGCCCACCCCAACCCTCCCCTTCCTCCCCACCCCTCAGTTCCCATATTAGAAAAACCCCTCCTTCCCCCTCCCACCCCCACCCGAGGTTGAATAGATAGTGCCACATTCTGAGCCATGCATCGCCGCATTTGAGAGACGGCACACACACGTCCCCTCCTCCTCCTCCGGCCCTCAGATTCCTGTGCCCTTTCCACTCTGCCCACTCCGAGCGACCCCAGCCCAGACCCGTCACTGGTTGTGGACATCCTCCCTGCGGACGATCTTGTAGATGATCCAGTAGAACATGTTGAAGATGAGGAAGGCCATGGGGAAGCCGATGCGGGAGATCTTGTCGATCTTCTTGGCCCGCTGGATGAAGAGTTTTCGCATCTCCTCTGGGGACTTGGATGGTGCTGGAGGGGGGTTGGTCGTGTTGCTGTTGTTGGCGCCCTTGACGGAGATGCCATCCTTGGCCTGAAGGCAGGCCGGGCCCATGCCATAGGCCGAGAAGTTGAAGCGGCCCTCTCCAGCCTCATCCTCCTGGAACAGATTCAACATGGGGCTCTGCTTAAAATAAGACAGGGGCTGGGCACCCTCCCTGCAGGCACTCCCCTGGGGGCCAGGCCGTGCCCATCTGGCTCGCCCTGCCTCCCAGACGGCACCACTCTAGGCCCCTGAAGGCTCTGTGGCTGGCTGGGGAGTTATGCCTTATAGAGGGGCGCCATCAAGTACTGAAACAGATGGCAAACCAGGGGATAGGTGTGTGGTGTGGAGTCTGAGACCTGCGCAATGGCCTCGGCTCAGTCACCTGTGGCTGTATGACCTTGGGCAGGTCACTTCCTCAGAAGACATCCTCCTGTGACTCTCAGGGTTTTTAATTTCGTTTTTTTTCCTTTAAGTGGGGATAAGATTCACTGCACTCCTTTAATATGCTTTTCGATCATCAGAATTTGTAGCTGAGCAGATACTCTGAATGCTGTTTTGTTAGAAACCCAGAGGACAATTTGGAAAGATCCCCTGCTTTGCCTCTGTTGCTTCCTTGCCCTCTCCCCCACCCCATCCCCCAGGCTTCTGTGTGGGTTTGGGGAGGGAGTGAATGGATCAGGAGCGAGCAAGGGCTGTAAGCCTGGGGACCACAGCTGCCTCTCACCTCCGTGTTCCCACATCCCTGGCAGGTATGACCTCAGACAGGCTCTGGATTTTTATCAAGATTTTCATCTGGAGTTTTCCAAGCCTTCATCATTTGGCTCCAACTTACCTTTCCAGGGTCCCTGCCTCCCCTACCGTGTGCTCTGCATACCTGCCTGTTGTGTTGCACATTCTCAGCCATCCCTCATGCGTCCCCATCTCCCGGCTGCATGCTCACTACCCAAGCACCTGCTGCCTGACTCGCTTCACTTCCCCCTTGCCTCATCTGGATCGAGGAGACACTCTTGTCTGCTCTCATCACGTCTGCCTTTGTGGTCCTTCCTTGTGAGCTCTGAGGTGGTCCTCAGAGTCTTGCTGAGCTGCTGATTCAGTGTGTGGCTCTGGGGGGCTTTATTACCTCATACTGCCGACTTGAGGGAGAAGGCAATGGCACCCTACTCCAGTACTCTTGCCTCGGAAACCCCATGGACGGAGGAGCCTGGTAAGCTGCAGTCCATGGGGTCGCGAAGAGTCGGACACGACTGAGCGACTTCACTTTCACTTTTCCCTTTCATGCACTGGAGAAGGAGATGGCAACCCACTCCAATATTCTTGCCTGGAGAATCCCAGGGATGGAGGAGCCTGGTGGGCTGCTGTCTATGGGGTCGCACAGAGTCGGACACGACTGATGTGACTTAGCAGCAGCAGCCGACTTGAGAGAGAGCGCTTTTGGGGAAGCCACTCTGTCTTCTGCTTGTTCCTGTGCAGAGCAGTCTGGGGGCCCTGGTGTCTGTCTAGCTCTGCCCGTGCCACCCCAGCCTGGGCCTTCATCTGAGCTTGTGATGACCTCCACCCTAGTTTCCCTTTGGCCTCCCATCTCCCCCAACCCTGCCACCTTTCTGGGTGGTTATGACATGGATCTTATCCATCATCCTTTGCTTAAGAAGTTTCTAAATAGGCTGCCACTGACTTGAGGATAATTAAAGCTTTACATGGTGACAAGGCCTTAGGTGACCTGCATTGCCCGTCTGTGTATGCTCCGTTTGACTTTCTGGGCTCCAGCTGCCCTGTGGTGTTTCAATCTATCGGGAAGTGCCACATTTCTCTTGCATTCTGGGCTGGTGGTTCTCTCTGCTGAGTCTCTCTCTCCCAACCCCGCCCCTGCTTCCAGCCCTTTCTTTTCCTGAACTAATTCCTACTCAGACTCCTTCCCCGAGCCTGAGGTTAGGCTCAATGTCCCTGATGTGTGATCCATACATCAGGATTCCCTGCTTTTCCATTTTTTATTTTTAATCTCATCACATTGTTTTCCTTGATTAATGTCTGTCTTTCTCATTAGACTGTAAGCTCTATGAAGGCAAAGGCAAAGTGTATCCTGTTCACTGCACCCTCAACGTTAGACATATGAATATATTTCCTGAGAAGGAGCTCAAAACTCTGCAAATATTTGTTGACCAAATGGTTTACTTGCATATCCAGTCTGTCCCAGCTTCCTTTTTTTTGTTGTTGTTGTTGTTAATTTAAATTAAAATGGTGTTGTATTCCTAGCACCTGGAGAATTTGATACATATGATGAGTGCTTAAGACATCTTTCACAAATGAGTGGATCTGGTCCAACACCCTCATTGCAGAAATGAGGGTAAGAAGGTGGGCTCCAGTACCTGGCAGATGGGTGCTCAACAAGTATTTTTCTGTGGGGAGGACAACAGTAGAGGGTTTGTGCTAGCACTGAGGAGAGGACCGGGGGAAGCTGGCCAGGTGACTGGACCCTGTGCCTGGGAGCAGGACTGGGTTTGACAGTCTCGTTTATCAATATACATCTGCTCACTGTAGCAATACGGTGGGGTGGGTGGGAGGAGGGTGTGCTTGAAAATGTTTTTTCGCTAGGCTCTAGTTATTCAGACGGAGACTCAAAATTAACTTTCTGTATCGCTTTGGGCAAATTATTTTCTGCCTTCCTCATCAGTTAAACATGAGAGGGGAGGGGATGGATGTGTGGAAGCCTCATCTGGTTAGAAGGTGATCAATTTTACATTGTATCCAGGAGAAAGGAAATTCCCTAGAAATAACTGGACAAAAGCCTACTATTCCTATTCGAGCCAGCAGATGGCAGGCAACGAATGCCCAACTGCATCTGGAGCTGCGCAGGACTGGAATAGGGGAAATCCGTTCGAAGCCAGGGAGGTTGGTAGTGTGCCTGCCCAGTCGGGCTCACAGAGGTTTCCTAATAATCTGACTAATGAGGCTGGCTGGGGAGTTCGAGGACCAGATGGTTTCTGCCCAGCAAATGAGGTAACATGGGAGGGTGGTGGGAGTCAAGGAGCCCAGCCAAGATCATGGGCTCAGAGAAACTCAGGCATGTGGCTAGTTCCTCTTCACTCACCATCTGGGGCTTAAAATCCTCTCTGCAAACGTTCTGCTAAAGGGAGGTTTCTGTAGCCCAAGCTAATATATGGCCAGCCTACAAGCCACATCCACAGGGCCTTACTCCAAAGGAAGCTGTTTTTTATGGTGAGCCCAATTCTGCATCTTCAGTTTCTGACATTTGTGCCAAGTTCAGAGCCTATGGGCACAAGGTCACACTAATTCAGATGCACACCAGGGAGGGGCCAGGCAGGAGAGACAGTGATGAAGTGAACTGGGGCCGTGGACTGCGTTCCTTACCTAAAGGCATTTGCAGTGAGCCTGTACCATGTGGGATGTGAATCCAGAGGGACCAGAGGCTGTGATGTTTTGAGTGAAGCTGGAAGTGTGATTGGAAATGCTGGCACTTCATTCCAGATTTTTAAGGTACTGCTGGTGAACTTAAAGATATTTGCACAGTGAATCTGACCTTCTAGCTACTAGCTTTTGACCTCTGCCTTGGGGTAAATCTTAGTTCCTATTTAAGATCTAATAAATGCAGGACTATTTTTATCTGCTTCAGGATGGACACTGATGAACAAATAAGCAGCTGGTGGTGTGTGGTCAGTGTTTTATGAGATCAGCCATGGGTCTTGGAAGGCCTCTGTGTTTTTCCCATCGGTGCCTCCAAGATCCTGGTGACTTGCCCCTCTTCTTTGTCATCATCTGCACAGGAGGAGTGGACAGGACCCTCTCTGAGAGCTCTTCCAGCACCAACATGCTGTGAGAGAATGAGGAAGGGACACAGCAGAGGAATCTGATCAAATCTGCACAGTGGCCTTATTCACATTTTACCTGGCCAGAGACAAAGCTTTTGTTTTCCTCTAATACATAAAACTGGTAGGCATTTGGCAAGGGTGGAGGCAGCCTTTGCAAATACTGTAGGTCCGACAATGTTACATATCGACAAGGGGCTCCATTCATATTTTAGTCCATGCACATAATGCCTGCTGGAGCTATGCAGGGCACAGTCTAGTGACCTGGTACCAGTCAAGTATTTTGGGCATAGTCTTCCCATGTAAGCATCTCTGTGATAAATTATTGACGTTCTTTTTGCAGAGGGAAATGCTGAAAGCTGCTAGCCCCTGGTCAGGGAAAATAAAAGTAAATTCCAAAAATAACTGTTTCGTCAGTTCCTTGCTTAGATTGTGTTAAGAATCAGAGGCTAGGTATCTGATGGACAGTGATGGAAAGACTAAAACCAGGATCTTTTAAGAAGTCCTGTCTGGCCAGCTGCACCCAAGATGCTTGCTTCCCTCTTCCAGTGCAGCTTTTATCCTAACTCCCGTGGACAGCCTCTGTCTCAGAACGTCTGCCTGCTGCCTGCGGTAAACTGCTAGAAGTTAATCGAATCAGATTGCTGATGTTTAAGAAACATACTGAGGGAAATGTGTGCCTTTGGAATTGTTTTAATTCCTGGTACTTATGTGGCAGGAACATAACTTAAAGCTATGTTAGGATCTGATTTCATCTTTCACCAGTCTCCCATTGTGCCCATTTTACAGATGAGGATGCTGGTCCCTTGAAGAGGCTAGCTGAAAATCATATAGCAAAGAGAACTCAAGAGGCAGAGTCCTTTGTCCCAGCACTTGTAGCTGGGTAGACAGCTGCTTTCAGGAGGTCAGTCTAAAGCAGGTAGGGCCTAGGTGTGTGGTGTGGCCAGTGTTTGAGTTCTTGGTTGCCTTCATCTATATCTGGGAAAGCTCTTAGGCAGCCTCTCAGACTGCAGGGTCTCCTTTTTTTATTCCATTAGTTTTTTTTTTTGTTTAATCCCTTTGTCCATTTGTTCAGCAAATTCCTATTCCACGTTCACTGTCTATCAGGCCTTGTGGTATACACCAGGGCTGTATCAGTAGTACTGAGCAAGAGTAGATGTGGTCTCTGACCTGACGGAACTTACCATTCACTGGATGGTGTGCATGAAACAAACTCCTGATTGAATGTAATTATAACTCGTGTCCAGAAGGAAACAAACTGAGTATCGTCTTGGCTGACATAAACAGTGTCTTTGTGCATATCAGACGAGCGGCACCCCCTGGTCTGGGTGTCTGAATTGGGATCACTTCCTCTGGCTGATACAGTCCACGCCAGGGCAGGACTTAAGAGAAGAGCACTTCCTTGGCTGGGGGCCCTCAGATACAACCTGCATGATCACACTTAACAGCCTGGCATCAGCAACTCAATACAGGGCCTGCACCTTGCCTAGGGTATCAGGGAAAGATGCCACAGCTGAGAACTGGAAAATGAGCCCTTCCAAGCAAAGTGCACTGGAAGAGCAACCAGTCCACTGGAAGAGCAACCTGGCTGGAGAGAACAAGACACCTGAAGTCCTGTGTGTGTGTTTGAGAAACTATGAAAAAAAGCCAGTGTGGATGGTGCTCAGAGAGCAAGGCAAAAAGTGACATGAAAATGAGACTGGAGAGAAAAGCAAGTCCTCTGATCCCTAGGAGAAAGGTCTCCTGGGGAAGTGGTTACAGACTTGGGTATGGAGCCACTTTGCTCCCACAGAGTTAACAGAGGTTGGTGACTTTTCAGAGGTGGTCTGCCAAGTTTTTTTGTTTTGTTTTGTTTTTTGCTGCACCACATAGCTTGCGGAATCTTAAGCATATGGGATCTTAGTTCCCTGACTGGGTATTGAATCCCGGCCCCTTGCAATAGAAGTATGGAGTCTTAGCCACTGGACTGCCAAGGAAGTCCCTGCCAAGTATTTCTTTTTTTTTTTTTAACTGCCTTTCTTCGTTAGGACTCAAACTTTTCAAGTATATAGTAATGTACTATTTTATTTTCATAACCCTAATGACAAGATACAGAGAAGGAAATGGCAACCCACTCCAGTATTCTTGCCTGGAGAATCCCAGAGACAGAGGAGCCTGGTGGGCTGCTGTCTATTGGGGTCGCAGAGAGTCAGACACGACTGATACGACTTAGCAGCAGCAGCAGCAATGACAAGATAAACTTGGTATTATTTGCATACTTTAAATGCCTACTTTAATATTTAATTTCCAAGTATTTCTTTATTCTGTCTCTCATAAGGGAAGAGAATTCACTCCAGGGAAAGACCTTGCTGCATGCCTCTTCTTGGAGATAGGAAACAAAGGCCCAGAAACTGGACATTCTATTCTAAGATCTCATGTTCTGTGATACCAATCTCTTCTGGAATCAGGCCCATTGAAACAGTGCAGCCCACTCTTATAGAAAACACCAGCAAACATCCCACAGCCTTCCATGCTTTGAGTTTATAGCTAGTTTCTGTCTTGGCCCCATCAGTGTTTGCTCCATCAATTCTGTCTTCAAGTGTAACCTGATAATTAGTGTTAGAAGAATGAGTGCCCATAAACCCAATCAGGGCTTTATTTATGGGAGGAGAAACTAGGACTTGTAGGACTTTGATCTGTATTTTGTGCATGCTTTATCCACTGAGAAGAATGGTACAGCAAAACAAGTATCATAAGACAAGGTTGCCCAGAACTCTTCTGTTTACCACCAGCATTGAGCCAAAGGCCTACCTTGTGATGTCTTCGCTTCCTCCTGAATCGGAGCAGCTCTTTGTGCTGCCGAGACACAAAGTTGACGGCGGCGTACTCAAGCAGGGCTGAGAACACGAAGAGCAGGCACACGGCCATCCAAATGTCGATGGCTTTCACATAGGACACCTGGGGTGGAGGTGGGGGGAAGAACACAGGAAGGTGAGGAGAGAGCAGAGTGAGATATTGAGTATGGAGGAATGTTTTCTCCTTAGGAAGCCCCTTCCCCATCATCCTCTGTCGTTTCCTCTCAGCTTGGAATATTAGGATGGAGGGTACAGAAGGAAACAGATGAGAAATTCATCAAGAAGACTGGACAGAATATTGAGAAAAAAAGAACATTGTGCCTAGAAGAGCCCTAAAGAGAAGGGGGATGGTGTGTCCATCATTCCGTCATTGATGGAATAGAATGTGGTGTTCAGACTGAAGGTGATAGGAGAATTTTTACCTAATAGCAAAAGTAAGTGGAGGATGTCAGTGAGAATGGCAGAGCAAGATCTTCAAAAACTATCTCCCCCGAAAAAAGCAGTGAGGACTCTATCAAAAATGGTCAGAACCAACTTTTCTCCAAACTCTGTTAATGAATCAAGGTCTAACAGCTATCCTATGAACATTTATTTGGGGAAAATCAGTTGAATCCCAGTAAAAACAGCAGGCTTTATGGCATTAAAAATAACCCAGCTTTATTGAGATATAATTCATGTATCATACACATTTAAAGTATAGAAATCAATGATTTTATATCTTCACAGTTATATACAATCATCATCATAGTCAATTTTAGAACATTTTCATCACTTCAGAAAGAAAGCTACTACCTTTTATCTATCACTTCCTTATTCCTCCAGTTCTCTTCCTCCAATCATGGACATTTTATGTGAATGGAATCATAAAATATGTGGCCTTTCCCTTAGCATAATGTTTTCAATATTCATCTATATCATAGTATCTGTCAGTAGTTTATTTTTTATGGCCAAATAATAGTACACTGTAATTGTATGGCTATAACACGTATCATTGATCCATTCATCAGTTAAGGACGTCTGGATTGCTTCTACCTTTTGGCTCTTATTAGGAATAATGCTGCTATGAACTTAAGTTTTTGTGTGGATGTATGTTTTTATTTCCTTTGTGATGTTTTAAGTTGCCCTATTCCCATCCTCTCATGTGTGGCTCTGTGCTAGTCTTGTAAAGCAACAGCCTGCAGGCACAGTGAACACCAGTATCCTGACAGCCACTGGATGGGGCAGAAGAGAGTAGGAGCTTCTTTAAAGCTAGTTCTCAGGGAATTGTTATTTGACCTGATTTATGGTTCTCTGAAAGAGACCACTCACGAGGCTGTCTTTATTTGACCTGACTTGGAGCTGTTTCAATGTGAGCAACTTTTTCCTTGAGGGCATTTGTTTAAAACAATCATTGGCAAGTGTTGAACATTACATCAGCCTCAGGCGGTTGGTAACAGTTGAGGCAAACAATTGGTTGATCAAAAAGAATAAAAGGAAAATTTGGGGAATGAGCTGTCCATAAAGCTATGATATATTCCTGGGAACCAATGTGCATTTTCAGGCCTATGTGCATGTCCAGGGTGATTTGAGAAGGCTCTTAGCTGTCAACTCTAAATAAGCAGAAAGTAAAGGCTGCTGCAGAGTTTTAAATCGCTTGGTTCAGTGATATGCCACATTATATTATGTAAATGTATAATTTTTATCAAAGATTTAAGATATACAAAGAAATAAGAAAGTATGGCGAATGCAATGTACTGAATGTTTATGTCCTCCCAAAAGTCATATGTTGAAATCTAATCCCAATATGATGGTATTTGGAGATGAGATCAATGGGAAATAATTAGGTCATGAGAGTGGAGCCTTCATGAATGGGAACAGTGCCTTTACAGAACGAGTCCAGAGAGCTAGGTTACTCTCTTTCTGCCATGTGAGGATACAGCAGTAAGTCAGCAGTTTGTAACTGGAAGAGGATCCTCACCAGAACCAGACTATCCTGGCACCCTGGTCTCAGATTTCCAGCCTCCAGAAATGTGAGACAAACTTAACGTTGTTTGTAAGCCACCCAGTTTATGGTACTTTGTTATAGAAGCTGGATTGATTAAGTCAGATCCATACAAAGGAGAAAACGCGGTCAAAAAAAGTTGTGCCCAGATATTGAACTTAATACACAAAGACTTTAAAATCATTTATATTTTTAATATGTTCAAAGAACCAAAAACCTTGGCTACCCAGCTAAAGAAAAGTATGGGAACAAAGTCTCACTAAGTAAAGCATGAGAAGCTACAAAAAAGAACCAAATCTAGAGTTAAAAAGTAAAATAATTGAACTGAAACTTTCACTGGAGAGAATTAAGAACATATCTGAGTGGACAGAAGAAAGAATCAGTGAACTTGAGATTATCCTGTCTGAGGAACAGAATGAAGAACAATGAACAGAGCCTCAGAAACGTGCGGGGAATCATCAAGTGCACTAACTATGTTTGATGGGTATTTCTGAAGAAGAGAGAGAGAGAAAAAGGCAGAAAGAATATCTGAACAAATAATGGCCAGTATTTCCCCAAATTTGATGAAAAACACGAATGTACACATCAAAGAAGCTAAATACACCCCGAGCAAGATAAACTCGAAGAGATCCACACCTAGACATACCATAATCAAACTGTCTGAAGCCAAAGGAAAAGAATCTTAACAGCCGAAAGAGAAATAATTCATCATGTACAAGGTATACTCAGTAAGATGAGCAGCTGATTTCTCATTATAAACCAGGGGATCTAGAAAGCAGTGGGATGAAATTAAAGATGATCTAAATAAATGGGAAGATATCCTGTGTTCATGGATTGGAAGACCTAATATTGTTAAGATGTCAATACTCCCCAAGTTCCTATATAGACTCAATGCATTTAAAACTAAAATTTGTTTTTATTGTCGCTGCAGAAATTGACAAACTGATCTTAAAATTTATATTCATGTTCATATGGAAATGTTAAGGACCCAAAATGGGCAAAACAATCTTTAAAAAGAACAAAGGTGGAGGACTCACACTCCTCAACTTCTAAACTTACTATAAAGCTATGATACTCAAGAGTGTGATGCTGACATAAAGATAAATTTGTGTGTGTGTGTGTGTGTATATATATATATATATATATATATATATGTATATATCAATGGGATAGAATTGAGAGTCCAGAAGTAAACCCATATTTTTGGGTTTACTTAGTCAAAGCCTGTGGCCAATTGATGTTTGAGTAGGATATAAATTCAATGGATGGAAAGAATAATCTTTTTAACAAACAGTGCTGGGATAACTGGATATCCACATACAAAAGAATGATATCCCTCCCTCATTTCATATGCAAAAATAAACAAAATAGATTGAAACCCTATATTTAGAGCTAAACTATGTAACTCTCAGATGGTAAAGAATCTGCCTGCAATGCAGGAGACCTGGGTTTGATCCCTGGGTTGGGAAGGTTCCCCTGGAGGAGGGCATGGTATCCCACTCCATTATTCTTGCCTGGAGAATTCCATGGACAGAGGAACTTCCTGCTAGGCTACAGTCCATAGGTTGCAAAGAGTTGGACATGACTGAGTGCCTAAGCACAGCGCATGAAATTCTTAGAAAAACTGTATGTGTAAATCTTCATGATCTTGGATTAGGCACTAGTTTCTTAAGTATGATACCAAAAGTACAAATAACAATAGAAAATTTAAATTAATTTCCTCAAAGTTACAAACTTTTGTGCATAAGGAACATTTTCAATCAAGTGAAAACCTGTAGAATGGAAGAAAATATATGCAAATCATGTTCTTAAGAGTTTAAAATCCATAATACACAAAGAACTATTACAACAATAAAAAGATAAATGCCCCAATTAAAAAATGGGTAGAAGATTTGAATAGATTCTCCGTAGAAGATATAAAAATGGTCAATAAGCACATGAAAAGATGCTAAACATTATTAGTTATTAGGAAAATTCAAATCAAAACTGTGATGAGATAGCACTTCACATCTATGGAGATATTTATAATCAAAGAGATAGAATAACAAAAATTAATGGGGATGTGGAGAAATTGGAACCTTGGCAGTGTTATAAAGTGGTATAGCCACTTTGGGAAATAATTCGGCATTCCTCGAAAAATTGAGTATATAATATACCTATAACTTATATATTATATATAATATATAGTATATATTAATATAATGACTATAATGTACCATATAATAATATATCTTTAAGAGTTGAAAATATATGTTCGCACAAAACCTTATACACAGGAAATGCTTGTTCACAGCAGCATTATTTAAAACAGGCAAACATGGAAATAACCCAACGTCCATCAACTGATAAATAGATAAATGAACTGTGATCTATCCATGCAACAGAATATTCAGTTCAGTTCAGCTCAGTCATGTCCGACTTTGCGATCCCATGAGCTGCAGCACGCCAGGCCTCCCTTTCCAACACCAACTCCCGGAGCCCACCCAAACTCATGTCCATTGAGTCAGTGATGCCATCCAACCATCTCATCCTCTGTCGTCCCCTTCTCCTCCTGCCCCCAATCTTTCCCAGCATCAGGGTACACAGCCATAAAAAGAAATGAAGTAGCGATACATTCTACAACATATGTAAACCTTGAAAATATTATGCTAAATGAAACAAGCCAGAAAGCGCACGTATTGTGTGATTCCTCTTAGGTGAAACATCTAGGATAGGCAAATTCATAGAGGCGGAAAGTAGATGAGTGGTTGCCAGAGGCTGGTAGGAGGGGAGAACAAGGAGTGACTGTTGTTGAATATGGGGGTTCTCTGTGGAGTGATGAAAATGTTCTGGAATTAGACATTGCTGAGGGTGTACAACTTTGTAAATATACTAAATGCCACTGAATTTTATGCCTTGAAAGAGGCAAGAATGTCAGGTTGAGTGTTACTAGCAAACGGAGCCCACTTTCAAGGCCAGTGTAAACAATGGGTGGAAGAGAATGTTGAGTCTAGAGTCAGTTATAAGTGAAGGGGATGTGGCGTAGACTATTCATAGAGAGAGGAGCAGCATGTTGAGCCTAACATAAGGAACAGGAAGCAGGATATTCCTCCTGCTGTTGCAAATGAACAGAGCAGAATGTGCTGTCAGCTGGTAACAGTAAACAGAGGGTTTGGTTTCAAGCTTTTATAGTAAATGTAGCAGAATGCAAAGTCTAGCCTTAATGGTACAAAGGGCAGATTGTTGAGTTTTCTTGTCAGGGTGGGTAGAGGAGAGAGTGGTGTCTAGCATAGATGGCAATTGGAGTAGAATGTCATGTCTCACATTAAAAGTTAATGGGATAGTCAGTGTCACGTAAAACAAACAAACAGTGGGGAGACTCTTTAGATTAAAAGAGTAAACCATATGCAGTGTGTATCGTTATTGGATCTTTGATTGGATCCCTCACCATGTCTACTGATGACGGTTTTTGGACCATTGGGAAAATTTAAAGGTTCTTTAAATTTTGATGAAATTATGGAATTATTTCTAATTCAGTGATATTATTGTATTAATGTTAATTTTTTAGTTGTGATAATATCATGTGATCATTATTCCTTATTAGAGGTGAATTGTCATGCTGTCTGTAACCTTCAAATGATTTCAGTAAAAATTGCATCTATCTACCTACTTACCTATAGAGAAAGATAAAGACAATGTGGAAAATGATAACTGGAATTGAGGTGAAGGCTACTAGGTATTCGTTGCTTATTCTTCCAACTTTTCTGCATCAGAACAGAATGTGAAGTGCTGTATTCATTGCACATGGTGCAGAATGTTGCATTTAGCATAAGGCTGAAGGGGGCAGAGTATGGTTGGTGTCTGGCATTAATAGCAGAGCACCATGTTGGGTCTTCCCTATAGCTCAAATGGTAAAGAATCTGCCTTCAATGCAGGAGACCAGGGTTCGATCCCGGTTTGGGAAGATCCTCTGGAAAAGGGAACGGCAATCGACTCCAGTATTCTTCCAGAGAAGCTTGGGAGGCTACAGTCCATGGGGTTTCAAAGAGTTGGACACGACTGAGTGACTTAACACACACATGTTGGGTCTGGTGTTGAGGAATGTGGAAAGTGGCTCCAATGACTAGTGAACTAAGTGGAAAACAGCACCGAGCACTCGATACAGGAGAGTAAAGCAGATTGAGGCATCAAGCGCTCATAGTGAATGGAGCTGAGTGTTGTTACCTCAAGTGTGGGTGAATGGAGGAGCGTGTGGCGTCTGGCATTAATAGTAAATGAAGCAGAACATTCTGTCTAGTGTTAAATGTGAATTAAACAGAATGTGAGGTCTAGTGTTAACAGTGAAAGGAACAGTGTTGCATTCATCGTCAAGTTGACTGGAGGGGGATTAGCGTCTGGTGTTGGTATGAATGCAGTGGAATGCCATATCTGGTGTGAGAAGAATAGAACAGAATGCTGGGTCTAGACGGAGTTCATGTAGCAGAATGTGTATCTGGCATTAGCAGTGTGTGGAGTGAAATGTGCTGAGTGTTAATAGTGAACAGAGCAGAACATGGTTCAAGAGTTAATAGTGAATGTAACAGAAGGTGGTGTTTCACATTAAAAATGTCAGAATCAGACTGGGGTACTGAAGAAAAGAGTACAACAGAACAGGCACCAGACTGCTGTCTTATGAAGGACTTGGTGGCAAGGTTGGCCCTTGGTTGACATCTGGAACTTGGATTTTTGGCATATTCCCATTTTCCCTAACTGATAAGGGTGCCCACCATGTTTTGACTACTGGTATAAACAGTGTGGTTTAAGCTGAACACCTGCTTTTCTCTTTGGAGTCTGGAATTTGGGGATGTGGTGGGCAGAGGGTACTTGTGTGACCAGCACCTAATAAAAACCTTTGATATTGAATCTTAAATGAATCTCAAAACAATTTCTCTCTGTCTCTTTGGGTGGAAATTTGTCACACATATAGCTGTGTTTTTGTTGCTGGGGTGAGAGTGAGCTCTGTGTGGTCCCTCGTGGGATGGAGAGACGGAGGAAGCTTGCACGTGGATCCCTCTAGACTCTGCCTGTGTCTTTTTCTCTTATCATCTAGCTGTGTATCCTTAATCTATCACTGTAAGGAATCTTAGCTGTGAGTTCAACAATTTGTTGAGTCTCTGAGTCCTATGAATCTTTGTATGTGGTGTGGTCTTGAAGACCCCCCCAGACACAAAGTGCCATTGATGGTGAAAGGAGTGGAATGTTGTCCTCAGCACTACTGTGAAACAGCTGGAAGAAGTGGAGTTGAGTGTTAATAGCAGATGAAGCAGAATATGTGTCTAGTGTTGGTAGAGAATGGAACAAAATGTGGTTATCTGGCAAATGTATAGAACATGATGTTCTATTCAGGAAATGTTCTGGAGGAAAGGTTTGGTGGATCTGAATGCTGGATCCTGGTGAGTTTAGAGGATCAAGAAATAGTGCCTAATTCCTTGTGCATGCCTGATCTCAGGCAGGGAAGGGAGACGTGTGTCCTCCTTGTCTGTTCGGTGTTCTGTGCTCTTGGGTGGTGGGACTTACCTTGGGCAGGGATGCTCGAGAGCCGGAGCTCTGGGTGGTCATGGTGAGCACAGTGGTGATGCCCAGGCCCACACGGGCGGGGGCAGCATCCATGTTGATCCAGAAGGAAATCCACGAGAGGATGACAATGAGCAGGCTGGGGATGTACATCTGGATCAGGTAGTAGCCCATCTGTCGCTCCAGGTGGAACCGGGCCTCGATGCAGGTGAATTTGCCTGCAGGAAATTAGAGTGGGAAGGCAAAGTGGCCCAGTGGATAGGAACAAGGCTCTGAGGTCAGAACAGTCTCAGCTGGAATCCGGGTCCAGCCTCACACTAGCCCTGTTCTTGGGTGAGCGTTTGAATCTTTCTGTGTCTCAGTTTCCTCATCTATGGTAAATTGGGGATAATGATGATGATGATGATAGTAAATAATAATAATGCCAACCTCACATGGCTACTCATGTTTACTGCGATGGTAAATGAGATGGTAAAATGAGTAAAGAAGTTAACACAGCCCTCACAAACCATTAGTGCTCAGAATGTCATTCGCCATCAGCCTTATCATGTGATTACTTGAAACCTTTGCAACTATTCTGTTGCCAAGAGTGGGCCCAAGTGGATCATTCTCTATCCTTCTGCCTGTTGTGTTCCATCAAAGTGACTCATTTCTGTTACTTCCTCCAGTAAAACCTCTTTTCCCTTCCATCTCTCCCCATATGAGAAAGTCCCCTATACCTACAGGGAGAAGTTCAGCCTCTGTAGTCTGCCCTTCACAGTGCAGCCTGTTTCCACCCCATTTCCCTTCTTTCTTCACCTTGCCCGTGACCCCTACACTCCAGCCCTTGCCTTGAACATCCTCTGTACTTTCACACTTCTGAGTTTTTGAGCCTGATGATCCCTCTGCCCAGAATGCCCTTCTTCCACCCCACAACCCACCAAGGAATCCTGCCTCTCCTGTATGGCAGTTTAATGGTGACATCTCCTCCAGGCAGAGTGCGTCTTTTTTCCCCATGTCCCTTCAGCTCTGTTCACATGAGCATCGGAGCCTTTAAGGCGTAGTACACTGAGTAGGCAAGTCAACCTCTCTCTCTCTTTCTCTGTCCTCTGCAGCAGGCTGTGGACAGCTCATCTCCCAGTCTGTGTGTCCCTTGAACTGAGCCGGGCCGTCCCCTGGTGGGGTCTTGGCTCCAGTCCACTGACACACAGCTGCCAGAGGGATTTCGTACAGTTCCCTGGACTGCACCTTCCGTGTGGTCAGGACCTTGTGTCTTTTCACATTGAATCCACAGAACTAGCCCGGAACTCAGCTCTTACTTGAATGTGGGTAATGAAGGGCCACTGAGATAATGAATGAGAAAAACGCTGTGGTGTATGAGAGTTGGCTGTGATTATTTGATGCCTGGGGACTCACTGGCTCTCTGTACCCACGGGCCCTGCATCCTCCAGTGAGGAGGGCTGACCATGGCCTTGAGCATCCCTGAATATTGGTAATTTGGAGGGCCTGGAACCAAATTCCTTTGGAGACTGAGGGATGACTAGCTTTCTCTCTCTCTGAGTCTCAGCTTCCCAGGAATGAAGAGAGTATTTTTGAAGTTTCTAGGATATCTATCTCCGAGGTCACTGGAAGGGGACACCTGTCCTAAACAGAGCAGAACCCAGGCTGCCTGCTTTTTTTCTGGGCCTTCTACTTGCATCAGAACGCACAGTGGTTTCCCTCAACTCCTCGCCCTCACCTCCTCCTCTCCTTGGCCCCTGTCACAGCCTATCATGTGCCGCCACTTCACTGGGCTGCATTCAGACAGCAGGGCCCCTGCCCGCCACACACAGCTAGCATACTGACTGGCTGCCTTTTGTCTGCAATGTTCCAGAAGCTCCTTCCCCGCCTGAAACAGGGCAGGCAAAGCCAGTCTTGGTCCTGCCCCAGTTCATTCGTGTGTTCAATCTTCCAGCCTAAGCCCAGAAAAGCCTGGGCTAGGCATGGAAGGTAGAGAGCTGAGATAGAGAGTGGGCTTCTCCCCTCTCTCCTCATAGCTCACACTCTGGGGGACCCTTTCCAACTTCACTGCTCACTAATCCTCAGTGACGGCTTGCAGCTCCCTCCCAAGATCTAGTGGGAACATCATCTGCTCTTGCCCCCTGAGAAATGCCAGCCCCTTTGTGACACTGCTAGATGTCTTCCCACTGCCAGCTCTCCCTTCTGCCTTAGGTTCTATCCTGAGCTGAGCACACTGCTGCCTGGAAGAAAGACTGTATCTCCCAGTTCCCCTTGTCGTGAGCCGTGGTCCAAGCTCAAGTTACTTGCCCCAGGACTTCAGGAGGAAACTGTGGGAGCCACTTTTGGTTTCAAGGGACATTCCCTTAACTCCTGGGTAATAAATACAGAACTAGATCCACCATGGGTACCTCATAAGACGCATTGAGTCAGTGATGGCCTGAATGTGTGCAATGACCTTTGGCCCTGGCTGCAGTAGGGTGGGACCTGAGGAGGGTGGCCCCTTGCACCTACCTGTGTTGTAATGCTTGGTGCAGTATCTCAAGTCCTTCTCCTCTTTCAGGATAAACTGGGGTAGAGTTAGTCCGTCTGCCACCTGCACAGCCCCCTGTTCCTGCCACTCAAAGATGAGGTCATTCATGGTGTATCCAACTGGGATGGGATCAGAAGAAGGAGAAGTCACCACCTGGAAGCTCTTATTTCAAGCATATCAGGGGTGTTTAGAGTTAGAGGTGAAGAGGCATCAGACCCTCAGTGGAACTCATGAGACTGTATTGCTTTATTTCCCATCCTCCTCCTCCCGTGGGAGGTTAAAGTTGGTTTAATTGCTTGTGTTTACTTCACAACCCTGTTACCTCTCTTGCTCCTCCCAGCATCCCATCTTAGCATCCCAGCTTTCAGTTCTGTTGTCAATTTTAGCTGACCTCTGCTATTTTTTGCCTGTGTACCATCCTTGCAAGCACATCCCTCCCCAACTCCCGAGGAATAACTGTATGGATTGCTGTCATGGTGGGGCTATCAGTTGGGGGACAAGGTCTGAGATGGTGACTCATTTAGGCCAATCAATCTCTCTGCCCCAGAACCTTGACTCTTGAGTAAAGTGACAGCAGGTTGGGAGCTGGCTGGTGCTGAGTCTCCTCAGAGGTGGTGCTCCAGGGAATGGTCTATTAGTTCCTGTTGCCTAAATGCTCTGCCCTGGTTCTTGTACTTTACCTTCTCCTTCAAATCCGTGAGGAGTTTGAACCCCTGTGCCCTTCCACTTAATTCCAGTCTTTAAATTTGTCAGATTGGTTTCTGTGTTTCCAGTCAAGTAAGTGAGCTACCCCATTGGTTAAAATCTTGGTTCACCTGTGATCTTCTCCATAAAGCCTTCTCTGTATCCTGTCTCCTTCCCAATCAGAAGGAAGTGCCCTTTCTGCCTTGATGCCACAGCGTTTTGTACATCTAACCCTACACTTACCACTTGCTGCTCTGTGTTAGAATTATTTGTGTGGACAGACATCTCTCTCCCCTGCTGGAGTGAGCAACTCTGGGAGTTTAAGGACTCTGACTTATTTAAGCTATTCTTTCTCTATTCCTGGTGAGCATGTTCACAGAAGACATGAAACAGTGCCTCTTTAGAGAATGCTGCTGGCTCTAGAGCTGGACCTGAGTCAGACAATGTAAGGGAAGTTACATTTCTAACGCACTTTCCAAGACCAATGCCCCTCATCTGGAATTTTGGACTGTTAACAGTATGGCAACCCACTCCTGTATTCTTGTCTGGAGAATCTCCATGGTCAGACGGGCCTGGTGGGCTACACTCCATGCGGTTGCAAAGAGCTGGACACGACTGAGCAACTAAACACAGCACACAGCACAGTAATCTCCTGGGGTCCACAGGTTAGGAGCAGCTGTGTGGGGATTTCTACTGGTGCCATGGGTAAAGGAGGATCTGATTTTTTTTTCTATAGAGGCTTCATGCAAGGGACTCACAGCTTTCCAGTTGCATAATGCACGTCTGGACATCCATGGGGAAATTCTTCAAGTCCATGGGGCAGGCCAATGTCAGGGTGATTCTGGGAAGAGAAAGGAGTTGAATGATGCTGGATCCACAGACCAGGGAAGTTGTGCCTTCATGCTAGTTACTACCGGCAAATTAGTTATCTAGGAGAGGGCAAGGAGGTCAGGGAACTAAATGTTTATTGAAGTAATATATGGCATGTTTCCACATCAGAGAGAGAAAGGAGGTTGCCTCCAGTCACACAGAGTCTGTGGAACTTCTGGGCTTCTTTGGTGTCTGTCTGGCTTCTAGAAACCTGCCTTTAGCAAGTTGCCTGAGGCCTGGAGGCCCTCATCCTTACTCTTCTGCAGAGCTCTTGGGTACGGACAGAGCCTGACTTTTAAACTGAGCACTGCCAGGCCTTAGGCATCCCCAGGTGCATCTGGAGCAGGTGTGTAGCTGGTTCTTGGCTCCTCCCTTCACACATTCATCAAAGGTGATTTCCAAGAGGTCCCCTGCCTTCTCAGTGTCCAAACACAGCTGATTCCCATCTGTGGGCTCCTGTTGGGCTCAGCTGGGAAGCGGTGGTTGCCCCGGCTTTTGGGCTAGCCGTTGATTTTGGGTTGTTCAACCCTGGCAGAGGCTGCAGTCTCAAGCAGAGGGAGTACCCTTAGCAGAATCTGAGGTCTGCAGCTCAGCTGAGATGCGAGGCTTCAGCTTGACGGGCTCTGCCAACTCCTGAGCCCCTGCTGCAGGGGATGGAGAAGAAAGACCAGTGGAGGCCAAAGAGACTTCAGTCGTCAGGCCAACTCCCGCATTTGACAGGTGAGAAAACCGGGGTGCAGAGGAGGCTAGGGAGGGGCGCATGTCAGTTCACACAGCAAGCTGATGGCTCAGCCAGGATTCAAAACTGTTGCTCCTGACCTTTGGATTTTGAACTCGTGTATTTGCTGATGGGCTTTCTAGCACTGCTGTCCTGAAAAACCAACCTCAATGCCCAAAGACCCCTAACTGGTGGTCATGTGGGGCTTAGCTGCCGGCACCTTGGCCCCACATGGTGAGGCACACAGCCCTGGGTGAACGTCCCCCTCCAGCTTTTACCCACAGCTGTGGATGTGGGCCCTTTAAGCACAAGGCAGAAGCGAGGGAGGGAAAGAAGAGGGAAAAGAGGGGGTGGGAGGAGGAGGGGGAAGGGAAAGGGCACGCAGTTGAATTTCTGCAGATAAAAGCTCTAAAGTGGGGCAACTGTCACACTGGGTTAATTTCCTGAAGTTGAATGACCTTGGAACATCACTTTCTGCTGATTTGTCCTTCTGTCATGCTGCACTGGGGCTTAGCTTCCCGGAGATGTGAAACTAGCCTGGCTGCAGCAAATCCCTAGCCAGCAGGGCCATGGTGGCCATCCTGAGCCTGTCACTCTTCCAGTCTGGATGTGCGTGGGGTGGGGTGGGCAGCAAGTGAGCAAGGCCATGTTGGCCCCTGATTCCTCCCAGTCTGCCCTCCCGCAGTGCCTCCTTTCCCTCCTGAGGTCCTTGCGTCCCCCTCCTACCCTGTCTGCTCTCCAGAGACTTTGGGACAAGTCACACTTGGGGATTAGGGCCTGTACGGCTTCTCCTATGGGCCTGGACACTTAAAGCTCATCTCCTAATAGAATTAAAAAGATATATTCCCCTGAGGAACTGATGGGGATGGGGAGGCATTTAGGACCAGTGTCCCTTTAAGCTCTCTGGAATAGAAATATGTTCATCCAATATTTGGGTGCCTGTTGAATGTTCTTCTAGTCTCAGAGTGGGCATTAGATCCACACTAACATAGTAGAATCTAGGTTCTGCTACTAAATAGCTGTGGGAACTCTGGCAAGTTGCTTAAACTTTCAGATCCTCACTTGTCTAATCTGCAAAATAGGCATAACAAAACCTGCTTCACAGAGTTGTTGGGAGGATTAGAAATCATACGTGGAAAGTCCCAGCCTAGTGGGTAAATTCTCAGGGAATGATGCATAGTAAGAATATTACATGGACATTGGTTCTTCCCTCCATGCCTTGCGGGAGGAGACTGGGAATTAGGTGGGATGGGGGGTGCAGAGTGTGGCAGAAAATTCTGAAGGTTTGACCCCCAACTAGTGTCTGCAGGATACCTCCCAACCTGGAAAGAGGGTCCCAAGTTCTTAAAGTCAATACAAGGAATAGAGGGTAGAAAGGTTTTATAATCAGGATGGAGCCTCCCTGGTTTATACCTGTGAGCAGCACTGTCCACCTGGCAGGCCACTTATGTTGAAGTTGCTGTGATTTTTTTAGACTTTGTGCCTTTGCTCCTGCTATTTTTTAAAAACTTACGTAAAAAATTACATTAAAAAAATGTTGTATGAGATCTACCCTCTTAATACATGTTTTAGTGTACAGTCCAGTATTGCTGTCTACAGGCACACTGATAGACAGCAGCTCTCTGGAACTTAGTTATCTTGAGTAACCAAATGTTCCTGAGGTGGGCATTGACTTTTGAATACTCTTTTCCCATCTTGTTTTATTGAAATGCTGGGGAAGCTTGGGGGCCTCACTTTAACCCTCCCTCTCTCTAGGCTGCTTCCTTGGTCCCCCTGGTTATAATGAACCACGGACTTCTAGAAGCTCCCATGGTGTTTGATTCTTTCTTGCTGAGTGTAAGAGGCAGAGCAGGCTCTGTCTGTTCTGCAAAGGCATTGGGTTGTCAGGGCGCATTCACCTCTGCTCAGCCATCCTCTTAGTGTCTGCTCCCAGAAGCCGTGTTTTGAGGATGTAGGGGGAGGGGGGGTGTCGGTGATGAGCCTGACAGAACTCACCTGATGCTGTAGAGGACATTTCCGTTCCGGGAGATCCTCAGCAGTTTGTTGTCCGTGGTGATCTCGTGGAAATGGGCCCCCTTCTCATTGGCGAAGAACAGGTCAGGTTTCCAGATGGAGTCCAACATGGATGGGTCCAAGTCCAGAGAGTCATCGGGGTATTCATTGTAGGCCAGCCGGGGGTCATTCCACTGCTGCCGCAGGAAGATGTTGACCCTGTAGTCCTACAGCCAGGAGATAAGGAGGTGGACTCAGAGTTAGGCCCTGGATTGTCACATGGTGGAGGGCCTGGGTGCTTCCGGTCAGTGTTCCCCAAAGCCCATCTGGAGGATGTCATCAGAGTGTGGCTGTATCTCATGTCGGGGTGAGGCGTCAAGTCTGTGCATCAGGCAAAAATCAGGGGAGTCATAATTATCCCTGAAAATTCTCTGGATGCCCTATTAAGTATATTCAACTCTGAACTGATATTATTTAGATATTTTCTTTTGAAAAACTAAAAAAAAAAGAAATCCATACTAACCCTAACCTGGTTTCTTCCTGTTAACATTTTGTCATGTTTGCATCAGTTTTTATTACATAAGAGAAATAATACATCACAGATAAAGTTAAAGTCCCCCTCTGATTATCAACCCCATCAGTGCAGTAATTCTCAGGACCACTAAGCTTTAAGAGTCACTATTCTAGAAAGATTGAAAGAACAGAAAGACTAAAAGCTAATGCCTGAGCAGTCACACTGTTTTGCCCAACTCCCAAGAAGTGAAGGAAGGTTGGGTGGAGGAATTTTATAGTGTTGTGCTGGTCTTAGAATTCATACCACTCTGTTTTAGTACCCACCTTCTATTACCTTCTATAATATGTGTCGATTTGTTTGTTTGGGGAGGATTAATAGATGATACACCTTACTGAGTTTTAAACCCAGTGCTAAGTTAAATGCTCTCTGATGGGACTGTAGTGTAGTTACTCCACTGAAAAAAGATGATGATCAAACCAAGTAGGGAAATGTTTGATTAAACCAAATATATCAGACTTCTTTATTGCAGGACTTCTCAGAGACCTTAATATACTAAGGAGTTGTGTGTATTTCCAAGAAGAGATTAGACTATTCAGTATTTCCTTGGTTCGTTTTGGCCATAGAACTCTTATTCTGTGCACGCTACTTGTCTTCTACAGAATATAGGTTAGAAATTGCTGTCCTAGTCAAAACTACCCACTTCTCCATCTTTATTTTTCTCCAGATGAGGAAACTGAAATCAAAAAACAATTGAGACTGGCTAGTGTCTCTCTGAAAAGGCAAAGCAGAGCCCATTTTGGAGCCTGGGTGCCTTGACTACTAGCTGAGGATTTGTTCGTTGGATCCTAGAGGAACTTAAAGAATCCATTTAGTTTGTATTCACATCCTGAGAAGCAATTCACGGCATGGGTAGATCTCCATGGTGGGAAATTGGGTAATGAAGTTAAGAAATATTTCCATTAAGAAAAGTTTAAAATTTTGTTAGAGACGCATTGTAAACTTGCAGCCCATGAATATTCCACTGCAAGTAGAAATTGGGGTGTATTTGTGTTTTCCTATGAAGAAGTGTCTAGCTCTCTCTGTTGGATTCCCAAGAGGGTTTATAGTTCCCTAGAATATTATAACCTCAGTTCAAGTCCAATGTTAAATGTTCTCCTTCAAGTAATAATCTCTACTCATAAGCACCTGCTATTGCTTTTTCTCTGAAGGTGCAGGATAAGGGAGGTTGTGCTCTGTTTTCTTCTGGGGGCTGCCTCTAAATCCTAATCACTCTTGGTCTGTCATCAGCATGAATGAACTGAAACAAACAGCCCTTCTTCCCTCCCTCACCTTCACCCCGCCACTTCCCCCCTCAGCTCATGCCTCATTCTGTTTGCCTATAGAAATATCAACAGCTTCATAAAGTGTTCCAAGGTATTTTATAGGGTTGTTCTATAATTTAATTGAAGCCTTTCCCTCCAGCCCCATAGAAAATGGCATTTGGTCTCATAATTTCATATCTTATAAGTCCCAGGGTGGAGGGAAAACTTTAGACCAGACTGGAAGTTGATGCTTTGTTTTTCCTACTGACCGTAATAGATAGCTTCCAATCTGGTTCCATCTGATCAGGGATTAGAAATGGCCTCTTTTTGTCCTGTGGATTTTACATGAAGTGTGTGTGTGTGTGACAGAGAGAGAGAGGGAGAGAGATGAGGCACTGTGAAAGTCATGTCAGAGTAAACAGACTATGAATGGTTGGACAGAAAAAGCCTTCAAGTCCCCAAACCCCAGCTGCACTTCTGATGTTCTTGCCAGTGACATGTCAAATGGTTTATGTGGCTGGAAGGAGGAAAATAAAGTGGCATTTAAAATGGCCTGTTAGGCACCAGGCACTGTTCTAGATACTGTCACATACATTTAATCCTTACAAAACCCCTGCAAGCTAGACGTTCACATTCTTCTCACAGTGAGCTTAAGGAAACCGAGGTTTGGAAAGGTTGAGAGGCTTGTCCAAGGCCCAGAGCTAGTAAGCAGCAGAAAGTATGAAAGTGAAAGTGTTAGTCACTCAGTCATGTCCAACTGTTTGCAACCCCATGGACTATTATAGCACGCCAGGCTCCTCTGTCCATGGGATTCTCCAGGCAAGAATACTGGAGTGGGTAGCCATGCCCTTCTCCAGGGAATCCTCCCAACCCAGGGATCAAAGCCACATCTCCTGCATTGCAGGCAAATTTTTTTTTTTTTTTTTTTTACTGTCTGAGCCACCAGGGGAGCCCAGTAAGTGGCAGAGCTGGAGTCTGAATCCACATCAGCCCAGCCTCCTAGTGAGAACTTGTTGATTATGTCCCCTGGCAGTGGATGGCCAGTTCTTTGCTGGGGACCGTTTTCTCTCATCCCCACAGCCTGCTCAGCCGTATCTCCTGTAGGGGTCTTAATGCCCACAGGCTTTCCTGATTTCTTCCTTTTCTGATCTTCTGGTAAAACCAGATCACCAGAAATGTTTAATTTAGCACTTCCTCCCTGTGTCTTCCCTGGTGGCTCAGACGGTAAAGTGTCTTGCTTACAATGAGGGAGACCTGGGTTCGATTCCTGGGTCAGGATCCCCTGGAGAAGGAAATGGCAACCCACTCCAGTACTCTTGCCTGGAAAATCCCATGGACGGAGGAGCCTGGTAGGTTACAGTCCATGGGGTTGCAAAGAGTCGGACACGACTGAGTGACTTCACTTTCTTTCGCTTTCCCTGTGTCTTATCTCCTTAACTTGATGCGAAACAATTAGAGACAATAGACCTGACCTTGTAGTTCTCTCATACCATCCTACCTACCCACCCAGTCCTCCTCCTTGTGGGGGAGGAGGAGGAATGTAGCCAGAAAAAGTTGGAGTATGAGCTTTCCCCATTTTATGGCTGGAGAGACTGAGACTCTTTTATAAGGTCACACAACAGTTCACAGAAGACCTGGGATTAGAATCTGGATTTACTTCTCCAGGCCCTGCTGTTAAAAGAAGGAGTTAGGAGGGGATTTCCTGGAAGTCCAGTGGTTTAGATTCCACACTCTCACTACCGTGGCCTGGGTTCAATCCCTGGTTGAGAAACTAAGATCTCTCAAGCTGGGTGAGGCAGCCACTCACAAAACAAGTTAGGCTAGATGGTCTCTAAGTGAGTGAGTGAGTGAAGGTCACTCAGTCAGGTCTGAATCTTTGGGACCCCATGGACTGTAGCCCACCAGGCTCCTGTCTATGGAATTCTTCAGGCAAGAATACAGGAGTGGGTTGCCATTTCCTCCTCCAGGGGATCTGCCTGACCCAAGGAACAAACCCAGGTCTCCTGCATTGTAGGCAGATTCTTTACCCTCTGAGCCACCAGGGGAGCTCCTCAGTTCAGTTCAGTCGCTCAGTTGTGTCGGACTCTTTGCGACCCCATGAATTGCAGCACTCCAGGCCTCTCTGTCCATCACCAACTCTCAGAGTCTACCGAAACCATGTCCATCGAGTCAGTGATGCCATCCAGCCATCTCATCCTCTGTCGTCCCCTTCTCCTCCTGCCCCCAATCCTACCAAGCATTGGGGTCTTTTCCATTGAGTCAACTCTTCGCATGAGGTGGCCAAAGTATTGGAGTTTCAGCTTCAACATCAGTCCTTCCAATGAACACCCAGGATTGATCTCTTTTAGGATGGATTGATTGGATCTCCTTGCAGTCCAAGGGACTCTCAAGAGTTTTCTCCAACACCACAGTTCAAAAGCATCAATTCTGCGGCACTCAGCTTTCTTCACCGTCCAACTCTCACATCCATACGTGACCACTGGAAAAACCATAGCCTTGACTAGACGGACTTTTGTTGGCAAAGTTATGTCTCTGCTTTTAAATATGCTATCTAGGTTGGCCATAACCTTCCTTCCAAGGAGTAAGCGTCTTTTAATTTCATGGCTGCAATCACCATCAGCAGTGATTTTGGAGCCCCCAAAAATAAAGTCTGACACTGTTTCCACTGTTTCCCCATCTATTTCCCATGAAGTGATGGGACCAGAGGCCATGATCTTAGTTTTCTGAACGTTGAGCTTTAAGCCAACTTGTTCACTCTCCTCTTTCACTTTCATCAAGAGGCTCTTTAGTTCTTCACTTTCTGCCATAAGGGTGGTGTCATCTGCATATCTGAGGTTATTGATATTTCTCCCCGCAATCTTGATTCCAGCTTGTGTTTCTTAGATGGTCTCTAAGAACCCTTCCAAATTTCATAGGTAATGATTATTACTTTTATTTTTTCCGGTGACATTTAACTGAGTATCTAAGTGCCAGGCACTGTTCTAGGAACTGGAGAATCCATTGGGAACAAGAAAGACATGTTTATTGTGTCCCAGAGCCTACTGTGAGGTCCTTACACCACATGGAGACAGGGCTCTGCTGAGGCTTGAAACAGGTCGCTGGGAGATACAGAGTTCAGGGTCTCCATCTAGATTTGGATGTGGGGGTCAGGGAAGGTGCTGGGAAGATGTGATATTTAAAGTGAGACCAAGTATGGCAGAGTCGAAAAGGAAAAGCATTTAGGGCAGTTGGAACTGCCCCTGGGATGGCCTGGAGACAAAGCAAGAGCATGTGCCTTGGAAAGAACAGCGAGTGAATGAATAAGGGCAGGAGCGGGAGGAGGTACGCAGTGAGTGGAGTCTTCAGAGAATTCTAAGTAGGGAAGGATGTTATTATAGTTGCATTTTATTACTGATATTTAAAAATACTTTAGTTTTCTTATTACAGAAGTAATCCATGTTGATTATAAAAAATAGAAACATACATTACCTAAAAGAAGAAAAACAAAAACTGTAGGGTTTTATTATGAAATGCTTCATAAGCAGTGAGGGTAGGAGATGTGGAGACTGTGTCTGACACCCACAGGCAACTTGTCTCCTCCTCGCAGTCGCCTGGCTCCTCCCCTCTGCATCGATTGATTTTCTTGTCCCTGGTTGGTAAACAGCAGTGGGAAATGCCATTCGGAAGGGATCAATGTAATTGTTGTAATCGACTGAGAGCTAAATGCCGTCTCGCTTACTTGGCGGTACACTGACGTTGGTTGGTATTCAACATGCTGGGCGTCCATGTTCAGGTTCATGGGCAGGAGAAGCAGCATTGAAGTTCTCCACCTGAGAATCTCAGGTCCTACCTCCTGTAGTTGGCTTCTAGTCCTCAGACCCTCAAGGTGGCCCATCTTCTAAGTCCGAGGGGGAGGCTCTGCCAGAGTTCTGGCTCAGCAGGCTCTAGCATCCACTCTCCAGTCTCGCCTCTGAGATTCTCTGATGGCCTGATTTCTGGAAACTGGGCAGCTTGCATGCTTGTGAGACCAAGGTAGAGCATTAACTCACTCATTCATCTGTTCTGTCATTCAACAAACATTTATTGAAGGCTTCCTGTGCGCCACCCCTCTCCCCACCCCTGTTATGTCTAGTTTTGCACTCTAACCTCTCCCAGTAACCTACTCTAAAACTGTAAATTGCGGTGAAATAGGAAGCATGAGGTGCTTTAGTGGGAAAGCGCTAAAAGCCTGGTGAGAGTGTTGGTGAAGGGGACATGGAGGGCAAGACATGTGCCCACTCCAATCAGAACCCAGAGACATTACCCAAGAGGAGAATGAAGAACCAGATTCTTATGTCTTCCTGCTCTCAAAGGAATGTCTCTTCTCTAAATGAGATGCAACTCAGCAAACACTTATGAGGCCCAGTAGGAAAACAATGAGCGTGGAGGCTCAGGCTTCTACCCCCCTGGAGCTCAGATTACCTAGCCAGCCAGGAAAGGAATGGGCACAAATATAATGTACAAAACTGAATGTGATAATGGTCAGAAAAGATTCTACTAGATACTGCTGCTATTAGATAAGCAGCTGTTAGATATTGCTTTTAGGTTGTTAAGATTACTTCCAGGTGGATCTGAAAGTGATTCTGGGGAGAAGGTAGCATTTGAAATGGCCCCTATCAGGTTGTTCCATCCTCCTGAAGTTAGCATCTCTAGATCTGATATTGTTCTGAAATAAGAGTAATACTTGATTTCTGCTGGAAAGGAGGCCAGTAATGTGTGAGGAGGAAGGACTGGGTGAGGAGTACAGACATAAAGCATGACTGGATGTGAGGGACTGAGGGCTGCAGTCTTGGCGTATATAGCATCATGGTTTGTAGAGTTGGAGTGTCAGAGGAATTTCATGTGGGAGGAATAGCATAAGCACAGTTGTGTAGGCGGGGCATTCACACAGTTCAGTTCAGCTCACGCATCAACTGCATAAGTAATAAAATGTCTCCCTTATTGAAGACCTACTATGTACCAGGCATTTTGCTAAGCATGACACAAACTGCATCTCATTTTATCTTTAAAACAATCCTATGATTATAGGTATTTTCACCTTAATTTTATAGATGAAGGCTCAGGAAGATTAAGTATTTAGTCCAAATTCACATAGTAAATAGTGAGGTTGAGATCTGGTTTGTCTGATTATATAAAGCATGTTCTCTCAACCACTCTGCTGTGTTGAGGCTGCAGAATGGATTGGTTTGAGACTGTGGGTATCCTTAACCACCAAACCAAAGTATTTGGATCTTATTCTGTAGCCAGTTGGGTACTACTGAAGTTTTAAGCAGCGAAGCAATAGCACAGTTTGACTTCAGAAAGATCAGTGTGGCAGGCATGACCATGAATGTTGAAGTGAAAGAAAACAGGTCCAGGGAGACCTGCTTTGAGGCCATTGTGACAGTTCAGTGAAAGAGGAAGAGGAGCTAAACGAAGATAGTAGGGATCGAGAGTGGGACACAGGAGAGAATCATTGCTCTCTGTCATCATTGTCATCTTCTTCCTCAAATATTACGTGTAGACTTCTGTCTCAGCTCCTTCATTTTACAGATCGCCCAGCGAGGGAAAGAGACTTTTCCTGGGCCACACGGCAATCCAGTGTGGGACTTTCATACAGAAATCTTGCCCTACTCCACTGCTTTTTCTAACCACTTGTAGAACTTTGAGGGCAGGAGGAGGAGAACCAAGGTGAATCTGCCATCAGGCAGGCTCTGCTGTCTTAGAGAAACTCTGAGACAGCTCTGTCCGGGTTTGGGAGAAGATGCCTGAGAACTGGACCTGTCTGCTAAGAGTTGGGGAACAGGAGCATTGAGAGAAAAGGGTCCAGGCTTGATTCATGAGCTGCTGCTGCTTTTCAAGCTTTCCAGAATGCACTGTGGAACTGGAGTCATAGACATTGCCCCCAAATGTGAGGAGGGTCAGCCCCAGACTCTTCACAGTCCTGCGAGAGTGTGGAGCTGACTCACCAGCACGTGCAGAGTTTACTGAGTCCCGACTGAGTGCCAGGCACAGTGCTAAGTGCTTGAATGAACCCTCTCCCCAGATTCTCACAAGGACACTGTTTTATGGATAAATTGAGCCTGGGAGTTCTTAATGCTTTGTCTAAAGTTAGTGACGGGCTTCTCTGGTAGCTCGGTGGTAAAGAATATGCCTGCCAATACAGGAAATGTGAGTTCGATCCCTGGTTGGGAAGATTTCCTGGAGAAGGAAATGGCAACCCACTCCAGTATTCTTGCCTGGGAAATCTCACGGACAAAGGAGCCTGGCAGGCTACAGTCCTTGGGGTCGCAAAAGAGTCGAACAAGACTGAGTGACTAAACAACAGATGAAGGCGCATAGAGGTTAGAGTGCTTTTCCTGACACCACACAACTAGCAAGTGGCAAAGCTGGAGTTTGAACCCAGGATGTTTATGCCAGAGCCTGAGCATTTAGCCAGTAGACTATACCACCCAGGATCTCCCAGTTTTGTACTGAGCCACAGTTTTGTGATACCTCAGTGTCATCAGCAACTGCCTCTGGCTGTTGTTATGTACCTGTGGGTTTGTGAAGACCCACAATTAGCAGAAAGTATTGAAAAAGGGCAAAGGTCTAAACACTTGTGCCCCAGGTCCAGCAGGCTCGCTCTCCTGCCTTGTTCCTGGTTTGCCCCTTGGATCTGAGCCTTTGTCTGCTCTACATTCAGGTTCAAAGCTGGCAGAGTCCCTATACCTGACGTTGCCTCTTCAGCTCCTGGTGCCTACTCCTCCCTCTCCTGAGTCGCTACCCTGCCTGGAGAATTCTCGTTTGGATAACACACAATCAGGACTGCATTTGTTGTGAGGAGCTGTAGGTGGTTTAGACCAGTGGAGTGGAACCTCTTTGTCTGTCTTTAGGGGATCACTAAAGCCCAGCAGGAGTTTAATAATTACATAAAAATGCTAATAGCAGCTACTTTTATTGGGTATCTAACATTTGCTAGAACTTTATATGCTTTGTGTTTCTAAACTTTTTATCAGCCTAGAACACTGGATATTATTATACTCATTTCACAAGGGAGGAAACTGAAATTCAGAGAGGTTAAACAGAGGTGAAGTGTCTTGCCTAGAGTCCCATAGCTTGTAGGTGCTAGAGCAGGAATATGAATCCAGGAATGTCTGGCTCCCAATTTCATATTCTCTTGACAATTACATGCTGCCTCTCTATTTTCTTTCTTTATTTTGAAAACCAAGTTCCTAGATAGGGAGGTGAAAGAAACATAGTAGACTAGTGTCCTTGGACCTCACTGAGCCCCGGTGACAGGTTGGCTCATACATATCCTCATAGTCAGTATCAGGTGGAGAACTTTGGATTGTAATACAAGCTGAGGTGGATTTGTAACTGGCTGCCAAAGGATGCAAATTGAAGGGTGACTATTCACTTGAAAAGAGGAAAGAGGACAATATTGCAGTTGTTGTTTAGTCGCTAAGTCATGTCCGACTCTTTGTGACCCCATGGACACCAGCACGCCAGGCTCCTTTGTCCATGGCATTTCCCAGGCAAGAATACTGTAGTGGGTTGCCATTTCCTTTTCCAAGGAATCTTCCTGACCCAGGGATTGAACCCGTGTCTCCTGCATTGACAGGCAGATTCTTTACCACTGAGCCACCAGGGAAGCCCAATATTGGCAGTACAGGGCATAAAAGTGAGATGTGCCACTAGAAAACTTGGAAATATAGGAAATAAGGTTGACCTCTAAGAGTTAAACTAACAGCAGAGATGAACATGCAGCAGAGAACTTAGGCAAGGCTCAGCACCAATCACAATGACCCATGTGTAATCTTAGTGATTTATAACAGGCCTCTGCTTGTAATTTAATCAGTAGAACACTAATTTATTGTATCATGTCTTGTTTAGAGAACTATTATATAAACATATTGAAGACATTTAGTGGTACAAGAAAGGGCAGTTTGAGGATCAGGGATTTGGTGATTGGTAAATTAGCATCATCTGGAGGGTGGGGTCACCCTGCTTGGGGGAGCACCAATTTTTTCATCACTAAAAAGTTGTGTTTTTTTTAAGAAATATTTATTTATTGACTTGGCTGTGTCAGGTGTTAGTTGTGGAATGCAGAATCTTACAGTGCTCGGGCTTCTCTCTAGTTGTGGCATGTGGGCTCAGTAATTGTGGTGTGCAGGCTTAGTTGCCCCAAGGCATGTGGCATCTTAGTTCCCTGACCAGGGATCAAACCCACATCCCCTGCATTGAAAAGCAGGTTCTTAACCACTGGACCACCAGGGAAGTCCCTGTAAAGAGGGTTTCTATGTGGTGAGACAAGATGACATCTTAGACTTGTCTCTGGCCCAGATGAAATTTCCTCAAAACCTTCTTTTCCTCCAGTTCGGTATGTCAAAAGCAACTTTTGATGTGCTTTCTTGGTACTGGGAGGAGGGGTAAGAGAGTGCTTTCATGGAGGACACGTGCATGCTATTATTGGAATGGGAAGTCCCATCATAAATTAAAATGACTTGTTGGTCTTATTTACCCACTTCAGTCTTTCACGGGTTTGGTTGTCGTTAGTCAGCCTTCCTGAATCTGACCTGATGGAGTGCCAACCCTGTGCTGCTGTAAATTCAAGACTGTGATGCCTCCCTTGGTGGAGTCTTGGGGAGAGCCATCCAGCAGACCATTCCAAGGCGAGCTATAACCTGTTTTCTGCCTTGAACAGACTCTAAAAGCAAATGTGAGGCCTCTCTCCTTGGCTTCCTCTCAGTCTTCAGTTTACCAAGGTTTTGTGGAGTGTTGAGCTATGTCTAATTGGACGACATTTGTTAGACTTTTTCTTGGATTTCCTGGACTCCAGAGTGTAAGTGACCTAGCCTTAGCTGTGTAGACAGCTGAAAGTGTGATGAAGAAAGCAACAAACAAGGATCTTACCCACAATGCTAACCAACCTCACACAATATTCAGAACTAACCTGACAAGGAATGTGTGACTTGTGTGTGTATATATATAGAAGTTATACATATATATATGTGACAAAATGATTCTAAAACTTTACTGAAAGGCATAACGGGATATCTCTATAAATGGAGAGACATACCACATTCACACAGTATTGTTAAGATGTCAGCTCTCTGTAAATGAATCTATACATTCATTGCAATCCCAACTAAAATCTGAGGCAATTCTTATAGGATCAACAAACTGATTCTACAGTTCATATGAAAAAGAAAATACACTAGAAATGACAATAAAAGCTTATAAAGGAGGAACAGCAGAGGATTTTTTTCTCCTGGACATAGAAAACAGAGCAGTGGACAATAAATTGAGACTATTTATACACACAACTATTTCTGCTATATATATATGTAGCCCAC
This sequence comes from Okapia johnstoni, assembly GCA_024291935.2. Classification (NCBI taxonomy): domain Eukaryota; kingdom Metazoa; phylum Chordata; class Mammalia; order Artiodactyla; family Giraffidae; genus Okapia; species Okapia johnstoni. The sequence continues at coordinate 54,754,943 of CM044316.1, forward strand.
CATAGATATATGCTTCCCAGTTGGCTCAGTGGGTAAAGAATCCACCTGCAGTAGAGGAGACACAGGAGGTAAGGGTTTGATCCCTGGGTCAGGAAGATCCCCTGGAGGAAGAAATGGCATTTAAAGACAGCATTTCTAATCAGTGGAGAAATAATGGCTACTAAGAATAATGCTGGAAAATTATCTAATCAGAGAAAAATAGAGTTAAACCATCATCAACTACTTTACAGCAAACTAATGCATTGGAGAAGGAAACGGCAACCCACTCCCGTATTCTTGCCTGGAGAATCCCAGGGATGGCAGAGCCTGGTGGACTGCCGTCTATGGGGTCACACAGAGTCAGACACGACTGAAGCGACTTAGCAGCAGCAGCAAACTCCAAATGCGTTGTGGAGGTACATATAAAAGAGGGAACTTATAATATTATTCAAATTGTGCATACGTGCTCAGTTACTCAGTCGTGTCCAACTCTTTATGACCCCGTGGACTGTAGCCCACTAGGCTCCTCTGTCCATGAGATTCTTCAGGCAAGAATATTGGAGTGGTTGCCATTCACTTCTCCAGGGACTGATCTTCCCAACCCAGGGATTGAACCTGTGTCTCCTATGTCTCCTGCATTGGCAGGTGGATTCTTTACCACTGAGCCAACTGGGAAGCCCATATTCAAATTGTCCACTCTGTAAAAACAAGCAAACAAAAAAGCAAAGACACTCAAATTCACCAAGAATCTAGAGTGAAAATTAAAAATGACAATGAAATACCATTAAATCTCATTTGGTAAAATTTAAAAGCTTGGTAATCTCTTGAGTTGGCAAGGATAAAAACACTGTTGTGGGGACAGTCAATTATTGAAACTTCTTTGGAAGTGACTTGGGCAATAATATTTGTCACAATAGTGCAGGTCCTTTGATAAAGTAATTCCACTTCAGTGATATATCCTAAGGAAACATGCAAAGAGTCATGTCCAAGACTATTCACTGTGACACTTGTTTGTAGTTAGTGAAAGCTTCATAAGCCTAGAGATGTTATATCCAGACCGTGGAATTTTACAGGTAGGCTGTAAGTCTGGAAATATTCATTAAAATCATTTTGTCATGTATCGAATGTAATAATAATAAACCATTGTAATGATTCTAAATTTGAGGGTGTGTAGAACATTAAGAATGAGGTAGACCTATAGGTGGGCTTCCCAGGTGGCTCTAGTGGACATAAGAGATGTGAGTTTGCTCAATCATGTCTGACTCTTTGCGACCCCATGAACTGTAGCCACAAGGCTCCTCTGTCCATGGGATTCTCCAGGCAAGAATACTGGAGTTAGTTGCCATATCCTCCTCCAGGGGATCTTTCAGACCCAGGAATAGAATCCAGGTCTGCATTGCACCATATGGTTCTCTTCAATGTTTATTGCAGCACTGTTTACAATAGGCAGAACATGGAAGGAACCTAAATGTCCATTGACAGATGAATGGATAAAGATGTAGTACGTATATACAATGGACTACTACTCAGCCATAAAAAGGAATGGAATTTGATCATTTGTAGTGATCTGGATGAACCTAAAGTCTGTCACACAGAGTGAAGGAAGTCAGTAAGAGAAAAACTAATATTGTATATTAACACATATATGTGGAATCTAGAAAAATAGTATTGATGAACCTGTTTGCAGGGCAGGAACAGAGACTCAGACGTACAGAATGGACTTGTAAACATGGCAGGGAAAGGAGAGGGTGGGACAAATTGAGAGAGTAGTATTGACATATATACACTACCACGTGTAAAACAGACAGCTAATGGGAGGCTGCTGTATAGCTCAGCTCAGTGCTCCGTGATGACCTACAGGGGTGGAATGGGTGGGGGGTGAGAGGTAGACTCAAGAGAGAGGGAATACATGTATGCATGGTATACAGAAGAAACTAACACAACATTGTAAAGCAATTATATACTTCAATTAAAAAAAGGTGTGGGGGAAAAAAAAAGATTCCACTTAAAAATGAACTGTGGTATGTAGCTGCTATTAAAAACAATGCTTTGAAGCCCACTAACCCAGAGTATGAAGGGGCATGGTCCCAGTGCTCTCCAATCTGAGCACTCCTGGGGGCCTGGGTTCATTTCTTGGCCTTTTGGCTCAAGATGGAAATTGACATGCTGGCTGTACTGGGAGAGTACCCTGGAGGCAAAGAGACTGAGAACCAGGGAGAATGACTGAGGGAACCAGATGTGGGGAGGGAGTGAGGGGACTGACCTCAGTTTCTGGAAGGGCTCTCAGGTACATAGATTGGTTCTCTGTGGCCCCAGCATCAGAATGAAAGCCCTGGGCAAACAGAGATGTAAAAGGTGTCCCAAGATGAAATGGGCTGCCTTGAGAGGTGCAGGGGTTCCCATCACTGGACGTGTGCAAGCCGAAACCACAATGTTGGTGGCAGAGATTCTGACAACAGACGGGGGTTCAACTGGAGAAACTTCAAGGTTAATTCTCTCCCCAAATATTGACTGAGCTCCTCTGGTTCAGGCAACGTGTTGGGTACTGGAAATATAGGGGTGATCGAGAGAGACAGGCTCCCCACTTTCAATAAAAAAGCAAACAAAATCACAAACTAACAAGCAAGCTGCTAGTTTTTAGATATAACTCTGAAGATAATAGAACATGAAGCGACAGTGACTGGAATGGGGGACATTTTTAGATAGGGAGTTGGGAAGGACCTCTGAAAAGGTAGCTGAGGCCTGAAAGAATGAGAGTCATTCATGCAAATATTTTTCTGGACAGAAGGAACAGAACGTAGTAAAAGGATTAAGAAGCTGTAGTAGAATTTGAGGCAGAGTGCTATGATCTGATTTAGAGTTTAAAAGGCTCCCTCTTGGCACTATGGGAAGTGGTGAGGATGGGAGGAAAGGAGGCAGGGAGGCCAATTAAGAGGCCATTTTAGTCAAGCAGGAGAGAGAGGGTGCCAAGTTGAACTAGAGTTGACAGCAGCAGAGTTGGAAAGAAGTAGATGGACTTAAGTTTTATCTTCTATGATTCAAAATCAATTCATTCAGTCACCTGATCCCAATTCAATTCAGTCAGTTGATTCAGTTTAGTCAATCGATCCCAGAAGTAGGCTGGCTCTGAGAAGTTGGCACTGAGAAGTGACTGCTTCCTAAACAATGTGTTAACTTTTATGGTTAGACATAATGACATTTAATCTCCTTATATGGCGGTTGTTTTCATACATCCTGAGCTCTCATTTCCAAATATCCACAAGAATGGATGGCCAAGACCTTTTGAGATACCCATTCTGATAGAATTGCACAAATCCTACTTGTTAGCCAAATCTGAGTGCAGAAGACCAGGACAAGGTCATGTCTTCCCATGACCCTGCCTTCCTTTGGCACTGTAGCCTCTCCTCTTACCCCATAACTGGTGAGGACATTTATTGGCTGGAAAAGCCTGGGTGAATTAAGCCTCTCTGAGCTTCAGTTTCCTCATCTATAAAATGGAATTGTTAGGTTATATGAAATAATCTCCATAATTTGCTAACCACCAATGCCTGATTTTTAGAAAAGTGCTCAATAAATGACATCATCACCACCACCTCACCTTTTGCCACAGCAAGCTTTGTGAAAGAATTATCTTCCCAGTGTCTTCCCATGTTTTTGTCTTTTGCTTTCTTCATGTCCCTGAATTGCATTCCCTACGTTCATACACGCTTCCCTCCTCTCACATCCCATTGCCAAATCCACTGAATACGGTTCTCTTTTCTTAGTTGATGTGTCTCCTCTTTTAACGCTGTTGAACACACACGCCAGTTTTTAAACCCCTTCTCTTTGGGTTATTCCACTAAGCCATTCTCTCCTGGAAGGTTTTAACATGGAGAGAACCACGATCAGACTTCTATTCCAAAAAAAAAAAAAAAAAGCTACTCAAAACCACACCACAGCATTTTCACAGCACCTGGCACGTCGTCCATGTTCAGCAAGCATGGCCTAACATTGCTGCTGGTTGCGGCCATTCTCTGTGTTCCAGCAGAGTCCCGTGCACACCTCTGTAATCTCATCCATCACACTGTGGACTTGTCTCCGGTTTCCTTTCCCTAGGAGACTCCTTAAAAGCAGGGCCCTACTAGTCACAGATGCCTGGTGTCTGTTTCCTTATGGGAGGATTCAGATAGGGCCATGTGGCTTTCCTTGGTTAGTGAAATGTGAGCAGAAGTGGTAGATGTCACTGCTGGGTGGAAAGCATTAACTTGCCAGTGTGCCACCATTTAATGCCTTCTTTGCACAGCAAGTATGAAACCATGTGTCGATGTGGAAATGCAATGCTCAGCCATGACGTGGAGGACAGTAGTCCTGGAGGGTCCCCCAGATCTGTGGCAGACTTTAGAAGAGGGATATATCAGACTTTGAGGTTTTAAGACTCTAGGGTTTTGGGTGTTGTTTGTTGGTACAGGAAAGCCTAGCCTAATGTGAGTAAAGCTGAGCTATATCCCTTGAGCCTATGTAATGCTGTCTTCAGTACATTCAGTATAGGACCTTAAAAATGGGGGTGGAAACAATAAAGGAATAAATAGGGAACAGAAGGGGGAAAAAACCCTTAGGCTTATGTATTGGTGACTGTGGCTGATTATTTTAGTAGTTAATCATCTGTTACATTTCTGTAGCATTTGTTAAGGACTCTCATACCCATTTCTTGTGTATCCCTACACTCCATTCCTAGAGCCAGGTGCCAAGGGAGAAGTGAGTCTCAGCAGTATTAGGTGGTGGCAGAGCTAGAGCTCAAACACTGGTCTCTTGTTTCCTAGTTCAGGGCTCTGTCCACTTCTCCCCTAATATCTACAAATAAGGCCAGGCATGTGGGCTCTAGTTGGCTAGGTTGTCACCTATCGCCGGGGGTCCTCGCCACAGTGTGCCTGTCTCTATGCCAGGCTAGCCCAGCGCTTGGCAAGAGAGGCTGGAGCACACATCCTTATCATGGAAATGCTGGGATTCATGCCAAAAGGACTTCAGTAGCCACACACACACATTCTATCTCTCTCTCACATCTGTTGACATTGAGTTCCACGTGAATTCCAGCTGTCTGTGTGTCCCCATGTGTGCACACTCACATGTGCACCTGCACACTGTATAGTCATACTCATACCCACATGCTGATACACATTTAAATATTCTTTCACTTATTCACATCTTTTTGTGTGTACATACATTCGCACATGCATGCACACAGAATTCATATTTGAGTGATGGCTCAAATGCTGATACATACTTAAATGCATGCATCTATATTCACAAATATCCACACACTGTTACATAACTGAAAATAATACCCTTCATGTGTTTTCACTCTTAACCACTTTTACATATTCTTACATGTACATGCAGATACATGCACATCCCCATTACACACATTCACATGTGCAATTATAACCATAGAAGTATACCTACTTATGTTCATATCCATACATGATCAGACACTTTTCTATCTGCGGTTGCCTGTCTATATGGGCTTTCTTAGTGGCTCAGACAGTAAAGAATCTGCCTATAATGCAGGAGACCTGGGTTCCATCCCTGGGTTGGGAAGTTCCCCTGGAAAAAGAAATGGCAACCCACTCCAGTATTCTTGCCTGGAGAATTCTATTGACAGAGGAGCCTGGCGGGCTACAGTCCATGGTGTCAAAAAGAGTCGGACACGACTGAGGGACTAACACTACCTGTCTAAATATATTCGAACTAGTGTGCACAGGTACACAGGCCTATGTGTGCATTTGCACAAACACATGGTCCTGCAATATACACATGCATGCACATCCTCCAATGACATATAGATGCTGCAGAGCGCACACTGATGCCTCCCCATAAGCATGTGTGGTCAGACAAGCTGACCGTTTCTGTTGAGGTCCTAGGTCCACATTTTTGTCTGGTACTGCTGTAGACCAGCACCCCCCTTCCCTTTCTCCTTCCTACTTTTCTGTCCCAACTTCTACTTTCGTCTTTTTGCACAGGCTCAGAATCACTCCAAATTTCGAATGAAGGTCAGCCAGCCTCAGTGTTACCCCCGTCAGGAATGGATGGAGACCCCTGTTGCTTTGCTGGCTGCCTGCCTACTCTCAGCTCTGGTGAATGAAGCTGGGCCCTGGGAGGCAGACAGTCAGGCCTGGGGACTCCAGCTGGTTATAGAGCTGCTCTGCACTCCTGCTGCTCTTAGAGAACAGACACAGCCTGGAAAGTTTCTGACATTGGGACTGTGACCATATTACCACAGACCCAGGGTACACGACCAGCTCATTGCGTGGTTGGTGAGGCCGAGCCCTGGGTTGGAAGTATGGAGCCTGGGCATGTCTGTTCAGTGAAGTTCCCTTTCAGCTCTGATTTCCTTATGATGAAAAGAAATAAGCAAGGGCTGGATAATCCCAAATATATGGACATTAAGTGTTCATATTTGGCTCAGAAGAACATGGGGTTAGGGGTGATATCTGACATCAAATCCTACTTCTGCAACCGATTGTGTGTCCTTATGCAAGGGACCTAACCTTTCTGAGCCTAAGTTTTATTATCTGTAAAACTCAGCAGTGGCTACAGGACTGGAAAAGGTCAATTTTCATTCTAATCCCAAAGAAGGGCAATGTCAAAGAATGTTCAAACTACTGCACAATTGCACTCATTTCGCATGCTAGCAAGATTATGCTCAAAATCCTTCAAGCTACTCTTCAGCAATACGTGAACTGAGAATTTCCAGATGTACAAGTGGATTTAAAAAAGACAGAGGAACCAGAGATCAAATTTCCAACATTTGTTGGATCGTAGAGAAAGAAAGGGAATTCCAGAAAAACATCTACTTCTGCTTTATTGATTACACTAAAGCCTTTGTGTGGATCACAACAAACTGAAAAATCCTTAAAGAAATGGGAATACCAGACAACCTTATCTGCCTCCTGAGAAATCTGTAGAACCAGACATGGAACAACAGACTGATTCAAAATTGGGAAAGGGGTATGTCAAGGCTGTATATTGTCACCCTACTTATTTAACTTCTGTGCCAAGTACATCAGGTGAAATGCCAGGCTGTATGAATCCCAAGCTGGAATCAAGATTGGTGGGAGAAATATCAACAACCTCAGGTATGTAGATATGGATTTCCCCAGTGGCTCAAATGGTAAAGAATCTACCTGCAATGCAGGAGACCTCGGTTTGATCCCTGGGTCGGGAAGATCCCCTGGAGAAGGAAATGGCTACCCACTCCAGTATTCTTCCCTGGCAGGCTACAGTCCATGGGGTCGCAAAGAGTCAGGCACAACTGAGCGACTAACTTTTAGATACACAGATGATACCACTCTAATGGCAGAAAGTGAAGAGGAACTAAAGAGCATCTTGATGAAGGTGAAAGAAGAGAGTTAAAAAGCTGGCTTAAAACTCAAAATTCAAAAAACTAGGATCATAGCATCTGGTCCCATCACTTCATGGCAAATAGAAGGGGAAAAAGTAGAAGCAGTGACAGATTTTGTTTTGTCAAATAGAAGGGGAAAAAGTAGAAGCAGTGACAGATTTTGTTTTGTTGGGCTCCAGAATCACCGCAGATGGTGACTGCAGTCATGAAATTAAAAGATACTTGCTCCTTGGAAAGAAAGCTATGGCAAACCTAGACAGCGTGTTACAATGCAGAGACATCACTTTGCCAACAAAGGTCCATATAGTCAAAGCTATAATTTTTCCAGTACTCATATATGGGTGTGACAGTTGAATCATAAAGAAGGCTGAGTGCCAAAGAATTGACACTGTTGAGTTGTGGTGCTGGAGAAGACTCTGGAGAGTCCCTTGAACTGCAAGAAGACCAAACCAGTCAATCCTAAGGAAATCAACCCTGAATATTTATTGAAAGGATTGATGCTGAAGCTCCAATACTTTGGCCACCTGATGCAAAGACCCATTGAGGGCAGGAGGAAAAGGGGGCAGCAGAATATCAGACGGTTAGATAGCATCATCAACTCAATGGACATGGATTTGAGCGAATTCCGGGAGATAGTGGAGGACAGAGGAGCCTGGTGTGCTACAGACCATGAGATCACCGAGTTGGACATGACTTAGCAACTAAACAACAACAACAAAAATGGAGATAACATGTCCTGCCTCATGGGGGTTATTATGAGGTGTAAATAAAATGATACACATGGAAGTGCTCTGCATAATGCCTGACACACAGTGGCCTTTAATGTGTGGTTCTTGCCCTTTTTAGTGTTCCATATTAGTACAAGTCTATAGTCTTGCTTTTGAATGCAATCTTGTTTTCTAAGCATATTCGGAGTGACAAGGAAAGAGGCTTGAATGGGAAAGTGATCCAGAGGGTTTGGTTGGTGGGATCTAGAGGAGAAAGAAGCTGCGGGGGAGTGGAGCTCTTGGCTATTGCAAGGAGGCCTGGACCTGGGTTTCTGTCGCACCCAGTGTATGCTGTGTGACCTTGCTCAGGCGATGTCACCACTCAGAGACATTGGATTCCCTTTTGGTAAAGACTGATTTAGTTTCTTAGCAGTTTTTCCACCTCTGAGATTTTAGGTTTTCTCCTGAATTATCTGCAATGTAAATTAAATACATATTGATAATTAAGAACCCTGTAGGAAAAAAAATTCACGGTATTATTGAATGTGGAAGCCAGAAAATGACAACTCTACTTTGGGTTAACTTTAGTTAATAAGGAGAAAACTGTGTCAGCTGTGGCCCGTTCCCAAGGAAGCACCTCATTGCCAGTCCTTCATGTTCTGTCTGTGCATCGGTTATCTCTGCCCCAGGCAGCCATCTCCCTGGGCTCCTCCCCTCTTCGGTTACCTCCGTCTTCAGTACTGTTTTCTCCTGAGCCACGCTGAGCCTGGCATGATTTGAGGTTGGGTTTCCACTTTGGATAACACATAGATTGTTGTTTAAGTGTGTTTGCGGGCCTGGGGTCCCTCAATTTCCCATGTCTGTGCTCTTCAACCATTTTGCCATTTTGCCTTTTTGCATGTCTTTTTCTTGGGGATGGTTTCCTGGCAGTTATGAGAATTGGACCCCAATTCCTGCTCGGTCACTAACTAGTTCTGGGATGGGGGTGTCTCCAAATCTCCATTTCCTCAGCCATACACTGGGGAGCATTGTATCTGCCATGTCTGCTTTATAGAGTGGTTTTCAGAGCAAGTATTTGGTGAAGGAATGAAGTGAGAGAATGAATGTGAAAGCTGTTGAAAATTGCGAGTGGCATCTGAAAATAATAACTACCATTCATTGTGTGTGTACTTTGTGTCCAACCCTGTGCTCAGCACTTCCGTGCCTTATCTCCCAATCCTCACAACAGTCCCAGGTGGATGCTCTTGGTCCCCTGCTCTACAAAGGAGGAGGCTGACTTAGGCTACCTTGTGCATGGCCACAGAGCCGAGTCTCAAATTTCATCCAGGCACAGAAGACTGTGTCCTAATTTCTATACTGTCTCTGTAGAAAGCGTACGTAGCAGGAATAAAGTCTGAAGAGGTAGACAGGATATACTGGAGAAGGGAAAACTAAGGCTCAGAGAAGTCAAGGAATTGCTCAGGATCACACAATTAATCTGGGGTGACTTTGGGGCTTCAGTGCCCAGGGCCCCCATCATTGTCCCCATCATTCTCATCGTCGTCATTGGAAACAGTAAGAGCACTTACAAAGCATTTACTCTGAGAAATGTTTTCCTGCTTATGATTTCCATCCATAATAACTTCAGGAGGCAAAAAAATTAACTTGGTGAAGTAGTATGATACTAATCACCCCTGAGATTTTACAGACAATGAAGTTGAGGCTTAAAGACAACAAAGAAAATCAGCCTGTTACATATGTGAGTGAATCCAGGTCTCTGTCAGAGTCTCAGCTTTTAACCACCATGCAAAACAAGGGCAAACCACTACTAATGGTAGTAATCTGTAACAAGGAAATAGATTTCTGTGTGACTGTTATAGGAAAGCAGGGGTGGGGGTAGACTGCAGATACGTACACCTGTCTCAGATAACCAGTTCCTTACGTAATGGGGTCACATGTAAACCGTGACTTGGTTTGATAGCTCTTTACCATTTTGGAAGAGTGGAAGATTCAACATTCGCCATGCGCACTATGAATGATGCAGATGTCCCTGCACGTCTGGTCTGGGAGAGAGAAGAACAGCAGAGGGGTTCACTAGGAGCTCTGAAAAGGCATCTGTTCACAGGGTGGAACGACTTGGCTTTTGGACCTGGAGGTCCAATGAAAAGCAGCCATGCTTGTTCTAGTCAATAGGCGGGACAATCTCCACATGGAGATAAAAGGCCTGTTGGTTTTAGGGGCTTTGATTGCTTGACTTGACCATATTAAAATGGACCTCTCTGTAAAAGGATAGATTTTGGACCATTTGCCCCCATGACATATAGACCTCAGCAATTTTTGCCAATCTGGGACTAAAAGGTTAAATCTAATTGGCATAAATATTTCAGACCAAATAATGGTTTGAATCAACAGACAGTATATCAGATTTGGCTTACTTATTTAAAAAAAAAATTACTGAGTACCTGTTATTAAATCACTGTGCCAGGTGCTGAGGTTCCCACAGGAAATGAGACAAGATTCTGGCCCCCAGAGAACTGAACTACATTACAGTGAGAGGAGGGACACACGGGCAGACTGTGAGAGTGTGAGAATGCATGGCCACTGCATTCAGTGGGGATTGTAGCACACGTCGTGAGAATGGGTAGAAGGAACCCATCCTAGTGTTAGGTCAAGCGCACATATGAACTTACACACATGTACGTGCATGTTAGAGTGTGAAGGCTTCCTGTGGAGGTCATCCTAAGCAGAGAGTTAAGGGAGTCTGAGGGTTGGCAATGGAAAAGAGGCTGGAGTGGGGGCCCTGGGCAGAGGCCTCCGCAGCATGAAGAGAAGGCTGAAAACCAGAGAGCAAGCACCTCCCAGGTGGAGAAGGCTGAGAATTCCATTCATCCAGAATGGGAAGTGAGAGGGAAGAGATGCAGCCAACCAGAATCAGAGGGGCCTTGCAAGCTTGATGCTGAAGGTGAGGGGGCTACAGGGGAGGTGTTAAAGCAGGGAACTGGTGTGGTTAGGTATGTATCTTAGAAAGACCACGGTGTAAGGAAGAATGGATTGGAGGGGGCAAGATGCAAGTTGGGGATACTTTGCAGTAATGTGAGCAAGGCACCGTGGCAGCCTGAGCTAGACTAGGGGCAAGTGAACATCCGGGGATGGATGGTTTAGAGGATCTGAAGGTGGTAACATCTATAGGACTTGGTGATTGACTGACTGCTTCTCAATCTGTTCATAAAGAGATGATTTGAGGCTGCTTTAATTATTTTCTCACAAACTAGATTGTGCCCTTCAAAACAAGTACAATTGATTTTTTGTTTTCAAGCATTGAGAAAAATATTTTAAAGTAGCATTACATTTATTTATAATTATTAACATAAGATTTACTCCTTGCAGAAATTAGAAAAATATAAAACTACTGAAGGATATAAAATTCTCCATAAGTCTGTGATCCAGGGATAATTGCTATTAACATTTTGGTTATTTTTCCTTCTAGAATTTTTTCTACTATAACAGATTTATTTTAAAATTTTCACTGTGGGAATTTTTAAATATATCAAACATAGAAGAATCAACCAAGTATACCCATCTCAGCTTGTATAGCCTGTCTTTTGCTATTCTGCAGCTGAATTTTAAACTTACAAGCAGGTCTTTATATTTTCTCCCCTAGCTCCTTGGCCATTTTCAGATATATGTCTTCACACAAAACATTGAACAGGACAGTAAAAATGTCCCAATCTCATGAAGCCCTGAAAAAGACCAGATTTCCCACCTCCTGAGCAAGACCAGTACAGAGGGTAAATATTTCAGGGGGAGAGATCTCCCAGGCAGTAACTAGCAGCCTGTGTTTTGACTCACTCACCATAGTTGTCTCAGCAATGGAACCGAAGCTGTTGATGAAAATGTTGCAGCTGACATTCACTGGGGGACCTGCCAATTAAAAGAGATTCCTGCTTAGCTCCACGGCCATGAAAAAAATTCCCCGGACGAGACCCGTTTATGAAATGCTGAATTTAGGGATAGATCCCCTTTGGTGGAGGAGACCCTTACTTGTCCTCCATCCCACTCTCAGGCAGCAGGGACTCGCAGCCACATCATTATGCCAGGTTCCCAGGTCCCTAAGTGAGCACCAGGTACAGAACACCAGAGGCGGAGATGTACTTTCATTAACACAGGATGATTCATCATCCTGCCATATGGTTGAAATGCCTTCCCCAAACCCCACCGGCTGCCTTCTAATTTGTGGCCGAAATGTACTTACAGCTACAACATTTGGAGGCCATCTTGGGGATTGCAAGAAACAGCAAGTTCCTTGCCTTGAACTTCTGAACCAAGAATGATTGTCTGAAAGGGCGTTGATGGGAATTACCAGCTGAGGAATCCAGAGGGAACCTCAAGGGAAGTCCATAAGTCTTTGGTAAATACTTCCCAAGCAAGCTTTTTGAATCCTACTGCAAGGGTAGGAAAGAAGAGGAGGATTATTTGCCCTTTGGAATCTTGTTGCTAGCAGGACCTCTGTCCACTTGAAGCCCAGTCTCTTCATTTTGTACAATCGGTTACCATTTACTGAGCAGGGTTTGCTCTTGCACTGAGAGTATTCCTAATGTTATCTCATTCCTCTCGGTAGCTCCATGAGAAGACAGTAAAAATGTCCCATTGTTTTACAGACGTGGAAGCAGGCTCAGAGAGGCTGTTTGTCCATGGCCACACAGCTAGTAAATGGTCAAGCCTGAGCTCAGATTGGTCTAATTCCAAGGCTAGTGGCTTTAATGACTGTACTTTTGGAGAGAGGTTCAGAGAAAGGAAGGGGCATGCTCAAGGTCATAATGTGGCAAAATCCAGGATTTTAAGCACCGGGTTTCCACTCATGCTGACAAGAGGGCCAGCATAAAATAACCAGGAAAGAATTTGAGGCCATGGGTAAAAGTTATATAAGCAGTAAGAGTCCAGGTGTGAGAGAGGTTCTGAAGAGCGAGGCATTAGGGAAGCCCTTGTGAAGGTGATGATGACCTTGAGCTGACTTTGAAGGGGGTTCAGACTTGGATAATAGGGTATAATCCTTCACTTGAAGATGGCAACCTGCCATTTGTGAGTTTTTTCCAGCTCCACTTTCTAGTTGATCCCCATGGGGTCCTGAGTTAGGCAGGGCAAAATTATTGTTGCTAGGTCCCTCTAGCAATGAGATTCCCAGCTTCATAGTAGAGCACAGAGAACTTTAGTAGCTCACCTGGGCTTCTGTACCCAGCAAATGGTGGAGCCAGGACTTGAATCCAAGTTTTCTTATACCCACTCCTCTCTGTTCATCTTGAAAAAGTAGCCCAAGCATTTCACCCAAACTCAGCCAAGATTCTTTTCTTTTCAGAAATCCTGGGGTATAGAAAGGGACTCAATCCTGCTGTGAGAATCCAGGCTTTCCTTCCAAGGGTTTGCCAGGATCCCTGTGTTTGAGACACAGCCCCCAAATCTCACTGGCTCTTTTCTCTGAGGCGTGCCCCTTGCCTTTTCTGGGATGCAATTTCCCCATCAACTTGGGAGAGTAGATCTTGATCTGGGCAGTCATTTTCAGCTCCATGGGTTTGGAATTCCCTTATGGAAGCTCTTCAGTTGAATTACGAGGTTGCTGCATGGGATTGCAGGGCTGAAGTGTTTCTGAAAGAGCACCTAACCAACTGTTGCTCAAACTCAAGTGCAGACGGGGTTGTCTGCCATAGAATCACCTGGGGAACTTGTCAAACTACAGATTCCTCAGCCCAACCCCAGGCCCAGTGAACCCAAATCTGTAGGGATCAGCCCAGAGTGTATTGTTTAATGAGTGGCCTGAGTGATCCTCATGCAGAGGTGGGTTTAGGAACCACTGCTACTCATTCAAGGCTGAGCTCTTGATCACTTCCAGCAGTGGGGAACTCATTTCATCTCGAGCAGCACTTTCCATAGTTGGATAGCTCTGCCTGCTAAAAACGTTTTCCTTATGCTGAGCAGAAAACTGCCTTCTTGGTCACTTTCACCAGAACAAAGGCTCATTAGGGTTTGGTTTTTTTTTCCCCTCATTTAGACTCAGATCCGGGTTTTTCTTTTCATTTAGCCTCATACCATTAAGATGCCCCAAAGAGTTACTGCCTGTGCCTTGAAATGACGTGCACAGAGTTCCCACCCAGGCCCTGCCAGTGTCTGGTGCTGTGACTCCCATATAAATTAGATCCTGATTTATGTGTGCGAGAGGCGCCAGCCAAAGGGACCTCATGGGGAGGTGTGGTTCATTGAAATAAACCTGAAATTAAATTTTACTCGAGAAAATTACAATCTGGCTGCCTTTGGCAGCAGTGAAATGTATATATTTCATTAAATATTAAAGTTTAATTTTGGTCTTGTGTGTATGTTTGCATTGGGCCATGCCCTCGATCCTGGGAGCTATTGTGTGATACACAGAGTCTTAGCGAAGATACAGAATATCAAAGCTAGCAGGGCCTGGTTCTCCTGGATCATTTCACAGATGCAGGAACAGAGGCCCAGAAGTATCAAATGATTTACTCTGGGTCACAGACATCAGGTAAGTAGTGGGAGCGTTAGAATCCAGTTTTCAAGCTCTCTACTTCAGTGTTACGATTTTCACTGCCACTGTGTTCTGCAGAGCCCACTCTCCCCAGCACCCATATCTTCAGGTGAAACTGTTGAGTGATTCATCACTCTGTGGGGTCTTCAAACAAGACAGGCCCCTTCCTGTTGTCTTGGGGTCATAGGGGCCTACTCTGCCTGGCCTTTACAGGAGCTCTGTAGTTTGTGGGGGGCTTTTGGGACATGTGAAAGGGGCCATGGGGCTCAGAAGCAGGAGGTACCCTGCAGTCAATGTTTCAGCCCTCACCACAAGGGAAAGTAGAGATCTTGCTCCTCTTTACCTGGGGTGGGGTTCCAAGAAGATGCGCTTTGCTTAGAGCCCAAGTCAGAGGAGATTATAGGGGATAGAGATAGTGCAGGGTTGGGAAAGGCCCAAGGCATTGTCTCATCCTGTATATTTTGGGTCTGAGTGTTTGGAATAATGTTTTCAGGGTGGGGAGGGAAAGGGCCCTGATTCAATGGTTATGTCCACTGCTATGTAAGTAAGTAAATAAATAAATGAACCAGGGAGTAAGCAACCAAATAAATGACTAATTAGACAGAATTGAGTCAGAGCAGCTAGCTGGGTTAAAGTCCCCAGTCTTGGCAGCGTGACTTGGGTAAGTCACTTAATTGTTCTGCCTAGCATATTTTTAGGGTCCTTTGCTCATGCTTTCATTTATGATGGGTTTACTGTGGGCCTTCTGTGTGCCAAGGGCAGTGGTATGCACAAAGGATAACTAGCACATGACACTTGGATGCCCCCACATTCAGCAGATGGACAAGACCAAGGCACTTCTACTCAGGCTGGAGTTCTGAAGGAGCCCACGAGGGGGCGCGGAGGGGGATGGAATTCCTGAAAACTGCGAAGCTGCAGATGCAAACTGGTGGTCAGTTTTCTCTGATGTGTTTGATTTGGCCAATGGTGTTTCTCAATGATATGGTTTAGCTGCCAACTTGGAAGATTTCACACAAACTCCCCGACTTAAGTCTCATCTGGGAAGGCATGCCACCCAGGCCCTGCATTCCTACCTGGCAGGAACTGAGACCTGGCCGCCCTTAGTGGAGCCTGTGCTTTCTGGTTGTCTCTGCTTACCCCAATCCTATTTCAATTGTGTGCCGTACCTGCTGGGCCCCTCTGGGTGTTTGAGACTGTGACTCTGGTGAAGGGCTGGCATGGCGACTCACTGTCTTTGAGGGAAGAAAGGTGGTGCTAACAATCCTGGAAGAGAATGGCCTCAGGAGTGAGGTGCTGGGGAGCAGGGGTGGAAACTGGGCCCCCAAACAAACCTCAGTGCACCTCCCAGCCTATTTTCCATTTGCAGAGCGCTCTGAGAAGTGGACTCGGAGGGTTGGGGGGGGGAGGGTAGGGGGAGCTGATAATAGAAGCTGTTAGCAGCTGTCACATCTCTTGTTTGGTCTTGGACTTGAGCCTAAAGGAACAGCAAAGAAGGGGGTCTGGAATCAAGAATTGATTAGGAGGTTGGCTGTGGGTCTTTGAAATAAGATTTTTTCAGGGGTGCTGGGAGGAAGGTCAGGGTGCACAGTCTTCCAAGGAGGTCCTCAAGTCTGCGCCTGCAGAAACTTGCCCAGCAGTTAGAGATGGTTACAGCCTCCTGAGGCATCAGTGGATGACAGGAACTGGCTCCTCTTGTTGTAAGACATAAGAGCTCAGAGGACTGTGAACCAGAAGAAGCTTCTCAGATCACTTCATTTGTGGTTAATAAATGGGCTACCCATAGGGCATAGCTGGCTCCCAAACATGTTTTGTTTGTATTTACATGTGTTAGGTTCCAGGAAGTTTCTCATAAATCTTGATTTGTGGCTTTCCTTGGACTTTGGGATGGTCTGGCAGCACAAGACCCACAGTCCTGTAGGGTGACAAGGGACTGCAGGGACAGAGGGGCTGCCTACTTTCCAAGGGCCTGCACCACTGTGTTTCCATATCTCTACCACTCCCTATTATCTTACTAGGCATTTGAAATTGTGCCTCTTATTAGGTGAGAGAGTTCCAAAATTATTTGTTATTCCAGGGGAAGCTTTCAGTGGATGAACTGTAGTTAGAAGCTTCTCATCTAAGACAAATAAAAGTACAGCTGCTTAGGGGAGAAGCAGGGGGGCAGTTTGCTCATCTTGTCCTCTGTTTCTCTCTTTTGGGACACAGGGATGAAGCCCCAGGACTCCATGAGGCACAGTTTAAAAACCACAGAGATAGCCCGCTCCATCCCTGCCCAGGCCAGGAGACTGAAACCCAGAGAAAGAAAGAGGCTTACCCAAGCTCAGAGAGTAAGTTTGTACCTGAAGCAAAACCTGAACCCATTTCTCTACATTCTGCGTCCATTGCTTGTCCATTAGTAAAGCTAGCAAGTGGGTTTAGTTCCCATACTGACACAGGTGACCAGAGATCCTGTTGAGTTGGACTCTCCAAGGCTTTGTTTGGTCTTGTTGAATTGACTAACAGTATCTGCCTTGGGGGTAGAGGAAAGAGTCATGGAATTCATACTGGGTATTTACCGTATGCATGCAATTCAGTGCAGCTTGTTGCCACAATCTGGGAGAGCAGATCCCTGGGGCTCTGAAAGGCAAGTTTATCTACCTTTGAAATTGGGCCTGATCCTGGCGTCGTATCCAGAGGTCCTCCCCATGAGTTTATCCAGGAAATCGGACGGCGACATGGGCTTGGAAGCAGACCGAGCAGCTTCAGCCTCCTTGGAAGCAGCAAGGCTAAGAAAGGAGATAGGAGGCAGATGGTTAATGAGGGCTTTTCTCACGCTGAGATCAGATCCCAGCCTTGCTCAGCCCAGCTCCAAGAAACACTGGAGAAATAGGTAATATGGGTCCTTAATGAGGTAAGGCCCAGGCTACCTTGTTTACCCAGCCCAGATATCAGCCAGCGTGGGATCCTGGCAGGCGGCCGAGAGTATCTGATTGATGCTAAGAAACTGCTGATTCTTTTAAGGCTGCATCTCTAAGGTTTTGAGCAATCACTCTTGACTGCTGGTTTCCCTGGGAGAGGAGACTGAAGGGTTAACTTCCCACGAGGCCAGCCCTGTGTTTTGGGTGCCTGTACTTTCAGAGGTCCATGGAACAGTGCAGCCAGAAAGAATCTTAAGAGATCAAGTAGGCCAGCCTTTTTGGGCTTCCCTGGCTGCTCAGTGGTAAAGAATCCTCCTGCCAATGCAGGAGATGTGGGTTCGATCCCTGGGTGGGGAATATCCTCTGGAGGAGGAAATGGCGACCCACTCCAGTATTCTTGCCTGGGAAATCCCGTGGACACAGGAGCCTGGTGGGTTACAGTCCATGGGGCTATAAAAGAGTCGGGCACGACTGAGTGACTAAGCAACAACAACAACAGTCCAGTCTTCCCCCAAAGTTTCTCTTCAGAATGAGCTACTAATTTTTTTCTAAAGAAGATGCCCAAGTCAAATGCATTTGGGAACACAAATGGAACCAGGCATCTTTACCTTGGGTCTTCTCAGAATCTTTGACAAGCTTAGATGCCTATACTTACGGGACTCTCTCAAAACACTTTCAAAAATGCTCTCTCAAAAACACTCAAAGTTTCAAAACACTTTAAAGAAACTGAGACACAGCTAATAAAGGCGATGTAGGTTCCAGAGTAAATCAGTGGTCACTTGCCCGGATGTAGCCAGAATTGCGGGGTTTGAAATCAAACTGGGGATGCTTCACATTGTTTCTGTCACCCTCCCCTCACGACAAAGTAGTTTTAGGTTTTCCTTTGTACCATAATACGTAGTACGAATGACTGAGGTCTAAGATCGGGGGCCCTCCCCCTGCCATACTCTTCGAGGCATGCACATTTCTAGCACAGTCAAGATTGGAAGCTGAAGGGTTGACGATTAATTATTTCTGCTGCTTTGGGTGACTGAGCTTCCCTGACCTGAAATGATTATATCCAGGAGATAGCTGGAAGCTGGTGCAGCCCCGCTGCGTGTGCTCTGGGGCTTGTATGCTGGAGGAGGTGCGTGTGTAGAGATGCACGTGTGTGTCGCATAAAATGAGAGCTTCTGTCACCCGGCCAAGTAGGACGTGGTGTTCTCCAAGGATTTGCGCTGCCTGTCGTGCTCTTTGCCGTGGCTCCTTTTCTGATGTCAGACTTGTCACTGTCTAAGTGATCCCCTCTAATGGATGGCCCTCATATCTCTGTCTCCACCCTGTCCTTTCCCATAGGCCCCCTTTCTTCATTTGCAAACACCTGGGGTGCATGCCCATCAGGGTGTCCTGCCATGCCTCAAGTTCATTCCGAATCAGATGCTGCAGCTTCCTTCCCAAACTTCCTTCCCAAAGTTGCCCTGGTGGCACTGACATCTTCCCATTCTCTAGGACCAGATGCTTCAGGACTGTCTTGTCTCTGTGTCCCCTCTCCTCCCATGTCCCTTCGCTCACTGGGGCCTTTCCAGTCATGCAGGTGTCATGACTGTGCAATCTTGTTGGAAGTTACTTGTGTTTGTGTTCTGAGGCCAGAAAGTGTGGTGGGTTGCCTTTATTGTTTGTTTATTTAATCTACTGTGTCTACCATGGTGTGTCTCACACATACTTGGTGCTCAATAATTGCTGAATAAATGAAATAATATTTTAATTAATCAAATATCTTGGTTAATAGGAAGTATTCAGAAATATTCATGTATGGATTAGCAATTTTAAAATAAGTAGACTATTATACTCACTAATGAAAAATAGTGAAAGGAATCAGTTATTCCTTTGAAGGTTCAGAAAATTTTCTATGATGGTTGCATTCATGCTTAGTAATCTGAAGATTCCATATTCATATCCTAAAGGGCTCTTTTTAAAAATTTTCTTAATTGAAGAATAATTGCTTTACAGAATTTTGTGGTTTTCTGTCATACGTCAACAAGAATAAGCCATAGGTACACCCATGTCTCCTCCCTCCCGGACCTCCCTCCCATCTCCCTCCCTATCCCACCGTTCAGCCTGTCACAGAGTCCCTATTTGAGTTCCCTGAGTCACACAGCAAATTACATTGGCTATCTATTTTATATATGGTATTATAAATTTCTATGTTACTCTCTCCATACATCTCCCCTTCTCCCTCCTCTCCTTCCCTATGTCCATAAGTCTGTTCTCTATATCTGTTTTTCCATTGCTGCCCTGAAAATAAATTCATCAGTGCCATCTCTTTAGATTCCATATATATGGGTCAGTATACAATATTTATAGTTCTCTTTCCGACTTACTTCTCTCTGTTTAATAGGCTCTAGGTTCGTCTACCTCATTAGAACGAATTCAAATGCTTTCCTTTTTATGGATGAGTAGTATTCCATTGTATATATGTACCACAGCTCCTTTATCCATTCATCTATTGATGGACATCTAGGCTGTAAAAGGCTCATTTTGATGGACAGAATGAGGGACAATGCATTATACTGTTTTTACAAGTGTGAGTATGGATGTTTGTGAGTTTGTGTGTTGTGGGTAGGTTTCTAGGTGTGATGAGTATGCATGTTTTGTGTATAAATGGATGGATGTGGGTGGATGTGTGGGGACTAGGGTGTGTATGAGGGCATTTATGGATATAGAAAGGATTGTGTTACATAGAAACGCTGTACAGAGAAACGCTGGGCTGGATAAAGCACAAGCTGGAATCAAGATTGCTGGGAGAAATATCAATAACCTCAGATATGCAGATGACACCACCCTTATGACAGAAAGCAAAGAACAACTAAAGAGCCTCTTGATGAAAGTAAAAGAGAGCTAAAAAGTTGACTTAAAGCTCAACATTCAGAAAAGTAAGATCATAGCATCTGGTCCCATCACTTCATGGCAAATAGATGGGGAAACAGTGGAAACAGTGACAGACTTTATTTTCTTGGGCTCCAAAATCACTGCAGATGGTGACTGCAGCCATGAAATTAAAAGAGGCTTACTCCTTGGAAGAAAAGTTATGACCAACCTTGACAGCATATTTAAAAGCAGAGACATTACTTTATCAACAAAGTTCCATCTAGTCAAGGCTATGGTTTTTCCACTACTCGTGTATGGAACTATAAAGACTATAAAGAAGGCTGAGCAGCCAAGAATTGATGTTTTTGAACTGTGTTGTTGGGTGTTGGAGAAGACTCTTGAGAATCCCTTGGACTGCAAGGAGATCTAACCAGTTCATTCTAAAGGAAATCAGTCCTGAATATTCATTGGAAGGACTGATGCTGAAGCTGAAACTCCAATACTTGGGCCACCTGATGCAAAGAACTGACTCACTGCAAAAGATGCTGGGAAAGATTGAAGGAGGGAGGAGAAGGGGATAACAGAAGATGAGAGGGTTGGATGGCATCACCGACTCAATGGACATGAGTTTGAGTAAACTCTGGGAGTTGGTGATGGACAGGGAGGCCTGGTGTGCTGCAGTCCATGGGGTCGCAAAGAGTCAGACATGACTGAGTGACTAAACTGAACTGAACTGTGTTACATAGGTTTGGATATGCAAAAATATGAAGACCCGTGTTCCTGTCAAAGTGTGTTGTTCAGAGTGATATTTCGTATGGGCATTTTTGTGTGTACATATGGCATGTATGTAGACATGGCGTACAGTGTGCGAAAATGTCAAATGCCTTTGTGGCTGTATATGTGCGGTGTATATGTTGCATGTGTGTGTTACTGAAATGTACTGTCACATGTAATATAGAATGGTTCATAAAGAGTGACAAGAACAGATGATTTGGAATCAATCCTTTCTCAGTCATTTACTGGCTGTGTGACCATGGGAACGTTACCTAACGTCTGAACTTCAGTTGCCTGATACGTCAAAAGAAGTTTTGCACAAGGAGTCACTGAGGTAGCACAGGTAAAAAATGTTGAAGATGGTTCTTAGTTTATAGCAGGCACTCAGTCTACTGTCTTGCTTTTCCATTACCGTGTGTGTGTGTGTGTGTGTGTGTGTGTGTGTGTGTGTGTGTGTGTGTGTGGCAGTTGAGAGTCAGTCTGGAGTTTCTCCTGGTCTCACTGCTGCTTTCAGCTGCACTGTAGCCCCCGCGTGACTGGGAAGTCCTGCCAGGTGCCTTCCATGGCCATACTTTACCACAGTCCCAGTCTCTTCTCCATTCAGCACCAGACCCATGGCTTCTGTGCGACTCTGGTGTGACAAAGGAGACCACGGGCACGTAACCGGTGATTTATGACTTTGTTGCTGCTATGATTTACTTCTCGAACCACTCCAGGAGTGGCAGTTATGAAGCTTTCATAAGCTCCTATTCTCTCTCAGACCCTCCCCTCAGACAATAAGGTTTGGGAACGTGGTCCTCTTTCCTAGCAGTTACTATAGCCTAAGACTTCTCTTGCCCTCGGGCCTATTTCATAAGCCTGAATCCCATTAGGCAGTACAGTGAGAAAACGAATTCGCCCCAAATTATTCCCTACCATTTGCTATTAGCAAACTATGCCATTTAATATCTGATCCTCCCCAAGCTGAAGCATCTTCTGATTATCCTAGCTCACACGTCTGCAGCGAGGCACTTACAGTCTGGCCACCTGGCAACTGACTCACCAACAGTCCTTGAATGGTGAACTGAACTGGTGGGAATTGAGACTCTGAGAGAATAACTGACCTCACATCACACGGCACTTGAATGAGGGAAAAGATTAGAACTCACATTTTCAAGCCCTGCTTCTTTCAAATGCTACGATGTATAGGAAAAACTTTTGTAAACTACAAAGAATATAAATCATGATAGTAGGTAGTATTACTACTTGTTTTGAAGCTCTGTTGTATTGTTACAGCCAAGAAAATCAAAACCTGTGCATGACCCCTGGTGATCCCTGTACACACTCTGAATTTACCACACTTGAAACTGGGGAAGAAGTAGCTGTGACTTAGCAAATGATCCTCTGTTTTGTCAGGTGACTCACAGTGGAATTCTTGGAAATTTTGAGATTCTCTAGTCTAGCCCCTCCCATGTATCATGGTTTCTTGGAACACTGACAATTTTTTCCAAGTTTTTTTTTTTTTTAATCACTTCTACTATTAGTCACTTAAAAGTTTTCATTGCATTGACATGTATGTTTTAAAGGCCTTATCTTGTTTTCTGTGTATATTTCTAATCATCTTGAAAATTCATACAGTTTGGGTCACAGTGATGTCAGATGTTGAATTATTTCTATTTATTTAAAAATGGATATGGAGGTGATATGTTTTAAGTATTTGTTATTTAGGGGAAAAAAGTTCTCCTTGAATTATCTCACTTCTTTAAAAAAAAGTAACTTTATATTTCACTCTTCACAAGTGAAAAACCAGTATTACTTGCCGTAATAGAGGATAACCATGCAATGAAAACAAAACAGAAAGAGAAGAGTTTAAAATCCTAGTTAAATTCTGTTGCTGGCTGACATCCCAAGCCTGAGGCCTGCCCTTAGTTCCAAAAGAAGATCAGCGAGCCCTGGAAAGGTGTTAGAGACACAGTAACACCCAATGGAGACTTTCTTCCTGGGATAATGCAAATGGCTGAAATGATGATTCTACGTTATTATTTTGTGTTGAACCACCTAAAATCGTCTCCCATCCCTTACTTCCCTCGTCCAAAGTTTCTCTAATTCTTTTTCTGATAAATCCTCCATTTGAATGTCAAATAGCCATGCCTTTCCACTTGATGATCATTGTACATTTCTGGCTATATTTAGACAGCACATTTTGCACAGAATTATTTCTAGGGCCCCCTCAAGTAAATCTGTGCTTTGCGCCTCTATGTGGAGAAAATAGGCATCCAGGGACCCTTCATGCACGTTTGAAGCCACTGCCTCTAGTGAGGTTAAGCCTTTGCTTATAGACAATGAGAGACTGGACGCAGAGGCTGGGAATGAGTCCGAGAAATGAAACACTTGATTGTTAGGATTTGCTGACCCTAGGAACGTATTTGGAAATGATGCAAATTGTTTCAGAGATTACTGAGATGCAATGTGGTGAATCAGACTTGGTTTAGACAGATTTGATTAACAGTCATTTTCAGAATGCCCGTAAGGTCTCCTGGGACCAAGGGTTCTGTCCCTCGTTGAGAAGGCTTATGGCGATGGCTGCACTGACTGGACAGAGCCTTGAACTGTCTAGTGCCTCTTAGTCAGGGCGTCTGTCACACTAGGAGATTTTGGTGCTTAAAGGACCTCAGTTTTGACTCCTAGTGACAGAGATGAAGCAAAAGTCCAGGAGTCTGTCTACAGTGGAATTGGAGGGAGGGTGACCTTTGACGAATCACTTCCCTTTTGAGCTTTCCTTTTCCCGAGCTATGAAATGAGGGGAGTAGAATAATCTCTAAGAGTCCTTCTGGCTCTAGCCATCGTTTTAGTAATCTATAATATTCCCTCCTTTTTTTTTCTTCTTTACATATCTGGCCTTGGGACCTGAACTTATCTGGACCCCTCTGGGGAGTATGAGTGTGCTTGTCTTGCTGCCTTCCCATCTAGTCTCCTCATTTTTCTTCAGTGGAACAGCTCATTTCTCAGGGATTTGTTGGAAGCCAGGCCAGATCAATGCTCAGATTCTCATTCTCTAGTTGCAGCATCAATTGGAAATAGGGAATCAATGTGCAGTTGTCAATCTGAATTTCAAATGACCTGGGCCTGGCAGTTAGCCTGGGGAGAAACTTTCAATTAGACCCTTCGTGGTACCACATGCCCAAGGACCATGGTGGGTGGGGGTAGAGTGGGGGGTCCCTCCATCTTGACCCCAACAGATTCCATGTCCTGAGTTCACCATGGGCGGGAAAGTCAGGAGGTCAGGGGTCGGGGAAAAGGGAGGAAGGACAAAATGAGGGGCAGCAGAGTGATGCAGAGGCTGAGGACAGCCAAGGGAGGGATGCAGGGAGCTGGAGGAGGAAGTTGGAGGCACAGAGTAAGCGGAGAAGCAGGGGTGGGAGAGAGAGAGGAAGAGGAAAGTGGAGGTGTCTGAGGCATGGCTCGTGCTATAACTGAGGAAGTCAGTGAGCACAGAGGATGGGTACCCAGCTGCACCTGGTGGGAGGAGGTGGTTTCCAAGAGGCTTTGTGGAGATAGTGTTTTTTACAGTAAAACATGAAGGTTGGGTATGGAATTGACCTGGAAGAAACAGAGAAGGAGAGTGTTTGGGGTAGAAGGAACAGCATGTGTAAAGTCCGGAGGTGAGAGAGGACTTAGAGAATTAAAGAGAAGTTTAGTGAGCATGTGTGGGAGTGAAGGAGGGGAATGAAGGAGAGAGAGAGGGAGAGAGAGTGGGAGGGACACAGAAAAAGAGAAAGGATGAAGAATTGAGAATGGAACACTTCAAGGTTGGGAGTAGCCAGGATTGCACCCCCTGTTCTGCATCCTTGTGGTGGGTCTGGAAGTTAAGGAAGACTGTCCCTCCTCAATGCCTTGATGGTATAAATAATCCATCTGGATTTCTCAGCTGTTGTCTGGTTGAGTTGAACTGTAGCCTGGCCAAGCTTGGGAAATGCACTCTCCATAAGACCCTTCCAAAGGGTGGGTGTCCAACTTGGTTTCTAGGCAGATGTGTCCTCTGACTTGGGCCAGGACATCCCCTTTGCCTTGGCAGGGAGGTAATCTAATGAACTGGTGTTTATTCCTTGTAGAAAGTGCCAAGTCAACTAGTCAGATGTTGATAGAAGGTCTGTCTATGTTTCCATGAGCATTTACGTCATGTTGTTGTTTTTGTTCAGTCACTAAGTCATGTCCGACTCTTCACGACCTCATGAATTGCAGCATGCCAGACTTCCCTGTTTTTCACTGTCTCCCAGAGCTTGCTCAAGCTCATGTCCATTGAGTCATTGATACCATCCAACCATCTCATCCTTTGTCACCCCCTTCTCCTCTTGACCTTTCAATCTTTCCCAGCATCAGGGTCTTTTCTAAAGAGTCAGCTCTTCACATCAGGTGGCCAAAGTATTGGAGCTTCAGCTTCATCCTTCTGGTGAATATTCAGGGTTGATTTCCTTTAGGATTGACTAGTTTGATCTCCTTGCTGTCCAGGGGACTCGCAAGAGTCTTCTCCATCTCCACAGTTCGAAAGCCTCAATTCTTTGGCACTCAACCTTCTTTATGGTCCAACTCTCACACCCATACATGACTACTGGAAAAACCATAGTTTTGACTATATGGACCTTTGTCAACAAAGTGATGTCTCCACTTTTCAATACACTGTCTAGGTTTGTCATAGCTATTCTTCCAAGGAACAAGCATCTTTTTATTTTGTGGCTGCAGTCACCATCTGCGTTGATTTTGGGGCCCAAGAAAATGAAATCTGACACTGTTTCCACTTTTCCCCACTACTTCATACACAATTACAAAAGTCATTGTGGAATAGAGGGAGAACACAAAAGTGGGGCTGGGAAACTGAGATATAGTTTTGGCTCTGTGTCTAAATTTCTCTTGGTCTAATTCTTGGGCTAATTCTTTTTCTCAGATGGTCTCCAATTTCTTCATCTGGGAAATGGAAGTTTTGGATTAGATCAGGCATGGTAAACACTTCACTTTGAGTAGCTGCTTGGAAGATGGGTCTGGATCCTGACCCAGCAGGGAAGGGGAGCAGAGTGGATTATCAGTCTCTGTCAAGGGACTAGATTGTTGAGTGGGGGCTTGTCTGATTTCTATGGGTCCTCTTGCTCTACAGTCCTCTGATCCTTCTAATTTATTAAGCACCTACTACATGAATAAGGCATTGTGGAGGAGAGGGGGATAAATATGTCGTTGTCTAGAGAAGAAGCCTTCTGTGTGGACCTAGTTTGTGTCTGTCTACAGTGCCTGACAGGTAGTAGCAATCAATGATCTTTTCTTTTTTTTTCACCTTGTCCACACCGCACAGCTTATGGGATTTTAGTTCCCTGATCAGGGATTGAACCCAGCCCTCAGCCATGAAAGCACAGAGTCCTAACTACTGGACTGCCAGGGAATTCCCAATGATCATTTGTTGATGAATAGCTTTTGCCCTCTTATTGTTTATAGTTCAGCAGATAGACTAGAGTAGGTACATACAAACAACTATAAGAGGTTGCCCTCAGCCTAGGGAGCATAACTGGAGTGCTCTGGTGGTTCAGAAGAGGAAGGCAGTATTTGGGGGCAGATGGGGACAAAAATCAGAGTTTTTCTGAGTTTTATGAACTTTTGCCTCTGTACACATTTGGAAAGACCTGACATTTGTCGATGTCTGTGTTGTATATTTTTAGGGAGAACGCTTTCCTCTGCCTGTGGGGCTGTCCTTAGAAAGGAATGGAGGGATGGTGTGAGGGGTGGGTATCCTAGGTCCTAGGAAGGGATGGGGCTGAGTAAGGCTGGCACTCTCTGACCTTGTGGGCTGAATCAGTTTCCTGTCTGTGACTCTGACACCAGGGGCTTGCGGGTTGTTGCTCAGTATGGGCCTTGCTGGTCACTGTCAGCTTTGCCTGGGTTGCACCCTCAGGTCAACAGCTGGCTTGCTTTGGCCAGCTGTGCAATTCTGATTTTATTTGATTGCAGTAAGGGGCTTAGGTTGGCCCAGAGTGCCTGATATTTTATTAGTTTCTCTTCATGATCTTGCCCCTTAGAGAGCAGAATGGTGCAGGCATGCCCTAAGCCCACTTCTCCAGGTCTTATGGAACAAGACTCCCTTGCCTTTCCTGTCTTACCTTCTATGGCTAGATCTGCCTCTTATAAGGAACCATTATCTGGATAAGAAGCGCAAGTATTTGAACATGGTTCTCGTCTGCAGTGAGATGAAATCTTGGGGGCATACCCAGTGGTCCAGTGGTTGAGACTCTGCCTTCCAATGCAAGGGACTGGGGTTCAATCACTGGTCAAGAAACTAAGGTCCCATGTGCTTCAGGGGTGCAGCCAAAGATTTAAAAAAAAAAAAAAACAAAAACCTTGGATCCTTGGAGCTGAAAGGAACCTTGAGATTCCATCTGGTTCTTCCCCTACCCTTAGGGGAGTCTGATTCTCTAGGGATATCTCATATTCCTTATCATTGTTTCCAGTCTGTTCTTCTAGATAGCTTTCTCTCCATTAATTCTTCTGTTGCTTTTATTTAAGTATCCTCATGAAGTAGGGTGAGAAGAATGAGGTGCCTGGCAAAATTCAAAGAGGCGCTTACTCCGGGGGCTGTGTAGGTACCAACCCTGCCCTTGCAGAGCCCTGAAAGTGAGCGCCTCCTTAAACTTTGTGCCCTCACTTGCTTTACCCCAGTCCTTGTCCTCCTAGAACATCCTAGGTCCTCAAACCCAAGTTGATCAATGGTAGAGTTTCCTGTAGATAATCAAGTGTGGTCACCTAAAGATGGGTGTCTGCCTCTCACAGCATCTCATTTCATTTTCAGAAAGCTTCATTTTAGTTTTTCTTGTTTGGTGGTCAAATATCTCCTAACATTAAATATTTTATCACAATTTATCCTTTAAACAACCTGAGAGGTAGGGATGTCTGCTCCCATTTTAAAGTAGGAAAATTAAGGCTTAAGGAGCTTGTGGCTTGACTGTCTAACTCTGGCATACCACACTGCATTTGCTTAAACCATGACAATGTTTTTTTTCTTCTCACCTCACTTCTTACCTCATGTGCTTGTTGCAGGACCAGAATCATGGCAGTCCTTGGTGTTTTCTGGTTCAAGCTCTACCTTCATGTCTCCAACCTTCCTTTTCCCCAAACTGGGACAGTCATGTGTTATGTAGACAAGACCCCAAAAACATGGCTTTGGCAAGCTTCTTCCATATGGTTTTCATGAAGTACAAAGCCTGGCACCCGGTCAGGGCTCAATAGGTATTTGTTAAATGGCTTGTATACACCTGATACTTCAGAGGAAGTGGAATTTAGCTGTGCAGGTACTTAGCATCAATGATGTGATTTGACTGGAGTCAAAAAGCCCTGAATTCTGGCCCTGATATCGTTAATCAGTCTCTGGGGGAAAATACCTGATGTCCTCTGGGAAAACCCAAGGCAGGAAAATAAGAGGAGAAGCCATCCCTTTTTCTTTCAGGAGTATGTATAGCCATCCTACAGAATGACTGAGATCAACGTCCTAAGTCAAACCTATGCCTTTCATTCCGCCCCCCCCCAAGTCACTAATTATAATTCCACAACCACTGTCTCACTTTGCCCTGACTGTCCCTGTGTATCTCACTTAAGGAAGTTTTCCTGTGCCTCTGATCTTCAGTGTCATCCAGAGGTCTGGTTCCACAAAGAATTCTTGGCTTAAGCCTGTTAGCTTCAAGTAACCCCCTAGATGAGTCACAATGTTAGGAATTCAGGTGGGGGCCTATTCTTCAGAGGCTTGAGTGCTGAACAGGCCTATGGGGGTTACTCTGCTTGAGTCAAAGCTCTTAGCAGGCTCTGTGTAATTAGCATGCATCCCACGAGTTGGACAGGAGAGCAAATAGCTCTCATTACCTTCAATGCAGTTTTCTTTTTAATCAGATAAATCCCACTGGAAAAGTATGTCTTTGTAGAGAATGCAGCTCAGGGACTCTAGACAAAAAGTTTTGGGGAAAAAAGCCTGTATTAATCAGCAGGGAATGGTCATTTGATGTGGCAAAGTTCTGGGAGTATGAATATTGAGGAGAAATATTAATAGTAATATGATAACAGAGAGATGTGTTATTAGCTAATGAGAGTAATAGCTACTATTCACTGAGTACTTACTATGTGCTGGGCACTTCACATATATTACTGTATTTAATCTTCTCAACAATCCTATGATGATGACAGCATTACTCCATCTTTTAGATGGGGAAACTGATGCTTGCATTTTCTGAAATTTAGCAGAGGTCATATAAGCTTATAAGTGGCAGACCCCACTTATAGTCAATAGTCAGTTGGTCTCTAAAGCCCACACTATTTTATTGACTATCCCAAGTGATAGAGATTTCCAGAGTCCCTCTGAGGAGCTGCTCTGGTTTATAATAGAAATGTTTGTATGACTCTTTGGAACTGTGAGTGAGAATTCATCAAGCTCTGAGAATTGGAAATTATGGGTTGAGAAGAATATGATGATCACTTTCACACAAATAACACTTATGGTATACTTGGCACTTCCAATTCATTTGATCTTCCTGCCACCCACATGACAGCATCTCCATGTACAGCTGATGACATTGAGGATCAACTGAAAGGTTAAGATCTCATCTCAGTGTCTCAGATGGCAGAGCCCCAACATGACCAGGATCTGGGGCATCTTCTGCTTGAGTATTTGGCCAGACCCAACAGACAGGAAGGGAGTGAATAAATCTTTCTTGACTATTTATTAAATTGTCACTCAAAATTTCTCTGTAGTCAACTTGTCTTTCATTTTATTTTTCTCTGTCTCAGTTCACCCATCTTTGAAATACCACCTGCCTTTATCAACTTTAGGTATCATTTGAGTGGTAAATGGGCATGATGCTTAAAGATGCTGTAGGAATAAATTCCTTTCTTAGGTCAGTCAACTTTTTGCATTCACTAAGTACTTTGAGATCATTATCATCTCATTTGAGATGGCATTAATTTATTACTTCACTTATTTACTTATTTATCTAAAATAATTATGAAGTGCCTACTGTATGTCAAAGGTTGTACTAGGTGACTGAGCAGAATATAAATAATAAAAATAAAACAGCCCTTATTGAGTGGTTATAAAGGACCAGGCCTTACACAAAGAGGTTTATTTAAAGTAGTGAATCCTGAATCTAATCCTTTTAGTCAGTTAGTTCAGTAATAATCCTTTGGGTTGGATTAATTACCCCCATTTTACTCATGAGGAAACTGAGATTTATAGAGGTTAAATAAGTTATTTGTGTTAAGTCACTGCAGTTGTATTTGATTCTTTGCCATACTTTGGACCACAGCCTGCCAGGCTCTTCTGTCCATGGGATTCTCCAGGCAAGAATACTGGAGGGGATTGCCATGCCCTCCTCCAAAGGATCTTTCCAACCTAGGGATCAAATCCACATCTCTTGTCTCCTGCATTGGCAGGCAGGTTCTTTACCACTAGCGGCACCTGGAAAGCCCTATTTAGGTACACCTAACCCCAGAGTTTGTTGTGTGTGGATCACAACAAATTGTGGAAAATTCTTAAACAGATGGGAGTACCAGACCACCTTACCAGCCTCCTGAGAAACCTCTATGCAGGTCAAGAAGCAACAGTTAGAGCCGAACATGAAACAACAAACTGGTTCCAAATTGGGAAAGGAGTACATCAAGGCTGTATATTGTCACCCTGTTTATTTAACTTATATGCAGAGTACATCATGCGAAATGCTGAGCTAGATGAATCACAAGCTGGAATCAGGATTGCTGGGAGAAATATCAATAACCTCAAATATGCAGATAGCACCACCCTTATGGCAGAAATTGAAGAGGAACTAAAGAGCCTCTTGATGAAAGTGAAAGAGGAGAGTGAAAAAGTTGGCTTAAAACTCAACTTTCAAAAAACTAAGATCATGACATCCAGTCCCATTACTTCATGGCACATAGATGGGGAAACAATGGAAAGTGACAAACTATTTTCTTGGGCTCCAAAATCACTACAGATAGTGACTTCAGTCATGAAATTAAAAGACACTTGCTCCTTGAAAGAAAAGCTATGACAAATCTAGACAGTATATTAAAAAGCAGAGACATTACTTTGTCAACAAAGGTCTGTCTAGTCAAATCTATGGTTTTTCCAGTAGTCATGTATGGATGTAAGAGTTGGACCATAAAGAAGGCTGAGCACCGAAGAATTGATGTTTTGAACTATAGTGTTGGAGAAAGCTCTTGAGAGTCACTTGGACTGCAAGGAGATAAAACCAGTCCATCCTAAAGGAAATCAGTCTTGAATATTCATTGGAAGGACTGATGCTGAAGCTGACACTCCAATACTTTGGCCACCTGATGGGAAGAGCCAACTCGCTGGCAAAACCCTGATGCTGGGAAAGATAGAAGGCAGGAGGAAAAGGGAATGACAGAGGCTGAGATGATTGGATCGCATCACTGATTCAATGGACATGAATTGAGCAGTCTCTGGGAGTTGGTGAAGGACAGGGAGGCCTGGCATGCCGCAGTTCATGGGGTCCCAGATAGTTGGACATGATTGAGCTACTGAACAAGCAAATCCAGAGACTTCTCTTTTAAAGATCTTAACAATAGATATACCATAGCTCTTGTATTCAGAGAACTCCCAAATTAATAGAGGGAAACCTATGAAGACAAATTAGTGCTTGACTGTTTGAACCTATTAGAAAACCATATTACTTTCCCCTCCCAGATCTGTGCTGGTTCAGACCTAGTGTGGAAAAGAAGCCAAGTTGCAATGAACCCCTAGGAAATGTATTGGCAAAATGGGTCTGCTTGTTCCAGAGAAAACAGAGGTTTCCCTAAGAATGAATCTTAGATGTGTGTGGTCTTCAGGCATCCAAGAGACTATGATTCAAAGGAGGATGTTGAGAAAATAATAAACAGTCTTCATTGGGCACTGAGGAAGAAATGACCTTTAACTGTAAAAAAAGCAACTTGGATTAAAATCTGCATCTGCCATTAATAAACTGAGTGAATGGTCTTCAGAAAGAGCACACTTAACTGTGAGTTGAGAGGATTTA
Organism: Okapia johnstoni; assembly: GCA_024291935.2. Taxonomy (NCBI): domain Eukaryota; kingdom Metazoa; phylum Chordata; class Mammalia; order Artiodactyla; family Giraffidae; genus Okapia; species Okapia johnstoni. The sequence continues at coordinate 54,787,078 of CM044316.1, forward strand.
GTTGAAGTGGGTATTTGTATGTAAATACAGAGTTTTATTGATGCTCCCAATCTCTAATAAGGCTCTAAATAGCCCTCCTTGATTCCCCTGAATCCTCTAAGACAGAGAGCTGCAGCTATGCTTAGTGGAGTGGAACTTCTTTGTCTTACTTAGCAGGTTCTAACGTCTTGGGGAAGAAGTGGGTAGAAGAATCATAGAATTATGGAACTGGGACATCTTGTGCATTAAAAAAAAAAAGATATTTTTTGAGCACCTTATATAAATTAATGATTGTATATTGTGACTGCAATGTCAGAAGGAATGTCATCTTTGTTTATAGACAAGGAAATTGACCAAGAGATTAACTAACAAGAATCGCAATGGCTACCAATGATCAAACACTTTCTAATTGCTACCCACCTTGTTAAGAAGTTTCCCATACATGCTTTCTAATCCACTCAACCACTCAGTGAGGTGGGTACCATTTTTCTTCTCTAGTTTTCACCTGAGGAGACTTGGAAAGGTTAAATGACGTAATCAAGGTAATTTGGTGGCTGAGTTGATATGTGACTCTAATTGAGGTGGAATTTTGCCATATGTTTTGGAGCAGCTGTTCAAATGTGCTAATATAGCTCACTCAACTTGAATATGCATTGTTTTAAGTTCCTGCTCCTCTGCAGTTTAGTACCAGCTTCTGCAAGTAATATTTACTGAGGAGTATTCAGGAGAAGACATGTCAGTGAAGCCTAAGGGACTCAATGAGCTGAAAGCAAGGTAGATGGACGATGATGCTAGATGGCTAGTGTCCCTTCCTGGTTTTAGGAGGAAGGAGGGCTAGTGGTGAAAGGGTGGCAAGGGTCATTGCTGAGATTGTCTTTTCCTTTGAGGGTTTCCTCCCTTTTCACCCTATACCTTCAGGATCCTCCAGCGGAGTCACCTCCCTGTGCTCCATAGGAGGACCAAATAGGGATCCAAATTGCACTGCCCTCTGCTTCTTGTTGTATGGCTCTGAGGCAAATGGAACAAACTGGTTGTAGGATCGGAAGTCCTCTAAGTTTGACTACTACTCATTTCTGTTCTTTCTTCTGTGATCATGAATGCATCCTTTGTTATACTGAAGCATCACTTTCCTCATCTATAGAGTGTAGATCCTTCCTGTCCTAACTTATGAATCACTACTAGTGGTCCAGTAGGTAAGAATCCAGGCTTCCACTGCAGGGGGTGTGGGTTTGATCCCTGGGCAGAGAACTGAGATCCCTCATGCTGCACAGTGTGGCCAAAAAAAAAAAAAAGAAATCTTACTGGGTGCAGTAAGACACTGCACTAACAAGAGCTCATTCATTTCTGGATTGAAATAGAAGCTGGTCCAGGGTTAAGCACACAAATTCTGCTGTCAAAACCATGTTCGTCTGTTTATGAGCTGTATGGCCTCAGAAAAGTTACTTATCGTCTTTGTTTCTGCATCTGTAAAATGGGTATCATTGTTGCCACTCACAGAGTTGTGACAAAGATCAAATAGTTCTTCTGCAGTGCTTACTTTGGTACCTGGAACATTGTAAATGTTCAAAACAGTTTTTATTTATTTAGATTTTCATTGGTTGCTCTAGGCTGTATGATAGGGAATGAATATATGAACTTCTAGTGGCTTCTTGGCATTTTACACTTGCATCTACAAGGACCACCCACATTCACACCTAGAGGAATACTACGACTCTCTCTGGTAATTCTTCTGCTCTGTTCTTAGTAATTTATCTCTTAAGTAGTAAATTAATAGAATTACTTTGGCATTTCAATCAATAGGATTAAGATGATCTGATGGTAACAGAGTAGTAATTGCTGCTGCACAGATGGAAACTGTCCAGTGGCAAAAACTGTTCTTCACAAGCTAGCTGGCAGCCCTCAGACCAGATTCTTTCCATCCTTTAAAAAAACAACATTTTCCTCTGATGATAAAAGCAATGAATGCATATTAGAAAAATACAACAAGGTTCAAAGAAAAAAATAGATAAATAAAACCTACCTGGAAAATCCTACTATCTAGATACCTACTGTTGACATATTAGTAAATTTCCTCTAGGTTTTTTTTTCCCCACTATAATCAGTTTTGTTTCCTGATTTTTTATTGAAGGTTCTAAATGAGAATTTTATTTCTTCTTGTTATTAAACCGTTAGAAAGATAATTGTAAGTGACTGCATGAGCCAGTGTGTGGCTATATCAGCATTCATTTAGCAGTCCCTCTTTGATGGCCATTTATATTATTTCCAATTTTGAACTATTATCATTTATGCTGTGAAAAGCCCCCTTGCTCACAAACCTGTGTTCATGGCCTGGAAGCAAAATTGCTGAGTCAAAGGGTATGAATGTTTCTAAGGCAGAAAGGCTCTAGCAGTGTCAAGGGACCCCTCCCTACTCCAGGACCAGCAACTTGGCTCCTCACTGAAGATGAATTCCTCATAAGGGGAAGTCTGGTAGTGGCCAGCGCTGGAGGCAATGGTGAGTAAATGGAAGCTGAAGAAGAGAGGTGAACAATTCTTTTTCCTTTTTCTGTTTTAGTGCATATTACCCAAGAAGCCCTAGACACTGCAATGTGCTGGAGGGGAGAAGGAGAGATCTTTGTGACAGTGTAGTTTGGCAGTTCAGCGTAGTTTGGTGCAATACATTTCATTTGCTATTAAACTGCCCTGCTTATGTCTTTTGCTATGTCATATTCCATTTTTATCCCTGAAAGTATTTATATATAATAAGTATCCCATAAACGCTTGCAATGGGAAGTAGGATATCATGGCAAACTCAAATCTGGTTCTACCATGTAGCTGTGTGATCTTGGGCAAGTTACTTAACCTCTTCAAATCTGTTTTTTAAATTTTTTGTCAGTAAAATAGCGTTAATAATAGTGCTCCTAGGGTTGTTGGAATTAAAGGAGAAAATCAGTTGTTGATATCGTGCTAGATAAAAACTGCTTAGTATCTTAGCCATTATTACAAATAAAAATAAAAATCTTTGTTGGTAAGACTCAAATATTCTTCATTAAAATCTTATGCTAGTCTAGATTACACCTGACAATTCTGAAGAACTTCAGAAAAACCTAACGACTAAAAGAAGCCGATATGGCAGGAAATACTGGATGTGGGCTGTACTTCACATCTTGGCTAATTTATTATTTTCCATCACAGGTCCTGCATCTTAAGAGGGACATTAACAGGTTGGAGCAGGTCCAGAAAGGAACAACTGGGCTGGTAAACAAACTTGGAATTGACCTGTAAGGAATAATTAAAGACTCTGTGGGTGTTTGGCTCAGAGAAAACATAGACAGAGAGATCATTTTTTAACAAATCTCTGAAGGGCTGTCATGGGGAAGAGAGACTCAACTTAGTAAAATAATATTCTTAGATATTTACTGTTTGCCAGGCACTGAACCAAGCCCTCTGCAGATATTATTTATGTCTTCTTCTCCAAAGCACTACCTGAGGTATATATTTGTGTTCCTGTCATCCAGAGGAAGCAACCAAGGCACAGATGGCAGAAATGACTTGGTTGAAAGTTACATGGCTAGTAGGTGGTAGGGTAGGAATAGAACCTGATTCTTCTGGTTCCACAGTTGAGGTACCTTCTGTAGGCTACTGACTTGTTCCAAGTGACTAGGGAAGGCAGATGGGATTTTCAGAGTGGGAAATGGCTGCCCAATGTGAGGAAAGAATATTTTAACCATTAGAGCTATCAGGTAATGGAAGAGACTTCCTAAGGAGATGGTGAATTTCTTGCCTCTGGAAGTGTTCACACACAGGCTGAACTTTTAGTATCACACTGTAAGGATGAACCAGCAAGGGAGTAGGCTAGAGTCATGAGTTTACTACTTATTATAAGACCTTGAAAGTTGCTTATCTTCTCTGATCCTCAGTTTCTTTATCTGGAAACTAGGAATACTTAAATCTAATTTTAGGTTTGTTGGAAGAGTAAAACATTTAGATAAGTTGCTTAGCCAGGAATCTGTTCATTGCATGTTAAGTGAACAATTATCTATGGTTTTTAAAAAATTTATCTGCACCCGTGCTTCTTGTTTTATAGAGTGAGCCTATCTGTTCGTTTCTTCCTGGAGGTCACTTCCAGATTTGGAGATGTTACCTGCAGAGTGGGTACTCTAGCTCACTTCTGCAGAGGCAAGTACATAGGTGTCCCCTCAAGCAAATGACAGATTGGACTTTGGAACAGGGGTAGGTAGTAGAGTAAATGAAATGAAGTATGTTTAGACTGTATTGTTAAGCAACAATATAGATGTTATTGAGAGAGAGACTAGAACCATTTTACTCTATTGATCAATTATCAGATGGGTGTGAAGAGCCCACTGTGTGCCCAGCACGTGCCATGTAGATTAAGCATATATCCAATCAGCTGGGGGCACTGTCTTTGTCTTCATGGGCCTCAGTGCATGGGTTGGCTCAGACAGCTCTGAAAAGATGAAAGAATAGGACTGAGTGTATTCTGTGCTAAGTCCTTTGGCACAGGGCAGTTAGGGAAGGGATGATTAGAGGCAGGAGGTTGGAAAAAATGACCTAGGAAGATTTCTTTCTGGCCTGGGATTTTCTCTGTTCAGTTGTTCTCAGGATTGCATCCTCGTAGGCACTGTGTGATAATGTTGCAGTTGTAGCTCCCTTGGGCATATTCTCTAGTCGTTTCCCTAGGACGCCTCCCAGAACCTGGGGGTATACTGATCATTGTTGCTCATTGTTAAGGAAGGGCTGTCCTCCTTCTTAAGACACAGAGAACAAGCCAGTCCTCCCTCCTTTCAGGGCTCCTTTTAGGTCCCTGTTTTTCAGACATCAGTGGTGCCCCTTGCCAGCATAGTCCATGCCTCTCACCAACATCAGCCATGCCCCCCACCCACATCACCCATGGCCCCCAACACCAAGCGTGCCCCTCACCAACATCAGCCATGGCTCCCGCCAACATCAGCCGTGACTCAGTGGTGGGAGACGTGAGTTGGCTGCCTGAGAATAAAGCTTTTTTTGTAATTCTTAATGTGACTGTTCTTCCTTCTCCTCTTTCAATGAAATAAGCAGGTGTTACCCACTTTGGGAAGGGCCTTCCTTTCTCCTTCTCTTGTTTCCTCCTCCTTTTGTTTTTCCTCCTTAGCATTTGCTTCTTCCCACCATTTCTCTCCCCTCCTGGTCTTCTGGGTCCTCCTTTCCCTTCATTTGCTTCTGAATCCTAGAATGATAGACCTGAGAGAGACATTAAAAGTCATCTAGTACAGTCCCTCCATCCGTTTTACAGTTTAGAATACTGTGGTCCAGGGAGGGAAGGAGACTCCCATGCGAGTTCTTGGCTGAACCCACCCAGAGTAGACCTGAGTTGAGTGCTCTTTCTTCTTTATTATTCTTCTTGTCTCTCTCTTTTTCTCTCCCTTCCTGTCCCCTCCCCCTTCCTTTTTATTCCGTGCCCAGTGCTATTCCTTATTTTCTTTCATCTCTTCATAAACCCCATGGTGATAGATGGAAAGGAAATCAGGGCTTGGAGTAGCAGATCTGAGGGGAAGGGTGTTGTCAGGTTCTCCTCACCTCCCTTCCTCACTGGCAAAGGCTGTGTTTGGAGTAAGCCTCAGTTTTCTTCCTCAGAGGCTCTGTTCCTTCCACTCTGCCCCACCACATCTTTGGAGAGAGGTTTGTACAATGTCTTATGAAGACTTTGTATTGGATTGGCAAGGTGGCTGGTCTACAGGCATCCGGGTTGGGAAGATCCCTGCCTCAGTTTCCTCATCCACAAAAGGGGTATGAAAATAGTACCTACTTCAGAGGATTGCTATAAATAATAGTTAATGTGTGTGGAGCGTTTAGAGAAGTTCCTGGCATATAGTAGGTTCTTAATGCATGTTTTGTATAAAATTGTTAATTATAGATATTATTTAGAGGAATTCCTGTCTGTCAGGCACAGGGTTGGGAGCCACAGATGTCACTCTTACATAAGAAGGGGATGGAAACCTATGAAAGTAGCTTCAATAGACACTCGTTGGTGACCTCATCCCCGCTGTGCTCTGCCAGGCGAAGATGCCTACTTTTTACCCAAATGTGCCATCTTTTCCCAACCATTTGAATTCAGATAGCAGCTCATGTCTATGATTCACTCTGAGAAGCTGTTTGGGACTTCAAGTTAAGGCTTGCTCAGAACCACCCCAATCTCACAAGTCTTACTGGACTTCTCCGGTTAAAACAATAGCACTGTCCAAGATAGAATGATAGGGTACAGTACTCCTCAAGCCCAAATCAGTTACATATCGTCTGACAGGTTTTGCCCAACTCATATACTGTGATTTAATTACTTTTTAATTTGATTTTTTTTGTTTGAAATAAACTCTCAGTATTATAATGAAATTGATAATTCTAGTACCTAGGAAAATAAAATTCATGACAAGTATAAAAAAGTTATCCTGAACCACTGAAATCTATGTTGCATACTATCAGTGGGCCAATCATGAAATTTTAGGGAAAATCATCCCGATGTGAAGAGCATTAGAAGTCTCGGTCTTTGTCTGGACTGGACATTAATTCATGGTTGACTTTTCTTTCTGGCCTCAGTTTTCCCCTGGGAATTGAAGGGATGGGGTCAGAAAATTCTTTCCCTAAGTTTTTTTTTTTTTTTTTTTTTTTTAATGACCTAGAGGTTGTTATGAAATTACATACAGAATTGTGCAGGGCTCTAGTACTTTGGCCACCTCCTGCAAAGGGTTGACTCATTAGAAAAGACCCTAATGCTGGGTAGGATTGGGGGCGGGAGGAGAAGGGGACAACAGAGGATGAGATGGTTGGATGGCATCACCGACTCGATGGACGTGGGTTTGGGTAGGCTCAGGGAGTTGGTGAGGGACAGAGAGGCCTGGCGTGCTGCAATTCATGGGGTCGCAAAGAGTCAGACACGACTGAGCGACTGAACTGAACTGAACTAGTCACTCTAATGAAAATATATTCCAAACATCACTTGTTGTAAAAACCCAAATCTCTAATGTAACTCTGGCTTCCATTTTCCAATGACATTTTGCTTCCAGCACAATGACTTCAGTGGGAAAAGCAGCTTCCATTTGCTTGGAAAATTCCTTCAGAAACCCCAAACTGTCTCAGCCCCTAGGCTCATTTTTTACCTGGAAGATACCAAGCAACTGGGCCCAGGTTCACCTTGCTCCAAATGTTTTTTTCCCCTACCTGGTACAGGTTGTCTTTTTATTAAGGGGAGCTCCAAGTTTATTTTTGTGCCCATGCTTTCTGATATCCTCTTTCTTTCTTTTTTTGTTTTTTTAAAAAAAAACTTTCCAGCTTTCAAAAGTAAAAAATATTGTTGTAAAACATCCAAGCATTACTAAAATATTTAATGTAAGAAATAAAAGCACCCGATAGTCTCATTCCCAATAGATAATAACAACTATAAACAGTTTTGGGTCCATTTCTCCAGACTTTTTTCCCATGTGAGAACAATGAAACATTAAAAAAAATAAGAATGAGATCCTACTATACATACTGTTTTGCTTCTTGCTTTTCCCCCTATTTAATCTTTTTTCCTCAGAATCTTTGACTTTTTTTGCATGGAATGAGGTCATCTGCCTTTGGCACTTACTGACTGTGAGACTGTAGATGAATCGCTCCTCCTCTCAGGGTTTCAGTTTCCTCATCGGTAAAAGGAAACAGCCCTTTCCCACTTCCCTGTGATATAAGCTTTAAGGGAGAGAGCCTGTGAAAGTGTAGGCACCCTGTGGTGGACTCCAATGAACCCTCCTCTGTCCCATTCTCCTGTTTGACTGGGTTTGGAGCACTGACCGTGACCTGAAATTCTATGATTTCCCAGGTTGTTTCTTTGTTTGTACCACCTCTAGAAGTTGAGCTGTGTGAGAGCAAAGACCACATCTCTTCTGCTCATCACCATATCTGTCCCCCAAGTGTAGAAAGATTACTGGTTTATGGTAGGAAGTCAATAAATATTTTTTAGATGATGAAGAAATTATCCATGCTTAGCCTTGCTTCCGAATGATGAAAGACCCATAGGGAGAGAACAGGGCAGAGCAGGAGTGGGCTGAGTCTTCGGTCACGGTAGATAGCTGGATCATCCAGTGTTCTTGAACTCCCCATCTCCCAGTTTCCCCTTTCTGTAAGCCCTTTTCTTCTGCCTGCATCATCCTCTTTTGGCCCTCTTTGCCACCTGGTGAATTAGTCATTCTTGATGGCCCAGTTTAAGTGCCTTGATTCCTATTAAAATTGTCTTCAACTTTGTACTGCACCGTGCCCACCACCCCCACCCTAGGCAGAGTTGTGTGTGTATTAGTTGTTCAGTCATGTCCAACTCTTTGCAATCCCATGGACCATAGCCTGCCAGGCTCCTTGTCCATGAGATTTTCCAGGCAAGGATACTGGAGTGGGTTGCCATTTCCTTCTTGAGGGGATCTTCAATCCCTGACCCAGGGATTGAACCTGGGTCTCCTGCATTGCAGGCAGATTCTTTACCATGTAAGCCAGCAAGGAAACCCCCAGGCAGAGTTAGTCAGATTCTTCTTTATGATCCCACAATGCTTTGCACCTACATTGCTATCACTCTACGTCTTTCCCTGTTGAATTCTTAGGGTGATTTGGCAGGGAAGGATAATTATCATTGCCATTTTACAGATGAGGAAAACTGAGGCTTAGACATCTTCAAACAATCTTGCTCCAAGTCACAGAGTGGTATACCATTGCATTTGGACTTCCCTGGTGGCTCAGGTAGTAAAGCGTCTGCCTACAATGCGGGAGACCTGGGTTCAATCCCTGGGTCGGGAAGATCTCCTGGAGAAGAAAATGGCAACCCACTCCAGTATTCTTGCCTGGAAAATCCCATGGACAGAGGAGCCTGGTAGGCTGTAGTCTATTGGGTTGCAAAGAGTTGGACTTGACTGAGTGACTTCACTTTCTTTTCTTTCATACCATCACAAGTGGTTTAACAAGGATTCCAGAACATATTTGACTGATGCCAAGCCAGAGTTTTTAACTGCTGGGGTCAGCTTGACTTAAGAATTATGCAATGCCAGCTGGAAAGACCTAGGATTTTTGTGAAGTCCAACCTTATTTTAGGGATAGAGAAACTGAGACTCAGTTACAAAGTCAGAGCAGGGCTTTCAGAGGGAGGAAAATTCTGCTCTAATCTCTAAGCTGTCCAATCAAGTTGGCATGGAGGTTGACTCTTTTACTGAACCTTGTCACCCTCTTTGTCAAGAGGTGTAGCTTTTCATATTCCAGGGCATTTTCAGTGAATTCCTCCAAGACCCCTCCTTTTGGGCATGATGCAATCTTTTCTTGGCTCCTGTCAAGAGTTTTTCTCTTTTGCTAGATGTTTTAGGTCATATCACAAAAACTGTCTCCAGTGAGGTCTGTGTTTTCTGCACAACTGAAAGCCATTTTCAAAAGTTTGCCTTGTCTTATGGAAAGGGGTCTTTCTGTGGACCCAGGCCACAGTGGGAAGCAGCCATATGTGCAATGGCATGGATGTTTTGAGAGGCCCAGAGTTTGGACATCCTTGGCCAGCAGCAAGGATAAGGTTAAACAACTCTCTGCAACAGCTCTCAAGCCAGGGCTGAGCTGTATGTCTAGCTCACTCTCACTGTGACTCATTTCTTGGAGCAAAAAGGTGTCATTGTGAGACACAGCAGTGCATTGCATTGGCTAGTGGGAAACCTTCTTGTCCTGGGCTTCAGCAGAGCCAATAAGAGAAGTATGGGAACAGGTATATAGGGACAAAACAATTCAATTCAACAAGATCTGACTATCTAACATACATGAGCCACTGGGGTAATACTATCAATGAGGGGAATGGAGCAAGCTGAAAACCCTGGTGAGCACCTTGTCTTCATGTTAGCCTTTCACATGAACCAAGAAACCCATTAATCCCTAGTCTTTGAAGGGCTTATAGTCCAACTGAACAAGTAGAAGGGCACCCAAATGTTTGTAAGGCCACAGTGTGCAAACTGAGTGCTGAAGGTAATGCCTACATTTCCAAGGAGATTTAGGAAGGAGAATCCATGCCCAGTTCTGGGTAGGGATGGTGGCAGTCTGGGGTTGCTTCATGGAGAAAGTGTTGTTAGAGGTGGCTCTTGAGGTGTGGATAGGATCTGAGAGAAGTGGAGAGGGAATTCACTAAGGGCTTGTGCTCTGCTCAGAAAAAGTGCTTAAAGGTGACTGCATTTGTCTATTGGCAAAGTTTTCTCCATTTTTTAAGATGGGGAACTTGAGGCTCAGAAGGGTTGAGCAAACTGCCAAGATAATACAGCTAGGAAGTGATAGAGACAACATTCAGAAATCAAATGGACTTGAATCCAGAATTGGTGGGTGCGCCTTTCAGGGCAAAAATGAGGGAGGGGTTTTTCTAGATTTAAGGAACGTTAGGGACCAGTGGGAGAAAAGTACAGCGATAAGAACAATGGGCATGTAACAGACAAATGAGAAGTTCGGTTGAGGTAGAATTTGGTTTGTGTGAAGTGAAGGAGCTGGAAATGGAAGTGCGGGCTGTACTGTGGCAAGCTGAGAGTGGGGTCATACTAGAGCCTGGTGTTCTCAGCGAAGGGCAGCATAAATGCGCAGATGAATGAGATCCATCTGTATGTGTACTGACAAGGTATTGCTGGGTGAAAAAAGGGAAGTTACAGAGCATAAAACAGAAACAGCTCATGATTGTAGCACAGCAGTTAAAGACTCTGAAGTCGCACTGCTTGGATGTCAGTCTGGCACTGCCGTTTCTAAGCTGGGCAGCCCTAGGAAAATTACTAAACTTCTCTGTTTCCTCATCTGTAACTTCATCTGTACAATGGGATGAATAATAGTATATCCTTACAGGATTGTTCTGAAGATTACATGAGTTAATGCATATTTAAATTTTAGAAAGGCATTCTTGTCATTATCATGTTATTAAGATTATCTGGAAAGATGAATATTGAAGTGTTAAGTGATTTACCTTAGAGAGTAAGACTTCTGTGTCTTTTAGTTTTAAACATACCTCCCTTTGTGGTTTAAATATTTTATGGCAAACACGTATAATGTTTATAATGTAAACAGATGAACCAGCAAGTTTATTTCAAAAGTTAACATTAGGAGGTTGACATGAGAAGACTTTATTTCTATTGTGATTTTTTCTCCTACCAGCAACAGGCCTACTAGTTACACATTGAGAATTGTCTTGGCGTCACTCAGATGGCTGCTGGGAACAGGCGTCTGAGACCGTTGTTTGGGTTTCCCACAGGCCTTGTCTGGAGTGATGCTACTGCTTGTAAAGGAGAGCTAGCCCAGTCCTTGCTGCCTCTCCCCATTCTGCTCCCTGCCCTCATCTGGACTGGGTGTGTTTTCCTGGCCTAGAGGGGTTCTGAGAAGCCCTTGGGGTCTGCTTTGGGAGCGGCAGGTCCTGATTTTGTGCTGAGGTCTCCAATGCTGGAGATTGGGCTGCCTCTCCAACCTTACAGAGAGAAGGTGAAGGGAAACTGGGTATCCTCAATCCTGTGTGTTTGGAGGTTAGAGCATGAGGCTTGAAAAGTTCTTTGGTTTGAATTCCAGGGACTGGCAATTAAAAAAGCAAAAAGATGAGCTTGAGACTATGCTGCCTTTCTTCCTTGCCTCCCTGCTCAGTCATTCTCTCCCATCATCCCCGATAGCTCTTTCGGTGGAGTGATTAGGGGACAAAGAAAGGCTGTACTGCAGGGACCCATCTCTACCCTGAGACAGAGTTCTAACCACATGCTCTCTGCCCAGGGTGGAAGGTAGTGTAATATTCCTCCTCTGTGAAGGGTGGAGATTAAAAACTCACATCTGTTTATGTATTTATGTTAACTTTATATCTAGAACCACCTGCAGGAGATGAGCTTTTGATTATTTGAAGAAGCAAACTCATCTCTTTTTTGCCTCCATCTTCCTTTTCCGGTTCAGTCTCCTCCCCACTTTTCCTCCCAGGTTCATTCTTGGAATAACAGTGGCAGTACAATGATTAAGAGAATGTTTTCTGCAGTCAGACTTATCTTTGAATCCTAGCTCTGCTTCTTATGAGTTGCTTTACCTTGGGTAAACTACATAACCTATTTATGCCTCAGTTTTATCACCTGTAATATGGGAATATAATAATACTTATGTCTAAGGGTTTGTGACATGAGGCACATGATGTTGTTAGCACAGTATCTAGCATTCAATAAACACTTGATAAATAGCAACGATTGGTATTGAGTGGTTGCAGTCAAGGCTGAGATGGAGCATCATAAGGGAAGGAAGGAAGGGAGGCCCGCCTGTAGTATCTGTTAACGTAAACGATGCGCAAGCTCTGTGCCCCAGCAATTCCATTTCTGTTCTTGTTATCTGCCTGGAAAAATGGCCTGTGTTCATTCACAAAGATGTAGGTTCACTGTGATTATTGCAGCACTGATTTCAGTGGAAAAATTGGAAAAAAGTAGAAATTTCCATCAATACGGAAGTGGCTGGAAAACAGCGGGATATCCATAACATAAGATGTTCTGCAGTAGCTAAAAGAATGAGGTGGAGATGTTTGCCTCAACAGATAAAGCTTTCCAAGACATGGTGATATGTGAACAGAGTAAGTTGCGGAATCATATGGGCAATTTGATTCCATGAAATGATAGTGTATATATTTCAATGAATAGTATATACAGTTCAATAGATAGTATATATAGTTCAATAGATTTCAATATATATTTCAACATATGTATGTATAACTATTGAACTATATATACTATCACTTTGTGTATATTTATATATGTGTGTGTATATGTATATATATAGATATATATAGATATACATATATGAATAAAAGTGATCAAGTAGGTTACCTCTTAAAGAAATAAAAGCTGGGAGGGACCTGGAGATCATCATCAAAGGGGATTTTAGGTTTAAGTCTAGTATTAGCATTTTTAAAAAAGAGAACATATATATATATATATATATATATATATATATATATATATAGTACAATTGAAAAAGGTTAAGAAGAGAGAAATAAATACCTATCTGGCTAAGAATCCCACGACAATGACTTTGTCAAACCAAAACCCTGATGGGAGATTCCCAGTTCGTCTCAGTTTTCTTGACTCTAAAATGGGGATAGTAGCCACTGCCTTATATCTATTTTTTTAAGGTGGTTGGAAAGCTCATGTGGGAATGCAGGTGTGAAACACTCTATGGACTGTGAAGTGCTCTTGTAAGAGAACCCTACAAGTCTTCTGGCAGCCAGGGTTTGCAGCAGCCTTGCCGCATTCCTCTAGAGCTGGGGAGTGTTGCAGAACTGAGCGCAGAGCAGTAAACACGCAGCTCTCAAAGGCTGAAGATCTTGACAGTCACTCTATTAGATGTGTAAGATACTAATATGCTTTTTGGAAAGGATGACAAGTTAAAGGGCAAGAGAGGAAGGAAGGAAGGACATCGTTCTGAGATCAGACAGATGACAGAAGGGATGGCAGTCTCTGAACATCTGGGGGGTCCTAAATAAGCCTCCAGTTAAGCAGAGTTAATAGTATAATGTCCACAGGAAGACTTGTCAGCGAGATCATCCTTGGAGAAAGAAACCACAGATTCCCTCCTTCTGATCACCTTTGATCTACCTCTTCCATCAATCCCTATAGACTCTCACTGCTGTGCTCCAGGGCCCCTTGGTGCCAGCATTCAAAGCCAGTTACTCAGGTGCCCCTTCTCTTCATCCAGCCATCACACAATTGTACTTCCCAGCTGTGTGAATGAGAATTTTTGGTGCACTAGGATTACCGCCCCCCCCCCCCCCCCTTCCTTCGTCGCCCCAGTTTGGAGATGCAAATAGCTCCCTGAGGAGCCCTTCTTAAGGTGCATGTTTATGTTTATGAGGGAGCACAGCATGTGAAAGGGTCAAAATAAGGAAAGCACAGCAGCAGAGTCCAGGACACACAGGTTGTAGAGGAATAAGTTTGGGGGATGAGCACATTTGTATAGGGCCTTGGGTGGGCTGACATTCACTCCTGAGGAAGTCATTTGTTCTCTCCTGATCTTCAAGATAAACGGATTGGTCTCTATCCAGAGTCCCCAGTCAGAATGGTAGTATACGAGGCAAGAGAGAACGCTGCCCATTTCACAGCTGGGATAATGACTGTCAGCAGCTCCCCGTTAAGACGGTAAACTCATTTAGCAACAGACACTGAAAAACAGTCGAATTCAAAAGCAGAGAGTGGTAATCTAATTGCACTGAATTAGCCTCGGGGGACTCGGACAATATCAACTTCAGAAAACCACAAAGGGATCCTTTATAAGGAGTTTCAAAAGCACTGGGGCCTCAGCACCCCACATAAGGGCTTGCACTACAAAGCATAGGCACTGTGCATATAAGCCCCTTTCCCCAGCATCTCAGGGCATTGTTCCCTTCTAATGTGCTTTCTGAATGAATTCCCTGGCTGGCCTGATGGTGTTTTCAGTTGTGTGAGGCTGAACAGGGAGTTGGTTCAGGAGAGACAGCTGGAGTTCAGGGCTGAGAGGCCTTCAGCCATTCAGTCCTGTGAACACCATCTGTGCCTGAGGACTGGTACGTGAACCAGTGAATTTTCTGGTGGTCTTTCTGGCTCTGACATTGTCTTATTTCTGAGGTCCTTCTCATTTCTTAAAGCCAGAGTCTTACATAACCAAGGTGATTTTCTTTTAATAATCCTTGGTCGCATATGAGTTTGTGTGTTTATGTGCGTGTTCATTGCCCAATTTATTATCCAATCCATTTCAGAGAAGGAAAAGGCATGAGTGGATGTGTATTTATGGCATGACTCGGAAAATTTACAGAGATCAGATGATAATTTGGGGATCAGGAGTGGGCGGCAGGGGGTGGGGCATGAGTATTGTGAAGATTTGTCTCTGACCTGTATTTCATTTACTTTTCTGCAGCAAATTACAAATCCCAATGCACGAAAGTAGCTCAAATTCCTTCCACATCCCTTCTGGGAGGTGGATTTCCAGTCTCTGCTTGCATACCTCCACTGACATGGACCCTCATTACAACTGAGGCAGCCGGTACACAGTTGACAGATCTGCCAGAAGGCTCCGAATTACATTAAAACAGTTTGTGTGTGTGCATTAAAAATATATTTATCTATTAATTCCAGTTCTTCTCTTGAAGCCATATAGAATAATTCAAATTTAATATTTCCCAAATGGGGTCCCTGAATACCTAGAGGGTTTATGAAATAGTAATGAGGACTCAGAATCCATTTTAAACATTTCAGAGATTATCAAATTGCATATTTACTTCTGACAAGGCTCTATAGACTAACAAGAAAACATCACACCTTTTCTTTTGTATTTTCTTAGGTTAACTCATTGTGGTGGCATTGCTTATCACATAATGTTCAGTATTTCTGGCAGTTTGTCTTTGGTTAATAAAGATGGGGAAAACAAGTTAACAATGGATGGGGTTTGGTAAACAAATTTTAAAAAACTTAGCCTTATAGGGGAGGGAAAAACCTAAACAGAATCACCGACAAAAGTATAAACACCTTTGGTCTCTTTCTCAGGCCTCTCTTCAGATCTCTGAGGATAGTGATCATACTTCATATTTTCTCATCATGCAAAGCATTTTTTGGGGAAACTGACACATATATGGAATCTGTCAATAATCATGTCCAGATTGGGATAACTTTCCAGAGAGTGAGGTTATTTATTATGGTCTTCAATTCTTTTAGACCTTTGAGCCTGAATATAATTCTTATAATAATTGAAATACCCTGCTACCAAAAGTGTTCTATTGTGAAGGAGATTGGGAGGTGATAATCCTTGACTGGCACAGGGAAAATTAATTTTAGAGACAGTGATTTGTCAATTTTCTTTATTTTATAGCTGGGGGAACTGAGGCTGGAAAGGTCAGGAAACCATCTCAAGGGCATGTCACTAGCTAAATTCTGGATCCTGGGTCTTCTACCCTTGGGGCCAAGGCCACTTTGCCTAAAGCAGCAGAGAACCTGCAGAATAGTGTCAAGATGGCCAGGCAGGAGACAGTGCCATCCATCTTAAAAATCATTCTGGCTTCTGCCAGCTGATGAAGGAAATAAAGTTAATGACGCCCACATAAATGTGATGCTGTCGCAGGCCGCGTGCACAGACTGTCTGGAGGGGAGCTCTGCGGGCCCTCTGACGAAGTAAAAAGGTATTTAATGGAGCTTTAAAAGGAGCAGTGTCTCCCCTTTCTGCAAGGACAGGGACTGTGGCATCTATTACCTCCGTCTCCCCTGCAGAGTGCCTAGTTTTGGACTGGGCACGTCAACACAAGATAAATAAATACCTGGTGTAGAAAAGAGGGCAGTATCATCACTGAGGTAAATCCAGCTTGAGCCTTTGTGGGAATGGACCTCTGTCTTTTATGAAGACCTTATGTGAGTTGGGAGGTATATTAGAGGTGTCGGAGTTAGTTGTTTGAGTGGATTGGTAAGAGAACTGAATCCCCATGAAGGAAAGAGATTCATCAGAGCTGTGCTGCAGGATAAGAGAAGAGCCAAACTCTCCAAGGAAGGCTCTCAAATCGTAGCCTAACTGCTCTTTCCACTGCACCGCATGGTCGCAGCCTCTTTCATAAGGTGGTCTCAAAGATAAATTCCCTCCGTTTCCCCTGATAGGTCATTCCCAGTTTTGTAAGTATGCAGAAGTTATGTGCTGATTCATGCCTCCATTTACCAGGTTGATGTTCTTGTCCAGAATGTCCCTCAGAAACGAAAAACATGACATTTTCTCTTTCTCAAGCTTCCTGAGCCCCCAAAGAGGGTAGACTGACATTTTGATTGGCCCTAATGCAAAGTTGCCCAAGGGGCATCTTTTCTTGGGAAAAAGCCCTTGACCCACTCCAGAAACTCCTAGACACTTACTTTCCGCAGTGCCCAAAATGCAGCAGGTAAGATTTGAGGAGGAATACAGCTATGTATGCTACCAGGAGGAAAAGATCCAGGTTGTCATTTGCTCCTCTTGGCAAGCTTGGAGAATGGGAAGCCAGAAGAGCCACCTTAGAAGAAAGCTTATTTACCTTTCAGCTGTGTGGCTTTTCAGGACTGAGATATGAAGCAATCTGTTTACCATGCTCCTTTCGACCCCAGTGAGGTAGAGACAGCTTTCCTTCAAGGTTTCGATGACTTTTCTTAGCCAGTGAGTACTATATTCAGTACAAAACCCTGTGCAAGGAAACACCTATGGGTTGGCAGACAGAAGTGATAATAAAGGAAAGCTGATCATCTTTTGGGAAAACCACTCGTGGGTTAGACTTGGTTTATCTCCTCTGTCTTTATTCCCATCTCAAGCAAAAGCTAGGTCTTTGTTTGCGTCACTCTTGTGCCTTTTGTGTTCCAGGGGGGCATTTTCTTAAGGAAAAGACTTTCCTCCTCATTACAATTGTTTCATCAGAGTCTTAGGTTAAATATTTGGTCATTCTATACCACTGGTTCCCAACTGTGGGCAATTTTGTGCCCTCCTCCCATCCCAGACTTCTGGAGATATTTTTGATTGTCATGACTAAGGGAGAGAGTGTTATTGATGCCAAAGATACTGTTAAACATCTTATAATGAATAGTTCAGCCCTCATGTCACAGAATTTTCCAAAATGTTCAAAATGTCAATAGTGCCAAGATCGAGAAACATGATTATATACCATGGATCTATTTTGAGTTGCTCAGAAGGTGAGATAATATGGGGCTCACCCTGGGCCCTTTCCCAACCATAAGCCAGCGCAAGGCCTCTGGGAATCAAATTAAGTTTCCTTCTACTTAAAAAGAGGTTTGAAAGGAATATGCTCCCATTAAAAAGAAAAACATCTTTGCTTATCGCTTTTGACCAGTCTGGATATAAAGCCCCATCCCAAACTAAAAACAGAGAGCATTTAGTTTATTGAATACTTCAATATCACGCATAGAATTTTAGAACCGCAGATTTTTTAAAATATCAGGACAAGAACTTCAGCCACCTCACTTTATTTTACTTATAGGGACACGGTTGGTTAGCATTGCAATGCTGTTTGTCCCCCGGTACCCTCTTATCTCTTTCCCCTCAGTTTTTCCTAAGGCCTCAATTCATTCTCTTTGTTGACACTGTGAGATTTCTCCCTCACTCACTTTGAGTGTTGTTTTGTTTGTTTTGCTGTCATTATTGTCATTTTGCTGGTTATGTGCAGATGCAGCAGCACTTCTGTCATCAAGAGCATTTCCTAGCCCCCAGATTTCCCCGACAAGGTGAGCAGCTGGCCTTCATTTAATCTAAGGACTACCTGGGCGCCTGAGATTATTGGATTGGCTCATTGCAACACGGTACCTGTCCCCTGGGGGAGAAGGGGTTATTCACATGGAATCTGCTGGGGAACCAGTCTCCAATTACCTCTACATACATTCTCTTGAGCCCCCAGATTTTAATGCTTCTGTATTTTCACCAAAACTTTAAAAAATGAGAGAGTTAGTAATGAAAATGCCAATTAGACATAGACAGTACTTTCTCTCCTTGTGACCTTTGTATTTTTCTCATCTCTGAAAAATTGCTGAGGATATTTCCCTAGTTTAATTCTTATATTTCCTATTTTATGTTTCATGTTCTAAAACAACCTTTATTCCCCAAATAATGTAGCCATTTCTGTATTTTGAAAGTGCAGCAGCACCATTCCCTTCCCAGATCTCCACAGTCATGACTCTTCTTTCCTTATAAACACAGGGCATTATATCCCATATCCATTGTAGCTCATGTCTGCCTTGTCGCAGGTAGGGGAAGGAGATGTGGAGTTATGCGTCCTGATAAGCCACCACCCACAATTTAAAAAATTAACACAGTGGATTCCTAACCTTATCTAAATGATTACATTGCCAACCTTTCAGACTGTCTCCCTATTGTGAAAGACAATGTCTGGGAGAAGAAAAATCAAGCATTATATACTGTTCATCAAGAAAAAAAAGAGTTGGAAGGGAGGATGTGCTTGGTCCTATTAATTTGCTCTTTAATCTCTCTGGTTCACTTCTGTCTCAGAAAGCCAAACAGAATCAATTTGCATACAAATGTTACCAAGTACCCCACCTCCACAGCACTTTCCAGTTCTACTATGTATGTAGAAGAGAAGGAATTTGGTATTGTTCAGAGGACACTTCCTGCCCTTTAGCCCATAAAGTAGCTACATTTCACAAGGCCCTGGATTGTAGCACTTTTTAAATTTGACTCCTTGAGTATTTGTATTCTGAGCTATGGGTAGGACCATGGCCTATCAAGTAATTATTTGAACTGGGGATTAGAAGATTTAGCGTTGGGTATCTCAGAGAAGGAGAGAGGTCTTTTCTTCATCCCAAGAGAAATACATGAAGAGAGGCTTGCGTGTAGACCCTTACAATCTGGAGAGAGGTATCATTCACTTAATAAACCAACCACTGGATTAATCAAACCAACAATTCATATGCAGAGTTCACTATAATGTAAAAATGAAAAAAATCCAACAAGAAATATTTGCTGCAGATTTATGATGGTAGAGACTAATATGTATTGGTTTACTTATTTTTAAAATTAATCTAGAGTGGATTTTTCAAGTGACTGTTAATCCAATGTGATGGTCAAACATGAGAGGCAGACATCTAAAATGAAGAAGATTAATGATCCCTGCAGGTCATGGAAGAAGACTAATTTTTTTCAATTCATGTAAATGGAATTTATCATAACCATCTCTGAAGATGGCATGATTCACCCACTTACGAAAGGACTGTATATTTCAATGCTTCCTGAAGAGGTGATTTTTCACTTTTCACTTGTGCTAACGTAAGAATGCTAAGCCTGTGGGCAGAAAATTTTAACCTGGGAGATTGTGGCTGGGGGAACTTATTTCTGAGTTGGAGATAGACATAAATTAAAAAAAACAAAACAAATGAGACTTGTCCATCAGTTCAGTATCTGCAGCTAGCAAGCAGACTTTGGAAAGATGAATGGGAGATAGGAGGGAGTCAAAGTTTCAAAAGAGAAATGTGTTCCGGAGTCTGTTCCTGAGTAGATTCCCCTCTGCAACCACGTTCAGAGCTTTACAACCTGAGGTCATAACGCTATTGTTTCCAATCACGGAGCCTCAGCAACAAACCCCCACCCCCACACCGCAGAAAAAGAAAACAACAACAAAAAAGGAGAGAAAATAATATGTTCAATGTCCAGTGGGTTCGAGTGCAACCTTCCCCGTCACCGCTAGTTGTCACTTGGCTCCCAGACGGGAGAACTGAGGTTTTCGGCACTGCGGTTAGAGAGAATGCAGTCCTAATTAAACTGAGTAACTCCTAAAGCTTCCCCTTAAAGTCCTCAGCCGAGTGAGAGTCAATATGCAGGGGGTTTGGGGGAGAGTGATGGGGCAGAGAGTATAGCAGGCAGAAGGACAAACAAATCGCAAGAAACAGGCAAACAGCTGCCAGGGCAGCCACTGTCTCAGACCTCCACGCACAAACCAGACACCCTGCGGGCGGTGAGGGGTGGGGGGAGTGAGGGAGCGGGGGATGGAAGGACCCGATTGCCGCGGTATACAGCACCCTCCTCCCCCCGAATGAGGGGATCACGGACAGAGTCAGCCTCCATGCTCCTTTCCCCCAATTCCATCAGAGCGATGTGGTCAGTAAAAAATTGCATACCTGAAGAATACAATGGTCTCCCAAAGGTAGAGTCGAAGAGTATTGAAGCTGTACATTTTTCAGGTCCTTGTGCTTTGTAGTCCACGAGTTATGGGGGCAAAAATGTTTCAAATTGACACTTACAAAACCTGCGAGCGCTGCTGAAAAAAATAATCCAAATCCTAAGGGGAGGTGGGGAACAGGGGCGCGGAGGGAGAGCCCCAGGGGAAATCGGAGCGGGGGTGGGCTCTAGGTACCACGAACAGAGGCAGCCGCTAAGCGTTTCAGCACCACGGAGAGCGTCCACCCCTGCTTTTCAGGAGCGCGAAGAGTATTGCTGTTTGTTAAACTCCAGCGTGTCTGTTGGCTCCCTGCGGCGCTGGGGAGGCACGTTTAGGGGTGGGTATATTTTCTTTTTTGCCCCTGTTTTTCTGTTTAAACGGCCAGCCCCGTGAAAGGAAAAAAAAATCTGTGGAGATCAGAGCGCTGGCCTCGGACCGTTAGATTGGGCGAGCATCCTGGGTAGGGAGATCAGGGCTTTATGCCCCTGGGCTGGCCTGAGGGGGTTAGGGGTGAGGGGAAGCGATTGAAGTGTTGCCTTCAGTTAAATCCCGGAGAATGTGCCAGGCTGGTGCATCACCACCGAGTCCCGGAATCTCGTTACCCTGCCTGCGTACCCGTCTGCTGTCGCCTTGCGATCCCTGTTCTCTGGTCCCCGCCGAATAAGTTATGATCGCTGCAGAAGAGGTATCCCATTGCTTGGGGCTGCAGACGTGAGAGAGCTCAGGGCAAGTTTCAGGGGCTGCCGGGGTCCATGGCGACCCCGCGGGGCTCAGGAGCCCAAGGCTTCAGATGCATCTCGGCTTTCTGAGCTCGCCCATCTTCCTCAGGCCAGGACTCCTTCGGGTCTTCAGACTTTCTTACTGCATTAATTTAACAAACTGGCGGCGTGGGGGATTGCGGGGGGTGGGGGCGGGCGATGGCTGACGGGAGCGGGTGGAGAGAAAAAAAGGGGGGAAAAACTCCTTAGTATCTTCAAACCCTCCCACTCGAGGCGCTCATTGGCCCGTGGCTGCGAAAACCAGATCTTTTCCCAGTGTTTGGCCAATCGCGTGTTAGACTCTGGGTTGAGTTTAACACTTAGAGTGCTGAATGAGATCTGTGTCTCCCCTCTCCATTGCAGGTTGGTGGTGGAGTGGGGGAGGTTATGGAGTTAATCTCTCGAGGTCTTTCAAAATATTGCCTTTATTTTTAAAGAATGTAGTTGTATGTTAGTGAAGCAAACACCACGGGTCCCAGTTCAGACGTGCCTTTGGGCTCAGTTTATCATCTTGAAAGGGAAGAATGGAACTTGATCTCTGAGTTTCTTTAGAGCTCTGAAGTAGTATGGTTTGACTCCAGAAAAAAAAAAAAAAAAAAAGAAAAAAAGAAGGGAGGAGAGGTTTCAGAAAGAAGTCTGATCTATAAAGGAAGATTCCCCACCCCCTCTCTCCCCAGGACCACTGCAGCAGGAAAAGACAGAAGAAATTCCTTGAGCAGTTTACACAGTCAAGAGGGAGCGCAGTCCTGACCTCACTGCAAGATATGTCCTCTTTCTACTGGGCAGGAGACAGTTTTATTTACATTCATAAGCTTGGGAAACAGACTCTCAGAGAGCTGTGGCTTGCTACAAAATAATGGTAGCGCCAAGTTGTACATACAGGTATCCAGTACTTACTGCTCCCATTCTCTGTTTTTTAATTCCTCCTGCTTCTCTGTTTCCCAAGCTTATTTGAGTCTCAGAAACCAGCTATACATTTCACTCTAGAGCCCAGCTGGGGAGGTGGAGTTAATCAGATTTTCTCCAAGCTATCGGACTTTAGTGGATTAATAGCCTCTGCAGGATTTTCTGGCTGATTTGAACTGGCTGGGACTCTGGGGTCTCTCTCTCCCAGCCTACTGAAAGGAGGTAACCCTTCCCTCTTACCTAGTAGCTTTAGGAGTTCCTTCTTTTGAGTTTTTGGAGGCTGAATAGCCTCCAGAATAGCCTCCAAAATTCTCCCTAGAATAGTTCTTAAGAACTTATTTCTCTCCAAGCTCAGGCTTTCTCTGAGCAAAGAAGTCTGGAAAACTTTGTCCACTAGTCTCCTATCAGCAGGGATTCGCCCCCTACTTTCCATACTGTCACAGCACACCCTTCATTACTTCCTTTTCTGTTGGTTCCCCCACACCAGAACAGTGATGAGTTGTTTAGAACTTCCATGAAATTCTGACTAGTGACTGAGTAGGAAATTTTGCTTTGAAGGTGAATATTCATATGAATCTGATACAAATTTATATTGTCAGTCTGTTATCTACCTGCTCCTATCTATCTATCTGTCTATCACTAGCCTTGATTAGTATGCCTTCAGTGCACCAGGCACTGTTGTGCACTTCACATAATCTCATTTACTTCTTACAGTCATACCTTGAAATAAATATTATCTTTGTGAATGTGTTTCTTCACTTGTTTATGTGCCCACTAGTGAGTTTGCTTGGGAAAGACAAGCACACATATTTCTGTGGCTATAAACTGGTTTACCCCACCTACCTAATTCTGAAGTCAATGTGAAATGTATATGTGTATTTGTACATTTGGGTTTGTGAATGGGTTTCTGTCCACATAGGCATATATGTTTGCATCTATCTGTGTCATTGCTCTGCCCTTGGAGGTACTGAAGTAAACTCACAACTGAAGTTGTGAGCTGGCAACTTTGTTTTTGCTCCTGACCTGGCTAGGAAGCTGTAGGCAGGTGGGGATGCAGTGTGTACAGTTAGTTTTTCTTTTCCTTTAAGAGATGCTTTGTGTGTGTGTGTGTGTGTGCATGTGTGTATGTGGTGTTGCTGTTTATGGGTGTGAATGGCTCTAAAACTGTGGTCTCTGCAGGAGATAAGAGTAATTATTGCCTGTTTTCTAGTAGGCTTTTGTTTAATGTGAGGCTTCTACTTTTATTTAACTAGCACACATAACCTGAGTATGTGCCAAGCATTGGGGATGTACTAGTTCTATATAACCAGATAACTGGTACTAGATAACTAGATGACAAAGTACTAAATAACTAGTACTTTGTACCTCTGGGCCATATGGTCACTTCAGATTTACAGTGGTAAAAGTTTCTCATGTTTTACTTCATACCTCACATATTTCTTGTGCCTTAAACAGTATATCCAGATCTTCCTGTCTTGTGTATGTCACTTTTGAAAATAAAAACCATGACCTCCATGGTCAGGGATTTTTGTTCTTATTTTCTCTCGGCGTTAAAAAGCCTGGATGACATTGGATAAATGACCAAACCTCTCTGGCCTAAGTCAAACAAAGACAATCATGCCCACAGCTTCTCCCCATAAGCCACTGCATAGAAGCAATGGCATTCAAGTCTAATCTTAGGGTGACTACCATACTGTGAAACAGAACTCTTAATGGAATGGAATGGATTGGCTTCAGTTGATGGTCCATTGCTATTGGTGAACATCCTTTGTAGCCTAAGTCCAGTACTTGATTTTTCCCTTGTAGGCCCCAGTAGCTAGATTTGAACCCCTCTAAATATGACTAAATTATGACGTGCGCTGAGACCTTATTTTATTACTAGAGGAGACACATTCTTTCATTAACTCAACAAACACTTATTGAACATTTACTTCATGTCAGGCACTGCTCTAGACACTGGGTATACAGCAGAGAATAAAACAGGTAAATATCCCTCTTCCATTGGAGAATATCTTCTAGCAGATGGAGACAGAAGATAAATAAGTAAATTATGATGTATTAGGCAATAAGAAGGATTAAAAAGAAAAAAAAGCAGGGTAAGGGGTCAGAGACCAACACTGAGATGGTCTTTTATATAGGGTGGTCAGATCAGGTTTCCCAGGTGGTGCTAGTGGTAAGGAGTCTGCCTGCAATGTAGGAAACGTGGATTTGATCCCTGGATCGCCAAGATCCCCTGGAGAAGGAAATGGCAACCCACTCCAATATTCTTGCCTGGGAAATTCCATGGACAGAGGAACCTGGAGGGCTACAGTGCATGTGGCTGCAGAAAGTTGAACACAACTGAACGACTAAGCAGCAGCATTGGAGGACTGCAACTGTGGCATGGCAGATCAGGGAATGCCTTCTGAAAAGGAGACCTTTGAAAAAATGACTAAAGAAAGTGAGGAAATGAGCCCTGTGGACTTCAGGGAGGGGAGAAAGAGCTTTCCAGGCATCAGAAAGGCAAATTCAAAGGCCCTGAGGTGGGGAGTATGCTTAGAGTGTGCAGGAAACAGCGAGGAGGCCAGTATGCCTGGGTGAAGTGAGTGAAGGAGAGGGTGCCTGAAAAGAATTTAGAAAGTAGTTAGGGACTAGATTGTATTCTCCCTCCAAGGCATTGTAAGGACTTTGAGTTGTATTTTGAGTGAGACCCATGGAAGGTTTTGAGCAAAACAGTAACAATATCTGACAACATTTTAACAAGGTTAGTCTGGCTGCTGTGTTTAGAATAAATGTGCAAGGAGGAGAGAGGCAAAATGAAAGCTTCAGACTAGTTAGGAGCTACTGAAAAAAAATTCATGTGAGATTCTTAGGGACTGATCCTGTTCCACTTTTTTATATACTGAAGAGGAAAATTAGCAGAGTTGGGATAAGAATACAGGTACCCTAATTTTGGCTAAAGGATCTTTCCACTGTTTTTTTTTTTTTTTTTAATTCCAACTAAGATGAAGGTTAAGGAAATCTACAAGGGAAGAGCTTTACCTGGCTTGTTACTGATATATACCTAGCACTTGGCACAGTGCCTGGCATATAGGAAATGCTCAGTAACTATTTCTTGCAAGGATAAATGAGTGAGTGAATGAAAGAAGAACAAAAAGTTTCAGGCAGAGGACCCAAAGGGAGAAAAGAAGAGGAAGGAATGTGTTAATCAGGTGAGATTATGTTGTCCTGAGCCAGCTAATGTAATTAACACAATGGCAAGCCTCTGTCTAAAATGACATTCACAGAG
This sequence comes from Okapia johnstoni, assembly GCA_024291935.2. Taxonomy (NCBI): domain Eukaryota; kingdom Metazoa; phylum Chordata; class Mammalia; order Artiodactyla; family Giraffidae; genus Okapia; species Okapia johnstoni. Next base: position 54,812,633 of record CM044316.1, read on the forward strand.
GAGAGTGCTGGAGACTTCAGTGCTGCTTTGACAGGCTCCAGTGATACTTTGTAAAGAGAGATGGATATTTGGAGCAACTAAGCAGCTTGCCTAATTGTGCTGAAGTGTTGTGATGAATTTGGGGTCTGAAAATGGGACTATGGAAGAGACTTTCCTCCAAGGAGCTGCCAGCTTGCTGCCAGCCTTTCCTAACCCAACTTAGAGAATGCACTTGCTACTTTTAGACATTTTTAGTCACAAAGCAATAGTCTGTTCTTTGGGGTTTAAAAGATCTTTTATTTATTTGGCTGTGCCAGGTCTTAGCTGCAGCATATAGGATCTAGTTTCCTGACCAGAGATCAAACCTGGATCCCCTGCATTGAGAGTGTGGAGTCTTAGCCACTGGACCACCAGGAAAGTCCTATGTTCTTTGTGCTTTAAAGAAGGGAACTCAGAGCTACTTAGGAAGTCTCAGTTGTTGTTGTTGCTCAGTTGCTCAGTCGTGTCCAACTCTTTGTGACCCCATGCCAGGCTTCCCTGCCCTTCACCATCTCCCAGAGCTTGCTCAAACTCATGTCCGTTGAGTCAGTGATGTCATCCAACCATCTCATACTCTGTCGTTCCTTTCTCCTCCTGCCTTCAATCTTTCCCAGCATCAGGGTCTTTTCTAATGAGTTGGCTCTTCACATCAGGTGGCCAAAGTGTTGGAGCTTCAGCTTCAGCCATCAGTTCTTCCAATGAATATTCAGGAAAGATTTCCTTTAGGATTGACTGGTTTGATCTCCTTGCAGTCCAAGGGACCCTCAAGAGTCTTCTCCAACACCACAGTTCAAAAGCATCAATTCTTCAGTGCTCAGCCTTCTTTAAGGTCCAACTCTCACATCCATACATGACTACTGGAAAAACTATAGGCTTTGACTATTTGACTTTTGTCAGCAAAATAATGTCTCTGCTTTTTAATATGTTGTCTAGGTCGGTCATAGCTTTCCTTCCAAGGAGCAAGTGTCTTTTAATTTCATGGCTACAGTCACCATTGGCAGTGATTATGGAGCCCAAGAAAATAAAGTCTTGTCACTTTCCATTGTTTTCCCGTCTATTTGCGATGAAGTGATGGGACCAGATGCCGTGATCTTACTTTTCTGAATGTTGAGTTTTAAGTCAGCTTTTTCACTCTCCTCTTTCACCTTCATAAGAGACTCTTTAGCTTCTCTTCACTTTCTGCCATAAGGGTGGTGTCATCTGCATATCTGAGGTTATTGATATTTCTCCCAGCAATCTTGATTCCAGTTTGTGCTTCATCCAGCCCAGCATTTTGCAAGATGTATTCTTCATACAAGTTAAATAAGCAGTGTGACAATATACAGCCTTGACATACTCCTTTCCTAACTTTGGAACCAGTCCATTTTTCCATGTCCAGTTCTAACTATTGCTTCCTGGCCTCCATACAGTTTTCACAGGAGGCAGATGAATAAAATACTGAGAGAACTTTCCTTCCACTTTATAGCCTGGTCTCCCAGGGGCCAGGAAAGTGGTGTGACTGGTTTAATGTTCCGCCACAAAGTTGAATCTAGACCGCAAAACTCCTGCCTCTCAAGCCATAGCTCCCAATGCCTTCACTCTGAGACCTAAAATACAAGCAGAGAAGGTTGGATGAGAGAGGACAAAAGCTTCATATCGTGTTGATCAGACCCTGGCTTTCTGCCTGAAGACTCTTGGATTCTCTTTCACTGCCAGGTCTGTACTTCTGCCCTGGGCTCTAGCAGCTTGACATCCATGTGAGACTTTTTATTACCCCTTGTGCTTCATTTTCTTCTCTCCCTCAAGCCATCTCTGCCTCTTTCCCCCTACTTTCTTCTCAATCTGCCCTTGACTCTGATTTCATGTTTATTCAGTATGTTCCTCCTATTGGGTCTCTCATTTTCTACTGCCTCCACAAGGACTTTTGGCATCAACAAGGTTCAGCAGAGGATACACCTTTTTTTCTGAGTTTTCACTCAGTGATTCATTCATTTGTTTTAATGGGACATGTAGTTTGAACACTGGCTGTGTGTGTGACACAGTGCTGTGGTTTTACATGTTTCACCAAAGGTTTGTTCATTCAGTTTTTAACAAGCATTTAAGTACCTTCTCAGCGCTAGAAACTATGGCGAACAGTAAAACAAGAAGAGGCTACACAGTGTTGCCTGAAGGGAGGAGGTGATGAACAGAGATTCTTGTACGGCGTATTTAAAAACCACTTAAAATGGGGAAAACAGATATATATACATAAAGTGCACAAACTATTTACAAAATGGAAGCCATCAAGAGGAAAGCAAATATCATAAATTAATGCATATATATGGAATCTAGAAAAATGGTACAGTTGAGCCTATTTGCAGGGCAGCAATAGAGATGCAGACTTGCAGACACAGTACGGGAAGGAAAGAGTAGGGTGAATTGAGAGAGTAGTATCGAAACATATACCCTACCATAGGTAAAATAGACAGCCAGTGAGAATTTACTGTATGACACAGGGAGCTCAACCAGGTGCTCTGTGACAACCTAGAGGGGTGGGATGGGGGGGGTGTGGGAGGGAGGGCAAAGGGGGAGGGGATACATGTGCATCTATGGCTGATTTATGCTGATGTAATACAGAAACCAACACAATATTGTAAAGCAATTATCCTCCAAATTAAAAATAAATTTTAAAAAAGATATTGAGGAAAAAAGTAAGCTATCCATATCATGACAGGGAACATAACCTGCCTGCCTCATATCCCCTCCCAGGCATTATCTACCAAAGGGAATATATTAATATTATTCTAATTTCTATTGCTTCTAATTTGCTTGTTTTTGTCTAATTAAAATCATCTTTGTTCACAAGCGGAACTGACCTGAAGCTTTCCTTTTTAAAAATGTCTTCTGCAGGTTTTGCTATAGATTGCGGCAGCTTCATCAACGAGTTGTGAATGTTTCCTCTTTTCTTTTCTTTAGAAATGTCTGTGTAAGATTGGTTATTTTCTAGTTAAAATATTAAATCCTTAAGGTATTTGGAAATGCATTGTTCAATGATATCATTTCATTCTTTCTGCCTTACATCTCAGTGGCTACCTACGTTTGGCTTCTTTCTTTCTTCTTTAAATTGAAGTGTAGTTGATTTACAATATTGAGTTAGTTTCTGGTGTACAGCAAAGTGATTTAGACATATTATATATATTCTTTTCCATTACAGTTCATCATGAGATAGTGAATATAGCTCCCTGTGCTATACCATAGGACTTTGTTATTTGTTTTATATATAGCAGTTTGTATCTGTTAATTCCAAACTCCTAATTTATCCCTTTCTCCTCTTACCCCCTTGATAACCATGTTTGTTTTCTGTGTCTGCAAGTCTATTTCTGATTCATAAATAAGTTCATATATGTCATATTTTAGATTCCACATATAAGTGATATCATACGGATTTGTCTTTCTTTTTCTGACATACTTCACTTAGTATGATAATCTCTAGGTCCATCCATGTTGCTGTAAATAGCATTAGTTCATTCCTTTATATGGCTGAATTATATTCCATTGTATATATGTACCACACCTTCTTTATTCATTCATCTGTCAGTGGACATTTAGGTTGCTTCCATGTCTTAGCTATTGTAAACAGTGCTGCAATGAACACTGCGGTGCATGGATCTTTTTGAATTACAGTTTTCTCTGGATATATGCCCTGGATTGGAATTGCTGTATCATATGGAAACTCTATTTTTAGTTTTTAAAAGAATATCCTTAGTGTTCTCCACAGTGGCTGCACCAATTTACATTCCCACCAAGAGTGTAGGAGGCTTCCCTTTCTTCTCCGCTCTCTTCAGGTTTTCTTTTTGAGTATACTGCTTGAAGCTCAAAGTCTTTTAAATTTGTGTCTTAATGTATTTCATCAGTATTTCTTTAATTATTGCTTCTTTACTTTCTCTTGTCCATCTAGAATCCCAGCTTCACATGTTAGACCTTTTCATTATGTGCCTTATGTTGCTCATGCTTATTTCCGCATTTTTATTTTCTTCTTTCCTCTCTCTCCACATTAGTCTGGATGTTTTATACTCTCTTGATTAATCTTCTCATTGCTGTGTTTAATCTGATTTTGCACTTATTGAATTAATTTCAATTGTTTTAATATTCAGGTTGGCATTTCCACTTGCTTCTTTTTTCTTTTTTAAAAATAGATTCCACTTCTCTGAAGAAATTCTTCACCTTTTCACCTATTTTCTGGAAGATAGCAATCATAATTATTTTACAGTTCCTATCTGATAATTCTAAAATCTGGGTTATCTATTACTTTGTTTCTGTTGCCTGGTATTTTTAAAATTGGATTTAGGTCATTTGTGCCTGTATACTTCCATGCCTGGTATTTTTGAAGTGAACACCTTAAATTGTCTATGAAAAATTATAGTGGCTTTGAATCATGTTATCTTCTAGAAAGGATTGAATTTCCTTGTGGCTGACAGAGTTTGGACAGCTCACCTTGATCCAGCTGTGGGTTGAGGTGATCTGAAGCTATGTTTCAGGCTTTGTGAGGGACATCTGTTCTGATTCCCTTTATCCTTGGGTATAGCCTATCAGGGTCTCAGCTGAAAACCAGTACCTTCTCTTTGATGGGCCCTAAATTCCAACTTTTGTTTCCCCAGATCTATGGGACTGCTAAAATCATTGCTTCACCTGTTTTTAAACCTCTTTGCAGGTGCTTCTTCAAAACCAGTCTTTGAATTTTATTTTGTAATGAAGCTTTCCCTGACCATCTTCCCTATGGCATCTCCCATCACTATCATTCTTTTTATGTTTAGATTTATGGAAAATTCCCATATGCCCTTCACTCAGTTTTTCCCTAATGTTAATACCTTATATATCACGGCACATTTGTCAGAACTAAGGAATAAATATTGTTACATTACTAATAGCTAAACTATAGGATTTATTTGGATTTTTCCAATTCACCTTTTTCCCCTGATCGTCCGTTTACTGTCTCAGGGTCCAGTCCAGGATACCACATCACATTTAGTCATCACACCTCTTTAATCTCTTCAGAATTGTGACAGATTCTCAGTCTTTGTTTTTCGTGACCTTAGCAGTTTTGAAGAGTCCTGGTCAGGTATTTTGGAGAATGTCAGTCAATTTGAGCTTGAATGATTTTAGTTTATTCTCATGATTAGACTGAAGTCATGAATTTTTGGAAGAATATCAGAGTGGTGAAGTGCCCTTCTTGTCATGTGATATCATCAGGTACATGATATCACCATGATTTATCACTGTGGAGGTTAATCTTGATCATTTGGGTAAGGTAGTGTCTGGCAGGTTCCTGCAACTGCAGAGTTACTATTTGTCCATTCTCATATTCTGCTCTTTGGAAATAACTCAGTCATTAAGTCCAGCTCTTCCTCAAGGACTGGGACATGAGCTTCACCTCCTGGAAGAGGTTATCAGCTAGATTTGCTTGGTTCCTCAGACTCTCACCACATACATGTTATTTCTACTTTTACATCCAACTCATAGTCCATTCTTTACACAGCAGTGGAGCAATCTTTAAAATATTAAATCTTCACATTGAATTCCATTTGCTCTTAGAATGAAATACAATTCCTCACCATGGACTTACATGGTCAGCCCGGCCTCCCTCTCTGACCACATTTCCTGCCTCTCTCCCCTTATCTCACCAAGCTACGAATGTTTTCCCACTTGTCTTCCTGTGCTTTGTTTTTTCATCATTCGTATCTTAGTTAAAATGTTACCTTCTCAATAAAGCCTTCCCTGACTATCCTTTCTGAAGTCCCTCTCCCCCATCATTATCACTCATTTTTTTCTTCCTAGTATTTGCTGCTGCTGCTAAGTCGCTTTAGTTGTGTCCGACTCTGTGTGACCCCATAGACGGCAGCCCACCAGGCTCCTCTGTCCCTGGGATTCTCCAGGCAAGAATACTGGAGTGGGTTGCCGTTTCCTTCTCCCTCCTAGTACTTAGCCTCATCTAAATTTTTTTTGCTCATTTACATATTTACCTTTTCATGTTAGAATGTAAGCACCACCATAATAGGAACTTTCTTTTTCTCTTCTATATTGCCAGTGCCTATAAGTAGCTGTTGGCACATCATAAGCATTAAATGAATGCATGAAATCCTACAAGATTTCTTTACTATATAACATGCACTCTGCTTGTTCTCCTGACAAACTCTCTCATTAAGTTATCACAATAACGTTGTGGAGGATAGTCTATTATTGCCCCCATGTTACAGAGGGATAGTGTTTGAGGCACAGAGAGATCAAGTGTTCAGTTATAGCAGGTAATTGGTGGTACTGGGATTTGGTTCCAAGCTTGCACTTTAAACTCCCACCATCACTTTTTAGACTGATGCTCTGTATTGTACACTTCAGGTTATTTGTTATAACCAATTAGGTTTTCCATTAATTCTACATGTGGCGACTTCCTCTCAATTAGATAATAGTTTCCTTGATGACAAAAATGTGGCTATGTTGTGTGGATTTGTGCCAGGATGAGTTTTGAGAATAGGTATCTGTTGTTTTTGCCCCACCAGTATCTATTCACTCTTCTGGTAGCAGTACCTGAATTTTGCTTGGGGAATACCCTGTCACTTCACCCACTGTCACTCCAGGTGGTTTGGGTGGAGTTATCCCAAGATCTAAGAGTGGGAGAGCCTGATGCAGGACTGTGTAATCAATCTTCTCCAGTCCCTGAACAGTGACTTGCTCAGGAATAAACATATGACTCAAATCTATCCAATCATAATGAGTTAGACTTAATGCCTTGAGGATGTAAATCGGAGAGCCCACTCCCCTTCCCACCCCACCCCCCCACTCCCATTAAAAGGAAACAAACAAGATGAAGCCAATACTGAGGAAATCAGAACGAAGAGTTGGAGAGAAGCCGGATTCCCAATAATACTGTTTGAGCACCTGCATTGAGCTAGCTTCAAACCGTGATCTCCTCTGTCCTCCTTAGCTAAATGGACCAATCCATTTATTTTGTGCTTAAGCCAGTTTTAGCTGCATTTCTCTTCCCTTTACACCGGAAAGAGCCCTGATTCATGTAGTTCTCCATAAATGCCTGTTGATGGTTGATGGGCCATGTGGACATGCAACTTGTACCTAACCCAAGAGTGCATCCATGTAGCCTAACTAGAGGCAGAAGCGTGTCTTGTGTGCCTTGAAGAAAATCTCACCATGTACCTCCCTCTGCTCTCTGCTTTGGGACCATGACTCTGTGAGGGCAGGCGCTTCTTTCTCATGTGGTGGTAATAATGAATCAGATGGAATGGCTGCTGATGCTTGGATGTCAATTAGTGACACTCTAACTGCAGGGAAACCTCTCAGACAGGTCCTAAGTGTCTTAATCTCTCAGTAGGCCTTCTCCTCTAAAGGCTTAGGTGGCTGATGATATGTTTGTGCTGCTGATCCTTTCTTTGATCATGCCTTATAGGATTATTCTGCCATGAGATGGTGCCGAGGAAGTGAGGCTGTGATTTGGTTGTCGTGCTCACGCTTAGGCCATGTTGCTTCACTCCATCCTTTCAAGTTTTCTTCCTTCATTTGCTGGTGCTGGAATAGAAACCCTTCAGTGGCATTCTCACCAAAGTACATATCTTCTGATTCCTCTAGCTCTCACCAAACTGTAGAAGAGTCAGAGGAATCCTCAAACAGGAAAATAGGGTTTATTAGTTCCTTGCACACTCAGGGCACTTTCCCCTTGTTATCATCTTATTTCAAAACCCTGACACCTGATCCTTATGGCAATGTGGGGATAGTCAGAGTTAAGTGTTACTACTTCCAGTTTACAGAAGAGGAAAATAAGGTTCAGAGAGAGGAGAGAGAGAGCTACAGGGCAGCAGGTCCGTTCCAAGACCAGTGCTCTCATTTCCTCACCACACCAGGGCCCTCTGACCACCCAGGCCTTTGGAACAGCAGATGGTCAGTAATACTTCTTATTCCTCCAGACCAGGCTCCAGTGATGTCTCTTCTAGGCTGTCTTCACATACAGCCTAGCTGGAAAAGATCTCTTGTCGGAACTTGTGTGGCACCCCTCCAGGTATTCCCATGGTTTCATCATTTTCTACCTTGTAATATAATGATTTGTGTATAGTTTTATCTTCTTTCTGAGAATTTAAGCTCCCTTGTCCCCTTAGCACATAGATAGCAAAATGTTTGATCTGTGCTGGGTATTTGGGGAATATTTACTAACAGTGTGAACAAGTGAATAAATGCCTAATTTTTTTCTTTTTTACAGGAGTGGCAGGAGGTGACCACTCCTATAAGGTTTATCCGAAGGGACCAGAATTGTTTCTGCAGTACCTAGAGGACTGTTAGGTGGAAGAAGGGTTGAACTTGCTCTTGCCACCTTAAAGGGCAGAAATAAGCCCAGTGGGTAGACGTTTCAGAGGAACATATTTCAGCTCAATGTAGGATTTCCTGTAACCAAAGCTCTTGAAAGGTGGTGGATCTGCCTTATAAGGTAGTTAATATGTGTAATTGAAGGGATGAAAGCAGATTTGGGGTGATGATTAGTGCAGAGGACATTCCAGCATCTTAGGAGGGGTTAGGCTTCTAGGTTCAAGAGATCTTCAGTGTGGTTGGTTGTGGAATGTGGGAGATAAACTTGTACTCAAAAGGTAAATCTTACTCAGTTGATACCCACATAGATGGTGGTCACAATGACTAAGAATGTGGGCTTCAGTGTCTAAATTCTGGCTTTGCTACTTGCTAATGTGTGACTTTGGCAAAGCTACTTAATGTCTCTGAACCTCGGTTTCCTGATCTGTAAAATGGTGATGGTAACAATACCCACATCATTGGAAGATTGTGTAGCCATGCACACAAAAAAGAAACACATCTTGGCACAGAGAAAGTGCCCAATTATTATTATAATAGCTATTACCACCACCCTTCCCCTTCCACCATAATCCCTAGCCTGTGAGTGTGATCTGCGCTTCCTGGGGGCTGTGTCCATCCTTCCTGTTGGTAACATCTCAGAGGTCCAGGCGGGGCTCTCAGAGACGCTGGAGTAAACACTGCTCAAACTGCCTTTGAGCAGTTTGCTGACAGCTAACTTTGAGATTGGAGATCTGAGCCTTTGAGGCCTCCAGCCACTTTCCAAAGCCAACAGTGCAAGATAAAAACACAATATCATTTCTCTACTCTCCTGGGATCCTGGTTGCTGCTGCTCATTAAAGGCAGTTTTCTCCTGAATTCCAGAAGCAAGGGGTCCTTTTTTGTTTTAAAAGCTGCATGGCTAACATTGGGTTCCCAAAAGGCTGTCGGTAGTTTCTTCAGTTTCCCTCCACATCCCTGACCTGAATTTCCAGTGCTTGGGTTACTAGTGCATCAACAAAACATGTACTCTGGGATCAGAAAACTCGGTCCCTTCATTTTAAGGGGTGAGTCAGTTTGCTGTCTTCTATTAGGAGGGCTATAAGAAAGGATTTATTACTTGTATTATTATTTATTATTTATATATGCATTTAATAAATGAACAGAACACAGCTGTAGAAACCCCAGACATGATGACCCATCTGTACAATGGGCTAATGTGTACATCTTCATGTTTATCATTCAGGCCAACCCAAGACATCGATGCTGTCTTCTATTAGGAGGGCTATAAGAAAGGATTTATTCCTTGATTTTATAAGTATGAACAGAACAAATAGACTCCAAGAAGTGAAGGAGTTTACTCAGAGTAGTAAAACAGCCCTAAGAAGCAAAACAGGATGCAAACACTGCTTCCTAAACCATTTGAAAGTGAAAGTTGCTCAGGCGTGTCCTACTCTTTGTGACCTCATGGACTATACGGTCCATGGAATTCTCCAGGGGATCTTCCCAACCCAGGGATTGAACCCAAGTCTCCCACATTGGAGGTGGATTCTTTACCCACTGAGCCACAAGGGAAGCCCAAGAATACTGGAGTGGGTAGCCTATTCCTTCTCCAGGCGGATCTTCCCAACGCAGGAATTGAACTGGGGTCTCCTGTATTGCAGGCAGATTCTTTACCAACAGAGCTATCAAAATGCACCACCTAAACCATTTAGGCGGTGCATTTTTCATCATATCACATCACATGACAATTATAGCCCCCCAAGAAAGAAATTTTTAAAAACCACCCTCAAAATATACCTTCTTTAACTTTTTTCAAAGCGCTTTGAGGAATCTTCATGGGGTCTCCCCATGATCCACCAAGCCTGGCAGGGTGGACTCTCAATACCCTGTGTTAGTAATGACAGGCCCGAGGCCAGGGCGTTTGCCTCTTGTCAAACAAGAGGGTGGTTGGGGAAGAAAGGTTAAAAGCAGCTGTTCGCACTTATGTGAGGCTCTGCTCTGGTTCTCCTCTGCTTCATTTTTTGTTTTGCCCACTTTCCCCTTCCCTTGAGTTGTTAGGTTTCTTTTAACCACTCAGGGTCTCCAGTCTAGTGCTTCCTCGGGCTTCCTCTTTCTAGTCATTCATTCGGTCCACACGTTGAATGCCAGGTAGTTGCTGAAGAAGAGTTGACCTGAAAACCAGTTCTCCTGCCTACCCCTCACTCCCCCACTCCTTTTATCTCTCTGAAACCTATTTACTGGTACCTGTTCTACCCCTGAGGGTTTTATAGATACATATTTAAGTTGATGGTAACCTAAAGTGTTAACCCCTGTGTAACAGAGGTCACTGTGAGAATGGGAAAAAGTCAACAGCAAGTTCTTAGAGATGAGGAGAGAGCTTGATGTTGAGGTTATGAGATCAGTCTTTGGAGTCAGATAATGTGTGATGATGTGTGGTCCCTTATTAGCTGTGTGACCTTAGGCAAGTTAGTTAAATCTTTCTAGCCTTGTTTCCCAATCTAGTAAATGTGTCCAATTTATAGAGTAACCTTGTGAAGATTATAGGAGATAACTAATATAAACTGTTGAGTGCAAGGCATGTGTTATTTTATTACTATAGTAAATGCTAAATAAATGGTAGCACCATTAATTGGGTAGATAAGACTTACATAAAATAATTCAGATATGAAGCACTGTTTGAACAACTGCAAAATCTCCAGTGCCTATTTCAGGACCTGGTGTGAAGTTGAGGTTCTAGGTCTATGTCTGTGGGTTCATTCATGTGTGTTCAGTTGCTAAGTTGTGTCTGACTCTTGGTAATTCCTTGGACTGTAGCCCGCCAGGCTCCTTTGTCCAAGGAATTTCCCAGGTGAGAATACTGGGGTAGGTTGCCATTTCATTCTCCAGGGGATCTTCCTGAACCAGATATCGAACTCTTGTCTCCTGCATTGGTAGGTGGGTTCTTTACCACTGAACCACCAGGGAAGTCCCCCGATATCAATGGGTATCACCTATTAAATGCTTTTCTTGTTCCAGGAATATGCTAAGAGTTTGGTGCACCTTATGTTAGTTAATCCTCCAACAACCCTGAGGAATGTATTCTGGGCCTCTTACAGCTAAGGTTTGGAGAGTTCGTCATTCATGGTCACGTGCAGTCTAAAGATGACACACTACTAGAGTCAAGGTGATATCTGCCTCCCAAACCTGTGTTCACCCTCTAATTTGAGGAGTGAGTTCTTCAGTCACACAACATTTCTCCTGGGAGAGGTGCTGGATCTTGTCCTGGGAATACAGTGGCTAAGATGGCACAGTCTTGGGAAGTGGACTCCCGTAACATGGGAAGAGAGGATGAGGGCCTTGAAGAGGACAGCATCAGAGCTGTGAACACACTCCAGAGGGACTTGGTGGCTTCTGGAAAGTGAAAGTGATAGCCACTGATAGTCGTGTCTGACTCTTTGCAACCCTGTAGACTGTAGCCTGCCAGGCTTATCTGTCCATGGAATTCTCCAGGCAAGAATACTGGAGTGGGTTGCCATTTCTTTCTCCAGGGAAATCGTCCCAATCCAGGGATCCAACCTGGGTCTCCCTCAATGCAGGCAGATTCTTTACTGTCTGAGCTCCTGGAGGAGGTGGAATTCAGACTTTGGAGATAGGTGAATGGTAGACCAATGAGAGGAGGGCGTTCTAGAGAGTAAGCTTACCTGGGGCCAGGAGTAGGGCAGAACTCCCTTGGGAGATGGCCTGTGGGTCTCTGCAGAGGGTATGGAGGAGAGCAGTGGGGAATAAAGGGTAAGAGCAAAGTGAAGGCCGAACTGCACAAATGTTCAAGAGCAGCTTAATGAGGGCTAAGGTAACTGGGCCAAGTTGAGTTCGAAATTAACATAGACTTGCAAATGTGGGAGCTTGCGCACAGAAAGTATCTGCTAGAGCGTGGGAAGGCCACATTGAATTTGAACCATTTTTTATTTTTTGGAGACCATCTTCCATGCTGGAAAGGAAGCTGTGAATGTCAGGTAGGTGGGCTGGGTCAGGAGAGGTCATTATAGGGAGTGGAAGTTTGGAGTCGTCTCACATAAGACACAGGGTCTCAGCTGTCTTGTCCCCCTTCTCTCCCTGGGGAATGTGCACGTGCAATGAGATAAGGTGAACTGTCTGCAAGCCTCAAAGCCCCGTGTGCACTGCATGATGACGATAACTAAGGGGGCAAAGAATGGGCCGGGTCTCTCTGATGATTCTTCTGAGGGCCAGTCCTGCTGCTGCCATGGGGCTCGCGGGAGAGGCCCCGCTGGGTGTTTTCTGCAGCTGCATTGCAGCCACACCACCTTACAGTGTTATTCCACCAACCAATTGTGAGGTTATCGAGTTATCGAACACTCTGGGAGCACTGCAGGTGGGAGGCAGCTCCCGCAAACTGCATTTGCTTCTCTGAGATTACATTGCAGTCTGTAAAGGAGAATAGTTCCCATATTTATGTGTGGGTTTCCAAGTGGAAGTGAGAGCGAGCAACTGAGCATATGATACCCTCTTCTTTCTTTCCCTTTAAAAATTGCCATCAGTGCTGTTCCCATCCTGGGCCAGTTCTGTGCGATGTAATACGTTTGGTGGCCTTGGAGAACTGACTCTCCATCTGTATGTGTGGGCTCAGTACAGGGCAGCAGGGTCAAGCATTGAGAGCACTTAATTTGAAGCCAGACAGAGTCACCCAAATGAGACCACCCCAATTAATTCCCTTCACTTTGGCTGGAACTAGAGCAACTCAGTATGGTCAATACTGATCTGTCATGGTAACGAGCAAGAATGTATGTCATTGGTTAAGCAAACAGAAGGACAATCACTTAAATCATTCAGGACTTAAATCATTGAAACATTTTGAAGCCAGGAATGCACGAAGGTAAATGAGAAATTGGTCTTCAGTAGTACAAAAGTCAAGAGCCATCAGTCCTCATTTTCTCTCTGATCCTATGGGTCTTCTCTAGAACCTAAACATATAGCCTCGAGCATCCATTGATTTGGGGAACACTGAGAAAACAAGAAGGCTGGTATCCACAGCCTGCGGCATGCTATCCCAGGCCCTTCATAGCTTAGAAGTCACATCTCTTTTGTTGCATCTTTCTTTACTCCTTTATTTTCAGTCGGTCTAGAGTATTCTTTCTGAATTTGATGGCTAATGAAATGTTAGACATCATTCAAAGTCCTGCTGAAAAACACCCCGTCCTCTCTCTAGTTTCTCCCGCACTCTGTCTGCATGATTCTCTCTTGCTTGTGCAAACCTAGGGCACTTGGCTTGTGTTAGAGCAGTTTCCAGACTTTGGGCTTTGTGGGCCTGGTGTCTGGGAATATGGTTTTATGTGGACAAAGATGTGGAAGTGAAGTATGTGGTAAGGCAGTTGTTTCCACTTCAGCATTTCTGATTATACCAAGAAGGTCTCCTGTTGGTGCTGCTATGACTTTACACCTTTTTGCCACTCACCAGTTTCTCATTTTGAAATAACGGCAGGGGACAGAGCAGGCCTCAGGCCCAGAGTGGTTGTAGGTAGCTATAATTTAATAGCACTCATTTAATTACATGGTTTTTATTTCGGTTCATCTTCTGATTTTGGCCAGTAACATGGGTTTTCTGTTTATAAAAATGTTATAATATTAAAAAAGAAGCTTATGGAAGTAAGGAAAATGAGTTGATGGGCAAAAAGGATTAAATAATAGAAATTTTCTACAGCTGAGGCAAGTGTCGTGGAAGTCATACACAGTGACCAAAATTTAACTGAAATAAATTCTGGAGGAGGAGAATTGATTATGCATCCTCTTCTCTCAAGTCTGGGAGGGCAGAGGTTATGACTCATTCATCTCTGAGGTCTTCTAGGTAGGAGCTGCAAGGTACCTTCTGTAGGTCAGATCTGCTCCACTGCCTGGTTTTGTGTGGCCCGCCGGCTGGGAATAGCTCTTACATTTTTTACCAAGGTTGAAAACAATTGAAAGAATAATATTTTGTGATACATGAAAATTATATGAAATTCAAATATCAGTTCTATTGTAAACACAGCTACTTCCATTTATTTATGTAGGTCTATGGCTGCTTTCCGGAGAAGGCAATGGCACCCCACTCCAGTACTCTTGCCTGGAAACTCCCATGGACGGAGGAGCCTGGTAGGCTGCAGTCCGTGGGGTTGCTAAGAGTTGGACACGACTGAGCGACTTCACTTCCACTTTTCACTTTCATGCATTGGAGAAGGAAGTGGCAACCCACTCCAGTGTTCTTGCCTGGAGAATCCCAGGGACGGGGGAGCCTGGTGGGCTGCCGTCTTTGGGGTCGCACAGAGTCGGACATGACTGAAGCGACTTAGCAGCAGCAGCAGCATGGCTGCTTTCATGCCACAAGGGCAGAGTTGAGCATTTGTGACAAAGATGGCACAGCCCACATGCCTAAAGTGTTTACTGTCTGGCCCTTTGTAGAAAAAGTTCACAAACCCCTGGACTCAGGAGGCCTGCTGTAGGCCCCTGGCACTTTTACTTAGTCCCCAGGTGACCTTGGGAACGCCAAGTCCATTCTCCCACCTTCATGTCTCCATTGGTTATGAATGAAGCTAATGATACTACCTACCTCTTAGGACCATTGTGAGGACTGGAAGCGTGTGAATCTGCTTCATAGGCATGAAACCATTATAAAAATGAGATATTTTGATTTCCCTCAATAGTTCTAGCTTTTGTCACAGACAGCGTGCATTCATAAATATCCATTCCAGTTCCTCATGCTTTCTAATGGAATCTGGAGGTCTTTCTAAGCTAAGGAGGGATTATTGGATCTTCTTTTCCTGCTTGTAACATTTATTATCTGGTTATTTACCACTATTTCAGGTGCTTTTTTTTTCTCCCCTCTCTCACTGGTAACTGAGAAACACTCTCTTTCCTCTTTCTTTTGAACTTCTTCATCTTGACCTTGGTAATCAACTCTACTACAAACCTGGGATTCTTCCTCCAGACCAAATTGTGCTTAAGAAAATCCTATCAGATCTGAAGCAAGAAAGTATTTTTCCTTAGTATTGTCCTAGATCTGCTCTGTGCTCTAAGAACATTTTCTTTTTTTCCAACTATGCCATGTAGCATGCAGCATCTTAGTTCCCCAATCAGGGGTTAAACCCACACCACTGCCAGGGAAGTCATTGAGAACATTCTTAACTTCTCTTCGCCTTTTCACATAGAATTCGCTCAGGCAGGTATATTTGCATGAAACTGTGTGTGTGTGTGTGTGTGTGTGTGTATTTAAGAGATAGTATTTGGATGAAAGATGCTGTAAGAAATTATTTGGCCTTTATTGAGCATTTACTATGTGCTGGGTGCATGCTAAAGAATTTTATAGTCATTGTCTCCTTTAATCCTCTCCATAGTATTAAGAGAAGATAACATGATTATCCCTACTTAATAGACTGGGACGAGGTTGAAGTCACTTGCCCACTATCTCCTAGCAAGAGAGATGTGGTACTAGGAGTTGTGTCTGTGTCTGATTACTCTAGAGCTGATAGGCTTAACAGTAACAATATACATTTAATCCTTGAACATGAAGGTTAGGGGAGCTGACCCTCTGCACAGTTTGAAAATCTGTGTAAATTATATACAGCTTGTCATCTACCGGTTTCCTCTGTTCCATATTTTTCCATATTGGTGGATTCAACCAATCCTGGATTGTATAGTGTTGTAGTCCTTGGAGAACAAAGTCTAAATCCACTATCTTCCAGTGTGCCTGGAAGTCACATAATAAAATCTCTATCAGTATTTCTTTATTGAATGAATTAACAGGATATAGAAATATTCCCCCTCTACTTTGCTCCCTGGGCTTCCCAATAGTAAAAAATACGCCTGCAACGCAGGAGACGTGGGTTTGATCTCTGGGTCTGGAAGATCCCCAGGAGAAGGAAATGGCAACCCACTCTATTATTCTTACCTGGAGAATTCCATGAACAGAGGAGCCTGGTGGTCAGTCTGTGGGGTCTTGAAAGTCAGACACAACTGAGCACACAAACAGACAGGTAGTATTTACTGCTAAAAAAATCTGCATATTAGTGGGCCCATGCAATTCAAGGTCAACTGTACAGCTACCCTTGCCCAGCAAGCTCCCTCTGAGCCCCTCTTGGTGCTCCAAGCATCATGGTCTTCGCCCACTCCAGTCCTCGTGACATTGCATTACGGTTGCCTGTGTAGTTAGAGTCAGTCTCCCCAACAAGCCTAGAAGCCTGAGGAAGGCAGGGACCTGGTCTTGCTTCCTTGCTATATAAGGCGAAGGACTCAAAGGAGTGGGCATCTGCAAATGTTAATCAAATAGATGAATAAGTAAATGAGTATAGTGAGCATTTATATTGCTCAAAGCATTCACCTAGAATCTGAGGGAAAGAAAGATGATGCAGTCATATTTCTTTTCAGCTGCAGATTCCTCTGTTGCTAGGGAAGCCTTGGGAAAACAAAGGAAAAAGGAAGTTAAAGAGCTTCAGTTTTCATTTCAGCTGGAAAAAAGCAAGGCAACAAGATATATTATTTAATTTAAGAAAGGAAGAAAAAAGTTGCATGTCATGTATTTCTTTCCCACTAATCCAGTATTTCTTCAGCTTTAGTGTTTTGTATCCTAGTTTTATGATTGCTGCCATATCGGGGAACCAGCTATATTATTTACTTAATATTTTAAAAAAATCATTTCCCTTTAAAAAGCATACTTATATTTATTTTAAAAGGATCTTTATATACTACGATAAATGGGAAGCCATTACCACTTGCTTTAAGAAGTAGGCAATGTGAAAGTAAATATAACAAAATTAGAAAAAGTAATTACATTCTTGCAGATATTGTTGCCTAAGGGACCTCGGCCAGGGCCTGCTTTTTTTGTTGAAAAGGATGATTAAGAAGTGGCAGAAGAGTATTAGAAAGGCACACTGGTACCAAACGGAGACTTTCTTGTTCATAATGAGAAGGTTTTAAGGAGAGTTGGAAAGGAAATAACTTCTTCACGAAGTGACTCAATGTGATTTAATGTCGTGTCCGCGTCTTGCCCAAAATCATCTCCTGTACCGCACGAAGTGGGTGTTGCACTGATTGGAAAATGCCGAGTCAGTGAAAGGAAGCCTTCTCTCTCCTCGGGTGTGATATCTCAGACAATCCTACTAAAGGCTGTTTTCCTTCTGAAAAGAAACAGGATGGTTTATTCCTTCCTATCTCCACTTATAGCTTTGTTCCCAAGAGAAGGGAGAGGAGAGAGGCAAGCTTACCAATGGCTAGGACCCTTCTACCCAGGGCCATCTGTGCTCCAAGTCTTCTGGCCACCCCTCCACCCCCCGCCCCCAGGCCACACTGGATGGCCTGGAAGTGAGTGGCAACCCCAGGACATCAAGGGGCCTGGAAACCTCTGCAAACAAAGCAGATCCACTTTAAGTCACCTCTTCAGCCAGAACATTTTATTCTAGTGAAATCTCTCTCCTGCCCCAATTCACTCACTGCAAAAACCAACATAATTTATCTTCTGGAAGGAAGGGTGCAGACTTCAGCCTGGATTTTTTTTTTTTTTTTGGCTAAAGTAACAGCTCAGCCTGTCACTTGAAGGAAAAGGGGGGAAAAAAAGCTTAGAGAAGGGTGCCAAATTGCAAGTTTGGAAATAAAAATCAACATGGGCATCATCTCAAAGGTTGAGGAGATCGCCTTAGTGCTCTTGAGAGACAGGAAAGAAGGTTTCCATATCAATGTTTTGCTTGTCCTATTTTGTTTGTAATCAGACTTTAAGAAATGTTATGAGTCTTAGAATCAGGGGATCTTGGAATTCCTTGCGCTCCCTTAGAGGGAGGGAGGGAGTTAATATTTGCTGAGGACCTATGTACTCGCAGGGTACAGCCCCCCTCTCCCTGCCGTTGTCAACCCCACCGATAACCCAAAGAGGTAGAGGAAGGTCAGCCATGATTCACAGGTCAGGAACACTTGCCCCAAGTTCATACAGCCTCTAAAGAGCAGAGCGAGTACTGAACTGCATTGTCCTGATTCTGAAATCTATGCAATTTGAACTGATGCCCTCCAAGAATCACGGGAACGGAACCCAAGATTTGGAAGTGCCTTGAAGGCCTCTACTTGATTCTACCCAAAAGGATCTGCTACAGGGTCCTCAACAGATTAATTCAACCTCCCTTTGACTCCTTGTCCTGTGGAGCCCACCCATTCCATTGACAAAGGACATTAATTGTTAGTAGGCTTTAACTGACTTAAGAATTGTCTTTCTCCTCTGCTTTCCTCAGTGACTTTCTTATTGCCCATGGACATCTCAACCCAGACCCTTGTAGTCGGCTTACCATCCCCGGCTTCCACAGCAAGGAAACCCCAGGAGATTGAGCATTAAGAAATCTTGTTTTATATGGAGACAGACCAAAACAGGATTGTTTTCCTTTCAAACCCATAAACCCTACAGGATTTATTCCATTCTTTTCCTGCTGCCAGGATTTTTAAAAAATATTTCCCTGACCAAGGAAGCTGTTTGTTACAGAGCAGATGAAAGGAGTTCAGGGTGATTTCTTTAGTCCGTGCGGGGGCTAAAGGCCTGTATTAGATTAGGCTACAGGTGTTCACTTGCTGGAACCAGCTAACAGCTCGACCAAGACACCCTGGACCTCTCATTAAGGCTCTGTGCAGATGGTAGCACCCTACCTTTCCTGCATGTGGCATGGTTGTCTACAGAGGCTGGAGACATGCCCAGGCAGAAGCTAGATAGCTAGGGTTTCCCTGCCACCTCTCCAGTGAGTGATGGTCCCCTGGATGGGCCTGCTGGGTGCTGCTGGGGTCCTATCTGGTTGAGAGAGAATAAAGGGAGAAAAACCTTGGGTTTCGTTCTTTGTGCTGATTTATTCTGCTGTCTTGGTCCAGAACTTCCTCTCTCTGAGCCTTAGTTTCATTTTCTCTAAGAAGGGGATGACACTACTGACTTTCACAGATCATAGAGTCCCTGAAAAAGAGAAACTCACACACACTGAATCTCCATCCTCCATTGGATACATGGAGTATGCAGGCTTGGGTTAAGCACAGCAGCCTCACGCCTTCTACCAGAGGGCACGGAATTGTCAGCATTTGCTGCCCAGGACCTGTGGCCTCCTCTTCCCTGGATCTTGAATATTGTCTGTGATTTCATGATCATACAACCCTGGTCCCTGGTAGTATCTCATAACTCTGGATCTTTGGTCCCAGCCATGCCACCTCTGGGAGGCATTTCAGTGTTGGTTACAACACTTAATTACAAGTCCAGTCGTGGGAGTAGGGGTCCATGGGACTTGGGTTCTCAGAGTGATCATGTACCTAGTATGTTCCTTTGGCGAGTTTCCTAACTGAACGGGTTTTTTGCTTACTTTTAAGATTCCTCCCCTTTTATAATTGAAGTTTGCTATGAGCCTGACATGAGATGAAAAATGAGGAGGCTGTTTGTAAAGAAGCTTGGGACCATGAGGCAGTACAAGGGGATGGTTAGGGATGACCCACGGCTGGACTTACCTGGGTGTGAATCCTGTTCATGTGGTCCATGTGGCTTCTGAACTTGTGACCTGTGACAAATTACCTAAATTTACTGCTGGAGGGAGAGGGTGAAAATACTCACCTCACAGGGTTGTTGTAAGGATTAAACTTTACATCTATTACTCACTGAGAACAGAGCTTGACATAGAGTTAGAATTCAATAAAAACTACTGCTGTGCCTAATATTCATATTTTTATTACCAGTAATATGGGCTGTCAACTGTCTAGAGAGGAAACTTCAAGGGCTGGCAGAGAGGGATGAATCAGCAAGACTTCCTGGAGGAGGAAGTCTTTAACTGGTCCTGAGAGCCTGGTCAGAGGCGGGGAATTTCTAGGCAAAGGGAAGAATGCAGGCAAGTGCTAGAAACCAATGGTACTGGAGAGAGTAAGGTACGTCAGGGAGACATCTACCTCTGAAATGCCTAGTTGCTGAATGTATTTTCTTTTCTCTCCCCTGAATCCCACATGTGTGTGTGGTGGGTGCTTTTTTGTTTGGCTCAGTCAGAACCAGGCTCTCACTGACCCCATTTTGGGGGAGGGGGAGGGGGAGAAAGAGGAGAGCAGGGCCTTCTCGTTTAGTCAGGCCTGGGTTTAAATCCTGTCTCCGCTCTGCACAGAGGTACTTAGGGCTAAATTATGTAACCTCCTTGAGCTTCAGTTTTCTCACTTGTAGGGATATTGAGAAATGATTGAAAGGAGGAGATTCCTTTTTCTCCCTCTCCATCCCCCCACGCCTCTCCCTCCTATCCCCACCCCTCCTTCTCACCTCTCTCCACTCAGGTTTTGGGAGAAGGAATCTCTTTCCGGGCTCCAGTGCTGCTTCCCATGAATGCACCTTGTTGCCAACTCTGGTAGGGCACCAAGCAGATGGAACCATGGGAGAAAGCTGCAGACACCATTGAAAGAAAGTGAAGGAGAATGCCATAGATTTGAAATGGTCCTCAGTAGCTCTTTAATTAATGTGGGTTGCAAACAGGTAGACTTGTGAGAGTTTTGTTTTGCTGGGTTTTTTTGTTATACCTTTCCAGGGTTTTAGTCAAGTGGCAGTGTAAACAGCTTAGCACCATTGCCATCTGCCCACTCATTAAATAAATATACGTGTGTGTGTGTGTGTGTGTGTGTGTGTGTGTGTGTGTGTGTGTGTGTGTGTGTGTATAGGCTTCTCTGGTGGCTCAGCAGTAAAGAATCTGCCTGCCACTGTAGTAGATGCAAGTTCGATCCCTGGGTCAGGAAATCCCCTGGAGAAGGAAATGACAGCCCACTCCAGGATTCTTGCCTGGAGAATTCCATGGACAGAGGGCCTTGGTGGGCCATAGTCATATGAGGTCACAAAGATTTGGACAGGACTTAGCAACTAAACAACAATATAGATACAGGTATAGATATAGTTACAGATATAGATGTAAACTGCTTCCACCCAATCATTTAACTTTGTGAACCCTGATCTGGCTTGTCCCTTTCTTCTTAGAGACGAGGAAACTGAGGTCAAGAGGGCAGAAGTGATTTGCTCAAGGTCACACAGTGGCTGGGCTAGACCACCTGGATCTCGAAACTGAGCTCTCTTTTTGGCACAGAGAATAGCGTTCAAAGCAGAAGAACAGGAGGAAATACTTTGCGGGAAAAAGGGAGTTTGTCTCGTGGGTGAGGTTGAGTTTTCATACATTGTTTTGATTGTTTAGTCTGCAATGAGTGCTCCTCCCAGGATCCTGCAGATTGGATGTTTCTCACCATCCTTTTAGGCTTGGTGAAAAAGAGAAAAACAAAAAAACCAAAAAATGATCCCAGCCCTGAATTTCCCTGAGAACCTGCGGCTTTGGCTCCCCAGCCTCTGTTCAGGGCCCCTCCTGTGGGCAGGTTTTTAAGCATGATGAATTGCTGTGGTCAGCGCGGCAGCACGCCCTGCCTGGGGGAGCCTGTGCTTGGCTCTGTGGCCAGCCTGCATCTCTCCAGCAGGACAGCCTGCTGCATGCGTCCCCGCTAGGCACTGTCACCGCTGCTGCGTTCCCTCCATTCCAGCAGAGGCATCGCAAATCACCGGAAGGGACGTGTCCACCCCCTGGCCTGGCAGAGCGGAGAGAGGAGGTGGGTGTTGCACAGTCGGGAGAAATTGCTTC
This sequence comes from Okapia johnstoni, assembly GCA_024291935.2. NCBI lineage: Eukaryota > Metazoa > Chordata > Mammalia > Artiodactyla > Giraffidae > Okapia > Okapia johnstoni. The sequence continues at coordinate 54,834,565 of CM044316.1, forward strand.
TGGTCACCTGGGGCTTGAATCACTCCCGCTGGACTGGTTAGGTTTTGCAGTATTTCTTGTAGGAATGGACTCGACTGGAGGTTGTGCTATGGAAGTGCCCGGGGCCCTGGTCACTCTATCCCATAGACACAGCCAACCCTTTGCTGTTCATTTAGATCTTTCAGGAAGCATTTGTTGAATCCCTAAAGATCTGTTGCATGCAATGGGGGATACAGAATTGAAAGACCAGTCTGACTTTCCGTACTTGTGTCCTGGTTGAGGAGCATGTTCACAAGTCAATAATGTTATAAGCCTGTGGGAGAGACATGAATGTTTATTGACTGCCTTCTGTATGCCAGGTGTTGGTGTCTTATGGTTGTAGTTCACTGGTCAGTGAGCTCAAGGGGTCTGGAAGAAAGGAAAAATGTCAGTGAAATGTGAAATTTCATCATCCCAACAGCAACTGATACTCATTCGTCACCTGCATGGGGTCAAACACATGATGCGGAAACCCTTTTATCACTCTATGAGTGAGGGACAATTGTCATCCCGCTTCACTCATGGACCTAGAAAGAACCATACGCCTTCCTGGGTCACCAGCTGCTAAGTGATGGGGCTAAGGTCAAGCCCCTTGTCTCTTTGACTCCAAGGTCTCAATCCCCAAAGATGTGACTCTTCTGCTGGGAACTGACTTTGAAGGGTAGGCAAATCACGGAGGAAATAGTCTCAGGGGTTGAGCCTCTGCAGAAGTTGCCACTTTCCTAAATGTGTCAGACTTCCTTCCTCTTCCAGAGACAAAAGAAAACTGGTAGTACTAATAAAACCCTCTATATAACCCCTGGGCCTTCATGCTGCCCCATTGTTCAGAGCAAGAACATTGACTTCTCCATCATTAAACTTGTTTTTGTGAGGAACAAGCAAGAATTGATTCCATCTTCCCAAGCTCATTTTCTCCCTTTGTCCTGTGATGGCCCAACTTCCCCCCACCATAACCCCATAACCTGCATGACTTCAGGTGAGTTACCTGACCTTATTGAGGCTCAATTTCTTTATAAATTGGAGTGATAGTAGCTACCTTTAAAGGTGTTGTGAGATTAACCAAGATAATACTAAGTTCCTAGAGTAAGAGCTCAACCTAGTTAACTTTTTTTTGAAGATTTATGTATTTTGACTGTGCTGGATCTTTGTTGCTGTGTGTGGGTTTTCTCTAGTTGTGCAGGGGCTACTCTCTGGTTGTGGTGTACGGGGCTTCTCATTGTAGTAGCTTCATTTGTTGCAGAGCAACAAAGGACTCTAGGGCACATGGACTTCAATAGTTGTGGTGCACAGGCTTAGGTGCCCCGAGGCATGTGGGATCTTCCTGGACCATGGATCAAACCCATGTCCCCTGCATTGGCAGGCAGATTCGTATCCACTAGATCATGAAGGAAACCCATAGTTAACTTTTCTTAATTATTATTCTGTACTTTATATTTTGCCTTAATTTCGGAATTTTGGTCACTGTACTAGATGCTAACTTCACCCCTTCTCTGCCCCTGCCCCCACTCCAAGTTACTCTTCACCTCACAGAATCTAAATATCAGGCCTGAAATAAGATTCGAAGCAAAAATGAATGAATGTCTAAAGAGTTGTTTTCATTATTTATATGGGGCAATGGTGAGCAGCCCCTCATGCTTTAGTAAATTATATTTTTATTTCTTGTTCATTTTTTCATTCTTATCCACCCACTTAGCTTTTCCTACTAGGACTCATTTCCTACTAGGGATGAGTAACTGTGCCTAGTATTAATATATATATATTTTTAATTGGAGATGTTTGAAAGTACATGTAGTAAGGAATGATATAACAAACTTAACACCCAGTTTTAGCAGTTATTGACATTTTGGTAATCTTCTGACTATCCCTCTACTTTTTTGAAAAGCTGGAGCATTTTAAAGTAAATGCCAGAATCATGTCATTTTAGCTGTAAATTCTTCCTAACTAGCTTAACTGATTGGAGAAGGAAATGGCAACCCACTCCAGTGTTCTTGCCTGGAGAATCCCAGGGATGGTGGAGCCTGGTGGGCTGCCGCCTATGGGGTCGCACAGAGTCGGACACAACTGAAGCGACTTAGCAGCAGCAGCAGCAGCTTAACTGATAATGACTTAAAATATTATGGTTAGTAGTAATTATAATAACCCCTTAATATCATCTATAACCAGTCATGTTTAAATTTCCTAGATTGTTTCAAAGCTGCCCTTGAATAGTTGATTGTTGCTATCACCTTGGCCTGTTTGAGAAATCGGGTTCTTTTGTTGATGATCACGTATTAAAAACTTAGTTGGTTACTTCTTCCTAGTGTTATTTAAGTTGTTCTTTTAGCCCCAGTATTTCCTATAAAGTGGTATTAGGTCTAGAATGTGATTATATTCGGACTCAATATTTTAGGCTAGATGACCTTATAGGCAGGTATGGTGAATGGGTTCTTTCTTTTCTACCACATCCCAGGCATGTAATGTCAAGTTGTCCTAAGCTCCATGATGCCAGCCTGGTTCCCACCATGACTTCTCACCTAGTGGGTTTCATATACTGACGATTTTGTCTAGATCATCTTCTCATTAGTAGTTAAAAGATGGTGACTTTCTAATTCTTTCATCTTTTCAGGCCCTGTTTTTAAATGCATTTTCTACCCTATTTTTTTTTTTTTTATATAGTATCCAGCAACTTTCAAATGTGGACCTGTATGGGGGTTCCCAGTAGTTTGGAGTTAGGCTGGCTACATAAAAATCAGTGGGGATCTTTATAAAAATACAGATCCTGGGGTCTGTCTAGTCCAAGCTATGGTTTTCCCAGTAGTCATGTATGGATGTGAGAGTTGGACTATAAAGAAAGCTGAGTGCCAAAGAACTGATGCTTTTGAACTGTGGTGTTGGAGAAGACTCTTAAGACTCCCTTGGACTGCAAGGAGATCCAACCAGTCTATCCTAAAGGAGATCAGTCCTGAATATTCATTGGAAGAACTGATGTGGAAGCTGAATCTCCAATACATTGGCCACCTGATACGAAGAACTGACTCACTAGAAAAGACCCTGATGCTGGGAAAGATTGAAGGCGGGAGGAGAAGGGGATGACAGAGGATGAGATGGTTGGATGGCATCACTGACTCGATGGACATGAGTTTGAGTAAGCTCCGGGTGTTGGTGATGGACAGGGAAGCCTGGCGTGCTGCAGTCCATGGGGTCACAAAGAGTCAGTCACGACTGAGTGACTGAACTGAACTGAGGGTTCCACTCTTGGGGTTTCTGACTTAATAGATCTGGAGAAGGATCAGGAAGTGTTCTTAGTTTTTATTAGAAACCAAGTTGCTGAAACATAGCCAGTTGGGGAGAGGGGAGCTCTTAAATCTATCACTGCTTGACATTGTGAAGGACCATGTTTGCCACCATGTATGCATGTCCTTGTTTGATGGGATAGCAGACTGGGGACAGACAGCAAGGGTGACAGAGGCTGAAATGAACTTAGGATATTCCAGGTTTACTGTGGCTCCCCATGCTGCCCTTCACTTGGGATTTATGGCTGTGCTTTCCTTTGCTGATCCTGGTCTCCCTCATTTCATGAGCCTCAGAAACTTCAAATTGCATTAATATACTATTCCTTTGTGCCTCTCCCCTGTCTAGATCTAATTACTCTGAGCTGTTGGGACTTGAGCATGATGACAGAGGATTTTCTAGGATTATTCTCAACATGTGACATTCAATTACTACTCCCCAGGAGGCCGGGGTTAGCCAGGCAGGGAGCTGGTAGGGATGGATAGGATTTCCAGAGAAGACTGGCAGGAGCCTCCATTTCTGGATGGACTCTAGAATTGTGCTACCTGAACTTTAGTCATGCTTGTTAAAAATCCCATCCTGGGACCCCACACCTGACTGGAGGTTTTAGTAGGTCTGGGGTGGAACCCAGCCTTTAGGGTTTTTAATAAACTCTCAGATGATTTTGGGGACTTCCCAGGTGGCACAGTGGTAAAGAATCCACCTGCAAATGCAGGGGACGTGGGTTTGATCCCTGGGTTGGGGGGATCGCCTGAAGTAGGAAATGACAACCCACTCCAGTATCCTTGCCTGGAAAATTCCACAGAAGAAGGAGCCTGGTGGGCAAAAGTCCATGGGGTTGCAAAGAGTTGGACATGACTGAGCGACTGGGTGTGTGTGCACATGTGTGTACACACACACAGGTGGTTTTGGTGTATGAGGGTCACGGACCTTGGAGAGTCACTGTCATGGGCTCTCAAAAGCCTTGGGAGATGGGAGACTCAAAGGCATCTGGAGAAGCAGGCAGTAGTGTGGAGCACGTGCTGACCTGGGTATTGGGAGACCAAGTTCTAACCCAGTTCTGTCAGTTTCCCCCGAGGGATCCCGGGCAAGCTCTTCTCCTCCCTAGCCCTTACTTGCCCTTGGGTAGAATAAGAGCGTTGATTGGGTCTGCGATCTAATTTTTTTTAAAGCACAAGTGTGTTTTTGCACTCTCAATTTTTAAATAGATTAAATGGGGGCTGTTCTAGTAGAAACAGGGGTGTGGGGTTAGCACATTCAACATAACCACTTGCTTCTCTCATCAGATTTTGAAACTCCTGCCCGTTTATATCCACACACAGTCCTAGGCCTTTGTAGAGGTGGTTTGAAAACCTCTGATGGCTGAAGTTTCTTTGCATTCTAACATTCAGTGATTCTGGATTTGATTCTTCTATATTAATACATGACCACAGACTTAAACCCCATGCAGGGCTCTTCTTATGAACATAATGAGAATGAGAAGGCTGTAAGGCAATTTATCCCCCAAGTTGAAATCTAAACTTAATGCACATCTATAGCTGTTGATGGAGAGTAGTAAGGCAGGGTTTTCTGAGTTCCTACTCTGAACAATGTGTGGGGTACTAGGCATCATGTGGTCAGGCAGACATAGCTCCTTTTTTCAAGGAAGTCACCTTTTATTTGGGGAGCTTCTTTTATTTAAAAATTGAAACACATCAGACATATAAAATTGTGAAAATGTAAGGTGTACAAAACTTTGACTTGGGACATTTATATGTTGTAATATGATTGCCATTGCAGTGATAATTTGTACCTTTATCACATCACATAATGATCATTTGCTTTTAGTGGTTGGAATAATTAGGATCTAACCTTTTAGTAAGTTTGATTATAATACAATATTGCTGTCTATGTTCACTATACTGTGCATTAAATCTCTAGGATTTTTTTATGACTCTTTGCAAGTTTATACCCTTAAACAGCATCTCCCTAATTCTCCCACCCTCCAGCCAATGGTATTCACCATTTCACTCTCTGTTTTTAGGAGTTTGGCTTTTTAAAATTTCACATATATATGATATCACACAGTATTTGTCTTTCTGTCTGACTTACCTCAATGAACATAATGTCTGCAAGGCTCATCCATGTTGTTGCAAATGGCAGACATCTGTCTTTCTTCTGACTGAATAATATCCCCGTGTGTGGAGGTGTGTGTATATACATATAAATATGTGTATGGTTCCAGGAGAGCCCTGGCCCAGTCTGAGCCTCTAAGACTTAACATCTGAATGTTGTTAGAGAGGCTTGCCCTTCCTCTGAAACTTCAAGCTAAAAATATCATGCTGCTGCTGCTGCTAAGTCAGTCGTGTCTGACTCTGTGAGACCCCATAGATGGCAGCCCACCAGGCTCCCCTGTCCCTGGGATTCTCCAGGCAAGAACACTGGAGTGGGTTGCCATTTCCTTCTCCAATGCATGAAAGTGAAAAGTGAAAGTGAAGTCGCTCAGTTGTGTCCGACTCTTTGCGACCCCATGGACTGCAGCCTACCAGGCTCCTCCGTCCATGGGATTTTCCAGTCAAGAATACTGGAGTGGGTTGCCATTGCCTTCTCTGAAAAATATCATAATAAGCCACATATTGACATATACACACCCCACATCTTCTTTACTCATGCATCCTTTGACAGACACATAGGTTGTTCCCATGTCTTGGCTGTTGTCATAATGCTGCAGTAGATGTGGGAAAGCTTAAGATCTCTTAATATTCTGTTGTCATTTCCTTTGGGTATGTATCCAGAAGTAGAATTGCTAGATCATATGGTAGATTTATTTTTAATATTTTGAGGCACCTCCATATTGCTTTCCATAGTGCTGCACCAATTTATATTTCCTGTAACAACTCATAAGAATTCCCTTTTTTCCACATCCTTGCCCAAACTTATCTTTTATCTTCTTGATGATAGCCACTGTAACAGGTCTGAGGTGGTATCTCATTGTGGTTTTAATTTGTATTTCTCTGATGATTAGTGATGTTGAACAACTTTTCATGTACTTGTTGGACATTTGGATGTCTTCTTTGGAGAAATGTTTATTTAGTTCTCTATTTATATTGAATTGACATATGAAAAATGAACTGATTAACAATATGTGGGAATATGGTGTAGAAAATTGGTGCTATAAAGTGAGAGAAATGAACTTTGAGGAACACACTGATAACTTCAAGAATGAGTGAAGTTGTTTACCATTGTTCACAAAAAGTAATACACACATACACCAAGTTGTTGTTTAGAAAACATATGTGTTAGGTCTGTTGTAGAAATCCAATTCAGTGAGTTTAAAGGGGAGATCTGTTGGATCATATGAAAATTTCAGAATCACTTCAGCTTCAGGTGTGACTGATCCAGAATCTCAATCATTTGGGCTTTTTCTCCATTTTTTTTTTTTTTTTTGGCTCTGTTTTCCACACTGTCTTGCCTTCATTCTAAGGCATGATTTCCTCTATGTAATGGAAGCAGCATAATAAATTTCCCAACAATTCTCAGCTTATTATGATGTTTTGAGCTTGAAATTCCAGCGAAAGAGTAAGGCTCTCTCTCTGACAACATTCAGATATTAAGTCTTAGAGGCTCAGACTGGGCCAGGGCTCTCCTGGAACCATCCACTTTGTGCAGAGGGGTAGACAGCTTTGCTTGGCTAGCCTGAGTCACATGCCAGTCTCTGGGGTGAGTGGCGGTGACAGAGGCAGGAATGGGAATATTGTGATTGTTCTGCCACAACAGGGTGGGCAGGATGGGTGTTCCCCAAAGGAGAAGTCAAATGTGAGTATGCAAAATCAATAGCTGTCTGCCAAAAGTATGGACATAAGAAAGAACAAAATCACTAGTACTCTAATGCTGTTCATGCACACACATGTGCAGAAAGATGTTTATTCTACTTTAAGTAAAAAACAAAAGACCATGATAGAAAACAGTTCATACAAGAACATTTTATTTTAATTTTTGAATTTTTTATTCTATCTGTATATGAACAAATATATATGGTTTGAAAGCATAAAAATAAAATGTGCTATTTTCTTGGAAGAGGGTTTTCCATTTGACAGTCATGAACATTTTCCCCTGCCATTTTGTATCACCCTGCACTATCCTTCTCAGGACTGTATTTTGTTATATGGTTGTAGAATGATTCAGCTGACACCTGGGTTTCTTTGGGGTTGGGGAAGTACTGACTGAGCTGGCATTGGGCTCTGCCATCCCAGCTATTCCTGCTAACTTGTATTTCAGGGAAGAGGGTATCTACCTCTCATTTCCTTTCTGGTCCTTTCTAGTGGGACCCAGTCACTCAGGTCCCCAGCAAGCTTAAGGAGTTGAGGGAGACCTTTAAGCAGGAGTGTATCGACTGCTTCTGAAATAGGAACACCAATGCCCTGGCATTTATATATAGCCTTTGTCTCAGCAGCCTTGTGCAGAGCTGGCATTTTTGGGGTCAAGGCAGAAAAGATCAGGGACAAATGAAAGTTGCAGAAATTGGTTGGTGGAAAGTAGTTTCTTTCAAAGCCGAGGTTGGGGTTTGGGCTTGATGACGACCTAGTGAGACTCCAGAGATGTTGTGTGCACACCAAGGGTGCAGCTGTCTCATCCATCTTGCATGACTGCAGACGAGAGAGCCACAGGTGAAATGGGGGAGGGGAGGGAAGCTGCACTTACCACTGTGGGCTTTGGGCTCTGAGGAGCCCTGACTGGACTTGCTGGTGGCCTCAGTGATTGTGGGAGACCTATCAGGTCACTAGTCTGTGTCAGGTCAGCGGAGGACACAGGTTTGCTGAGAGCCTCACCTGGTGGCCACACAGAAGGCTGTCCACTTCACTTCCGGGTAAAGGTTGACCCTTTCGCTGACTCATCCATCTCAGACACAAGGTGAGGAGCTTGGGGAGAATAGAAGCCAAGGGGCTGATTCTCCATTTTAGAGCAGGGGCCTTTTGAACTGAAAAGAAAGAAACAGAAAAAAGTGACAGGTGGCTGAGGGTCCCTTTCTTCAAAAACAGTTGCACTGAGGTGGGAAGACCAAGACTATCTATAAATGCCAAGGCATTGGTGTTCTATTTCAGAAGCAGTCTAGCCAGTACACTCCAACTTAAAGGTCTTCCTCAACACCTCAGGCTTGCTGAGGACCCCAGTGACTGCGTATACACCCCTTGGTATAGGCCCTGAGGGTTTGACTCTGGCTCTCCTCCTTGTTGGCTGTATGGCTTTGAGTAAGTTACTCAACCAACTACCAGTTTCCTCGTGTCTAAAATGGGAATAAAATAACAGCTACCTTACAGGCTGATTGGGAGTATTAAATGAGATCATCATGCACAGGAAAATGCTTAGCATCATGCCTGATAGAGAGTAAGTGCTCAGTAAATGTTAGCTGATGCTATTAACAGGTGTGAAGACTGGCTTTGGTAGAAACCAAGGTAAGCGATGCTACTTTCTAGGGCACTGTATATTTTATGTTAGGCATGTATAGTTACACAGAGGTAAAGACTGAGCATTCTATTGTGTAGTAGTAGGAAATGCCCTCAACTAGAACCTGTGAGTCCTGAACTCTAGTCTGAATTCTGCCCTAAACTCACTTTGAGACTTTGAGTTTCTTTACTCCTCTGGGCTTCAGTTTCCTCATTTGTGAAATGGGCTCCTAAATGGATGGTCTTTGGACTGTTCCTTGGTGCACTCAGGTTTCAAGGAGGTGCTGGTGATTGTTCTGTGCCACCCAGTTCTGTGACAACTGGAGCAGAAGTTGGGATTTGGTCAGTTTTGTGTTTTGGAGTTCCATACAAGAGTCCTTTTGAGACTAGGGTCCACTAATAACCATGCTCTGCTAGTTGCTTTCTAAGGGCTCTTGCAACTTGAGCACTTTACAGTGTGGGGTTAGAAATCCAGGGCGGCAGGTCTGTGTTCCTGTCACAGTATTATTACGATGATAGCTCAGTGACCTCATTTTAAAGATGAGTAAGGTGAGGGGAAGGGGGGAAGGATAAACTGGGAGTTTGGGATTAACATGCACAAACCACTCTGTGTAAAACAGTGAACCAACAAGGACCTACTCTACAGCACAGGGAACTATACTCAATACTTTATAATAACCTATGGGGAAAATAATCTGAAAAACAATATATATGAATATATATAGGAAAATAAATATATATACATATATATGTAAATGAATTAGTTTGCTGTACACCTGAAACTAACACAACATTGTAAATCAACTAGACTTCAATAAAAAGGGGGAAATAACCAAAAAAAAAAAGATGAGCAAATTGGGATTCCAAGGGCCCAAGCAACAAGGTCCAAAGACCAGCAGCTGATGCCAGGATTTTTTGTCCTGGGTTTCCCCTGCCCTCTGGGGCTCCACTGCTTTCATTCTATTGCTCTGCCTTTTGAAACCCCTGGACACCGCATTTGATAAAATGGGACTGCCACAGGCTGGGTGAATTCAGTGTTCCCGATAAGCTACTCATCTTAAAATATCACCATCTCACTGTGCTCATGTCTCAGACACATTTGTCATGAAAGAGGGCAGACAGACATCCAGGCTTCATTTGACCTTTAAATTACCTCCCTCTTATCAGCCGTGGCTGATCAGCTGCTCTTGTGAAGAACAGGTGGGTCGACATGAGATGGATTGGTTTTCTCTGCAGGGGATGTGACTTGGCCCACTCCAACCTTCTGACCTGCAGAGGTCCTCTGAGCTCTGGGAGCCTCAGCCAGAAACAAGAATGTGGATTAGTAAGGCAGGACAAGGGGTCCTCTGTGCCTGGATCCAAGACCAGGAGAGGAGAGACTAGCTGCTGAAGATTCAGAAGGATGGCCAGTGTTTGGGACCTTGGACAAGACCCTTGGTCTCTCCCTCCTTAGGATTCTAGAATGTTTTTGATAATCAATGAATGTTACTTGCCATTCAGCTCTGAAAGGGTCAAGTCACTGGCCACTGCACTTGTTAATGTTCAACACCCCCTGGAAGGAGTTCAGGGAGGAGGTCAGGAATGAGGTGCTCTGTACTCTGGGAAAACTGGCAGAACAGACCTTCAGATAGACACTTTCTAGCAAAAGTTTTTTTTTTTTTTCTCCTTTTCTTTTTAAAATTTATTTATTTATTTTAATTGGAGGCTAATTACTTTACAATATTATAGTGGTTTTTGCCATAAATTGACATGAATCAGGCACGGGTATACATGTGTCCTCCATCCTGAACCCCCCTCCCACCTCCCTCCCCCATTCCATCCCTCAGGGTCATCCCAGTACACCGGCCCTGATCACCTTGTCTCATGCATCAAACCTGGACTTGTGATCTGTTTCACCTTTGGTAATATACATGTTTCAATTGTGTTCTCTCAAATCATCCCACCCTTGCCTTCTCCCACAGAGTCCAAAAGTCAGTTCTTTATATCTGTGTCTCTTTTGCTGTCTCACATATAGGGTCATCATTACCATCTTTCTAAATTCCATGTATATGTGTTAATATACTGTATTGGTGTTTTTCTTTCTGACTTACTTCACTCTGTATAATAGGGTCCAGTTTCATCTACCTCATTAGAACTGATTCAAATGTGTTCTTTTTAAGAGCTGAGTAATATTTCATGGACATGGGTTTGGGTAAACTCTGGGAGTTGGCGATGGACCATGCTGTGATTCATGGGGTCGCAAAGAGTCGGACACGACTGAGCGACTGAACTGAACTGAACTGAATATTCCATTGTGTATATGTATCACACCTTCCTTATGCATTCGTCTGCTGATAGACATCTAGGTTGCTTCCATGTCCCAGCTATTGCAAACAGTGTTGTGATGAACATTGTGGTACATGTGTCTCTTTCAATTCTGGTTTCCTTGGTGTGTATGTCCAGCAGTGGGATTGCTGGGTCATATGGCAGTTATATTTCCAGTTTTTTAAGGAATCTCCACGCTGTTCTCCATAGAGGCTATACTAGTTTGCATTCTAACCAACAGTATAAGAGGGTTCCCTTTTCTCCACACCCTCTCTAGCATTTATTGTTTGTAGACTTTTTAATAGCAGCCAATCTGACCAGCGTGAGATGGTACCTCATTGTGGTTTTGATTTGCATTTCTCTGATAATGAGTGATGTTGAGCATCTTTTCATGTGTTTGTTAGCCATCTGTATATCTTCTTTGGAGAAGTGTCTGTTTAGTTCTTTGGCCCATTTTTTGATTGGGTCACTTATTTTTCTGGTATTGAGCTGCATGAGCTGCTTGTATATTTTTTGAGATTAATTGTTTGTCCATTGCTTCGTTTGCTATTATTTTCTCCCATTCTGAAGGCTGTCTTTTCACCTTGCTTATAGTTTCCTTCATTGTGCAAAAGCTTTTAAGTTTAATTAGGTCCCATTTGTTTATTTTTGCTTTTATTTCCATTGATCTGGGGTGTGGGTCATAGAGGATCCTGCTGTGATTTATGTCAGAGAGTGTTTTTCCTATGTTTTCCTCTAGGGGTTTTATGGTTTCTGGTTTTACATTTAGATCTTTAATCCATTTTGAGTTTATTTTTGTGTATGGTGTTAGAAAGTGTGCTAGTTTCATTCTTTTACAAGTGGTTGACCAGTTTTCCCAGCACCACTTGTTAAAGAGATTGTCTTTTCTCCATTGTATATTCTTGCCTCCTTTGTCGAAGATAAGGTGTCCATAGGTGCATGAATTTATCTCTAGGCTTTCTATTTTGTTCCATTGATCTATATTTCTGTCTTTGTGCCAGTACCATACTGACTTGATGACTGTAGCGTTGTAGTATAGTCTGAAGTCAGGCAGGTTGATTCCTCCTTTTCCATTCTTCTTTCTCAAGATCACTTTGGTTATTCGAGGTTTTTTGTATTTCCATACAACTTGTGAAATTATTTGTTCTAGTTGTGGGAAAAATACCATTGGTAGCTTGATAGGGATTGCATTGAATCTATAGATTGCTTTGGGTAGTATACTCATTTTCACTATACTGATTCTTCAAATCCATGAACATCGTATATTTCTCCATCTATTTGTGTCATCTTTGATTTCTTTCATCAGTGTTTTATAGTTTTCTATATATAGGTCTTTTATTTCTTTAGGTATATTTATTCCTAAGCATCTTATTCTTTTCATTGCAACGGTGAATGGAATTGTTTCCTTAATTTCTCTTTCTATTTTCTCATTGTTAGTGTATAGGAATGCAAGAGATTTCTGTGTGTTAATTTTATATCCTGCAACTTTACTATATTCATTGATAAACTCTAGTAATTTTCTGGTGGTGTCTAGGGTTTTCTATGTAGAGGATCATGTCATCTGCAAACAGTGAGAGTTTTACTTCTTCTTTTCCAATATGGATTCCTTTTATTTCTTTTTCTGCTCTGATTGCTGTGGCTAAAACTTCCAAAACTATGTTGAATAGTAGTGGTGAGAGTGGGCACCCTTGTCTTATTCCTGACTTTAGGGGAAATGCTTTCAATTTTTCACCATTTAGAATAATGTTTGCTGTGAGTTTATCATATATGGCTTTTATTATGTTGAGGTATGTTCCTTCTATGCCTGCTTTCTGGAGGATTTTTATCATAAATGGATGTTGAATTCTGTCAAAGGCTTTTTCTGCATCTATTGAGATAATCATATGGTTTTTATCTTTCAATTTGTTAATGTGGTGTATTGCATTGATTGATTTGTGAATACTGAAGAATCCTTGCATCCCTGGGATAAAACCCACTTGGTTATGATGTATGATGTTTTTAATATGTTGTTGGATTTTGTTTGCTAGAATTTTGTTGAGGATTTTTGCATCTATATTCATCAGTGATATTGGCCTGTAGTTTTCTTTTTTTGTGGCATCTAAGTATTAGGGTGATGGTGGCCTCATAGAATGAGTTTACCAGCTTACCTTCCTCTGCAATTTTCTGAAAGAGTTTGAGTAGGGTAGGTGTTAGCTTTTCTCTAAATTTTTGGTAGAATTCACCTGTGAAGCCATCTGGTCCTGGGCTTTTGTTTGTTGGAAGATTTTTTATTATAGTTTCGATTTCCGTGCTTGTGATGGGTCTGATAAGATTTCTATTTCTTCCTGGCTCAGTTTTGGAAGGTTATACTTTTCTAAGAATTCCTCCATTTCTTCCAAGTTGTCCATTTTATTGTCATATAGTTGCTGGTAGTAATCTCTTATGATCCTTTATATTTCTGTGTTGTCTGTTGTGATTTCTCCATTTTCATTTCTAATATTATTAATTTGGTTCTTCTCCCTTTTTTTTCTTGATGAGTCTGGCTAATGGTTTGTCTATTTTATTTATCTTCTCAAAGAACCAGCTTTGAGTTTTGTTGATTTTCGCTACATTCTCCTTTGTTTCTTTTTCACTTATTTCTGCCCTAAATTTTATGATTTCTTTCCTTCTACTAACCCTGGTGTTCTTCATTTCTTCTTTTTCTAGTTGCTTTAGTGTAAAATTAGGTTATTTACTTGATTTTTCCCTTGTTTCTTGAGGTAAGCTCAAGCAAAAGTTTTATAAACCCAATTTCTTGCATCTTCCCAAACTTAGAAAAGCACTAAAAAAATTATCATCTGACATATGTTTCTTATGACTAGCAATAGCCTTCTACCAAGATGTGTGCTTTATTGCACATACCCTTTCTCCAAAATTACATCTGTTCTGACCTCCCCCCTTTCCTCTTTGGAGCAGTCCCTCAGGGCCACCTGAGAGGCTGTCTCTCGGGCTATAGTCCTTAGTAAGTCCCCAAAGAAAACTGAAGCTCATAGCTCTCATGTCGTGTGTTTTTATTTCTGGCAACAGAAATTAGGTGGAAGCTCAGCAGCCCAGGATGCACTGGTGCACAGTGACTAAAAAACCCTTGTGCTGTGGTGGAGAAAGTGTGAGCTTTGGATCCAGACCAGGGTTTGAATCTCAGACCTGGGCCGTATAGGAGAGAAAGTGTTGAGGTAGTTGTGAAACCTTGGAGTGGCCATCAAACTCCCCTGAGCCTCAATTTCTTCATTTAACAAAAGGAAATAATAATGCCACCTTGCAGGATTTTCTTAAGGGTTTATGACCATCAATTTGCCTGGTGTTTATTTAATAATAGGTGTTCAAAATACTAGTTTTTGTGATTGACAGGAAAATGTTTTATGAAATAGAGACATAAAGGCTTATAAGTGATGGTGATTGTTCTGTTGGTTAACAGGATGTCTGTTCCTGTTGCACCAACTGATAACAATTAGCTACGTTCAAAGAAAGAGTTTTGAATGGGACAGAACACATGAGTATAAGTTTCCTTGGTGGTTTTTTCTGATGGATTCTGTCTGGTTGCATTCAGCTATGAACCAACAAATTGTTAACAGTAGAGCTGAATTATACACTGGCTAGAGAAGCCACTTTGAAAAAGACTTAGAGAGGTCTTAGTTTTCTGAGAGCAAGCACATCAGAAGTCTTTGTGTGACCAAGCTACCAAGATAGATAACGGGCTCTTAAGAGTGTATTAACAGAATAGCAAGCCTACAATGAAGGAGGAGATGTCTTTTGATACATGTAGAGATCTGGGTTCAGTTCTCTGGGAGTCTCACTGTTAAACCTGAGCATGTCCTGAAGAAGGTGAGAGAGATAGGAAGGGTCTGGAGGACTTGCCAAATGGGGGGCAAGGGCACAGATGAGAGATTGTTTTTATCCTGGAGAAGACAAGTGTCAGGGTGATCAGTTTAATCCCTGAAGGGCTGCCTTGGGGAAGAGGGAGATGCTTGGTTCTGTGGGACACCAGAGTCACGGGGTTGGGGATGGGGGAGGAGGCGGAGTCAGTGCTTTTTTGTACAAAGTTTCAAGAAGGCATATTCAGTTCAACTTAAAAAGACACCTTGTACTGGAGAGACATCTGCTATGGAACTGGGCCACCTTGTGAGGTAGCGTGTGCCCTGGCAATAGACGTTCCAGCAGAGGCCAGCCATGGTGATGCGGGATGATGTGGAGGTTGTGAGAAAGAGATTTGATGTCAGATCTGGGTTCAGATCCTGACACCGTTGTTTACTATGTGGGCAAGGAAACAAACCTCTCCAGATGCAGCATCTTTAACAATAAAATGGAGATAGAGCCTATATTCCTGGATTGTGAGGATTAAATGACCTAATATATGGAAAACCCTTAGAAATCACTGTCCCTATTATTTTGGTTGCTTACAGAGGATGTTGTACTTGCTGGGTTTCCTTCCCGCTCCTCTTTCCTGGTATTCTATGAGCAAGCAGACTGCTGCTTTTCCTCCTTCATTGTTCTCCTTTGTTCTCCACTTGCAACCAATTGCTGTTTCACTGTGTTGTGTTAATAACATAATTCTAGAGTAAGCTGGCCTGACGTGATTGTTTTTTAGTGTTTCTTCCTCATTAATTTATATCTTCTTCCCTGGCTGATGAGCATTTTTTTGCCTAGCAGAAGTTCGTTACTTCTCCCCTCCCCCGCTCATTCCAGCAATGCAATTTAAACCACATTAATCCAGTATTTAGCGAGAAAATGGGGTTTTATAATGGTAAACACTCAGTTTGAGAGGTAATCTTCTTTTTCTCTTCTGAAACAAGATTTTTTTTTTTTTTAAATCTTAGTTTAATGACGAATCACCACCACTTGTCTTGGAGAATGATTGCAGAAGAGATAATGGATGAGGGTTCTGGAATTTTAGAGCCAGACCTACTCTCCTCAAGTCCCTTCATCTTGCATGAGGAACTCAGGCCTCGGGGAGGTTGAGTTATGGGCTCTGGGCCACCGGTCAATGGCAGAGATTCTGGGGCATCAGTCTCTTCTCACTGTACTGAGATGTGCTTCCTTTGTGGTGGTGTCTGCAGGATTGAATCCTATTCCTCTGCTGTATAGCCAGCTTTCAGCAAGTATTTTAACACCACTGAAGTTCAGTCTTTTAAGTTTATAAGCTGCCCATATGGTAATATAGTGTCTTGTAAGTACTAGGGGTCGGAGGATCTAAGTGAAGCCATTGTGTCATCACTGGTAACTGGAAGGTATGGAAAGAGTGTTGAATGAAGGAATACTAAGTCCAGCTTGTTGCTGTTGATGGTTACTCTTTACCTGAGTGCTTCCTGGATGCTAGGCCTTTGCTGAGTCCTCCAAACAACCCTGGGAGGCAGGTATTGTATGTCACTACTATTAAGAGAACTCTGCAACTCGTGTTATTACACTAGCCTTGTCTTGTTAGTTGCCCACCCCCATAACCCATTCCTACTGGACTCCACAGCGACACCCTTACAAAGGAAAGTTCTTGGGGATGTGTTTGAGAACAGCAGAGGCAGTTCCTGGAGAGTTACCTCTCACTCCCCAGTCAGGGCGGAGACACCTCACAGTACAGGGTGGGGCTTGGCAGCTTTTCAGAGGAAAGCGGGGTGAGTCAACACTGTGGGTCCAGGAGGAGGACTCTGACTAATCATACCTTACACCATGGGTCTCAGCCGGGGACAGTTTTGCCCCCTAGGGGACATTTGGCAATGGTCCGAGACTCTTGGTTGTCATAGCCTGGCAATGGGGGCTGGTATGAGTGTGCTACTGGCATCCAGTGGGGAGAGACAAGGATGCGGCTAAATACGGGGAAGTGCCCAGGACAGCTCCCACCACTAAGAATGATGGGACCCCAAATGCCAGCCGTGCTAAGGCTGAGCTCCCCTGCCTACACCTATCCTGTGATTTGATTTTCACAACACATCATGAAACTGGATGGAGGCAGCTGATATTTAATAAGAGTAATGGGCCCTCTTTTGTGCCAGGCATTGAATTAAAGTTGGGAAAATAGACTTCAATCTGAGTGCCAACTTGATCAGTTTTGGGGGCTTCTGGGATTGCTCTAGGGACGAGGATTCTGAGGTTCCGCAGGAAGGGAGGCTGCAATTGATTGGCACCCTCTCTGCCACGTGTCCACAGTGCAGCACTGGGCAGTTACTTAACCCTTCTGTGCCTTAGTTTTCATATTTATAAAATGCTAATGATAACAGTACCTACCTCACTGGGTTGTCAGGGATTAAATGCTTATTCCTAATATACAACAGTGCCTGGCACACTATTATCATCATCACCACCTTCAATATCCGGGACGTAACAGTCTTGCCATGTATTTACCATGCTTGTTCTACTCAAATTATATACACTATCTTATTTAAATAGGCAATAATAACTTGTATAATTGGTCCCATTTTTAGGTTGAGAAAATTGTATTTCAAGCTGGTTAGCGAGTTCAGAGAGATGATTCCAAGTGTTAAAATACAGAGGAGAGCCTTTAGAGAGGGTGTCATCCTAATTCATGAAGTGTTTTGTCAACCAGCTTTATCCCTTGTACACCTCTGAAATGACTGTACAGATCCTCAGGGGCTGATCTTTACTGCACATTGTACTGTTCAGGTTGGCCTGAGCAGTGTTCTTGTCGTTAGGCGATAAAGGGCACTTTGGCACTTACTGACCTGACCAGCCCATGGGGCTTCCAGAACAAGAACAAAGTGGAATCACTGAGTGCAGAGGTGATATGGGCAGCCCATGTATGGCATTATTTTGCTTGTCTCTCTCAGTCTTTTTTTTTTAATACTTAAAATTTTGAATTATCTTGTTTTCAAAAACTGAGAATGGAAATTTCCTTTTGTTTAAAATTTTTATTTTATGTTGGATTATAGTTGATTAACAGTGTTGTGTTAGTTTCAGGTGTACAGCAAAGTGAATCAGTTATACATGTATCTGTTCTTTTTCAAAAATTCTTTTCCCATTTAGATGATTACAGAATATTAAGCAGAGTTTCCTGTGCTTGCTGGTCCTTATTGGTTTTCCATTTTAAATATTAAGTAGTATGTACATGTCACTCCTGAGGTAGCAGATAGATGTTTAGACATTTACAACCAGCCTCCTGTTTGCATTTCCTGAGACAAGAGACAGGCGGGCTTCAGTTGAGGAATTTACAGTCAACCTCCTGTTCGCCCTCCAAGATGGAAGTAACAACCGAAACAGGGTAAATAACCAGCCTTTGTCTCTTGTCAGCGCCTTAAGGCAATAGTTACGGCAATAGTCAAGGCAATAATCATGGCAAGGACAAAGAGGGGCAAAACCCTGCTGGGTAAATATTTAGGGGGAGTCCGCTCTCCCCCATTTTGGGACAAGAGAGACACTACAAATGCGAAGAAAGACTCCTTGGGGGCAAAAGTCAGGGGATAATTTCAGACCATAACGAGTCTTGCTCCTCCCAGAACCTTTCACTTCGAGATGCATCTTGACTGAGGGATGTGTGTGCACCTCAGGGGAGGGTCCTGAGACAAATCAAGCAGGGACGACAGAGCAAGATGACTGGCCTGAGGGGGGGCAGAGACCCAGGAAACTGCCCCCTTCAAGGGGATTTAAACTTCCCAAAGGCAAGATTCTCGCTCTGAATTCACCTGTGCACCATTCTGCATGTACTTTTCTTTTCAATAAATTTTTACTTTTTACCTTCTGCTTCCTAACCTGAATTCATTGTTGACTAGGCAGACAAGGACTCAGGACTCTGGCCCTGACTGCTGGCCTTTGTGGTCCAGTGGTTAGGATTCCCACTCCAGGAAACTAAGACCTTGTTTCCAGCTACTGCTCACTGCTACTTGCTGCAAGCTGCCACTTGCTGCTGTGAGCATCTGAAATCAGTCCAGAACTTCCCATTTATCCCTCCCCTCTACCTTTCCCCTTTGGTAACCACAAGTTTGTTTTCAATGTCTGTGAGTCTGCTTCTATTTCGTAAATAAGTTCATGCATCATTTTGTTAGACTCTGCATATAAGCATCATATATTTGTCTTTCTCTGTCTGACTTCACTCAGTATAACAATCTCTAGGTCCGTCCATGTTGCTGCAAATGGCATTATTTCATTCTTTTTAGTGGCTGAGTTATATTCCATTGTACACATGTACCATATTGTTTTTACCCATTCATCTGTTGTTGGACATTTAGGTTGCTTCCATGTTTGGCTGTTGTAAACAGCACTGAAGTGAACCCTGGAGTCCATGTATACTTTCAAACCGTGATTTCCCCTAGACATATATCCAGGAGTGGGATTGTTGGCTTATATGGTAGCTCTATTTTTAGTTTTTTAAGGAAACTCCTCCATACTGTTCTCCATAGTGGTTGCATCAATTTACATTCCCACTAACAGTGTAGAAGGGGTCCCTATTCTCCACACCTGTCTGGCATTTATTATTTGTAGATTTTTTGGTGATGGCCATTCTGACTGTTGTGAGGTGATATCTCATTATATCATAATAGCTTTGATTTGCTCTTCTCTAATAATTTGTGATGTTGAGCATCTTTTCATGTTCGCCATCTGTATGTCTTCTTTAGAGAAATGTCTATTTTGGTTTTCTGCCCATTTTGTAAAAGATGTATTTATTTTACTTATTGGCTGTAGTGGGTCTTAATTGCTGCAAGTAGGCTTTTTCTAGTTGCAGTGAGTGGGCGCTACTCTTCATTGCAGTGTGTGTGGTTCTCGTTGTGGTGGCTTCTTTCGTTGTGGAGTATGGGCTCTAGGCGAATGGGCTTCAGTAGTTGTGACACATGGGCTCAGTAGTTGTGGCTCATAGGCTCTAGAGCACTGATTCAGTAGCTGTGGTGCACAGGCTTAGTTGGTCTGTGGCATGATCCCTTACTAGACCAGGGATCAAATTGGGTGTCCCTTGCGTTGCAAGGCAGATTCTTAATCTCTGGGCCATCAGGAAAGCCCATTCTGCCAATTTTCTGATTGAGTTATCTGTTGTCTCTATCAATCTTTAAAATCTGAATTGTAGTCAACATTTAAAAATCAAAAGATAGCTTAAAAATGTAAAGTTCCAGTGTCTTTGAAAATGAGAATATCTGGCTATACTCGGCCCACTTTACTGAATGGTAAAAATTCGCTGCAGTAGCCTCTCTTTTCCCTTCGGTTGCCAGACTTGATAGTTTTCCCCACTCCCCACCATGCCTCAGTGGGTTTTCAGCACCAGGGCTAAGTGGTGGCTGCCATCTGTTCAGTCAAACTTGGTCTGCTTTACTTATTTCTGTTGCTTGTCTGATCCTGCATACACTGGAGTTTGCAGCTGTTTGTACAGAGTTAATTATAGTTATACTCCTTACATTCAAAGATGTATTGACCTTTGCTATCTATAAGGATGTCAGGGCAGGAATTATTGTGTCCATTTTCCAGATTGGAAAATAGAGGCCCAATGTTAAAGAACTTGCCCAGGATCACACAGAAACTTTAGCACTGAGGTGAGAGTAGTTTTATGAATGCTCAAGATTTGCATTTGGTTTGTAATTGACTATCAACACATGGAGACATTTAGTTTTTTGCCACTATCCTCTGGTTCCACAACTATAAAAAGACAATACTGGTTTAGATCTGTAGTTTTCAGACTTCATGTATTTCTAAAATTTCCAAAAAATTGAGGTACCCAAGCACAATGTTGACATTGGTGCCAACTTTCATCTTGCTGGTTAAAAATATTAAAAAAAACCCCACCAAAACCTCGAACCAAGCACCATTTACTGCCACTGCTGTTTAATAACTGTAAAGAAGGAAGAATGTAGTCTCAGAATAAAGGAGGCCTTTTAAAGGAAAGATATCTATGCATACAGACAAATATCATTAAGCATTTCTTTAGTTTTTCATTTCACCGTGGCAGATGCAGACACAGGGGGAGGCGCTGGATTGGGAGATCTTTAAGGTTATGTCTGTCTTACTCATTTTAGGTCTTTCTTTTTTCCAATTCTTTAGTGAGATCCAGTTCACCAAGCCAGCCCCCAAACGTACATCAGAATGCCTGACGGTGTCTGGGTAGTTATGTGAGCATATGCCCTTCTGGTTTCTGTTCTACTCCTGTTTCCAGAATCTCTGGTCTTCATAAATAGAAAGCACCTTGTCCTTATGAAAAGATTATTCAAGGACTGGAGTGAATTTTGGTCACAAATGGAGCTTTCACCAAATAGAACCATGCTAAGTGCTCTCCATGGGTGTGACACAAAAGAAGCTGGACACACAGGGCCTGCCTGATCTCAGAAAACACCAATTCTGAGAAAAGATTCTTGGGAGAACTGGACAAAAATGAGCTTTACAGAAGAGGTTGAGAGATAAATGGTTGAGTTCCAATTTTGCTACCAGTTTACTGAGCAACCTTGGACAGTCCACCTCCCCACTCTGTGTCTGAGTTTTCTTCTCTGTAAAGCAGAGGGCTCGGATCGAATGCTTTAAGTTTTCTTTTAGTTCTGATATATTCAATGTAAATCAGTTCATAAAATCCAAATACAAATGGGGAAGGCCCTTAAAGGGCATCTAGAAGAAGTACCCTTCTGTCAATTTAACTAAATGTAAATGAAACCTCTTAGCCACAGCTTCAAGGGACCCCAGACACCCTTTCCATCCCTCAGAGCAATGCTTTGTTCTGGACAGGCAGGGCGGTGGTGTGGTGGAATTAACCAGTATGCCTTTGATGGGTAGGAAAAGGCCTTCTTGTTTAATTTAGAGCCCAACTTTCCCATCCCTGGGCTGTAAGACTCATGGGGAACAGTCCTCCTTCTCTGCTGTATTTGTTGACTCTAGTTCATCTTTTCAGCTGGGAGCAGATGATGACTACCTCTGTGGATTTACTTCCGTGCTGAAATTTTTTCTTTGGAATCTCAGGGAAAGAGGGATAGAAGGGGTGGGTGAGACTCACAGGTCCTTAGAATGTAAGGGTTGGAGGGACACACCGAGAGAATCCAGTTTTAGATCCCCAGCTGAAGCATGAATGATTCCAGCTTCCTTCCTATTACTTGCTTATCCAGCCTTTGCTTGACTACCTAAGAGAAGTACTCTGTATTTTGACATAACACTGACTGTTGTTCCTTTTGTTGTTGTTGTTTAGTTGCTAAGTTGTGTCCAACTCTTTTGCGATCCCATGGACTGTAGCCCTCCCAGCTCCTCTGCCCATGGGATTTCCCAGGCAAGAATACTGGAGTGGGTTGCCATTTCCTTCTGCAGGGTATCTTCCTGACCCAGGGATCAAACCCATGTCTGCTGCCAATGTCTGTTGCATTGTCAGGCAGATATGGGCTTCCCTGGTGCCTCAGATGGTGAAGAACCTGCCGGCAATGCAGTAAGACCTGGGTTAGATCCCTGGATTGAGAAGATCCCCTGGAGGAGGGAATGGTAACCCACTCCAATATTCTTGACTGGAGAATTCCATGGACAAAGGAGCCTGGCAGGCTACAGTGTATGAAGGTTGCAAGAGTCAGACATGACTGAGCGACTTAACACTTTCACTTTTACTTTTCTTTACCACTGATCCACTAAAGAAGCCTGATGCTCCTTTTCCAGAGCTGAAGTCTCCTTTCTGTGAATTTTTTTTTTTAACCAATTGTTTCTGGCTCTGTCCTCTGTAGTCACTCAGAAGGAATGTATTTTCTTCTCAATTCTGAGGTCAGCTTTGTAGCTTTGCTCTCAACTGAGCATTCCCCAGATCCTCAGCCATCTCTCTTTTGATATAATTTGTAGACTTCTGTAGACTTCTTCTCACCCTGATTTGCTCATTCAGTTATTTTTAACAAGTGAGTAGTCTTTATCATACAACAAATGAGTAATGTTTGCTAAGTGCCTACCATATGGCAGGTATTGTGCAGGTGATGGAGGGAAGATTAAGACTTGCCTCCTGGCTTCTGGGATGTAGTGGGAAGAATGTGCATTGGGGGAGGAATTCCAAAGTTAGCGTGGGTAGGTTTGAACTCCAGCTCCACCGCTTATCATTTCATGCCATTGGGCAAGTTTTCAACCTTTTGGGTCTACCATTTCTGCATCTGTTGAATGAGGGGAAATAATAACTACTACTTCATTAAAGTTGTTATTAGTAGTTAATAAATAAAAAGTGCTTATTTCAATTATGTATCTGTCTGTCTCTAAATATTGAGGGATAAAAGAATTCTCAATTTGAAAAAAAAAAATAAGAAAAGTGCTTAGAGTGAAGGTTGGCACATTCTAAACACTGAGAGAATGTTAGTTCTGGTTGATGGTGATGATGGAGCAGAAGACACTGAGGTGCATAGACTGAAGAGTTGTGGACTCATGGACAGCGTCGTTCTCTAGCTTTTGAGCTCAGATTTGTAGGGTAAGCAAGAACTGGCCAGGTGATGAGGGAGAGGAGAGCAGTTCCAACAGAGGAAACAGCATGTGCCAAGGTCCTAAGGAGAAGATCTTGGCATGTGACCAGAGCTGAAAGCACGTCAACGTGGATGGCTCTTCATTAGTGAGAGAGGGACAGCAGCGGGGGACGTGGGGCTGGTGTGGTGGCCAGGGCCATGT
This sequence comes from Okapia johnstoni, assembly GCA_024291935.2. Lineage (NCBI taxonomy): Eukaryota > Metazoa > Chordata > Mammalia > Artiodactyla > Giraffidae > Okapia > Okapia johnstoni. The sequence continues at coordinate 54,858,117 of CM044316.1, forward strand.
AATGCAGGACTTCATAGGTCATTTGAAGGACTTAGGTCTCCTGAGAGCACTGGCCAGTCAGAGGGCTTTAAGTAGTGGAGAGCATGGCAAAGATATGCCTTTTAAGATCACTCTGACCGCTTCATGGGTTCTGAATATAGGGAATTCTTTGGAGTCATCTTCTCTTTCATTTTGTACCCTCTGACCAGCACAACGATGGATCATACTTGTTCTTTAGGCAGTCTTAAAAAAACAGTGGCTCATATCCAGGATCTCATTCAAGAAGGTCTTGCTTTCACTTATTAGTTTTCAAACTTTCCAAAGAATTACATGATAAAGGCTTAAAGTATGCTCCCATGTAGAAGACTGAATATCCTTTAGGTTGGAAACCTTTAGATTATGGGAGCACAAACTTAAATCTTGTGGATTTAGGCATTATAACTGGTGGGCGGGGGGTGCACAGATTTGGGCCAGAGGATCTTCAGATAGTCCCGAAATCCCAAGGCAGTCTGAGCCCTCTACTCTCCAGGCATAGGTGCCTTTGACTGTGCACCATTTTGGGATGCCTGTGGAGTGGAGTGAGGCCTTTGAACCAAGTCTTGGGTGGAGAGACAATTCTTTTATGAAGCACCATGTCCCCACTGCTTTCCTGTCAGTGGAACTGAAATAACAGGGCAAGATTTGGGTGGATTGTTAAGTGACCCGTTGACATCAGAATGACAGATCAAATAATTTATTTTCTTCTAAATCCGGATTATGTTACTATAACTCCCAGGAACTATTTTTAGCGCCCATCAGTCTTGTTCTACTTGTGAGCATTTGTTGAAGTGTGCACACATGCACACATACACACTGCTTAAAGAGACATACACACACAAACAGAAGCAGGTATGAACACATATATACGAACGACCTCAATAATAAGAGTACATCCAGCCTCCAACTCACAAGATTTCTTCCTGACCTACAGATTCGCACATCCCTGACACCCTACACAAGCCTGCCTTTAGGTCTGGAGAGGTCTTTAGGCCCTCCCCTGCTTCATCTTGGGTCCTGGTTGACTGCTTGGTAGGTGGTTAGGATCTTGCTGCTCAAAGTGCTGCTGGTGGACAGGCAGCATTGGCCGCCATCACCTGGGGCTCTTAAAAAAGCAGACTCTCAGGCCCCACCCCAGGCCTCCTGAGTCAGGCTCTGTTTTTGAACAAAATCCCCAGGTGACCTGTATGCAGGCTGAAGTTTGAGAAACCCTGTGCCAAAATAGTTGCCCACTTTGGCCAACAGCTGCAGCTCCAACCCTCTCATAGGCTCCCAGGTGACAGTGAGTGTCTGTTTCCTAACGCCTAGCACACTTGAAATTATGTGCCCTGGTGGCTCATATGGTAAAGAATCCACCTGCCAATGCAGGAAATGTGGGTTTGATTCCTGGGTTGGGAAAATCCCCTGGAGAAGGAAATGGCAACCCACTCCAGTATTCTTACCCAGAAAATCCCATGGACCAAGGAGCCCGGTGGGTTACCGTCCATGGGATTGTAAAGAGCTGGACACGACCGAGCGACTAACACACGCATAAAGCTTCTCCAGGAGATTGCAAACTCCATCAGGTAAGAAATCATGTCTGTCTTGTTACCTGTATAGGTGCGCAATAAATAAGCATTGAAAGAATGAATGATACAGGTAGCTTATTCAAAGAGGAATATGAGTAAAGGTCATTCATTCATTTATTCAAGCAGAAAACATTTCCTGAGCATCTGCTATGTGCCAAGCAGTGTGTGAAGTCTTGGGGACATATGTAGCTCAGGCTTAGGTCCTGACTTTGTTGCTCATAGTCTGGCAGGTAGAGAGGGACATGTGAAGCCCTTGTAGGTGGAAGCCCATATTGGTTACCCTGAGACACAAAGGAAGAAGGGGCTGATTGTGCCTCGACCCTGAGATGGTTTGTTAATATTTCAGCCAGGCTTTGTGCTGCTCTGTTCCTCTCTCAGTGAGGAACTGGCTATTCCAAGGGGCTTTCAGAAGGAACTCTTGGCTTAGAGGACGTTCTGAATCTTGAATTTTTCTTCATTTCCATGGCTAAACTTCTCAGGCACAGGTATTAATTTTTAAAGAAAAAAAGCTCTGACTTCTCTTGTTTTTTTCTTCTTCTCTTTCAGTTTGTTGGGGGGTGGTTCCCTATCCTTCATTTCTTCCCAGAGGTCAGATGAAGAATCAACCCACACAGAAAGACAAAGGCCTGAATAAGGAAAATCTCGGAGAGCTTAGGCAATTTCTTCTCGCTCTCCTGCTGTCTCTCTTTCCACCACTCCTTCCCTCCTTCTTTCTTAGGTTCTTAGGATTCAGTATCATTCATTTCCACACATGGCTTATCATCTTAGTGGAGCAAAGAGATAAATAAGCAACTGCAGCCAAGTGTGACGTACCCTCTGATGGGAAGGGCGAGATGCTCTGAGGGCACACTGCAGAGTATCTGTCCTCATCTAGGGTCAGGAGAGGCTCCTGGAGGAAGTAACCCTTCAGTTGAGAACTGGGGAATGAATAAGTATGAGGGCAAGTGTCTAATGCTGAGGGCAGTGTTGGGGGGTGAGGACTGGGGGTGGCTCAGCCAGAGTGGTGTGAGTATTGCAGGGAACACTCAGCATGGGTAAAGGCCCAGAAGCAAGAGGGAGCAAAGAATGTTGGGGGAGCTGAGAGAGGAGCAGCAGTGGCTGGGACACAGGAGCTTGGAAAGAAGGGGTTCGGGGGTGACGGGGAGGCAGTGGTTTCATGGTGCAGGACTCAGGCAGCCACTTGCAGTTGTTTGGACTTGGTCCTGGGGAAATGGGCAGCAACAGAGGATTTTAGGCTAAGGAATGACATGACCAGATTTGAGTACTGGTAAGATTGCTAATGTGGAGAACATATTCATGGGATAAGTCTGAAAGTGAGGCAACTCGTTAGCGGGCTGCTGTAGTTGCTTTGGACTGAGCGAAGTAACGTGTGTGGAAATGCGGCTTAATGGTGCTTAAGACCACATTGACCCTGACCACCTCTCAGGGAGCCCTTGTGCCATGCTTGTGCTAAGTGCCTCATAATTTGACTTCATTCAAATCTTGCATAATACTGCCCAACATTTTTATCTCCATCTATGAAAGGGACAAAGATCTGTGCTTTGTTTTCTTGGTTGGGGGCCCGGGGGAGGTTTGCAACTGCTTAAATAAGATGCCATTTAGAAAAGGGCTTTAAAAAACTGCAAGCTGCACTGATAAGGATGATTATAACTGGAAGTGAATGAAGGATTTCCTATGATTTCCAGGCCACCCTGGAGGAGGTCTCCAAATGGGCATATTGGGCATGAGTTGTATGGAAGCATTTCAAAGACCTCAAAAGCCCCTCTGCCCTGCATGACTTCCTCTCACACTCTGCAGATATCTGAAATTTCTGACACCTTGGCTAACACACAAATCCAAATGGAACTGTACTATTATTAATAAGTTAAGGTGTAATTAATCTATTTATGTTGCAGAGAAACACATGCACACATGGATTTGGTCCTAATTTCATTCCCTGGCCTACAATTTTCTATCCGGGAATCATGGATTTTCATACATTTTCTTGTATTGATCTATAGTCCTCATACAGTTCACCTTTGTAAGAAGTGGGTGGAGAGGTCTGGGATTATTATTCCCATTTAACAGATGAGGAAGTGAAGGAAGGCTCTGGAAAGAAACTGAATTTCTCCAGGTTAATGGCAGAGCCAAGACTAGAGCCTGGGGCCTTCCTCCTGCAAAGGCCCCCTCCCTACTCTACACACACAAGTCCAAGGGCAGTGTTAGCTGACCCAACTGGAAACTGGAGGTGGGGGTGAGGGGAGGGCTGGGGAGAGGAGAAGATAAGGGCACCGGCACCCATCTGGTGGGAGCCCACCTGCCCGAGACTTTCTGGCAGTTCCTTTCCCTGTAATCTTCTCTTTGGGGCGATAGACTGTCCCTCTGCCAACCCAGGGGCCTTCCTGTGGGCTCATTCATCCTGTTTGCTTTCGGCTCCACCAGAGGGATGGGAAAATGAAAAAGTATTTATTACAGGTTTTTATTTCACTTATGTACTTTTTAGATGAGTAAGGAATGGAAATGGATCAAGAGGGAAATATCAGGCCAGAAGAGAGGAGATAGGGAACATGGCTGATAAGATATTAGCAGATCCTCTGCCTGTTAGTTAATGATGCCATTAAATATCATTTGTGTCAGGAGTTCTTCATGGCTCAGAAAACGCTTTCATCTCTGTCTTCTCACTCAACCACTTTTTAGTGCTTTCCTGGTAGGTTTGTTGAGGGAAAGAAATGAGATAGTGTCATAAATTATGTAGTAGAAGTTCCCAACTATCACCAACACCTCACCTTCCTCCTTCGTCCCTCCATTGCACTGGGTACAATTTCAATGATAACATTCAAAATTGCCAGCATTTATTGAGCACTTACTATAAGCCAGACACTGTGCTAAGTTCTTTGCAGGCCTTAGTTCCATTTAATCTTCACAACAGTCCTCTAAGGAAGGGAATATGACTCTTCATACAGAGATGAGAACGTGGAGACCGGAGAAGAAAGCCTGCTAGTTAAGTAAGCACAGCTATATTGTAGACAGCTAGATTTTGCTGGCCCAAACTCCTTGCTGCCTCTCAGTCTCCCCTAAGTATCATCTCCTTCAGTTCAGTTCAGTTGCTCAGTCATGTCTGACTCTTTGTGACCCCATAGACTGTAGCATGCCAGGCTTCCCTGTCTGTCACCAACACCCAGACCTTGCTCAAACTCATGTCCATCGAGTCAGTGATGCCATCCAACCATCTCATCCTTTGTCGTCCCCTTCTCCTCCTGCCTTCAATCTTTCCCAGCATCAGGGTCTTTTCCAGTGAGTCAGTTCTTTGCATCAGATGGCCAAAGTATTGGAGTTTCAGTTTTAGCATCAGTCCTTCCAATGAATATTCAGGACTAATTTCCTCTAGTATAAACTGGTTGGATCTTGCAGTCCAAGGGACTCTCAAGAGTCTTCTCCAACACCAGTTGAAAAGCATCAATTCTTTGGCACTCAGTTTTCTTTATAGTCCAACTCTCACATCCATCCTGGAAAAACCATAGCTTTGACTACTGCTGCTAAGTCACTTTAGTCGTGTCCGACTCTATGCGACCCCATAGAAGGCAGCCCACCAGGCTCCGCCGTCCCTGGGATTCTCCAGGCAAGAACACTGGAGTGGGTTGCCATTTCCTTCTCCAATGCATGAAAGTGAAAAGTGAAAGTGAAGTCGCTCAGTCGTGTCCAACTCTTCGTGACCCCATGGACTGCAGCCTACCAGGCTCCTCCATCCATGGGATTTTCCAGGCAAGAGTACTGGAGTGGGTTGCCACTGCCTTCTCTGATAACTTTGACTAGATGGACCTTTTTCAGCAAAGTAATATCTCTGCATTTTAATATGCTGTCTAGATTTGTCATAGCTTTTCTTCCAAGGAGCAAGCATCTTTTAATTTCATGGCTGCAGTCACCATCTGCAGTGATTTTGGAGCCTCAAAAAATAGTCTCTCACTGTTTCCATTGTTTCCCCATCTCTGTGCCATGAAGTGATGGGACCAGAAGCCATGATCTTAGTTTTCTGAATGTTGAGTTTTAAGCCAACCTTTTCACTCTCCTCTTTCACTTTCATCAAGAGGCTCTTTAGTTCTTCTTCGCTTTCTGCCATAAGGGTGGTGTCATCTGCATATCTGAGGTTATTGATATTTCTCCCACCAATCTTGATTCCAGCTTGTGCTTCATCCAGCCTGGCATTTCGCATGATGTACTCTGCATATAAGTTAAATAAGCAGGGTGACAATATACAGCCTTGACGTACTCCTTTCCCAATTTGGAACCAGTCTGTTGTTCCATGTCCAGTTCCAACTGTTGCCTGTTGACCTGGATACAGCTTTCTCAGGAGGCAAGTAAAGTGGTCTGGTATTCCCATCTCTTGAAGAATTTTCCAGTTTGTTGTGATCCACACAGTCAAAAGGCTTTGGTGTAGTCAATAAAGCAGAAGTAGATGTTTTTCTGGAACTCTCTTGCTTTTTCAGTGACCCAGCAGATGTTGGCAATTTGATCTCTGGTTCCTCTGGCTTTTCTAAATCCAGCTTGACCATCTGGAAGTTCACAGTTCACATACTGTTGAAGGCTGGCTTGGAGAATTTTGAGCATTACTTTGCTAGTGTGTGAGATGAGTGTAGTTGTGTGATAGTTTGAACATACTTTGGCATTGCCTTTTTTGGGGATTGGAATGAAAACTGACCTTTTCCTGTCCTGTGGCCCCTGCTGAGTTTTCCAAGTTGGCTGGCATATTGAGTGCAACACGTTAGCATCATCTCCTTTCTCTCCCTCAAATCTGAGTTCCCCCTACTAGCATCTTCACCCTTACAACAGTGGCTCTCAACTTTGGCTGCATGCTGGAATCCCTAGGAGAGATTAAACACCCTGATGCCTGGGCCCCATCCCAGATGCTCTTGAGGTAAGTGGTCTGGGGTATGGCCTGGGCTTTGGGATTTTTAAAAGCTCTGTGGGTGAGTCCATTGTGTACAGTCAGGGTTGAGACTCAGCTGTAAAGTGTTAGTAATGGCATTTGTCTCCCCACTTTTCACAGGTTGATTAGGGTTTTGCTTACTCATGGAATTGTAGACTTAGACACCTACAGGGATCAGAGAGGTAAAAGCAGTTTAGTTGGTAAGTTTGTTTTGTTTTTAGAAAGTCAGCACAGTGACAGTATGATAATAAAGGCTATTGGGAATATATTAGGGAGCAGTGGGGACAGTGGTAAACTTAAGAGCCCTTGCTCAGCTAAGGAGGAACCACTCTACTCCAATAACTTGCTGCCATCTGGGCCCAGAATAGCGAAGTCTTCCTTTTCTAAAGAGAAGATGAAAGTCACTATTTATTATAGGAAATCTCCCATTTTTTAAATGTTGACAATCACTTTTAAAACATTAAAACACCATCTGGATTAAAGATGTTCAGTTTTCAGATGTACCTTATGGGATGCCAGTTCATGTTTTCTCTCTTCATTTTTTTATACTGTGCAAACTATTCAGAACCCTGGTCCTTAGGGTTTATTTATTTGACCACCAATCACCTTGTGTTGTTAATTTACACTAAGTAGCTTATGATTTTTAAGTGGATAGATGTAATACATATATTCATTATGGAAAATGAAAAGTATGCACATAAAAGGCAAGTAAAAATTATCTGTATTCTTTCTACCCATAAATAAATATGTTGTATATACACTCAGTCTTTTTCTCTTATCATGTACAGATGATTGCATATGGAGCATGGTAAAAATACAGATTTCGGGTTCTGCTCTCAGACCATTCAGTAATCCTGGGTGAGACCTGGGAATCTGAATGTGTAATGTGCTTTGAGTTGACTCTGATGTACAGTTGGCATTGTGATGCTCTTTTCTTAAAATATCAGCTTTTAAAAAAGCTTGTCTTATGACATTTAGTATTCTGTAGGGAAGCCCTCTTATAATTAATGCTGTATAATATCCTATTATTTTTACATATCCAAACTATTCTTTATCATTGGGTATTTACAGTGTAAACAAAGTTTTATATAATGAATAATAACGAAATGAACATCTCTCTAAATAAATTGTCTTATATACCTGTATCACTAGGATAAATTCCTACGCTAGAATCATTGTATCAACAAATATGTATATATTCAAGCTTCTGATACAAATGGCCAAATTGCCTTTTACAAGGATTTAAAAACATTAAACATCTTACATATTTGTCTTCTATAGAGAGCAGAGAATCAGTTTCTTCATATCTCTGTTAAAACTGGGAATTATCATTTAAAAGATCAATTAAGTAGAAGCAAATGGAGCTCATTTTTATTTGAATTTGCTTGTTACATTCTAGAGAGGTTGAACATTTTTTTCTTTTTTTGTCATTTATACCCCGTTAATGATTGTCTATTTCCTATTTATTCTTGTTTATATTAAAGGTTTCATATCTTTTTCTGTCATGCATGTGAAATCACTTTTTCCAAATTTTAAATTTGTCTCTTAATAGTAAAAGATATTTTCATTCTGAAATTCTAATTCAGTATCATCAAATCTGTATATATTTCACTTTTTAAAATTTTTTTAAATTTTATTTATTTTAAAATTATTGTTATTAGTTTGGCTGTACTGGGCCTTTGCTGCTGCATGGCTTTCCTCTAGTTGTGGCGAGCGGTAGGTCTGTTCTCGCTGCGGTGTACAGGCTTCTCATTGTGATGGCTTCTGTTGTTGGGAGCATAGGCGCTAGGGCATGCAGGCTTCAGTAGTTGTGGCATGTGGGGTCTAGGGCAGTGATTCGATTGTTATGGTGCATGGACTTGTTATCATACGGGATCTTCCTAGATCAGGGATTGAACCCATTTCTCCTGCATTGGCAGGTAGATTTTTTAACCCCTGAGCTACCAGGGAAGTCTTGTATATATATTATCTTTATGTAGATATTTTTTCTTTATATGCTTGAGGATTTTTATAATATCAAGTTTAAAAAATCACACACATTTTCTTCTATGTAAGAACTACACTTTACATTTTATTCTTAAACCCATTGCAAATTATTTTTGGCATATAATGCATGATGGTGTTCAAATTTTTATTTCAGTTTCTTCCTTTGCTATCAAAATAGTCGTTTTTTTTTGAATGTCTTTTTGAGTGAATTTCATTAATTTATCTTTTCCTAGAAAATGATCTATTTCAATGAGATTTAAAAAATTTATTAGTGTTCTTTATACTAAAGAAGAAAGTCTCATTTCTAATATTTTGCATTTGCTTTAGCTTTTTATCAGATTTTCTGAAAGTATTTATTAAGATTGAATAGTCCCTTGGATAACTATTCAGCTTATCAATCAGTTAAAGTCATTACTTTTTGCTGTTGAATTTATTACTTTTGCTTACCTCAGTTTATTATTTTTCTAATGTCTTCAATGCTTAATCGATTTATTTCTACTTTTTCTCCTTAAATAATGATACTTGTTATAAATTTTAATACATGTACAGCTGTGACTATATCTCACATATTTCAATATATAGAAGCTTAAATGTTGTTCTTGAAATGACTGGTAATAATGATTTTCATTTTCACTGTCACTTAGCAGTTAGTATTTGGGATGGTGCTAATAGTTTCTAAGTTGTTAAGAACTCAAAACTCTGATTTCTTATTTTATTCCATTATGATCTGAAATGTGGTCTATGCATTTATTTTTGCAGCTCACTGAGGTATTCATTGTGGCCTGATAAGCGATCATTTTTTTTATGACTCTTGCATCACTGCTAGAAGGAAGCTCCATCCCATTATTGTAGGGAATCCCAGTTTGTTAAATCACAATTTACATTATTTATATCCTTCTTGTCTTAATTTTTGTTCACTTTTCCAGTCAGAGATTTAGGTATATTTAATTATCTCAGTAGTAAGTTTTCTCCTTAGTATCTATATAATGTAATTTATTTCAAAGAAATTTCTTGTGCATAACAATCTAGTATTTTTCACTATGTTTTTTATTCTTTATAACATATGTTTTATGTTCTTTAAGCATTCTTTTCTTGAACTTTGACTCAGTTCTTCTAGTAACAATACTGTGATCCCAGGTTTTTGTTTTTTGTTGTTGTTGTTGTTAATTTGCTTGTCATGTCTTTCTCCATTTTTTAAGTTTTAAAACTTTTTCTGCATGTATATTATTAGATTTTAGAGATGTTTTTCAATAGCATGGAATTTAGTTGTCTGTGTTACAAGGGTGTACTCACTTTGAAAGTTGTCATTTAATAGAGTTGATAAAACATGTATATTTCCATATGTGAACTAGATCGCCAGTCCAGGTTCGATGCATGAGACAGGGTGCTCAGGGCCGGTGCACTGGGGTGACCCTGAGGGGTGGGATGGGGAGGGAGGTGAGAGGGGGGTTCAGGAAGGGGGACACTTGTACAACTATGGCTGATTCATGTCAATGTATGGCCAAAACCACTACAATATTGTAAAGTAATTAGCCTCCAACTAAAATAAATAAATTAATTAAAAAAAGAGAGTTGTTTAACTCATTTGTATTTATTTTTAGTGTCTACTGTATAGTCTTTTATTTTACATTACTTTATACATCCTTGTTTTATTAGTCTGTGTTTTACGGAGTATATGTTGCTATGTTTTCCTAGTGTTTTTGAATAGTTACATTCTATTTGTGATTACTTAAAATGTTTGTGAGAGCAATATATAATCCATATTTATCTAACTTTATCAGGAGCAAAATTATATTTAAAACATTTAGTACATGGTTATTAAACTTCTGATCTCCTGAATCCACATTTCACTCTTTGTTACTATAATCTTGGGATTTAGATCTGCAATACTCATGCTAAATTAGTAATTTTTATATTCTATTTCAGTAATAATTTTCACACTTTTATCTAGAGTTGGAGTTATGGCGATTCATCTCATTACCTGATTTTAGTGTTTCAGTCAGTCAGTCCAGTTCAGTCGCTCAGTCATGTCCGACTGGTTGTGACCCCATGGACTGCAGCACGACAGGCTTTCCTGTCCATCACCAACTCCCAAAGCTTGCTCAAACTCATGTCCATTGAGTTGATGATGCCATCCAACCATCTCATCCTCTGTCATCCCCTTCTCCTCCTGCCTTCAATCTTTCATCTTTTCCAGTGAGTCAGTTCTTCGCATCAGGTGGTCAAAGTATTGGTCCTTCAGCGTCAGTCCTTCCAATGAATAGCCAGGACTGATTTCCTATAGTTTGGGCTGGTTGAATCTCCTTGCAGTCCAAGGGACTCTCAAGAGTCTTCTCCAACAGCACAGTTGAAATGCATCAATTCTTCAAGGCTCAGCTTTCTTTATAGTCTAACTCTCACATCCATACATGACTACTGGAAAAACCATAGCTTTGGCTAGATGGACCTTTGTGGGCAAAGTAATGTCTCTGCTTTTTAATATGCTGTCTAGGTTGGTCATAGCTTTTCTTCTAAGGAACAAGCGTCTTTTAGTGTCCATCTTTTAATACTATCAATCCTCTATTTCTGAGGTCTTCCTTTTTTCGCCCTCATTTCTTTGCTCTTTGGAGGTATACCTTTAAGTAATTTTTTTTAAAAAGAAGTGAACTTGAATAACATGTTTTTCTAACCCTAGCCTACCTAGTACAAACTGGCTGAGTGTGAGTCTTATGTTATAATTCATTTCAGAGTAGAAATATGGGAACTACCTGATTTATTTCCTTCATAGAAATCTCATTTTTTTCTTTACTATTTTTGAAACATGTATATTACCATATGTAAAATAGATGATCAGTGCAAGTTCGAAGCATGAAGCAGGGCACTCAAAGCCAGTGTTCTGAGACAACCCAGAGGGATAGTGTGGGGAGGGAGGTGGGAAGGGGGTTCAGGATGGGGGGACACATGTGCACCCGTGGCTGATTCATGTCGATGGATGGCAAGAACCACCACAATATTGTAATTATCCTCCAATTAAAATAAATTAATTAAACTGCATAATATAGTATTATTCTCTTTATTCATATAATTTCTAAAAAGGTGATAGCACTTTTTTTTCTATGCGAGTGGCTTTTAATTGATTAGGAAACTAGTAGACCTTTTCAATCTCTATATTTATGAGTCCTTTCCATCTGAGCACATTTAATTTTTGTCTTATCTTTGGTTATGGCTGCTATTTCTTTTCTTCTAATGCAGTTTTCTGAAATGTTAACCATCTACATATTAGCTTTTTATTTTCTTTCTTCTAATTTTCTCATGGTTTTTATCTTTTTCTCTTTGCAGTCTGGTGGTGCATCTCACATTACTATTGTGATTTTCTGCTTTATCAATTGTGTGTATTTACTGCCTCTCCTGTGCTGTTGGATTCTGTGATTATAGTTTCATTCTTTGTTAAAACTTTCCAAAAAACCTCATCCATTTTTATTTCATTCTATCCTTCTACCTCATTGGGTCACATCATATTTATTACCTTTTCCTACAGCCATCTGTCCTCATGGCTTTCTGCTTATTTCATGGGTGCCAGGTCTCTGTGCTCTCTGCTGAGAATACAAAACAGTTTTCTCAGGTTTTCTCCTGCATCTCATGGTAGATTATTTCTGGCGTCTTTAGGATGATTTTTCTTTTCCTTTGTTTTGCACTTTTCCTCCCCATGAAGCCTATAACTTTTTTTCACACTAGTTATCCTTCTAAGTTTCTCAGAACCTTCAGTTTGTCGATATTCAAGGATATTGCCTTCCTCTGGCTTTCTTCCAAGTGCATTTGTGTGGTGATGGGTCAGCTTTACAGCTAGAGGGCAAAGTGATGTGAATAGCTCACCATATGATTTCTAGCTTCTTAAACAATCATCTATGACAGTGGTCCTAAACTGAGGGTGATTGTGTCCACCAGGGAACATTTTATAGTATCTGGGGGCATTTTGGATTGTTACACATTGGGGAGGAGTGTATATCTAGTGATGGGAAGCCAGGGATGCTGCTGAACACCCTATAATGTGTAAGATAGTGCCCACAAAAAAGAATTATGTGGCCCTAAGTGTTAATAGTACCAAAATCGAGAAATTCTGATCTATGACAGCTCTGTGATCTGTTCTGCTAAGGTGGCAATTTACCTAGTCCCTGGACCTTTCTGATGCTCTGAGTCAATGGAACGCATGCAAAATGCAATTTTCAGTGTCTTTTGCTTCCCCCAAATCCCTTTTTTGTCATTTCCCAATTGAGCCACTTTATATATACAAATGTCATGTTCCAGGATGTAGTTCACCATTCCCAGCTCTTCCTGCTTCATGCCCACAGAGGTGCTATCTCTCAAATGATGTAGTGTTAGGGTATTAGGAGTGGCAGTGTGAGAATGGGTGGATCAGGGAAGGGCTTCTTCATTCATTTAGCCATTTAGCAGATACTTAATTAGTGTGCACATGTACCAAACACCGTGCTACAGCCTCCTCAAAAGGCAGCGTCCATGTAATATTGACATGGCTGTTTGGTGATCTGCTTGAGTCTCTGAATTAGGCAGACAGTGAGGAGACATGTTTTAGAGCTTTAAGAGATGAAGCCTGGCATCTTGAGGCAAGACTTTGCCAAATTTTTCTCTAGCAATATCAGCTGCTTCATGATTAGTAAACATTCCTACCACATTCTGTTTTTTTTTATTATGAATTTTTATGTGTTTTCTTCTGTCATCTGAATATTTTAGTGGGAAGTTGACAAAGACTGCATCAGGGGTAATAAGAAGACACATTTTAGAGCTCTGTCTGATTTTTAATAAGTACATATTATGCTTCCCCCACCAAACACTTTGCTCTTTGAAAGAACAAACTACATTTCATTTTGTCTCTGTAACCCTCATGGAATCCTGTGTAATGATGTTTGGCAACAGCTTGTTCAATGATGAGATTTTATCTGCATTCATAACATAAGGACCAGAGAGGATTTACCACATACCTCTTTGGCATATATAGTGTAGCTTAAGGATGGGTTAGTGATTCAGCTCTAGAGATGGAGTTGGTAGAGACTGGGCAGTGTCACCTGTCGATCTAACGTGGGTGTTTTGACTCTCATCTCTGCAGAACGTTTTAAGCTGCTTTCCCCAACATCATCTGCAGAAAAGCCTGTAAGAGGCCCAGCAGCAGCAGCAGTTATAGCTACTTCCTTTTTGCATTTTACTGGCTAGAAATATGTAAACTCCAGGACCATCTGGCCAATAAGAAGAAGCTAAGGCAGACATCATAAATATGGGGATAGATCATGTAAGATCGCCATGGAGTAAACTTTCTCTTTTGCCTTCAACTGTGCCTGAAACTTCCTCCCTTTCTGGGTGAGCCCTGCAGCAATTATACCAATGGCATGAACATCTGGGGCTCCTCAGGGAAGCATGGCAAAGAGACACTGTATAATTCAGTGGGCTGGACAGGCTTTAGCGTGTGTCTGCAAAGCACTTGGGCATTGAACCTGAAGAAGGACAGCAGAGAGGATAACGGGCAGGGAAACATCTCTCACCCAGATGAAGGCAAGAGTGCACACCTAGGTATTCCCAACACCATTTTCCTGTGCATTTCCCAGTAAGAGGACTTGTTTTAGGGCTGAGGGTCACTTCCCTGTGCCACAATTACCATCGATAAGTGCCTAGCCTGGTGGGATATGACCTTGGACTTGGGTTGGGAAATCCTGCTTATAGTCCTGACTGCCCTTCATCAGCTGTGTGACCTTAGGTAAGCTCCTTTCCCTCTCTGGGCCTCAACTGCCTCGTGTGTAAGTAAGGAAATTGGATAGAATCCACGAAATTCTGATTCTGTGACATGGAGGGGCATTTTCCATCATTGTATAGAAATGTATTTTTGGTCAGCAAGTTTGGCAAGGCTGTTGAGAGCTTTGTCACACTGGTAAGTAGATGCAGGCAGAGGGTCATGCCAGCTGCAGAATCTATGTGTGAGATCAAAGCTGCTTCTCTTACTCTCTTTTCAAGCCCCTCCCCCCTCCCTTCCTACTGATTCCACTCACTTGCCTCTTTCAATGACAAGCATTGCCTTGCAAGTCATTGAAAATCCTGTCTGTGTCAGTACCAACCCTGTCACTTGGTTTTTAAGGACCAGAGTCATCCTTACATGGTGGGGTGTCAAAGGGAGTCACCATTATAAAGGTAACACTATAAGATGACACTATTATGTATTTGAACTCTATAGTAATAACCATCCTTTATTGAGTACTTATATGTATCTGGAATGGTACCAAGGGCTTTACTTAAATAATAGTAATAGTAGCCAATGCTTTTTATAACCACACTAATAGTAGCTAATACTTATTAAGGCTTATTCTGTGCCAGTGCCAGCGAGATACTCTTGTAAATACTTTGTATGCATGTGTGTTAGTCGCTCAGTCATGTCTGATTCTTTGCGACCCTTTGGACTGTACCCCGCCAGGCTCCTCTGTCCATGGGATTTTCCAGGAAAGAATACTGGAGTGGTTTGCCATTCCCTTCTCCAGGGGATCTTCCTGACCCAGGGGTTGAACCTGGGTCTCCTGCATTGCAGGCTGATTCTTTACTGTCTGAGCTAACAGGGAAGCCCCCCAAAACTTGATAGTTATGAGGATAATCACTGAATATTAAATATAATATTAAAATATTAAATATTATCACTGAATCCTTATAACTATCAACTGCAGGAGGTACTGTTATTATTAGCATTTTGCAGATGATAAAACTGAAGCACAGAGAGGTTAAGTGACTTTGCCAATGTCACATAGCTTGTGAAGAGTATAGCTGGGCTTGAACTCACATAATCTGATGCCAAATTCCATGCTTTTAACCAATATATTATATAGGTTCCATTGTTTGTTTGTTTTTTCATTCTTGCAACCCTGTATAGTATTTAAAATGTAATTGCCCTGGTTTTATAGATGGACAAGCTGGGCCTCAGAGAGAGTAGGTAACTTGCTGCAGGTCACACAGCTAGAGCTAGGATTTAAATTCAGGGACCAGTGACTAAGCCCAGGTTTCTAATCACTGACTCTTGTCAACAAACTCTCCTCTGATGAAACAGCCCCAGGAGATAGCTGTATCTGATCTTATCCTGGCCACCCATGAGACAACAGTGTGGAGGCTCAGAGAAGTGAAGTATCTCACTTGGGGTCGCACCCGACTCTATACTTCCTTCTCCAGCCCTTGGTCACTCATCCATACCTTATTCTACGGCCCCAAAGAATGAACACCTTCCATTCCTCACCAAGAGATGAAGCTGGACATGAGAATATTTATAGCGGAGAAGATGCAGTGACTGATATCCTCACTTTGCTGGAAAGGACAGATAGGAGACGCCTTTTCTGAACGCAGTCTTTGATAAGAAGAGAGGAAGACAATATGAAGACAGCAAGTCCCTGGGTGGGAGGAGAAGACATGATGGATTGCGGAGAGCTTGCGCGGAAGGCGGAAGCTGAGGTGGTTGACGTCAAACCTGCCGCTGCACAAATTTAACTGGGAACGGGTTTCATTTAATGCTGCACACCTTTTCTGCATTGAATCAATTTTCTCTCTGTAAATCTGGGTTTCCCGCAGCACAGATGCTTTTCCAGTGCAGCCTCACTGCCAAGAGTCCAGTTTCCATCCAGAGAAGGGGGAGGGGGTTGGATCTCCATCCATCTCGCCAAGAGCTATTGAACAGCCCCAGCTCCAATCCGAGTCAGCGTGAATGTGCGCGCTGGAGAGGAAGCGTGGGTTGCGTGGCTGTGGGAATGTCACAGATGGAGGTTGCTGGGCTGCAGTTGGGGTTGAGCAGAGAGTTGAGTCCCCTCACCCCGATCTGCAACCCTTAGCTTTGTCTGGCAGCCCTGTAGCCCTTGGTTGAAGACAGAAGAGACTGTTCGGCTCTTCTTCTCCCAGTCATGAATAGTTTGGGAGACCGCAAGAGGACCGTCGCAATGCAGGGGCTGCTAAGGCGGTCCTCTGGACTCTCATGCTGGGAATGGAGCGAGGCAGAATAGAGAGGGTGGGTGAACTTTCAGGAGCCAGACAACTGGTCAGCAAGTGTGATCATTCAGCCCATTTTCTTTTATGGGTTGGGAGGCAGGTGGGGGTTGGACAGGGCTTTATTCGGGTAGAATTGGTATGATTCAGAATGAGGCAGAGGTCAGGGATCAGGCCAGAGCTGAGGATGTCAGTGACAGGTGACCTCCATGACTTGGGTTACTAAGGCATTTTTTAGTCACCATAGAGACCCTGAGGTATTTTGGACTGAAGGGTGGTGGCAGGAAGAGGGCAAGAACCCTTTATGTTTGGTGGCTGGGAAAATAAAATAAGTGCCTAGAAACTAAATTTGGAGTGAAGAGAATGCGGCTTGCCTTCTTGCGGTTGCACTAATTTGCTCTGTGACCTGTGTGAATCATGTCACATCCCTGGGCCCTCTGTGATGGGGATATTAGCTGCTCTGCCTCCCTCACAGGGTTGACACAAGGATCAAGCAAAGCGCATCTCAAACAGAGATCTGGCATAACATCACGAACATGGCAAATCCCACACCTTGTTCTTCGTAGAGAGCTGTAAAGTGGCTAATAGAGAAGGCTGGGATCAGAGAAATGTCACATCTCCCCAACTTGGGATTCACTTGTGCCCCTGTGAGGCCTTGCAGGGAGGAGGGAGTCCTTTCTGGTAATGGCAAGGCCAGAATAAGTTATCCAGGTGCCACTTTGTGATGGAAAATGGCCTGAATCCCAACCTCCAGTTCTTGGTGAATGGGCTGTACCTGCTAGATAATATTCTCATCTTAAACCCTTGAATAAATTTTTCTGCACCAAGGCAAACATTTCTTTGCTTCCTCTGGCACAGGCGGTTGCTTGCCCTGGACAGCAGTCTGAGGAATGATTGATTCTCAGTGAAGTGATGTTGATCCATGACTGCCCAGAAAACAAGCGATAGACCTGGGGAACAGTGGGGTTGAAGGAGACTCGTGGGTCAGCTAGCCTAGCTCTCTCATTTTATTGTAATATTGGCTTCGGTGTATCATCACTAAGGGCATGTGATGCTGTGTTCTTTCTTTGCATTATCTCATGTAGTTCTGTGAAGTCAGGACCTTTACTCTGTCCTCTACAGATGAGGGACTTGAGTCATAAAGAGGTTAAGTAAGGGCGGAGGTCACACAGCTAGAAGTGGAAGAGACAAAATTTGAGCCCAGATAGGGTATGCTGTTGGCTAAGGACATCCAACCAGGGGCAAAACTGGGTCAGAGGCACAGAATTTCAGAGCTAGCAAGAAATTTAGGGTTTCTCAGCATTCATCGCCTCCTTGCCTAAGTGAAGATCCTGGGAAGTAGAAAGGGGAAGGCTGTTCTGAGGCCTCCCAGTGAGTCACTAGCGGAGCAAGGATGTGAACTCACATCTCCTAACTATCCACCAATGCCCATTCTTTTACTTAGACTCCTCAAGTCCAGATGTATCCAGACTCAATGACTTCCTTACTCATGCTCCTCCCTAAGAAATGAGAGAGCAAAAGAGAACTGACAAATTCTCTCTTCTAAGATCACATACGAGACAGCTAATAAAGGGGACTTTTCAAAACAGGTGAGTCTTTGAGCCAGTGATTGATTATATGGGCAGAAACCTATAATTCTCTCTCTCTCCACGTGGAATTGCATGAGAGATACATCTTACAAACCCAGGAACATGCTTGGTCAAAACAAAACAATATAGCCAAAACAACAGTAACAGCAACAACAAAACAGCAGTTTAAATTGTTGACCGGTGCCACCTGCCTTCCATTCCCTCCTGTGATGGAATGCTCTGGAGTACATATGAGATGGGAGATGCACGAGACATGCGCTCTGCTGCTGCTGCTGCTAAGTCGCTTCAGTCGTGTCCGACTCTGTGCGACCCCATAGACGGCAGCCCACCAGGCTCCACCATCCCTGGGATTCTCCAGGCAAGAATATTGGAGTGGGTTGCCATTTCCTTCTCCAGTGCATGAAAGAGAAAAGTGAAAGTGAAGTTGCTCAGTCGTTTCTGACGCTTAGCGACCCCATGGACTGTAGCCTACCAGGCTCCTCTGTCCATGGGATTTTCCAGGCAAGAGTACTGGAGTGGGTTGCCATTGCCTTCTCCGACATGCGCTCAGTCGGTCTTGATTTCTACAGTGTCTCTTAAACATTTTGCCACATTAAGGGATGTGCCAGTGACTAAAGATTTGAACTTTTACCTATAGCACAATTGCTGTCTATACATATTCCTATCTAGTGTTGATATAAATGGTAACATTTACTATATTATACTTAATGAGAGATTTAAGGGTTTTTCAGATAGTTTTGATTAATCACTCTTTTCACTCTTTTCTCTGACTTCAGAAATTAACTCCCTCTGTGAGCATCCCCAAAAGGGTTTTTTTTTTACTGCCCAAATGGCTCCTAAGCCAGACTACCCCAGTAATATTCCATCACTTTTCCCTTGTTTAAGGCAGTAAAGACTCATGTGAAGAAAAACCTTAGCATGTTATTAATATACTAATATGGACTTATTTGCACAAGAACTTGAAGCCTGAGAGCATGAGATATGACACAGATATATATTTGATTATGGAGGATAAATGAAGAAAAGCTTGGAGAATATGGAAGGCCAGATTAGGGATGTCAAGCTAAAAGGGGAGATGGGAGAATGCAAAATCTATATTCCCCATCGCATAGGTTATTTCAGGGCAGCCCTACCAATGTCCCCTCCCCCCAATTCTGTCCTTTATTTGTTTTTCCTCTCTCCCAGAAATTGGCACCTGATATTTGAGTCCAACTTCTTTCTGCCATTCCTTTTGCTTTTGAACTGAATTGTTCCCTGGCAATGATTCTTTTTTTTTTTTTTTAAGGTTTTTTTGTTTTTTTTCCTTTTGATGTGGACATTTTTAAAGTCTTTATTGAACTTGTTATAATATTGCTCCTGTTTTATGTGTTTTGGTTTTTTTTTGGCTGTGAGGCATGTGGGACCCTAGCTCTCCGACCAGGGATCAAACCCATACATTGGAAGGTGACGTCTTAACCACTGGACTGCCAGGAGAGTCCCAGCAGTCAATGATGCTTAATTGTCATTTTCTACTCCCTTGAATTTGTAACGAATACAAACTCATTCATCTCTTCTGAGAAGTATGCATATATCTCTAAAGTTTACCTAGATGTACAGAAGGTCCTTTGGCCCTTAAGTTAGAAGCCTCTAGTTCATCTAATGGAATGTATAATGAAGTGGAGTAGGGGTTAAGTCCTAGCCCTGGTTTTTACCAATTACCCATTATGTATATTCGAGTGAAATCTCTTCTCAGAGCATGAATTTTTCAATTTATAGAGTCAGGGGATGACTCAAAATGGCGCAGACAGTGCAGAGAGGCCCTGGGAAAAGGAATTGGGGCAGGAGAAGGCTACCAGTAAGGCTCCTTACTCTCCATTCTTGAATCTGAGCAATCTCTGACTATTGGAGTTCAGTCTGGTTACTGCTGGGAGTCAGAAGGGCTCAGAGTTTTCTGGCTGGTTCCCTTTATGCAGTGGGAGGGAGCAGTCAGGCTTCCCTTTAGGGTGAGGGACTCTCAGTGCCCCTGGCCATGCTTGAATATTCGTGTTCTTTCTTCTGCCCACTGCATTGTTCAGTCTTCCCAGCTGGCTTGTCTCCTGGGGCTGAGACCCTGGCTCCTGTAGGAGAAGGTCAGGCGCTATTACTGCTGGGTAGAACAGCTTGATTCTGCTTAATTACTCCAGAAGAATGGTGCCCAGGTTGAAGAAGCAGGAGGCGGGGAGAGACTGGGGGATGGATGCTCTAGCTCAGCTGTGGCCCGTTTGAGAAGTGAAAGGAAGATTTATGATGCCATTTGTCAACTGGAAAATGGATGGAGGTACCCAGATGCGTGAACTCCGTGTTTGAAGTAGGAGGTTATGCTAATAAATGGGGCCCCCGGAGATGTCACTGTTGGAGGTGGGGATCACCTCTCTTAACAGGGGTGATTCCCAAGCCCCCTCCTTTCTCTCTGTCCTCTAATGGGCATTCTTTGTCCCTCTGCTGAGTCTGTCACTCTGTTTTGAGCACAGCCAACTGCTGATTGATTATCTGTATTCATAAAGGGGAGTGTCATCATGGTGAGGAGAAATCTTTCATGTGAGTGTCCTGGAAAAATGAAACAATGAAAAATGCAAAAGCAATTTATTTTGGGGTTCAGGTTTCTCATGCTTTGAGCTATTGGGAACAGCCTATATGCATATGATTGCCCCGCATTTTATGTCCACTTTAGATTTCTCCTCATTTAGAACTATCCAGTCAGTCAAAGTGAAAGTGTTGGACATTCGGTCGTGGTCGTGTCCGACTCTTTGTGGTCCCATGACTGTAGACTGCCAGGCTCCCCTGTCCACGGAATTCTCCAGGCAAGAATACTGGAGTGGGTAGACATTCCCTTCTCCAGGAGATCTTCCCAACCCAGGGATAGAACTTGGGTCTCCTGTACTGCAGGCAGATTCTTTACTACCTGAGCTACCAGGATTTAGAGGGTAAGGAGGAGCTAGATATGCTCTCAAAGAATGCACCTACAATATTCAATGGGATACTACTGGAAAAAGTTCTCTGAAAACAAGGACACCAGGATTAAATACTCTCGAAACCACTGTATACACATCATGGCCTCATGACCTCACAGTTAAAACACACACTGGCATGTGCAAAGGTGGGGAAAGTTCTGAAGTAGAAAATGCAGTTTGAAAGTTTCCCATCCTTTTATTACAGATCCTTCTTCCTTCCTTCTTTTCTTTTGCATGATGCTGACTAACCACCTGTAGATTTAGTCTTATTCAAAACCTGCTTTGGAAAGCCTTAGTGTTATTAAGAAGAATTGGCAATAGCAAGTATCCAAACCAATCCAATCCTCCAAATGGAGTTTGGATTAGATGTTTTCCAGCCTGGCGTTGGTGTAGACTTGATGTATGACTTTTGCAAACTTGCCATATCTCATTTTTTAAACAATCTTAATATGTAGCATTTATCCTGTTTAGAATGGGCCCTTACTAGACTATGGTATAATTGATTTTTATTATTGTTTATTTATTTATGGCTGTTCTGGGTCTTTATTGCTTTACGTGGGCTTTCTCTAGTTGTGGCGAGCAGGGACTACTCTTTATTGCAGTGCACGAGCTTCTCATTGCTGTGGCTTCTCTTTCTGTGGAGCTCCAGCTCTAGAGAGTGGGCTCAGTAGCTGTGGTGCATGGGCTTAGTTGCTCCACATCATGTGGGATCTTCCCGGACCAGGGATCAAATCTGGGTCCCATGTATTGCAAGGTAAATTCTTAACCGCTGGACCACCAGGGAAGTCCTGGCCTGAGGTTATAAGTGGATTTGTTGTGGTGACACTTTTGTTTAAAACCTGAAGTGTAATTAACATAAAATAAGCTGCATTTACAAATAAACTACATAAAATACACTACATTTATGCATTTAAAGTGTATAACTTGATGTACCTTTCCATATGTATGCATCTGTAAACCATCACGTCAGTCAAGATAGTGAACATATGTATCACCCAAAAAGTTTCTTTATGCCCCTTTTTATTTATTTTTAAAAATTTTATTGAAGTATAGCTGATTTACAATGTTGTGTTAATTTCTGCTGTATAGCAAAGTGATTCGGTTATATATCTATACATATACATTCTTTTCCATTATGGTTTATCGAAAGATATTGAATATAGTTCCCTGTGCTATATACCTGTTGTTTATTCATCCTATACATATCCTGGTTTGCAGATGCTAACAGCAAGCTCCCAGTCCTTCTCTCTGCTCAGCCCTCCCCTTTGGCGATCACAAGTCTGTCCTCTATGTCTGAGTTTTTCTGTTTTGTATATAGTTCGTTTGTGTTGTTCCAGCTTTCACATATGTGTGGAACCGTAACTTATTAAGTCTGCTCTAAGTGAGATTGTTTTGCTTCGCATGTGGTGTAAGAACTTTACAACAGTGTTGCATCCATTTCTCTCCTCTCAGAGTTTGTGCTAATGTTGTCAGGTATGTTACTTTTTTCTTGTTATAAGCTCCATGATTATTTTTGTTTGAAAGTCAGTTGTCTTTTAAAGAGATTGCCATAATAAAAAAATCTTGTATGTTTACCCACATTGTCACCATTTCCAATGATTTTGTTTTTTTGTGTGAATCTGTATTTGTGTTCACTCCTGTTTCCTTCTCTTTGAAGGATTTCTTTTAACACGTCTTGAAAGGCAGGTCTATTGATGGTAATTTTTCTCAGGTTTTGTAAGTCTGGAAGTCTTCATCTTTAGTTTTAAAAGATATTTTTGGTGAGCATAACATTCTCCATTGACCATTTTTTCCCTATTACTTTAAATTTGTTGATCCACTAGAGCCTTATTTGCTTTGCATCTATTTTATTTTATTGTAGTTTAAGCCGCTCAGTTTATGGTACTTTATTATAGCAGCCTTTGTAAACTAATATGATGGGTTTATAGTTTTTATAAGACATAGATACATTTTGGCTATTTAAAAAAAATTGTTTGTATCCCCCTCCCCCGCCTGATCCGCCTTTCAGGAACACCTTAGTACATGGATGTTAGACTATGTGAACTTTTCTTTTGTTTTAAATCTTTTTTCTCTGTTTCATTTTGTATAGTTTCTATTGATATACAAGTTTACCAATGTTTTCTTCTGTAAAGCCTAATCTGCCGTTAATCCCATTCAGAGTCTGGTTCATCTCAGCCATTACAGTTTTCAGTTCTAGAAGTTTGATCTTGGTCTTTAAAATTTTTCTTTCACATCACTAACTTTAACATCTTTAATTCTTCCTCTAGCTTTGTGCACATATGAAACATAGTTACAATGTTTTAGCACTCTGGTCTACTGAGTCTAACATGCATGTCAGTATTGGGGTGGTTTTGATTAGTTGATTTTCCTGCTTGTTATGGGTCGTGTTTTCCTGTTTATTGACTTTCCTGGTAATTTTTGATTCGATATTGTAAGCTATAAGTTTTATTTTGTTAGGTGCTGAATACTTTTCTATTCCTATAAATATCCTTGAGCTTTATTTTGGAAGGCAATTAAGTTACTTAGAAACAGTTGATTCTTTCAAGTCTTACTTTTAAGGTTTGTTTAATGAGACCTGAGTAATTTTTATTCTAGGGCTTTTTATTCTCTCTACTGAGACAAGACTCTTCTGAATTATCTGCTCAATGCCCCATAAATTATGAGATTTTCTAATCTTGCTGGGGAGAAATAGCTCTCTTCACATGTCTCTGTGAACACTGAGACCACTAGGGTGTCTGTTTCCATTAAAAATGAGAAGTTTAAGTGCATTCTATTTGCATAATAAAATTCAAAGGCACAATCTGCTGAGAAGGGTGCAACCCACACAGATAACTTTGGAATCCCACTATTACATTAAAGCATACAGCACATTTCCGCAGCGAAGGATCAGATAAGGTCGTGTCTCCAGTGCAGCGCTGAGTAGGAATAGAAATTTCAGTACCACTGACAGCAGAATAACCCTGCAGAGAGCTTACTCTCCAACCCTACCTTGAGTAGAGAAATTCATTATATGTAAGAATTGAAGAAATTTTAGACTTTCAGTCTGTGGGCCACATATTCATAGACAGTTTTGTTTTGTTTAAATCAGTTGCTAATATTTCTTAATTGGGAGAGTCTACACAAAAATACAGATTTCCAGCCTCTCTTGCAGGAGCAAAACAAAACAAATAGAACAGGAAGTATTTCACTGGAAGTAAGAAGCAGCTACTCCTTTTGGGATGGGTTAGATGGGGCCTCAGCCTTCAGTGTGGACTGAGGTTGAGTGGCAGTGGCATTCATCATTTTGCATGTACTTTTTTGTAGTAGAGTTAAAACAATATTGATTATATATGTTTCTTTATGCTAATGGGAAAATGAATGATGGATTGAGAGGGGCTTTAGTTTCAAGAAAAATTTGAGAACATAGGTTATTCTTGTAAATAAAGAGCAAATATTTGTGTTGTAAAAGATAATTAAGATGTTACTGTAATAAAACTCAAGTGTTTCATCCATGTATACTGCCTAGGAACTTGAGTTTTCACCATCTCTTTAGAGATCATCTATGCTCCTATTTCCTTATTCTATAAGGAAAGAAACTGAGAAGTCCACAGAGATCTGGGACTAGGGTTTAAAACTTCTAAATGTATTTGATACTTGTAGAATATAGTGCTTTTAATATTTGCAATATAAACATTTGGTAGAAGTTGTGACACCCCAGCTTGTATATCCTAGAGTGGTAGAATAGTTTATGAAAAAAGGCAAGAATAGAAGCTGTTTTCTCATCAAGGACTAAGATACCCATGTGCATTGCTGGTCTGTGTCTCTACTGAGGCCGTGTCTCTGTGACTTCGAGTTGTACTTCCCTGGAAATGCTGGGCAATATGCTCAGTGCTGTGGGAATATAAAGCTTAGGATCTGGTCTCTTCTTTTGGGAACTTTTAGCTACTTGAGAAGACAAAGGACATGATAAGTGTACAATAAGTAGAACTGACATCATTTATTGCACTGAGTGGAGAACGTCGGTGAGCTTAAGTGGTTTGCCAAGCCTTATTGAGAAAGAGGTAGGATTAGACCAGGATAGGATTTGTATGGGCAGAAGATAGTCATGTGAATAAACTATGGGAGGAAATTTGGGGAATAGTGAAATGATCCCAGATATAACCTAGTTTAATAGTTCAATTTAGAGATAAACTAAGGCCCAGAGAAAGTTGTATTTCCCATGGATGAACAGTAAGTTTATCCCAGATTTCTAGATCCTGCTTCACGACATAGCCATGTATCACCCTTATGGTAGACCTTGCC
Source organism: Okapia johnstoni (assembly GCA_024291935.2). NCBI lineage: Eukaryota > Metazoa > Chordata > Mammalia > Artiodactyla > Giraffidae > Okapia > Okapia johnstoni. The sequence continues at coordinate 54,883,420 of CM044316.1, forward strand.
AGTCTATGCTTTGCTTTTTATTTTTGTCCTTTTCCTTTTCTAATTCATCATGCATGCTCTTTGAGAGAAGGTGCCTTGTCTGTCTTGGTTGCTACTGCATTTTGCAGAACCTAAAATACAGTCCCCTCCCTGGACCCAACACACTTCTCAAGCCTTGAAGGAAAAATCCAGAGAATTAAGTTCTCACTTGATAAATTCTGAAATTCATATGGGAAAAGGTTTAGATGTGGACAAAGTTTTTAGGGAGCAAAGAGCAAGTCTTATACTTTAGATCACAGTGCTGCAGCTCAAATAAAGCCAATTATTCTATCAAGCTGTCCTTTGGTATACATGCAAACAAATCTCATTATCTCAAGTATGTAAAATGGAAAGGAATCAAGATTTGTAAATGCTTGTTGGAAGAAAAAATCTAGCCCATGAAATGATGAATCAAAAGAAGAGAATTGGCTATAGAAAAGCCCTGCTTAAAGGACAGGTAAACGTTAAGTACAGAATGAAGACTGAGTAACTACAAGTTGCAATTATGAATTACAATAGAAATGCTACACACCTTGACAATGTGAAATAATGAAAATACAAAAAACTTGAATGTGGAAAAGGAGAATAAAGCATAAGAGTTGTGACATTTTTATAAAGAATTGTGGCATTTTTATCATAGAGTCTGAAATGACATTATCCAAAACTAAAATGTGGCTGAAAAATAGGATCATAGCTTCTAAATGATTTTTCATACCTTCTCTGTTAAGAAAGATATTTTAAGAGATACCATTTCTTGGAGCAAAAAAACCTATTTTCTGTGGTCTAATAGTTTCTGCTAATTGATTCATTTTTTCTATTAAATTCAAGTATAATTATACTTATTACACTTCATTTAAAGGTAGGTCTATATTATAGTCATTCTTATTGAGTAATGCACATTATATATACACACACACAAAGAGAAAGTCATATACATATGAAATATATGAAATTGTGTTCATCTAATGTTAATGATAATATATAGAAATAATGGAGTTTAGGCCACTATTTTTTCTCTAATTTGTTTTTACTATACATGTTGAGTTTTTCATCATAATAATTATTAAAAATAAAATTAGTTTTAAAAACCACAACCCAGGGGAAATCAGAGTGTTTCCTTCTGTTGTCTTTTATCTTCCTAAACATTTGTTAGCGCATTTTGGACCTTACCGTGTATGTACATGTGCCCTCATTCGTTGTATCCTCATTTTTCCAGGTATTATTCTGTTATATTCATGTTCTGCTATCACAGCCAATTTTCAGAATATCAACATTCCTTTTATATACCATAATTTAATCATTTCTTTGGGGACATTTATATTGCTTGTAAAATTTTGTAAATATAATTATAAATACTATAAAAAGCATACATCTGCCCATATCTCAAATGATTTTTGAAATGGAATTTATTGGATCAAAATAAATGAAGATATTTGAAGCTCTTGAAATATAGTACTGAATTGTTTATAATGGTAATCTATAGGAAAAGTTTGGAAATATAGATCAGAGCCATTTGAGGGAGAGATGAATTAGATGAGTTATATCATGGGAGTGGAAAAGAATAGAGCTTACAGGGGAATCAATTCTGTGTGCCTTTTTCGTGTCTTTTGGGAAATAAAATTTTGACAGCAGAATGGAGCCATGTGTTCCTAAGGGACAAGTCAAATATCTTGCCAGCTACAGAGGCAAGTCAAATGATAACATCTCAGGTTGCTCATTTGTTCTCAACCCAAGTGAAGTCAGTCAGTCAGTTGACAGGTGTGTATTAAATTCAGTTCCCTCACAACTATGGACTTTTCTGAAGTGTCTGCTGACTTTGGTTGGTGCATTAGTTTCATTGGCCTGGATTCTCCATTCGTGTCTTATTGGCTGGATTTAACTTTACATTAATTTTTTTTTAAGAAGGGCATACAGGTTTTGTACTCCCTGAATTCTTCCATGTTAAAAAAAAATTGCTTTTATGCTTAAGAAATGAGTTGGTAAGATATAGTATTCTCTGGTCATGATTTTTTTTTTTAGAACTTTATGTATAGCCCTGTATTAACTTCTGGGAATGGATGCTGCTGAAGAGAACTGTTAAATGAGCTTAACTTTTTTGCCTTATAGAAGAAAAAAATGTAGAGAGTACACTATATTACATTACATTGCACATTATATTATATATATTTTACATAATATTATACATATATGCATATACACATATACATTAATACCTGAGTTTTTAAAATTTAGATTGGAATTGACATATATACACTGCTATATATAAAATAGGTAACTAATAAGGACCTACTGTATAATGCAGGGAACTCTACTCAGTACTCTTTAATGGTCTATATGGGAAAAGAATATAAAAAAGAGTTGATATATGTATTTGTCTAACAGATACACTTTGCTGTACACCTGAAACTATTAATAACACAATATTTTAAATTAATTATACTCAAATAAAATTTTTTAAAAACCTGGGTTTTACTATGTATGCATCAATTTTTATTTTACTATTGTGTTTTTTTTTTCAGTGTACAGGTTTACTTCTTTCATTTAAGGAATAATTTTTTCTTTTATGGTGTTTTAAATGGTTAAATGTCTTTTCAGGGATACCAGGGACGGAGGAGCCTGGTGGGCTGCTGTCTATGGGGTCGCACAGAGTCGGACATGACTGAAGCGACTTAGCAGCAGCAGCGGCAGCAGTTATCCCCAAGTTAGAGCACCTTTGTCCTGCATATTGACTGACTTGTAATTTTTGTATCTTGTTTTCATTTTGTTTTTTTATTCATTGTGGTTACATTAAGCCTTTGTTTCATTTCAGTAATTAATTTTATAGTGATGACAGTTTTATAATAATAGCATCTTGACTCTTGCTTCCATAGCTATACAGTTACCTTTAATCTCATTCGTACTTTCATCATTTGGCATTTAAGGTCTTATTTTATTTTAAGCCTTATTAAAATTTTAAGTCACATGAAGTACTTGTGGGGAGTTTTCCTGTGTCATAGAGCATGTTTTCTTCCAGATGGGGTTCTTTCAACTGTCTTTTGTATACTACCTTCCACTCTAATATTTTGCTATAACATGTTTGTACACTTGACATGCTCTTTTTAAATTTTTTTTAAAATTTTGCTTATACTTAGTATGAGAAGTTTTAGTTTTCCAGTTGCTTGATATAGCATCAATGAACTTTTCATGACTCTTATAATCTATTTGTCTTTTTTAAGTGGTGGCAAGTCCAGTAGTTTTAAATTGAATTGATTTAGATGTGGCAGAGGTTGGAAGCAGGGGCTAAGGAAGTTGTTCATGTTAAGATTTTTATGTTACAAATCAATAAAACTAGGGTATTCAAAGATGGAAGTATAAAATAGATAATTGCCATAATGCTGGATAGTGCAAATGTTTGCTTAATATGCATAATATCAAATGACTACTACTAATTACCAGAAAGTGGAACTGGATACTGATCTCTTTCCTGAGATTTTGTTAATCTCATGGGGTGTGGAGACGACAGAATATACGCTTTCATTTTTCACTTAAAATTTTTTCTTGGAATATAGTTGATTTAAAATACTGTGTTAATTTCTGCTATACAGCAAAATGACTCATATTTTCATATTGTTTTCCATTTTGGTTTAGCACAGGATATTGAATATATTATAATTCTCTGTGCTATACAGTAGGACCTTGTTGTTTATCCATCCTACGTATAATAGTTTGCATCTGCTATACCAAACTCATTGGAAAAGACTGTGATGCTAGGAAAGATTGAAGGCAGGAAGAGAAGGGGACGACAGAGGCTGAGATGGTTGGAAGGCATCACCGACTCAATGGACCTGAGTTTGAGCAAGCTCCAGGAGTTGGTGACAGACAGGGTAGCCTGCTGTGCTGCAGTCCATGGGGTCACAAAGAGTTGGACACGACTGAGCGACTGAACTGAACTGAACTGATACCAAACTCCCAATCCCTCTTCCCCAAACCTGCCCTCCTGCTTGGCAACCATAAGTCTGTTTTCTATGTCTGTAAGTCTGTTTCTATTTCATACATAAGTTCATGTCATATTTTAGATTCCACATAAAGTATTTTTAGTTTTTTGTGGAACCTCCATACTATTTTCAGTAGAGGCTGCATCAATTTACATTCCCACCAACAGTGTAGGAAGATTCCCTCTTCTCCATACCCTCTCCTAAATTTATTATTTGTAGAGGGTTGTTTTTTTTTTAAGTAATGGCCAGATAGCAGAACATAATCTTCAAACTGGAATTGTTTCCCAGTTTCCTCATGGTAATTTGAATCTTTTCTTCTGAAAGAGGAAGACAGTTCAGTTTTCAACTTCACTTTCCATCAAACATTTACATCAGTTCCTTCCATATTCTTTGAATCAGAAAGAGGAAAATAAAAATAACTCTTCCGCCGGACGACAGGGAGGTTATAGAACTTTCCCCCCTTCCTACCACCTCACAGGCCTGGATGCTGCCAGTGCCTTTTACATTTTTATTTTTATTGATTTTTACAATTTCGGGGCACTTAGTAAGTATTCGAGGAATAGTTTTTCTGCCATATCCACTTGGACTTGGCTGTTTTATTTATAAGTAAACATTCAAAAAGATTTGTATGTGTTCAATTGTTTGAAGTTTGTATTACTTTAACAAATTTATTTTAATTGAAATACAGTTGATGCACAACATTAGTTTCAGGTGTACCACACAATAGTTCAATATTTGTATATATTGTAAGTATTACCTTAACAAATTTTAATTGAAATGTAATTTAAAATTTGTAAGTGACAAATAGATTAAAGAGATTAGATCTGACAGAGTACCTGAAGAACTATGGATGGAAGTTCGTGACATTGTACAAGAGGCAGTGATCAAGACCATCCCCAAGAAAAAAAACTGCAAAAAGGCAAAATGGTTTTCTGAGGAGGCCTTACAAATGCTGAGAAAAGAAGAGAAGCTAAAGGCAAAGGAGAAAAGGAAAGATATACCCATTTGAATGCAGAGTTCCAAAGAATAGCAAGAAGAGATAAGAAAGCCTTCCTCAGTGATCAGTGCAAAGAAATAGAGGAAAACAATAGAATGGGAAAGATTAGAGATCTCTTCAAGAAAATTAGAGATACCAAGGGATCATTTCATGCAAAGATGAGCACAATAAAGGACAGAAATGGTATGGACCGAAGAGAAGCAGAAGATGTTAAGAGGTGGCAAGAATTCACAGAAGAACCATACAAAAGAGGTTTTCATGTCCCAGATAACCATGGTGGTGTGATCACTCACCTAGAGCCAGACATCCTGGAATGTGAAGTCAAGTTGGCCTTAGGAAGCATCATTATGAACAAAGCTAGTGAAGGTGATGGAATTCCAGCTGAGCTATTTCAAATCCTAAAAGATGATGCCGTGAAAGTGCCGCACTCAATATGCCAGCAAATCTGGAAAACTCAGCAGTGGCCACAGTTCTGGAAAAGATCAGTTTTCATTCCAATCCCAAAGAAAGGCAATTCCAAAGAATGTTCAAACTACCACACAATTGCACTCATCTCACACACTAGCAAAATAATGCTCAAAAGTCTCCAAGCCAGGCTTCAACAGTATGTGATCCGTGAACTTCCAGATGTTCAAGCTGAATTTAGAAAGGGCAGAGGGAACAGAGATCAAATTGCCAACATCTGCTGGGTCACCAAAAAAGCAAGAGTTCCAGAAAAACATCTACTTCTACTTTATTGACTACACCAAAGCCTTTTGACTGTGTGGATCAGAACAAACTGGAAAAGTCTTAAAGAGATGAGAATAACAGACCACCTGACCTGCCTCCTGAGAAATCTGTATGCAGGTCAAGAGGCAACAGTTAGAACTGGACATGGAACAACAGACTGTTTCCAAATAGGAAAAGGAGTACATCAAGGCTGTATATTGTCACCCTGCTTATTTAACGTATATGCAAAGTACATCATGCGAAATCCAGGCTGGATGAAGTACAAGCTGGAATCAAGATTGGCAGGAGAAATATCAATAACCTCAGATATGCAGATGACACCACCCTTATGGCAGAAAGCGAAGAAGAACTAAAGAGCCTCTTGATGAAAGTGAAAGAGGAGAGTGAAAAAGTTGGCTTAAAACTCAACATTCAGAAAACTAAGACCATGGCATCCAGTTCCATCACTTCATGGCAAATAGATGGGGAAACAGTGAGACACTTTATTTTTTCGGGCTCCAAAATCACTGCAAATGGTGACTGCAGCCATGAAATTAAAAGATGCTTGCTCCTTGGAAGAAAAGCTATGACCAACATAGTCGGCATATTAAAAAACAGAGACATTGCTTTGCCAACAAAGGTTCATCTAGTCAAAGCTTTGGTTTTTCCAGTAGTCATATATAGATGTGAGAGTTGGAGTATAAGAAAACTGAGCACCGAAGAACTGATGCTTTTGAACTGTGGTGTTGGAGAAGACTCTTGAGTGTCCCTTGGACTGCAAGGAGATCCATCCAGTCCATCCTAAAGGAAATCAGTCTTGAATATTCATTGGAAGGACTGATGCTGAAGCTGAAACTCCAATACTTTGGCCACCTGATGCAAAGAAATGACTCATTTGAAAAGACCTTGATGCTGGGAAAGACTGAAGGTGGGAGGAGAAGGGGATGACATAGGATGAGATGTTTGGATGGCATCACCAACGCGATGGACGTGAATTTGAGTAGGCTCTGGGAGTTGGTGATGGACAGGGAAGCCTGGCATGCTGCAGTCCATGGGGCCGCAAAGAGTTGGACACGACTGATCGACTGAACTGAATTGAACTGAATTAATATATAACATTAGTTTTAGGTATACAACACAATAATTCAGTATTTGTATATATTTTGAAATAATCACCACTGTAAGTCTAGTTAATATCTGTCACCATACCTAGTTACAAAAAAATTTGTTTGTGTGTGATTAAGACTTTCAAGATCTACTCTTTTAGCAACTGTCAAATATGCAATAGAGTATTATTAACTGTAATCACCATGCTGTGAATTACTTCTCCATGACTTATTTATTTTATACCTGGAAGTTTATACCTTTTGACCCCATTACTCATTTCATTCACTGTCTAACCTCTTGCCTCTGGCAACCAACCATCTGTTCTCTGTATCTATGATCTTGTTTTTGCCGTTTTTTAGATTACACATAAAAGTAAGGTCCTATAGTATTTGTCTTTTTCTGTCTGATTTGTTTCACTTAACATTGTACCCTAAGGGTCCATTCATGTTGCAAATGGCAAGATTTTCTTCTTTTTTATGGCTGAACAGTGTTTCATTTTGTGTGTGTGTGTACCACATTTTCTTTTTCTATTGCTAGACACTTAGAGTGTTTCCGTATCTTGACTATTGTAAGTAACGCTTACAAAGAACATGAGGATGCAAATATCTTTTCAACTCTTGTCAACTCTAGTTTTTTTTTTCCCCTTTGGATAAATGTGTAGGAGTTATATTTATAACTTTTCCAGGCACCTCCATGCTGTTTTCTAATTAGTGGCAGCATTAATTTATATTCCCACCGACAGTACGCAAGGGTTTTCTTTTCTCATATCTTTACTGATACTTCTTACTTGTCTTTTTGATAACAGCCATTCCAGCAGGTGTGAGAGGATATCCCATTGTGGTTTTTGATTTCTGTTTCTGAAATGGTGAGTGACATTGAGCATACTTTTATGTATCTGCTGGCCATCTGTATGTCTTCTCTGGAAAAATATTTTTTAGATCTTCTTCCCATTTTTATTTATTTTTTAAATTTAAAATCAGCGATCACTTCTGGGTGATACAAGCCTAGAGGTGTCAGCCTTCCTCATATCCCACGTTAAGGTCCAGGATGAGGGAATGAGGCCAACACAGAGATGAGTAGAGCCCCAGAGACATTGTTTGTGTTTCTCAGTCCAGTTGTCCCTGAAGTCCTTTCCAGTCTGTTTTATCAGTTACATGAACTAATCTATGCCCACTTTTCTTCTTGGGCTACTTAGACTTGGACTTCTGGAGTGTATCTTGGCATGTTCAAGGACCAACCTCCTGTTTGCCTTCCCGCCCCTGTGGGCAACTTCCATTTAGCTGTCAGGCTTCGTGCTGGGAGGAGACATGTGACTGATTAGTGCTTCTGTGGATGATGGAGATCTAGAGCTGAACTTCTTCAGCTCCAATGGGCACACCAGTCACTCAGGGAAATCCTGTTAAAATGCAGATTCCCCCTCAGCAGGTTTGGGTGAGGCCCAGCTGATGCTGATGCTGTTGGTCCCAGGGCCACACTTTGAGTTGTAAGAGGCTGGAGAGATGGATGTCACCGCTCACCCAGACCAAGGAGCCCAGGAGCCCCAGACCTCCACAATGACCCCACATCCAAACGTGCACGTCGGCAAGCTTTGGCCTCTCCTCCCATCCTGAAACGTGCCCTGCTCCCATTTTAAAATCTGATTATTTGGAGTTTTTGGCTATTGAGTTGTATGAATTCTTTATATATTTTGGATATTAATTCCTTATCAAATATATCATTTACAAATATTTTGTTCCATTCAGTAGGTTGCCTTTTCATTTTGTTGATGATTTTCGTTGCTATGTATATTACTTTTATTAGCAAAGAGGTATTTCACATTTTATTCTCTATCTCTCCTTCAAGTTTACTTCAATTGCTATTCCTTCTAAGAAACCTCCTCTGATATCCCTAGCCAAAATGACTTCCTTTGAGTGAATTACCACAGCATCTGTCTATTCATTCAAAATACATTTTACTAACTGCTATCATAGCTGGGCACATTTTTAGGTGCTTGGAATATATAATATGTAAAACACAATTTCTGCCTTCATGATACTAGCATTTCAGTGCTTGAAGGCTGTGGAGGGAGCTTGGCCTATGGTCTATTTTGACTATTTGGTTCTGCATTTTAGCTTATTAAAGTTAGATATTCACTGATATATCCCCCGCCCCCATAGTCTCATATAATGTACAGAACACAACAGGTGCTGATAGTGTCTCTTGAATTAACAAACTCAAAATGAATATTTATTAGCTGTGATGTGGGAAGACAGTGCTTCAGAGAGAGAGGTAGGTAAGATTTCAGCCCTGTTTGGCTGAAGAGACATTTATGTAGGCAATTTTAATAGCCTCTCAGTGGTATAGGCATGTAAGAATAACAACGTAAAGCTCAGGTGGGTGGTCAAAGTTAAGAAATAATGGACACAGGGGCTGATAATGATTCATGGAGCAGAAGGAGCCAGACCAGGTAGCCCTGAGAGAGTCCCTGGAGTCGGATGTTTAAGCCATATGTCAGTGTTCTACCCCCTCTCCAGGCTGTAAATTTTTGCCCACATTACTCAGCACAGAAAGTGCAAAACCATTTATAACTGTCTCTCAGGGAGAAAGGCATGAGCACCCAGAGACTTAGAAAGAGTTGAATTCTCACAATTAATTTCATTCTGGAAAGGCTAAGCTGAAGACTTTTTCCTTTTTTATTATAAGGCTACCACATGGCTAGCTTTTGGCAACGTGGGGTTGATATTTTTCCAATATAAGGATCTCCACAGCCATCTCATTTAGAGCATTAAGTAATGAAACATCATTTTTTGTAATTATGTGACCAAGAGCAAAAAGGAACCAGATGTGGGAATTAAAGAAACCAACGAGGCTGAGCTAATATAAATGTTCCCTTATATTTGCTTTTTAAAAATTTAACATCTAGGTTTCATGCAAAGTACTCAGTATAAGGTATGGTTAGTGTTCAATATAGGTTATTATTTTTTATTCTAAAGGAAACTGAGTATTTTACCCTTGGGAATTTGTCGATACAAAGAATAAGAGAAAGTTTCAGGGAGGAAGAAAGGGACATGAGCAAGACCTTGAAATAAATGGGAAAAATAGACCTCTGGAATGAATGCAGTTTTGAATAAGCTAATATATTTTGAAGACTATTTGAGCTTAGAGTTGAAAGGGTCATGCAGTCCAGTGTTTTGAGGAATGTGGTGATTTTACTTAGTCTATAGTTGACTATCACTTTAATGATTGTACATATACTTTGGAGTGTGTTAGGGGGAAATCAACTCCAAGTTCATCTATATGAAAAAGTAGTCTTATTTAAAGGAAATATTGAGTAAATAACAGTACTTGAAAAATTTGCAAGTGGAGGTTATAGCTTCCAGAATAAAAGTAGAAGTTATGGCTTCCAGCAGCTTAGTGCGCTACTGAATGTCTCCAAAGGATATTAAATTAGTCAGCCAAGGATTATTGTGTATTTCCCTGAGCATCTTTGAGCCTTTCTTTAGGGTGTTTGGATGAAGCTCCTATGATGAAATTGTGGCAGGGAAAGCACTGTTGTTTTCATACAGATGGCATGTGGGGAGAAACTCCATATGGTCCAGCGTATTAGATTAGACATTCCTAACCCTCATTATTATTTCTGATTTGACATTGTCTTATCTGCTTTTACTCTGGATGATATTTTATCTAGTGATATCATCATAGAAATGTAATGACTGGTGGAAATGTGGATATCATCTGATCTGGTGTCTGTTAATAGCACTAGAACCCCCTTCGTGATCTTTCTCCTGTTCTTTTTTTCAAAAGAAATTCTTTGTAGGACTGCAATTATAAGAGATAAGACAGGACCTCCCCTGGCTGAAGTGGGTGATGAGGAAAACATATGGAGCCTGGCAGGCCAATCTGTTCCCCAGCAAGGCTTTTGTTTGTTTCTTTTTCCTTTTTTTGTTTGTTTATGAATTCCACTGTTCTACAAAACAGTCTGAAAAACTTGAATTTCCTTTATATATTGCTTGTTGTTTCTGATTAATACATAAGCAATCCAGATTTTAGTGGCTTCAAACAATTTATTAGTATTTATCATGATTTGTATGTTGACTAGGGTTAGCTGAGTATTTCTTTTTTGAGAGAGAAAAAATACAGTTGCATACAGTTGCATTCAAGTGACACTTCCCTGGTAGCTCAGATGGTAAAGAATCCACCTGCAATGCTGGAGACCTGGGTTTGATCCCTGGGTTGTGAAGATTCCCTGGAGGAGGGCATGGCAAGCCAGTCTAATATTCTCACCTGGAGAATCCCCATGGACAGAGGAACTGGGAAGGCTGCAGTCCATGGGGTTGCTAAGAGTCGTATGTGACTGAGTGACTAAGTATGGCACAGTTGCATTCAGATGGCATCTGGAGCCAGAGTCATTGGGAGACTTCTTCATTTTCATATCTCTGGCTTAAGCTGGGATGGTTAGAAGAGCTAAGGGTTACTGGGTATCTCTCTTTTAACCTAGCCTCTCCATGTGACTAGATTGGGCTTCCTCTCAACATGGTGGTCTCATTTTGCAAGATGGCAAAATGCTCACCCCTCAGAGTGAGCATTCAAAGAGGCCCAGATAGAGGCCGCAAGGTTTCTAGTGACCTGTCTTTGGAAATTACACAATTTCACCATTTCTATTTGCCTGAGAAATAATAGACAAGTCCAAATACAAAGGGGTGAGGGAATAAATTCTACCTTTCAATAGGGAAATGATTTGTTCATAGGAAGGGAAGATACTAATGGCAAAGCTACCACAGGTAATATGAAGCCCAGAGAATGCAAAGACTTATCACAAGACCACAGAACCAAAACGGCAGAGCTGGGATTAGAGCCAAAATCATAAAAAGATGAAATCCACCTTCTAAGACAATCTCATTTCCAAATCCTTTCACCCAGTACTGAAGGTAAAAAATCTTATCCTGCTGATGATAGATGAGGTAAACTTTGTATTAAAGGTGTCATTATAATTTGCATGAATTTGAGTTTTTAAAAGTTACAAGATACAAAAACCGATAGGTAAAGAGAAGAAATCATTTATAAGTGTATTAGAGAATATCAAGGTCTTAGAAACAAATGTAACAAGATATGTGAAAAGCTTAATAAAGAGAAAATATACAACTTTACTAGAGACACATATTAAAGAATACCTAAATAATGAGATGCTTGATTGGGAGCCATATACCACATTCATGGACAGGAATATTTAATATCATAGAATCAGTTATAAACTTGTCTATAGCTTTAATGGATTTCCAATGAAAGTTACAGCAGGGTTTTTTTTCCCCCCTCATAGAACTTGATAAAGATAATTCTAAAATGTGTATGAAACAGTAAAGGGCTGACAATAGCCAGGACATTTCTGTAGAAGAAGAGCAGAAAGATATATAAAACAATGTTCATAGCAGTACTGCTCATCATAGCAAAAACCTGGAAACGGCCCAATGCCCATTTGAAAGTGTGTGTGAATAAATGGTGTTACATTCACAGAATTGAATCTTATACAATAGTCAAAGCAATGAAGTACAGGGAAATGCATCAGGAGGGATGAATCTTAGCAACTTAATATAAAAAATTTGAAAAGCAAGAATTCACATTTTCATCCAACTTGGTTATCATTTTATAAAATAAAAATGCCTATAACCAAATACTTCTAATGATTTCATGTAGATATTTAAAAGCTGTATAAAAGGGAAAACAAGCCACTTAGAATACAAGGTTTAGAGTCATGCTTATCTCAGATAGGGGAAGAGAAACAGGATGAGATGGGGCTCATGTGGTTAGAGTAAATTACTAATAAAAGTGCATTTTTGGTTTTGAGTGGTGGATTGGAGATACTAAATAGTATAGATTAAAATATATTAAAAATAACCAAATACAGTCCCTTTGGTCATTTTAAAATTGGATTATTATTATTTTTTGCTACTGAGTTTGTGAGTTCCATATATATTTTGGATATTAACCCCTTATCAGATATATGGTTTGCAAATATCTTCACCCATTACTAAATAAACATTTTTCTGAAGAAGGCATGCAAGTGGCCAGTAGGTATATGAAAAGGCACTCTAATCACTAATCACTAGGGAAACACAAAGTCAAAACCACAATGAACTATCACTTCACACCTATTAGAATGGCTATTATGAAAAGTATAACAGACAACAGGTATTGGTGAGGATGTGGAGAAAAGGCAACCCTTGTACACTGTTGGAGAGAATGTAAATTAGTGCAGCTACTATGAAAAACAGTATGGGGGTCCTTCAAAAATTTAATAGAACTACCATATGATTCAGCATTTCTACTTCTGAGTATGTATCCAAAGGAAGCAAAATCAATATATCAAAGACTTACCTGTACTCTTGTGTTCATTACAGTGTTATTCAGAAAAGCCAAGATACGGAAATAACCTAAGTGTCTGTTGATAGATAAATGGATAAAGACAATGTGGTATGTACATACAATGGAATGTTCAGTTAAGTCACTCAGTCCTGTCTGACTCTTTGTGACCACATGGACAATAGCATGCCAGGCTTCACTGTCCATCACCAACTCCCAGAACTTACTCAAACTCATGTCCATCGAGTCGGTGATGCTGTCCAATCATCTCATCCTCTGTTGTCCCCTTCTCCTGCCTTCAATCTTTCCCAGTATCAGGGTCTTTTCCAATGAGTCACTTCTTCACATCAGGGAGCCAAAGTATTGGAGTTTCAGCTTCAGCGTCAGTCCTTTCAATGAATATTCAGGACTGATTTCCTTTAGGATTGACTGATTTGACCTCCTTGCAGTCCAAGGGACTCTCAAGAGTCTTCTCCAACAGCACAGTTCAAAAGCATCAGTTCTTCAATGCTCAGCTTTCTTTAGAGACCAACTCTCACATCCATACATGACTACTGGTAAAACCATAGCTTTGACTAGATGGACCTTTGCTGGAAAAGTAATGTCTCTGCTTTTTAATATGCTGTCTAGGTTGGTCATAGCTTTTCTTCCAAGGAGCAAGCATCTTTTAATTTCATGGCTGCAGTCACCATCTGCAGTGATTTTAGAGCTCCCCAAAATAGTCTCTCACTGTTTCCATTGTTTCCCCATCTATGTGCCATGAAGTGATGGGACCAGATGCCATGATCTTAGTTTTCTGAATGTTGAGTTTTAAGCCAACCTTTTCACTCTCCTCTTTCACTTTCATCAAGAGGCTCTTTAGTTCTTCTTCGCTTTCTGCCATAAGAGTGGTGTCATCTGCATATCTGAGGTTATTGATATTTCTCCCACCAATCTTGATTCCAGCTTGTGCTTCATCCAGCCTGGCATTTCGCATGATGTACTCTGCATATAAGTTAAATAAGCAGGGTGACAATATACAGCCTTGATGTACTCCTTTCCCAATTTGGAACCAGTGTGTTGTTCCAAGTCTGGTTCTAACTGTTGCTTCAATAACAATAATAGTAAATGTAATGTTACTCAGTTATAAAAAAGAAGAAAATCTTGCCATTTGCAACAACATGGATGAACCTGGAAGACAAGCCTGACAGTGAAAGATGATAATGCATTTGTTGTTGTTGTCATTCAGTCATGTTTGACCCTTTGCCACCGCATGGACTGCAGCATGCCAGGCTTCCCTGTCCTTCACCATCTTGGAGCTTGCTCAAACTCATGTCCATTGAGTCGGTGATGCCATCCAACCATCTCATCCTCTGTCATCCCCTTCTCCTCCTGCCTCAGTCTTTCCTAGCATCAGTGTCTTTTCCAATGAGTCAGTTCTTCCCATCAGGTGGCCAGAGTATTGGAGTTTCATCTTCAGCATCAGTCCTTTCAGTGAATGCTGTCAATGACAAATTGGCACTTGCCAAGATCATTGCCAGTGACTGAACAACAAGGGCATTTGCCATCTGCCTCTGTGTAGACTGAACCCTGCATTGTTGCAGCTGTTGACCTTCAACACTCCCCGAGAGAGTTCAGGGTGGAGAGAGACACTCTGTGCTCCAGGCAACCTGGTGGGACAGGTCTTTAGATAGATATTTTAGGAACAGATTTTATAATCTCAATCTTTGCATCTCCTCATATCTAGAAAAGCACTAAATCCCTTCATGGTGATATCAGATCCTGTGACTAGCAGAAAACCTTTTGTAAAATGAATGCTTAATGGTATTGAACTCCCCCCATCACCAAAATCTTATATATTGACCTTCCCCTATTGCCCCTTTGAAGCAATCTCTCAGAGCTATCTGAGGTGCTGCCTCCCAGGCTGCAGTCCTCATTTTGCCCCAAATAAAACTTAACTTGCAACTCTCAAGTTGTGCATCTTTTTAGTTGACAATACTCAGGGTTGATTTCCTTTAGGATTGACTGATTTGACCTCCTTGCAGTCCAAGGGACTCTCAAGAGTCTTCTAGATTATCACAGTTCAAAAACATCAATTCTTGGCACTCAACCTTCTTTATGGTCTAATTTTCACATCCATACATGACTACTGGAAAAAATATAGCTTTAACTATATGGATCTTTGTTGGCAAAGTCACGTCTCTGCTTTTTAATACACTGTCTAGGTTTGTTATAGCTTTCCTTCCAAGGAACAATACTACCTGGTATCTCTTATATGTGGAATCCGAAAAAAAAAGAGCCAATTTCATAGAAATTGCAGAATAGTGGTGGCCAGGGGATGGGGATGGAGGGGCAGGGGAAAATGGGAAGATGTAGGTCAAGGATATAAAATTTCAGTTATAGCAGAATAAATTCTGAGGATCTAATGTACAGCATGGTGAACCTAGTTAATGAGGCAGTATTCTACATTTGAAATTTGCTGAGAGGATCATACACATACACACAGAGTTCGTATTATCAACTAAAAGAGGTGCACAACTTGAGGGTTGTGAGTTAAGTTTTATTTGAGGCAAAATGAGGACTGAAGCCAGGGAGGCAGCACCTCCTAGGTGCTGGGAGCGATTGGCTCTGAGAGATTGCTCCAAAGATGTAGTCGGGAAAGGTCAATATATAAGATTTCGGTGAAGGGGGAGTTCAGTGCAATCAAGCGCCTACTTTACAAGAGGTTTTCTGCTGCTCATGAGGAGCTGATGTCATCGTGAAGTGATTTAGTACTTTTTTAGATATGAGGAGATGCAAGGATTGGGATCATAAAATCTGTTCCTGAAAATATCTAACTATCTAAAGACCTGTCCTGAAGATATTAAAACGAGATGGCAACAGTACACCAAAGAACTATACAAAAAAGATCTTCATGACCCAGATAACCAGGGTGGTGTGATCACTCACCTAGAGCCAGACATCCTGGAATGCGGAGTCAAGTGGGCCTTAGGGAGCATCATTACGAACAAAGCTAGTGGAGGTGATAGAATTTCAGTTGAGCTATTTCAAATCCTAAAAGATGATGCTGTTAAAGTGCTGTACTCCTTATGCCAGCAAATTTGGAAAACTCAGCAGTGGCCACAGGACTGGAAAAGGTCAGTTTTTGTTCCAATCCCAAAAAAGGGCAATGCCAAAGAAAGTTCAAAGTACCACACAAGGGCATTCATTTCACATGCTAGCAAAGTAATGCTCAAAATTCTCCTAGCTAGGCTTCAACAGTACATGAACTGAGAACTTTCAGATGTACAAGCTGGATTTAGGAAAGGTAGAGGAACCAGAGGTCAAATTGCCAACATCTGCTGGATTATAGAAAAAGCAAAAGAATTCCAAAAAGATATCTACTTCTTCTTCATTCATGTTAAAGCCTTTGACACTGTGTATCACAATAAACTGTGGAAAATTCTTAAGGAGATGGGAATACCACACCACCTTATCTGCCTTCTGAGAAACCTGTATTCCGGTCAAGAAGCAACAGTTGGAACTGGAAATGGAACAACAGACTGGTTCCAAATCAGGAAAGGAGTATGTTAAGGCTGTATATTGTCACCCTGCTTATTTAACTTATATGTGGAGTACATCATGTGAAATGCCAAGGTCACAAGCAAGTGTGCTGCCGAAGACATTTGGCAGACTAACCTCAGTTTCAATTAGATGTGTAAAGAGTAAGTAAATAGCTCGGGGGGCAATGTGACAAGATCAGCCTTGTGGACTCAGCCCTTGTATGTATTGTACCCTGAGCAATGGGCTTTGGCATTAAATGGAGTTGAGGGCATGCTGGGTCATATATAGGAGCTAGAACTCAGCTTGCTTTCTAATCTATGAAATGAATCATGTGGGCATCAGGGTCCCAGGGATTTCCCATGAAGAGACACTGAGCACTATTCCAAGGGGAGAACCATAAAAATCTGTGTAGACTTGATACTAAATCAGAATACAGTGTGGGAACCAGGTATCTAAAATTCTCCCAAAAGTCTGCTGCTGTCTCAAATGGCTACATACTGTGTATCACATTGTCCTATTATATTGCCTTCACATTAGCTAACATCACTAATATTTGATTCTCTGGAAAAGACCCTGATGCTGGGAAAGATTGAGGGCAAGAAGAGAAGGAGTCAACAGAGGATAAGATGGTTGGATGGTATCACTGGCTCAATGGACATGAGTTTGAGCAAACTCCAGGAGCTGGTGAGGGACAGGGAGGCCTGGCGTGCTACAATTTATGGGGTCGCAGAAAGTCGGACACAACTGAGCTACTGAACATTACCTGGTATTATTATGTCCATTTGTTCATTTGCTTATTTATTGTCTGTCTCTCTGACTAGAATGTAAGCATTTCAGAGCAAGAAACTTGTCTATTTTGTTCAGTGTTGGATCATCAGCTTCTAGAATATATATTTGTCAAGCAAGTAAACAAATGAAGAACAATTCTTTCTCTAGGGGACATCTGAAAGGCCCCAGGCAACCAGGGGAGATGCACATTAGTTTTGTTCTTTTTCTTGGCCACTGACCAACCCCCTTCTAGATCATGAGATTATAGGGAAAGGAAAAGTTTGGTTAAAAAAGGACTATGGTCCCTCTCTGATCTAAGCTTTAGTACACTATGATTTGTCTTCTAAAATCTCCCTTCTGATGTTAGTCAGTGATTTTATATGATTAAAGTTACAGGTTTTTGGAATTAATAAAGAGTCACTAGAGAAAAGGTCACACTGCTTAAGTGGTATTTTAAAAATAAGTGTGGATGGTTTTATTGAGCCCCCCTTTCCTCCCTCTGCAATATTTGGAACATAAAACAACTAACCTTGAGATTAGGGTTCAGAAACTTGGGCTCTAGTCTTGTTTATGTCCTAGCTCTCTGGGTGAACTTGGGGAGCTTACTGTACCTTTCTGGATCTTAGTTAATATTCATTCCATAAATATATGTTAAGACCTTACTAAATGATATATGGCAGTCTAAATGATGGGGATACATCTTTATCCTCTTTGAGTTTACCTGGCCAGAGTAGGGGGAGGGGTAGAATAGACAGTAGAAATGTAAAGAAACAAGAACATGTAAGATAGTGGTAAGTGCTACAGAATAAAAATATAGACAATAGAGAAATATATAGATAGATGGATGGATAGAAATGGAATGGAGGAGGAGCGGGGAAGACAGGGAGGGAGGAAGAAAGAGAGAGAAAGAAAGGAGAGAGAGAAAGAAAAGCAAACCAAGATAAGAGCTTATATAGATAGAATAAGGAGTAGGTGAGGGGATGCCTCTTCATGGAATCAACATAAAAGCTCTGAGAGCTAAGTGACAAGAAGTCAGCCAGAAAGTCTGGAAGAAGATCTTCCCAGGCAAGTCCAAAGGTTTGAAGGAAGAATAAATTCCACTTATTTTAGGGACAAAATGAGATGCACTATTGCTGATGCATAGTGAGTAGGGGGAGGGGGGAAGGCAAAGGATGAAGTTGGAGAGACTGGATTAGATCAACCAAGGCCTCCAGATAAGAAATTTAAGTTGTTTTCTAGTGCCCTGGAAAGTAACCCATCTTTTATCTCATGGATTCCTCCATTTTTTTTTTTTTAAGACATCTTTTAACTATGGAGCATGCCAGGGCCCAGTCTGTGGACTGACCTCTCCTTTTCCTCTCCTGGCTCTCTTCCCAGGAGATCTCATCCAGTTTCCTGACTTTAAATACCATCCATATGATCTTTTTACCCCTGATTTTATACTTGTAGAGTGGACCTCTCCTCTGCATTGTAGACTTGTGTATACAATCGACTACTCAGTGGCTCCACTTCAGTGTCTAAAAGGAAACTTAAACTTAACATTCAAATCTGAATTCCTGACCATCTCCTACTGTCCCACAAGTCTGCTTCACCCATAGTCTCCCTTGTCTCTGTGAAGGGTGAATCCACTTGTCTAGTTTCTTGAGTAGCCTTGATGCCCCAAGCCCCAGACTTCCACTCTGTTAGCAAATGCTGATGGTTCTGCCTTCCAATTCTTCCTAGGATCTGATTGCTCATCGCTACACACATTGCCTCCTCTTAGTACATCTCTCTCATGAACCTCTTACCTGATCTTCCTGATTTGACCTCCTTCACTGTATTTGCAACATAGCAACCCAGGTGTACTTGCAAAAATGTAAGTTAGGTCATATCATTCTTAACTAGTACCCTCCAAGTTCTCCCCATCTCACTCAGGGAGAGGTCAAAGTCCTCAGGATGGCTTACATGGTCCTACATGACCTGGCCTCGTGTTCCCTTCCTGAGCTCCCCTCTCCCTGCTCTCTTCCTGCTCACTCTGCTCCAGCCATGCTGGCTTCTTCCTGTTTGTGGAGCATGCCAGGCCTGCTCCTGCTTCCAGACTTTTGCCCTAACTGTTAACTCCATCTGCAGAGCTTTCTACAGATGTCCACGTGGCTCATCTTCTCACTTGCCCGGCTCTTTGCTCAGTTGCTACCTTCCCCTTAAAGCTATTCCTTCCCAACTATCCATATGAAGATTGTATTCCCGCATTCCCCATTACTTGTTCATTTTCTGCCTTCCTAAGTAGGACGTGCGTCCCCAAGGGCAGGCAAGTCTTTTCAGTTTGTTCCCTTTACTACATTCCTAACAGCTCAGACAGGACACCATAAATGCTGACCGCTGGATGAAGGAGAGGGTTTTGAGCAGGCGAGTGAAGTGATGTCTTTTACAAAGATCACTTGGTTGTTGTATGCAAGCGTACTGGGGAGGGTGGGAAGAAGCTGGGACATCTCTTAGTAGCTATTGTAGGAGTGAAGGATTGAAACCATGGTAGCTTATTCTAAGATGCTTCAGGGAAACTGCTGAGAAATGGACAGTCTTGGGATATATTTTGGAAGAGCTGATAGCATTTGCTGATGACTTAAATGTAGACTGATGGTGTAGAAGCAAGGATGACTCAGGTTTTTTACCTGAGCAACTGGAGAGATGGTTGTGCCCTTATCTGTGATGAGGAAGACTGAAGGGAGGGCTGGATTTTATTCATAATCTATTTATTTGAAGATAGATTAAGAGTTCTTTTGGGGAAATATTCAAAGACCCTTTATTTATTAAGTTATTTATTTGGATTCAATACCTATCTAGACCTCATGAGTGAGATCTAGGCTTGAGACATAAATCTAGGAGCACTAGCATGTTTAAAATGAAGGAAACTGGAAGATATGCCACTCTGTACTCTGGAAGAGTTCTTAGGAGAGAGGCTAGAGGGGTAGGGTGAAAGTAAAATGCATCCAAGTATTTAAACAGTAAAGCAAGAAACAGAGAAATGGGCCTGTCAACCGTAGTCAACCAGGAACTTATCTATGGAGCACCTGCAATACAGCCTGGACTCTGCCCAGAGCTGGTATTCCTGGAGTAAATTAGATGGACTTGATCCTTGCCTTCAGGAACTTACGGGTTATAGATTCACCTGCTTCCTCCTAGTTCAAGAGCTATCAGGGTGTAAGGGACAAGAAGATTCTGTCATTTATTTTGATAGGATGAATGGATTTTTTTCCCCACCCTGTGAGGTTAGAGAATTCTGATAATTAAGTTTGGAGTGTGCCCAAAATTACCTTGGCATAGATGCATGTGGGTATGCAATGGTTCTAGCCAGTGTGAAGGGTGCACTCAAGTAATGGAATGATGATGTCCCTGGGCTATCTGAGTTTCTCTTTTGTCAAGGCCGTGGTACAAAGTAATTGTCCTTTATTTCTAATTCTCTGTGATAAAGAGGAGCAAACATTTGTTGAACCCTTGTGTATGTTATATACCTAACAACAATTACTTGCATTATTATTTTTTTCTTTTTTAATTGCCTACATTATTTAACCCTCCCTGTAATGTATGAAGTAGGTGGCATTATCCCCATTTTGCAGCCCAGAAAACTGAGACTGAGAGGCTTAGTTAATCTTGCAACATCAAAAGAGTGAGGCATTGGACGATTCAGTACCCTCCCTGAAGTCTGACAGGAAACACTGTATTCTTTCAACTCTGAGGCCCATAGGAACACAAAACAAACTTGTGTTCTTTTCAGGTTATAGCAAATATATAAATTCAGCTGACTTTTCCTTCCCCAGCTGCCTTTCCTTGGGCTAAACACCTTCAGTTCTTTCACCTAATCTGTGTGACATGTTAACTGCTAAAGTACTTGGCACGGTGCCTGGCACATAGTAAGTGCTTAACAACTACCAGTTAATGTGATTATGGCCCTTGACAGCTAAGGAAATAGAGTCTCAGAGAGGGAAAGGGACTTTTCTAGTGCCCTACACCTATTCAACTGCTCCACTTCTAAGTGCTAGGCATATTCTACTCTTATAAGTGTTTCTTTCTTAAATGCCATGAAGTATAAAGCCTTTCCTCTCTCCTCCCTCATTCAGATCTCTATACCTCTTTTAATGTGGTCTCGTTTGTCTTAGAATTCAGAGAACTCTCTCTGTGCCCAAGGCTTGTGTCTCCTCTTTGCTTTAGTGCAGCAGTTTATTTATTCATTCAGTTTCTGAAACTGGAGCTGGCTGCTTGGCAGAATTTAATCAGAAGATTGTGTAAGCATGGCAAGAGGCTGCCCAAATCCATAACTATAATGAAAGAACGGGTGACAAGAGAATTGAATTAAAAGGCAGCTTACTTGGCAAAGGGTGAAAATCCAACCCCCACCTCCTCTTTACATCTCACTATTTACCTGCGAGAAGATGAACCAACACTGATGGTAAAAGTATGGTGGGAGATTAGCGCTGAGTGACCCCAGGGAATTTCATTTTTTAAAAAATAAGTTTATTTTAATGTATTTATTGGCTGAGCCATGCAGCATGTGAGATCTTAGTTCCCCGACCAGGGATTGAACCCACAGCCCCTGCAGTGGAAGTACAGAGTCTTAGCTGCCAGACCACCAGGGAAGTCTCCCCTCTTCACCCAGGAAATTTCTAAAGTAAGGGAGTTAATTAGATATGTGGAGTATGTCTTGAGCGGTGGGGTCTTTGGAAGAAGAGAGATGAGCAATAGAGTCAGCTATAGAGAAGTGGAATCAAGAATGGGTTATGTTCCACACTCCCTGAGAAGAACCCTAACTCCTCTCTGTGTTTCCCCCACCCAACACCCACCACTACTCTGGTGCCAGAGATCTATCCAGTTGGCAGTCATTCCTTTAGCTTCACAACCACAGTAATACATATATATATACACACACACACACACACACACACACACACACACACACACACCACACTTAGGAGCATGAAGTGATTTTTCATATCTGTCTTCTGTGAACTGCATAGACATGTGAGGGTTCACAGCAAGAAGAGTTGATCCAGTACAGGAGATCTGAGCTAGTTTGGAGTTGAGAGGACCAACTTGCTATGGGGGCCTTGCCATGGTATTAAATCTCTCCAAGTTTTTGTTTTCTCACCGTAAATTAGGTATAGTAATACACATAGCCTGGAGATTTGGTGAGGATTAAATAACATAATACAAGTCATAGTGCCTGGCAGATATTAAGCACTTAGTTTGTGTTTGCTATTATTATTGTCACCCCCATTTGACGGATGAGGAAACTGACAATCCACTTCAGAAAGGGACTGCCCGAGGCTGCCAGAGCTGGACGGGAGCCCAGGTCTCCTCACTTCCTGCCAGCTCTGCCTGCTCCAGCCCACTGAGCAGCCTCAATTCATCTCCCTTCACAGCAAGGACAGTGTCATCAGGGCGAGAAGCTGTCAGGTGAGAAGGGGAAAGCCTTTCTGTTTTTTTCCTAAACCAGGTTTTACTTCAGGGTCACTAAAATGCTGCTACAGTTTGTAGGATTTGTTGCAGTTTCTAAGTATCTTTTAATTGCTAAAGCATTTCTTGAGGCTTCAGGGCAAAGGTGTTTGGGTTTCTTTGTTTTAAACAAGAGGAAAAAACAAACTAGGAGGAACAAGATGTTCTGTGAAGACGTTGAACTGGCTCGGTGCTAAGGTCTTTGAGCACTGACTTCTAATGAGGCTTACTGCTCATCTGTCTGTCACTTCCCACGATAAACCTGGTGGGGCCTCAGTAAGTGCCCATGGCCACACCTTCTAACGTTGTGTCCCCAAACTACCCAGGGAAGAAAGTGATCTTGGGGCCAGATAGCAAGTTGGCTTTTGGACTGGGCTCACTGCTCAGTGGGGTCGTTTAAGATGACAGAAACAGCCTAGAGTGGTTTGACCAAGATCACAGAGTGAACGTTACAGAGGAAGCTAGAACTCAGATCCCCGCATTCTCAGGGAATGTGCTGTGTACTGCACCACACAAATACCCCAGGAACTCTCAGAATCCTTGTGCATGAATGTGTGTGTGTGTGTGTGTGTGTGTGTGTGTGTGTGTGTGTGTGTGTGTGTGTGTGTGTGTATGTGTCAGGGGTACTGCTCTGGGACTGGGAGAAAAATGTCACTCTTTGTGTTATCTCTTGCTCTCCTCTCTAACACACTTGTGTTCCAGGGAATGCAGTATTTGGTAGCATCGATGGCAGCCTTGGGACAGGATCAGTGTTAAGAGATGGGCCACAGTCTGAGGCTTGCACACACAGAGGTGGGGCATCTCTGTCTCATCACCTGGGAACTTATCTTCCCAAGTGTGGTCGCTGGACTGACAGCAGTGGCAACCCTGAGAGCTTGTCAGAAATGTAGCATCTTGGGCCCCAGTCTGGACCTACTGATTGAGAATATATGTTTTAAAAGGATTCCACGGTGATTCATAGGTGTGCTAAAAGTCTGAGGAGCACAGACTAGGAGATGGTGGTGACCCACAAGCTGACTTGTAGTTTGCCAACCTCCAGTCTAGATGGATGAAAACAATGAGTTTGTTTCACGTGTAGCTTTGATTAAGAGTTAAAAATTTCTCAGGGAACCATGTTGAGAAGTATTACTGGACCTGTCCCGATCAATTAGTGGTTTCTGCTGTGGGTGTGGTAAGGGGAATTGGGTCCTATGGGCTTGGTACAGGCCATCACTAAACTAGACTACACTAGAGTGGTCTTTTGGCTCTAGAATTCTCTTACTTTAATGCTGGCAAATCTCTCTTGAACCAGAGACTGGGTGATGTCTTCTGAAAGTCACACTGTCTCTGCTAGCCAGCTCCCTGACCTTGGGGAAATCAGACACATACCCAGAGCCTCAAATTCCACACTACTACTAACTCTAGATTCTTTGGGAAACTTGAATGAGATCGAGAATACCAGTGAATACTTGTAAATCTGAATATCCTGTAAAAATAACAGGCATTTTTATAATTATGAGAATAATGAAGATAATTAAAAAGGCCCATAGAGTATCAGTGATATTTCCAGAACACAGGGAGTTAACGGCCAACTTGGGACGTTGAACTCAAGTTTCTGAATTCAACTCAGAATTCAAGTTCCCTGATTCCCAGCTATCCTGACTGCTTCTTGGGATCAGTCCTAGGCTCCGTGTCTAAACCTGTGAACAAAGAAATCATACAGATGAACACATCCAAATTTAGTGGTGGTGACAGTGATGCAGTAACTGCTATTAATAATATATATCGAGTGTATGTTTTATACCAGGCACTCTGATAAGTCTACTACATATATGTATTATCCCTTTTGGTTCTTACATTATACTCTTTGAAGTGGATATTGTGCATACTCCCCACTCTACATGAAGAAACTAAGGCTGAGTGTGTTCCTTTCCATGTATGTTTTGCTTTTTAATAGGGAATGATGCTTTAAGTCAAAGGGATACATTTATAGAATGGTGCAAGTTCAGGCCCCATGATAGGCCACTTGGGGGGATGGGAGGAGAGGTCTGTTTGGGTACAGATTGGGATATCCCAGTGCTCCTGAAATTGCTCCACAGAAGTGGTAGCTGGCCCTGCCAAGAAGGCTTGGCAAGAGCTGAGTTTGTCACCTTGTAGCAAAGCGTGCTTTCCTTCCCCTCTCAGCCTGAAGACACTGTCGCTGGCATTCTGGGGGCAGGAAGGTGCCCAGCCAAGTTGGAAGGCAAGACTTCAAGATGAGATGACTGGCAAAAATGGGGCCACGGAGCCGGGCACGACCAGGCTGCTGTGTTGCATGTTCACAGTGTAAAGCCCATCTCCAAATTAAATCTCCTAGACTTCTCACTTGGAGAGAGGTGAGGGAGGACAAGTCAGCAGAACAGAGGTGAGAGAACAGGAGCCATTTTTCCATCCTCGAGAGCTGGAGGCCCAAGTAATCCTGGGATGAGTGCATTAGCTCTGAGTGTAAATCTAATAAGTAGGGCTCCTAAGTGGATTCTCTCCCACCACTAAGCGAAGGAGCGTAGTGGTTAAGTGTTTGGGTCCTGCATCATCAACCCAGGCTCAGGTCCTCTGCCATCATTTGGTGCTTATGTGATGACGGGCATGTTTAATACTTGTTACATCTCCATTTTCACATCTGTGATGTAGAGACAATAGGACCTGCCTCACAGATGTGTCACGAAGATTCAGTAAGACAATCCATTTAAATTCATCACAGTACCTGTCACAACAAATATGCAAAACAGAATGTTGTTTTTGTTCTTGTTCATTCCCTAAGTCCGGAGAAGGCAATGACACTCCACTCCAGTACTCTTGCCTGGAAAATCCCATGGATGGAGGAGCCCGGTAGGCTACAGTTCATGGGGTCATTAAGAGTCGGACACGACTGAACGACTTCACTTTCACTTTTCCCTTTCATGCATTGGAGAAGGAACTGGTAACCCACTCCAGTATTCTTGCCTGGAGAATCCCGGGGGCGGGGGAGCCTGGTGGGCTGCCGTCTGTGGGATCGCACAGAGTCAGACACAACTGAAGCAGCTTAGCCGTAGCAGCAGCAGCATTCCCTAAGTCATGTCTGACTCTTTGCTACCCCACGGACTGTGGCACGCCAGGCTGTTCTGTCCTCCACTGTCTCCCAGAGTTTGCTCAAATTCATGTCCTTTGAGTTGGTGATGCTATCTAACCATCTCATCCTAGGGTCACCCCTTTATGCTTCTGCCTTCAATCTTTCCTAGCATCAGGGTATTTTCCAATGAGTTGGCTCTTCGCATCAGGTGGCCAGAGTACTGGATCTTCAGCATCAGTCCTTCCAATGAATATTCAATGTTGATTTCCTTTAGGATTGACTGGTTTCATCTCACTGCAAAACAGGATAGCTTAAGAATATTGCTATTGTTATACTGTTATCACCGTCATGACTGTTGAGGTGTCCCAGGGGGTCCAATAAGTAGTGATCCTTTTCCCTGCCTCTTCTGCATCAGTAATGAAGTAAGACAAAGGAGTCAGTCAGGTGGAAGGTCAAAACATCACCTTTATAACTGGAAAGTTAGCACCGGAGGCTGTGGCTCGTGGACAGAATTACAGAGTGATTCTCCCTTCCTGGCCAGCACTCACCCACATCTTAGAGGAACCCACTCCTGTATGATTCACCATCTAGAGGATGGGATGAACTCCCTGCAGGTCACCTGGTTCTCAACGTGGAAGAGAGAAGAGTCAGAGCTTCCTGTACCTTACCTGCCAATTGCTAGTCACACAAACCACTCCTCCTGCTGGAGGTGGGGATTGGGATGGGAAAAAGGAGCTAGGAAAGCGGTTTTACAATAATGAAGGTATACAATAATGAAGGCTTCTCCAAATGGAAGGAATATTAAGAGTGGATAAGAAGGATATCCCCAACCTTTACCATGTAAAAACCCCATCCTATCCTGAGCACATTTGATCTTTGGAGATCACTGAATTCTGTTAGGCAACAGAATTGCTTTCAGTGGTAACAATGTAATGAAAGTGAAAGTGAAAGTTACTCAGTCGTGTCCAACTCTTTGTGACCCCAGGCACTATACAGTTCATGGAATTCTCCAGGCTAGAATACTGGAGTGGGTACACTTTCTCTTCTCCAGGGGATTGTCCCAACCCAGGAATTGAACCCAGGTCTCCCCCATTGCAGGTGGATTCTTTACCAGCTGAGCCACAAGGGAAGCCCAAGAACACTGGAGTGGGTTGCCTGTCCCTTCTCCAGCAGATCTTCCCGACCCAGGAATTGAACTGGGGTCTCCTGCATTACAGGTGGATTCTTTACCAGCTGAGCTACAAGGGAAGCCTTAACAATCTAATGATCAGGAGTAATCACTGTTTTCTTGTTTCAATTTTTGGTTTTAAACCAGTCAACACACAAGACAGAAGAGTTTGATTTTTAATAGTATTACTCAAAGTCGGTAAAATATTTCACATCTCAACTTTACTTTTCACTTGCCAAACAAAAATATTACAAGTTTGCATTTCCATTGTTTTAAATTTTAAACTCCAGTAAAAACTTCAAGTTACATAGGATGACAAAATTGAACGATCTGAAGTTCTGTTTTTCCTTCTTTTCATTCACTGTTTTTTTTTTCTTTCAAATCTACTGCTTAAACACTGAAATATATAGTATTAGGTTGGCCAAAAACTTAGTTTGGGTTTTTCTTTAACATCTCAAAAAACCCAATGAACTTTTTGGCTGACCCCAAACAATAGGGATTGGAGACAGCGACTGTGGCTGAAGCAAGCTCAAATAATTTCAAATTGTCGCAGACTTACTCATGAAATTACTGTGTGAGGCTGATCCCACCTGTTTCAAATTACTTACATATTCTCAAAAGTTGGCAGTGACCTCAGCAGTTGTTTATAACTTAGACAAACCAATCTTTTTTTGCGAGGGTTGTGTATTTTGTCACTGGCTTTGTTCAGAATTTGAAGCAAGTGGCAATGATTAAAAGTGAACTGATTTCTGGTCACTTTAAAAGTTATTGTTTTAAATTCTCTATGGGCAGTGCACATCCTTACTGTCCATGTCTGGGACCAATTGCTCCCACTGTCTGGCCCTTGTTACACCACTAAGTAACAGCTGCACTGGGTTGGGGTTGGGAGTTAGAATTTCTGGGTGTTAGTCTTGTCTCTGCCTGCAAGTGGCAGTTCTCAGTTCCTAACTGGGAAATTCTCATTTTTCTCTTTGGGCCTTAGTTTTCCTAACTGTAAATTTAGGGGGCTGCACTGGGTCATCTCTCAAAGTTCCAATTCTGGTTTGAGAATTCATCTTTCACCAGGTAGAGGGAGACTAGAGAACACATTTGGAATCCAAATTTGTCTCTGTTCAGGGAGCTGCACTGATTTATGGGGAGGAGTCAGTGAAAGGAGATCGTCTGCCTTTGATTTATGTCAGAGGCATGAATTCTCTGGCTTCTGCAGCTCTTGTGCAGCCAAGAGTGAAGTAGAGGAAGTTTCAGACTTGGCTCTGAGAGGGAAGAAGAAGAGGCAGCTATGACCTGGTGAGGGTGGCAAGGATGGTGTCTGCAAATGTTTATTGAGTGCTTATTATATGCTAGGCATGGGATCATCATAACATAATTATGATGAAGCTACTACTCTTTAACCCTGCTTTATTGATGAAGAAATTACAGTTGTGCTGAAGGTCATAGTGTTAGTAAATAGTGATTGTGGGATATGAGCCCAGATTGTCTGACTCCAGACATCTGTCCAGAGAAGGACATGGCAACCCACTCCAGTACTCTTGCCTGTAAAGTCCCATGGACTGAGGGGCCTGGTAGGCTACAGTCCATGGGGTCACGAAGAGTCAGACACGACTGAGAGACTTCATTTTCACTTTTCACTTTCATGCATTGGAGGAATAAATGGCAACCCACTCCAGTATTCTTGCCTGGAGAATCCCAGGGGTGGGAGAGCCTGGTGGGCTGCCGTCTATGGGGTCTCACAGAGTCGGACATGACTGAAGCGACTTAGCAGAAGCAGCAGGAGCAGACATCTGTCTTTTAATTGGTATAGTTGAAGTTAGGGGTGTGAGTTGCTGTTCTCTCCTAGGCTTTGTGTCTCTGCTTGAGGCTGGCTATATCTCTTCCAGGTACTGATGTCATAGACAGACATGGTCCCAGCCTTCATGCAGCTTATAGTCCAGTGAGGGAAAGATGTTGAGTAAGCCAAAAAATAGTTATTTAATTACACTTGTCATTATTGAACTTATACATGCATGTATAGAGATTGTTTTTTCCTAAATGTTATGGGTAGTCCAGAAAGAACTATGAGCTCTTTCCTAATCATTGCTTTTCCCTGAAATCTTTTATGTCATTTTTATTATATCTCACTTTGTTTAAAAAATGTGGCATATTTTACAGTACATTGTCAAAAATGTCACATTGTTCTTTATCCAAAACAAATGAAATTTACCTTGTAACCACGTCTCTCTTTCTGAAATAGCTATAGATCTGAGCAGAAAACAATGGAAGGTAATATATCTTCTTCTGTGATTGCCTTAACATTCATCATCCTTCCTCAATATTTTTTTTATTAAAAACGAAAGGTTAGAAAGTCCATTTTGTTTGAATTTCAAAGTTTGTTGAGGATTACAACTGGCTGGGTGTTCCCTGTGTCTACATGTAATCAGTTATAATGCCTGGTGTATGTCATGGAGCTTTTTATTTTCTCTCTGGATGTTTCAGCTGTAGGACATCAAGTTCCTAATTCAGCTTCATAGTACACCACGGCAATCCCATTCTACAGAGAGAAATAGGTGAGGTGATGTATCTCATGCAACACAGTTAAGAAAATAACTACTGACTATAAGTTGGAGAATCTTCTCACAGGTGATATTTATTCTTCTGAAACCTAGGTTAAATAGACCTGAGTTAGAATCCCAACATTTCCACTTCTATCCATCCATTCATCCAACACATATTTATTGTACATGTAAGTCTGGCATCCTGCCTGAAGCTGAGAATACATAAAACAAATCAAGACTTCACTTTCACGGAGTTTATATTTTAGATGGGTTGCCTAACTATAAACAAATAAGTATACATGATATAAATCTAAAAAAACCATGATAACTTGAAACTGTGATAGCGATGGTGAAATGAAAGGCCAAGGTTGTGGGAATAAGACTAACTAAGACTAAGTAAGTCCCTTACTTCTCACTGTTCGTATGATCTTGTCATCGCCCTCAGATTCAGTTACTCACTTTATACTAATAATGTCTAAATGTATACTTTTAGCCCCAGATATGCATATACAACTACCTGATTAACATTTCTTCCTTGATGCTTCAAATTCATTGCCAATTCAATGTGTCTAACCCAGAGCTCGTAATCTGCTCCCAAACCTGATCTTTGTTAGGTTTGCCTTTCCCAGTGAATGGACACTCTGTCTGGTTTTGAAGGCCAGAAGCCCCAGGTTGTCTGTGATGTACCCTCCCCAATCCACTGTATCAGAAAGCCCTTACTATGCTGCTTCCTGCATAAACATTGAATCTGTCTGTTTCTTGCCATGCCCATGCACCATCCTGATCAAATATACCATCATCTCTGGTCTGGACCCCTACAAAACCTCCCAGTTGACTGCTCTGCCTCTTCTCTAGCCTCTCCCAGGCCAGCCAGAGTAGTTTTTCGAGCATCGGTTATCCCACGTCCTCCCCATGCCATCCCACCCACAAACACCTCTTCTGTGGTTTCCCATTGACTTTTCCCAAGGTAAAATATGCTCAGAGACACGGCTATAAGATCTGTCATGATCTGCACCCTGGCTGTGTTTTGGGGACATTTTCCATCATGTTGTCCCTTGTGTTTTCTCTGCTCAGACTGACCGATCACCTGGTCTTTTTTCCCATTGACTGTGTTTCTTTCACGGGTGTTTCGTCCATGACTGTCCTTCCTGGAGTACTTTTATACCCTATTTTCACCTAAACTGTATCCCTTCCTAACTTAGTCCTCAGTTTGAAAACTTCTCTGACCTCTATCACAAGTTCAAATATCCCTTTTATGGGCTTCCCTGTTATCCCAAATTTGTCTTTTATAGCACTTGGCAGAGTTGCAATTTTACATTTGATTGTATGATTTTAGTTTCATATCTGTCTGCCCAGACTAGAATCTTCACCAATTTCACTTATCACCAGTTCCTAGTAACCAGCATGGTGCTTGACACTGGTAGTCAGTGACTATTTTTCCTATGAGTGAGAATCCTCAAGGAGGATTTATATTTCTGAACCATGAATCCAGATCCATTGTTCTGGTTCATGGACCTCTAAGCAGCAGTTTATATATCTCTAGCTCATATGACCAGTGCTTCCCTGCTAGTAAGTGTCACAGCTGGTGTGTGAAACCAGGTCTTCCATATGAAAAGCAAGAATCTTAAGAGTCTAACATGAGGTCCTACTGCTCCCTCTTGCAGTCCGTCCAAGAGAAGAAGGGGGAGGGTGGGCAGGGACCTTGCCCTGGGAGCAGTTCTCCAAAGTCAGTGATCTAGAGCTGGAGGTTTAGAGATGTGGATGAGTAAATGATTCATTGGGAAATGACTCAGAGCCTTGTGAAGACCTTAGAAAATATTCTTTTTACTCATGGCTGATCATGTATAGGACCGAGAAACAAATGGAATGATAATGAAATATATTTTCTACCCTTGTTTGGCATCAACTGAGTTTCAGTGAAATCTTCTCTTCTATAAAGGGAGCAAGTAGAATTTCTAGAGCCAGGGCAAAGTCATATCTCCTCTTGTCCTTTCTACTGACCCAGATTTATGTCCCTAACTGCTTACTCAGTTTTGATGAACAGTGTTCTGGGTAGAACCCGCATCCATATGTTTCTCTGATTTATTTCTTCTACTGCCTTCTTGCTGCCACGCTCACAAGATCCTTGTCACTTCAAGCACTGGGCCTGGTTTGAATGTTGATAATACTGGGGCTCAAGCATCAGATTGTCTCTTAGCTGATTTATTTCTTATCTGAAGTGGAATTATCTTCCTTATGCAGCTAAGAACCTACAGTGGCTCCCTGTGACCTGCAGCTGCAACATGAAGCTCTTCTCTTTGGTCTTCAAGGGACTTTGGGATATCGTTCCATTGTCTTTTCTCCTATTTCTCCTTATTGTGTGCTATGAGGATTTTCCCCAATTGCCGACCATTACTTAACTCATATTAAAAATGCTTCCTGAGCTCTTACTATGTGATAGGCACCGTATCACACACTGGGGTGGAGCACTAGTGAGTTCTCAGTCATTGTACCTTCCCTCATAGACCTATGTTCCGTGAAGAGACAGACATTTAAATAACTCCATTCACCATCGCTTGTCTAGTCAAAATGGTAACAAGCGCTGCAAAGAGGGAAGAAGTGCTAAAATGTGTTAGAAGAGACCCATCGCTTAGGAAGGAGAATCGGGGGAGTCTTCTTTGGGGGAGATGGTGCTGTTTATTTATTTATTTTTTTTTCTCTGTGTTTCTGCTTATTTATTTATTTTTTGTGGTGCTGTTTAATCTGAGATCATTCCTATATTCATTCCTAGTTTATATCTAGCTCTGTGTTTTTCTTCCTCCTAGGAAAAATATCCTTTCTTCTCTCTCCCTCCCTACAAGTTCTCCATTCCTTTAGAGCAACTTGTTAGGTGAGTTGACTAAAAATCACTGTAGTTAAGAACTCAGATGCTCCAATCAGGCAGAGCTGAAGTCACATCCCAGCTCCACTATTTTTATGCAGATTATTCACTTTGCTCTGTGTCATATTTGCTCAGCTGTCAGATGAAGATTGCAGCGCATTCCTCTCAGGACTATGCTGGGTGTGAAGTGCTTAGCCCTGTGCTGGCACTTAGTAAATGCTCAATTAATAATGGCCAAGGGCATTATAATGATTGCCTCCTGGGTTGGTGGCCCATGGCCGCTTCCTCCTCTTTATCTTTCAGTCATTCCACAAACATTAGCCAAGTATAGTGCCGGATATTAGGGATACATAAATAATTAAAACAGCCCTGCCCTCAACCCTGAAAGATCCCCTTTGGTCTCTGCTCCACCCTGTCTTTAGGACTAAGCCCACTGTCAGCTGTGGGCTTGAGAGCAGCCCAGCCCCCAAAGTGGTGTGACTCAGCACCTAGTCCCCCAACCACCCCAGAGACTTGCTTCTGAAAACTCTCACTCTGCCTGGCGCCCTGTGCCTGGATCCCTTCCAGGGTTACCCGCCTCTGCCTGGGTTGCTCCCAGGCCTGGCAGCAGCCTTTTGCTTTCTGGATGTTCCTCATCCCACCCTCCCACCCATGCTTCATCAACACATGGCTGGGCTCATGGAAGGTGGCCAGGAAAGACCGGTTCACTGGTTGTGCTGAGAACCAAGACTGACATCTGTTCTCAGGCGCTGCTCCCCACTCAAAGGATCCCTCTGGTGTGTGTATGTTTTCACCAAGCACATCCTGTTGACTTGTAGCTTCATTCCCCAGGCCCCAAACCAGAGAGTAGATTTAGCCACCACAAACTATTCTGCTATCTCCATCTCAGGCTCACCGCGTGTGTTCCTGGGCTACCACTGATGAGAACTAACTTCGAGCAGAGCAGATGGGCTT
Organism: Okapia johnstoni; assembly: GCA_024291935.2. NCBI lineage: Eukaryota > Metazoa > Chordata > Mammalia > Artiodactyla > Giraffidae > Okapia > Okapia johnstoni. The sequence continues at coordinate 54,916,896 of CM044316.1, forward strand.
GAATCTTCATTTGTGGGGGCAGTGCCTGTGTGTGTCTCCTGACTTGGGTACCCAAGATATCCAAGATAGAGTGGGGGTGATGGATTTTGCATGAGAACCAGCTTGGGGTAAGGCCACAGTGTTTAAATCTCACTGAATAGCAGACCCCTTTTTAAACAAATGAACTCTTGATTGGAGAGTCAAAATACACAACAGGTAAAGGGACTCTGTTCTGAATGAAGGAGGGTGGACGTTGATGCCTGGAGTATACCTCCCTTCCCAACCTTAGGCTGGGTTTGAGACCCATCTTTGTTACATGGTAACTTAGGAACTGGGGAAAACATTCCCCATCACTTGACTTCAGGTTCCTCCCTGTGATGTGAGGATTCATTCACTCATCCAGCTAAGCTCTTAACACCTGATATGCACTGGGCACTGTGCATGGCTGGAAGCACTGTGATGTGCAATACAGACATGGTCCCCCCATCACAGGGCTTCCCCAGGGTAGAGGGAAGAGGGCACAGACACAGCCGTGAAAATGGAACCTGTGACAGATGTGGTGAAGGGAAGCTGTGCTGCCCTGGGAGGGGTGTGATGTGGCAGGGCTGGGTCTGGGCATGAGGCCAAGAGGGTCCCGTGGGCCAAGAAACAGTTGTTTGATGCTAGCCTTTCTCGCCTTATAGGTATCGTGTGGTTAAATGAGATAGTTTGGGAACTCTCTGGCCTCACACACATGTAAAAACTGCCTCTTGGCTCAAATGTCGCCTCCTCTGACAGCAGTCCCTCATCCTCCACAGGCTAATGGAACTCCACACTGTTGGCTCTCATGAAATCCTTCATTCTTCCCTGATAGCCTTAACTGCAATAATTAATTATTTACTTAGCATCTGCTTCCTCTCTGAGGCCAGAAGGACAGGCATTGTGTCAGTCTTTATCTGTCGAACCCCAGTCCTGAATATTAATATATCTGACTAGAGGCTCAATAAATATCTACTGAATAAATCAATACAGTGATTAGAGATGATGCTGCGTTCTAGTATGTGAAAATCCGAGCATTCTGCAGATTTGTGAAATGTCTCAGTTGGGGGTTTAGAGACTGTTAGACCAATCTCATCTTACTGGTGGGAAAGTGAGACACAGAGAGGGGAGGTGACCTTGGCTGAGACACACAGCAAATTGCTAGTGCTGTCCAGATTGTGGTTCTCTTGGTTTGGGTTCTTATTCCTGTAGCTATGGTTGTTTTAGCTGAAGCAAGATGAGCTCTTAGAAGCAGTGTCTCTTAAGGTTTAGGTCTTTGCCTCCGTTTTAGAACTCCAGGCAAACAGAGAAGCTCCCTTGACTAGCCCTCTCGTCCGGCCTGGAACGCTGCCATTAAGGATTCATCACATTGCCTGCAGTTGTGCCCTCTACAAGTGCCTGTTGGAGAAGGCATGTGTGATTGGGAGATGTGGCCAGAACCTCATTTAGTAAAACATGTATCTAAGTGATTTGCTGCCTGGCATGCAGAATTAATATTAATGTGAATGTTTGTTTCAAGAGTGTGAATGCTGTAAAGAGAGCAGCGTCAGAAGTGAAAGCTGATGGGCAGGGAGGAGGCCCAAGGTACTTGAATCCAGTGGGATCCAGGGCAGTGCCAAACACACACACAGAACTAAAGGGAGATGTTTGTAGAAGTGTGGCCTCGGGATGAACATAGGTGGCTTCAAGTTGAAGGAGCTGCACTGTGTGCAGGAGAAGGAGGCACTGACAAATCAGATGCCACTCAGTCATGTCCTGTTTACCTTCTCCGAGCTGTTGTTGAAGGACCTGGGGGGGCCCAAGCCCTGTTCTAACTGCTGGAAGTGTAGCGAGAGCCAAGAGGGATGGTCCCCCTTCTTGGTGCTTGTAGAGCAGAAGGAAAGACAGGTATCAAGCAAATGATTGTTCTAATGGATGAATGGATAGCAACTGAGGTGATTGTGTGAAGCACTGGGATCTGTGCAAGCAAATGATGAGGGAAGCTTGTCCTGACTGGGGTGGGGGAGATGGAAGGGGAATGAGCATGTCTCGGTGTGTGTGTGTAGGGCGGGTGGTCAGAGCAGGCTCTTCTGAAGAAATAAATGTGAGCTAAAACCTGAAGGATGAGTTGGAAGTGAGTAAATGGATGAGACATGAAGAGAAGGGAGAGCGTCCCAGATGGAGGGAATAGTGTGTTAAAAAGCCACGAGGCAGAAGAAAGTGAGTGGCGCGCACCAGAGGTAGGTGAGGACAGTGGCTGTAGAGGGAGTGAGGGCTGAAGTGGGATGAAACTGTAGTGGGATGAAGCTGGAGATGTCAGGGGTTGGAGGGGAGGGAAGGGTGGATCTGGCCGCACCTAGATGCCCAGTGCTACTCAGCATGGTCTCTGCACCAGGATGGTTGCCAAACTGCTATTTACAGATCTGTGATGAGGCAGGCACAGAGTGGAGAGTGAGCTTCTGATAGTAATTTTATGCCTGTTAAATCTTGTACTTTTAATGTCTTTTTATTCATTTTTCAAGCAATTCAGTTTTATATGATTCAGTATTTTCAATGGAATGATGTGGGGGAGGCAGTCTCATTGTTCACGGCAGGAGGATTTTGGTCTTTATCCGGAAGTCACTGAACGATTTTGACTAGGAGCGTGACAACATTGAAGTTGAGTTTTGCAAAGACAGCTATGGCTGCTGTGGGAGTTTGGAGTGGAGAGGGGTGCAGGAGGAGCTGGGAACATTGAGGGCGCTGACCCAGGGCTCAGGAGACTGTGGCTCAGGTCAGGAAGGTGCCCTGGAGGGTGGATTTGGGATTGGGCAGGACTTGAAACCAAGGAAGATTTGTTGGCAGGGGTTTTTGTCAGGCAGACAAAAGAGAACAGGGGATAGAGCTTTGTTTGGACACAGTTTGGTGCATTGGAGGCAGGAAGTGTCATTGCTGGGAATGCAGAGGGACCTAAGTTCCCCACGAAGAAAGGCCCGCGTTCCTGCCCTGACCCAGGAGCTGAGAGCACTTGTCTGGGACAGTAGCAAGTGTGTATGTATACTGTCTCCCTCGGACCCACTTGGCTGGGTGCTGGGCCAGAGACAGCACCAGGGAGGTTGTGACCCTTGACAGTGCTCATGAGCACTCTGCAAGCCTGCAGCTTCATTTCTTAATGAGCTTCTAGCTTCCTAGCGCAGGTGGGTGAGTGGAGTGCTTGGCACACTAGGCTGTGCAGGTAGAGGAAGACCCTGTTCCAAAGACTGGGTTGCTTTGGGTGAAGGGGGCACTGGACTCAAACCTAGCCTACAAAACACCATCACTGAGACCCTTCTTTTTGGACCCTGGATGCTGTCTAGCCGTGTTCTACCCAGGGTGTCGGAACAGTCAGGCAGAGGAGGGGCAGAAACAGTGAACTTCCCTGTCCTGATTTGTGCCCCTAAAAGGCTCCAGGAGACTGGCTTCTCAGAATCCTTCCCAGGGAAGCTCAGTCCTTCGGTAGCTTCCACTCCACTGAGGATTTTTTTTTTCCTATCTCAACCATGATACTGCTGTAAATCAAGTTTGCTTCTGGTCATAATCCTCAGGCAGTGGCAGCTGGGAAACCTATTCAGGTCTTTGCCAATCTGATCTCAGATTAGATCCAGTGAAGGCAAAGCTAAGAGGGCTACAGACTCCCAGGCTGTCTTTGGAGCAGAGTGGGGCTGGTCTTATCCAGGAGGAGCTGGAGGCAGTGTTTGGGGGGAAGGCATAGTTCTCTCCCCACATTTCCCCCATTCACAGTATTTTTATTCCTGGAGGAGTATATGGATTTAGAATTATAGAATCATATGTTATATGAGCATAAAAATATCATAATAATTATCTAGCTAAAAGATGACAAAACCCAGGTCTCTACTCCCTTCTCTCTGTAGGAAAGACATCATGAGTTAATCCTTATATCCTATGCAGCCTCAGAAACCTCCTCAAGACACCCCTCCAAGCAGATGCTGCCAATAAGTTGGAGTTAGCATGAAGTTTGAGGGGATTTGTGTTAGTATCCTAAGGCTGCCATTACAAAGTACCACAAACCAGGTGGCTTAAAACAATAGAACTTTTTTTAAAATTAATTGATTAATTTTAATTGGAGGATAATTACTTTACAATATTGTGATGGTTTTTTACCATACATCAACATTAATCAGCCACAGGTATACATGTGCCCCCCATCCTGAACCCCCCTCTTACCTCCCGCCCCATCCCTCTGGGTTGTCCCAGAGCACCAGATTTGGGTGCCCTGCTTCATGCTTCGAACTGCACTGGTCATCTACTTTACACATGGTAATATACATTTTCCCATTCTATTCTCTCAAATCATTCCTACCCTTGCCTTCTCCAACTGAATCCAAAAGTTTGCTCTTTGCATCTGTGTCTCCTTTGCTGTCCTGAAAGATCGTCAGTATCATCTTTTTGAATTCCATATGTATGCATTAATATACAGTATTTGTCTTTCTCTTTCTGACTTACTTCAAAGTTCCAGAGACTGGAAGTTCAAAACCAAAGTGTCCATAGAGCCATGTTCTCTCTGAACCCCTAGGGAAGAATCCGACCTGGCCCCTCCAGCGTCTGCTGGTTTCTGGCCATCCTTGGTGTTCCTTGGCTTGCAGATGAATCTTCTGATCTGTGTCTGTCTCTTCACATGGCTTTTTCCCCACATGTCTGCCTATTTTATAAGGATATTAGCCACTGGATTAGGGCCCCTGCTCATCTTGATTGGTTATCAAGATGATCTTAACTTGATGATATCTGCAAAAGTCCCATTTCCAAATAAGGTCACATTCACAGGTTCCAAGTAAACTTGAATTTGGGAGTGGATGGGAGGGGCATTAATCTTCCGAGTACAAAACTTAATGCATCCAGAACCCCATGTATTTTCCTGCTTTTTTTTTTTTTTAATCTTCCTATTTTGTAGTTGAGAAACCTGAGGCCCAGCGAGAAGGGACTTGTTGAAAGTCACTCGGCTATTAACAACTGGTCCAAGATGAGAACTCAGAATCCCAGACTGCCAGTCCAGAGTTCAGTGCTTTTCTGCTTGTATATTTGAATGAATCATTAAAATTAATATTTCTTCCTTCCCCTGGGAGAGACTTACATAATCTAGTTTCATGGCTTGTGAATCTTTAGCCACAAGAGTAAGCCCGCGGGGCATGTAGAGATGATGATTCTTGCTTTCCACTTATGACGCCTTCTAGAGATTGTGTTTTAAAGGAAGTGCTGCGTAGTGAAGCCTCTTGTGCTAAAATGACTCTATCCTGGATCCCAGCACCACTCTGGACACACGAGAATAGATGCTTAGTGGGTATTTGGTGAATTTGATGTGTAACAAGTGCTTGATAAGTGAGCAATCCATGCATCGGTTGCTTTTGTCTGCTTTGGATACAAGTAGAACCTTGAATGAGGGGATCTGGTTCAGGAGAGGTGGAGAGAACTGAAAGTCTCTCTAAACAGTGTGCAACACGCAGACCAGGGAGAAATGTGCAGTGGCGGAACTGGGGGCTTCCTCCACCTCTTCATTAATGACATGCTCCTAAAGACTCCAGTGTCCATTGAAGGAGACAAGAGAGCAAACAGAACGCTTTCTTTCGGGCTTTGTATGAGGCACAGTGTTAGATGCTTCATAAACATCGTTCACTTCATTCTCTTAGCTCTGTGAAGTGGATGTTATTATACTGACTTTATAGGTTAGGAAAAAATAATTTGTTCAAAAGCACATAGCCAATGATTGTTGACTGAAACCAATTCTTTCTGACTCAAATCTATTTTATTCAAAAAATTTATACCCAAGTGGAATGTAGGTCTCCCATTTTAGAAGCACAGTATGAGGAGATCTGAGTTAGCAAAAAAATTTGGCTTGTATGAAGCTGTTTCTTTTGACTACCTGTAGAACTATCAAGGGTCATTGGAATATGTTTAAAATTTTTTTTTTGTTTTGCTTTATCCCTTAGAAATTCTCATAAGACAATGCCATCATATAGCTTTTGCCTTCATTAGACAGTGTGGTCTTCAAAATTACATAGTGGGGCAGCAGAATAGGGGGAGTAGTGCCCATTTATAGGTGAGATAGTTGAAGCTCAGAGAATGAAGATGACTCGGATGAGGGCACACTTGGAGACAGTGGGGAAAGTGGGAACTTGACCGGGTCACCTGGTCCCCAGTCCAGTGCTCTCTCACGCACTCAGTGATGCCCCCGTACTTATGTGGGCGTGATGGGAGTGTTTCCCCTGATCCCGTTAGTCTTGCACTGGGAACAGTGGGGCTCACATGCACGTTTTGGAGTAAAATGACTCCATCCTTTTATGCATCTGTCCAGCCACCCATTCATTTATCTCACCATCATTCATAATTATTCATCTCCCATTACTCAGTCATCCATCCAGTTCATCTGTCCATCTGTCTATCACTCTTTCACTCATCCTTCGTTGAACCAGCTATTGATCCCTCTAAGCATCCTTATCTACTGTCTTCTCATAGTTCATAACAGTGTGTACAGTCTAACCTCTAATCTGTGGAGTGAACCAAGGTGTACATAAACAAAGGATATCAAGAGATGATATGTTCCTGGCTTTCCAGATGCTGGTAGAAGATAGAGACCTGTCTACTGAAAGCTGTACTACAAGGCAGACTAGATTCATTTAGGGTCTTGCCTTACCATAAGGTTTAGAGAAGGGAGTGCTTACTTCTGGCTGGTAGGGCCTCAGGATGGAGTGGGTATGTGATCAGAATCTCCATGCAAATTATTGTTTCCTAGGGTGAGTTCCCCAGGCATTGAAATCACATGGGTTGATCATTCAAAAGAAAAAAGTATATTTCTTCTTCTACTTTTACTGAATCAGAATTTCTAGGGGTAGGAAATGGATAAATGCATTTCTAATAATGCCCCTTGGGTTACTTTAAAAAAGCTTTATTGGGGTATAATATGCATACGGTAAAACTCACCCATTTTTAGTGTACAGTTCTACCATTATTAGAATCTTTATAAAGTTGTACAGCCATCATCACCTTCTTAATTCCTTAGCGACTTTTAATTTGCACACTGAAATGGATCAGTTATCCAAGAGAGGTCTTTCCAATCCAAGGAAACCCTTAAGCAAAGATGTAGGGGGTGGTGGCTGTAGAGATTGTTTGGGGAGGAGTGGATAGCCCTATCCTGTTGGGTTTAAGATGAATAAAAAGAGAAAAGAAATAATGCTAGAAAGAGGTGATGACACCAATCAGATAATTTCCAGAGAGTTGGTTTGGTGGGAAGAGGAGACTGGGTACCTATAGTTTAAGGTGAAGTAGCAGGGGATAGAGAGAAGGGATGGTTAGAGACACAATTCTTGGCTGCCCAGTGTACTACAGAAGGAACTCCGCAGGACCCCCAGACCAGCTGGGTGAGAGCCATTTTGCTGAATGATCAATTTGCCAGATGATGAGTTCATTGATGCACTGAGGATACTTGATCTTGGCTTGTTTGGGGCTTTACCTGTGAATGGGCAGACTTTCTCTGATGAGAACTTCACTGTCTTTCAATTGTCACTTAGTCCCCATTCCTGCTCCATACTCTCTGCTCCATATCCCAGCTCCTGCTTGTCCCCCTGTATCTGCTCCTTCTGCTCATTCCCAGGAGGTAAATTGGCAGTGGCCGATTCTCTTAGAGTGAGCTTCGGGATTTTTCTGACAGCTTAGTATGAATCGGTCCTTTGCTGAATTGATTTTCAATGCATTGTCTTTTGCCTATTGGCTCTCAAGCCCAGACACTTGGCCCTGATAGCTCCTTTACTGCTCTGTGATTTCTGTATTGACCTCTGAGTGCTTCCGTTTCTCCTGCTAATAATGAGAGGGCCCTCAGCCATCCTTAGCTGGTCCCAGGCCTCAAGAAGGAAGAATTGTAATAACTGGTGAACTTCTTTGGCCTCCTTGAAAGGAATGGGTGAGGTAAATGGAAGGCATTGCTATAGTTATTATGTGATACCACATATATTGGTTTTTCTCTCCAAATCATTGCCTGGGGCTCTGTTTTGAAATTGGTTTTTACCCTCCTTGCTCTTATTGCAGCCTCCCATACTCCCGTTCCATATTTAACTTTTCTGCAATTCAGCACCTGCTCTGTTAGCACACTTCCCTTCCAGGCTTTTAGCGTGAGATATCTGTATTTAGATTTGCCTAAAGCTGTGGGGGGCTTTGGGTACCTTCACAGCCAGGCCTTTTAGAACTTCCCCTTACTCCATGGAGGGGAGACCAAGGTACCTGGACCCCAGAAAGACCACTCCTCACACTCTATTTAATGTAGTGATTAAGAGCCTAAACTCTGGAACCAGATTCATGGTTTGAATCCTAGCTCTTGCTACTTATTTGCTGTGTGACCTTGAACAAGTACCTGAACCTCTCTGTGCCTCCATTACTTCATCTGTAGAATAGGGGCCACACTAGTACTAACCTCACAGGGTTCGAAGCAGGATTAAGTGAGTTAATGTGTGAAAAGCGCTTAGCATATTGTCAGGCACATAGCCAGCACTGCGGAAATGTTAGTTGATGGTGTTTCCTAGCTCTGTAGTTTTATTTCCTTTTTGATATGTCAGGCTGGTGTTAAGGAGCCTGAACTCTGTTCCAGGCACAATGGCTAAGTTGCTGTGTGACTTGAGTATGTCATTTCTCTGAAATTCAGCTTCCTCCTCTATTAAATGAGATTAACAGTCTCCAGCCTGCGCTGCTCCCTGCCTGGGGTGACTCTGAGGATGAAATGACTCGATGGGCATGAATGGGCTTTGTGGATGTTAACACTTTGCCTGCAGGAATGGTGACAGGGTGCTAGATGTTCTGTGAAGGGTTGACTGTGTTAAGATCATTTCTTGGAAAGGGCTTCTTGCTTTCGGGGAGTAAGAGTCCAAGGTGGAAATAGTGAGATCCTGATTACTCTGAGCCCCAGTTGGCTTAGTCTTTACATGTGGCACCATTATGAGATGTCTTCCTGGGGTCTTCTGGGAAAACAGTGGTTACACTGCATGTCAGCATCAGGGTTCTTGGTTGCAAATAACAGAAACCAGCACTTGCTCATTTAGACAGTAAAGGGCATTATTAAATGGTACTGGGTAGCTCACAGAGTGTTCTGAAGCACAAGAGGACCAGGAGGCTGTGAAGCCAGGATCAATGTCCAAAGTGACAGCAGAACTGACTCAGAAAGGATGCTATGGGAGCCACTGCCACTCACACTCACATAGGGCAGCTGTATACAGAATGTGGCACCTGAAACTGGAAGCTCCTTATGACCTAGAAATTTCTTATCACTGCTGTACCCTCCAGCATGCTTTCATTCTATCCATCCCCTGACTAGCTTTTCTCTTGGTTGGGGACTGTGGCCATGGAGAGATATGTAACCATCTCTTTCAAGCTCTACTACATCCCATTCGGTTCCCAGTGAAGAAGGTATCCCAGGAAAAAAATTGGCTCTGACTGGTTGAGCTTTGGGCCATTGTCCATTCTTGGTCCAGTCAGGATAGACCTTGGTGATGGGGGTGTCGTTAACTGACTAGCTTGACTCCTATGCCCATCCTCGGGAAGGAAACCGTGGTTGGCAACCCTAATGTAAGTGCATGGTTGGAGGGCTGAGAGGAGGAGGGTAGATTTCTCAGAGGCAGGTTTAGGGATGAGAAGGACTGCTGCTGCTGCTGCTGCTGCTAAGTCGCTTCAGTCGTGTCTGACTCTATGCGACCCCATAGACGGCAGCCCACCAGGCTCCGCCGTCCATGGGATTCTCCAGGCAAGAGTACTGGAGTGGGGTGCCATTGCCTTCTCCATGAGAAGGACTAGTCTAGGCAATACTTTCATAGTCCAATGCTACTGGAAGATTTGGGATCTGACTTCTGGGCTCTTTCTGTTTTCACTGTGCTATTGCACTAGACCGGGTCCTCATAACCCCATGCTAAGATTGTATCTCCTTATCTCCATCAGGCTGACTGATCACGTCTCTTCCTGCATGTGAACCTTCATTGCTTTCAGACTAGATTCTAATTACATACTGTAATACTTAAAGGTTCAATTATTCTTTTAAAAAAATTTTTGTAATGATAGATTTCAAATGTAAATATGATAATGTATTATAAACATTCATTACCCATAGTCCAGCTCTAACAGATTTTAATATTTTGCCTTCTTCATGTTTTTAAAAAAGAAGTAAAAAATTACAAATAGATTTGAACCACTCCAAGAACCCCTTCTAAATCTTATTTCCTCTTTTTCTTCTCTGAAGAAAAAATAGAGTGGTTACCATTTTCGGGCATGACTTCTGACTTTTCTGCATGTTCAAGTCCCAATACAGTGTCCAGCATTGCTTTGTATGTTTTAGAACTTTATAGAAATATCCATACTATACATATTCTTTGGCCGTTCACTTTTTTCACTGAGTATATTTTTGAGGTTTATTCACATTGATAGACTGTAGACTTTAGTACATTCATTTTAACCATTGTATAGTGTTTTATTCGTCTATCTCCTATTGACAGATTTTACTTTCTTTTTTGTTTTTTTTTTTGCCACTATGAGCCCTACTGCAGTGAGCATTCTTGTGTAAACCCCAAGAGGTGCTCTTAGGGGGTGGAATCACACCAGGGGAGAAGGACAGGGAAAAACAAAGTCATAGACCAGCATCTTCCCCACTGTCCACAGCTAGCAGGTGATTAAGCCCAGGAAATCCCTGGCAAGGCTGTTCAAATAGGATTTAGCAGCTTGTGAAATGGGACTTTATTTCTTTAACTAATCCCTTGCCAGGGAGAGGTCTGGGGTCTGACGTCAACTGGCTCTGGGCCAGGAGGGGCCGGCAAGCCTAGACAATGGAAAATAGTCACTGATTATATAGGACTGAGCCTTGTGAACAACAGGAGATTGGCAGAGTGTATCTTTGCTCCCCTTTCTCTCCTGTGAGTCAAGCCACAAGTGGTGTTTACTCTGCTTGGGATAAACGCAGTGGTGAGGAAAGGCACGGGATTTGCAGTCGGAACACACCCAGTTTGTGGTCCTTCCTTCCGCCACTTACCCGCTGTGTGACTGTGCTCCTTGCTTGCAGCCTCTGGATTTCCCTACCTGTAGATGGAAGCTCAGTGATGGCCTCTGCTTTCAGACTCAGGACAACCACACCCTGAATGGTCAAGGTTGCCCTGTAGCTAGAAGCCTGGGGTGCACGATGCCGCGGTTCCCTGAGGCAGGTCTTGGTGGCCGTAGTCCCATGTGTGGCCTCTGAAGCCAGTATTCTGTCTTAATCCAGCACTCACCCCACCTGCCAGGAACTGAGTCTTTCCTTGGGAATCTTGACGTCTGACTGGATACCCATCTAGTCTTTGCCAGGCCTTTTCTTGGTGAGATTGGACCCTAATTCTTGCAGAGCCCTTCCCTCTTGCCCTCACCTTTGGACTTGGGGCTGTCAGGGACCCATATCCCCTCCTTACCATCATGATTCAAATATTGGCAGCTACTCATGTGACAGCCTTGCTCTAAAACTGGCAGTGAACGAAGCCCTCTGTTTGTGTTTCCATGGAGGTTGTATAGGAAGAAGTTGAGACTATACATTTGGAGCCAGACAGAATCAGATACAGAGTCCCAGTTTCTTCACCCTTAGAAAGGTGAACACATTTCTCTGGGAATTACTATAAGAGTATCAATATAAGAGTAAAGCTTGTAGCATAATGCCTAAGTCACAGTCAGCACTCAGTAAGGTATAAATGTGCTGTAAGATGTTGAATGCTCAAGGTAGAAGCAAGAGAGCGAAAGTGATCGGGAACATGGGCTCTGCCATCAGATGGCCTGGGTTTTAGTTTTGGACCCTCCACATTTGTGTTGTAACCTTGGGCTAGTTGTCAAGTTATCTAACCTGTCTATGCTTAGTTTACCCATCCCCTCCAAAGAAGACAGTAATACTGAACTTGTATGCCTATTAGTGAGAGATGAAAGATATAATCTGTATAAAGCTGTGAGAGCAGACCTGGCACACAGCAGCACCTAATAAACACAGTTGCTACCTTATGTCAATTATTATTTTTTATTACTTTTAATACACACACACATATATAAATATTTAGGTATATATACCATGGACTCAGGTTACCAAAGTGTAACTTGCTTTATTCTCCCCAAACTGGATCTACTTTCCTTCTTGAGCTCCCTTCCACCAGAAGGCAGAACATATATTCTTGTCAATTCCAGAAGAACTCAGTCACTTTAGTTCTTTGGATCTTACGGGTATAAACTCAGGAAACCTCAGATTTTCCCCTTCTCCTTCCTTTCCCTTGAAGTTGAGGCTACAATGTGACCCAGAGGGGCAACCTGCCCTGACCCAGGCTTTGGTCCACCCCAGTGTGGACTGGCTGGTAGCACTGCACTGGGCCATCACCTGAGCCTCTCTGTCTTTGACCCCAAGGGGCCCTCTTGTTTCTCTCCTCATGGAACGGCATAGGGTTTGATAGCAGGGGTTTATCTCCTCCCAGAACCACCAAAGAAATCGGGAAGTAGGATGGGATGGTTTGGTGGGGTATAAGGCCTGTTATTACTGTCTGAGATTTCCCATTTTTCCTTCCTTCCTATTTTCTTCCCACCAATGGTGGAGAATTCTGTAACATAGTAGAGTGGGGGAACATGTGTGTGTGAGAGAGAGAGTGAGCCTGGACCTAATTGTTCTAGCCCACTCAGTGGAAAAGGGCAGATCTTGGACTTAGGAGGATGAAGGGGAAAAAGCATGTCACGTTGTGTTTCACACACCATTCCACCATGAAGACAGTTTCACTATAAGATGGTTAACTAAGAACTGTCACTCTTTATCCCATTTTCCAGATGAGGAAAAAACTCGGAAAAGCTAAGTAACTTGCTTAAGGTCATGCAGGTAGAAAGAAGTGGACTTAAAGCCAGGCCTGGGCTCCATCTCACAGGTCACAGTCTTTCTGCTGAGCCATGATTTGTCTGGAAGGAGAGCATGGCTTCCCCCTGGCTACAGGCACTGCTGCTCTCCTGAGCCTTCCTCGGCCATGCCCCGCTAGGTGGCCCGCCTCACTCCCCATCAGGGACTGCCTGAGCCATCCCTGAAATCATGTAATGTGCTGGTCACCGAACATTGGACTGTCCAACTTCCCTGTTGCAGAATAACATCAAGAATGATGTGAATTTTCTCTTCTCTTGTCTCATTCAGTCTCAGATTTGCCCATCTCCTGCTTGTCCCAGGATATTGTCATGTCAAGCATATGGAAGCGGTCATGTTTTGTAAATCACTTTAATCATGAATGAATGTGTATCAAAGGGCTAAAGGCTTCTAAAGGCACTGGGCCTTCATCCTCTGGGGTCTGTGGTATGACGGGCATTCTTAGTTTCTGCCACCCCAGCTGTCAGACTCATGGTCAGGGACCTTGCCAGTGATCTCGACCACACTTGCTGCCCCTTCTGTGCAACCCAGAGCAGAATTCAGTGAGGCTGTATTGATTTCGTAGGAAGCCAGGCAAGCATTTTATTTTCCTTTAACTCCAGGTTTGTTGGCTCCCACCTGTGAGATGGCTAAAGGCCATCATTTTTGTGGGGAGGATTAATTAGAATAGATTCCTTTGACTCAGGCTGCCAATAAAACCTGCGGTCCTCGGCTCCTTGATTTATGACGCTGAGCAGGAAATGATGGGTCCCCTAACAGGCCCCAAGAAAGTTATGGTGACAGGCATTTTGATGCCCAGGGGGTTAATCATGGCAAACAGAAAAGAGAAAGAATGTGTGAGGCGATTGGAGGGGGAGCGTGGGGAAGGGAGATGGTACAAGGGCTACCGTGATGCGGTGAATGAGGAGAGAATCTCATTTCCTATGAACGATGTGGCTGAGAAATTGAAAGGGACACCTGTGAACTTTGGAGGCTGAGACAACTGTGAGCAAATTAATAGCTAGATATCAGAGACGTTTGTTCTTATGCAGATAATTGAGCTCTGAAGAGAGAGGTCACTGGTCCTTCAACTTCCCCGTCGTCTCACAGTCCAGATTATGATCAAGTTCTCGCTCTTTTTCCCCCAGGTGACCTGTCAATTTAATTCAATTCAATAAACATTTATTAGCACCTGCTGTGGTGGTGGGAGGGCTAGGGCATGAGGGGGTTACAGGAGCAGAAGGCATGCCTCATTCTCTTAAGGGGTTTATCATATGTGGGCAGGCATTTTTAAAAAGTAGACTGTTTTTTAGAGCAGTTTTAGGTTCACAGCAAAACTAAGGGGAGGTACAGAGATTTCCTACCTGCCCTTCCCCTCACACATGCATAGTCACAGCCTTTCCCACTATCAACACTGTCCACCAGAGGGGGACATTAGTTACACTTGATGAAACTACATGTCATCACCACCCAAAGTCCATAGTTTATATTAGCATTCACACTTGGTATTGTGAAGTCTGCAGTTTTGGACAAATGTGTGATGACATGCATCCACCGTTATAAACATCACAAAGACCAGCTTCACGTTCCTAAAAATCCTCTGTGCTCTGCCTCCCCACTGCCCCTACCAACCACTGATCTTTTTACTCTCTCCGTAATTTTACCTTTTCCAGAATGTCATGTAGTTGGACATTGGTTGGACATTGTTGGATATGGCTACAATATACAGCCTTTTAGTACTGGCTTCTTTTACTTCTTCCATATGTTTTCATGGCTTGATAGCTCATCTCTTTTTAGCACTGAATAATATCCCATTATCTGGCTGTTGTTGTTCAGTTGCTAAGTTGTATCCAACTCTTTTGCAATCCTATGAACTGTAGCCTGTCAGGCTCCTCTGTCCATGGGATTTTCCAAACAAGAATACTGAAGTGGGTTGCCATTTCTTTCTCCAGGGGATCTTCCCAATCCAGGGATCAAAATGCGTCTCCTGCATTGGCAGGCAGATTCTTTACTGCTGAGCCACCTGGGAAGCCTTTATCTGCCTGTACCAGTTTATTTTTTCATCCCCTATTGAGGGGCATCTTGGCTGCTGTCAACTTTTGGCAATTATAAATAAAGCTGCTGTAAACATGGGTGTGCAGATTTTGTGTGGACATAACTTTTCAACTCCTTTAAGTGAATACCAGGGAGTGCAATTGCTTGATCATATGGCAAGAGTACGTTTATTACTCTTGCCAGAGGCCATGGCATAGACATTGTCAAACATAGTTAGAATGAAGAGTATAATCCTGATAGGTGATGCGGATAGCCTAGAGATTGACACTGAGAGGTGAGAGAGAAGTTTTTATAGTGGGTGGCATCTGAGTGCAGCTTTAAACCGGCAAAGGGTTCCAGCAGAGAAATCATCATGAGAAGCATATACAAAAGACTTTCCTGGGTTCTTTTCTGGAGTACTGTTACTACAGCTTAGATGTAGGTAGTAAATATAAGGCTGAAAATGTGGCTTATGGTCAAATCACGGCAGGCCTGAAGAGCAGGCTAGGCAGCTGGGGTTTGTCTTTGTAAGTAACAGGGAGCTATTGAAAGTCTTTGAGGAGGAGAGGGCCATGATTACATATGATCCAGGAAGCATAGCCCTGTATCCCATATGAAGAGGGCAAGAGTCACAAGAGAGGGGGAAAAAGATATCAGTGAAGAGGTTGTCGTAATAGTCAGGAGAGAAAAGGATAGGTGTGATGGGGAGGCCAGACAAGGGGGAGACCACTCAAACCTCATCAGCAAGATGGGAATGTGTTATTATTGTCTCTTGGGTTTGAGGACTGGCAGGCTTAGGAAACTGAAGGAAAGGATGCATCAGAGATGTCTGCTAGTTTTGCATCCTGGCATCCTCTTTCTTTCTTGATCTCCTTCTCTCTCTGGCCCTCTCTTTCCCTAGGGAGTTGGCAGCTGCGAGTCGAGCATATCTGGGACCTCAGGGTGCAGGACTGAATGGCCAGTTTGTAGGCAGGGGACTAACAGGTGCTACTTTTCTGCACTGGTAACTAGGCTAGGGGGCTCCGCTGGTGGTTCACATGGTAAAGAATCCACCTGCAATGCGGGAGACCCTGGTTCGATTCCTGGGTCAGGAAGTTCCTCTGGAGAAGGGATAGACTACCCACTGCAGTATTCTTGGGCTTCTCTGGTAGCTCAGATGGTAAAGAATCTGCCTGCAATGTGGGAGATCTCGGGTTCAATCCCTGGGTCAGGAAGATCCTCTGGAGAAGGGCATGGCAACCCACTCTAGTATTCTTGCCTGGAGAATCCCCATGTACAGAGGAGCCTAGTGGGCTACAGTCCCTGGGGTTGCAAAAAGTCGGACACAACTGAGTGACTAAGCACAGCACAACTAGGCTAGGAGCTGCTGAAGAATGAGGTGGTATGGGGCAGGAAGAGAACATGTGGGCAGAGTACCAAGAGGTTCTGCCTCTGACTGCTAGGTGATGGACAAGTCACCCTCCTCCCTGACCTTCTGCCTCCCATGTGTCATTTAGGGATAGCTTCCTGGCCTCAGACTTCTGTAAAGGGGGAAAGAAATCATGTTCTTTTCTTAGCATATAAAATGCTAAAGATGCTTAAGGTGCAAGAAGTCATTACATATATGGGAGAAGAATCTAAAAAAGAGTGGATGTATGTATGTGTATAATTGGTTCACTTTGCTGTACAGTGGAAACCAACAGAACATTGTAAATCAACTATGTTGTTGTTCGGTTGCTAAGTCATGTCTGACTCTTTGTGACCCTATGGACTGCAGCACACCAGGCTTCCCTGTCCTTCACTATCTTCCAGAGTTTGTTCAAGTTCATATCCATTGAGTCAGTGATGCCATCCAACCATATCATCTTCTGCTACCCTTTTCTCCTTTTGCCTCAACTATACTGCAGTAAAAATTAATGAAAAAATAAAATACAAGAGATCATTACAACCCTTGAGGGAGGCAGCATGATGGAGTCAGACAGCATAGGTTTGAATCTTGGATCTGTTACCAGCTTTGTGATGCTGGATAGTCTAACTTCTCCATTCCTCATTCCTCTCCTTAGCAGCATGGAGTTAATAATAGGCCCATCTGATAGGTCTGTTGTAAGATGGACTGAAATGATGCATGCAGTGCCTGGCACACTGCAGGTGCTGGAGGAATGTTTGCAGTGGTGATGATGACACCATCACAGATACCACTGCAGTGCCAATGCCGGGCTCCGCAAATACTCCTGGTGTGGCTTTGGATACCGGATAAGGCCAACAAAACTGTGCTACTCCCTCTTCTCCTCTTAGCTATTGCCCAAGTTCATGATCAGGTTCGGAGTCTCGCTGCATCACAGAACATCACAGCAATTCAGCAAGGAAGGACCCCTGGGGACATCTAGTCCAATACATCATCTGTTCCTTGAACCACTGACCAGAAGTGATCTTACTTCCAGAAATGGTGTGCTCTCTATGAGGCCCAGTCCACGTGTAGACGCTTTTGATGATTAGAGTCCAAGTATATTTATTAATATCAAATTGTATGTGTGTGTATGTGTGCACGTGAATGCACTTAACACACCCAAAAAGCAACTTTCAGGGCTATTTCACTGGTATTTTCACTTATACAGGAAGTGAGTCCTTATGAAACATAGACTGTTGATAGGAAAACAGTGATAGAAAAAAACAGTAAGACAAATATTCAAGATTTGGAAATGTAGATGAAGAAGGAAAATCAATTGAGAACAGCAACATCCATAATGAAGTACCTTTTTTTTCTCTCCTTAGCGGAGGGATCTTCCAAATTCAATGAGAGAAGCAGACTTCATGCAGCCAGAAGGATTTGGATTAGACAGTCAAGGACTTCCTGCCTGTTAAGTGATCAGAGGAAGGTAAGGCTTCTCTTGGTGGCTCCCATGTCCTCTGACATGATCCAGGCACTCTCTGATCTGAAGACGGAGGTGCATGAAGGAAATCTGGGAGGTGCTTTCATCTCAGGAATCTGCTAACTGCCAGAACAGGAGGAAGGAAGGAGGAGAGGAAGAGTCTATTAAAATCCACTCTGTTACAGAGAGGTTCAATAGAGAGGCTGGCGTCTGGTCTCAGAGTGACTCATGCCCTACTTGATATCCTGACAGCTAGAGGGGCTTGGCTGGCTTGGGTTTCCCTACTTGCATTGGCTCAGAAGGCCCTTGGAGGTGGAGGCCTCTGGCTGGCTTCCAGGTGAACTTGGTTAGCACCGATATTCTCTACTCTGGGTTGTGAGAATGCTTTGGTTAAAAAAAAAAAAAAAAGGCAGTACAGTAAAAATCTTGGCTATCTAAAATGCCTCTGGGATAGTGGAATTTTCCATAAAGCTGAGGATTTTTCCATTTAAGTCGAGACTTTTATTTTGTGGTTTTTTTAGATGAATTGAATCAATATAACATTTCTGGTTTACTTGGAGAAAACGAGTGAGTGATAGTTGGTCCATGCCATTAATACAGTCATTCCCTAGGGGGTTAATGAACTAAATTGTTCGCCCCAAAAGTAAATGCTGACACCTTTGTGTTTATTGAGCTCTTCTGTCTGCTTTTTCGGTTTTCTGACCCTCCTTGCTTTAGGAGATCTCACCTCTCATTCCTTGTCAATATCAGTGCATCTGAATCTAGTGCTCTCAGTTTTTCTTTGCATTTGTCTCTTTTTTCCCCATTTGTAGATCACAAGCTACTGGTGATCTTACCTATCTTTGTCCAGTACCTGGTATAGGTTCAAAAAGTGAGAGGTTCATTATTTATATTTATATTAATTTATTTGTTCAATAAGTGAGTATTGGGCATTTATGCTATAGTAGGCAACATAGTAAGTGCGGAGGATATAATGGTGAAAAACTCAGATGAACCGGCTGACTCGTTTCGTGCTTTGGGAATTCACCTCTAAAGGAGGCTTTGGCTCAGCTCTTCCCGCGAGTCCACTGCTGTCTCATTATCCTTCAGCCTCATGGCTCTCATACTGCGTGTGCTCTGGAATCACCTGGATGACTTGTTAAACACACACATACACACACACAGCTGGGCTGTACCCTCGGAGTTTCTGACTCTTCCATGAGACCCAGGAATGCTTCCTGCTCATCAGTTCCCACATATGCTGATGCTGCTGGTCTGGGAGGGTCACAGCGGAAGCACCAGTTTCAGCACATGACCTTCACTCTGCCCTTCAAGTGCTCAGATTCGCTTCCACCTCCAGGAAGGCTGGCTTCTGCTGTGCCCTCTGTCTGATCTTGGCCCCGACGGCCTGTGTTCATCCCCTGCTCAGAGAGACCTTGCCAGAACATCCAAGAGAATGTTGTTTTCCCCTTCCCAGTCCCTCAATGTCACATTCCTTGGTTTTGTTCCCTCCTTAGACTTCTGCCACTCTCTGAAATTACCTTTGTGTGGTTGTCTCAAGGGTGACTGTGACTGATGAAGAGATACTAACACACCAGGGCAAAGGACGCACGTTTCTTTCATGTGATTAAAAGACGTAAGAGTTTCCGTGCGTGAGGACAGCTACAGAGAGCTGGCAGAGGGGCAGAGGTGGGCGGCGGTGGGTGGCAAGCCATGGTTTTTCATTGAAAATCACAGCCCTTCAGGTCCCTGTGGCTGGTGTGTCAGCCAGCTGAGGTGAGGATTCCCTCTGTCCTCAGGGAGCTCCGACTTGTCTGTTCTTAGGGTCCTGTCACTCTCCAGACTCCTGTTTACTGCTCTGCAGACTAGAGTGTTTCCTGCAAGCCCCGTTTCCCAGGTGAAACAGCTTCCAGGCAGGATGGAATTCCAGATTTGCTTGCATCTGTTCCTGCGATCTTGTATTTGTATTTTTTGTCTTATCTATCTTGTTGTTGTTGTTCAGTCACTTAGTTGTGTCCAACTCTTTCTGATCCCATGAACTGCCGCCTCCCAGGCTTTCCTGTCCTTCACTAGCTACTCGAATTTGCTCAAACTCATGTTCATTGAATCAGTGATGCCATCCAACCATCTCATCCCCTGTCGTGGCCTTCTCCTCCTGCCCTCAATCTTTCCCAGCATCAGGGTCTTTTCCAATGAGTTAGCTCTTCACATCAGGTGGCCAAAGTATTGGAGCTTCAGCTTCAGCATCTGTCCTTCTGATGAATATTCAGGGTTGATTTCCTTTAGGATTGACTAGTTTCATCTCCTTGCTATCCAAGAAACTCTCAAGAGTCTTCTCCAGCACCACAGTTTGAAAGCATCAGTTCTTCGGCTCATCTATCTTGTTTGTTTGTTTATCTGTCTCTCTCCCAGTAGTGTATAAGAACCATGGCAGGTGGGTGAGAGGTGAGGGGATTGGCTTTCCTCTTTGCCAGTATTTCCTCAGTCCCCAGAGTCTTGCAGGGAAGGGACGTTTACTACTTGTAAACTCCCTCCTCTTTCCTTTACCTAAGGAGGAGGTAAGTATGTGCCTCTTGAATGTAATTTAATTTTTTCAGGGCCCCGAGCATCCACCCTCCAAAGACAGCCTCTTCTGTTACCCTGCAGCTCATTTCAGAGAGTGCCAGAAGGAGAAAGGCAAATGGGAGCGAGAGGACACGGCCCTCCCTCCTAATCTTAATGGAGCACGAGCTCTCAGGCAGGAGCCATTTGTTCGTGTTCTGCTTTTTTTTTTTTTTCTCCCTCTCATTTCCCCTGCTCTGGTGTGTTGCTCTGACTTCAGATCTGTAATAACAAACCTATTACTGCAATAAGACACCAGAAGGGGAAAATGAGACTTAAGTTACCAAGGAAGAAAGAAACTCAGCACCAACCGTGAGCCTAGCTGTAGAGCCTGCAGGCTGTTGAATAAGGGATATCACTTTAATTGCAGCTTTCCCCCCTTGGTATGGTCAAGATGCATCTCTTCTTTGCTTCTCTGTGTTCTCTATTTGGTTCACGAATTATTTTGCTATAAGATGCTAATAGTGTCTACAAAAATGAAGCATAATTTTGGAGTTGCTGTTCTTGTGCCTTTCACCCTCTTCCCTGGCTGCTCCTTATTCTAAAGGTTTCTGTATGGGATGAAAAATTCTTTGGAGACAGGGACCATCTCTTGTGGGTTACCTGATGATTCTGGGTTCCTCTCAGAAGTGGGTACAGGGCTGGCACGTCATACACCTCTGCAGATTCCCCTGGAAGCACGTTCCCCATTTCTTCTCCTCACCCCTTCTCTTTTGTCTCTGTTGCTTGTCTCAACTGAAGGAGGTGATGAGTAAATGTGGACTTCCCTTCCTGGCTTTTCCTTAGAAAGGCTGATGGATATGTTGTGATGTGTTCATTTACTCATATATGTTTATTGGAAACACCGCTAGGTGTCAGGCGCTGTGCCAGGCATGGGGAAGATAATGGTGATGAAGACAGACTCAGTCTCCCCTCTCTTGGTGCTTACATTCTAATAGGGGAAGCAGACCAAAACAAGTTGACTAATAAGTAGCTATAAACTTGGTATAAGGTGTGAATGAAAATGAAGTTGAATAAGATAGTGGATAATGAGAAAGGTGACCTCCTTTCCATGAGGTGGTTAAGAAAGGGCTCTGAGAATTCACTTGAGACCTAAAAACCAAAAATCAGCCAGCTGTGTTGAAGACTGAGGGAATAAGCATATGGAAATGTCCTGAGATAATATCCTGTTGGAAGAACTAAAAGAAGCCCAGTGTGGGAGAGGTAGGAATTGCCGTGAATCCAAGCTGGAAAGGCAGGCAGGGGCCAGATCATGGGTTGTAGGTCCATTTTGCTTAAATCCAGTGTCCTGTTCTATTACTCTTCCATTTATTTGGATCCTAAAGAAGCCATAGGTTAATTCTCAAACTTGAACATGTATCAGATGCTCCCAGGGAGTTTATAAAAGTGAAACACTTGCTTAGAGATTCTGATTCAGTATGCAGAATTATTAAGGCTCGTTCTGTTATAAGGAGTAGAAATCCAACTCAAACCAACTTAAGTAACTAACCATTTGTTAATGGTTTTCCTACTTTTGATTCAAAGGGATGTGTTGGCTTCAAGCATGGCTGGATCCAGCAGTTAAATTATGTCAGTAAAGCTCCCTCTCATTTTAAAGGTCCTTCTTATGCGTATATTGTCTTCATCCTTAGTGATGCTTTTCACACATGGTGGTAAAAATCGATACAGGAACTCTAGACTTGTATCATTGATAAAGATACTGATCACAAATACCGATCCCAGAGGAAAGAGTGAAGAGCCTCTCTTTCAATTTCATGTCAACTCCTAAAATAGACTCTGATTAGCCTCATTTGGGTCAAATGTGCACAAGAGGTGTCCAAAGAGATGGGATACATGAATTGACCATCTGAGTAGCAGAGAAAACAGGATCACTTGAGTGGTTAGCATTATCAGAATCACTTGAGGGTGGGAAAGGGACAGTTTCTATGAAGAAAAAATATGGATTTCATGAAGACTGAATGCAGCAGATATTCACCAGTAGGTCTGGGCAGGGCAGGATTCTGATTTTCTGACACTAACCCCAGTTGTTGTTTTGAAACAGACATCACAAAACATTGTCAGAGATTGCTTTGCAGATTTAGAAACTGGGGCCATAGAGAGTGGGGACATCACAGCAATGACATATGGATGCTATTAAAATTGCCAAAGTCATTGTCCTGGTCACTAGGTCTCTTCTTAAATTTTAGTAATATAACTCATGTTAGAATTTTTTTTTACTCTTTGTTATAGGAAACGAAAACCAACTTGCTTGTTTTTATAAAGGGAGGAGGACTCATTTGCAGGATATGATTTGTCAAATTTCTTAGAAAATTCTCCTGAAATTTTAATTGAAATTGCACAGAATTAATAGATAAATAAGGGGGAAATTAGCATCATTACAAATGTGAAGTAATTGCATCCATGAACATAACTCTTTCTTCAATTCTATTATGCCATTAAATTTATCTTAAAATAATGGAGGTATATATTCTTGCTTTATTGTTCTGAGCTATTTTATCATTTTTGATGCTATTATAAAATGAGTTTCTGTTTTCTATTGTTACTGCTGGTGTAGCACATGTTATTACATTTTATAGATTTTTGTCAATCTGGCTGTTATACCAAATTTGATTATTGGTTCTTTTTGTTTCTTGATTATGTCCATTTAAAAAATACAGATGATTATTGTTGCTGTTCAGTCACTCAGTTGTGTCCACCTCTTTGCCATGCCAGACTGCAGCACACCAGGCTTCTCTGTCTTTCACTATATCCTGGAGTTTGCTCAGACTCATGTCTATTGAATTGCTGATGCCATCCAACCATCTCATCCTCTGTCATCCCCTTCTCCCTCTGCTTTCAATCTTTCCCAGCATCAGGGTCTTTTCAGACCTGATCAGAGTCTCATCAGACCAAATGAGTTGGCTCTTCGCATCAGATGGCCAAAGTATTGGAGCTTCAGCATCAAGATTGATTTCCTTTAGGAATGACTAGTTTGATCTCAGTGATGTTCAAGAGACTCTCAAGAGTCTTCTTCTGCACTAATAATGAGAATTTTGTCTCTTTCCTTCTAATATTATGCTTTTGGCTTTCTTGTCTTATTGAACTGGCAGGGTTTCCTGCATTATTATGAATGGTACTGGTGATAGATTAACTTATACTTTTTTTTTTTTAAACTTGATTTTAAAAAGATTTGAGGGAAATATATCTAAAGGGTTTTCATTAATTGAATATTGGATGTGTTCTATGGAATGTAGCTTTTGTCAACTTAAGGGAAGTTCTTTAACTCCCAGTTTTCTGACAGTTTTTCATACTTAAATAGGTATTGAATTTTATGATGCCTTTTCCTATAACTATTGAGATAAGAATGTGACTTTTTCTTATTTTGTGCATGATTGTGGAAAATGGTATTGATGATTTTTTTTTTTTAATGTTTAACCATATTTACTTTTCTTGAATAAATCCTGCTTGGTCATGATAGACTGGAAAAAATTAAAAGCTAACATTTTATTAAAAATTTTCACATGTATGGTAAAATGAATAGACATATAATTATTCTTTACTTGTAATTTTCTTTCCTAGCTTTTGGTAAAGTTTTTATAAGCCTTAAAATTAATCGAAAATCTTTCTCCCTCTCTCTTTTTTCTGTTTTTTATTTTTTTCAGTTTTTTATTGAATAAGGGATTCTTTAAGTTCTATAGTACTTTACAATTTTCATTTCACACACATGACTTTATGCAACCACAAAATAGCCCTTTTCTTTCCCCTATGACTATATCACCCCTCTCCTCCTTCCCTATCCCCACTGGTAATCACTAGTTTGTTCTGTATATCTTGTGAGTCCACTTCTTTTTGTTTTATTCACTAGTTCATTGTATTTTTTGGATTCCACATAGAAGTGACTTAATTCATTTATCATAATGCCCTCCAGGTTCATCTATGTTGCTACAAATGGCAAAATTCCATTATTTTTTATGGCTGAGTAGTATTCATATATATATATATATATATACATGTACACATGTACATCTTCTTATTCATTCACCTGTTGATGAGCCTGATTTACTTTTTTTTTAAATATACATTTATTTGTTTTAATTGGAGGCTAATTACTTTGCAGTATTGTAGTGGTTTTGCCATACATTGACATGAATCTGCCACGGATGTGCATGTGTTCCCTATCCTGAACCCCCCTCCCACCTCCCTCCCCATCCCATCCCTCTGGGTCATCCCATTGCAGCAGCCCTGAGCACCCTGTCTCATGCATAGTACCTGGACTGGCAATTTGTTTCACATATGATAATATACATGTTTCAATGCCATTCTCCCAATTCATCCCACCTTTGCCCTCTCCCACAAAGTCCAAAAGATTGTTCTATACATCTGTGTCTCTTATGCTGTCTCGCATGTAGGGTTATCGTTACCATCTTTCTAAATTCCATATATATGCATTAGTATACTGTATTGGTGTTTTTCTTTCTGGCTTACTTCATTCTGTATAATAGGCTCCAGTTTCATCCACCTCATTAGAACTGATTCAAATGCATTCTTTTTAATGGCTGAGTAATATTCCATTGTGTATATGTACCACTGCTTTCTTATCCATTCGCCTGCTGATGGACATCTAGGTTGCTTCCATGTCCTGGCTATTATAAACAGTGCTGTGATGAACATTGGGGTACACATGTCTCTTTCAAGTCTGGTTTCCTCAGTGTGTATGCCCAGCAGTGGGATTGCTGGGTCATGTGGCAGTTCTATTTCCAGTTTTTTGAGGAATCTCCACACTGTTCTCCATAGTGGCTGTACTAGTTTGCATTCCCACAGTGTAAGAGGGTTCCCTTTTCTCCACACCCTCTCCAGCTTTTATTGCTTGTAGACTTTTGAATAGCAGCCATTCTGACTGGCGTGAAATGGTACCTCACTGTGGTTTTGATTTTCATTTCTCTGATAATGAGTGATGTTGAGCATCTTTTCATGTGTTTGTTAGCCATTTGTATGTCTTCTTTGGAGAAATGTCTGTTTAGTTCTTTGGCCCATTTTTTGATTGGGTCATTTAGTTTTCTGGAATTGAGCTGCAGGAGTTGCTTGTATATTTTTGAGATTAATTGTTCGTCCGTTGCTTCATTTGCTATTATTTTCTCCCATTCCGAGGGCTGTCTTTTCACCTTGCTTATAGTTTCCTTTGTTGTGCAAAAGCTTTTAAGTTTAATTAGGTCCCATTTGTTTATTTTTGCTTTTATTTCCATTACTCTGGGAGGTGGGTCATAGAGGATCCTGCTGTGATTTATGTTGGAGAGTGTTTGCCTATGTTTTCCTCTAGGAGTTTTATAGTTTCTGGTCTTACATTTAGATCTTTAATCCATTTTGAGTTTATTTTTGTGTATGGTGTTAGAAAGTGTTCTAGTTTCACTCTTTTACAAGTGGTTGACCAGTTTTCCCAGCACCACTTGTTAAATAGATAGTCTTTTCTCCATTGTATACTCTTGCCTCCTTTGTCAAAGATAAGGTGTCCATAGGTGCATGGATTTATCTCTGGGCTTTCTATTTTGTTCCATTGATCTATATTTCTGTCTTTGTGCCAGTACCATACTGACTTGATGCCTGTGGCTTTGTAGTAGAGCCTGAAGTCAGGAAGGTTGATTCCTCCAGTTCCATTCTTCTTTCTCAAGATTGCTTTGGCTATTTGAGGTTTTTTGTATTTTCATACAAATTGTGAAATTATTTGTTCTAGTTCTGTGAAAAATACCGTTTGTAGCTTGATAGGGATTGCATTGAACCTATAGATTGCTTTGGGTAGTATACTCATTTTCACTATATTGATTCTTCAAACCCATGAACATGGAATATTTCTCCATCTATTTGTGTCCTCTTTGATTTCTTTCACCAGTGTTTTATAGTTTTCTATATATAGGTCTTTTGTTTTTTTGGTAAATATATTCCTAAATATTTTATTCTTTTCGTTGCAATGGTGAATGAAATTGTTTCCTTAATTTCTCTTTCTGTTTTCTCATTGTTATTGTATAGGAATGCAAGGGATTTCTGTGTGTTAATTTTATATCCTGCAACTTTACTATATTCATTGATTAGCTCCAGTAATTTTCTGGTGGAGTCTTTTTTTTGTTTGTTTTTTAAAAAAACAATTTGTACAACAGAGGGATTGCCATCTCTTCCTTCAAAGTTTGTTAGACATCGTCCATCGAGTCATCCAGTCCTCAGGATTTTTTTGAAGAGAAAGAAGTATTTTTATTATCTTCTTAATTTCTTTAATGGATAATTACTTGAGTTTTATATTTCTTTTTTGGTACTAATTTTGGTAATTATGTGTAGTTTAAAAAATTTATGTTTCATTTAGATTGTCTTATTTTATTCACATATAGTTAATAATTAAAAAATTTATATTTGATATCAACCTGTGGTTTTAAAACTTTTCATAGTATCTTTAAAATTTTTAAATCAGTCATTCTAGAGTTTACCCACATTATTACTATTTTCAAGCTCCATTTTGAATTTTTTCATTTTTGTTATTTAAAACATTTTTTTATTCATTGGTTTCTATATTTTTAAAAATTCATTTTACTTGCTTTTGGTATGTCTTATGCTCTTTTATTTTCTTAAGTTGAACACTTAGCTTGCTACTTCAATGTTTCATTGTTTCTGTTAATTATATTTAAAGCTACGTGTGTGCGTGCATGCTTAGTTGCTCCAGTCACGTCCGACTCTGCGACCCTATGGGCTACAGCCCACCAGTTTGCTCTATCCATGGGATTCTCCAGGCAAGAAAACTGAAGTGGGTTGCCATACTCTCCTCTAAGGGATCTTCTTTACCCAGGGATCAAACCCATGTCTCCTAGTAGAACTCATCTCTCCTGTGTCTCCTGCATTATAGGCAGATTCTTTACCCACTGAGTCACCTGGGAAGCTCACTTAAAGCTATAATTTTTCTTTTAGTACTGCTTTGCCATTTTCTACAAGTTTCAATATGCATTGATTTCACTGTTCTTTGATTAGAAAGTGAAAGTGAAAGTCACTCAGTCATGTCCTACTCTGCAACCCCATGGACTATACAGTTCATGGAATTCTCCAGGCAAGAATACTGGAGTGGGTAGCCTTTCCCTTCTCCAGGGGATCTTCCCAACCTAGGGATGGAACCCAGGTCTCCCACATTGCAGGCAGATTCTTTACCAGCTGAGCCACAAGAGAAGCCCAAGAATACTGGAGTGGGTAGCCTTTCCCTTCTCCAGGGAATCTTCCCAACCCAGGGATAGAACCAGAGTCTGCTGCATTGCAGGCAGATTCTTTACCCACTGAACTATGAGGGAATCCCTAAGTGTTTTATAATTTTATTTTTGGATTTCTGTTTAACCCAAGGATTATTCAATAGCATTTTTTTTTCATTTTTGTTTGCAGTTACATTAAATTTTTAAGCTGTACTTAAAAATTGTTAACTTTATTCTACAAACAGCATATTCTACATAAAGTTGATTCTTTGAGATTTTGAAATCTTCCTTTGTATCTTTTTTTTTTGTAAAAGTTACATAAGTAACTTGAAAGGATTGATGCTCTTCATTTGCTGGGTGCCAAATTTCACTTATTCTATTAGGTCTAGGTTATTCACTGCCTTAAGAACATCTTCTATATCTTTATTTTTTGCTGTTGTTGATCGATTGGTTTTGAGAGGGGTGTGTAAAATCTCTGATATTTCTCTGTATAGTTCTGTATGATCCAACAGTGAAATATAAAGTCTACTTTTTGAATTTTTTTTATTCAGTAGAACCCTTTGTCACATGAACTATACAGAAAAGTGTTAGATGCTCAGTTGTGTCCAACTCTTTGCGACCCCATGGACTGTAGCCTGCCAGGCTCCTCTGCCCATGGAATTCCCTATTCCCTTCTCCAGGGTATCTTCCCACCCAAAGAATCAAACCCCGGTCTCCTGCTTTGCAGGCAGATACTTTATCATCTGAGCCACAAGGTACTGTACAGAAGCCTAGTTTAAAAATGGATAAAGGCAGAGCAACTCTGGTTGGAGGGACGACATTATGGAGGAATATAGTCCCTCATTATCATCTTCTTCATTTTGTAGGGACTCCGTCCAAGCCTTGCAAAGCCCCAGCACTACAGGCAGCTAGCTGACTTTTAAAGTCACTGGGGAAGAGAAGAGAGAACAGACTTGAACTCAACCCCTCTTCTATTTTTAATTAGTTTCATCCTCCTAACCAAATTATTTTCCTCTCCATACCAATGAGAGGGTTGAGACAGGCATTTTCTGAAGTCAAGATGTAAAGTTCTCTCGTTTTAAATAGTTAATGATCTATTTAGATTAATGGGCACTACTAAGTGCCCAGCACCGTAATCATGTTTGCTTATGTGTTAACACCAAAATCTCTACACTCTGTCAATGGGCTTTTCTTCCATTATCTCATTTAATCTTCAATCGTATAAGATTCACTGGCGATGCCACAGGGAACAAGACGGTCCCTGTCCAGAGCTCTCTCTCTCCAATCCATTTGGAATGCTTAACAGAAGAGAGAGGAAGAACTTCGTAGTTAAGACTATGGGACTTGGATTCAGGATTCAAATTCCATCCCTGCTACTTATTATCATAACTGTGTGTCCTTAGGCAAGCTACTTAACCACTCTGAGGTTGACAGTGATTTTCCTCATCTGCAGGATGGTGATAATAATAGTGTCTAGCACTGTGCTTGACACAGAGTAGATGGCCAATGAGTACTAGGGAGTCTTCCCTGAAGAAGTAGAGATTCTAGCTTGGGAGACACAAACAACAGTTGGCAAACAGACTCTTGAAGACCGTTGTGCTCAAGCATCAGGAGAGACGAGAGCTGGAGCTTCCTGACTTCTAGGCGAGATGTGTAAGCCTCAGACACATTTCCCTAGCACCTCTGGCCTTTATGGGTATGAACTGCCCTCTACTCTGAGGCCCGAGTTTTGATGAATGAGAGAAATAGTGCAGAAACTCCAGAGGCCTTGGCTTCAGGTCTCTCTGCAGGTCTGCTTAAGGTATACCCAGTCCAGGTTCATTACACAGTCATGAGGAGTCACCAGTACTGAGCCAACCTTGTTAGAATTAATGGATAGTGGGGTAACAGGTCTGTGCGAATCATTAGATGTAGAAAAAGGATCCAGCTTTTCTACATTTAATTTAATTGAAACTATGAAACATTTATTACTTTGGGCACATGGCAGTAACTTGCATTTTTAAATATCAGAGTGACACTTTCAGCTGTTTCCAAAAGGAAAAAATGGGACTGGAGAGAGCAAAGCAAGAAAAAATACTCAGGGGAGGAAATTCTGGTCCAGAGCAAGGGAATTTGGAGGCTTGGGGTCTGTTTGGTTGAATGGCGAGTGACTCACACAAGTCTCTTTACCTCTTAAGGCCACAATATACTCAGGGTGAAATGGAGACTTTTTTTTTTAATTAATTAATTTATTTTAATTGGAAGACAATCACTTCACAACACTGTGGTGAAAAGGCCACCATTGTTACCATTGCCTCTACTGTTCACAAGGGCAGAGAGCTATTCTGGGCCTTAGGAAGCTGTCATCTATTTATTCTCTGAAAGTTTGTATATCTTGAAATTTACTGTATCCCTTTAAGGGGGTGAGATTTAGGTGTAGGAAGAAAGTATTATCTAACATTTTGTTAGAATTTCTTCCAGACTTCTCCCCATGCCCCCCCCACCATTTTTTTTTGGATCGCAGTTGAAAGTATATGTATCCCTTTCCCTCCCTCCTAACCGAGGAATATTAGCATCTCCAAAAGTTATTAAAATTTCCTCAGGATCATCATTTTTAATACGCATTTCAGATATGCAGATGACACCACCCTTATGGCATAAAGAGAAGAGGAACTGAAGAGCCTCTTGATGAAAGTGAAAGAGGAGAGTGAAATAGCTGGTTTAAACTCAACATTCAAAAAATGAAGATCTTGGCATCTGGTGCCATCATTTCGTGGCAAATAGATGGGAAAACAATGTAAACAGTGACAGACTATTTTCTTGGGCTCCAAAATCACTGCATCCATGAAATTAAGAGATGCTTGCTCCTTGGAAGAAAAGCTATGACCAACCTAGACAGCATATTAAAAAGCAGAGACATTGTTTTGCTGACAAAGGTCCATCTCGTCAAAGCTATGGTTTTTCCAGTAGTCATGTATGAATGTGAGGGTTGGACTATAAAGAAAGCTGAGTGCCAAAGAATTGATGCTTTTGAACTGTGGTGTTGGAGAAGACTCTATAGAGTCCCTTGGACCGCAAGGAGATCAAACCAGTCAGTCCTAAAGGAAATCAATCCTGAATATTCATTGGAAGGATTGATGCTGAAGCTGAAACTTCAATACTTTGGCTACCTGATGTGAAGAACTGACTCACTGGAAAAGACCCTGATGCTGAGAAAAGATTGAAGGCAGGAGAAGGGGACAACAGAGGATGAGATTATTGGATGGCATCACCAATTTGATGGACATGAGTTTGAGCAAGCTCTGGGAGTTGGTGATGGACAGGGAAGCCTTGTATGCTGCAATCCATGGGGTTGCAAAGAGTCAGACAAAACTGAGTGACTGAACTGAACTGATCATTTTTAATTTCTGCCAAAGGCTCAGTTGTAAGAAGGCATCATCATTTACTTATCAATCTCTTATTGTTGTAATAGAAGTTATTTACAGTTTGTCACAATTGTAAAGGGCAGCATGAACATCTGGGGGCATAAAGCATTTTAAATAATTAAAAAATAATTTTAGGTTATTTCTTTAAGATTGACTTCTATATTTTAAAATTTTCCCGGTTATAAATATAGTGAAAGTGAAGTGAAAGTGAAGTCCCACAGTCGTGTCCGACTCTTTGAGACCCCATGGGCTATAGCCTACCAGGCTCCTCCATTCATGGGATTTTCCAGGCAAGAGTACTGGAGTGGGTTGCCATTGCCTTCTCTGGAATTATAAATATAATATGAGGGTATTTTAGAAGATTTAAAAAGCAAGGGAGAGATTGAAGAGATTGTCAAAGAAGCTCTGAGCACAGGGAACACCTCTAATTTCCAATCCAGACAGCTCTTCGGATGCACAAATTCTCCTCAATGGCACATCGTGAGTTTCTTCCCATGAGATCAAGCCCTGAGTCTTTGGAATGGGAGCACTGACTCCAAGACCTTAGACTACAGGAGAACTAACCCTAGGGAGTATCAATAGTGAGAACTCACACAAAAGAAATCATTTGAATACAAGACCTGGCATCATCCACCCACCAGTAGCACCCTGTGCAGGACGCCTCATCTAAACAACAAACAAAACGAAAATACAAACCCAACCATCAGCAAAGAGGATGACCCCCTCACTCAGCCCTGCCCGTCAGAGGAAAAACAAACAAACAAAATCTCAGCACACATCTCACCCTACAGGAAGCTCACACAAACCACTGGACCAACCTTAGGTGGGCAGAAACCAAAAGAAAGAAAGACTTCAACCTTGAAGCCTGGGAAAAGGAGACCTCAAGCACAATAAGTTAAAAAAAAACAAATAATAAAAAGGCAGTGAAATACTACACAAATGAAGGAACAAACTAGAAACACAAATAAGAGGAAATAGGCAAACTACCTGAAAAAGAATTCAGAATAATGATAGTAAAGATGATCAAAAACCTTGAAAACAAAATGGATAAAATGCAAGAATCAATTAACAAAGACCTAGAAGAATTAAACAATAAACATACAGAGACAAACAACACAATTACTGAAATTAAAAATACTCTAGAAGGAATCAATAGCAGAATATCTGAAGCAGAAGAACAAATCAGTGAGCTGGAAAATAAAACGGTGGAAATAATTTCTGAAGAGCAGAATAAAGTAAAAAGAATGAAAAGAACTGAGGATAGTCTCAGACTTCTGGAACAATATCAAATGTACCACATTCAAATTATAGGGGTCCCAGAAGAAGAAGAGAAAAATAAAGCATATGAGAAAATTTTTGAAGAGACTATAGTTGAAAATTTCCTCATCATGGAAAAGGAAATAGTCAATCAAGTCCAAAAGATGGAGTCTCCTACAGGATAAACCCAAGGAGAAACACACCAAGACACATACTAATCAAACTAACAAAGACTAAACACAAAGAAAGAATATTAAAAGCAGCAAGGGAGAAGCAAAAAGTAACATGAAAGGGAAACCCCATATGCTTAACAGCTGATCTTTCAGCAGAAACTCTGCATGCCAGAAAGGAATGGCAGGATATATTTAAAGTATTGAAAGGGAAAGATCTACAGCCAAGATTACAGTACCCTGCAAGGATCTCATTAAAAATTGATGGAGAGATAAAAAGCTTTTCAGACAAGCAAAAGTTAAGAGAATTCAGTACCACCAAACTAGCTTTACAACAAATGTTAAAGGGACTTATACAGTCAAGAAGTTAGAGAAGAAAAAAAGATCTACAAAATCAACCCAAAACAATTAAGAAAATGGCAATAGGGATATAAATTTATCAATGATTACTTTAAATGTAAGTGAATTAAATGCTCAAATCAAAAGACAAAGACTGGCTGAATGAATTCAAAAACAAGACCCATACATATGCTGTCTACAAGAAACCCACTTCATACCTAAAGACACATAAAGACTGAAAGTGAGAGGATAGAAAATATATTCTATGCAAATAGGAAGCAAAAGAAAGCTGGAGTAGCAATCCTCATAACAGACAAAATAGACCTTAAAATAAAGAAGATTATAAGATGTAAGGAAGCCCACTACATAATGATCAAGGGACAAATCCAAGAGGAAGACATAACAATTGTTAATATCTATGCACCCAACATGTGTGTGTGCGTGCTCAGTCACTTCAGTTGTGTCCGACTCTCTGTGACCCCACGGACCATGGCCCGTCAGGCTCCTCTGTCCATGGGATTCTCCAGGCAAGAATACTGAAGTGGGTTGCCATTTCCTTCTCCAGTGATAAAGTATGAAGTGAGTGAAGTGAAGTTGCTCGGTCGTGTCTGACTCTTTGCAACCCCATGGACTGCAGCCCACCAGGCTCCCCCATCCATGGGATTTTGCAGGCAAGAGTACTGGAGTGGGGTGCCATTGCCTTCTCTGATGCACGCAACACAGTAGCACCTCAATACATAAGACAAACACTAACAGACTTAAAAGGAGAAATTGGCAGTAACACAATACTAGTAGGAGGCTTTAACACCCCATTCACACCAATGGACAGGTCATCAAAACAGAAAATTGATAAGGAAACACAAGTCTTAAAGAATACATTAGATGAGATGGATCTCATGGATACCTTCAGGACATCCCATCCAAATGCAGAAGAATACACCTTCTTCTCAAGTGCACGTGGACCATTCTCCGGGATAGACCACATCTTGGGTCACAAATCAAACCTCAGTAAATTTAAGAAAATTGAAACCATATCAAGCATCTTCTCCGATCACAATGTTATGAGACTAGATATCAATTACAAGAAAAAAACTGTAAGAAACACAAACACATGGAGATTAAACAACACATTTCTAAATAACCAACAGATTATTGAAGAAATCAAAAGGGAAATTAAAAAAATTCTAGAAACAAATGACAATGAAAACAAGACAACTCAAAACCTATGGGATGCAGCAAAAGCAGTTCTAAGAAGGAAGTTTATAGCAATACAATCCTACCTCAAGGAACAAGAAAAACATCGAGTAGACAACCTAACTTTACACATAAAACAACTGGGAAAAGAAGAACAAAGAAGCTCCAAAATTAGTAGAAGGAAAGAAATCATAAAGATCTGAGCAGAAATAAATGAAACAGAAATGAATCAATAATAAAGATTAATAAAACTAAAAGCTGGTTCTTTGAGAAGATAAAATTGACAAGCCTTTAGCCAGACTCATCAAGAAAAAAAAAGATCAGAAAAGAAGAAGTAAAGCTCTCACTGTTTGCAGATGACATGACACTGTACATAGAAAACCGTAAAGATAGTATTAGAAAATTACTAGAGCTAATCAGTGAATTTAGGAAAGTTGCAGGATACAAAATCAACACACAGAAATCACTTGCATTTCTATATACTAACAATGAAAAATCAGAAAGAGAAATTAGGGAATCAACCCCATTCACCATTGAAACAAAAAGAATTAAATATCTAGGAATAAACTTACCTAAGGAGACAAGAGAACTGTACACAGAAAATTATAAGACACTAATGAAAGAAATCAAAGATGACATAAACAGACGGAGAGATAGTCCATGTCCCTGGGTAGGAAGAATCAATATTGTGAAAATGACTATACTACCAAATGCAAAATACAGATTCAGTGTGATCACTATCAAATTGCCAATGGCACTTTTCACAGAAGTAGAACAAAAAAATTCACAATTCATCTGGAAACACAAATGACCCAAAATAGCCAAAGCAGTCCTGAGAAAGAAGAATGGAGTTGGAAGAATCAACCTTCCTGACTTCAGATTATACTACAAAGCTACAGTCATCAGGACAGTATGGTACTTGCACAAAAACAGAAATATAGACCAATGGAACAACTTAGAAAGCCCGAAAATAAACCCATGCACCTATGGGTACCTTATTTTTTGACAAAGGAAGCAAAAATATACAATGGGGCAAAGACAGCTTCTTCAATAAATGGTGCTGGGAAAACTGGACAGCTGCATGTAAAAGAATGAAAATCTAAATGTAAGACCAGAAACTATAAAACTCTTAGAGGGAAAACATAGGCAGAACCCTCAATGACATAAATCAAAGCAAGATCCTCTATGACCCACCTCCTAGAGTAATGGAAATTAAAAAAAGTAAACAAGTGGGACCTGGTTAAACTTAAAAGCTTTTGCACAGCAAAGGAAACTAAAAGAAAGGTGAAAAGACAACCCTCAGAATGGGAGAAAATAATAGCAAATGAAACAACAGACAAAGGATTAAGTTCCAAAATATACAAGCAGCTCATACAACTCAATACCAGGAAAACAGACAACCCAATCAAAGAGTGGGAAAAAGACCTAAGCAGACATTTCTCCAAAGAAGACATACAGATGGCTAACAAACACATGAAAAGATACTCAACATTACTCATTATTAGAGAAATGCAAATCAAAACCACAATGAGATATCACCTCATACTGGTCAGAATGGCCATCATCAAAAGTCTACAGACAATAAATACTGGAGAAGGTGTGGAGAAAAGGGAACGCTTTTGCACTGTTGGTGAAAATGTAAATTGATACAGCCACGATGGAAGATAGTATGGAGATTCCTTAAAAGGCTAGAAATAAAATCACCATGTGACCCAGCAATCCCACTTCTTGGCATATACCCTGAGGAAACCAAAATTGAAAAAGACACATGTATCCCATTGTTCACTGCAGCACTAATTACAATAGCTAGAAAATGGAAGCCACCTAGATGTACATCGACAGATGAATGGATGAAGAAGTTGTGGTACATATACACAATGGAATATTACCCAGCCATATAAAGGAACACATTTGAGTCAGTTCTGATGAGGTGGGTGAACCTAGAACCTATTATACAGAGTGAAGGGAGTCAGAAAGAGAAAGATAAATATCGTATTCTAACGCATTTATACGGAATCTAGAAAAATGGTACTGAAGAATTTATTTACAGGACAGCAATGAAGAAACAGACATAGAGAATAGACTTATGGACATGGAGAGAGGGGATGAGAGGGTCAGATGTATAGAAAGAGTAACATGGAAACTTACATTACCATATGTAAAATAGATAGCCAATGGGAATTTGCTGCATGGTTCAGGAAACTCAAACAGGGGTTCTGAATCAATCTAGAGGGGTGGGATGTGGTGGGAGATGGGAGGGAGGTTCAAAAGGGAGGGGATATATGTATACTTATGGCTGATTCATGTTGAGGTGTGGGAGAAAACAACAAAATTCTGTAAAGCAATTATCCTTCAATAGAAAAATAAATTAAAAAAAAAGCAAGGGAGAAAAAAGAGGGAAAGAACCTACAGTTATTATTATTACCTAATACTTATAAAGGGCATTCTAGGTACCTGTAACTATTCTAAGCACTTTTCAAAAGTTGGCTTATTAATTGCCATAACAATCATTTGAGAAACTTACATACATACATAAATATTTTTGCTATTTCTTGATTAATTCCTTAGGAAAGAAAATTTCTTTAAAATATATAAACGTTTTTAAGATCCTTCAGCTATATTACAAAGTTGCTTTTCAGAGATATGGTAGCTGTTTATCCTCAAACCAGTAGGATGTGAGTGTGTCCCTCTCTCTACACTTTCACCAGCAAAGTGTTTTATCATTTTAAAAAGTGTTTTGAGTTCTGAGTGTTTTCTACTGCATCATTATACCTCCAAGGACCTTTGAAACTTTATGCTGACAATATAAATCTCCAACTGGTAAAATATCAACAGTTACTTGTGGTAGCTACTAAACTGTTTGTACTTTGCTAGAGTGGAATCTGGGAGCTGAGTTAAGGACAGGGTGGTATCCGGAAAACAAGTGTGTGCACACATCTCTGGTGTTGAGCGGTCAAGAATGTAGAAGTACAGGATCCTTCTTGTGTCTGCTCCTCTTGGGGAAAACTCCTAAGAGCTCTAGGAGGATGTGAAACTCATGTATCCGGTGTGTGTGTGTGTGAGTGTTCAGTCACTCAGTTGTGTATGACTTTTTCTGACCCCCCCTGGACTGTAGCCCACTAGGCTCCTCTGTCCATGGAATTTTCCAGGTGGGTTGCCATTTCCTATTTCAGGCGATCTTCCCGATCCAGGGATCAGACCCAAGTCTCCTGCATTGACAGGTGGATTCTTTACCCCTGAGCCACCTGGGAAGCCCTCATGTATCTGGTAGAGAAATGTAAAGATAGTAGACAAAGGAATCTCATATTAAAGATGCAAGGGATACAGCTTAGACATTCATTTTGGAAAATAAAATTCATCCTGAATTGTAACAACATAGTCTTCTTGCTTGACCTCCTGAAACCTAGCAGACTCTGAAGGGAGAAGAAACAAGTAATTCAGAGTCATGATCTATTAGGTCAATGCCATGCCTAAAATTCCTAATATCCATAAAGAACCAGGCATGATCCTGGAAACTGTAAACATATAAGACACTTCTATCTATTTTGATCAAAGGTCATAGATCTCTCTTTTTTCCCCCTGTCCTCTCCATTTTTCTCCCTCTTGCCTGTTCCCTCCCTCCCTTCCTTCAGCGTTATTAGATTTTTCATATTATGAAAGTTATGCATATTTATTTTTATCATATCAAACAATTCAGAGGTGCATGAAGGAAACATTAATAATCTTCCTCTTTAATCCCCTTCTCCCCAGATAACCAATGTGAATAGTGCAGTCTGTATTTTTCCACACTTTATTTTAATGCTCTTACAACTAAATTTCTTCCCCCTTTTATTTTTTAAAATAAGATAATACAACCAAACTCTACATATTATTTGCTTTTCTGACTTAAAGACATATCATAGAAAATGCTCTAGGTCAGGATATATAAATATCACTCAAATAATAATACCTTCATAATATTTCATCCTGTGGATACATACCAGAAATTTATGTTGCCAGTCTACTATTGAGGAACATTGAAATAATTTTCAAATTTGTTCTCCTTTTCCTTTCCTCCATCCCTTCCTGTACCAACTGAACTGTAATAAATATCTGCATACAGATAATAACTCCTTTCATACAGATATTATATTTTTATAGGTTTGAATTCTAAAATATGGAATTATTAGGACAAAGGAAATACAAATTTTAATCTTCAATAGTTTGTCTTGCCTCATTCAGTTACTTATTTTTCTGTTGAGTACTTTCACCTGTATTATTTAAATTGATATTTATGTCACCTTCATGCAGTAGACAAGGTGAAAGGCATTGTCTTTGCCTTGCAGGTGAACCTCAGTGAGGTTAAGTGACTTGTCCAAGGTGAAACAGTCAGCGAATGGCCGGGACCTCTTAGAGCTCTTGTGCCTCGGAGACTTGTCCTTGATCCATTAAATATTTCTTCTCTGCTCTTCCTTAGTTATATTTTTTGAAGATTCCTTAGGAAAAGAAAAAGGGCTCCATCAGAAAAATGGCCCCATTTATTTAAAGGATGCTACTGATGAAGGGCAGGTGTGCATGTATGTGTGTCTGTGTGCATGCTCAATCATGTCTGACTCTTTGTGACCACATGGACTGTAGCCCGCCAGATTCCTCTGTCCATGAGATTTTCCCAGCAAGAATACTCAAGTGGGTTGCCATTTCCTTCTCCAGGGGATCTTCCTGACCCAGGGATCGAACCTGTGTCTCCTGCACTGTAGGTAGATTCCACTGCACCACCAGGGAAACCCGATGAAGGACATACTGGCTTGAATTAAATGTTTGTCAAAGGAAAGAGAGAAGAGATTTCTTCAAAGTTTGGTGTTGAGTTTTCAACAGTAGTTTTTAAGTTTTAAGAATTTTCAGTGTTCAGATGATTCCCTGATTCTGGCTTCTTAGCCTAAATATCCAGCAAAATGAAGAGACAAAACTGGCCTCTGGTCACCTCCATCTTTTGTCTCTGCATCCACCCCCCCGCCCCCCACCCCCCCCCCCCCCCTGTCTCTTGGAGCCCCCCCAGTGTCTGGTTTCTCACAGTTTGGAGGCTGTTGATGAACACCTGATGCCCTCTGAAGGGCTGAAGCCTCTGGAGGATGCTTGGTTTCCAAGCAAAGAGTAATCTGAGGCTCTCAGGGGAAACAAGACTGGATTCAACACCGAGGAAAACCATGCAGAACATGCCTCCACCCTTACTGCTCTTTTCCCTCACTAGATGTGGCCCAGTTTCTTTCCCTGCCTTCACACACCTTTGTGCCTTGGGACCTCTTTCTACTCTCTCTGTCAAAATCTGCCTGCAAAAGAGGATCTTTCATTAGTCTTTTTCTTGAGCATGACTGCCAGCCTATGGTTCTCTCTCCCTGAAGGATTTGCATTTTAACATCTCTTGGGGAAAATATTCATTGTTTAAGAAAGAATTAATGATAGGTGAGGAAGGGACTTGGGGAACGGAGAGCATTTTCAGAGTTCCTAAATTTTTTATCAGGGTAACTAGCATTTACTGAGCACTTACATTGTGGCGTGTTAACCACTCAATCAGGTCCTACTTTTTGTGACCCCGTGAACCCATCAGGCTCCTCTGTCCATGGAATTCTCCAGGCAAGAATACTGGAGTGGGTAGTCATTCCCTTCTCTATGGGACCTTCCCTAGAGAAGATGGAGACCAGGTTTCCTTCATTATTTCATCTTCATATCCACCCTATGAGGCCTTTAATATCCCAGTTTTATCAACAAGGAAACTGAGGCTCACCCTGGTTAAGTGACTAGCTCAAAGTCATATACAATGCTTTACCAGTTTGATAAGTAATTAACGGTGGCTTTGATTGTAAGATTCACCATTATTTTATTTACACTGAGAAAAATAAATGCTGCCAGTTAAACTAATAAATGACTTTCCAAAATGATAAATGTGGGAAAAAATTAAATTTTGGAATCCACGACTGTATATGACAGAACTGGGGTTTTGAAGCCCAACAGATCAGCTGCTGTATTTAATAGTTTTTCTACTGTGTTACTCATGCCACAGGCAGTCATTTTTGATTACTATTTTATTAAGTCAGCATTCCTCAAAGTATTTTGAAAGAGTAGTAGATATCATGGTGGAAAATGTGGGCTGAGTAACTTTGGGAAAGTTTGCATTAAATGGAACACAATGGATTTTTCTACTGTAGGACTTCTTCAAGAGCTACAACATCAGCACGTGTTTCGTACTTCTAGGAGGAGCATTTAATGGATCCTTTGCCTTTTGGGACACATTCTGGAATACTTAGTAGTAGGTCATTTCTTTAATCTGGCAACCTGTGTATAGAAGGTCATGTTTTGTTTTGCTTAATGAATCCAGTCTTTGGAGGCTATTGCTCTGTATCAGGCATGGTGGGTCTATAACGACAAATCTGAAACAACCTCCATCTCTAGGCAGTTTTCCTCACTTCTGGCCCACATCTTTCATTCAGTATTAATTTTGGACAACATGTTTTCTAGCACATTTGTGCACATGTGCTAAGTTGCTACAGTTGTGTCTGACTCTGAGACCCTCTGAACTGTAGCCCGTCAGGCAGAGTGTTTTTCAAAGTGTAGTTTATTTTTGGCAGTGGACTGCAAATTTTTAAAGTAAGGCATCCCTCCCAGAAAACAGAAAATTGTTTTATATCAACATCTCGGTTACTCTGGGATTGAGTGAATGTCCTGATGGATGTGAAGAGCCCTTTGCAGACTGGGAGGCACCAATTTCCACTGTCTGATTAAAAAATTGTTTCGCAGAAACTTTTTGTATAGGTCATGTTTGCTTTTAGTTATAAATAACAATCTACCTGATCCGTAATCTAATGATGTTTAAGCAATAAGATGTTTGGTTGTCTAACTTCCTAAATAGAAAGAGGTTCGGAGATAGTTGGTCCAGGGTTCACATATGTCATAAGTGACCTAGACTCTTCTTTTTTGCAACCTCTCCTTCCTGCAACCCCACAGTGCTGTCTTGATGACTCATGGATGTAGGATGCTTGCTACAGTTCCAGGCATTCACCTATCTGCCCAAAGCAGGAAAAGGAATAAGGTGGCACTAACCGTACTCTTCCTTTTTGTTAAGAAGGCACGATGTTCACGAAGTTCCTAGAAGTTCCCAGCAGCCATCTCCTACTACCTTACTAACAGAACTGCTTATATCCACAACCTTACATGGCTGCAAGGGAGCTGGAGATCAGGACTGCCATGGTTATATTGTCCAAGTGATCCTCTAAGAGAGCCTTCAGACCAATAGCATCATCATGACTTGGGAGCTTGATGGGCATGCAAATTCTTAGGCCCCACCCCAGACCTATTGAATCAGAACCCCCAAGAGTAGTGACAGTGATGTGTGTGTGTGTTATTGAAATATGGTTGATTTATAGTATCATATTAGTTTCAGGTGTACAGCATAGTGTTTCAATATTTTTATAGATAGTACTCCATTTAAAGTTATTATACAATACTGGCTATATTTCTCTGTGATATACAATATACCTTGTGCTTATTTATTTTATATAGTAGTTTGTTGCTTATTTTATATAGTAGTCTGAACCCCTATCTTGCCCCTCCTCATTCCCCTTTCACTGGTAATCACTACTTTGTTCTCTGTATCTGTGAGACTGTTTCTATTTTGTTATATTCAATCATTTGCTTGATTTTTTAGATTCCACACATAAGTGATAACATAGAGGACTTGTCTTTCTGTGTCTGACTTATTGCACTAATCATAATACTCTCTAGGTATACTTATGTTGTTGCAAAGAGCAAAATTTCACTCTTTTATGTGACTGAGTCCATTGTGTGTGTGTGTTTTATTTCTACCACAACTTCTTTATCCATTCATCTGTTGATGGACATTTTGATTGCTTCCATGTCTTGGCTATTTTAAATAGTGGTGTAATAAACATTACAATGCTTGCATCTTTTTGAGTTAGTATTTTCATTTCCTTCAGATATGTACCCAGGAGTGGAATTGCTGGGTCAGATGGTAGTCCTATTTTTAGGTTTTTGAGGAATCTCCATACTGTTTTCCATAGTGATTGTACCAGTTTATAT
Source organism: Okapia johnstoni (assembly GCA_024291935.2). Lineage (NCBI taxonomy): Eukaryota > Metazoa > Chordata > Mammalia > Artiodactyla > Giraffidae > Okapia > Okapia johnstoni. The sequence continues at coordinate 54,958,836 of CM044316.1, forward strand.
TCCCACCAACAGTGTATGAGATTTCCTTTTCTCCACATCCAACCCAATATCTTTTATTTGTGGTCTCTTTCATGATAGCCATTCTTAAAAGTATGAGGTGATATTTTATTTTCACTTTGATGGTTAGCAACGTTGAGCATTTTTTCATGTGCACATTAGCCAACTGTGTATCTTCTTTGGAAAAATGTCTATTAGGTCTTCTGCCCATTTTAAATTTGGGTTGTTTGTTTTTCTGATACTGAGTTGTATAAGCTGGTTGTATATTTTGGATATTAACCCCTTTTTAGAGCCTGCCTCACACTGTATGCAAAAATAAACTCAAAATGGATTAAAGGCCTAAATGTAAAACTGGAAAGTATAAAACTCCTAGAAGGGAACATAGACAAGGTATTCTTTAAGTCGTAGCAATAATTTTGTGTAGGCTTCCCTAGTGGCTCAGTGGTAAAGAAACTGCCTGCAATGCAGGAGATGCTGAGGTTGATCCCTGGGTCGGGAAGATCCCCAGGAGGAAGGCATGACAACCCACTCCAATATCGTTGCCTAGAGAATCCCATGGACAGAGAAGCCTGGCAGGCTACAGTCCTTGGGGTTGCAAAGAGTTGGACACGACTGAGCTAAGCACCAATATTATTTTAGATTTGTCTTCTCAGAGACAAAAACTTAAAAGCTTTTGCACAGCAAAAGAAGCCATCAACAAGATGAACAGAAAATCCACTGAATGGGAGAAAATATTTGCAAAGGATATGTTCAGTAAGAGATTTGTGTTTCAACAAAGTCTCTGGATAATTCTGATACTCTTGGTTTTGAGAACCACTGGCTTGAATCAATTATTGGTCGTCCCTGACTGGGCTTGTTGTTGCCCTGAACAAAACTGAGATTCCCTCTGTAAGGTGAAATTTATGGTTGGGTTTTGGGCAGGCATCTGTGTCTAACAGGTATATTAACCTTTGGCTGTCATATATATTGCAAACAGGGTTGATTATTATTAATGTGAAAGGCTTGCATCAGAAGTCAGCATCTTTAGGCTTGACAACTGGCGCTTTATATCTGTTTGCTCTGTGATCTCGGGCAAATCACAGAACCTTTCTCAATCAGCTTCCTGCTCTTTTTAAGGAGAGATATCCTTACAGGTTTCCTATAAGAGTCACTTAATACAATGAATGTAGAAGGATCCCGAAAACCCTAAGGCTTTATGAGCTGCCTCTTCCCACGTGTGGGCTGATCACTGTCTCTTTGCTCTTAAAGCATCTAGTTCAGCTCTCTTGGCCTGGCCTAGACAGTCCTTGAGCAATACTAATAGGGGCCCTGCAGGCATAGCATACTGGCTCCATCAACAAAGTCCAGGTCTCCTGCTTGCTCGAGGCAGGGGGTAATGTCTACGGGAGAGGGATGGAACAGGAGAGGGAACGTACCATGCCAGGATGAGCCTGTGTTTTATCGTCGCTGTGATTGTTCTTCTCTCGGCTTCTTACATGAGTTTCTTGAATTTAACAACCTGGAGCCTTTCAAAACAGCTTGCCAAACAGCTCACAGCCAAACAATGACAATAAAGAAGTTCAAGATGGGATACTGACAGTGGCCATGGGTAGATAATTCTCTCCCACCTTCCAGCATGCTGGCACTTTCATGGTAAGAGGCAGTGGAATGGAATTTCTTTAGGATGTGCTAAACATTTTAAATGGCTAGAAGCTGTTTCTCCCAGTCTCCATGCATATAACATCACCCACTGTACTGTAATCTCAAGCATGTTTACAAGCTTTGAAAGTATTATAACCGTAAAGACCAACTGAGCATAGCTCTCCACAATTCAATCAGTTCACTGGCAAGGATTTGTGTAGTGCCTGGGAGAGGGCACACACTGGCATTCTGGCCAAAAAGGGCAGAGAAGATGATTATTTTGATATGTTAGCTGGTTGCTGATCATCAGTGGTTGCCTTTGACCAATTGTAAGAGCCATCTTTGCCTACCAGCCGTAAGCAACAGGCAGTGGAAGAGAGAATGGCAGACCCCAGAGAACTGGGGACGCCACTGTACAAAAAACCTTTGAAATACAAGGTGTCTGTTTGAGACAAGGACTGAAGTTGTTTAGGAAAGAAGTTTGGTGAGTCCATTTCTCAGGGCAAACAGAAGCCCCATGAAGCTCCTTCTTAAGAGAGAGTCAGAAGTTATGAACCAAGGACTGTAATTAAAAATCTTTAGAAAAGGGAACCCTCTTACGCTGTTGGTGGGAATGCAAACTAGTACAGCCACTGTGGAGAACAGTGTGGAGATTAGTCAAAAAACTGGAAATAGAACTGCCATATGACCCAGCAATTCCACTGCTGGGCATACACACTGAGTAAACCAGAATGGAAAGAGACACGTGTACCCCAACGTTCATCGCAGCACTGTTTATAATAGCCAGGACATGGAAGCAGCCTAGATGCCCATCAGCAGGCGAATGGATAAGAAAGCAGTGGTACATATACACAATGGAATATTACTCAGCCATTAAAAAGAATACATTCGAATCAGTTCTAATGAGGTGGATGAAACTGGAGCCTATTATACAGAGTGAAGTAAGCCAGAAAGAAAACCACCAACACAGTATACTAACACATATATATGGTATTTAGTTAATCGGCAAAGATAACCCTGTATGCGAGACATCAAAAGAGACACAGATAAATAGAACAGTATTATGGACTCTATGGGAGAGGGCGAGGGCGGGATGGTATGGGAGAATGGCATGGAAACATGTAAATTATCATATGTGAAACGAATCGCCAGTCCAGGTTCAATGCATGATACAGGGTGTTTGGGGCTGGTGCACCAGGATGACCCAGAGGGATGGGATGGAGAGGGAGGTGGAAGGGGGGTTCTGGAAGGGAAAAACATGTATACCCATGGTGGATTCATGTCAATGTATGGCAAAACAAATACAATATTGTAAAGTTAAAAAATAGATAAATAAACTAAAAAAAAAAATAAAAACTCAACATTCAAAAAACTAAAAAAAATAAATCTTTGTATGATTTCAGAATTCTTACAAGTTTTGCTAATTCCTGCATGTGTCCATGTAGCAATTAGCACTGATCTTTATGGAGAAAGACTTTTGTTTTTCTGGTAGGAAAAGCTGGAGAAGCAGCAAAGAATTAAGGAGAGGGTGGACTGAGGAGATAGTGATAGCCGTTAATACTTGAAGAGAATCAACTGGGAAAGACTGGAGGAGAGCATAAGGGACTAGTTTACCCTCGAGAAAGATCATTGAGTGTGAGCTGTGGAAATTGCCGGGTGCAATCCTGACAATGAGATTACATATTTCACCCTCAGGCCTCAGTGGGGTCACTGTCGTTTTCCTTTTCTGATGCTGCAGCAGGTGAGGGGACTTACCTTATGTGCGTGCGTGCTAAGCCGCTTCAGCCGTGTCTGATTCTGTGCGACCCTATGGACAGTAGCCCACCAGTCTCCTCTCCCTATGGGATGCTCTGGCAAGAATACTGGAGTGGGTTGCCATGCCCTCCTCCAGGGGATCATCCTGACCCAGGGATCGAACCTGTGTCTCTTATGTCTCCTGCATTGGCAAGCAGGTTCTTTACTAGTGCCACCTGGGAAGCCAAATTGTACCATTGGCTTATGGTATAATTATACCATTTACCAATTTACCAAATTTACCAATATGGTAAATTTACAATTTACCAGTTATACCATTTACCAAATACCATTTACCAGTTATACCATTTACCAAATCTTGGACCAGTAATTTATTTATTCAGTACCTATTTCATATTTATTGAGTACCTACAAGGGCTGAGTGCCATATGTAGTGTTGTCACACAGTGGTGAAAAACACCCTACAAAATTTCTGCCTCATGGAGGTTATGTTCTAATAAGGAAAACATACAAAAACTCCACAAATAAATAATTATGACTCATCAGAAGTCACATGAAAGAAATAGAGTGATGAGTAAGAAGGTTTCGGTGAAGCCATGTTGAACAGGGTGGTCACTGAGCTCCTTTTTGAAGACGTACATTTGCATTGAGGGTGAGTCAGCCTTATAAGGAGTCTCAGGAGAGCATTCCAGAGGTGAGGGAGAGCCTGGCAGGTCCTAGGAATAAGAAAGGAGGCCCCTATGTCTGAAGCATGGTGAGCAAAGCAGGGTGGGGAGAATGCTGTGAAATGGGGTGGAGAGTTGAGGAAGACCCAGATCACCAAGGACTTTGAGAGCCTGGTAATGAGTTAGAAGTGTAACCTATGAGCAATGGGAATTTTTTTTTTTTAATGTGGTTGATTTACGTTGTTGCGTAAAATGTGGCTGGATGACTCCCTCACAAGCTACCAACTGATGTGTAACACACAAAAGGTAGAAACAAAGCACTTTTAGGATTCAAAGAAGGTGGAGAATTTTCCCAACCTGTGGGTAGAGAAATTCAGAATCAGAGCCTGAGTCCTAGGAAGGTAACAGTCATGATGGGCTTGACCATGTATCTCCAGAGAAAACTATAATTCAAACTGATACATGCACTCTTCTGTTCACAGCAGCACTATTCATAATAGTCAAGACATGCAAACAACTTAAATGTCCATCAGCATATGAATGGATAAAGAAGATGAGGGGTGTGTGTAAACATACACACACACGTTCATTGGACATGAACTTGGGCAAACTTTGGGAGACGGTGAGGGACAGAGAGGCTTGGCATGCTGCAGTCCATGGTGTTGCAAAGAGTGGGACACAACTGGGTGACTGAACAACAACAACACAAAATGGACTGCTACTTAGCTATAAAAAAGAATGAAATAATGCAATTTTCAGGAACAGGCTGATTCTAAAGATTATTATCCTAGGTGAAGTCAGAAAGAGAAAAACATACCATGTGATATCACTTACATATGGAATCTAAAATACGACACAAATGCAACAGAAACAGACTCACAGATGTAGACAACAGACTTGTGGTTGTCAAGAGGGATGGATTAGGAATTCGGGATTAGCAGATGCAAACTATTATATATAAAATGAATAAGCAACAGGGTCCTACAGTATAGCATAGGTATCCATATTTGATATCCTGTGATAAACCATAATGGAAAAGAATATGAAAAAGAATGTCTGTATGTATATAACTAAATCACTTTACTATACAGCAGAAATTAGCACAACATTGTAAATCAGCTATGCCTCAGTAAAATAAATTAAAAAATAAAAAAATATAGGCTTGACTAGAAGCTCAGAGAGAAGGCACACACAGCAGGAAAGTGCAGGGCGTTATGTGATTGGCTTAGGGCAGAAATTCTCAGACTATAGTCTGGGGATACTTTGACGTGGGGAATCAAAACTATTTTCATTATTTGTCTTTTTCACTCATTCCCTCATGAATGTACAGTTAAGTTTTCTAGGGGCAATATGACTTATGTATTGCAACAGACTGAATACAGAAGCATATGTAAGAATCCAACTATCTTCTATTAAGCCAGACATTAAAGAGCTTTGCAAAAAAGCAAAACAATCCTGTGCTTCCCAGTGGTTTTGTGTGTATGCAGTTTGGAAAACACAGTTACTTTTCATAAAAATATGTTATTTTTGTTCGTGGGCTTGTTGTTGGGTTGTGTTACAATAAATAATTTTTTTTTTTAGGTCTCAATTTGAATTTCTAATTCAGTGAAATTGATAGCTAGAACCTACAAAAACCAAGCTCTTTGAGATCTTTGAGGATTTCAGGGAGTGTAAAGGGGTCCTGGGAGCAGGACCTGTTGGTCTTAGGTATTTGTGATCTGCTGGTCTTATGTAACAGTAAAGTACAGCTAGAGTCCAAGAGAAGTGAAAGGATCTTTTAGACGCAAACGTGGGTTGGCTTCAATGCTTCAAGGTAGAGGGAGATCCAGGTCCCTCTCTCTGGGCCTTCTTAGGACTGTAGGACTTGGTATATTTACATGCATCACTGTGTGGCAGGATTCTCTTGTCCAGCTCCAGGCAGGCTTATTTGCCATCACCTCCTACAGGATGGTGAGTCCTAAATGTGGGGCTGCTCTGGCAAAGAGTCAGTTGGAACCTTTAGACAGCAAGTACAGGCCTGCTTATTGTTCAGGGACTAAGCCATGTCTGACTCTTTGGAATCCCATGGACTTCAGCACACCAGGCTCCTCTGTCTTTCACCATCTCCCGGAGTTTGCTTAAACTCATGTCCATTGAGTCAGTGATGCCATCCAACTATCTCTCCTTCTGTCACCCCCTTCTCCTCCTGCCCTCAGTATTTCCCAGCATCAAGGTCTTTTCCAATGAGTAGAGTCTTCACATCAGGTGGCCAAAGTATTGGAGCTTCTGCTTTATCATCAGTCCTTCCAATGAATATTCAGGGTTGATTTCCTTTAGGATTGACTGGTCTGATCTCCTCGATGTCCAGTCAGTTCAGTTCAGTTCAGTTGCTCAGTCGTGTCCGACTCTTTGAGACCCCATGGACTGCAGCATTCCCTGTCCATCACCAACACCCAGAGTTTGCTCAAACTCATGTCCACAGAGTCAATGATGCCATCCAACCATCTCATCTTGTCATCCCCTTCTCCTCCTGCCCTCAATCTTTCCCAGCATCAGGGTCTTTTCTAAGGAGTCAGTTCTTGGCATCAGGTGGCAAAGTATTAGAGTGTCAGCTTCAGCATCAGTCCTTTCATTGAATATTCAAGACTGATCTCCTTTAGGATGGACTGGTTGTATCTCCTTGCAGTCCAAGGGACCCTTAAGAGTCTTCTCCAACATCACAGTTCAAAAGCATCAATTCTGCGGCGCTCAGCTTTCTTTATACTTTAACTCTCACATCCATACATGACCACTGGAAAAACTATAGCTTTGACTAGACAGACTTTGTTGGCAAAATAATGTCTCTGCTTTTTAATATGCTGTCTAGGTTGGTCATAGCTTTTCTTCCAAGGAGCAAGCGTCTTTTAATTTCATGGCTGTAGTCACCATCTGTGGTGATTTTAGAGCCCAAGAAAATAAAGTCTGTCATTGTTTCTGTTGTCTCCCCATCTATTTGCCATGAAGTGATGGGACCAAATGCCATGATCTTAGTCTTTGAATGTGGAATTTTAAGCCAGCTTTTTTACTCTCCTCCTTCACCTTCATCATGAGGCTCTTTAGTTCCTCTTTGCTTTCTGCCATAAGGGTGGTATCATCACCATATCTGAAGCTGTTGATATTTCTCCAGGCAATCTTGATTCCAGCTTGTGTTTCATCCAGCCCAGCATTTCACATGATATACTCTGCATATAAATTGAATGAGCAGAGTGACAATATACATCCTTGACATACTCCTTTGCCAATTTTGAACCAGTCTGTTGTTCCATGTCCAGTTCTAACTGTTGCTTCTTGACCTGCATACAGATTTCTCAGGAGGCAGGTAAGGTGGTCTGGTATGCCCACCTCTTTGAGAATTTTCCACAATTTGTAGTGATCCACAGCAAAAGGCTTTAGCTTAGACAGTGAAGCAGAAATAGATGTTTTTCTGGAATTCCCTTGCTTTTCTTATGACCCAACAGATGTTGGCAATTTGATCTCTGGTTCCTCTGCCTTTTCTAAATCCAGCTTGTACATCTGGAAGTTCCTGGTTCACATACTGTTGAGGCCTAGCTTGAAGAATTTTGCACATTACCATGCTAGCATGTGAAATGAGTGCAATTTTGTGGTAATTGGAACATATTTTTGGAATTGCCTTTCTTTGGGATTGAAATGAAAATTGATGTTTTCCAGTCCTGTGGCCATTACTGAGCTTTCCAAATTTGCTGGCATATTGAGTACAGCACTTTAATAGTATCATCCTTTAGGATTTGAAGTAGCTCAACTGGAATTCCATCACCTCTACTAGCTTTGTTCCTAGTGATGCTTCCTGAGGCCCACTTTACTTTACACCCCAGGGTATCTGGCTCTAGGTGAGTGATCGCACCATCATGGTTATCCCAGTCATTAATATCTTTTTGTACAGTTCTTCTGTGTCTTCTTTTCACCTCTCCTTAATCTCTTCCACTTCTGTTAGGTCCTTGCTGTTTCTGTCCTTTATTGTGCCCATCTTTGCATGAAATGATCCCTTGGTATTTCCAGTGGTGGTGGTTTAGTCGCTAAGTCATGTCCAACTCTTGTGACCCCGTGAATAGAGGAGCCTGGTAGGCTACAGTCTATGGGATTCTCCAGGCAAGAATACTGGAGTGGGTTGCCATTTCCTTCTCCAGGGGATCTTCTCAACCCAGAAATCAAACCCAGGTCTCTTACATTGTAGGAGGATTCTTTACCAACTGAGCTACAAGGGAAGCCCTTGGTATCTCTAATTTTCTTGAAGATCTCTAGTCTTTCCCATTCTATTGTTTTCTTCTTTTTCTTTGCATTGTTCACTTAAGAAGGCTTTCTTATCTCTCCTTGCTATTCTCTGGAACTCTGCATTCAGATGGGTATATTTTTCCTTTTCTCCTTTGCTTTTCACTTCTCTTCTTTTCTCAGCTATTTGTAATTCCTCCTCAGACAAACATTTTACCTTCTTACATTTCCTTTTCTTTGGGATGGTTTTGGTCACTGCCTCCTGTCCAATGTTATGAACTTCTGTCCCTAGTTCTTCAGGCACTCTATCTATGGGTTGCAAAGTGAACAACTCTCACTGCCTTTCCTGTTCTCACTTTGCTACCTGAGAGGTCTTAAAGCAGAGGCTTGCTGTATCACTTAGTCACAGTTTAGTTGGATTCCTCCACTTGTGGCAAGTGCTAAGTCCTCCTCATCACTGGAATGCAGCACTGCACTGTGATTAGGTACATGAGCTTCTATATTAACAACCTCGTTTTAATCAAGATACTTTGATTGTCTTGGGCTAGTTATTTAACTTCTTGGGCCAGTTATTTAAACTTCCTGATCTTTTGTCATTAGTGAACGGAGATGATGATATTTACCTCATACATTTATTGAAGATATTAAAAAACACAAGCTATGTAAAGTAAGTAGCATAGTTCCAGTCACAAAGCAAGACCTCTAGATGGCTTCCGTAGGGTAGAATTATGACCAGTGGGTTGAAACCATAGGTAGGCAAATTTCAACTCCGTGAGAGAATGCACATTAAGATGTTAGGATAGTGCTTGATATCTGATGATCACTTGATAAGTGGTAGTTGCTGCTACTGACACAAATTTTTTCAATGTGAGTTAAAAGTTGTATGATGTAGAACTTCCTTTTGCCTAGTTGTTGTTGTTCTTCAGTCTCTAAGTCATTTCTACTCTTTGTGACCCCATGGACTGCAGCATGCCAGGCTCCTCCGTCCTCCACTATCTCCTGGAGTTTGCTGAGATTCATGTCCATTCAGTCGGTGCTGGCATCTAACCATCTCATCCTCTGCCGCCCCCTTCTCCTTTTGCCTTCAGTCTTTCCCAGCATGAAGGTCTTTTCCAATGATTTTTTTCATGGACCTAACCTTTTGCCTAGATTTGTCCCTGAATAAATTTGGATGTATTATATTAGATTGTTCAGTTTTTTATTCATTTGATAAACTTATCAAATGGTAACAGGTACTATTCTTGATGCTGGAGCTAAAAATTGTTTAAAATAATTGGAAGAATATAAGTAAAGAGCAGGCAGTCAGTCATGAGATGCTGTAGAGGAGATTCATGCATTGGGTAAGCCAAAGTAGGACTCAGAGACTTCAGAGAAACTCCTCTGCTGGTGACTTATGAAGCTATACTCTGGTATGACAGTAACGTTGCAGAATGTCAGAGCTGATATCCTACAATGACATTCAGGTTCTAGATATCACTTAGTGTGAGCTATTCCTTGCACAAATGGAGAAATTTCTCCCAGTCCAGATAATCTCTTTAATACTATGAGCCCCAAATAATGCTGATTTAGATGGAAGACAACAAGAAGAGGGAAGGATGATGAACTTTGGCCAGCTTTACAGTAGCCAGATCAATTGCTCAGTGAGTGGAAATATGTTGGGCTCAAAATATCCAACATGGCCCTGTATGCTGCAAGGGAGGCAGTGAAGCCACGTGGTTAAGAATGCCTGGTAACACTCTCAGGTCTCACATTTACTAAATGTGTGACCTTGGGAAGTCTTTTTAGTTTTCTGAGGTGAAATTTTCTCAACTGGAAAATAAAGAGGTAGTTAGAAATTGCATTCAGCTGGTAGGAAGAATAAAACCCCACAAATGGTGACTTGAACAAATTAGAGTTTTACCTTTCTCACTTAAAAAGGTCAGTGAATAAGCAGACCAGGGCTTGTATGGCATTTGCATAGTTTAACAGTGACTCAGGATCCTTCTCCCTTTCTTCTTTGCCTTCCTTAGTGCATGGCTACTTTCTTCATTCTAAATGTGTGGTCATGACATGGCTGCTTCAGCTCCAATTATCATTAAAGTTTTTTTTGTAGGAATATAGAGGAAACGTAGTGGCTCAGATAGTAAAGAGTCTGCCTGCATTGTGGGAAACTGGGGTTTGATCCCTGGGTCAGGAAGATCCCCTGGAGAAGGGAATGGCAACCTACTCCAGTATCCTTGCCTGGAGAATCCCAGGGACAGGGGAGCCTAGTGGGCTACACTCCATGGTTTCACAAAGAGTCGGATACGACTGAGCAACTAACACACAAAATGGAAGGGAAAGAAGTCAGTTTCATTTTAAAGGATGTTTCTCAAAACCCAGCTCACAAATTCTTACATTTCATGGCCAGAACTTGGCTATGTGACCATCCCTACTTACAAGAGGTGTTGTGAGATAGAATGTTTTATCTGGGTCCTCTGCAGCTCTGAATAAAATTGGAGTTCACTTAGGAAGGAAGAAAGGGATAATGGATATTGAACAGGTAGCTAGGAGTCTTCACTATAGGAGCCAAATAATGTTGCCTATCCCCTTAGGTTTTGTGAGGATTAAATGAGAAGATGCATGTAGAGCACTTAATTCAGTGCCCAGACACATAAAGAGGGTTTGTCCAAGAGAAGGTGAGCATCCCTGTCCTCAATACACTTGTCCTACAGGAGAAGAGACAGACAGACATGATGGAATAATGACATGATAATTTACTGCAAGACACATGTAAAATCCAGTCATTTCACTGAATCACTTCAGCCTCTCTGCCCTCCTATCCATCTCAGGACTTCTGTTGTTCAGTCGCTCAGTTGTGTCCGACTGATTGAGACCCCATGGACTGCAACACACCAGGCTTCTCTGTCCATCACCAACTCCTGGAACTTGTTCAAACTCATGTCCATTGAGTCGGTGATGCCATCCAACTATCTTGTCCTCTGTCGTCCCCTTCTCCTGCCTTCAATCTTTGCCAGCATCAAGGTCTTTTCTAACGAGTCAGCCCTTTGCATCAGGTGACCAAAGTATTGGAACTTAAGCATAAGTCCTTCCAATGAATATTCAGGATTGATTTCCTTTAGGATTGACTGTTTGGATCTCCTTGCAGTCCAAGGGACTCTCAAGAGTCTTCTCCAACACAACAGTTGAAAAGCATCAAGTCTTCGGCACTCAGCTTTCTTTATGGTCCAACTCTCACATCCATACACGACTACTGGAAAAACCATAGCTTTGACTGGACAGACCTTTGTTGGCAAAGTAATGTCTCTCCTTTTTAATACATTGTCTAGGTTCATGATAGCTTTTCTTCCAAGGAACAAACATCTTTTAATTTCATGGCTGCAGTCACTGTCCACAGTGACTTTGCTGCTGCTGCTGCTGCTAAGTCTCTTCATTCGTGTCCAACTGTGTGTGACCCCATAGACAGCAGCCTACCAGGCTCCTCTGTCCACAGGATTCTCTAGGCAAGAATGCTGGAGTGGATTGCCATTTCCTTCTCCAACAGTGACTTTGGAGCCCAAGAAAATAAAGTCTGTCACTGTTTCCAGTATTTCCCCATCTATTTGCCATGAAGTGATGGGACTGGATGCCACGATCTTAGTTTTTTGAATGTTGAGTGTTAAGCTCTTTGTTAACTTTTTCACTCTCCTTTTTCACCTACATCAAGAAGGTCTTTAGCTCCTCTTTGCTTTCTGCCATACGGGTGGTATCATCTGTGTATCTGAGGTTATTGATGTTTCTCCCCACAATCTTGATTCCAGCTTATGCTTCATCCAGCCCAGCATTTTGCATGATATACTCTGCATTTAAGTTAAATAAGCAGGGTGAAAACATACAGCCAAAAAATCCTATTATCTGACTTTTTTTGAGCACTTGTCATTGAGATTCTTTCTTACTGCTTTACATGCATGATCTCATTTGCCCTCAAGGCAACCCAGCGTGTGTCAGTGATATGAAGTAGGTACACTGATCTAGAAAGCGAGGCTCTTTGAGGTAAGTATCTTGCTGGAGCCACGCACTTACTTGGGGCAAGCTGTGGGAGGAACCCAGGTATGTGGGACTAGGAATCTGGTGCCATGTTCTAGCCCAGGCTCTGCTACCCCCACCCCCCTCCCCAGGTCCTCAGACAAGTCCTACCCTCTCTCTGATCCTCAGTTTCCTCTTCAGTAAAATACGCTAAACTAGATGAACTTAAAGGTATTTTCTGGCTCTGGCCATTCAAGACTCTCTCCTTTGAACTGTTGAAAAAATTGGAAATAAAAAATGATTCTTATACAGGTACAAAGATAAACTCATATTAAAGATTTTATTTAACTCCTTTAGTGAAGAAACAACTGTGATATTACAACCAGTTCAAAAGAGAATCCAAAGAACAGGAGCATTTAGAAATCAGACATATTGAAATGAATTTGCAAATGGAGACAGAACTAGTTGTTTTTTTTTTCCAACAGGGTAGGGAGGGTTTTTCTCCCACTGGAAAGAATTCATTTGCATGTCTACAGGCAAGAATTATTTGGCACTGTTATCAGTTATCTACAGTTTATAGAGTATAAACAATTCCCAGAGTCAGATCAGATAAGGTGGGAGGGCCTGCTGTGGACAATATGTCATTTTCTGTTGAAACACACATTTTCCCCTATAGAACCACCAGTAGAAGTTGTCTAGTCCAGACTGCCTGATCCTGTTTCCTGCTCACGCCTTATGTTTCTGCCTCCAACAAACATGTACTATCCTCTTCTCCCTGCTGCTTCATAGATATCTGTGCCTTTTGGGTTTGGTTTGCTTTTTTTTTTTTTTTAATTTTTATTGAATAGATGGTTTACATTGTTGCATCAGTTTCCATTGTACAGTAAAGTGAGTCAGTTATACATATGTATGTATAAATATGTATTCTTTTTGAAAAGCATTCTCTTCTATTATCAGTTATTATAAGATAGTGAGTAGAGTGGCTTCCCTCATGGCTCAGATGGTAAAGAATCTGCCTGCAATGTGGAAGACCCAAGTTTGATCCCTGGGTTGGGAAGATCCCCTGGAGAAGGGCGTGGCAACCCACTCCAATACTCTTGCCTGGAGAATCCCATGGACAGAGGAGACTGGTGGGCTACAGTCCATGGGGTCGCAAAGAGTCAGACACGACTGAGCGACTAACACTTTCACTTTCTGTGTGCTGTGTAGCTCCTTGTTGGTTATCTATTTGATATATAGTAATGTGCATATTTTGCCCCCAAACTCCTAATTTATTCCTCCCTCCCCACTTTGGTAACCATGTTTGTTTTTTATGGCTTACTGTTTTGTTGCTTCCAGGAAGTCTTTATTGTTTAATCCTACTCTCTTTGAAGGGACCGGGAAGACCAGTTGGAGGGCGGTGACAGGTGTCATCCTTGTGGAGTGACACAACCAGGTGTGTGCTAAGTTGCTTCACTCGTGACCGACTCTTTGCTCTCCCACGGACTGTAGTCTACCAGGCTCCTCCGTCTATAAGATTCTCCAGGCAAGAATACTGGAGTGGGTTGCCATTTCCTCCTCCAGGGGATCTTCCAGACCCAGGGATCAAACCTGCATCTCTTATGTCTCCTGCACTGGCAGGCGGGTTCTTTACCACTAGTGCTACCTGGGACAGAACCAGGTGGTCACACAACAAGAAGCTTCTCTAACCACTTTGCCTCCAGGGCTTGGCTCGTGTGGTGGCTCAGTCACCAAATGGTTAAGTAGCCCTGGGCAAGTAGTTGACTAAGTTTATCTGGAACATCCCAGAAAGCCCCACATAGACTGCGCTGTCTTCGAGAGCTGGGGAGAGTTTCTCTCTTTCTCTCTCTCTTTATCAGAGGGACTTTTGGGATGCCACATGACAGAACTGAAGTGTCTTGAGTTTAGTGCCAGATTTGATTTCCATGTGGTCTCTGTCACCAGCTGTGTGACCATGGGTTAGACTTCTCACTTGGTTTGCTTAACTGTAAAATGACAATAATCATCCATGTCTGTGGTAGGCTGAAAAATGGCCCTCCCCTGGGGGACATTCTCATCCAGTCCTTAGAACCTATGAATGAGTGTTACCTTGTTTGGAAAAAGGAGCTTCATGGATGTAATTAAGGATCCTGAGAAGAGGAGATTATGCTGGATTAATCAAGAGATCTTACATGCAATCACAAATGCCCTTATAAGAGAAAGGCAGAGGGAGATTCAACACACAGAAGGCGGTGATCTGAACATGGAGGCAGTGATTGGAGTCCTGCACTGAGCAGCTGTCACCAGAAACTGAAAGAGGCAAGGAACAGACGCTTTCCTAGAGTCCTTGAAGGGGACATGACTCTGTGGGGTTTCAGACTGAAGGCCTCCAGAATTGTGAGAAATACATTTCTTGTGTTTCAGGCACTGAGTTTGTGGTCTTTTGTTACTGCAGCCCCAAGAAACTAACACAGTGTCTGCTGACCTCCTGGGATTGCTGTGAAGCTCAAAGGGGAAAAATTCAACAGAGCTTTAGAAATGGTCAAATGCAAACTAGGGTTCAATGCAGGCAAACAATTGGTAAGTCATGTGGAGATATCTGGGCTTCCTTGGTGGCTCAGACAGTAAAGAAACCGCCTGCAGTACAGGAGATGTGGGTTCGATCCCTGGGGTGGGGAAGATCCCCTGGAACAGGGCATAGGCAACCTACTCCTACTACAGTATTCTTGCCTGGAGGATCCCCGTGGACAGAGGAGCCTGGCAGGCTCTAGTCCATGGGGTTGCAAATAGTTGGACATGACTGAATGACTATCACTTGCACTTTCATGGAGATAATTTATTCACAGTTTTCACATTCACATAGAATTTTGATCAGCAATAATGAAGATTGCATGGAAAAATAAATGAAATATTTTCTCAAGTAAAAATAATATTTCAAGCAAATATTCCCCATTGATGTCACTTTACGTTGGTCTCCTGCTGTCAGTGTAAGGGACTGAGGTCACGGCTTCTCCCTTGCAGCTGCCTTGCCAATGGGGTCATGGGATATACTGCCAGAGGGTGGATCTGTGCCTCCCCAGCACCACTGGCAACATTGAAATAGTGTTGTTACCACTGGGAGGCCTGGAGTGACAGCAAGAACAAGCAGCTTTTGTTTGGTGGGTCCCATCTCAGGGTAGAAACTGGCACAGCAGAGAGATGTTTGGATTGAGATGTCTTCACCCTGCCAGAACTCAGCGCAGCAGACCGCAGCAGCAGCGGTGCAGCACCACAGGACTGAAATGCATCGGTGAGGCTCAGCCTGCCAGCCTGCCAGGGCCAACTGAATTCCAGCAGTGCAGATGGCGAGCTGGGGAGAGTTCAGTGCCAGGAGCAGGTGGAAGGACTCAGTTTGGCCAGAACAGAGCTGTGTCTCCCCTCCACTCTCAACACACACACACACACACACACACGCATGTACATGCACATGCATGCACACACACACAATGTCCAGCCAAGATGCTCTGTAACGGGCACCAGTCCAGCTTTGCTAATGTACCTCATGGACCTTTTCAGGGCTGTATCTTGCTCTTGTTTTTTTCTCAGGACTAAAGCCAAGACCCTCTACTTGCCAGCGCCTCATCTGTGTCCCCTAGTTGTTGTTGCTGTTTGGTTGCTAAGTCATGTCTGACTCTTTTGGAACCCCATGGACTATAGCCCGCCAGGCTCCTCTGTTCATGGGATTCTGCAGGCAAGAATACTGGAGTGGGTAGCCATTAATTCCTCCAGGGGATCGTCCCTATTTGGGGATCGAACCTGTGTCTCCTGCTTGATAGGTGGATTCTTTACCACTGATCCACCCGGGAGGGCGTGTGTCTGCTAGACCAGTCCTATATTCCACTTCCTCTCTCTGACATGTTCCCACCTATATGCTCTGGGAGCTCACAATGGTCACATCATTGTGTAGCTATTAATTAGTCGATTAACTGTTTACTGAGCATTGAGCACTTACTATAAATCAGGCAAGGACTTGTCTACTTGGTAGACAAAGCAGAGAAGACCCCACCCTCCAGGGAGCTTGTGAGCGTGGGACAGTCTCTAAGCCAACGCTCTCTCAAGGAACTCAGCAGTTGTAAATGATGATGTACTGTGGAGAGAAATACAGGGTCCTAAGAGAGAATTTTTCAGATCGGAGGAATTGGGAAGGTGTCTCTGAGGAAGGGATTTTTATCTGGAGGTTTCATGGATAAGTAGCATTCACCTGGTATACCAAACCCTTTTTTGGGTTTGATGATTATATGTGGGGTGTGCTTCCAGGAAGAATAAACAATGGGGACAAAAGCTGAACCGCATCTGAGGGCCTGGAAGGAGGTGATGAGACTTCCTTGGAGTGAGTGAGAGGATAAGAGGTGGGAGATGGGAAGAAAGGCCTTTTTAAGCATCTTTACCTTTATTCAAATGATGCTCATAAGCATCTGCATGTGGATTTGAAGCAGGAAACTGACATTATCTGGATTGACTGCTAGATGGAGAATAGGTTGGAGAAGACACAGTGGAAGCTGAGACGGTTAGGAGGCTCTGGAGAAAGGGCCATAGGAAACACTGGATCCAACCTTTCCCCACATGGATGGAGTTGAACTGGTGGCCAAACTTTCCCAGTGAGTTGGCGGATGAGGCAGGACTTGAACCCTGGTTTAGTGATTTCTAGGCCAATATACTTACCTCTACACCCCACTGCATTTAAGTAAATGATTTCCTTTTCACAGAGATAGTATAATGGGTGTGTTTCCTTCAATAGCCAATGAAGACATTTTGTGGTCTCATTAAAAGTATTTCAAAGAGAGTGATAAAGGAAAATTCAACACTGATATTTTTATTAGCTTGTAACCTGAGCACATGGGGATGACCACTTTAGGTTCCCCATCACGTTTAAGGCAGGATTATATGTGAGTCTAAGACTTAGGGCTTCCCTGGTGGCTCAGATGGTAAAGAAGCTACCTGCAATGCAGGAGACCTGGGTTTGATCCCTGGGTTGGGAAGATCCCCTGGAGAAGGAAATGGCAACCCACTCCAGTATTCTTGCCTGGAGAATTCTACGGACAGAGGGCTGCAGTCCATGGGGGTCACAAAGAGTCGGGCACAACTGAATGACTAATACACACACACATAAGACTTAGGACTGCAAAGCCAGAGAGGCACGGGTTCAAATCCCAGATCCACTGTTTATTAAGCTTTGCTCCCTTAGCAAGTTACCTGACCTCTTTGAGACTGAGTTTCTTCGACTAAAACTGAGTGTAATAACGATAGTTTTATATTGTGTTGTTTTGTTGAAAGCAAATATGTGTCTGGGATATAGTAAGTGCACAATAAATGTTGGTTATTAGCATGGTGATGATAATGTTGATCTATTTAGTCAAAGGCAGAGTGTGTCTTTCTGAAAAGAGTTAATTGCATTTAAAATTAATCAGTTCTATAAAACTTATGGTCTATTATAAACAAGGGTTTTTCCTGGGCATGGTTCCTATCCCCAAGGTGATTAAATTGAGGGATAAAACAATCTAAAAGTAATTCTAATAACATTTCCTTGGAGAAATCCTTAGTGAAATGGAGGTTCAGTGACAGAGGTGTGCCATTCAGCTGGTGGAATTCTGATAGTCCTGGGGAGAAGGTGGTTCCTACCATGTTGCTTGGAGGATGAGTAAGATTTCATTGTTTTGAAGACGTGTAGTTAACCGTTTTGGATATTTTCCTTTGCACTGCAAAAGTTATACTTGATCTCTAGAAAATTTAGAAAAAGTCAGTAAACGAAAGAAAGAGACATCAAAATTCCCTTGTGAAGTCACCAGCTGAGTTAACTAGTTACCATGGATTTGCATACTTGTAGAACATTTTCTTATGCAAGTGTATACACACACAGTTATTCAAATGGGACTGTGCTACCCTGGAGCCAGTTTATTCCTTTTTACTTCAAAACACATTTTAAAATATTTTTTCACTCCACTGAAGGTCTTCATTTGTACTCTTCTACAAGATGGCCACAAGAAGGGACACAGAGAGGTGCAGAAAAACAGAGCTGACTTTATTCACACGTCCTGGAGAGTCACTGGTGCGCCATGAGAGCGAGGGTGATGTGGGGGGATGCCAGGGCAGCGGGCGCCGCCAGCAGGTGGGTGGCTGAGAGAGAGAGCAAGGAGCCGTGGGCCAGTGCCTTACTGGAGGTCAGGGTAGAGAATACAAGCAAAAGGCATGAGGGGGTTTCATAGGAGTGTTTGAATGCCCCTGGACCGCAGTCAGACGTCCCTAGTGGCTCAGACAGAAAAGAATCTGCCTACAATGCAGGAGACCCGCATGGCTCAATGCGGATCCGATCCCTGGGTTGGGAAGATCCCCTGGAGAAGGGAATGGCAACCCCCTCCAGTTTTCTTGCCTGGAGAATTCCATGGGCAGAGGAGCCTGGTGGGCTACAGTCCACGGGTAGCAAGGAGTCAGACATGACTGAGCGACTGACACAGGTTGCAGTCCGGAGAGGACAAAAAGGGACCAGTGGCAGGGGGCAGCATTCTCACTCTGGCGAGCTTGCTTGTCTGGGTACCATACTCACAGCCTGTTTGTGGGAATGTTGAGACAGCAGGAAAATATATTTTAAACTTCACAACACGTGAGCTTAGACATTTTAATGGTTATTGGGTATTTGACTCGTGGAGATCCAATAGTATGTTTAGCCAGACTTCTATGGTTGAACATCTGCAGTGTTTCCTGTTTGTTTTTTTTGGTTTGTTTGTTGCCTGTACAAACAATACTACAAAAAACATAGTTGCAGCTAAATAATGCAATCACACATTATTTATTTCCTCAGGCTGATTTTTTAGTAGTAGAGTTTCTGGCCCCAAGGGGCATACCCTTTAAAAAAAAACTATTTTATTTCCTAAGTTCTGGAAATGGTTAGCAGGTTTGCATTTTAAAAGGCACTGTGTTTGTAAGTTATTATTCTTTAAATTTTTATTAATGTCAAAATATTACATTAGTAATAATTTCTTACATTTTTGTATCATCTTCCAGTCTGAAAGCATGTTAATATACTTTCCATTTGATTTGATTCTTCCAGTAACTTTGGAGGTAGACAGGTAGACACCATTAGTCCTTGTTTTTCAGATGAGGGAAACAGATCTCAGAGAGTGAAGTAATTTGCTTAGGGTGCCACACTTTCAAGTGACAGAGCTCCTGACACTGAGCCCTGCTGCTTGTTTGTATTATAAGGGCTGCCATCTCACCTCCTCCCCAATGACTAATTTATCTCTCGTGATATTAGCCTGAGAGTGTTAGACCTATCATACTCACTAGACCTGGTTTTGCAAGTTTTATACCACTTTCCCCTAACATACTTTTGACATTTATCTGTTTATTGAAGTATAGTTGATTTACCATGTTATGTTAATTTCTTCTGTACCGCAAAGTGACTCAGTTTTGTGTGTGTATATATATTTTATATTCTTTTCTAGTATGGTTTATCTATGGGTCTTGAATATAGTTCCCTGTGCTGTATAAGTAGGACTTTGTTGTCCATCCATCCTACATGAAATAGTTTGTATCTACTAACCTCAAACTTGTAGTCCCTCCCTCCTGCTCCCCCCCACCCCACCGTGTTAACCACACGTATGATCTCTATGTCTGTGAGTCTGTTTCTGTTTTGTCGACAGATTCATTTGTGCCATATTTTAGATTCCACATATAAGTGGCATAATGTGGTATTTGTCTCTTTCTGACTTACTTCACTTAGTATGATAATCTCTAGTTGCATCCGTGTTGCTGCCACCAATGGCATTATTTCATCCTTTTTTCTGGCTGAGTAGTATTCCATTGTACCATATCTTCTTTATCCATTCATCTGTTGATAAGCCCTAAGATTGTTTCCATGTCTTGGCTATTGTGAATAGTGCTGCTATGAACATATGGATGCGTGTATCTTTTTTTTTTTTTTAATTGAAGTTTTGTCCAGATATGCACAGGACTGGGATCATATGGTATGCATATTTTTAGTTTCTGAGGAACATCCATACTGTTTTCCATAGTGGCTACAACAACTCACATTCCTGCCAACAGTGTAAGAGGGTTCTTCTCTAACATTATTTTTTTTTAAATGCCATTTAAAAAAAATGAGACATTTTTCTTGATGTTGTACTACTTTCTCAGATTATGATTAGGTAGGTGTTTAATAGGCAGTGGAGAAGGAGATACTATTTGATATAGCAGGTGTGAAGTAGTAAAGGAGTAAAGATGTTAAAATAAAGGCTTAAAACTAGCCCCTGTCAGTCTAGCTTTGGGCCACAGAAATATGTTGTTTGTCTATAGCATGTTTGAAAAATTATTTTTGCTTACATTTGACCATCAGGATATTTCATATAGATATCTGCATTGCTGAGTTCTCTTCATTTAGAAGTTCTGGCAAGCCTGAGCCAGCCTTCAACCTGGACCATGATTGTTTTTTCCGAATTGATTGAAATATAATTGACATATCACAAGGTGTACGTTTGAGGTGTGCAATGTGTTGGTTTGATATATTTGCAAATAGTAATCATTTTGCAAATGATTACCACCATAGCATTAGTTGATACCTGTATTATGGCACATAATTTCCACTTCTTTTTTCCAGTGAGCATATTTAAGGCTGAGTCTCTTGGCAGTTTTCAAGTGTATAATAGAGTGTTATTAACTATAATCATTATGTTGCTATATTTGGTCCCCAGAACTTATTTATGTTATAACTTCTAGTTTGTACTCTTTGACCAGTCTCTCCCTTTTGCCTCCTCCCAACCTTGGTAACCACCGTTATAGTCTCTGTTTCTATAAGTTTGGCTTTTTCAGATTCTGCATATAAACGAAATCATACAATATTTGTTTTTCCCTGACTTGTTAAGTTTAGTAAAATGCCCTCAAGGCCCATTTATGTTGTCAAAAACTCACAGGATGTCCTCTTTTCTCAACGCTTAAGAGTATTCCATTGTATGTGTTTGTGTGTCTGTATATACATACATACAGATATACCGTGTCTTCTTCATCCATTCATCTATTGATGGACATGTAGGTTGTTTCCATATCTTGGCTATTGTGAATAATGCTGCATTGAATGTGGGAATAAATATATCTCTTCAAGATCCTGTTTTCATTTCCTTTGGATTATACCCAGAACTAGGATTACTGGATCATATGGTAGCTCTATTTTTAATTTTTTGAGGAACTTCCATACTGTTTTACATAATGACTATACCAATTTACATTCCCACCAACAGTGTGCAAGGGTTCCCTGTTCTTCACTTCCTCTCAAACACTTGCTTATCTTTTGTCTTTTTGATAATAGCCATTCTAACAGGTGTAAGGCGATACATCATTGTGGTTTTGATTTATACTTTCCTGATGGTTAGTGACAGTGAGCACCTTTCTATGTACCTGTTGGCTGTTTGCCTGTCTGTATGTCTTCTTTGTAAAAACGTCTGTTCAGTTCCTCTGCTCATTTTAAGATCAGGTTTTCTTTTTTTGCTGTTGAGCTGTATGAGTTCTTTATATTTTCGGATATAGTTTGTTGTAGTCCCATTTGTTTACATTTGCTTTTGTTGACTCTGATTTGGAGTCACATCAAAAAAATATTACCATTAACTATGTCAGGGCACTCACCCTCTCTGTTTTCTTCTGGGAGTTTCATGGTTTCATTCAAATCTTGCATTCAAGTCTTTAATCTGTTTTGAGGTGATTTTTGTGTATGGTGTAAGATAGGGGTCTGGTTTTTTTTTTGTATGCAGTTATCTAATTTTCCCAAAACCAATTATTAAGGAGGCTGTCCTTTCCCTATTGTATATTCTTAGCTCCTTTGTCATAAACTAACTGTCCGTATGGGCTTATTTCTGGGGTGACTATTTTGTTCCATTAATCTCTGTGCCTGTTTTTATGCCAATACTATGCTGTTTTGGTTGTTGTTTTTCCGTCACTAAGTAGTGACTGAACTAGTCAGTGGTAGTCACTGACTCGTTGTGACCCCATGGACTGCAGCACACCAGGCTTCCCTGTCCTCCACTCTCTCCCAGAGTTTGCTCAAGTTCATGTCCACTGAGTCCATGATACTGTCTAACCATTTCATACCCTGCTGCCCTCTTCTTCTTTTGCCTTCAGTTTTTCCCAGTATTAGGGTCTTTTCCAAGGAGCTGGCTCTTTGCATCAGGTGGTCAAAGTATTGGAGCTTCAGCTTTAGCATCAGTCCTTCCTATGAATATTCAGGGTTGATCTCCTTTAGGATGGACTGGTTTGATCTTGCAGTCCCAGGGACTCTTGAGAGTCTTCTCCAGTACCACAACTCAAAAGCATCAATTCTTCGGCACTCAGCCATTTTTATAGTCCAATTCTCACATCTGTACATGACTACTGGAAAAACCATAGCTTTGACTATACAGTCCTTTGTCAGCAAAGTGATGTCTTTGCTTTTTAATGTGCTGTCTAGGTTTGTCATAGCTTTCTGTCCAAGAAGCATCTTCTCACTTCATGGCTGCAGTTACTATCTGCAGTGATTTTGGAATGCAAGAAAAGAAAATCTGTCACTGCTTCTATTTTTTTCCTTTCTATTTGCCATGAAGTGGTGGGACTGGATGCCATGATCTTAGTTTTTTGAATGTTGACTTTTAAGTCAGCTTTTTAACTCTCCTCTTTCACTGTCATCAAGAGGCTCTCCAGTTCCTCTTTGCTTTCTGCCATTAGAGTGATATCATCTACATATCTGAGGTTGTTGATATTTCTCCCAGCAATCTTAATTCCAGTTTGTGACTGTTTTGATGACTATAGCTTTTAGTACAGTTTGAAATCAAGAATTGTGATGCCTCCAACTTTGTCCTTTCTCAAGATTTTTTGATTACACAGGGTCTTTTGTAGTTACATACATATTTTAGGATTGTCGTTTTCTCTTTCTGTGAAAAGTGTCATTGGGATTTTTGATAGGGATTACACTGTAGCTGTAATCCCGAATCTGTAGATTGCTCTGAGTAGTATGCACATTTAAATGATATCAGTTCTAATCAATGAGCATGAAATATCTTTTCATTTATTTATGTCTTCTTCACTTTCTTTCATCAGTGTCTTACAGTTCTCAGTGTACAGATCTCTAACCTCCTTTGTTAAATTTATTCCTATAAATTTTATTCTTTTTGATGCTATTGTAAGTGGGTTTTTTTCTGATCTTCTCTTTTTGATGATTTGTTGTTAGTATGTAGAAATTCAACTGATTTTTACGTATTGATTTTGTATCTTGCAACTCTACTGAAATTGTTTATTAGCTATAACTTTTTTTGGTGGAATTTTTAGTATCTTCTATCATGTTAATTGCAAATGGAGAAAATTTTATTTTTTCCATTCCAATTTGAATGCTTTTTATTTCTTTTCCTTGCCTAGTTGCTCCGGCTACCATTTCCAGTAATCTGTTGAATAAAAGTGGTAAGAGTGGGAATCTGGTTCCACTCTTCTTTGGTAAGAAGAAAATCTTTCAGCTTTTCACTGTAAGTGTGATATTATTAATAGCTATGGACTTGTCATATATGGCATTTATTGTGTTGAGGTACATTCACTCTATAACTGATTTGTTTAGAGTTTTTATTATGAAAGATGTTGAGTTTTGTCAAATGATTTTTCTGTATCTATTATTGCCTTTTTTTGTTGAGGTGGTAGATCACATTTATTGATTTGTGAATGTTGAATCATCCTGTGTCACTGGAATAAATCTCTCTTGATCATGTTGTGTACTTCTTTTAATGTACTATTGGATTCAGTCTGCTAATATTTTGTTGAAGATTTTTGCATATATGTTCATTGGGGATTGTTATTCAGTCACTAAGTTATGTCCAACTCTTTGCGACCCCATGGACTATAGCCCTCCAGGCTCCCCTGTCCATGAGGCTCTCCAGGGAAGAATATTGGAATGGGTTGCTATTTCCTTTTCTACAGGATCTTCCCATACCAGGGATTGAACTGTCTTCTGCATTGGCAAGCAAATGCTTTCCCACTGAACCACCAGGGAAGCCCTCATTGGGGATATTGGCCTATAATTTTCTTTTCTTATAGTGTCCTTGTTTGGTTTTGGTATCATGGTAATACTGGCTTGAAAACTGTGTTTGGAAGTGTTGCCTCCTCTTCTATTTTTTTCAGAAGAGTTGGAGAAGGATTGATAATTATTTTTTAAACATTTGATTAAATTTACTATCGAAGCCATCTGGCCCTAGGATGTGTTTGTGGTTTTTTTTGTTTTTTTTTTTGGAGTTTTTGATTAGTGATCCGATCTTCTTACTGTAATTTGTCTATTAAAATTTTGTATTTCTTCATGGTTCAGTCTTGGTAGATTGTATATTTATGGGAATTAACCTATTTTTTCTTTGTTGTCCAATTTGTTGGCATATAATTGTATGGTAGTCTCTTATGATTTTTTATTTTTATCTATCAGTTATAATATCTCCTTTTTTTCTAGTTTTATTTGAGTCATCTTTCTGGGAAGCCATTAAGATTTGTCTATTTTTTAATGTTTAAAAAACTCAGCTCTTAGATTCATTGACCTTTCCTATTGTCTTCTTAGTCTGCCTATCATTTATTTACCCTCTTGATCTATGTAATTTCCCTCCTTCTGCTAACTTTTGGCTTACTTCATTCTTTGTTTTTTATTCCTTGAGGTGTAGAGTTAGGTATCAGCTGGGCCTTGATTGACTGGAACTAAGAAATTTCTGCCCCTGTTAGGGCAGAAACGTTCCGGTTTGCCTCAGGCCTCATCAGTTCAGTTCAGTTTAGTCGCTCAGTCGTGTCTGACTCTTTGCAACCCCATGGACTGCAGCATGCCAGGCTTCCCTGTCCATTGCCAGCTCCTGGAGATTGTTCAAACTCATGTCCATCGAGTCAGTGATGTCATCCAACCGTCTCATCCTCTGTTGTCCCCTTCTCCTCCTAACTTCAGTTTTCCCCAGTATCAGAGTCTTGTAAGGGGTCAGTTCTTTGCATCAGGCCTCATCCCTCTACTGTTTTTCTAAAGGTCAGTAGTCATTAAAACTATGCCTGGTATATTGTTTTTTTTTTCCCAGCTGACTTTATTCCGTCACTTCTGGCTGGATCTTTTAGGCATCTGAATATGAACCCCTTGGCTTAGAGTATGCATGGGGAATAGTTCATTTTGGTTGGAGGCTAGAGAACATGCAGGTGAGTAGTGAGAAAGAAAACTGGAAAGGCAGCTTATGATGGAGAAAGGGAGAGTCTTGAAACCAGCCATCACACCTGGACTTTATTTTTTAGGCATAAGGAAGCCACTGAGGGATCTGAAACTCTTTTAACGGACATCCTGGTGTCCTGTCCTGGAACAGCTGCCTCCTGTTCATTTAAATGTTCTTTCCTTTTGTTGCATGTCCTCTGCCATCTCTGTTCCCAACAGGGAGTGTTTTCAAAAGGCTAGACAGCTGTTTACATCTCCTTTTAAATGGAGGCATTGTGGTTCTTCCCTCCCTCTGAGGACAACTTGTAAATGGCTCTCTGTGAGTAGAGCAGCCCTCGTGTCTCTGTCTGCTCCACCTCCCTGCGTGGAGGCTGGGGCAAATGGGACAGCAACACTTCACTCCACTGGTGTCCTCATTGATTCACCGGGACTTGAGAGAAAGAAAAAAAAAAAAAATAGAAAGGCCTTTGTTAGCTATTGTCAAGCAGTTCCTTGGTTGAAATCCATTTGTGGAGTGACTGCTTGTTTTATTCCTAGGCAAGGTCCTTGGATGTAATCTGGATGTGATGGAGAGAAGCTCTGGTACGGAACCTTCTGTTCTTGGATGTGTAGCTCATGAGCTCTATGGCCCTGTTCACCTTCACCTTGCTGAGCCCTCCTTTGCTCATCTATGAGATTAGACTAATCCTTGCCTTGTCTCCAGCACAGAGTCAGCTTGAGGACCGAGTGGGAGAATATACAAGAGAAGTGCCAAGTGTTACACAGACTAGTATGGTTACCACAAAGTTGGGATAATTGTTTCTGCGGAAAGAAATGGGTCCTGGTCCAGCACCTTAATTAAATCAAGGGGCTGAGATAATTCAAGCAGATGAATTCAAGAGGCTAGAAAAACCCTTTAGGGCAGTATATCACTGCTAACTCAAATTTGGTGGTCCTGGTTAAAATGCATACCTGGAGGAGGAAATGGCTACTCACTCCAGTATTCTTGCCTGGAGAATCTCATGGACAGAGGAGCCTGGTGGGCTACAGTCCATGGAGTCACAAAGAGTCAGATATGACTGAACACACAGGCTAAGTATATAATAACAAGGTGCTTAAATGTATGGGCTCTACCCAATGGGTTTATTTTTGAATTACATTCTTTCTGTGTGACAATAAGCCTTATTATTATTATTATTATTATTATTTTGCAAAGCAAGCATCGTAACAACAGTATCTATGCCATGAATTTATTGTGAGAGTTAAAGAAGGCAGTATAATTCAAGGCCCTTAGCAAGGCCATGCCTGGCCTATTGTAGGTGTCAAATGAAACCTGATATTGTGAATGGTTCTTGGCTGCTATGGAGGGGAGTGAGAGGGTGCAGGCCTGCTGGGGAACAGACCTGGAGAAGCAAAGCCCCTGACCTGACGAGGGTATATAATGGAGGGGGTCCTGGGAGTAAGGGGAAGGGCATAGCCCCGGGAGATGAAAGGTAGGGAGTTCAGATGTCACTATATCCAGGGTGTTGTCCTGGAAACCCTGTAGAGGTGATAGACCAGTGCAGTTTAACTCATTTGAACACACAGGCTAAGTATATAATAACAAGGTGCTTAAATGCATGGGCTCTACCCAATGGGTTTATTTTTGAATTACATTCTTTCTGTGTGACAATAAGCCTTATTATTATTATTTTGCAAAGCAAGCATCGTAACAACAGTATCTATGCCATGAATTTATTGTGAGAGTTAAAGAAGGCAGTATAATTCAAGGCCCTTAGCAAGGCCATGCCTGGCCTATTGTAGGTGTCAAATGAAACCTGATATTGTGAATGGTTCTTGGCTGCTATGGAGGGGAGTGAGAGGGTGCAGGCCTGCTGGGGAACAGACCTGGAGAAGCAAAGCCCCTGACCTGATGAGGGTATATAATGGAGGGGGTCCTGGGAGTAAGGGGAAGGGCATAGCCCCGGGAGATGAAAGGTAGGGAGTTCAGATGTCACTATATCCAGGGTGTTGTCCTGGAAACCCTGTAGAGGTGATAGACCAGTGCAGTTTAACTCATTTCTTCTTGTCTCAGCAGGTGCTTCCTACCCTTGATGGTGAGGGGGAGGAAGGTAGTCAGGCTCTGGCTTGGGATGAGGAAACAGTCTCTGGAGAGAAGTTTCTGCAGTGGCTTGGTGCTGAGGGATGCAGGAGACTGGCTTCGTGGGCAAGTTATGTCAAGCTGGTTGTGGCAGGCACTGGGACTGTGGCAGCTCAGGCTTGCTAGTGGCTGTTTGCAGAAAGCATTATCACTTGCCCTTTTTTTTTTTTAAGTCTTTATTGAATTTGTTACAACATTGCCTCTTTTGTTTTATGTCCTGGTGTTTTGGTCTGTAGGGGCATGTGGGACCTTAGCTCCCAGACTAGGGGTCGAATGTGCACCCACTGCATTGGAAAGCGAAGTCTTAATCATTAGACCCCCAGGGAAGCCCCCTATCGCTTGCCTTTTTGCTACCAGCCTCCCAGACATTCTCACTACAGAGCTTGTTCCTTTGCCTAGAATCTCCCTCCCTTCTTCCTTGGTCTATCAGAAACATGTGCTTGTGCTTTGTCACAGTCCTGTCCAGCTCTTTGCAACCCCATGGACCATAGCCCGCCAGGCTCCTCTGTCCGTGAGATTTTCCAGGCAAGAATACCGGAATGGGTAGACATTCTCTTCTCCAAGGGATCTTCCCAACTCAAGGATCGAATCCAGGTATCTTATATTGCAGGCAGATTCTTTACTGTCAGAGCCATCAGAAGCATACATATCTTCAATGAACTTTGGAAAGCAAAAAAAGTACGACACATACTACACATATTGCACATGAAACCCTGTGACCCATCTCCCCTTTACTGCTAGAACCCCCACAGGTGGAGGACCGGGAGCGGGCCCTGATGGGGCATGAAGAAGGCTCCAGTTTCAGCAAGCCTGGCCCAGCTCAGCATCTCCCTGACCTTTGTTCTCCCCCCTCTCCCTTTTTCTCCCAAGATATGCTAAAAATGCAGATGCAGAGGTCGACAGTCAGCTTCACTAAGTCATCAATCCACACATGTGTAGTCTGCGTCTGCAGATACCAGGCCCAGCGTTCTTACCACCAAGAACAGTCCAGGTTAGTCTCATCAGAGACAAGGACCTGCACAGGAACAGGGAAGGGCCATGTGCTAGATGAGAGCCTAGTCCTTGTCCTGCTACATCCTCAGCTATGTGATCTTGCTTCTGTCCTTGCGTGTTTCTGGGTTTCAGTTTGCCCATCTAAACAGTAAATATTTCATGCTCGGTGATCTCTGTGTTCCTGTCCCTGCCCCCTTGTATTCTATGATTCTGTTGAATCTATCATCTTGGTTTCCCTAAACCCCTTCACCCTTTCTTCGGAATGAAGCGCTCTTGGTAACAGCCCATATTGTGATGCCTTTCATCTGCACCTGCTAATGCAGTGTCTCTAGCTCCCAGCAAGGCCCTTCAAGCTATTTCAGAGGGCCCCCAGGGAGAGTTCCTTATGTGCTAGCAAATAAATCTGGTCAGCCACTACCTGGCGTCTGCCATCTCCCCCTTGTGGACGCCCTCTGTGATGTTCACAGCTGATGCTCTGCTGTATTTACTCAGTTGGGGCTAGTTCCTTCACCGGTTTCCTCCATGCCCACAGGTGAGCCACCTCCTGCCAAGCCCTGATGTTTCCTCAGACCCCTGTGGCCTCCAAGGGAGCCCAGTGGTGTCACTGCTCCCACCATGCCCTGTCAGACCCCAGGGCCACTGTAGGAATCAATTTTTTCTTCTGTTAGTCAGTTCTGCTCTGTTAGTAGATTCATCCACCAGTGTAGTGAATGTATCAAGGATCTAAGGAGCTGTCTGTGTGGGATTTGGGGGCAAAGTGGGAAAAAATGCACCTCTTATGTTGCTTTGTCTCCCAGTGGCTCATGGAGCTTTTAGTGAGAATTCTATGTTTGTTTGCCCTCTGGATATAAACCTGTAAGAAGCTGGGCTGAGGAAAAACTGGAGTGTGAGATATTGCAGTGGACTCTGAATTATTCTATCTTCTAATAATAAAGGCTTGGCATTACTCTGACTTCCAGTAATAAGGCATTTGGTTAAGAAAGAACACAGATTTGGAACATTCTCACTTGGAATTTGCTTAGGGGATGCAGGGATGTCTACATTGTGTTCTAACCATATCCTTCATTCCTCATGGCTCCCAAGGGAGTTATGGTGACAACAGACTGTGGTAAGTAGAAAACAGGCATCATTTTACCTCAGTGCAGAACACTCGCAAATGGAGTGAGAGTACACAGCAGGAGTCCAAGGGCTAAAGGGAACTTTTACTTCTTCCTCTTCAAACCTGAATCTTGAGATCTGTCTGTCTGCACAGGTCAGAAGAAAGAGGTGAAGGACCTTGTCCTGAGCACTTACCATAGTACTTGGTATGGAGGAGGCAGACAATAAGTATGTAATGGCTGATTGAATGAGGAACTAAATATAGGGAGGAAGAGAGAGAAGAGATTGAGAGAGCTGGGCTCAAGACAAATCAAGTATGTCTTCTTGTCAGGCTGATAAGAACTGCTCATTCTTTTCTCTTGGACTGTGTCTGATTTCCAGACTTCCCTTTGTAGGTGACTGATTTTCAGCACATATACACATAGCATGTTCCTTCCTCCCCCACTGGTAGCAGTGGGAATGCGCAGTTTTCACTTCTGGAAATGTGTTAAGTAAACCCAGGATTAAGAACGGTGCTGGTGATTTTTGTAAATGACATCACCTACTCCTGTTAGCTTGTCATGTACAGCTAAAGTTTCTTTGTCCTTTAAGATTAGGAATTAACTGGGACAGAAGCCACAGAAAGAATTTCATTCAAACGTAAAGCAGTGATTTTTAAGATCAGGTAGGTGATCCTAAAGTAGGTGACCCTACTACTACTTCTTAACCAGCCTTTAATCAGAGGCTAGATGGCTACCTGGTGAGAATACTATGGAAGATTCAAGCACCAAAAAGGAATTAAACTGATCTGTAAATTAGTGGGAGTCTAGGTTTCTTAGTTTCTTATATACTATTCTCATGATAAGTATATAAGGGTATATCATTCAAACCCATGGCTTAGACTTCTTCCTTCAGCTTGATACAAAGATGGGAAGGAAGAAGAAATCCTTCGTGGCCATCAGGTCATCTAATAATCATGACTTATACTGACAAAAATGTAGTAAGGGAATTTTAGACCATCAATTTTAGCTCCCAGTCCCAGTTCAAGTATAATTTTTCTTATTCATGTCAACTTCCCAGTGGAGACCCTCTCTTTGTCTTAATGGCCCCTCACTGGTGACCAATCATCAGTAAGATGGACTTTCTTCACATTAGACTGAAATGGTCACAGTAGGAGAGTCCATGTCTGTTTGATATGTGGGTGCATGCTGAGTTCCTAGTGTGGCACGTGGCATATGGTAGACGGATAATGAGTTGATTCAATCAACATATTGGTTGACTGAATACCAAGTTTCTCCACTTAAGTCTCAGTGTGCTAAATACTATGAATTCAAGGGAAGACATTTTCAGACCAATACCAGAGGTAGGAGAAATATTTCCCACTCTGTTTTAGTCCTTGACCTAGAACATCAGCTGCATCTTAAGACTGCTTGAGAGTCAAGTTATAATGAGAGAGATAAGCATGTAGTTGAATAGCTACTGAATCTTCTGAACTCAAGGTCCTATTGCATTTGATAGCAATGTAAATAATACATCAATACCTTAGGGTTTGTGTGGCTGACTGGTGAAGGGCTAATATTCCCAAATAGTGTGCATTTGAGAATACTAACTGAAGAGGAACCATTTATCCTAGGCTTATTAGGTAAGGAAGATAGAGAACTATGCTGATGAGGCTAAGTTAGAAAGTTTAGGCTTCATTAAAAGTCAATTTGGAACTTCTTTCATAGCCAAGCAGACTTGCCTTATACTTGGCCAGCTCTTCTGCAAACGCATGTCTTTGATCCCAGAAGGATAGGTTGAGAGAGTATTAATGATTGCATGAACTCCATGCAAGCAAATGCTGACAATGTAGAATATAATGTAGTAACTGTTTCTAGAGTTTTCCAGTCTCAGGTGAATCCTCCATGCGGCTTAATTATCCTTCTACATGTTCCAAATTGTATTGCCTTTCTTGATATCTACAAGCTTATCTCATCCCGTATAACTTTCTTCCTTCCTCCTTATCTCAGAGAAGAGAAATCCTTTCTCCTGGGCAAGGTTGATATCTTTGTCTGCCTTTGAGTACCAACCTTCATCACTCTCTTATAAACCTTATTCTTCCTGTTATCCACTTTGTGGTCTTATCCTCAATTGCTACCTCCATAATACTTGTGATTTTTCTTTAGTATATAAATATCATCAATCCTATATTCCCCATGAGCTACAGTGTTTGATTTGTTTCCTCCCCTTAATGGCCAATTTTCTTCAAAAGCAGACACTGGTTTTCAACATTTTTATCACAGCTCGTTCGTGAGAACCCAATTACTCCTCTACCAATACCATGCTCTCTCCTCCCCCTCCACACACATTTAAATTGTTCCTCTTAACTGGTAATAACATCTTTCCAGGTCCTATGGATACTTCTGCCTTTTTCCTTCTCAACCTCTCAGTGGCATTTGCCATTGACCGTCTCCCTTGGTTTCTGTAGCACTGCTGTTTCCTGGTTTTTCTCCTATCTCCCCAGAAGTCTTTCTTAAATAGGGATCCTTAGCTGAGACACAGAATAAAGAATATGGCCTTAGGAACTATTTACTTAATTCTCCCAAGGCCACAAACATAATTAGTACCATCCTAGGTATACAGGAGAGAAGTTAAATCATTACATACAGTGGATGCTGTAGGACATTGGAGTTTAATTTTCTCCATGTCTGAGAAAGGAGTGGCATCCTCGGCTCTCTTCATAAATTTCTTTTTTCTGCTCTCCCCACTCTGATCCCTTTCTTCTTCTAATCTTAAACACTCTCCCTGGGTGACCTTTTGTAAGCCTTTGGGAGAAACTATCAATTATAATTCATGGCTCTGAAAACAAAACTCAAAACCACACCTCTTGTGGTAATGGCCACACCCTTGTTGCTGTTTGTCTGCTAGACAGCTCCCCTTAGATATCTCACAACTCTCTCAGATGCAGCATTCAGAACAGACTCATCTTCTCCCCACACTCTCTTTTCCCCTGAATGGTGTCATCATTTACCCAGATACCCAAGCTGTGTCCAGAAGCCATTTAGATTCTTGATTCCAGATATCCTGCCAGTGCAGTTTTTCACTAAGTTCCTCAGTACCTGCTTCCTTGGGAGCTTGTGATTTATTATCTTATTCTGAATGTAATTCGGGCCCATCATGCCTAGATATCAATCAGATAGAAGCTTCCTAAGGGTTTCCTTGTTTCAAAGTACCTTTTTCCCCTCCCTCCCACTGCTAATAACCACAGAACTGTGTATCTACATTCAAATATGGTTCTCCCTCTTCCTGCTTAAATAATTTCAAAG
Source organism: Okapia johnstoni (assembly GCA_024291935.2). Classification (NCBI taxonomy): domain Eukaryota; kingdom Metazoa; phylum Chordata; class Mammalia; order Artiodactyla; family Giraffidae; genus Okapia; species Okapia johnstoni. The sequence continues at coordinate 54,991,773 of CM044316.1, forward strand.
TCCTCCTTCAACCCACAATGACTATAATCTGTCAGATGTATTGTGATCTCCTTACCTAGTAGGCAAGGTTCTCTACAACTGGCCTTTGCCCTTTGTGTGATGTCATTGTCTTCCCACACAGCATTTATCCAAACCATTTCATACACTTATCCATTCTGGCCTTTCCCTGGGATACTTGTTCATTCCATCTGTCTATCATCTATCTATATGTATAACATAAGATTTACCCTCTTAACGAACTTTAAAATGTACAATATGTTATTATTGAGTTGTTGTTGTTTTTCAGTCACTCAGTTGTGTCTGACTCTTTGTAGCCCCATGGACTGCTGCATGCCAGCCTTCTTTGTCCCTCACTATCTCCCGGAATTTGTTCAAACTCATGCCCATTGAGTTGATGATGCCATCCAACCATCTCATCCTCTGTTGCCCCCTTCTCCTCCTGCCCTCAATCTTTCTCAGCATCAGGGTGTTTTCCAATGAGTCAGCTCTTCGCATCGGGTGACCAGAGTTTTGCAGCTTCAGCTTCAGCACCAGCTACCGTTTTGTATGGCAGATCTCCAGGGTTTATTCTTCTTGCTTGACTGAAACTTTAAGCTAGTTGGCTAGTAACTCCTCATTTCTCCCTCTCCCCAGACCCTGACAACCACCATTCCTTTCTCTTTTTTGGCTGCACCGCATAGCTTGCAGGATTCCAGTTCCCTGACCAGAGATTAAATCTGTGCCCTCAGCAGTGAAAGCGTGGAGTCCTAACCACTGAACTGACAAGGAATTCCCACAATTTCGTTCTTTGATTCCATACATTTAACGATTTTAGATACTTCATATAAATGGGATTATACAGTATTAATCTTAATATGTCCGGTTTATTTAACTAATCCATATTGTCATATATTGCCAAATTATTTTCTTTTTAAAGGCTGCATAATATTCTATACTTTGCATATATTTCATTTTCTTTATTTTTCTGTTGATAGACACTTAGATTGTTTCCATGTCCTAGGGCTGTTGTGACTAATGCTGCAACGAACATGAGGATGCAGATATCTCTTTGAGATACTGATTGTATCTCCTTCAAACATATACACAGAGGTAGAGTTGCTGTATCATATGGCAGTTCTATTTTCAATTTTCTGAGGAACTTCCAAACTATTTGCTATAGGTGTTGTACCAATTTAAATTGCAACCAATAGTGTACAACAGTTCCCTTTTCTATTAATATGTATACTTGTAAGCCTGTGGTTTTCTTATAGTATCTTTATCTGGCTTTGTTTTTGATATTCAGTCCTAAGTCAATTCTGGCTCTTTGCAACCCCATGGACTGCAGCACTGCAGGCTTCCCTATCCTTCACTATCTCCCAGAGTTTGTTCAAACTCATGTCATTGAGTCGATGATGCCATCCAACTGTTTCGTCCTCCATAGTCCACTTCTAATTGTGCCTTCAATCTTTCCCAGCATCAGGATCTTTTCCAATGAGATGGATCTTCTCATCAGGTGGTCAAAGTATTAGAGCCGCAACCTTAGCATCAGTTCTTCCAATGAATATTCAGAGTTGATTTCCTTTAGAATTAACTGATTTGATCTCCTTGCTGTCCAAGAGATTCTCAAGAGTCTTCTCCAGCACCACAGTCTGAAAGCATCAATTCTTTGGCATGCAACCTTCTTTATGGTCCAACTCTCACATCCATACATGACTACTGGGAAAACCATAGCTATGACTATATCGACCTTTGTCAGTGAAGTAATGTGTCTGCTTTTCAATGTGCTGTCTAGGTTTGTCATAGCTATTTTTCCCAGGAGCAAACATCTTTTAATTTCATGGCTGCAGTCACCATCCGCAGTGATTTTGGAGCCCAGGAAGATAAAGTCTGTCACTGTTTCCATTTTTTCCTCATCTATTTGCCATGAAGTTATGGGACCAGATGGCATGATCTTAGTTTTTTGAACTTTGAGTTTTAAGCCAGCTTTTTCACTCTCCTCTTTCACTCTCATCAAGAGGCTTTTTGTTCCTTTTCTCTTTCTGCCATAAGGGTGGTGTCATCTGCATATCTGAGGTTATTGATATTTCTCCCTGCAATCTTGATTCCAGTTTGTGCTTTATCCAGCATGGCATTTCACATGATGTACTCTGCATATAGGTTAAATAAGCAGAGTGACAATATACAGCGTTAATGTACTCCTTTCCCAGTTTTGAACCAGTCCATTGTTCCATGTCTGATTCTAATGGTTTCTTCTTGACCTGCATACAGGTTTCTCAGGAGGCAGGTAAGGTGGTCTAGTATTCTCATCTCTTTAAGAATTTCCATAGTTTTATGTGATCCACACAGTCAAAGGCTTTAGGATAGTCAATGAAGCAGAAGTAGATGTTTTTATGGAATTCTCTAGCTTTTTCTGTGATCCAATGGATGTTGCCAATTTGATCTCTGGTTCCTCTGCCTTTTCTAAATCCTGCTTTTACATCTGGAAGTTCTCAGTTCACATACTATTGAAGCCTATCTTGAAGGATTTTGAGCATTACTTTGCTCGCATGTGAAATGAGTGCAATTGTGTGGGTAGTTTGAACATTCTTTGGCATTGCCCTTCTTTGGAATTGGAATGAAAACTGACCTCGTATAGTCCTGTTGTCACTGCTGTATTCCAAATTTGCTGGTATATTGAGTGCAGCACTTTCACAGCATCATCTTTTAGAATTTGAAACAGCTCAGCTGGAATTCCATCACCTCCACTAGCTTTGTTCCTAGTGATGCTTCTTAAGGCTCACATGACTTCACACTCCAGGATGTCTGGCTGTAGGTGAGTGATCAGACGATCATGGTTATCTGGGTCATTAAGACCTTTTTGTGTACAGCTCTTCTGTGTATTCTTTCCACCTCTTCTTAAAATCTTTTGCCTCTGTAAGGTCCATACCATAACTGTCCTTTATTGTGCTCATCTTTGCATGAAATGATCCCTTGGTATCTCTGATTTTCTTGAAGAGATCTCTAGTCTTTTCCATTCTATTGTTTTCCTCTATTTCTTTGCATTGATCACTTAAGAAGGCTTTCTTATCTCTCCTTGTTATTCTTTGGAACTCTGCATTCAGATGGGTATATCTTTCCTTCTGACTTTTGCTTCTCTTTTCTCAGCTATTTGTAAGGCCTCCTCAGACAACCATTTTGCCTTTTCGCATTTCTTTTCCTTGGGGATAGGTTTGGTCACTGCCTCCTGTAAATGTTACGAACATCTATCCATAGTTATTCAGGTACTCTGTCTATCAGATCTAGTCCCTTGAATCTATTTGTCACTTCCACTGTATAGTCATAAGTGACTTGATTTAGGCCATGCCTGAATGGCCTAATGTTTTACCTATTTTCTTCAATTTAAGTCTAGATTTTGCAATAAGGAGCTCATGATATGAGCTATAGTCAGCTGCCAGTCTTGTTTTTGCTGACTGTATAGAGCTTCTCCATCATCAACTGCAAAGAATATAATCAATCTGATTTTGGTATTAACCATCTGGTGTTGTCCATGTGTAGAGTCACTTCTTGTGTTGTTGGAAGAGGGTGTTTGCTATGACCAGTATGTTCTCTTGGCAAAACTCTATTAGCCTTTGCCCTGCTTCATTTTGTACTCTAAGGCCAAACTTGCCTGTTACTCTGGATATTTCTTGACTTCCTACTTTTGCATTCCAGTCCCCTATAATGAAAAGGACAGCTTTTTTTGGTATTAGTTCTAGAAGGTCTTATAGGTCTTCGTAGAACTGTTCAACTTCAGCTTCTTCAGCATTAGTCATTGGGGCACAGACTTGGATTACTGTCATGTTGAATGGTTTGCCTTGGAATTGAACAGAGATCACTCTGTTGTTTTTGAGATTGCATCCAAGTACTGCATTTTGGACACTTTTGTTGACTATGATGGCTACTCCATTTCTTCTAAGGGATTCTAGCCCACAATAGTAGATACAAATGGTCATTTAAATTAAATTCACCCATTCCTGTCCACTTTAGTTCACTGATTCCTAAAATGTCAATGTTCACTCTTGCCATCTCCTGTTTGATCACTTTCAATTTACCTTGATTTATGGACCTAACATTCCACATTCCTATGCAATATTGTTCTTTACAGCATTAGACTTTACTTTCACCACCAGACATATCCACAACTGGGTGTTGTTTCTGCTTTGGCTCAGCTTCTTCATTATTTCTGGTGCTATTTCTCCACTCTTCTCCAGTAGCATATTGGGCATCTAGCAACCTGGGGATTTCATCTTTCAGTGTCATATCTTTTTGCCTTTTCATACTGCTCATGGGGTTCTCAAGGTAAAAATATACCTTGATACTATCCAAAGCTACACGTGTGACTCACTTGTTCTAGTGTTCTGGAAGTAAAGAATAGTCAGCTTAAGTGTCTTAGCAGAATAAAGCATCTGATATTATGTTGCTATTCACCAGAAGGCACAATAGAGGAAAAGGCAACATACACCCCTGTAGTGTAAATTAGTTCCTTCCTTCCATTAATTTTTATTGAGAAACTATATAGAATTAGCGGAGAAGGCAATGGCACCCCACTCCAGTACTCTTGCCTGGAAAATCCCATGGACGGAGGAGCCTGGTAGGCTGCAGTCCATGGGGTCGCTAAGAGTCGGACACGACTGAGCGACTTCACTTTCACTTTTCCCTTTCATGCACTGGAGAAGGAAATGGCAACCCACTCCAGTGTTCTTGCCTGGAGAATCCCAGGGACGGTGGAGCCTGGTGGGCTGCCGTCTATGGGGTCACACAGAGTCGGACACGGCTGAAGCGACTTAGCAGCAGCAGCAGCATATAGAATTAGACACTGATCTAGGTGCTAAAATACGTATAGACAATAAATGAAAATGAACTATGCCTTCAAAAATAAATGTGTAATCTAAAAAAAGGGTACAAATGAACTAATCTGCAAAACAGAAATAGAGTAATAGATATATGAAACAAACTTAAAGTTAATGAAAATGAAGTCATGGAGGAATAAATTGGAGACTGGAATTGACATATACACACTACTATAAAAAATAGATAATAAGGAGCTACTGTATAGCACAGGGAACTTCACTCACTACTCTGTAATGACCTATATGGGGAAAGAATCTAAAAAAGAGTTGGGTATATTTATATGTATAACTGACTCACTTTGCTGTATACCTGAAACTAACACAATATTGTAAATCAACTATATTCCAATTAAAAAAAGTTTCAGTCTTGGAAGGAGCTGCTACATGTCACTTTCTACTTTTCATTGTAGGTCTTTATACCTAAATCATGAAAGAGGTGTAGATCAAAGGCTAGCGGAGGGATCCTGGAAGACTCCAGCGAGGAGATGACATTGGTCTTCAGAGATGGATGTGATGTGGAAGTACGGGGTGGGCAGTGGGAGTGAATCCTGACAAGCTGAGTTGACTCCACTAGTGCAGTTTCAAGAGTAGGTCAGATTGACTTAAATGAAGGTAGTCAGAGAGAAATGTGAAAAACAAATAAGAATAGTAAACTGGATCTTTAAGACTTAGATATGAATAAAATAGATGTAGTAGAGGATACGGTCTTGTAGTTTTTAGTTGTTGGAATTTTCCTCATTAGGAGAATGAAAGACTGGGTAACACCTGAGAGGGGAACCCGATATTTGTGCTCCAACTTTTATTACTGTTACCCTGAACCCTTCCTGTTTGACCTAGCATTGGTTCATAGTCCCCACTGTGGAACTGCTAGATGAATTTAATAATGCTTACCTTACCTCTCAGGGGTGTCGTGGAATTATAAATGAACACATCCCAGCCAAAGCATTAATTGGGTGTTTCAGGTAAAAGGTGCTCAATAAGTGAAAATGCTAATGCTCTTATGAATTTCCCCCCTTCTCTGTCATCCTGGGAAGCAGAAATGATGTTTACATAGCAAGGTGAAACTATCTTCTTCAGCACTGTAACCTTATGGGAGGATAAAAATATGCATAGTAATAACAATAAAGCTGAATCTGAAGCATTGAGGTAGAGAGCCTGTCCACTGGATGGTTCCCTGGGGCAAGTAACTTGTAAACCCTCTTTTAATCTTCATCAACAGAAGAAATGGTTCTTTGAGAGAGCAGTATTAAAAAGTGGTAAAGTGCCTGTTCTTGCAGACTGACGACACCATTGACAAGCCAATAGCACTAATTTTGTTTGTTGATGATTTTCAGTAAACCATGGAAGACACAGCATCTTTTTATTTGGCACTTTTGTGGCCCTGCTAAAGTCTACTTTCCTGGTTATTTTCCTATGGAGGTTCTCCAGTCAAACACAGATATATGAACCATTCACTTCCATCAGGAAAGACTGTCAGCGTATATTCTCCATGTTTCTGGCTTTTCTGCCTATCTTTTGAGTGAGAGACAGCTACAGCTTTGTTCAGGACTATCTTTTCAAGGATGTTTGTTTAGCAAACAGCCTTAGAAAATACAGACAGCACCTCCCTTGAAGGCAGAGAAAAGATTTCTTTCTTGACCAGGAAAATGAAGATAACATCTCACTCGGGGGCAAAGATTGGGCATGTCTGCTAATACCGCGTTATGAAATTGGAGGTTTCCTAGGTTTGGGGTTCCTCAGCTGTCTCACAAACACATTGTGTTGGCTGCATTCACCTGGGTCCCACAAGACGTGAAGGGCAAGGGAAACTGAGGCAGACTTGAAGCTCATGCTGTCTGCTGTATTTTGAGTAACAAAGTCCTTTGTCTCTGACTCCTGGGTTCCGTCAGCATCTATGAAGTTGTGGCAGACTCAATCATTGTTTTACAAGATCTCATACTCTAACCAGTTCTTGACGTCCTATTTCTTATCCAAATAAAGAACTTGACATGCTCTCACATCTTTTTTCTTTCTTTTCTTTTTTCCTTACGACTATGGGAGCTATGTGCTGCCTTAAATCAGTGCCTTGTTACAGCACCCTAGGAGAGGGGGTGCGGTAGCCCCCTGACTGCTTTCTGGCCTCTAGTCTGTCTCCACCCTTCATTCCTACTCTACACTGTTGCCAGACTCCAGTCCCTAGAGCACAGCTTTGATCACACCTCTCCTTCCCTCCTCAGCATCTAATGGCTCCCCATTGCAGGAAGGAGTTATAACCCCCTTAGGCAAAATAAATACTTTCTAAAGTCAGGTTTCCGTGTCTGTCTCTGGTCCTCAGCTTTCACTCTTCCTCCTCTTTTAGCTCGGCATCCTCTGACCAAGCCAACCACCCATGGCAATCCCAGTCTGCCATTTTCTGCTTCATATCTTTGTTCATATTTCTTTTGCCTGAAATATTCATTTTTCTCTTCAGGCCTACTCTCACAATTCTCTTTCTTTTTCATCCATGCTTAAATGCTAACTTCCTCAAGAAGCCCTCTCATCTTCCACCCTGCACCCTGACTGAAACTATAATTTTCTATCATTTTTTTTTTAAGTATCAGTGAGAGTGAAAACCATAGTGGTTTTGTTTTTGTTTTTTGGTCGCACCATGCAGCATGTGGGGTCTTAGTTCCCATGTTCCCTGCCCTGGATGCGTGGAGTTTTAACCACTGGACTGTCAGGGAAGTCTCCAAACTGTCATTTTCTCATGACACTTTTCTCATTAGAATTTTGTGTTACAGTCACCAGTGTTTGTCTTGAGTTTAGGGCAAGGTCACGATGTCCTCTTCTTTGCATAACTTTGTCTTGCGTGTTAGTGTCTTTTGATTAGACACTCAAGGACTGGTAGTTGAATTATACCAAGTCCAGAGAGGTGGGGAGATTTGTTCAAAGCTGCATAGCAGGTAAGAAAGAATGCTTGAACCAAAATCTCCGTCTTCTGATTCTAAGCCCAGGAATCTGATTTTAAGCTAGGAATGTTTCACTCTGTGGGGTGCTTGATTTTGGCATTCTATACCTTTAAGGAGTTGACAATTATACACTGGAGGTGAAGCTGTTTATTACAAAGATCATATATTAAAATCTAATCCAGAACTTTACTATCATATATTATTTATTTTGATTCTACCTATAAATTCACAAATGAAAACCAATGGTGTAGACATTAATTGTGGACAAGTGTTGTGGGAGGAGTGGCTTTCCACAGGTCTCTATAACTGAGCTCTAGCCCTGCCCATCACTGGTAGCCAAGTTCTTGGAACAGTCCTTACTCTGCCCTCCTTGCCTGTTGGGGAGCGGAGTAAAGCAGCTGACAAAACTGCCCCAGGACAAATCCGCTGACATCCCAGTCTGTTTAGGAGCGGGGGAAGGAGGCTGATTTCATCCTATTGTTTTGCAGAAAGAAAGAAATATGGTCTTTCCTTGGGCTGTGTCTTCCATGGGAGATGAAGACTGCCTGACTTGTGGTCAGTCCTTCACTGCCTGGTGTACCCAGTGGAGAGGTGATAATTCTCCCAAAGTGCAATGTTCCTGGCCACGAGCATCTTTTGCAATTGATGAAACAGCGAGCTGGTTCTCTGACAGTAACAGTCACTGGATGTTTGCCATAGGCTCACCCACAGACTGTTGGAGTGGCAAGAAACCATGGGTCTTGTCTAGCTCAAACCCCATCCTTTACTTATAAGGCAACTGAGGTCCAGAGAGGTCTCTTGACTCTCATATCTTCTCCATTCCCATTCCAAGGCCATCGTCTTCAAGGTGACCTTGAAAGGAGAGGGTGACATTGATTTGGGCCATCAAGGATAGAGAAACACCACAGAAATAGTCCAGGAATTCAGAGGGTATGTGCTGTGGGTGGGCACGCCTCTTGCTAAGAAAAATGGACTGCATTCCCAGAAGAGAAAAGACCAAGACATAGATCTTAAAACAGAGGTAATTCATAGAACTTGTAACCCAGATAGGAGAGCTTTTTTTAAAGAACAAATTAAGAAGCATTTCTTGCTCTCTGAATGAAAAGCTGGAAAGGGGTGACAGGGCGAACATGAGGAACTGACTCTGCAGACTTATAAAAACTTCAGCACTACTCTATGCTGTGTTATGTTTATTAAGGAGAGTCTGGGGGAGCTTTTGTCCATGCCCCAAATCACAATGGGAGCAGTGTAATGTCTGTCATTAAAATTTGAAGGTAGATAAACAGTAAATATTTCCAGGGATAATTACTTAGAGCTGGGGAAACCTCAGAGTGTTGGAAGTTCCAGCTCCTGTTGGATCTGCGCCATAGATCCGGGGGTATTTTTCTAAAGCTTATCCGAGTCATCTGAGCAGCAGAGGTAGGTATGATTTGGCAGGCGCTCTTCACATGGTTGTGTTTGAGAGGTTTAATAATAACAATTAAAAAAAAAAACCTTTCCTAAAGAGACATTTATTACTGACAGAATCACTCTTCCCTGCTCCCTCTGGCCAGCACTTCTACCCCATCAGTCCTCATTTACAAATCGCTACAAAACCAGCAAAACCTCGTTTGCAAGATGAACATTTTCCCATGGAATTTGCTCTTTATTTTGGTGGTGGTGGCGGGGGGCAGATTCTGTATCCACTGGAATTTTTTAGCAACTGAACCAAGGGCATGGCTGTTTGTTCTTAAGTATTTCAAATTGGAGTTGTATTCATTAAATGCTCTTACATCCTTATCATATAGAAAACATATAGCAAAATGAAAGATCTCTACCAACCAAGAGACTCTGAATTCAGAACCACTTCCGCCCCCCACCATCATCATATGGGGATTTAACCTTGAGCCAGTCACTTTAAAACCCGAGTCTGAGCTTTGCCATCTACAGAGTAAGAGGATGGATCAGATAATCATGAAGATATTTTCCAGTACTAAAATACACACAGCCACAGCCAGAACTGGAATGGGTGTTAGCTGTTTTGCAGTTTGCTTTGTAGATAGGGCAGTGGGATTGAATGGGACAGTCACCTTACCTCTTAGGATATCAAGTTTATCAAAGGAAGAAATCTACAAAAGAGGTGGTTATGTTACCACTCAGAACAATAATTTATGCACTTTTTAGATATGTGGTCCAGAAGCAAAATCACACTTTAGAATTAGACATTTCTGGAAGGCTCCATGAAAGAGAAATGGGACTTGCTAGAAGAAAGGAAAAAATGGTAGGTTTGGACAGCTTCAGCAAAGACATTGAGATGGGGATGTGGCAGGCTTGTGTGAACTTGCCTGGCAGCATGTCCTGAACTACAAGCTGTGTGTCTCTGCTGGTACTTCCACCATAGTTTTAAGTGGTACATCAACTGGGTCTTCAACAATGTAGAAACGTGTTATGAGACTTATTTTCTTTTTAATTCTCCTTTAATCCATCTCATCATGTCAGGGAGAAAGACTCACATTTGTGCTAATATATTTTTAAGACCCCCAGTAACTCCTTCCTACCTTTCTCTTTAACTAAAGAAAGATTGAGTCTTAGGCTCAGAAACACCTTCAGCACCAATGCCTCTTAAATATAATAACTTTATCTTGTTCTTTTATTTATTTTGAAGTTTCTATTGAACTTCAAGCAATAGTTTTTCCATTTATGTAGTGATGTCAAACTTCCTTTTTAAATGATTTCCACGGCAAATATTGTCATTTTGGATTAAAATAGTAAGTAAATAACCATGCAGGTAGTATAAGGGTCTAGAAAAATCCAGAGTGTGACATGGAAGTGGTGTCATTTGGCAACCCCCGAGGTGCTTGTTAAAGAGCCTGGGCTCCTGGAACAAGTCAGGCCTGGGTTCTAACCCTTCCTTTGATGTTTACTAGCTTTGTGACATTGAGCCTGATCTTAAGGGTTCCTTGGAGGAAGAAGAATGAAGAAGGACAATGATGGCTCCAGGAAAGTGTTTACAGGATTAGCTCATAAGGTAAAGAATCTGCCTACAATGCAGGGGACCCAGGTTCCATCCCTGGGTCTGGAAATTCTTCTGGAAAAGGGAATGGCAACCCAGTACAGTATTCTGGCCTGGAGGATCCCATGGACAGAGGAGCCTGGTTGGCTACAGTCCATAGGGTCGCAAAGAGCTGGACATGACTGAGCGACTAACACTACTATACTACACCATGATGTGAACACAGCTTTTTTCATGCTTGTCCTTTCCACAAGTTCTGCCCCTTTGGAAACAGATGCTTTCCCTTAGCCCCTGGCCCACCTACCTTCAGGGCTGGGCTGTTTTTATTCTCCTTTCATGCCGTTTGTCTTCAGTGAGGCCCCTGTATTCTATGGAAAGAAAGTTGTCTTAGCATGGGGAAAGAACTGTGGACCTGAACCTGAGAGGCTAAACGTTGAACACAGGATCTACTATTTACTGACTACTGATACTTCAGAAAAAAGTTACTTAACCTCTCTGACTTTAACATTGATGTTGATAAAATGGAGATGACTGTATCACTCTCCAGGGTTATTGTGAGAATGACATCAGTGCACAGGACATTCCTGGCACACAGTAGGTCTTCAATAAATGGCTGTTACCTCTCCTCAGGCATGTATCATGTAGAACCTATCAGCTTATCTTGTTGGAGTGCTTGTCTATTTCATTAATGCTACGATATCACTAGAGACGCAAATTTTCCTGTAGGCAGCTAAATTTCTCAGGCAAAAACTGTAGGCTGTTAAAAATGCTCAGCACGACTGGCCAAAAGGGCATTTCAAAAAACTGTTCTGCAACCTTGTCTGGCAGATTCTTGACATTGGCATGATCTTGACTCTACAATTTTCCCCTTCTGACTCCTGACCTACAGGAAAAAAAACCTATGGAGACATCTAAATCTAAAGCTTTATATTATGCGCTATATGTAGCAATCTCACTTTCTGGATACATTGCATATTCTCAGATCTTTTTCAGTTACAAGTGGTAGAAATGGGATACAGTAGGATAAATGGAAACAGGGAACTTTTCAACCCATGTAAATTAAAAAAGAGGATGTATCTGAGTCATGTAGCTGGAAAATCTGGGGATTGTTGGCTTCAGGCATGGCTAGATCCTGGTGCTCAATGATATTATCAGAATTGATGAGTAATACTAATGTGATCTTACCCTTGATCATCTAAACAGAGTAGCAAATGCCGTGGTAGACATATGAGATATTAGAGTGTTAGCAACACTGCTGTGATTGCCTACTCTGTGGCATCATCATTGCTAGTGGATGACAATGGCTGGATACTCACCATGTCAACAGCTAGCTAGTCCATTGGACATGGTTAGAGATGTAGGGTGGTTTATACTGTGAAGGAAAAACTGAAAATCTAAAATCCCACAGTAGCATCAAAATGCCAAGATATATTCCCATTTTTGTAAGAATATAAAATGCTATGATACTAGGGCTCAAAATGCCAAAGGGAACCAAGCTTTCTCCTTGGTTTTATGGGAGATACAATTGAGGCTCAGAGAAGCTAAGTGACTCCCAAAATTGTATAGTAATGCAAAGATATATCTGGCTTTATAACTCAGACTTCCTGGGTCTCAGTTGAATATACCCTTTTCTTCTATATTTTGCTACACTTCTGAGTGGCTTAGCCTCCAGCTTGCTGAATCTGGCTGTCTCTCTTATTAACCTAAATGTATCTGCTCAGGGCTTAGGCTCCTCTGAAAACTTTTAGCCTGCCCCAAGTGGACCTCTGCCCTGGGACACAAGCCAAGGCAAGACACGAGGAGTCAGCTAAGTGGGGCATTGCTGACCAGACAGACCCAGGCAGAGGGAGAGCTGGAGGGCAGAAGGCGCTCTCCAACGTTCTGAGACCCTTGTCTTTTCTAAGGCGAGGCCATGGGGACTCTTTGCTGAGATGGTTCTGGCTTGTGCCCCTTTTGCCTGCTTAGGGATTACTCTTCTCGTTTACACTCTCAAAAGTGTCACCCACTGAGTAGTAACCCATTGGCAAGCCCGTTGATTCCAACTCTTGCACTTCTGGACCCTGGCTCCTCTCTGCAAAAGTCCTAATAGTTCAGACTCCCAGAGGTTTTCCTCTGTGCACATTTTTGACTCCTGGTGTCAGGATTCGGAGGTTAATCTTTTTGAGAGAACTAGTACATTCTTTTCAATTGTAGCTGAGGAAATCAAGGCTTAGAGATGTTAGGTAACTTGCATAAGATTGCTGACCAGGAGTTGACCTTCGATTCCTCATTAAATAATCTTTACACTAGATCTTGCTGCCTATGCTTGTCCCTTGGGCCTTGATGACTTCCTGTGTCTAATCTTGGACTTGCCTCACATTTCGTTGTTTCCTCGGTAGTGACAGGAGAGGACCACCTGACCGTGTGTCCATTTTAACCCTTGGTCAGCACTGTAATTCGTATATCTCTGGGTTTCTGGCTACCTGCTCACACATGGCTGCTATTTTTAAAGCTAGTGGGCTCAGATGTTCCAGTGAGTTGTATAGTGGCAAGTACATGCTTGCAATTTATGGTGGAGTCACACCATATGTGTAGTAAAGTTTTTTTTTTTTCATTATTACTTTTAAAGATTTTTATTTATTTATTTTATTTGGATGCACTGGGTCTTAGCTGCGGCATGTGGGATCTAGTTCCCTGACCAGGGAATGAACCTAAACCCCCTGCACTGGGAGTGTGGAGTCTTAACCACTGGACCACCAGGGAAGTTCCTGTGGTCAAGCTTTAAAATCAATGCATAAGTAGAAAATTTTACATAATAAAAATGACCCTAGAAAATACTTTAAATTGTCTATACTGTTCAAAAATAATTCCATCTCTTCCATTATTGGGCACAGCCAGTTTGTCCTTGAGCATTGGAACAGATGTCTATTTCTCTGGTTGAGCCCCACGTGAAATGGTTGCCTTGTGTTTAGAAATCATTAATACCAAAGTAATACTGTGTCTTTAAGCAAAACAATCACAGTCACCTTGCTAAGCTGCCCATGCTCAGAGAGGGCTACAGGGACAGACACTGCCTCAGGGACCAGCAGGTTAATGTCTCTCACCTCATGCTCATGGAGAGGCACGCTCTTGCTGGGGGGAATGGCAGGGACACCTCTCAACTATTTAAATTCTCTCTCTTTCTCTGCCGAACACATGCCAGTGAATTAATGTATATTAATTATGCATATTGCATAAGTTTACTCTTCATGATTGGTAATATGAAAAATCAAAGGTATCCGGGAGTCCATAGCACTTTTGATGCTTGAGGTTAAAGCTCAAGAAGATACGCCAAGGATTCTTCCTTAGTTTTGTGTTTACTATACTGCTCTCCATACTCTTTCTTTTTCCTTCTGTTAAGCGAATCTTTCTCTAGTGAACTGCAAACACTTTGTGCCTGGAATCATGTCCAAAGTATTTCTCTTCTCTCCATAAGTGTGCCATAATGCTGAGCTCAGATCCAATACATCGTTGTGCTGTGATAGCCTTATTGAAGGCATTTTGGTAAAGTGAAGTGGACCATGGGCTTTGGATTTAGGAAGTCCTGGTTACAGATCCCAGCCCCCCACTCTTCCAGCTGTACGATCAACTTGCTAAGGTTTTGTTCCCTCAGTTGAATAGATTAGATAGCCATACCTAGTTTTAAAGTTTTATGGGCACTTAGACATGCTATGTCAGGATGCTTGGCATATGGTGGGGTTAAATAATTGTTCAATGCTCAGATCACCATTGTTAATTGTGTTGGAAGAGCATGGTCTCTCCTGGTTCTCTCTCAGACAGTTTCTTAAACATCTGGACTAGAGCCCCAAGACTCCGGGACTCTGATCCTCCTTTTGTCACTTATCACTCTCAGTAACTAAAACCTCACTACCTAGCTCAGGAGCCTCAGCAAACTCACTTGACTTCTTTGGGCCTCTGTTTCATCACTTGTCAAGAAGCACTGATAATTAGTCCAGTTTCTCCCTTCCTGGATTTTTGTTAGATGTTTCACACGAGAAAAAGCATACACAAAAGTGTGTTGTGATTAGGAGGATGTTCAGTTCAGTTTAGTCGCTCAGTCGTGTCCAACTCTTTGCGACGCCATGAATCGCAGCACACCAGGCCTCCCTGTCCATCACCAACTCCCGGAGTTTGCCCAAACCCATGTCCATCGAGTCAGTGATGCCATCCAACCATCTCATCCTCTGTCGTCCCCTTCTCCTCCTGTCCCCAATCCTTCCCAGCATCAAGGTCTTTTCCAATGAGTCAACCCTTCGCATGAGGTGGCCAAAGTATTGGAGTTTCAGCTTCAACATCAGTCCTTCCAATGAACACCTAGGATTGATCTCCTTTAGGATGGACTGGTTGGATCTCCTTGCAGTCCAAGGGACTCTCAAGAGTCTTCTCCAACACCACAGTTCAAAAGCATCAATTCTGCGACGCTCAGCTTTATTCACTGTCCAACTCTCACATCCATACATGACCACTGGAAAAACCATAGCCTTGACTAGACGGACTTTTGTTGGCAAAGTAATGTCTCTGCTTTTAAATATGCTATCAAGGTTGGCCATAACCTTCCTTCCAAGGAGTAAGTGTCTTTTAATTTCATGGCTGCAATCACCATCAGCAGTGATTTTGGAGCCCCAAAAAATAAAGTCTGACACTGTTTCCATTGTTTCCCCATCTATTTGCCATGAAGTGATGGGACCAGATGCCATGATCTTAGTTTTCTGAACGTTGAGCTTTAAGCCAACTTTTTCACTCTCCTCTTTCACTTTCATCAAGAGGCTCTTTAGTTCTTTTTCACTTTCTGCTATAAGGGTGGTGTCATCTGCATATCTGAGGTTATTGATATTTCTCCCGGCAATCTTGATTCCAGTTTGTGCTTCATCTAGCCCAGCGTTTCTCATGATGTACTCTGCATATAATTTAAATAAGCAGGTGACAATATACAGCCTTGACGTACTCCTTTTCCTATTTGGAACCAGTCTGTTGTTCCATGTCCAGTTCTAATGGTTGCTTCCTGACCTGCATACAGGTTTCTCAAGAGACAGGTCAGATGGTCTGGTATTCCCATCTCTTTCAGAATTTTCCACAGTTTATTGTGATCCACACAGTCAAAGGCTTTGGCATAGTCAATAAAGCAAAAATAGACTTGGATTACTGTGATATTGAATGGTTTGCCTTGGAAACGAACAGATTATTCTGTTGTTTTTGAGATTGCATCCAAGTACTGCATTTTGTACTCTTTTGTTGACCACGATGGCTACTCCATTTCTTCTAAGGGATTCCTGCCCACAGTAGTAGATATAATGGTCATCTGAGTTAAATTCACCCATTCCAGTCCATCTTAGTTCGCTGATTCCTAGAATGTTGACGTTCACTCTTGGCATCTCCTGTTTGACCACTTCTAATTTGCCTTGATTCATGGACCTAACATTCCAGGTTCCTATGCAATATTGCTCTTCATAGCATCGGACTTTGCTTCTATCGCCAGTCACATCCACAACTGGGTATTGTTTTTGCTTTGGCTCCATCCCATCAGTCTTTCTGGAGTTATTTCTCCACTGATCTCCAGTAGCATATTGGGCACCTACTGACCTGGGGAGTTCATCTTTCAGTGTCCTATCTTTTTGCCTTTTCATGCTGTTCATGGGGTTGAGCGGTTCTGTGAAGACCTACAAGACCTTTTAGAACTAACACCCAAAAAAGATGTCCTTTTCATTATAGGGGACTGGAATGCAAAATTAGGAAGTCAGGAAACACCTGGCGTAACAGGCAAATTTGGCCTTGGAGTACAGAATGAAGCAGGCCAAAGGCTAATACAGTTTTGCCACGAGAACACACTGGTCATAGCAAACACCCTCTTCCAACAACACAAGAGAAGACTCTACACGTGGACATCACCAGATGGTCAACACCGAAATCTGATTGATTATATTCTTTGCAGCCAAAGATGGAGAAACTCTATTCAGTCAGCAAAAACAAGACCAGGAGCAGACTGTGGCTCAGATCATGAACTCTTTATTGCCAAATTCAGACTTAAATTGAAGAAAGTAGGGAAAACCACTAGTCCATTCAGGTATGACCTAGATCAAATCCCTTATGAGTATACAGTAGAAGTGACAAATAGAATTAAGGGACTAGATCTGATAGACAGAGTGCCTGATGAACTATGGATGTGGGTACATAGAAAAGCCTGGGTTTGAGGTCCAGCACACTGACCTCCAGCAAGTGAGCCTCTTTCCTCACCCCCACCCACCTCTGCAGGTTATTTTGAAACATTAAAGAGAGGATGAATGTGAAAGTAGGTTATAACCTCTGAAACAGTACATTCATGTAAAGAACAGTTGTGTCATTATTAATAAAAACATTCAGTTCAGTTCAGTCACTCAGTTGTGTCCAACTCTGTGTGACCCCATGAATTGCAGCACGCCAGGCCTCTCTGTCCATCACCAACTCCCGGAGTCCACCCAAACCCACGTCCATCGAGTCGGTGATGCCATCCAACCATCTCATCCTCTGTCGTCCCCTTCTCCTCCTGCCCCCAATCCTACCCAGCATCAGGGTCTTTTCCAATGAGTCAACTCTTCACATGAGGTGGCCAAAGTATTGGAGTTTCAGCTTCAACATCAGTCCTTCCAATGAACACCCAGGATTGATCTCCTTTAGGATGGATTGATTGGATCTCCTTGCAGTGCTCTCAAATACCAGGGGCATTAGCAGCATCATCCCTCAAAGGAGAAATGATATCACAGGACTCCTTGAACTGTTTAAAGATCCTTTTGGACTAATTTTGTCCTGGGAGGAGAGAGGGGTTTAGGAAGACCTCACTTTGGCTCTGCGGAGTCTCTCTGGGTTAGGAGTGATGTTTCCATTTTTCTTTGGTTTTATGTTCTGAGGAGTTGGCAGCAGGTCTAATTAATGCCATCAAAAGCATGACATTTAATTAACTAAATCACATGTTGAGCCTAATGATAACATATTTCAGCACCCAGCGGGCGACGATGGTCTCTTGGGCCATTTCTAAGGAGGCCTGAGATTTGATAAAGAGAAACTCTTCTCAGCTAAATCAGAGATCCCCTGAGAGCAGGCAGAGAAGGCACAGCAAGAGTGCAGATTGGGCGCCTTCTCTTATCTCCCAGACCGGCTTGGAGAAACCCAGGAACAAAGAAGAGAAATGGCAGAGAGGAATGGGGCCGCTGAACTGCCTCTTTGTCTTTTAAGAGAGTTGGTTAGAAATCTAGAGGCAAAGAGGAACAAACGTTGTTTCTCAATCGCCTATCCCGCGCCTTGGTTGTTCCAATTCCCGCTGGCAAACGAAGCAGGGAAAAGAAAGCAAGACAGAGGAGGACCTGGCAGGGGGCTGTCTGAAGCGATTGCCAAGTTAACAGTCCCTCCAAGCAGCCAAGTACGTGGACGTGGGGGCCCTCTGCTGGACACTGGAGAATCTACAGTGATGCTTATCTGGGCGCTCACTCAGAGGGCAAGGAGCCTCTCTGTCTGGAGTTGAACCTCTGCAGTAGAATTCTCAGGATCTCATCAGTCACAGTAGAGCCCCAAAGAAATTGATTTTTAGGTCATTCTATGTTTTGGTTTATGAACATCTCACTGCTTTTCTATCCTATTTCCATTATGTTCACTGAGACACTCATATCACTTTAAATTCCACCATATGCAGTTCTTTTTTCTTTTGGCGCCTTTGTAATACATTCAGTGAAATGACTTGTATTTGGCATCCCAAACTACATTAAGGTGGGTCATCTAATTTAAGCACTACTTTTAGAGAAATTCAATTATAGAGAAGAGTCAAAGAGAGGCTTAGGGAGGTGAAGTGACCTGACCAAAGTGACCCAACACATCAGTGGTGAGACTGCCTGACTTCCATCTCCTCCCGTTTTTCTTGAGGTGCTGTCTCCTGCTCTGGACCTCACGGTGTGTGTGAAGGGTTATGGGGAACCTTGGAGGAAGATGGTATATCCAGAGGGCCCAGGTTCTGGAGACAAACGTTCTGGGTTTGAATTCTTGCTTTACCTGTGTTAGCTGTGTGATGTTGGGCGGGGCACCTGACCTCTTGGTGCCTCAGTGTTCTCACCCAATAGGGTGGCTGTAGGGTTGAATAATGTAAAGCAGGCAAAGCGTTCAGTACAGTGTTTGGCGTATAGCAGGTACTCCATACTTGTCATTACTTCTGCTGTGACTGCTCAGTAGTATTGGTTGGAAGAAGCTATCCGTAGTTTTATAGGGGAACTACTATCTTAGGTACCAAGGAATAGCCTAATTTTTTTTTTTGTAACAAGAACCATGAAAGCCTGCCATCCTCCCAATGTAGGGACATTCATGGTGGAGTTTTAGGAAAATTACATGTGTCACTGAGGTTCCTTGAGAGAACAGTGGGGTTAACAATGAGACTGGCAAAGCAGGTTGATCCTAAATGGTCGGTGGCCTCCAATGGTGGGAGCTTGGCTGTTTCCTGCAGTTGGTGGGGAGATGTGGCTGATTCCAGCAAGGCAGTTTTCCATGTCTCTTGAAAGATTTCTTTCTCCTGCTCCTCTGATGCGCAGGCTCTCAGGAGCCCAAATTATGGCTGCCCCCATCATGTGTGCCTGCACGTGCTCACATGCACAGGAACACACCTGCTACCGGGGGTGGTGGTGATATTCAATATCCCAATCACCTTGAGGTTGTCGCCGAGGAACCTGGAGTCACTTGCAGCCACGTCAGAATGAGGAACGAGCCGGGCCGTCATGGTTGGCTGCTGGCAGGGTCTTGTCACTTCCAGATTGAGTGGCTGTTCCCTTGTATGGAAATCTCTGACGTGGGTGCAAAGATGCTGAGGATGGGGAGGAGAGGGGGCAAGAGGCTGCCTGTGTATAGAGAGAGGAGAAAGATTCCTTCCTGAAATTGCTTTCAGGCCTGTCCCCAGGAAAGGGGCAGTCGGGCAATTTAGCAGAGGTTGCCTCTGCCTTCTCACTACTGTTGCTGACTCCAGATGACCGGATCCCTACCTCTTTCCTTTGCTTGCTCGGTATTTTATCTCCTGGATTTTGCCAATTCTTATTTGCTGGGATGAGCAGAGATGTGGCTGAGAGGAAACAGGGAGAAGTCTGATGGATGTTGCAAATGAAAAATCAGTGGAATTTGGCCTTTGGGTGGTGCAGTCCCCAGTACCCCCACCAGGGCTCAGTGGGATGTGTCCTGGTGGCCCTCTTGGTGAGAGCTGGCAAACTGGCAGCCCTGCAGGCTACTTGGGGGTGGTTTTGGCTTGGCACCAGAGTGCATTTTTTTCAGTATTTAGAATGAGATGGCAAGATTTTAAATTTGAGTTTTTTGATGTAAAAATAGGGATTCCAGCTCCTCTTGAAAACCAGGCCATTTGGTGACACTGGTCTGCAATACCCTTGGCACCAGTCTGCAAGGAATAGATAGATTCTGCCCTGCTCTAAATAGAGCAAGACTTCTTGAGTTCCCCACCATCCCCACCTGGTCCCTTGACCATTAACTCGACTGGCCCTGTCAGCGTGAGTTTGTGAGCCCCGATGTGGGCCAACATCTTCATTTTAAAAGCAAAAGCCCAGAGGCTCAGAGAGGGACTGTGATTCACCCAAGGTCACACGGCTTCCCCCACGAGCCGAGTAGGCTTCCCTTTTCATGATATGATTTGAAGGGTAGTAGAAAATACTTTTTTCTCACTTCCTTGTGAAAAATCAACCTCCCATCCTTGCCATCTGTTCCATAGAAGCCTGCAGTGGGTCCAGGGAAGAAATATTCAGCCATATTGCATATCTGGCCTCCTTTACATCTCACCCCATATCTTCTGCTGCTTCTACTTGCTGGCACAGTCAACCTCTCAGGCTCAGGTAGGAGGACAGTGTCACCTCTGGGAGCTGGGTAGTAGAGTCAGAGGCCTGGAATCCTCAGCTCTAGTCCGAGCCCAAGTCTCCTCATCTGGCAGAGGGAGGTCATACCCTCGGGAGGTTTTTGTTAAAATGAAAACAAAGTGCAGGATGTGACTTGCATCATGGTAATCACACTGGCAAAAAAAAAAAATAGTAACCAACATTGTAACTTATTATTCTAGACAGACTCAGAGCTGAAGGTGCCCCAAGAGATCGTACTGTCCAACTGGCTGGCTCATTTTTATGGTTAGAGCTCTAACACATGCTCACGGGAAAAATCAAAGGGTGGAGAAGAATGTAAAGTACCGTGTAAAAGGCTTTCTCTCTCTCATCACCTACATCTCAGTTTCATTTCCCCAGAGGCAACCACTGTTTGGTTTCTTGTGTATCCTTCCAGAAATTTTATTTGCATACACCTCATAGATAACTTGCCCTCCATATTTTGACACAAATGCACGCAGACTACTCGCGCTGTTCAGACACCTGCATTTTTATTGAACAGTATGTCGTGGATCTCTTTTTGTGTCAGTGCACACGGATATCTTTTTTTTCTCTTTTCGTTTTCAGTGGCTGCTTTTTCACAGGAAAATTATACAATAGCTCACGGGTCAAGAAATTTATTCTGTGAAGAGCCAGCATTTTAGGCTCTGTGGGTCATGGGGTCTCTGTACTATCTCCTCCTCCTCTTCGTTCTTCTTCTGACAATGTTTTAGAAACGGGAAGACTCTTCACAGCTCACAAGCCATCCCCAAACAGACGGCGGCCAGATTTAGTCCATGGCGGTAGCTCATTTATGAAGCCCCTTGGGGGGCCGCATGGGCTTCTACTCTCCACAAGGCTGCAGTCGTGGAGTTTATTTGGAGGATGAATTCATCCGAGTGCAACTGCTGCGAGGCACTTTTCAGTCATGACAGATATTGTCCCAGCCTCCTCATTTTAAAGACAGTTTCAGAAATCCAGTGAGAGTCCAGAGCCCCTAGCATATCAGTGGCAGAAGATGGACCTGAAATGACTTCCCCAGCCCTTAACCAGGGTGCTGTCCCCCATAGTTCAGGCCCTGTCCCTGGCTGAGACCTCACAGGGAACTTGTTTTGGGACATGGAGTCAGAACGATCCAGGTTCCCTCAAGCCACACAGCAGGATTACAGCAACCAGGAACCTGAATGTTCTCAGATCCTTTCTCCTTTCTGCTTCTTATTTCTGCTCTAGGCATCCTTGTTCCTGCTTTAGATCCATTGTTTTCTGTGATGAGGGGCTGTGATTACAGCTATGCTGTAATGACTGCCAGCAGCTCCAAAGTCAATTTGTAGCATCACCGTGGCCAGAAGGAAAGAAGCCTGTATCACAAAGAAGGCTTTGGCTGCAAGTAACAGTAAACTCAGGCACAAAATAATTTAAATAAAAAGGGAATTTATTATGCCACATAACAGGTATTCTGGTCAACAACGGTCAGTGTGTGGTGAGTCCTCATGGACCCTGAGTCTTCCCATTTCCTATTTTTATCCTCAGTGTTGGCTTCATCTTTTTTTCTTTAGATTGAAGTATAATGGTTACACAATAAAGTTATAGTTATATGATATAGTGATTAACAATTTTTAAAATTTGTACTCCATTTATAGTTATTATAAAACAACTATATTCCCTGTGTTGTATCCTGATAGTTAATTTTATACCTAATAGTTTGTTTCTGTTACTTCTCTTACTTTGTTTCTCTTACTTCCCCTATTTTGCCTCTCTCCCCTTTCCTCTTCCTACTGGTAATCACTGTTTTGTTCCCTATATCTGTGAGTCTATTTTTTTTTTTTTTGCAGTCACTAGTTTGTTGCATATTTTAGATTCCACACATTACTTATATCATACACTATTTATCTTTCTCCATCTGACTTATTTCATTAACATAATATCCTTCAAGTCTATCTGTGTTGTTACAAATTGCAATATTTTATTATTTTTAATGGCTAATATTTCATTGTATGGCTTCCAGGTGGCTCAGTGGTAAAGAATCTACCTGCTAGTGCAGGAGATGTAGGTTCGATACCTGGGTTGGGAAGATCCCCTGGAGGAGGAAATGGCAACCCACTCTAGTATTCTTGCCTGAAAAATCCTATGGACAGAGGAAGACACAACTGAGTGACAAAGCACGTTCCATTGTGTGTGTGTGTGTGTGTGTGTGACATCTTTATCCATTGATCTGTTCATGGACACTTAGGTTGCTTCCATATCATTAGAGTGCACATATCTTTTCAAATTAGTGTTTTTTTCAGATGTATATCTAGAAGTGAAATTGCTGGATCATATGATAGTTCTATTTTTAGTTTTTTGAGGGCCCTCCATGCTGTTCCCCACAGTGGTGGCACCAGTTTACACCCCCACCAACAGTGTACAAGAGTTTAGTGTTGGCTTCATCTTTAAACCATTTGTAGGGTGTTTGGATGAGGTCCCAGTGTCACATGCAGACCCAACAACAGTCTGTGGATCCCTAGACATATACTTAACACTCTTCCTCTCATTGGCCAGAGCTGGGTCACATGGCAGGCATGGACTCAATTACTGATCAGAGGGATGAAATTACCATCACTGGCCTAGAAAAATTATCTGGGGTTGAATGAATTTAGGACATTTACCATGCTATCTATTATAAAGAACTTTTCTTTCAAATTAGGTCTAGAAAATTGCAGAGAAATATTTGGATTGGCTTGTCTTGGGTCATATGTCTACCTCGTGATTCAATCCCTGTGGTCAATAAGATGAGACATTAGAATTGCCAAGCTTGGATGAGTTTGCTACTCCTTGACCGATTTGCTCCAGTATGAGAATGGTGCCCATTTTGAGAAAGGGCAGAGGATAAGGAGAATCTGCTTCCTTCTAATAAAGGCAACCTGGTGAGTCTACCACATCTTTCAGGAGATCCCAGGTCTTAGGAGGCAGCCTAGGGAGAGGAGGAGCACTGGAACTTGAGTCAGGCTTCTTGGATGAACACTGGGGCAGTGTGGTCCACTGCACTCGATTGACTGTGTCTGTCCTTGAGTCTGTCCATTGTGGGGGTCACTGTGCCTAGGCAGGCTGTTCACAGGTGCCTTGCAAGGATAAATGAGAACATGGTGAAAAGAAAGCAGATGAGCCTCCAGATGCTATAACTTAAGTGAGGGATCCTGGCTGGCCCTGGGGTGTCTCTGGGTAACAAGGGGAAGGGCTCTTTTTCTTGTGGCTCTGTGTACTCGTAAACCACTGTTGTGGGGAAGGAGTAGACTTGGAGAGGAGGAGGGATGGCAGAGGCGCTGAGGCAGAGATGGAGCTGCAGAGAGGGGCTTCCCTCAGTTTTGGTTGATCCTGCTCACCTCTCCAGAGACCCTGCAGAGCTGCTCCTGCCTTATTTCTTTGTTTTTGTCTCCTTCTGACATCTTTTTATTTGGGCACCCGAGTGACTAGACTGTCAGTTCCCGACAGATTGCTCCCTTGTCCTTTCTTTTTAATGATTGCTTTGTTAGAATTGAGGAGATTTATTCAACCAAACTCTGCTTTTGACCTTCTGGCTTTCTGCTAATAAGTTTTATTTTAAGCTTCAAAGGTTCCTTCTCTTTTGCATCTTTGCAATGTATTTGAGATATAACTGCAGAATTCAAACAGTTCTACTATACTTTCACTTCATTCATGCCTTCATCCCATTCATTCATTCAGGACATATTTATGATGATCTGTGCCAGGTTTTAGGCATAGAAGAGGGAGAAAACAGACATGGATTCCTACCTTGTGGAGCTTATGTTCTAGTGATACAGTGAGCAGTAGGCCACCGTGACTCCTCTTCTCCCTGACAAGGCACTCACTGCCTTACCTGGAGACGTGGGCATGCCTTTTGGAGCCAGCATCTAAGAAAGGATAGGTGTGAAAATACTGTTGTTCAGTCATCAAGTCATGTCCCACTCTTTGTGACCTCATGAACTGCAGTACATCAGGCTTCTCTGTCCTTAACTATCTCCCTGAGTTTGCTCAAACTCATGTCCAATGAGTCAGTGATGCTATCCAACCTCATCCTCTGCCACCCTCTTCTCCTTTGGCCCTCAATCTTTCCCAGCATCAGGATCTTTTCCAATGAGTTGGCTCTTCGCAATAGGTGACAAAAGTATTGGAGCTTCAGCTTTGGCATGAGTCTGTACAATGAGAAAAAATTAAGGACTAAGAAAGCAACTTAGAGAAACGTGGTTCCAATGTTTCTTCCCTATAAAGGTTTCAAGAAGAATGGCAGCCATCCTAATTCTACCACCTACTGGCTGCATTACCCTGAGTAAAACCCTTCCCCTCCCTTAGACTTAAGTTTACCCACTTGCAAAATGGAGACAGCAGAGCTTTCTCATAAGGTCACTGTGAAGATTAAATTAGGTCATCCAAGGGAGGCTGTGCATCACATAGGTACAGGCTATAGGCTCTGGGTTCAGGCTGACTCATTCACATCCTGGCTGTGGCTCTCTTGCAATGTGATCCTGAGCAATTTGGTTTACCTCCCCTGTGTCTCAGTTTCCTGATCTGAAAAATGGGACTAGAAATCATTTTTACCTTATGGGATTGTTGCAGAGATTAAGTGAATCAGGTACAGCCATTGGTCCACACTCAGCCTCTAGCAGTGCTCAACAAAATTCATTATACCTACCTAAGAGTGTTTTGCTCCCAATAAGACTATTGTGTAACTTGTAAGGCATTCTAATGGTATTTGCTTATTTTGCTTTTTGGAAAAGGAGCATCAGTAGAAGGTCCTCACTCATAGCTAGGTCTTTTTCAGCCCTGCCTTCAGGACACAGATCTGCTGTCACTCCGTGTTCATCAGTCACTGGGCATGTTACAATCGAGCCTTCAGTTCTCATGTGAAGTGTGGTCTGTGCAGGCAGAGACACACGATCAATGTTAGGCAGAACAAGATGTGGGAAAGGCTTTCCAACAGCTTGCTTGGAGAAATACACATGCACATATGACTAAAAACAACAATAAAAGTCATCTTGGAGTGGGCCAGTGGAGGCTAACAGAGGCTGCTGAGATGGGAAAGAAATTTATGATGTCATAAACTCATTCCACCAGTTACCACTGCTAAGGCTGAGTTTGGGTAAATTGCTAGACTTTTCTGTGCTCCTGCTTTCTCATGTGTTGAGAGAGAGGGAAAGAATGAATCCTATTTTATTTGAGATCCCAAATTGGTGCCCACAGATGGGCTTTGTTTGGCTGATAGAGGTCTTAAAATTTTAACTTAGTTGTCAACACTTAAAACTTAAGCGATTTCATAAGAAACTAGGTATCAGAGCTGCTGGCACTAAGTAGATGGAGTTGAGTGGCAACCTTCCACCTTTAGGTGATGAGTGTTTTCCTAAGCCCTTCGCTCCCAACAGACTATGTTTCTGTTCACTCACCCACTTGTCTCACTAAGGTTTGCTGCCTGGATCTTGCCTGAGAGTCTGTGACATGTTGAACAGGTGATCTCCTCAGCATCTTTTTATTTTCTCATGAGAGTACTAAGTGGGGCAAAAATTACTATATCCTTTTACCTGGAGAGGAAATACTGAGCGTCAGAGAGATTGCTGTTTGAACACACAAAGATGAAGGGCATTGGTGGGGCTTGAAAATAGACCTCACCTCATCTATTAGTTTCCTCTCAGCTGTTTGATCCTTTCTCTTGGACACATGGCATTCTATTCACTCTTCTGACGATGATGATATTAATAATAATAATATTGTTCAATGTGTAGTTAGTGTGTCTTTGTTACCTTCTGTCACCTAATTATTTTGAGCTGTTGTTGTCAATAGCCCCATTTTGTGGAACAGTAGATACAGGTTCATATAAGCCAATAATTTGTTTGTGGCTACATGTTTATGAAGCCAACATTTGAGCTCAGGTCTATCTGACACTAAATCCCGTTTTGAACCATGTGAGACACACACACACACAGTTGCAAAGACAGGGCCAACCATTTGTCCCATTAAATAACAGTGATATGTGAAGTTTAGAGAGATTAATTTTTCACCCGCAGTGGATGCTCATTTCCCATGCTTTTAGTGCGAGATGCTCTGAATACACAAATCATGAAATGTGAAGCTGTTAGCAATACACTCACCAAAGAGGAGCGAGAAGCCTCCAGGGAGGTCAGGGGGTATCATCATCATGAGGAAGGAGGCTGCGGCTGTCAGGCTAGATATGGCAGCGCAGTGACATGACTCTCAGTGTCAGGGAGAGGTGAAGGCACAGCCTGGCCGAGCTTCCTTCCCGGAAAGAAGGCGTGCTTCCCAAGGCGCACTCCTGGCACAGTTTGACTCAGCGGTCTCCCATGAGATCCCCTAGCCTGGTTTGTCTGGACATCACACATTTATAGGATCTTAGGTTGGAAGACACTGTAGAGGTCACTGGGACCCATTTTTTCTGCTGGGATCTTTTCTGTAAACATTCAGCTTCAAAAGAAGGGAACAAGTTAACTAAATTACTATAAATTCATATGGAGTAATGAGGAGTGCACTCTGTGTTTCTGCTGTGGCTGTTTTCTCAAGTTATCAGGCCCAGTACAGTTGTCAGAGTTGTTGTATGTGCTGTTAGTCACTGGCACACACTGGTAGCTCATCCTGAGTTTGTGGTTCATTAAAATTGTTAGCTCTTTTTTTTTGTGGGATCAGGTGTCAAGCCTATCTTTGGAGATAGGTTATCTGGGCTCATATCTAGATATTGTTTTTTAATTTTTATTTTTTTTATAGTTGATTTATAATGTTGTATTAACTTCAGGTATACAGCAGAGTGATTCAGTTACACACGTATATATTCTTTATATATATATGTACATTTTCAGACTCAAATAATGTGTACCTTCCTTTTTATTCCTCGTTTTTTTTCTTCTGTCAATTGGGACATAGTTGTAATCATCTCAAAAGAATTGCTGAGAGAATTAAATGATTTGATATATATTAAGCACTTAGAACACTGCCTGATGCATGGTAGGCTTTGAATAAATGTTACTTTCATTATCAAGATCATCATTTTTTACATATACAATTAAGCATTTTTTAAAAAAACCTTCGTTCACTAGTACATAATTCTGAATGCCATTGGTATTATATTCTTGATACTGCTCCCTAAAACTTTTTTACTCAAAGTGTGGGCTAGAGACCAGTAGCATAAACATCACTTGATAGGTGGTTAGAAATTAGGAATCTCAGACCCCACTCTATACCCACTGAATCAGAATCTGCTGGTTAGCAAGGTCACAGGTGGTTTTTGTGTCCATTAAATTCGAGAAGCTCTGTTCTAGCCCGTCTGTTGATCATTGGTTTCAGCTGGGATGAAGCGTGCCTCCCAGCTCTTATGGTAAAGATACTCCATTTTGCACTCTTAAGATCACTATATAAGCGGGTGCTGTAGCCCAACCAAACCAGGCAATGCTTCCAGGGGTCAAGTGGACTGGGAGGAGATTCAGAGGTGAGTTTTTACTGCTAGAATTTGAAGTCAGATTGAACAGGTTTGGATTTTACTCTACCACTTTGTGTGTGTATGTGACAAACTGCTTACCTTGAAGGTTTGCTGTGAGGATGCAGTGAGGTGACCCTGTGAAGCATTTGGTGCATAGTCTGACACGTAAAATACTGGCTTGCTCTCTTCTTTCCATCAGTCACATGATTCATATGCAAAGGGTAACCCATTCCTTGAAGGAAAAAGTCTTTGACCTAATGGGAAAATTTGCTTCAAACAGCTTGGGAAGATGGGGTTTGTTTGAAAGCTACAGCAAATGCTTCACAGTGACATAAGTGCCACTGCTCATTTCTCTGGCCATGTATTTGTGACTATAAATTGTATTTGACTTGAAGACTATAAATGGAAGCATAGTGTAATTAAGAAATAAAGAAAAGGTTACTGGTGTATAAATTCGAATTAAATACCACTGGCATGCATTGTATATGTACAAGTGTTTGTACTGTGGTTGAAGTTCAGAAGAGGACAATGTTGAGGTTGCTGATTAATTTTGATACTAATTAAAATGCACCAGTAAGAGAGGAAGTGATACGACTTTTTGTGATCAATAGCTGAAAAATGTTAATCTTGGACTCACCCCAAGGCAGCTCAGGGGATGCTGTAAAACTAGCCTTTTTTTCCCCTCTGTAGTGTAGTGGTTCAGAGCCTGACTGAAGTCAAGGTGCCTGGGGTCAAATGCCACCTGCTGCCACTTATCGATGTGACTGAACAAGTTACCCATGTTTCTTATAGGCCTCGGTTTCCTCAATGGTAAAATGTGGAATGATAATATATCTGATAATGATAATGATTTCTGAGGGCTGCATTCCAGAGGACCATGTATGCTTCAAAACTAACATATTTCAAAATCAACTTTCTCATAAGACTGACAGAAAGAGGAGTAGTGTTTCTGACTGTGATACTGTGATTTATAATAAGAAATACACACGTGGTCTTCATCCCGTTTCTGTCTCAGGGTTCCTAAAACCTTTGGAATTTGGAGGAGAGCAGACATAGGTATCTTTTGTTAAGTGAATGGATGGACTTTAGGACACCATCTAAGGATATGGAGTGAACCATGGGATTAGAGGGTTGGAGATTTCAGTTCCAGCTGCCCAATCTCTGGGGAGGGAAGAGGGTCTAGAGATTGAATCGATGACCAGCAGGCAATGATTTAGTCAGTTGTACCTATGCAATGAAGCCTCCATAAAAACCCACAATGAGGGGGTTCAGAGAGCTTTGGGCCTGCTGAACCCATGGAGGTTTTGGGAGAACCTGTGGAGGTTTTGGCATGCCGAAGCTTTAAGAAATACTATAAACATCATCTATAAGTCTTTCAATTCATAATATTTAAAATTGTGTAATATTTGGCCAACACGGAAGGAGTGAGGACTGACATTATATTAACTTCTGTGCATAAAGTGAGCTTTTACCTTTTTATCACAGTATTTTGAATTTGTCTAAAATTGGTAGGATTGTAAGAAGTAAGTGACATCGTGCAAATGAAATACTCTCCATGGTGTCTTGCCCATAATCTTAGCAACTACTTACTGACAAGTGCCAGGCACTAAATGCTTCAGATCTATTATCTCCTCTACTTTTCTCAACTGCCTAATGAGATAGGTATATTAGTTACATATTACTATGTAATAATCTTTCCCCAAACTTAGATTTTGTTCTCTCTCACAGTTTCTGAAGTTTGGGAAATCAGGAGGGCTTAGCTGGGTGGTCCTGGCTGAGGATCTTTCAAAGGGTTGTAGGCGTGGCTGTTGCTTGGGGCTGTTGTCGTCTTGAGGCTCAACTGGGGCTGGAGAATCCGCTTCCAAGATGCCCAGTGGCCTCAGTCTTCACTGACAGTGGACAGGAGGCTGCAGTTTCTCACTTAATTGGCTCACAAAATGGCAGTTGGCTTCTTCCAGATCCAAAGATCTGAGAGAGAGGAGGTGAGAGAGTGTCCAAGATAGAGGCCATGGTCTCTTACACCCCAGTCTCTGAAGTGAATTCCATCACATCCGCCGTGTATTATTGGTCACACAGACCAACATGTCAGGAGACTCTGCAAAGGTCTGAACGCTAGGAGGCAGGCTGTCTTAGTCAGTTTGGGCTACTATAATTAAAAGCACTGTAAGCTAAGTGCTTAAAACAACAGACATTTATTTATTAGTTTTGAAGGCTGAAAGTACCAGCAGATTTGGTAAGGGCCCACTTCCTGGTTCAAAGACAGCTGTCTTCTCTCTGTGTCCTCACATGGCAGAACGTCAAGGGAGCTCTCCAGGGCCTCTGCTGTAAGGACATCAGTCCTGTTCATGAGGGCTCCAGCCTCATGACCTCATCACCTCTCAAAGTCCTGTCTTCTAATACTGTCACATTGGGGATTAAGCCTCAATAAACGAATTTTAGGGAGACAGAAATTCAGGCCATAGCACAGCTATCAGGGAGCCATCTTGGTGGGTTTTGTTATTATCCCTTTTCCAAAGTGAGGAAACTTTGGAAAGTGAGGCAGAGAGAGCTTATACAGGTAATCCAAGGGTGCATATTAATACATTAAAAAAAAAAAAAAAAAACAGCCAAGTTTCAAATTTAGGCTGTTCAGTGGCAGCTCCCACATTTCAACCACAGCGCTATTCTATCTGCAGGGTAAGTAGCCTATCACCATGAGCCACACTTGCTGTTTCACTTCCAACAACCAGTCTGCAGATCCATGACTCACTCAAGGCTTGGACTGCACTTGACATTACTCCTTCTGTTTAAAGACAAGAGCTCTGTAGTGAGCTTCTTTCTTCCCTCAGCCTGGTGGTCTGTGTATGCATAGTACACAGAGAAGCAGGGAACAGGACTGTTCTCTGTGTGGAGCATACAGCCTTGCTGGGGCAATAATACCAGCAGGAATGTTTGCCCTTTGAACTGCTATAGAACTTGTTGCCTTTATGATTATTATTGTTATTGAAACTTCATATATATTCCTGTCCTGTCATTTACTTTTCCCACTTGTGTTTTTGCCTCCAAATGAGATGGAAACTTCTCTTGGGTTGAACTCTGCTCTTTGCTTCACTGAATCCCACCTAGTGTCAGGTAGAGTTAATTTTCGCATAATGGAAATCCTCAACCAGTGTTTACTGGTGAAGATTATGTAAGGTTATTGGAGAACCCTAGGCAGTGTGTGATGAAATGGCAAAGCACATAGCTGAGACAAGGATTGCCCTTTCATGTCAAAAAAAGGAGAGTTTGGGTTTTCTTCTTGAAATACATTCCTTTATTTGATGTCCTATCTCTGAGCTGTCTCTGAAGTATGCCCTTCTTTTATCTACAACATAACACACTCCTCTCTGAAAAAATCTCAGTCCCTGACCTACCAATACTTCTCATTCCCACAATAGCCTGGGTACTCTGGAGTGTCTGTTCCATCCACATAAAGTCTTTGAAAGGGGTCTTGCTATAGTTTTCCAAAGAAGAACCTTCTAGTTTTGAAATCTGAAATGTCACTGAAGATCCTTTATTCTATCGCCTTCCCTTGAGATACATGGGCGTCCACATCAAGGAACAAAGGCTGTTGATTCTATTTGCGCATTTCACCACAGATTTTTTAAAGACTATCCTTCCTCTTTCTCCCTCATTTCAAAGTCAAATCACCCTCAGTGTCTTTCTTCTCAGATTTGCCTTTGCTTCAGCACAATGTTCTAATGTCTGGCCATTGCTTAAATTCTTAGAAACCAACATAAGTCTTAATTTACTTTCTTTCCAGTCTTTTCCTGTCCCTTAGCTCAGCAAAATTGCACCATTTCAAAGGCCCTTTTCATATTCTTTTTCCCCCCTCTAATGCTTTCAGAGGGTCACCATGCGCTATCAGATCACTTCCCAAATGTGGTTTTGTTTTGTTTTGTTTATATTTGTTGTTTTCCCTCAGGAAGCAGAGACTCCTGCAAGGCAAAATGAACAAGGACTCCAGTGATAGTTCCTTGATGTGGTTTCTCTTCTCCCTCATCTGTCCAGTCTTAATGTCTGGTCCTGGCATTTCAAGTGGAAGAATGATTTCCTTGAATGTTTCAGTCCCACTGTCTAAATTTGGAGAATGTGACACATCAGAGGTGGGAAAAAGGTGACTGCATCCCACAGTTCTTTGCTGCTCAGCCTGGTGAGGGTGAGATTATTAACACAACTCAAGGGACCTAGATCTTAGGCTTTCCAAAATTTGTTGTTGTTTAGTCACTATCATGTCCCGACTCTTTGTGACCCCACAGGCTGCAGCATGCCAAGCTCCTCTGTCCTCCACTAGCAACAAAAGTTCATGTCCTCCACTATCTACAGAAATTTATGTTCACTGAGTCAGTGATGCTATCTAACCATCTCATCCTCTGCTACCTCCTTCTCCTTTTGCCTTCAGTCTTTTCCAGCATCAGGGGTTTTTCCAGTGAGTCAGCTCTCGCATCAGGTGGCCAAAGTATTGGAGCTTCAGCTTCAGCATGAGTCTTTCCAGTAAATATTCAGGGTTGATTTCCTTTAGGATTGACTGGTTTGATCTCCTTGCAGTCCAAGGGACTCTCAGGAGTCTTCTCCAGCACCACAATTTGAAAGCATCAATTCTTTGGCACTCAGCCTTCTTTATAGTCCAGCTCTCACATCTGTACATGACTACTGGGAAAAAACACAGCTTTGATAATACATACCTTTATCAGCAAAGTGATGCCTCTGCTTTTTAATACACTGCCCTGGTTTGCCATAGCTTTCCTTCTAAAAGATTCACTTTCAAAAAGCCGGTGGAGTAATAGGATGGGAACTCTATTGAGAATTCACAGCTCTGTTCTGGTTCAGCAAGTTGTGACCTTCTCTAGTTTCATTTGTCTCATTCATAGAATGGGCAGATCCATTTGTAGTGTGGACAAATTCAAGGCATAGTATTTGGAACTGACATCTGGTCCCTGGTGTCCTCCCTATTCTCTTGTTCCTTGACTTCTCTGCTCATACTCTCTGTTCATTGAGAAGGTCAGTTCCTCAAGATGTCCATGTCCTTCTTCCTGTCTCTAGGCCCTTGTACTTCTTACTGATCCTTCAGTTTTTTTAACCTCAGACATCATTTGGTTCTGAAAACCTTACTTTATTCCCTTCTATGGGTACCCCATTGTACCCTATATTTGGGTATTTACTTTGTGTCACATAATTTTTTGTATTCATTTTTTTTCTTTTCTGTCTCCCTTATTTCCTTGGAGTGGAGATCAAGTCTTATTCCTTTTATGTTTCCCAGTTCTAACAACAGTAGTGATTGTACCTTGTATTTAAAGATTGCTTATTCTGTGTTATTTGGTTAAGCATTTAATATCTGTGACCTTAACTAGAACTCAACTCTTTGAAGCAAGAACTATTTTGACTTCATTTTACAGGTCAAAGACTTAGGTTTGGTGAAGTTAGATTGCTTGTTGTAGGTCACTCAGCTAGAAAGAGGTGGACTGGGAATTCACACCCACTAGTCTGGCACCAGAGTCTCTGCAGTACAGCTTAGATATAATATGGTGAGATGCTGAATGAATGAATGTTTCAGTCAGCCTTGGGGATGAAAGAACAATGAATTCTGTGCCAAAAACCTATTAATTGGAATGTGAGACATGAACACACATAATCTAAGTGTCATGAAAGGTTCTGCCTATCCTGAGAGCTTGCAACGCAGCCTAGCATCTCCTGTTCTGAGTGTGTCTTGTCAGGAGTGATCCCCTCCTCCCATTACAGTCCAAACTGTGTTTTGCATGACTATTTTCTGTTCTTCCTTGTGTGCTCAGAAGAGCGGGCTGTCTGAGCCCAGCCCATCAGGAAACAGGGCAAGGACAGAGGAGGAACTCACATGTCCTGGGCATCTACTGGACCAGTCTCGATGTGTGTTGCGTACTCACTTTTACTCTTTGCAGTGGCCCTTAGGAGCAGTTGGTATTATGTTGATTTTAGCGACAGGGAACTTGAAGCTTATAAAATAAAACTAACATGACTAAGATTGCACAGCTAGTGAAGGCAGGTTCTGACCTCACATTTATGATCCTCTAATTACGAAGTAGATTTCTATGGACAAGGAGGGTGGGTGAGTATTGATGTAATGGCGAGAAAAGACTACTATAACCTAATTCTCCCTTCCGCCCCCACTCTTGGCATCCACATTACCTGCATTTCTGTATTAATTACTGATTTGGATTTTGGGATGTCTTTTTTTTTTCTCTCTCTCTTAAAATTACTATTTCTTGGATATGAAACCAAAAATCCAGCAATTCGTCAGCAGAATTGGATTATAATGGGAAATGACTTGGAGCAGTTGTGTAGATGTGAGAAAGACCTGTTTGGGCCTTTAGGGAAACCCTTGCACAAATGAGGACAGGCATTCAACTGTCTTCCAAGCCAGTTACACTGGTTTGGCTAATTCTCTAAGATAGGAAATCATACTCCCTACTCTCTCTCAGCTTTTCCCCTCTTCCATCCCTGCTCTGTAACTTTTCCTTTCCAACCCACGCCCAAATTTCCTTAGTGGATATCTAGTATCCTAAATCTGACAAGGAAAATCTAACTGTTATGGTGTTGGATATTGCTTTGAGTTAAGATCTGTGGTCTGTTTTTGATAAAATGCAGCCCCAAAGTGATGAGATTCAATAAGAAAAGTCCTGACTCCCAGGCTTCTGGGCCCTTCTCCCCGCCACGTGGTGGGAAATGGATAGGCTGGTGGAAAGGGAAAAAAACAAAACAAAAACTCCTTCTTCCTTGCCTCCTGATTGTTTTAATTACTACTGAAAAGTTACAACTGGAAGAAGTGGTTTCCAGTTACCTTGCTACTAATTGATTTTCTGTGCTTCCAGCAAGCACACATCCCCTAAGACTTGGATGAGACTGATGGGCAGGGGGCAGTCCTTGGCTGGGACCAGCTGTGTGTGTCCATCACAATCCTCTCTGGTCCCCAACCTAATCTGAAAGTGGCAGCCTGAAGCTAGTAGTCTTGGCAGCTCATAAAGTGGGAAGTGAAGAGAGAACAAAGAGAGTCGGTAGTGAAAGTGAAAGTGTTTGTCGCTCAGTCATGTCCAACTCTTTGCTACCGCATGGACTGTAGCCCACCAGGCTCCTCTGTCTGCAGGCAACACTACTGGAATGGGTAGCCATTACCTTCTCTAGGGGCTCTTCCTGACCCTGGGATCGAACCCATGTCTGCTGCATTGCAGGCAGATTCTTTACTATCTGAACCACCAGGGAAGCAGCAGTTAAAAAGAAAATGTAGAAAAATCATCCTTAGAATGAGTTTTTAAAGGCCTGTAATCTATGGACTCTTAATTTTGCAGCCCATAAATGGGCCTCAAGGATTCCACAAGACTCTTGAAATCATATGCAAAACTTGGTGTGTATGGGCATTTTTCTAGGGAGGGGAGCCATGGTTTTCATTAGAGTCTCAAAATGCTTCATGATTGCCCAAAGTTAAAGTCCAGCAGTGTAATCTACTTACCATTCTTTACAGGAGAAGAAACCAAGGCTAAAGAGGAGGTTGTAAGATATCCAAGGTCAGACTGTAAATTATTGGCGGATCAAATTTGGACTAATACTTCCACATACTTGATCCTATACATTTCCCACCCGCCATACATCCTGTTTGCCCCAGACTTATGTTTAGAACTTTAGTGGTATGTTTGATGGAGGTTTGAGGACATAGTTAGTCCCCAAAATACAGTCCATTTTTTATTATTAGTCTGTGAGATTTGACTGTGTCTCCTCTCCACCACCCACTGTTTTGAGGGTCTTACTTTCCAATGGGACCCATTTCTGTTAGTTCATTTTCTAACACCTTGTATCTGTGAAGACCCCATCATATCACCTGATTTACCTGAAGATAGTGTGTCCATGGCAGTGCATGAAGTGGCTTTCCATAGTGGGATAAATCAGAGCAACACTTTTTCTGGAGAAATCTTTTCTCTTGCTTCTTTCTTTGGGTCAGCCTAACATCTTCATCAATCTTTGGTATCCTTGATTATTTTTTTACTTAATTTTTATTGAGATAAAACTTGCACATATTCAAATGTATAAATTGTAAGTGTAGAGCCTGATGGATCTTTACATATGTTCACATCTGGGTAACCACCATCCAGATCAAGGTGTAGCACATTTATAGCAACCCAGAAGCTTTCTTCATGCCCCTCTCCAATCAATAGAAACCTCTCACCTGTAGGCAACCACTATTATGACCTTTATTATGACAAATTTGTCTTTATCAGTTCTTTAGCAACACATAAATAGAATCGTATAGCATATACTCTTTTATATCTAGCCCATATGTCCATGACAGTCATCAATGTTGTAAAGTGTGTCATCAGTCCATTCTTTTTCATTGCTGTATGGTATGACGTTGTGTCAATCTATCATGTTCTATTTATCCACTTTCCTGCTGCAGATCATTTGGATTGTCTCCAGCTTTTTAAAAATTATGAAAAAAAAAGTTGCTATGGATATTCTTAAACATGTCTTTGTATGGACATAAGTACTTATTTTCACTAAGGAACGGAAATGTTGGATCATTGCATGTACATATGCTTGGATTTAGCAAATACTGACAGTTTTCTAAAGCAGTTTACTAAACTTTCATGATTTTAAGCCAGCCAACTTTAGTACCTACCTTCAACCTTTCCCCAGATCAACCTGACTGTGTCGTTATCAGATTCATCCTTGCCCTAGTTTCTGCATTAACCCCTGTCCTAATCTCCAGTTCTCCCACCTTGACTTTACTGAGTTATAAACAGATATAGAACCACAGCAATCGTGTGGTTCAACCTCAATGTTTCAGAGGTAGAAAAAGTGAGGTCTGAGTGTGGCTGGGTGAGGAAGCTGTCCAGTGATACCAAACAAGTTCCCAGCTGACCTGGATGAGGACGTGCAGATGTAAACTCTTTGATAGAAGGAGGAGACAGTTCATACTCATTTTGTTGATCTCTCACTCTTAGGAAAGCACCTGATACATGATTATCCTCAAACTGTATTTATCAAAGGAAGAAAAAGTGAAATGGAAGGATCCTTAGAGATGATTGAGTTCAGTATTTGTCAAATTGTGAATGTGTAAGTCTGGTTTATAAAAAAGATTTTAGGTGGGACCTGCTGAATAAAGTGAATCCATTGTGAAAAAGGGACTTCCCTGGTGGCTCAGATGGTGAAGAATCTGCCTGTAGTGCAGGAGACCCAGGTTCAATCCTTGGGTTTGGAAGATTCCCTGGAGGAGGGAATGGCTACCCATTTTGGTATTCTTGCCTGGTGAATCCCATGGACAGAGGAGCCTGGTGGGTTATAGTCTATGGGGTGTAAAGAGTCAGCCACGACCAAGCGACTAACACTTGTGATCAATCCCCAAACTTGTACTTAATTGTGAAGAAGAAATTTGCTCTTTGACCTTCCTTTAATCATTGCATTAGCACAAGGGGAGAATGTCTCAGTCTTCTGCTATATGTCATCTCATTAACAACTGCCAGTTTCTTTTCCAAAAAAAAAAAAAAAAAGAGAGAGAGAGAGCGGAGAGCAAGAAGCTCTAGCTAGATTTTCACAATTCTTTTTCTTGCATTTTTTTCTTTACCTTTTATGGTGGTTACCTTTTCTTTGGAGGAGGAAATAGATATTTTTCTCTTCGTGGCAGTAGTAGAAAGAGTCCTTTTCAAGTGTATTTTAGCAGAAACAGAAAACAAAAAACAAGTGGGTTCACTGAAGAAAAACGTTAAGTAGTAAAGTGGGTATATGGATGTAGCAAAAAAATCATATAAGGCTAATCAACATTGTCTATTTCACACTCACTATTCACTAAATGGGGAAATGGAGCCCAGGGAAAAGAGACTTAAATGACCCTTGAAACTGGCAGCTAGGGTCATCAGTACCGTGCTCCTCACATACAAATCTGGTTGTGATACATGTCGCTTTGGGAAGAAGAGACAGAGTTCTAGCCCACGGTGCCCCATTTATTATTAAGGAGACTCCAGTGGCGAAGAATCGGCCTGCCAGTGCAAGAGATGTGGGTTTGATCCCTGGATTGGGATGATCCCCTGGAGTGGAGCTGGCAACCCACTCCAGTATTCCTGGCTGGAAAATCCCACAGACAGAGGAGCCTGGTGGGCTACAGTCCCTGGGGTCACAAGGAGTCGGATACGACTGAGCATGCATGCTTGTGCGTGAAGGATTATCTGGGGGGCATCTTAGAAGTGCTTCCACTGAATAAACTTGCCTTTCGGAGAAGCCTCTGGAGCACCTTCTCTTATCTGTTCCAATACACAAGTTACCAAATGCCTCCTTCAAGGGGCAGCTCTACTCCCACCTCACCCCAGCTCACAGCTTCCATGGCTCCCAGTCGAGTTCCTTAGCCTGACATTCAGAACGCTCACAGCCTGCTTCCCTTCTCAGCTTCATCTCCCATCAGTTTCCTCTTCCCTACACTTTGCTCCCTTTCAACCTTGCTGAACTGCGCATCTTCCCTATAACGATGCTACCTGTTTTCCTTCCCCTGTGCATCCCTCTTCAGTGTTTCTTTATCTGGAATGCCCTTCCTTTGTCTCTGATCATCTGCCTCCAATGACTTCCTCTTTCAGGAAGCCTTTTATGATTCCTCCAACTGGATGTGAATTCTTCTCCCTTCACTTGTAGGTAAGATCCATTCTTTGCTAAACAGCCTACCTAAATATAGTTGACAAAGTCCCGTTCAAATGAATTACTCATTTTGTTGATATCAAACCTGTGGGCTGGGTATTATTATTAGAATCATCATTTCATAGCTGAAAATATTGAAGCACAGAGAGGTTGAGTAACATGCCCAAGGTCACAATGCTGATAGTAGCACAGCCAGGGTTTAGATGCAGCTCTTTTGGAGTCCAGAACTCACACTCTTAGCCAGGATTCCATCCTGACCACCCTTGCTGCTGGCAGCATTCTGCTTAGAGATGGTTAAATGAATTATAAGGAG
Organism: Okapia johnstoni; assembly: GCA_024291935.2. Taxonomy (NCBI): domain Eukaryota; kingdom Metazoa; phylum Chordata; class Mammalia; order Artiodactyla; family Giraffidae; genus Okapia; species Okapia johnstoni. Next base: position 55,030,842 of record CM044316.1, read on the forward strand.
CTCTCTGTTCAACTCTTCCTGAGATGCGACACTAGTCAGGCATATGTCTAAGGTGAAGATAGAGATAGTAAATGCATTTTATTGCTGTTAGTGATTTGGGAAGCAGGGTCTGGCAAAGATGTCTGCCTTGCACCAGCCCAGGTTGTCCACAGAATCACTGTACTGGCAGCTGTAGAGTCCTGGTAAGAAATTGTTGGGGGTGGGGGTGGGGGGGGAGGCATCAGGGTGCAGTCTTTCTGATCTGACGTAGGGAGCTCCTGGCCCACAGGAAGACTGGCTCCAGCTTCAAGGAGAATGAGAGCTTGGCTCCTGTCCCTGGGCTGCCGCAGCAACAGCCTTGCACAGGCTGCTCCTGCCCAGGGACACCATAAATCGCTGGGCTGTGGACTTGACAGCCAGCCGCGATGTGATCAGAAAGCCAACAGGAGCCAATGCCAAGCCTTTGGTGGCTGCTTCCTGCATGTTCTTCTCATCCATCATGCCAGGCAGAGCAGTCACCGGGCCAGTCACCTTCTTTCCAAATGGGGACTCAGGGGGCGGTCAGTCAAGTCTCAGGTGGGGAGAAGGCATTAATTAACCCTTTCAAAGCTGTAATCCTTTATTTTTCCCATGCATGATCTTACTTAATTCCCATTCATTCATTCATTCACTTATTGAACATGCAGCTACAACACAACTTTCAGGATCAAGGCATCTTTTTATGACATCTTTGGAAGTAGAGGAGAAAGGAACGTTCCCATTTTACAGATGAGGGGACAGGGAGAGGAAACTATAGAAAGCAGTGCATCAGGCAAGAGCCTTTAATTTTATTTCTCAGACTCCTGCTCTCATTTGACTGAAGTTAGGAAAATAATTTCCCTTCTCTGGATGAGATTTTACTTATTGCTTTTCATGAATTATCTATCTTTAGACTTCATTATTTTTAAAAAAGGTATACTTGCGTATGAGCGACTCACTTTCACTTTTGCTTTTGCATATGATTGGAATTTAGACTTTGTAAAAGGTACAAAATCAAGCAGAACTCTTCCTCATCTCTCTTCTTGGGCTCTGATTCCTCTCTTCAAAGATGACAACTCTTTTTATGGAAAACAGTGCGCATGTGTGTGTGTAACAAATGGAAATATACTTTGCTGAACCTTGCCTTTTAGACTAAAGAGTATATTTTGGAAATCTTCCCATGTCAGCAAGATTGATTTAACTCATTCTTTTTAGAGGCTGCTTATTATTACATTGTAGGAATATACAACAATTAATGGTTTGACCACAGTGGTATTGATAGATACTGAAGCAGTTTATATTTTGTTCTTTTATTGTTGCTTTACAAACAATGCTTCAGTGAATTTCATTGTGCATATATCTTGGTATACCTTTGGGTAAATTCCTAGCAAAGAAACTGCTGAGTCAAAGGGTAAGTGGGTTTTAATTATTGGTAACTGTCGCTTTATTGTCTTCCAAAGTTTGCCTTGATTAACATTTTAACCAACAGGGTTTGTGAGTGCCTATTTCTGAACAACTGTCCCTCTTTTGATCATTTTTTGGGCCAACTCTATGAAACCTATTTTAAAATAAGGTATGTAGAATTCTAATGCCTCTAAATTCTCCCTTCAACTTGAATTTTTTTGTGTTGCTATCTTCTGAGCTGTTATATATGTCTATTTATGTTTAGTTTGTTTTCTTTATTTGTTCTATATAATGTTATAAGAAGCATAATTATTCACTTGTATAATAATAAAGATTTATTTATTTTAAAAATTTAACAATGTAAGAAGAAAAGGCAAATCCACATGTGTTAACTTCTCAGTTAGCTGAGGCCACAGTAGCCAACAGCTGAGGATAGAAGGGAGAGAGCAGTGCCAGCAAGGCAGGGCTAATTGTTAAGAGTAATTTCCTGGGGCACTTGACTATTTTACAAGGATATGACGCAGATGGATCCTAGTCTTCTGACTGGAAGCTTCTAGTAGCAGTGGTCAAGTCTCCTTCCATGGTGCTTGCCTCTACAGAACTCAGTCCAAAATGACTGAGGCCCAGATGCTGCACAGATTCCTTGGGCAGACATGGCTTACTGGCAGAGTGCTATAAGGTCTGAAAACTGTTCAAAGATCTGGTACTTCCTTCTGTCTTTGCCACCTCTGGTTGATCCTGGGCAAGTCTCTTCACTCCTATGGGTCTCAGCTAGATTATCTGTAAAGCTGAGGTAGGGATCAGACTAGGTCAGTTTTCATGATTAAAGTGCTGTTTGTGACCTGCTGGTGGACTAGAACATGATTGTTCCTGCCGCCTTTTAATTTTAATATAGTACTAATTTTTAATCAAAGTTTCATGTTGAATGATTCTGTTCCGTTATTATGAAAAAAATACACCATCCTACCCAATAATCTTAAATACTTAGAATTTTTTTTATCTGTGAATAATATACATATAGGGTCTCTTCGTGATTTTTTTTTTAGTTTAGAAATTTGTTTTTATGTCCCACTATGGAAAAATGACAAAACGTGGTCCACTGGAGAAGGGAATGGCAAACCATTTCAATATTCTTGCCTTCAGAACCCCATGAACAGTATGAAAAGGCAAAAAGATAGGACAGTGAAAGATGAACTCCCCAGATCTGTAGGTGCCCAATATGCTACTGGAGATCAGTAGAGAAATAACTCCAGAAAAAATGAAGAGACAGAGCCAAAGCAAAAAGAACACCCAGTTGTAGTTGTGACTGGTACTAGAAGTAAAGTCTGATGCTATAAAAAGCAGTATTGCATAGGAACCTGGAATGTTAGGTCCATGAATCAAGGCAAATTGGAAGTGGTCAAACAGGAGATGACAAGCATGAACGTTGATACTTTAGGAATCAGTGAACTAAAATGGACTGGAATGAATGAATTTAACTCAGATGACCATTATATCTACTACTGTGGGCAAGAATCCCTTAGAAGAAATGGAGTAGCCATCATAGTCAACAAAAGAATCTGAAATGCAGTACCTGGACACAATCTCAAAAGTGACAGAATGATCTCTGTTCATTTCCAAGGCAAACCATCCAGTATCACAGTATTCCAAGTCTATGCCCTGACCAGTAATGCTGAAGAAGCTGAAGCTGAATGGTTCTGTGAAGACCTACAAGACCTTCTAGAACTAACACCCCCAAAAGATGTCCTTTTCATTATAGGGGACTGGAATGCAAAAGTAGGAAGTCAAGAAATACCTGGAGTAACAGGCAAATTTGGCCTTGGAGTACAGAATGAAACAGGGAAAAGGCTAATAGAGTTTTGCCAAGAGAACGCACTGGTCATAGCAAACACCCTCTTCCAACAACACAAGAGAAGACTCTACACATGGACATCATCTAGTGGTCAACACCAAAATCAGATTGATTATATTCTTTGCAGCCAAAGATGGAGAAGCTCTATACAGTCACCAAAATCAAGACCAGGAGCTGACTGTGGCTCAGATCATGAACTCCTTATTGCCAAATTCAGACTTAAACGGAAGAAAGTAGAGAAAACCACTAGACCACTCATGTATGATCTAAATCAAATCCCTTATGACTATACAGTGGAAGTGACAAACATATTCAAGGGATTAGATCTGATAGACAGAGGGCCTGATGAACTATGGATGGAGGTTCATGACATTGTACAGGAGAAAGGGATCAAGACCATTCCCAAGAAAAAGAAATGCAAAAAGGCAAAATGGTTGTCTGAGGAGTCCTTACAAATAGCTGAATGAAGAAAAGATGCAAAAGGCAAAGGAGAAAAGGAAAGATATACCCATTTGAATGCAGCGTTCCAAAGAACAGCAAGGAGAGACAAGAAAGCCATCCTCAGTGATCAGTGCAAAGAAATAAAGCAAAACAACAGAATGGGAAAGACTAGAGATCTCTTCAAGAAACATAGAGATACCAAGGGAATATTTCATGCAAAGATGGACTCAATAAAGGACAGAAATGGTATGGGCCTAACAGAAGCAGAAGATATTAAGAAGAAGTGGCAAAAATACACAGAAGAACTATATAAAAAAATGATTTTCATGACCCAGATAACCACAATGGTTTGATCACTCACCTAGAGCCTGACATCCTGGAATGCAAAGCCAAGTGGACCTTAGGAAGCATCACTATGAACTAAGCTAGTGGAGGTGATGGAATTCCAGTTGAGTCGTTTCAAATCCTAAAAGATAATGCTGTGAAAGTGCCACACTCAATATACCAGCAAATTTGGAAAACTCAGCAGTGGCCACAGGACTGGAAAAGGTCAGTTTTCATTCCTATCCCAAAGAAAGGCAATGCCAAAGAATGCTCAAACTACTGCACAATTGCACTCATCTCACACACTAATGAAGTAATCCTCAAAATTCTACAAGTCAGGCTTTAATAGTACGTGAACCGTGAACTTCCAGATGTTCAAGCTGATTTTAGAAAAGGCAGAGGAACCAGAGATCAAATTGCCAACATCTGTTGGATCATACAAAAAGCAAGAGAGTTCCAGAAAAACATCTACTTCTGCTTTATTGACTACACCAAAGCCTTTGACTGTGTAGATCACAACAAACTGTGGAAAATTCTGAAAGAGATGGGATTATCAGACCACCTGACTTGCTTCTTGAGAAACCTGTATGCAAGTTAAGAAGCAACAGTTAGAACTGGACATGGAACAACAGACTGGTTCCAAATTGGGAAAGGAGTACGTCAAAGCTGTATATTGTCACCCTGCTTATTTAACTTATATGCAGAGTACACCATGAGAAATGCTGGGCTGAATGAAGCAAAGCTGGAATCAAGATTGCTGGAAGAAATATCAATAACCTCAGGTATGCAGATGATACCATCCTTATGACAGAAAGAGAAGAACTGAAGAGCCTCTTGGTGAAAGTGAAAGAGAAGAGTGAAAAAGTTGGCTAAAAACTCAACATTCAGAGAACTAAGATTATGGCATCCGGTCCCATCACTTCATGGCAAATAGATGGGGAAACAGTGGAAACATTGAGAGACTTTATTTTCTTGGGCTCCAAAATCACTGCAGATGGCGACTGAAGCCATGAAATTAAAAGACGCTTGCTCCCTGGAAGGAAGGTTATGACAAACCTAGACAGCATATTAAAAAGCAGAGGTCTTATTTTGCCAACAAAGGTCCGTCTAGTCAAGGCTATGGTTTTTCCAGTAGTCATGTATGGATGTGAGAGTTGGACTATAAAGAAAGCTGAGTGCCGAGGAATTGATGCTTTTGAAGTGTAGTATTGGAGAAGACTCTTGAGAGTCCCTTGGACTCTGCAGGGAGATCCAACCAGTCCATCCTAAAAGGAATCAGTCCTGAATATTCACTGGATGAACTGATGCTGAAGCTGAAACTACAATACTTTGGCCACCTGATGCGAAGAACTGACTCCTTAGAGAAGACCCTGATGCTGGGAAAGATCGAAGGCAGGAGGAGAAGGGGACGACAGAAGGTTGGATGGCATCACCAACTGAATGGACATGAGTTTGAGTGGACTCCTGGAGCTGGTGATGGACAGGGTGGCCTGGCATGCTGCAGTCCATGGGGTCGCAGAGAGTTGGACATGACTGAGGGACTGAACTGAATTGATGGAAAAATGCAAGGTAAGTTACCTTTCATCCCAAAGCACCTCCCCCTGCTAATGCATACAAATACGTTTTCCATTCTTCTTCCCCCTAATATGCTAACTACATAGTTAGTTGCCTGAATTTTCCATGTTTATATTCCATAAACCTTGTTCACTACTGAGCCATTTAATGACAATTACTTTCTCTTTCCTCTTTAACTTTGTTTTTTGTGGAGTTAATGATAGTCTATTTTTGATTTGTTTACTTTTTTAAAAATGTCATTTTCCAAAATGTATCCCAAGTGGCATATCCTGCCCCCTATGCTTATCATAGTCTCCTCTCATTACATTGATTATACACATTATTTATTCTTCTAAATTCCTCTCAATTCAATGTTCTTAGAGATATTACTCTTAGAAATTTCTGACTTACTTTAATCTGAACTTAATGTTCTCTGAGTCTGCTCAAATTCTGGGGTCTCTCTTTTCATCCTAAGTCATTCCTTCTCTTTCTTGCTTTGAATCCCAGTTTTGCCTCTTTCTCACTTTACTTCCTCATCTCGGTGAAGCACTTCACTAGTAGTTTTCCTCCTAAAGAGTGCACAGTATAAAAGTTAATTTGCATGTCTGAAAATATCTCTCATTGGTCTCTATATTTAATTGACAATCTGGCTGGGTATAGAAATACGGTTTGGAAATTACTTTCCCTTATGATTTTGAAGGCATTTACTTCCTTTTCTTCTCTCATCTAGTGAAGCTGTTGATAAACCTGAAGCCTATTTGCTTATTGATTCTTAATATGTAACCTATTTTTTCTTTTCCTCTGTGATATCTCTTAGATCTTTTCTTTATTCTCAACATTGTGAAAATTTCATTATTATGCTTTCGCTTACCTGTACTTTTTATCCGTGTGGGTCTTTTTAGTGAGTATTTCAATCGGAAACTCAGGTTTTTTTGGCTGTGGGAAATTTATTTGAATTTATTTCTTTGATTATATTCTCTCCACTCTTTTCTCAGGTCTCTTTTCACATAGATGTTGTATCTTAGAGAGGGATTCTCTATTTTTATTGACTTTTCTTTTTGATTTTCTTTTTTTTTCCTTCTGTTTGGGCGATGTCTTCAGCTTCATCTTCCAATCCTTTGCTTAGTTTTCCATTTCTCCTATCATATTTTTAATTTCTAAGAGTTCTGTCATGCTTTCTAATTATCCCTTTAACAGATTGTATTTTTGCTTTATGAATGCAATATCTTTCCTTCTGTCTCTGAGGATGTTAATGGAAGTTTTTTGTTGTCTCTCTTTTTTTTAAGGCTTTCATCTTCCTGCATTGTCTCTGTGTTAACAAGCTGATTTCCCCCCTTATTTGTCTGCTATCTTATTATCTGTCATTCATTTTAAAGGCTTTCTTCAGATAATTCATCATCTTTGGCTATCTTTACGTATGTAGGAATGCAAACCAAAAAACTAGTTGCAATCTTGTGTATGTGTGCATACTTGCATTTTAAGTATGCCTGCATATTCAGTGAAAGTGAAAGTTGTTCAGTTGTGTCCGACTCTTTGCGACCCCATGGACTGTAAAGTCCATGGACTTCTCCAGGCCAGAATACTAGAGCAGGTAGCCTTTCCTTTCTCCAGGGCATCTTCTCAACCCAGGGATCGAACCCAGGTCTCCTGCATTGCAGGCGGATTCTTTACCAGCTGAGCCACAAGGGAAGCCCAAGAATACTGCAGTGGGTGGCCTATCCCTTCTCCAGCAGATCTTCCAGACCCAGGAATAGAACCGGGGTCTACTGCATTACAGGAGGATTCTTTACCAACTGAGCTATGAGGGAAGCCCAATATTCAGAGATATTGGTTTTATTCATTCTTTTAAAAACTATTTATTTATTTATTTGACTGTGCTGGATCTTCATTGTGGCAGGCAGGATCTAGTTCCCTGACCAGGGATTTAACCCAGGGCCCCCTGCATTGGGAGTGTGGAGTCTTAGCCACTCTATCATCAGGAAAGTTCCCAACCCCTTTTTTTTTATTCTTCAGAGTGAGCTTCCAATTTTCTGTCAAGGTCAGTAAGGTGCAGTTTCCCAGATATGCAGATTGGAGGACATGTGGGAACTATTTTTTTTTTTAACCTTTTTAAATGGAAAATTTCAAACATAAGCCGAAGTAGAGTGTAATGAACTCCCATCTTCCTAACACCCAGCTTCAGTGCTTGCAAATATTTTCTTTTTCAGTTTCAACTACTTTGACTATACTTATAACCTGCCCTCTTCTATTCAACCCTGCCTTTGCCTCCTTCCAGAAGTGCTGACACCACCCATCCTGGAGCTTTGTGGGGTTTCTTCAGTGTAAACTGGCATGTTTTTATTTTCCCCTTGCACAGCCACATTAGAATTCTGCTTTCTTGGTTTTGCTAATGCAGTTACCACTTTTCTTTCTGCTTTACTAGGTTTTTATTGTTATTGTCTCTTCTTTGGTGTCTTTGCCATACTGAAATTTCAGCTTCCCCACACAGGTCACATGCTCTGATGTCTAACATTTTAAATAAACTCCACCTAGAACTTTATTCCCTTAGCTCTTTGATGAGTTGCTCCTTTATGTCTCGTTCCAGTCTTCACATTCTTCTAACAATTCTCCCTGACCTCCTGGTTCAGGGCCCCTCCTCTGCCTTCTCATTTCAGCCTTGACTTTACCCCACCCAGCACTTCTCTCACTGCATTGTAATTGTTTTTTTCCCTTAATAGACACAATTTCTGGGAAGAGAAATGTCTGTTCCACCACATACTATAAATATAGCAAAGAGTTATTAGATATGTACTATATGCCAGAAATAGTTGTGTTTTTCATATACCAACTTGTTTAGCTTTCAGTATAATCTTCAGCTGTCACCACTATTGTTATTATTTTTTTAATTGAAGTATAGTTGACTTACATTTCAGGTGTATAGCAAAGTGAAATGGGTGGGATTCACATCAGGCAAGTGGTATGAGTAAAGGCATAAGGTTAGGGAATGAGTATGGTGTGTTCATGAGATAGGTAGAGTTAGGGTCAGGTTGGAGAGGCCTCTGAGAGACACATTTAAGAAATGGTCCTTATTCTTCAACAGTGTGGATAGAAATAAAGAGAAATATGGGGGGAGGGGTGCATCTTGCAGTCAGAATCTGCGTTCATTTATTTCTTAGCTTTCATTTATCCTAAAAATATTTATTAAATGGCTACCAGTTATGAGTATGTTCTGGATACATAGAATATACCAGTGGACAAAACAGACAAACCCTTCCCTCATGGAGCTTAGGGTTCTATTCTTGTTCTCAGTTTATTAAATAGTCCTTAAGTCTAAAGTCACTCCTGTTCTCCCTACCCCCCACCTTACCCCCATTACTTCTTGGGGTTTGTTCTGTGAATGAGTCTTCCAAAATACGTTTGTCTCTTAGATTATTATTGGGCTTCCCTTGTGGCTCAGATGGTAAAGAGTCTGCCTGCAGTGCAAGAGACCTGGGTTCGATCCCTGGGTCGGGAAATCCCCTAGAGAAGGAAATGGCAACTCACTCCACTATCCCTTGCCTGGAAAATTCCACAGATAAGAAGCCTGGCAGGCTATACTCCATGGAGTTGCAGAGAGTCAGACACAACTGAGCGACTTCACTTTCTTTCTTTCTTTCAGTTATACATACATATATAAATATATACTTTTCGAATTATTTTTCATTGTAGGTTATTGCAAGATGTTGAGTATAGTTCCCTGTGCTATACAGTAGGTCCTAATTGATTATCTAGTTTATATATATTAGTGTGTATATGTTAATCCCCAGTTCCTAATTTATCCCTCCTCTCCTTTCCCCTTTGGTAACCATAAGTTCATTTTCTATGTCTGTGAGTCCATTTCTGTTTCATAAATAGGTTCATTTTTATCATTTTTAAAAGTTTCCACATATAAGTAGTGTCTGACTTCCTTTACTTCGTATGATAATCTCTAGGTATATCCATGTTGCTGCAGATGGCATTGCTTCCTTCTTTTTATGGCTGAGTAGTATTTCATTGTATATACGTACCACATCTTCTTTATCCATTCATCTGTTGATGGACACTTACATTGTTTTCATATCTCCAGTTCAGTTCAGTTCAGTCGCTTAATAGTGTCTGACTCTTTGCGACCCCATGAACCGCAACACGCCAGGCCTCCCTGTCCATCACCAACTGCCGGACTCCACCTAAACCCACGTCCATTGAGTCGGGGATGCCATCCAACCATCTCATCCTCTGTCATCCCCTTCTCCTCCTGCCCTCAGTCTTTCCCAGCATCACGATCTTTTCAAATGAGTCAGCTCTTTGCATCAGGTGGCCAAAGTATTGGAGTTTCAGCTTCAGCATCAGTCCTTCCAATGAACACCCAGGACTGATCTGCTTTAGGATGGACTGGTTGGATCTCCTTGCAGTCCAAGGGACTCTCAAGAGTCTTCTTCAACACCACAGTTAAAAAGCATCAATTCTTTGGCACTCAGCTTTATCGTCCAACTCTCACATCCATACATGACCACTGGAAAAACCATAGCCTTGACTAGATGGACCTTTGTTGACAAAGTGATGTCTCTGCTTTTTAATATGCTGTCTAGGTTTGTCATAACTTTTCTTCCAAGGAGTAAGTGTCTTTTAATTTTATGGGTGCAATCACCATCTGCAGTGATTTTGGAGCCCAGAAAAATAAAGTCAGCCACTGTTTCCACTGATTCCCCATCGATTTGCCACGAAGTGATGAAACTGGATGCCATTATCTTCATTTTCATATCTTAGCTATTGTAAATAGTGCCACTATGAACATTGGAGTGAAAGTATCTTTTCAAATTAGATTTTTCTGTGAATGTGTGCCTAGGAGTGGGATTGCTGGATCATATGGTAACTTTGTTTTACAATTTTTAAGGAACTTCATACAGTTTTCCATGGTGGCTGCACCAGTTTACCTTCCCACCAACAGAATGGGAGGGTTGCCTTTTCTCCACCACCCTCTCCAGCACTTATTATTTGTAGAGTTTTTGATGATGGCTATTTTGACCAGTGTGAGGTAATACTTACCTCATTGTAGTTTTGATTTGCATTTCCCTAATAATTAGCAATGTTGAACATCTTTAATGTGCCTGCTACCCATCTGTAGTCTTTTTGGAGAAGTATCTATTTAGGTCTTCTGCCCATTTTTTCAATTGGATTGTTTGTTTTTGTTGTTGTTGAGTTATATGAGCTGTTTGTACATTTTGGAAATTAATTCCTTGTTGATCATATCATTTGCAAATATTTTCTCCTATTCCATAGATTGTCTTTTCATTTTGTGTATGGTTTCTTTGCTATGCAATTATTTGTAAGTTTAGTTAGGTCCTGTCTCTTTGTTTGCTTTTGTTTCCATTACTCTAGGAAACACACTGGCACTATTATTATCCCTAATTTATATATGAGTAAACTGGCTTATATATGAAAAAGCTGGCTTAAAACTCAACATTCAAAAAACAAAGATCATGGCACCTGGTCCCATCACTTCATGGCAAATAAATGGGGAAACAATGGAAACAATGAGAGACTTTATTTTCTTGGGCTCCAAAATCACTGCAGATGGTGACTGCAGCCATGAAATTAAAAGAGGCTTGCTCCTTGGAAGAAAAGCTATGACCAACCTAGACAACATATTAAAAAGCAGAGACATTACTTTGCCAACAAAGGTCCATCTAGTCAGAGCTATGGTTTTTCCAGTAGTCATGTATGGATGTGAGAGTTGGACCATAAAGAAAGCTGAGTGCTGAAGAATTGATGCTTTTTAACTGTGGTATTGGAGAAGACTCTTGAGAGTCTCTTGGACTGCAAGGAGATCCAAGCAGTCAATCCTAAAGGAAATCAGTCCTGAATATTCATTGGAAGGACTGAAGCTGAAGCTGAAGCTCCAATACTTTGGGCACCTAATGCAAAGAACTGACTCATTGGAAAAGACCCTGATGCTGGGAAAGATTGAAGGCTGGAGGAGAAGGGGACAACAGAGGATGAGATGGTGGATGGCATCACTGACTCAATGGACATGAGTTTGAGCAAGCTCTGGGAGCTGGGGATGGACAGGGAAGCCTGTTGTGCTGCAGTGCATGGGGTCGCAAAGAGTCGGACATGACTGTGCATCTGAACTGAACTGAAACTAAGATACTGTTATTCAGTAGGTTGCCCAATTTCATATCACCAATAAGTAGAAGAGGAGCCAGGAATGCAATCCAAGCTATCTACTTCCAGAACCTGTCAGGTAAAGGGTATTTCAGATCCAGTCATAGAATATGGGGTTGCACAGAGTTGGACACGACTGAAGCGACTTAGCAGCACCAGCAGCATAGAATAAATGAACTCATGAGGTGTGATTGGATCAGTCAGGCAGCCAGGGCACTAATGAGGCTAGGAAGCCCCAGGTGACCACTTCACTAAGAGCACTTCTGTCTTACCCCATGCACTGGATATTTCCAGTTTGTAACAAAAGCATTCAAGGTCATTGCTATTCACAGCTATAGATATTCATCTGCTGCCTACTCTCTGGACACCCAAGGACGAGACCTTCAGAATCATCACACGGTGGTCTCACAAAATCTGCTCAAATGCAGAACCTGAGTTTAGTTCTTATCAAGAGTCTATCCTCCAGGAGTCTTACAGAGTGCCTCACATTCAGCAGATTTGCAGTACATGTTGAATGTTGCAAGGAATCAGTCAACAAGTCAGATCAGTTGAAAAACCAGTCCTCAATCACTGAACATTAAGTTAGAAGGCACAGTTCGCCCACGTCACACCTGGTAAATAAACACTAGGAGATGATAAGGTCAGAAGCCTTCCTAGTGGTCCAGTGGTTAGGAATCTGCCTGCCAATGCAAGAAGCATGGATTCTATCTCTGGTCCGGGAAGATTCCACATGCCAGGAGCAACTAAGCCTCTGCGTGGCAACTACTGAGCCCATGCACTGCAACTACTGAAGCTCTTGTGCCGAGAGTCAGTGTTCCACAACAAGAGAAGCCACGGTGACAAGAAGCCCATACTCTGTAACTAGAGAATAGACCCTACTCGCTGCACCTAGAGAAAGCCTGCACTCAGCAATGAAAACCCAGCACAATCAAAAATAAATAAATCTTAAAAAAAATGTAAGGTCAGGGTTTGTCTCCTACCTCCTGTTCCCTTTTAGTATCTACTCTTCTTGTTTTGGTGCCGGCTTCAAATGTCTTGTGTCCAAATGCTGTTCATTTGTTTGCTTTGCCCATTTCCCCAGAACACCCCACTTGGAATGTCTTCTCTGTGTATCAGTCAACAAGTATTTATTTATTGAAAAAACTGTCTATAAAGTACCAACTAAATGCCAGGAGTTTAGTGGTGAGGAAAAAGACCTGTGATCTGTACAGATCGTCAGGTCCTTGAATTCCTGTGTGCTGAGTCTTAGGCTTGGCTTAGTAAGGGATACAACTAGGCATGATGATATCTCTGCTTTCCAGGAGCTTACAGTCCGGGTGAGAATGCAGAACAAGAAATTAGAGCATTGTTAAAAATTAAACTGTGGGAGAATTTGAATAATGCAGCAGGCTCTCCAAAAAGGGAGACAGAAGTGTGGGCTAGGGTTTAGCATTCACCATAGGAATGTGAACACAGAGACTAAGGGTGAGCGTCAAAGATTAGAGAGTTTCTTTATAACTGTCTAAATTCTCCACTAGAATGCCAAGACCTTGCCTACTTTGGTTACCCTCTATCACTAATATCTAAAACAGTACTTGGTAAATAGTTCATGAATGAATGAATGAGTGTGCCTTAGGGTGGAGGAGGAGATGAAGGAGGTAGAGGAGACGGAGCCAGAGCATGGGCTGTATTTTTCTTCCCTGAGGATATGGTTCTGAAGGTCCAGGTCTTAGTAAATTATCTCATAAATTAATCTCTAAAAATCCCTTCCTGCCCTGAGAACCTCTGATTCTGTGAGTCTAATCCCTGTAGAAATGCTAATAGTTGATAACAGCTTAATGTTGTATTCCTCCTAGAGTTATTTGCATTTTAACATTGGACTCCTGAAGATGTCTGCATCCCTAACTGGAGGAATTTTCGGTGCTGAGCCAGAACCAGATGGGGGCATATTGTAGGCTGCAAGTAATGTGTCCCAGACCATTAGCTCACAAGGTTTTCTCTGCTCTATCTACCCACGAGGGTGACTCAGGAAGAATGATTTTGGCAGCCATTCTTCTTACTCCAGGGAAAGTGGGAATTTTAGAGTTTCTTCCAGTTTCTTCCTCCTCTCTCCTTCTCTACCCTTTCCTTACCCCTTTATCCCATCTTTATTCTGTCCTTTCCTCTCTCCTCTCCTCCCTCCCTCCCTTTCTTCTCCTCATACGCCTTTGTGCTGAGTCAATGAATGGGCATCTCCCCTTTCGGTCCCCTAAATTGTGTTCTCATAACTTGTCTGCCAGCTCTGATTTCCATCAGTGACAGGCTTATCAATCTTAACTCCAGACTGGCAAGTGGTCCTCTAGGCTTATAAGAGGATAATTAGGCAAGAGGTCCATAGTGAGTGTGTGTGTGTGAAAGAGAAAGAACACAGTTCAGTTCAGTTACTCCATCGTGTCTGACTCTTTGCGACCCCATGGACTGCATGCAGCATGCCAGGCTTCCCTGTCCATCCCCAACTCCCGGAGCTTACTCAAACTCATGACCATCAAGTCGGTGATGCCATCCAATCATCTCATCCTCTGTTGTCCCCTTCTCCTCCAGCCTTCAATCTTTCCCAGCATCAGAATCTTTTCCAATGTATCAGTTCTTTGCATCAGGTGGCCACAGTATTGGAGTCTTAACTTCAGCATCAGTCTTTCCTATGAATATTCAGGAAAGATTTCCTTTAGGATGGACTGGTTGGATCTCCTTGCAGTCCAAGGGACTCTCAAGAATCTTCTCCAACACCACAGTTCAAAAGCATCAATTCTTCAGCACTCAGCTTTCTTTATAGTCCGACTCTCACATCCAAACATGATTACTGGAAAAACCATAGCTTTGACTAGATGGAACTTGGTTGGCAAAATAATGTCTCTGCTTTTTAATATGCTGTCTAGGTTGGTCATAGCTTTTCTTCCAAGGAGCAAGCATCTTTTAATTTCATGGCTGCAGTCACCATCTGCAGTGATTTTGGAGCCCAAGAAAATAAAGTCTCTCAATGTTTCCACTGTTTCCCCATCTATTTGCCGTGAAGTGATGGAATCAGATGCCATGGTCTTAGTTTTCTGAATGTTGAGTTTTAAGCCAACTTTTTCACTCTCCTCTTTCACTTTTATCAAGGGGCTCTTTAGTTCTTCTTCGCTTTCTGCCATAAGGGTGATGTCATCTGCATATCTGAGGTTATTGTTATTTCTCCCAGCAATCTTGAGAGAGAGCATAAGTACACACAGTTGATGGATTGTTGTTGGATTAATGGGTCAGGGCCTTAGGCCCTTTTGTATTAATACTTCTTAATGTTTAGAATGAAATTTCTGGGTTCACCTGTGTATGTCCCATACCCATTGTACCAGCCCATATTGCCTTTTACCATGTCTCTGAACTGCCTACCATGGTCCTGAAGAGGATCCCCATTTTCCCTGCATTTGTGCTTTAATTCATGCTGTTCTTTTGATGTGTCATGGCCTCTGCCCTGATCTCTTTGTTGCCAAATCCCACCTATTATGAAATCCCAGCTCATGAAGCCTTTTCTCACCTCCTTCTTATCTGAGTAGAAACCTGAGTGAACAGAAGAGCAATCTGTGCTAGAATCTGAGGGGAGAGTTTCTGGGCAGAGGAAAGACTCCATATCTGGAATCTACTCGGTCGATTTATGGACCCACACAGAGACCAGTCAATGTCCGGTTCACTTTTGTGTTATTGTCAGTGGTGATAAGGTCTCGTGGAGAGAATTGGTGTGATTTCAGTGTTTTGATGTTTAGACTTCGGAGTGGGAGAAGAGACATTAATGGGGTACTGTTGAGGCTTCAAACGTTTCACAAAATAACTCAAAATGAGGTGGGTATCATTCCTACTCTGGAGATGGAGTGGCTGAAGCTCAGTGTAGCTCAGTGTTTGCTGGAGGTTACAGACCCAGAGAGTGTTGAGCTAGAGTTCTCTCTGGTGGCAGAATCAATGCATTTGCCGTTTGTTGCATCACTTCCTTCATCAATTACACGCAGACCAGGCTTCCTGGCTTGTCAGCAGCAGTGATGGGCCTCAGTTTATTACTGGAATTCCTAAATTCCGTGCCTGCTTCTAGCAGATGCCATCTAGAAATACAGGGGGTGTCAGAGTGTGGCTGAATCTCTGCCTCTATACTGCCCTGGCCAAGGTGGCGAGGAGGGGAGAACACTTAAATGAAGGGCCGAGATACTTGGGTTTCAATCCTTGCTCAATGACTTGTTTTTTGGATGTTCTGAGCCACTTAAACTCTTCTGGGTCTTAGCTTCCTATCTGCAAAGCAAATGCCCTATTTAGTAATATAATAAAAATACAATAAAAATGACCACAACAATGGCTACAACTGCTATTTTTTGAACACTCAGACAGTAAAGAATCTGTCTGCAATGCAGGGACTCAGGTTCGATCCCTGGGTCGGGAAGATCCCCTGGAGAAGGGAATGGCTATCTACTCCAGTATTCTTGCTTGGGAAATCCCATGGACAGAGGAGCCTCACGGGCTATAGTCAATGGAATTGCAAGAGTTGGGCATGACTGAGCGACTGACACTTTCACTTTTCACTTTCACTTACTGTGAAGATACCATCTCACTAAATCTTTTGACAGTTTTATAAGGCAGGAATGATCAATGTCTACCCCACCTTCCCAACAGAGAGAGTGACACTAGTTTTTAGAGACTTATTCAAGTCACACAAGTAGTGACTTTTAGGATAAAGATTGAGATCCTTACCATAGCCTACAAAGTCCAGCATGAATTCTCTTCCCATCATGACTCCCCCATCCCATCCCCCACACCTTACTCTCTGTGCTGCACTCTCTTTACTCTCCACTATGCTGTCATTTCTGCTATGACTGTTCTTTCTTGGACCAGGCTCTTCTGTAGATGACATGTCTCCTTTCCTCTTCTGTTTGCTTAATGCTACCTATTCATTCTCCAGTTGTTAGTTCAACTCTCCTAAGGAAGCCTAAAAATAATCTAAAAATAGGCCCTTCGTTTCTTTGGCATGCTAATCAACCCTGAATGTTCATTGGAAGAATTGATGCAGAAGCTCAAGCTCCAATACTTTGGCCACCTGAGGCGAAGAGCTGACTCACTGGAAAAGACCCTGATGCTGGGAAAGATTGAGGGCAGGAGGAGAAGGGGGCAACAGAGGATGAGATGGTTGGGTGGCATCGTCAACTCAATGGACATGATTTTGAGCAAACTCTGGGAGATAGTGAAGGGCAAGGAAGGCTGGCATGCTGCAGTCCATAGGGTCACAGAGTCAAGACACGAAATAGGGACTGAATAATAATGACAATACCCATTGGCAGGAGGGGTGTATATCCTTGCTCTTGGGTCTGAGCAGTTTATAACTGCTTTGACCAAGAGTGTGATGGAAGTAACGTTATGTACCTATGAGGCCAGGTCATAATAGACCATGCAATTTCCACTTTGTTTGGAACAGTGGTACTTGGAGTCCTGAGTTGCCTCACAAGAGCTCCAGCTTCCCTTAGAGTCTGTGCTGGACGTGCTCTGCTCAGCAGCCAGCTGAGCTCCCCAGTGACAGCAGCATCACCTGCCCGCCTTGTGAGTAACCTGCCCTAAACACCCTGCTCAGCCAAACCTTCAGAAGACTGCAGCCTCAGTTGATAACTGACCAAAACTTCATTAGAGACCCAAACTGCTGCTGCTGCTGCTAAGTCACTTCAGCCATGTCCGACTCTGTGCGACCCCATAGACGGCAGCCCACCAGGCGCCCCCGTCCCTGGGATTCTCCAGGCAAGAACACTGGAGTGGATTGCCATTTCCTTCTCCAATGCATGAAAGGGAAAAGTGAAAGTGAAGTCGCTCAGTCGTGTCCGACTCTTCGTGATGCCATGGACTGCAGCCTACCAGGCTCCTCCGTCCATGGGATTTTCCAGGCAGGAGTACTGGAGTGGGGTGCCATCGCCTTCTCCAAGAGACCCAAGAGAGAATTCCCAATGAAGTCTTTCCAGAATATCTAACTCACGAAATTGTGACCTAAATAAAGTGATTGTTTAAGCTATTAAATTTGGGAGCAGTTTATTGTATGGAAATAAATAACTTGAACAAAATTTTCCATGGATACTTCCTTCTCGTTCGTAACTAGCCTAGGTCAATTTCCAACTCATGAAATTGTGACCTAAATAAAGTGATTGTTTAAAGCTATTAAATTTGGGAGCAGTTTATTGTATGGAAATAAATAACTTGAACAAAATTTTCCATGGAGACTTCCTTCTCGTTCGTAACTAGCCTAGGTCAGTTTCCTTTTTATATACTCTAATGTAACTAAATACTCTTTTTTCAGAGTACTTGTTTCAGTTTGCAGTTATACATCCAGTAGTATAACTATTTTGCTATCTGTCTCCCCCACTAGACTGGAAGCTTCATTTTAAAAAAAGAGCTGTGGCTGTTTTTGCTTGATCGTTGTATCAGAAGTGAATTTGACTGCAAGTAACAGGATTTTAATAGTTGTGGCTTAAGCCTGAGGAGCTTGTTTCCCTTACAAAATATAAAATGTGGAGATAGGTGGCTAATGGTATTAGGTCAGTTGCTCTGTGGCACTTACTTTCAAGAACCCAGGCACTTCTCCCCCACCTCTTTTTGGTTATACTCAGAGTGTTGTATTTTCATCTTCATGTTTGTGCCCTTGCTGTTGCAAGATTGATGCCTTAACCCTGGGTACTTTATCTTTATTCAACATCCCAATAAGGAGGAAGTAAAAATGATAGAAAAAAAGGCATTTTTCCCCCCTATATGCAGATCTCTTAGTTTCCCAGAAAGAAAGTCTCCAACAGACTTCTTTTTATGTCTCACTGATCAGAACTGAGTCACATGTTATGCGGAAGAGAGTTAACATAGCAGGACAGAGGGTGCTACTTTTAGAAGAGCCTGCTTGCAAGGTTGGCCCTTGGCTGGCTTCTGAGAACTCAGTATTTGACCTAATCCCTAACAGATAAGGGTGGTTTGTGTTAGTCACTCAGTCATGTTCAACTCTTTGTGACCCTATGGACTGTAGCCCATCAGGCTCCTCTGTCCATGGAATTTTCCAGGCAAGAACACTGGAGTGGGTTGCCATTCCCTTTTCCAGAGGATCTTCCTGACCTAGGGATCGTACCTGGGTCTCCTGCATTGCAGGCAGACTCTTTACCTTCTGAACCACCAGGGAAGCCCAAGGGTGGTTTATGGCTCTTCAACTATTTGTACTGTTAAGTCACTTCATCTGTGTCCCACTTTTTGAGACTTTCTGGACTGTAGCCCACCAGGCTCCTCTGTTTTTGGGGATTCTCCAGGCAAGAATACTATAATGTGTTGCCATGCTCTCCTCCAAGGGATCCTCCCGACCCAGGGATCGAACCCTCATCTCCTGTGTCTCCTGCATTGGCAGGTAGATTCTTTACCACTAGTGCCACCTAGGAAGCAATGTAATTTATGCTGAATATCTGCTTTTCTTCTGAGAGTATGGAGTTTTGGTAATATGCTGAGCAGAGTGTGCTGATACGACCAGTCCCCAGTAAAAAACTTTGATGCCAAGTCCAAATGGGCTTCCCTAAGCAAAAGCATTGTGCATGTTACTGCATTATTTTGATTTTTTAAATTGAGGTATAATGGCATACAATATTATATTAATTTAGGTATATAACATAATGATTCAATATTTATGTATATTGCAAAATGATCAATACAATGAGTCTGGTCTAGTAAGATCTACTTTTTGTAACTTTCCAACATGCAATACAGTATTATTAAGTATCATCATCATGCTATATATTACATCATGCCATACATTAAATTCCCATGACATGTATTTTATAACCGGAAGTTTGTTCATTTTGATTCCCTTCACCCATTTTGCCTGTCTCCTACCCCCAACCTCTGGAAACCACCAATCTGTTCTTTGTATCTATGAGATGAGTCATTTTATAAAAAATTCTACAAGTAAATGGAATGCTATAGTGTTTGTTTTCCTCTGCCTGAATTAATTTTAGTTAGTATAATACCCTCCAGGTCCATCCATGTTGTTACAAATTGCAAATTTTCGTTCTTTTTATAAATTTTGTGAATATTTTTATGAGTAATATTCCATTATATGCATGTGTGCATGTGTGTATATATGTATATTTATGTATACACACACACACACATATATATATATATATATATATATATATATAATATATATATATATTTTTCTTTATCCATTCATCTATTGGTGGATGCTTCCATATCTTGGCAATTGTAAATAATGTTGCAATGAATATGAGAGTGCAGATGTCTTTCTGAGTGTTTTAATTTTCTTTGAATACCCAGGATTAGAATTGCTGGGTTATATGGTAGCTCTGTGTGTGTGTGTGTGCTAAGTTGCTTCAGTCATGTCCAACTCTGTGCGACCCTGTGGACTGTGGCCTGCCAGGCTCCTCTGTCTGTGGGATTCTCCAGGCAAGAATACTGAAGTGGGTTGCCATGCCCCCTTGCAGGAAATCTGCTGGACCTAGGGATCAAACCGTCATCTCTTGCCTTTCCTGCATGGGCAGGTCATTTCTTTACCACTAGCACCACCTGGGAAGCCCATGGTAGTTCTACTTTTAATTTTTTGAGGTACCTCCATGCTATCTTCCACAGTAGCTATGCCAATTTACATTCCCATGGACAGTGTACAAGTGTTCCCTTTTCTCCACATTCTTGCTAATAGTTATTTCTTGACTTTTTGAAAATAACCATTCTGACAGGTGTGAGGTGATACCTCACTGGGGTTCTGATTTGCATTTCCCTGATGATTAGTGATATACAGAGCGTCTTCGCAGCACTTGTTGGCCATTTGCATGTCACCTTTGGAAAAATGTCTCTTTAAATCCTCTGCTCTTTAAAAAGATTTTGCTGTTGAATTCTTTATATATTTTGGTTATTAACCTGTTATCAGATATTAGCATACCTTATTTTATTGTGCTTTGCTGTATCACACTGACTGATGTTGTTTGTTTTTTCTTACAGATTGAAGGTTTGTGGTAACCCTTTGTCAAGCAAGTCTATCAGGGTTGTTTTCCCACTTTGTGTGTCTGTGTCATATTTTGGTAATTCTTGCAATATTTTAAACATTTCTGTATTATTATTTTGGAAGAGGAAATGTCAGCTCACTCCAATATCCTTGCCTGGAGAATTCCATGGACAGAGGAGACTGGTGGGCCACAGTCCCTGGGGTCACAAGGAGTCAGACACGACTGAACAACTAACACACACACACACACACACACACATTATTATTTTGTCATGGTGATCAATGATTAGTGAGCTCTGATATTACTGTTAATACTATGGCTTGCTGAAGGTTCAGATGATGGTTAGCTTTTTTTTTTTTTACCACTAATGTATTTTTAAAATTAGGTATGTATATTGTTTTCTTAAAGCATAATACTATTGTACATTTAATGGACTTCTGTATGGGCTAAACATAACTTACATGCCCTGGGAAACCAAAAAAATCATGTGACGCTCTGTTACCGTATTTGCTTTATTGTCATAGTCTGGAACTGAACACACCGTATCACTGAGGTATGCCTGTATATCATTTGCAAATACTTTCACTCATTTAATGAGTTGCCTTCTCATTTTGTTGATAGTTTCCTTTGCTGTGCAGACACTTTGTAGTTTGATATAGTCCCGCTTGTTTATTTTTGGTTTCATTGCCTTTGTTTTTAGTGTCCAATCCAAAAATAATCATCACCAAGACTGATGTCAAGGAGTTAGCGATCTCTTCTCTTCTAGGAGTTTTAGGTATCAGGTTTTACATTCAAGTCTTTATCCATTTTCCTTTTCAATTTGGAGGCTTTTTCTTTCTTTTACCTGCCTAAATGCTTTAGCTATGACTTCCATTACTCTGTTGAATAAAAGTGATGAGAGTAGGCATCCTTGTCACTACATTTTTATTGTTGGAAAGCACAAGCACACTCATGTGTCACCTCAACAGATGGAGATCGCTTCACAAAGCCTGGGCATGGATTTCTCTAGATTCTGCCTTGTGTCTTTTCTCCTTGACGATCTTATTATATATCCTCCTGCTTTAATAAGCTTTAGCCATTAGTGCTTTTAGAAAAACATCAAGTGTTTGCATGGTCTTTGAGACCTCTGGGACACGTGCTCATTTTGAGACTTATAATAATCAAAGGGGAATGGGAGAAATTGCAATGACCAGTGTTGATGAACACAATTCATCTTTTGGCCGGAGGGAGGCCAAAAGGGCCCACCACCTGAACACACGTGAAGTTCTGGGAGTGATTGGGAGTGATTGCGGGAGGAGGATATGTATGCATGTTGGAGAGTGATATTAAAGCCTAAAAAGAGTTCCTGGCACATAGGAAGTGTATAATACATTTTGAGAGAGAAGGAAAAAGAAGGAACTGAGCAGAGCTAGAGTTGGCTTCAGATACCATTTATTCCAAAGTATAGATCTTAACCATTATGCTATATTGCCATCTCGTTGCCTTCATTCCTTATAGTACTGTTGGGAGAGTCACATAAAAGGGCTTTTAAAAGGACCACATACCACACAGATGGGAAGGCTTTCTTGTCAGTCTCAATGCAGTGGCACAAGGCAAGGAAAATGGATAAAATAGCATCTACTTCTGTTCCATCTGGTGTTGTGTCTAGGTTGGGTATTTTGGAAGTGCTGTTGGCTTGATTTGGATGGGAGTTTTAGTTTGTTTTCTTAAACAATTTCTGCATTAAGCCAAAATAATTTTACTTGAAGAAACATTGCTTTTATTGGCCTCGCTTTTTAAGTAGCTCATTCTTCATGAGGAAAAACTAGAAACTTTCAGGCAGTATTTTCTTTGTGGGTTGAGATGCCAGAGAAATTGTCCAACAGGATAGTTATAAGTGAAGGTAAGGTGCAGCAGGCAGCATAATGCTGAGAGGAGAGTGAAATCTTGCCTAGGTAGGGACTGTCCATGTGTGGTAGCTGACTGCAATGCAGAAGGTCTAAGCACAGCACACAGCGCTCATAGGAGGTTCTCATGGCTCTTCCACTAAATTTGTTGTCACCTCGGTCAATGTCTTCCTGCTACACAAGGAAAAAAAATATATCACTTTGATTTATAAAATATCAATTCCACGAATGGCACTCGATTTAAGCCAGCTCAAGACTCTAATTTTACAGAGAAACTAAGGTTCAGGGAAGGGAAGGGACTTGTCCAGTGTTACTAAGGAAGTCAGTGTCAGAGCCACAGTGAGGAATCAGTTCTGGTGACTCTCAGCTACTGTGCTTTTCCTTACACGTCAGAGACTACCAACGGTAGAGTGGGTATTAGTAAATATTCCTTCAAGTTTGTGTAGATCCTTATGACTTTTCAAATCCTCATGATTTTCAGAGGTATACCTGTAAACAAAAATGAGGAAATGAAGACATGGCATACTGAGTGAAGTTACTGAGATTTGAGCCCAGATTTCTAACTCTGAATTTTTGCCTTGTGTACTACTCTGGGGCTTCCCTGGTGGCTCAGATAGTAAAGAATCCGCCTGCAAAGTGGGAGACCTGGGTTCGATCCCTAGGTTGGGAAGATCCCCTGCAAGAGGGCATGGCAACACACTCCAGGATTCTTGCTTGGAGAATCCCCATGGACAGAGGAACCTGGTGGGCTACAGTCCATGGGGGTCACAAAGAGTCAGACATGACTGACTGGCTAAGTACACATACATACTACTATGCACAGTAGAATTTTAGCAACGATAATAGCAATTATTATGACTGCTACTCTCAGAAGACACTGGATACAATAAACATAAAACCTACTAAAAGTAGTATGAGTAATAGGAATTTCTTTTCTCATCTAGCAAGAGCAAGCATGCTGAGAATAGGGCAGTTCTAGGGTTGTGAAGAATATGGTGATTCAGTGACATCATCACAGGCCCAGGTTCCCTCCATGTGTTTGCTCTGCCATACTCATTCTATCAACAGAGTCATTATGGTCACAGAGTGGCTTAGCATTATAACATTAATGACCAAGAAGTATCTTACAGATGTCTCTTTTATTTATTTATTTTATCAAGGAATTACCCAGAAAAAAAATCATCTCAGGTCTCAATGGCCAGGATTGGGTCACACGGCCACTTACACAATCGCAGGCAAGCAGAAAAGACTACGGTGCCATATAGACCCGTCCAGGTTCAGTCCCTGGGACAGTGGGGCAGAATCTGCTGCTATTGAGAAACACGTGGAGTAACAAGTCCAACTTCACCCAGGTAGAATGGGATAGAGATAGTTATGAAATCTAGAAGCACCTGACTCTGCAACCAATGCTCTTAACCACTAAGCAAAACCACCTCCCATTCTTGTGTTCCCTGCTATGTCTCCCCTTCACAGCACCACTTGCCAAATTCCCAGCCTGCATGCCTAAGTTGCTTTGGCTGGTGATTGCAGGATCGTCTTCTTGCCAGGTCGGTGTCAGCAATCAATCCCTATCTCCTGGGCGTGAAAACCAGCCGATTAGAGCTGTAAGTAGGTGTTTAACAACACGGAGGCAGCCAGAACATCCGTCAGCAGTTTTTTTTTCCCTGGTGACTGGGCATTAGCAAATCTGCTGAGAGAGGCACCCTTGTTCCAGTGCTGCTGGGAGGAGGGCATCTCAACAGAGCAGATGATTTGAGAAAAGTAGAATGACAGGATGTCAGAGTTGACATGGCCTCGTCCATCTCTATTACTGTGCTGATGGGAAAATGGGACCAGAGAAAGGAAGGATTGCTCGGGACCACACAGAAAATCATTTTTTGGATCTAGCACTAGAGCCTGGATTCACTCAATGGTACTTGCAAGCCTAACTCTTTACCATTGGCTTTCAATTCCCACTCAAGAAATAACTTTCAAATGAAATGACATCTGAAAAACAAAGGCGTTTTGGATTATATTGTCCTGTCCCAGTTAGATGTCTCATGGCCATCTCCTAAGAGAAGTGGTCATTAACATGCATTCACGTGGATTAATTGCTCTAGGCAAAGTCCTGCCAGGTTTTTAGTTACAGACAGAACATCCACCCATAGCAAATCCCCATTCATCTCCAACTTCCTTCTTCCTTTCCAGCTATGTGAGTCTTTTTGGTCTGATCATTCAAAACAAGTCCTGGTATTGGAAAGTTCTAAAGGCATACGAACCTTGGTGCCTCAAGATCGAGAGAATGTTCCCAGCTTGCGAAGAAAAAATTAATCCGCAGGTCAGAGTGCAAGGATTCCATGTAGCATTATGGGATGGCTTGAGATCCCTGTATTTCTAATAACTCTTATATATGTGGGTTTGGGGAAGTCCTAAGAATTTCATCAGTAATTATTGAAGGCCAATAAGAATTATAATAGTGGCAGCTGCTATTTTTTGAGCATTACTCTGTGCCAAGCACTGTGTCAGGTCCTTCACATGTGTTTCTAGGTTTAGTCTTCAAAATTAACTTCTTTATTGGTTTATTGCCTGAATTTTAAGATTAGAATCTCTATTCTATAGTCAAAGGAACCTTTAATTACCACCACATCCCTGTCTCCTAGAACTGTCTCTTACATAGTAAATGCTCAGTTAATATATACTGAACTGATGATGTGACAGTAAACTGCTGAGATAAGATGGTCGTTCCTCATTTTACAGATATGGCAACTGAGGCTTAGAGAGATTAACTTGTCCAAGGTAACTCTATCAGTTGTCTTTTGGCTGCAACGAATGTTGTTTTACATAAATGCAGGTATTTTTTCCCCCTCAGATGAGAATTCTGGTGATACTGTTGCTACGTATTCCACTTCAGTGATGTCATTAAGGATTCAAGTTCTTTCTAAGTTTCTGCTATGCCTCCACCATCTTCATTGTATTGGCTTTTCTTCTTTATGCTTGAATACCCCTGGCCACATAATGGTTATGACCTAGAGTACTTGATTCAGGCAGCAAATCTGTGTTCAGGGAAGCAGCAAGAGGAGATGGGTAGCACTAGCCATGTGTATGTCTTTAATTATGAAAAGTAAAAATTTTCTTTGAGGACCCTGGCTGGTTTTACTTATGTCTTTTTGGCCAGAGTTATGTTGACACTGCTGAGTATGCGTGCACACACACAAAATGAGAAAATGAGTATTCGCCTTCCTCTGGCTTTATTCAGGAGGCAGGCCAAGGAAATGGGGATTAGCAATAGATACATCCTAGCCAATAGATGTGACTGCTACAGTCAGGCCGATAGTGGTAGTGGAGGCAGGACTGGAACATAAGTTTGTTTCCCTCTAAAGTCTGTGCTTTTATTGACCAAGCATTAGCTAATCTGACTTTTACTCCTTATCTCAAAAGAAAAAAAAGGTCAACTTGGGAATGTCTTGTTCCATTTTGAATCCTTGTTCTGTTCCTTGTAGTAGTTTCTTCACCTTCATAATGAAGGGATTGGGTTAAAAGGAGTCTTATATGAGTGTATGATTTTATATCTCAGTCTCACTGATGGCCACTTTTAAAAGTCTTATTCAAAGCCAAGTCAAAATCAAAGTCACCATCTCAATGAAGTAATATATTCCCCAAGATCCAAATGCATAAAATGCAATTGATTTTTTTGGAGTTTGTTTTCACATATGGTGTTTATGCATTTCCCTTTGAGATATCTGATTCAGTTTTAGATGGTGAATGAAGATTGATTTTTGTCTGTTGTGATCTGTAAAGCCCAATTGTTACTGTTTAAATACTACTTCTTCCATCCTTTCCTTTACTGTCTTCCTCAACAGCCTCATCTATGGAGTCAGTATGCTTTAGAATTTGTTTTATGTTACTATTGCATCTTGCTATCAGTAATTCATCTCCTAAAGTTGAGAACCAGGGGACATGAGTGCCAGTCCCAACTCTTTAACTGATCAGCTGTGGGACCCTGAGGAAGCCCCTCTGCTTCTCTGTGTCTTTGTTTCCTCATTTATGAAAGGACCTGATTGTTTATATCTTAGGATACTTTTAGCTCTGCTATTTACATGTCTGCAAGGACAAAGCTGGTTCTGATTAATAAGCAGAAGAACATATTAGCATTAGTTCTTTCATCTGCACTGTGGCTGTAAAGATCAAAAGAAGTAGAAAATATTAAATAAATGAGTGAAATATTAGTAATTACTAGATTTATAATCATTCTTAAAATGCCAAGTCAGACTTATTATTTTTTGAAATTAGTTTATTAGGGAGGATTTGGGGAAAGCAAGGTAATGTATTGGTAACTTTAGCAAAATGTGACACCAGTGATGTGAAAAGAGCATTGGATGCAGAAACAGACCATAGTTGGGGTTTCCACTGTGACTCTGTTATGTGACAGCTTTGTGAACTGAGTCATGTTATTTATATCCGTGGTCCCAGAGTTCCTTTTCTACAAAATTAGGATTAAAGATATTTAAATCAAAAGGTGATGATGAGGATAAAATAAGCAAATTTATGGAAGGTGCTCAACTGGTACATCTAGAACTAAACAAAATATTTGTCATTTTTCTGAGTGTAAATTTCAATTCTGGTGATAGAGCTGCTTTTAACTGGACTAGGCATGAAGCCCCACATATCCTTACTATCTTGGCCATATGGAGCTTTTTTGTTTCATATCTAGTGGAATGAGTGAGTTTTTAGCAGTCAGGACTCCTATTCTCTTTAACTTATAAGATCTGGGACATTGGAAACTTCATTTAATTTTTCTAGTCCTCAGTTTGCACATGTACAAAACATTAACACCTATTTTAGAGCCCTCCAATAATTTGAACAGACTTGGTAATCTCTAGAGCATTATGAAAATATAGCACTTCTGTTATCTGTTCACCTAAACAGATCTTTAGGTCCATTCTCTGGTAGCACAGTCAGTAAAGTATCTGCCTGCAATGCAGGAGACCCAGGTTCAGTCCCTGGGTTAGGGAAGATTCCCTATAGAAAGAAATGGCTGCCCATTCCAGCATTCTTGCGTGGAAAATCCCATGGACAGAGGAGCCTGGCAGGGTCAGGCTCCATGGGGTCACAAAGAGTTGGACACAACTTAGGGACTAAACCACCACCAAATATCTTTATACTGGTCCCCTCTTTACTTGTTTAAAAATTCTTTCTGAACTTCAAGGTCAAGGTCATCCCATCTGTTGTAGGAAACCTTTCTTCTATCCCAACTCTAAATCTCCCCCATCACTAGTTTCTCCTAAGCCTTCACTACTTAGACTCCTCAGACCTTAGCATAGCTGTCATATGTTAGTTCTCCCTGTTTATGAATGTTTCTCTCTGACTTGATATTGGTAATGCTTTCTACGCATAATTTCAAGTATTTTATAGCCTTAATCTATGCATCTATCTCATTAGCATGCATGGGTGCTTTGTTGGTTGATTGTGTCTGAATCTTTGCAACCCCAGGAACTGTAGCCTGCCAGGTTTCTCTGTCCATGGGATTCTCCAGACAAGAATACTGGAGTGGGTTGCCATTTCCTTTGCCAGGGGATCTTCCTGACCCAGGGATTGACCCGGATCTCCTACACTGCAGGTGGATTCTTTACCATCTGAGCTAGCAAGGAAGCCTGCATCTATCTTAGGGGACAGTTAAAAAGCATGTGTGTTGGTGGATTGGTTCTCTGTGTTATTATTTCGTTGTTCAGGCTTACCAATTTGCATTCAGGAACAACTTATTTTTATTTAAAATTAATTAATTTTGAGGTGGGGTAGGATAATATATTCCCATGGCTCAAAATTCAAAAAGTGAAACGCAGAAATGTGTCTCCACTCCCACCCCTGGTCTCACCCCGCCCCACCCCACCTCCTCGGTTTGTCTCCCCAGAGGCAGTCACTGTTACCAGTCCCTCCATTGTCCTACTCATAGCTGGTCTGATCCTTTCCCTTAAAATGGTAGGTTTCTCTTATGTACCTTGTGTTTTTAGCTATTGTATCATAGATAAATTAAGTCAAATAAATATTTAATATCTTCCTTCTCAGTATAAATAGAGCAGTCTCTTTCTTTTTTGTATTTTGTTTAAACAA
The DNA here is from genome assembly GCA_024291935.2 of Okapia johnstoni. Taxonomy (NCBI): domain Eukaryota; kingdom Metazoa; phylum Chordata; class Mammalia; order Artiodactyla; family Giraffidae; genus Okapia; species Okapia johnstoni. Next base: position 55,059,545 of record CM044316.1, read on the forward strand.
TTACTTTTAATCAGAAATATTAATGAAATAATTGTAGATTCTCATGCCATTGTAAGAAATAACAGATCTTGTGTACTGTTTATATAATTTCTCTTAATATCAGCATTTTGCAAAATAGTATAGTATCACACCTAAAATGTTGACATTGCAACAACCTGCTGATCTTATTTAGATTTACCCAGTTCCACTTATATTTATTTAGGTAGAAGAGAGAATGTAGGAGTATTTAGTTCTATGCAATTACATCACACGTGTAGTTCTGTGTATCCACGGCCAGTCAAGACACTGAACATTTTCTTTACCCTTCACACCCACCTTCCTCCCACCTCTACTTGGTCCCTGACTCTTGTCACTCACTAATCTGTTCATTTAAAAATTTTTTTTCATTCAAAAAATATTATATGAATGGAATCACACAATGTATTATCTTTTAGATTTGCTTTTTTTCTTACTGAACATAATTCCCTGGAGATTTGCCCAAGTTCTCTGTATCTATAGCTTGTTCCTTTTTATTATTGACGGTGTATTTACATATCACAATTTGTTTCATCATTCATTTGCTGAGGGACATCTGAGCTGTTTTCAGATTTTTATTACAATGACTCAAGCTTCTATGAATATTTACATACAGTTTTTTAATAAGTTTTCAATTTTCTGTAATGCACAAGTGTATGATTGCTGGTTTGTATGGTAATTGTGTGTTTAGTTTTATAGGAAACTGTCAAATTTTTTCATAGTAGCTGTGCCATTTTACGTTCCCATCAGCAATTGCGAGTTTTCCATTTTCTAACATCCATACCAGTATGTGGTGATGTCACTATTTTTTATTGTAGACATTCTGTTTGGTGTGTAATGGTATCTCATTATGATTTTAATTTGTTTTTCCATGATGATTAATGATAGTGGACATCTTTTCTTGTGCCTTTATCATCTATACATCCTCTTTATTGAAATGTCTGTTTATGTCTTTTGCCAATTTTCTAATTGGGCTGTTTTATTTTTTACTATTGAGTTTTCAAATATATTTTAGATACCATTCCTTTGTTGGATATATGGCTGGAAAATACTTTCTTCCAGTCTATAGCTTGTGTTTTTATTCTCTTCCCATCGACTTTTACAGAGCAAGAATTCTTAATTTTGATGAGAACTAATTTAGCATTTTCCTTAATGGATTATGCTTTTGGAGTCAAGTCTGAAACTTTGTGTAGCCCTAGATCATGAAGATTTTCTGTTTTCTTTTAAAGTTTTATAGTTTTACATTGAAGTCCATAACCCATTTTAACTTAGTTTTTGTATAATACGTGAGGCTGAGATTGAGGCTCATTTCTTATGCCAACTGGTGTCCAATTATTCCAGCATCACTGGTTGAAGAGGCTGTCCTTCTAATGAATTACTTTTGTACCTGCATCAAAAATCAATAGCACATGCTTGTGTGAACCCATTTGTATGCTTTCTGTTCTGTGCCATTGATCTGTGTCTATCCATCCACCAAAACCTCACCATCTCGATTATTGTAATATATAAGAAGCCATGAAATCAAGTAGACTGATTTCTTCTACTTTATTTTTCTATATAAGAATGTTTTAGCTATCCTGTGGACTATGGTTCTCCACATGAATTTCAGAGTAAGCTTGTCTATGCATATAAAATACTTGCTGGGCTTTTGTTAGTAATGACATTATACCCAATGGACATGGGTTTGTGTGGACTCAGGGAGCTGGTGATGGACAGGGAGGCCTGGCGTGCTGTGGTTCATGGGGTCACAAAGAGTCAGGCACGACTGGGCGACTGAACTGAACTGAACATCTTTATTACATTGAATATTCACTATGCTCCGTTCACTTAGATCTTTTTTGGTTTATTTAATCAGCATTGTGTAATTTTCAGCAGACAGATAATCTGTACATGTTGATATCTAAATGTTTCATTTTTTTGGATTGGTTGTAAATGGTAGCATGTTATTTTCTTGCTATATTGAGATATGACTGACAAACTAAAAGTTGTATTTATTTAGGTTGTACAACATGATTTTTTAAAAGATGTAAAAGGTGATGATTTAATATACATAAACATTGTGATATGATTAATCCAATGGTGAAGATAAAGGTGTTAGTTGCTCAGTCATGTCTGACTCTTTGCAACCCCATGGACTATAACCTGCCAGGATCCTCTATCCATGGCATTCTCCAGGCAAGAATATTAGAGTGGGTAGCCATTCCCTTCTCCAGGGGATCTTCCCACCCCAAGGATCAAACCTGGGGCTCCTGCATTGGCAGGCGGATTCTTTACCATCTGAGCCACCTACTGTGTTATAATTTCAATTTCCATAGGTTCGTTGTTAGTATAGGAAATGTATTTATTTCTTGTGCTTTGATTTTGCATCCTGCAAGCTCGATCAACCCACTCATTGCTGAAAAATGCCAGAATTAATTTTGAATAGATTCCTTGTATTTTCTACATTAGACAATCAGGTCACCTGCAAATAGGGATAATTTTATTTTTCTTTTTTTTTTTTAATTCTGTATGGGTTCTATTTCTTTTTACTGGCTTATTTCAGTGATTATAACATCTAGTACTTTATTGAATAAGAGTGGTAAGAGTAGACCTCCATGCATTGTACCTGATTTCAGGGGGAAAAACATTTAGTTTCTCAGCTTTAAGTATGATGTTAGCTTCATTTTTAAAAAGACTACTGAAGAATAGTCCATTGAAAGACTGCTATAATTACTTCTCCAGTTCTTTATTAGTGGATTTTTATTGCTTTCAATCTTTTGCCTAATAATGCTCCTGTGAATGTTCTTATACATACGTCACTTTTCACATATTCATGAATGTATGGGTAGAATAAATTCTTATAATGTTGCCCTCTTTTCTGTCCTACCTAGTCTTACTCTGTAGAAGATATTGCATGATTTTTTGGCCTTAAATACCATACAAGCCAGATTTATGTATTCATTTGCCCACTGACTGTCTGTTTGGATGTCTACATTTTGTTTCTCCAAGTAAACAAGTCTAAAACTGAACTCATAAAATGCTGAATCCATTCCTAAAATGTTTCTTTTTTTTATTTGTTTTGCCATACATTGACATGAATCCACCATGGGTGTACATGTTTTCCCCTTCCAGAACCCCCCTCCCACCTCCCTCCCCATCCCATCCCTCTGGGTCATCCTGGTGCACCAGCCCCGAGCGCCCGATATCATGCATCGAACCTGGACTGGTGATTCTTTTTTTGAAGAAAAAATCCCTATTATAGTAAATGGCACTGCAGCCTTCCACCATTTCAAGCCAGAAATGTAGTATTCATCCTCGTTGCCTCTCTTTCTCTCACTCACACCCAAAACTAGCTGCCAATCCTGTCTGTGATCAATGCTTCCCACTCTGTGGCTACCACAGTGGTCCAGAGTACCATCCTGTCTTCCCTGACTTACTGCAGTGGCCTCTGATCTTGTCTCTCCTTCTGCATTGCCCCCCCTACCATCTCTTCTCTGTACAAGAGGTCACAGTGATTGTCTAAAAATATTACTTTCTGTCCTGCTCTGCTCAGAATGTCCCCATGACTTCATGCCTCTCTTAGAGCTAAATCAAGGTCTTTACTCTGGCCTAGAGGCCTGGGATAATCTGATTTGTGACTTTTGCTGGCTTTGGGTCCTGCTTCCTCTCTGAGTTATCTCATTTTGCTGGCCTTGTTTCTGTTCCTTAAAGTGTCAAATGCACTCTGACCTCAGAGCACATAGTGTACCCATACCTGGAACACTCTTTCCCAAGGTACTCACATAGCTTACCCATCATTCCCTTCAGTTTTCACTTGAACCGGAGAGGCCTTCCCAGAATACCTTTGTCCCACCTTGGCACTCTCCATTCCTTCTAACTTGATTTGTTTTCCTTCTTGTTCCTTATCATCACTTAAAATATCGTATGTTCGCTAGTTTGTAGATTGTATCTCTAGCAGCTCCAACAATACATAGTAAACATTTCTTGAATGAGTTAATGACTTTTGGGTCAAAGGGTATATACATTTAAAATTTGATGGATATTGGAAAATTTCTCTATAAAGAGCTTGTACTACTAGTATATGAAAGTTAGCTCCCACTGATAATTTTGAGCCAGTTTCTTTTCATACACACACTGTGAAGAGTTTGTCTCAACTCTCGGTTTTGTACTCCTCCAGAGGTAGACATGATGGATTCATCCTCCACACATTTATCAGGCCTCTAGGACAAATTTCAGAAACATCCCATGTAGTTCTTTTTTTTTTTTTTTTTTTTTTTTTAACAGTAAAACAGCTTAAATAACTTGGCTCTCAAGGTTTGTGTGTTCATGACATTTTATAGATTAGAAGACCCTGACAAAGTGCTCATAGCTTGGTCTTGTTGACATTGGATATCAGTAGAGCTAACCTTATCTTTCCGCTGAACTTTCTCTCAGACTGTAATTCCGAGAGCAGAGGAGAATCATCTCCCTGGTGACTTTTTTGCTCTTTAAGGAGAATAGTAGTTCTGTTCTTTCCTCAACAGTGATCATCTTCTAGGCTCCCTGAACTACAGAGGATGGCAGCTTAGCTGGTAAAGAATCCACCTGCAATGCAGGAGACCCCTGGGTCAGGAAGATCCTCTGGAGATGGGATAGGCTACCCACTCCAGTATTCTTGGGCTTCCCTGGTGGCTCAGATGGTAAAGAATCTGCCTGCAATGCAGGAGACCTGAGTTCGATCCCTGGGTTGGGAAGATCCCCTGGAGGAACGCATGGCAACCCACTCCAGTATTCTTGTTGGAGAATTCCCATGGATGGAAGAGCCTGGAGGGCTACAGTCCATGGGCTCACAAAGAGTCAGACATGACTGGGTGACTAAGCACATAACATGGAGTGGGGATGACAGGTGTGAAGATAATACCATTTCAAGAATTAGACCAGAGAATAGGGACCTTATTGCTTGCTGTTATATTCCTATATAACAAAACTCATTGGAAAAGACCCTGATGCTGGCAAAGATTGAGGGCAGGAGGGGAAGGGGGTGTAGAGGATGAGATGGTAGGATGGCATCACTGACTCAACAGACATGAGTATGAGCAAACTCAGGGAGACAATGAAGGACAAGGAAGCCTGGTGTGCGGCAGTCCCTGAGATCACAAAGAGTTGGACATGACTTAGCGGCTGAACAAACATTCCTACTGCTGACCCTTAACGAGTGCTAACTAAATAGTTCTGGAGTATTTATTTAACACCTCTGTTATTGACATGACTGCTATAATAACAGTCCTGAATATCATTTTTACACTTTGTAATCCATAGAGTGGCTTTATATGATTCCCAAATAGCACGCTGTTTTTGAAAAGAGTCCCAAGATGGTGAGTCAGGAAAGATAGAGGCAGAACTTGGCAGTGGACATGTTTCCCAAAGTATGTAACCAGTATTAATATGTTATGCAGGTTTCTAAGCAGCAGGGTATTTTGAAAGCCTCTTCAGGGACTCTTGTGAATATGCTTTGTGAATACCTAAGGAGGAATACAGTGTGTAGTGTTTACCTACTTACTTGAACCTGTCTTTTATTTCCTAAAGTACACCGTGGGTTTGGGGTTCCAGGGAATAGGTTTTCAGGAAGACTAGCCCAGGGCCTTTTGTTCAGGGTAAGCACTTAGAGACAGATAATCCCTTATTCTAGGCCTGATTCTTTTCTGAAGTTTCAGTTCAGAGCTTTCATCTAAAGAAAGAATATTGACATTTTGCTTTGATTTTCAGGACAGAGTGCAAAGGACCATCCCTAGAAGGTCCATGATTTATTTAGGATACTTGGAGCAGTGAAACTTCTCTAGAAGGTATGAGTTACCCAGTTCTGTGGGTTGTTTGATCTTCTCATTAGCTGTCCTTCTTAATTCATTTTTCACTGGTTGGCACAGCCAGCCAAGATACGTGTTTGGCAGAAGCTGTTCAGGTGAGATCAGCAGAAATAAAGGCAGGAGCTGGAAGCCGCTCATGAAACCCTGGGCTCTTCACTTGACATTCATTTTCCTCTCACCCGAGGTACTGTTTCAGGCACTGACACCAGAAGAATAAAAGTTAACTCAGATGTGGAGCTGCCACCGAGGAGAAAAAAGACTGGGAGAACTATGCCAACAAGAGATAGAAATGTTCTGAGGGCAAGGGCTGATTTCCAGCCAGAGGAGTCAGGGTCTGCTTCAAGGAGAAGGGGACTGCTGATTTAAAATGCCCATTTGGGAGGAGTTCACATTGATTGAAGTTAGTAGGGACAACTTGACTCTCACATTTTACTTTTTAATTTATTGGAGTATAATTGATTTACAGTGTGTTCATTTCTTCTGCATAGCAAAGTGACTCATATATATATGTTCTTTTTTATATTTTTTCTATTATGATTTGTCACGGAATATTGAATATGGGCTTCCCAGGTGGCTCAGTGGTAAAGAATTCACCTGCAATGCAGGAGACACATGTTCAATCCCTGGCTCAGGAAGATCACCTGGAGAAGTGCAGGGCAGCCTCACTTTACTTCCTTGGGTTTCAGTTTTCTCAGTCCAACTGTGGGACTACCCATCCGTCTATATCCTCCTCATGATAAAGAGATATGTGGGGATGAATGTGAATACTGACCTGGCTTTCATCTCAAAGGTGTGATAAGAATCAAATGGGCAGGTGGATATGTAAGACTTTTATCACTGTAGAGTGGTTTCTCAGCCTTAGCACTTTTGTCACTGGGGCCGTGTATTTCTTTCTTGGAAGCTATCCTGTGTCTTATAGGATGTTCAGCAGCATCCTTAGCCTCTGCTTATTAGATACTATCAGTCCCGTCTCCCCCACTGAGACAACTAAAAATATTTCCAAATGTTGCCAGATGTCCCCCCACGGGACAAATCAACCCTGATTTGAGAGCCACTGGTGTAGAGTTGTATATTGACTTCAAGCATTGTTGATTGTACAACTATTCTGAGAGGAAGCAAATGAAAAGTCACATAAGTGGAATTCCAGAGAGTGCCAGAGATGACTCCAGTGAGGAACAGGAGATAATATGAGAGTGAAGATAGTGCCAAGCACAGCATCATTTCTGGGCAGTTGTATTTCCTGTGGGAACAGTCTGTACCCTTAAGAAAGATGGGGAGATCAGTCTTGTGGAGGAAACCTTCTACCGTGGCATAGCATACTAGGGGCTTGTAGTTCTTGCCAACTTCTGGTTATGGATGGTGATGGGAGGGGGCCTTGAATAAACACAAAGGATGCAGCTCATTCTACAAGGTCAGAAACATGCAGAATGTCACGGATATTAGAAAGCATTTAGTCAAATCTCTCCTTCAGTTGCTATACTGCTCTGTGGAGTATTCTTAATTCTACCAGATATTTGATCTTGAGCAACTTATTAATCCTCTTTGAGCATTTGTTTCCTCCTTTCCTCTTTGATCCCAGAAGAATATTGGTTTTATCCAGTTCCTCAATAACATAATAGTTGTGAGCGAGATTAATCATTGTTTTACTGTACTTTATATGCATATTAGGCATTGTTGTTCAGTTGCTTAGTTGTGTCCAACTCTTTGTGACCCCATGGACTGCAGCACACCAGGCTTCCCTGTCCTTCACCATCTCCAGGAGCTTGCTGAAACTCAGGTCCATTGAGTCGGTGATGCCATCCAACCGTCTTGACCTCTGTTGTCCCCTTCTCCTCCTGGCCTCAGTCTTGCCCAGCATCAGGGTCTTTTCTAATAAACTGGCTCTTCACATGAGGTGGCCAAAATGTTGGAGCTTCAGCTTCAGCATCAGTCCTTCCAATGAATATTCAGGGTGATTTCCTTTAGGATTGACCGATTTGATCTCCTAGCATTCCAAGGGACTCTCAAGAGTCTCCTCCAATATCACAATTCAAAACCATCCATTCTTTGGCACTCAGCCTTCTTTATGGTCCAGCTCTCACATCCATACATGACTGCTGGAAAAACCATAGATTAGACTATATGGACCTTTGTTGGCAAAGTAGTGGCTCTGCTTTTTGCTTTTTTTATAGGCATAGAGTGACCTATATAGCAACATCTTTTGTTATTGTTATTGCCCCATTTTGTCAATGAGAAAATTGAGGATGAACAGAGGCTTAAAACTCAACTCTGTCTGTCTCCAGAGCTCACACTCTTGCCCATGAGTCCAAATAACACCGCTTCACAACAAGGGCCTTAACGTATAACACGAAATCCTGGATCACTGTTGGATTGAGGGCTTTTTTGGCATATGGATGTATATTAATTTCATATGGCTAGTTATGTGTAAACAGTGGCTGCTGCCACTGGGGCTGATGTACCATACATTATTATTCTAAGGATATTGATAACATATTATCACAGTTATGATTATAATTATGATTATCCATCTGTCCATCCATAGTTCTTCCTTCAACAAATGAGTATCTATTATGTAACAGTCACTGCCTTGGGCAAACGTCAGCATTATTGACCATGTGGTCAAATAATACAGGCTCCTTAAGATGGGCAGTAATGGAGGTGCACAAATTAATAATGATAATGCCAAATGCCATGGTTATTTGTCAGTCTGATGAGGAGTTAATGTCTTGAGTCTGAGAAGGGAGGAAACTTGAAACCTGACAAAGTCAATTCTCTTAATTTCATATCTCACTTCAGATCCTGGGGACAAAATAATCGGTTTTAATTGAGCCAAAATCATCCCCAGGAACTTAGAAAATGTCTTATAAACGATTTTGCTAGTGGACTGAGTACCCAGAAGCAGAGAGAGTTCTAGGAAGAAATTGTTTGCCCATCTCACTTTTTCTCCTTTCCTAGTAATGCATTATCTTGTCTCTCTGTTGAACATCTATAAATAAAACTTTCCTATGGATAATTTAGAAAACCTACCTGAAATCTTCAGGCCTGTGTTACATGAATTTCACTCCAAGTATGGAATAGTAGGAAGAACATGGGAAGGAATCCATGGTCCATCTCTCAGTGAACAAAACACATGGTACATGACTTTATTTCTCTTTAGCACAGTTCTCTTATCTGCAAAAGTAAAGTATTGTACTAACTTTTTTGGATTTACTACCTCATGGAAGTATTTTCACTGGACAGTAATGAAATTAAGACTATGACTCCTTCTACAGTATAATGCTACCAAGAAGGTGGGTGGCCACTAATTTATACAACAGCACCACACGTTCAGTGAATAATTTCTATATGCCAGGCCTTCGAGTAGGCTTTGGAGCTATAGGGGTGAGTTCAAAACAAATATAATCGTTGCCCCTGTAGAGCCTGTGGTTTAATGGGGAAGAAAGAGACTAAAGGAGATAATCAAACATAAATGTATGATTATAATACAAACTGTATTAAATCCTAGGAAGCTATACAATTGTCTATGCTGGAATGAGTGCCTAGATCAATTTACATATCTCCTGTAAATTTCACGGGTTGTCCTTTCTCTAAATAATTCAGTGTCCCCTAGGAAAGAATTGTTTCTCAACTAAGAATGAAGAATGTTCTCATCCATTCTCAAAAGGGTCAGAAAATATAGTAAAGTCACCTAAGTGAACAGTATTGGGTATAACATGAAAAATCAAATTTATTGTATTACCAAACTCATTAATTTAATAGTTTAGAATCAAACATAATTTGTTTTCATCTCTGTATTAAGAATAAAAGAGTAGAAGTTAATCTGTATTAAAAATTGTACTTTCCATCTTTCTCAAGCAGTGGAGTCTTCTGGTAACTCAGAGTCATCATAATGACCTTTTGCTCTGTAGGACTCATTGAGTCAGGACTATATGTCTCTACTGTGAATGGCCCCTGGCTATACTTTTTTGAGTTACATAAAAGTATAATCTACTTTTATAATGTTGCTATTTTTTCTACTGTTTTCAGCTGTCACCCTTCCTGTTCTCAATGTGTTGTGTTCTTGTGGACCTTTTCATTTCCGTTTCTAATCTGCTATGGTTTGGGAAACAGTATAACCACATTCATTAGAATCATTTGAGAAAAGAGAACAGTTTCAGGAAGGTCAGAAACCCTCTTCCTTTAACAGAGTATATCAGCTTTATGCATGAAAGATGTATGTTTGAACATCAGTTTGGGGTAGTCGTAGTATTAACAGTTGCAGTCATCACAAAAGTGTCTTTAAATAAAGGAGGTGATCGATAACAAACCAGAGAGAATGGTAGCCAGTTCAAATATATCACATATAAATGATACTTTTCACCTTTTGAAGTGCTATTTTACCTTCCTGCTTACTTCATCTTCACTAAATCAGAATAGGAAGAGATGAGATGAATATTATAAGGAAGCTCAGGTTCAGAGATGTGAAGTGATTTATCTTAACTCATTAGGTGAACTGTTGACATAATTATGCCTAGACCTTAGGTTACTGGCCTGAAGATTTTAGAAGGGCAGGAAAAAAAATAAAGAGAACAGAGCTCAAAGCAGACATTTCACATTAACCCATTTTACTGGAGACAATCTCAGTTGTTTGGAGCAAAAATCCAACTTCATTTTGGGCAGCTATGAGTTTCTAGACGTGCTTGAATCACCCATAAATGCACAGTGCTGACTTGCTTCGCTTCTTGGGTATTTTAAAGTCCTATTTTCTCTGCCATAGTAAATTCATCGTTGACTGCAATGTGGGGAAGTTAGTGAAATGTCAAGGAGAGGATGGAGAGTGGGTATGAAAATGAAAGCTTCAAAATTAGGTTGCATGTCAGATAAAGGGCTTTCCATGGTGCTTCAGATGGTAAAGAGTCTGCCTGCAACTGAGGAGACCTGTGTTCAATCCCTGAAATGGGAAGATCCCCTGGAGAAGTGAATGGCTACCTGATCCAGTCTTCTTGCCTGGATAATTCCATGGACAGAGGAGCCCAGTGGGTGGAATATGTCATGGTTTGGGCATTCATTTTTCCCTTTCATTTATTTTTTAATTGTTCAACAAATACTTGGTGACAGGTACTACTCTATGCCCTGAGTGTGTAAAGATCAACAAAACATGGCAGCGCCCTCAAGTTGCTTATGTGCTATCAAAGCTTGTGATGGAAACATTCTAAAATTAGGTCATGGGCATTGTTCTACAACTCTGTAAATATACTAATGTTAATTAAGTTGTACACTAAGAATAGGTGAATTTTATGGCATGTAAATTATACTCTCAAAAAAGCTGCTTGAAGAGAGGCAAATTAAAGTAAGCATAATCAGTGCCATAGTAGGAATAAAGTGCCAAGGTACTATGGGAACTCTTAAAAGACATCAAATTCAAAGAAACAGGATGAAATTCTAGAAAAAGTGATATCTAAGCAGAAACCTGAAGAAGGAGTTAAGGAAGATTAGATTGGGTGACAGAAACAATGTGAGCAAATGGCTAAAGGGAATTGGTAGTGTGCATGGTCTATATTCTGTAAGATGTAGTGATTCAGCTTCTAGAGCTCAGCTTATGAGGGGAAGTGACCAGAAGTGACAGGGTGACAGGGAGAGATAAGCAGGAATTAAGCACCATGACTTTCTATATCATAAAGAGGAATTGGAATTTTTTCTAAAGGCAATATGGTGCCATTAAAAGTTTCAAGGCATAGGGATGTCTTGAATAAGTTTGTGCTTTGGAAGATCTGTCTTGCTGTAGAGAGGACACTTGTTTAAGGAAGAAAAAGTCTAGAGGTAAGGAGACCAGCAGTGCAGCTGATTCTGTAAACTTGGTTGCTATTCATGAGGAGAATGAATGCTGGGTGTAGATGAAACTTGCAGAAAAGGAAATTGTAGTAAATTGGCATTTTGTTGTTCATTTTAAAATTGGGGAGTTTTTAGGATATTTAAAGGATATATGGGTAGAGAGAAAGAGAGGGAAAGGAATATGTCCAGGCTGGTACAGAGATTTTGGTGGTCACTAGATCATATGAGATCATTGAAGTCAAATTACTGAATGAAGTTTCTTAGAAAGAAAAGAGAATGTTTAGCAAGACGAGACTAAAGATAAAACCATAGAGGACATAAAAATTCACTTTGTGGGCAGAGGAAGAGGAGACTTAGAAGGATTTTTAGAAGAAATAGCTTAATGGATAATTGTGAGAAAAATAGGAGGTTATAATGTTGGAGATCAGGAGACAATTAGACCAGAAAATAATATGCAGAGTGCTCAGAAAAGGTTCTCCTAAGGAAAGATGATGTTGAACCTGAATGTAGGGAAGGTGGCAATCATGCCAATAACTGAGAGAAGAATGTGCCAAGCTGAAGAGCAGTGAGTGCAAATGTTTACTCTAAGGGTGAGCTCAGTGTGTTTAAGTGATAAAAGGAAGACCAGCATGGAATTTCAGTAAATGCCTGAGAGAGTGTTGGGATGTCAAAGAGAGGCACATGGGTCATTTAGGCTTTAAATGGCCATTTAAGGGATTTTAAATTTTGTGTTATGTGTGAGAAAAAGCTTCAGACAGATTTTAATGGGGGGGGGAGGGAGATATGTGAACTAATTTATGCTGCTATGTGAAGGATAAAGCATAGGGGACTGAGAGTGGAGAGTCTGAAATTTCTGAGGTAAGAGATGATGGTGACTTGGGCCAGCTTGTTAGCAGTGGAGATAGCAAGGAATGGTGGGATTCAAGGTGTATTTTGGAGATATAATGGATGAAACTTGTTAATGGATAGAGCTAGAGGAATGAAGATAGAAGAATAAAGGGTGGCTCCTAGATTATTGCCCTAAGAAATGGATGGACATAACATGCGGGTGTGGGAGCAAAATCCACGGTTCCATTTTAGCCATGTTAAATTCAAGATGTCTACAACTTCTTTTTTTAATTTTATTGAAGTATAGTTGATTTATAATATTGTGTTTAATTTCCACTGTATAGCAAAGTGACTCAGTTGTGTGTGTGTGTGTGTATATACACACACACATATATATAATCTTCATATTCTTTTCTATTATGGTTTATCACAGGTTATTGAATATTTTATATCTCCCTGTACTATCCATCCTAAGTATAATAGTTTGCATCTGCTAATTCCAAACTCTCAGTCCTTCCTTCCCCTACTGCTCTTCCCACTTGGCAACCACAAGTCTGTTCTGTTTGTCTGTGAGTATGTTTCTGTTTTATAAATATGTTTTATGGATTTGTGTCATATTTTAGATTCTGCACATAAGTGATATCATACAGTATTTGTCTTTCTCTTTCTAACTTACTTCACTTAGTATGATAATTTCTTGGTCTACAAGTGGCGTTATTTCATTCTTTTTAATGGCTGAGTAGTATACCCTTGTATATCCATTAATTCCATGTTAATCCATTCATCTATCGATGGGCATGTAGCTTGTTTCTGGGTCTTGGCTACTGTGAATAGTGCTGCTATGAACTTAGTGTGCATATATCTTTTTGAATTATAGTTATGCCTGGGTACATGCCCAGGAGTGGGATTTATGGATCATGTGGTATCTCTATTTTTAGTTTTCTAAGGAACTTCCATACTATTTCCCATAATGGCTGCACCAATTTGCATTCCCACTAACAATGTAAGAAGATTCCGTATTCCCCACACTGTCTCCAGCATTTATTATTTGTCCACAACTCATTCATGTGTATGTAGAGTAGGTCGTTAGATATTTAAGTCTGGATTATGAGGGATTAGTCAGGACTGGAATTACAGATTTGGGTGTCTCCGAACATTAGGTAGTATTTAAAGTGATGATACTGGATGAGATCACATAAGGAATGAGAGCACGGAGAGATAAAAAGAGATCTGATGACTGAATCTTGGAGTACTCCAATGTTTAGAAACATGGAAGAGAAAGAAGATTCACCAAAGGTGACTCAGAAAGAGCAGCAAGTGTCTCTGGAGGAAGACAAGAAGGATGTGGTGTCCCAGACGGCCAGGGATGACAGTGTTTCAAATCAGATGAACTGTTGTTCCACCCTGGTTGGAAGTAGAGGTACAGGTTAAACAGAAAGTCAGGGAGAGGGGATTTGAGGCTTTCTCCCCTTAGATCCCTTGTCTTTTCATTCTTCACGAGCCCATTGAGTGTCATAGCCAAGGCTGTTAAGAGTTAGCCACCTATGTGACCTTCACCTTTGAGGAAGGAGAACAGCATATCCCAGGAAAGTCTTGCATAGAGGTGAACAGAAATAATTCAAAGTAGAAAGTAACATGTCATTAAAGAGCTTCAGGTGAAATGATTGAGGGTTTTTATATTGTCTTTCTGATGAGAAGTAGGGAAGTCTTCATGGTGGAGGTTATGCTCATGTGCACACATACACTCACACACACACACTCACACAAAAGCAGAGTCTTGTACAGATGGAAATAGGCAGGACGGGTATCTTAACCAGAGGGACTGGCATAAGCAGGGCCCACAGGAAGAAACTTGTAGCCTGTGTAGAGGACCCCAATCAGTTAATTTTGTTTGGTTCACAGATAGGTTGATAATTGATTCTGTGCTCCACCCATGCCCAGCGCTCACACAAGAGTCACTCCATGCAATGGTTCTTTGCCACAGATGAAAATGTCGATCAAGCCAGAAACTTGGAAGATTAGCTCCGGGTTTCTAGACTCCTCCACTAGCATTGTTCCCTCTCCAACCTTGAATCCAAGTTAGTTAAAATCCCTGAAACTTCCCTGGTCTCCAAAGAGGAAGAATAGCAATGAGATTGCATTGAAGTCCTAAATCCCCAGTGGCCCAGCTTAATCGAATGGACATATTTCATTAAACAAATGCCGGTGCCATCTGCTCTACTCCAATTAGGAATGCATGAGGAACATATTTCTCAATTATGTTGGAGAAGATGTCTGGGCTCAGAGTCCCCAGCCAACAGCCTTTCCTCAGGCAGTGCTCAGTGGGGAGACCTGCCTCCAGCTTGTAGTGGCCCTCATGTTTTTTTCATGTCATCTCTCAACTCCACCACTCACTTTGCATTAGCGCATTCCCTTTTGGTTAGAACTGATCAGATCCAACAGTCTAAATGAACATGCTCCATGCTGGTTTAAAATCATTGTATTTATTGCAAACTACTAACATTTATTAAAATCTTCGTTATGGCCAGATGCTGGGCTAAGCATTTTCTGTAGCGTTTTATCTAAACCATAAAACTTCTCTATTAAGTAAGAAGGATCCTCATTCTATAGATGAGAAAACTGAAGCTTTAGCAATCTTGAATCATTCAACCAAGATCCCACAGATGGTGAGTGATGGAGCTAGGAATACATGGGCAGCCTGGCACCAGAGCTCATGTATTGATACAATATGTGTTTCTAGAAGTACTACACACAGTCAATGTGCAGAGTGTGATGTAGGTGCTATTCTACTTTCAGGGCCTTCACAGCCAGGTGCAGAAGAAACAAGGAAACGAATCGGGATGGGTGGAGACAAGTACAAGTTAGGAATGGAAGAAGTTACTCTCAGGGTTCCAAGTCAAAACACTGGTATAGCATACTCAAGCATTTAAAGTCTAGCTCAGAAATGTAGACTGCAGAGCAACCCACCACACCTGTTTACACATCTGTGCCCTCAACTATCAGATATCTTTGTGATTTAACCAGTCGACTGCGCTAATCCATATGCCTGGCTCACCTCTTCTCAGGACTGCTTAGGATGTTGGAGAAAAATCCACAGCATTGATTTTCTGTTGTTCAGTTGCTCAGTCATGTGTTATTCTTTGCGACCCCATGAACTACAGCACGCTAGGCTTCTTTGTCCTTCATTATCCCCTGAAGTTTCCTCAAACTCATGTTCATTGAGTTGATGGTGCCATCCAACATCTCATCCTCTGTCACCCCCTTCTTCCTCCTGACCTCAATCATTCCCAGCATCAGGGTCTTTTCCAATGAGTCAGCTCTTCACATGAGGTGGTTAAAGTATTGGAGCTTCAGCTTCATCATCAGTCCTTCCAATGAACATTCTACTGATTTTCTTGTTCTACAATTTCAGGCACCTATTTCAGTTTCCTGTCTCACTTGCCCACATGCTTCTCCCTGTTCCTAGTGCCTCAATGCTGGTAATTTTTTTTTTACCAGTCTTCGTCACTATCTCCAAGCCTCCAATCTTACCACCTTGCCTTCACTGTTGAAAGGTAGCTTATCCATCTCCTGTGCATAGAAAACAGAGGTCATCAGATGGTGATTCCTCTGGCTGCCTGCACTTCTTAACTTCTACCCCTAGCTCATTGCCTGACATCTCAGTAGCATAATAACAAAATTAAGTGGTATTGCTTCTTTAGTACATTTTATAAGCCAGACGCTACTGGATGTCTACATGCATTAGCTCATTCAATCCAAGGAACCACCTTGTGAGAGGGGAACTATTTTTAATCCTCAATATATAGACAAGAAAAATGAGTCTCAGAAAAGTAGGGAGCTGTTCCTCAGGATTACCTTCTTACAGCTTTTGCCTTCTCATCACACATAGTGTCCCTAAGAAACAGCATCTTCTTACATGACATCAGTCACCATCTATATGCTCATGGCCAAATCTGTGTTTCCAGCCTAGAATTCTTTTTGAGCTGCTTTTTATTCAGTTTCCCAATATATGCCCTCTGGCATCTCAGAATTAAACTTAGCCTCCACTCCCATCATCATCCATCAATGGAATTGCTCGTTTTACTATATTTCCTAGGTCAGTGGGTAATACCACTGTTTGAGGTTATGATGAGATTAATATAATAATATGATGATTCTTGGTAATGTGGGAAAAGGAGAAACCTGTCTTCAGTCAGTTGTAAGTTCTTATAAGATCTGCAGAGGAGACTCATGAAAAGGGAATCGTCTGATTACTAGCTATGGTTTTGAACCCCATCCTCAGTATAGAATGGAAAGTGAATCAAGCCAGCCTAATGGAGGATTCATGTCTCCATGTGATGAATTTAAGTGACCTTGAAACAAGGTAGGTTGAAAAATTTATTCCGGTTTTATAACTCAGTGCCCAAGCTGAATCCCTCCTCTCATATGACAAACTGTGTACAGGTGTGAGATCAAGAAAAATCATGGCTGGATTTTCTCCTAGAAAAGTGGTCTCCAGTAGATATGTCTTTCTCCAGGGTTTTGGGAAAAGAGGACTAGCCAGACTGTAGCTGTTTGGAATGAGACACGATGGGAAAGGGCGCATTTGTTTACATTGCAGCATCACATCCTTTTGAAAACCTGCTCACTGAGGCTGGAGTACCATACCGTGTCCTGCAATCGAGCAGATCAGCATTCTTCCTTTTTGTGAATGGAATAGCCTCTCCTTGACCTCAGCCCTAGGGAGAGGTAACGAGGGGTCTGATGCAAGGAGCGTCGAGTAACTTTGAATTCCTTCTTTCTGAAGTCCTCCCTGTGTCAGCTGTGTGACCTGTTTTTTATCTCAACCTCCCCAAGCCTCAGTTTCTTTGTCCATATGTGGGAATAACAACTCTACCTGACACATAATAGGCCATCAGGTGTGGGGAGGGGAATGAGAAGTTAGCGGCCCTGGCGGAAGCGTGGCAGGTGCAGCTGCGGTCCCGGTGTCAGTAGAGGAGCGGAAGTGGTCATGTTGGTGGCGGTGTGGTTTTTGTGGTAGGCAGTGATCATCTACTGGTTAGTCAGAATAGAGAACTGTCTGACTTTTCATCCTCCCTCTCCCTTATAACATTTGATCCATCAACATCTGTAGATTTTATTTTATTAATTTATGTCAGTTCTTATAGCCATCATCCTAGTTAGAACACGCGGCATCATTTCTTTTAGCCCAAGGGGTGACTTGACTTCCTCAGGACCATGCAGTGAAGATCCAGTGCTGGTCTAGGTCCTCTTATTCCATGTTCTTTCCACTCTACTGGGGACAATAGAGGAGAACAGTTAGAAGTCAGGATGACTGGGTACAATTGTGGCTCTCCTGCCCCACTAACTCTATTTTCTGGGAAGTTACTTACCCTCTTTTACCTACCAGCAAAGTAGGCAATAATGGTAGTACCACTGCATACCAATCTCATGTTGTGAGGTTTTAATATGGCCTTGGACTTAAAGTATGTATTAGTTTCCTAGGGATGTTGTAACAAAGTACCACAAATGAGCAGCTTGAAACAGGAGAAATTTATTGTCTCACAATTCTGGAGTATGGAAGTCCAAAATCAAAGTGTAGGTATAGCTGTGCTCTTTCTGACAGCCCTCGACGGGAATCTTGCATTGCTTCTTCTCACTCCCGGTGTTGCCAGGGATCTTTGATGTTCCTTGGGGTGTAGATACTGTGCTCTAGTCGCAAAGCTGGCTTCTCCCTGGGCGTCTGTGTGTCATCCTCCCTCCATGTGTGTGTCTGTCTCTGTGTCTGAATTTCCCTTTTATAAGGACCCTGGCGATACTGGATTCGACTCATTCTAATTACTCATTATAACTGGATTCTCTCTGTAAAGACCCTATTTACATATAAGCTCGTGTTCTGAGGAACTGGAAGTTAGGACTTCAATATATCTTTTTTGAAGGGGGCATAATTAAACTGATGACAAAGAACTTTGCTCAGTCTTGGGAAGAGAGTAAATTCTCACTGAATATTTTCCTTTCTAGCAAGGAGCCTCTACTGTCAAAGGAGAGCTCAGAGCTGAGGAAAAAGACTGACAGCTCTGCCTCGGTAGTGACTTCTGTTACACAATTACACATTCAGCTCTGGAGGCAGGCGGCCGCTGTGTTCTCAGGGAACTTCATCAATATTGTGACACTCCGACATGTGTCAGCCACAGGGTTCTCCAGGGCTCCTTCTCTGCAGATCCTTGTGAAGCTGGAAAAATTAACCTCCCATCCTGGACAGTCTGAGTGATGGCCTGCCCAGAGGCAGGAGGGTAAAAGGGTCAGAGTGGCAGAGACCTCAGATAACCCAGGTGGTGCTAGTGGTAAAGAACCCATTTGCTAATGCAGGAGAAATAAGAGACATGGGTTTGATCCTGAGGTTGGGAAGATCCCCTGAAGGAGGGCATGGCAACCCACTCCAGTATTTTTGTCTGGAGAATTCCATGGACAGAGGAGCCTGGGAGGATACAGTCCATAGGGTTGCAAAAGAGTTAGATATGACTGAATAGACTTAACACACACATACACACACATATATATGTATATGTATATATGAGTGTGCATGTATGTATGGGGGTATATATATATATATATGTGTATGTGTGTGTGTGTGTGTGTGTACTTATATGTGTATATATGTATAATGTTGGTCTATGAAAATATCATCTCCTAATCTGATCTTCTGTAATTATCATTAAAAGTCCAATAGAGGTAAAATATCTGTGGGGAATGAAAGCAAAAATACCAACAAAGATTTGATTTGCTCTCTTGTCCTATGAATTATGGAACATTTTGACTTGCAACACTGGTTTGAATGTGAATGAAGGTTTGTAATAGGTCAAGCCATTGCATTGAACACTGATTTCTCTGGCGTTCAGTTCAGTTCAGTCATTCAGTTGTGTCCGACTCTTAGTGACCCCATGGGTTGCAGCACACCAGGCTTCCCTGTCCATCACCAGCTCTCGGAGTTTGCTCAAACTCATGTCGATTGAGTCGGTGATGCCATCCAACCATCTCATCCTCTGTCATCCCCTTTTCCTCCAGCCTTCAATCTTTTCCAGCATCAGGGTCTTCTCAAATGAGTCAGTTCTTTACATCAGGTAGCCAAAGTATTGGAGTTTCAGCTTCAGCATCAGTATATCCAATGAATATTCAGGACTGATTCCTTTTAGGATGGACTAGTTGTATCTCCTTGCAGAGTCCAAGGGACTCTCAAGAGTCTTCTCCAACACTACAATTCAAAAGCATCAATTCTTTGATGCTCAGCTTTTATCATAATCCAACTCTCACATCCATACATGACTACTGGAAAGACCATAGCCTTGACAGATGGACCTTTGTTGGCAAAGTAGTGTCTGTACTTTTTAATAAGCTGTCTATGTTGGTCATAACTTTTCTTCCAAGGAGTAAGTGCCTTTTTATTTCATGGCTGCAGTCATCATCTGCAGTGATTTTGGAGCCCCCCAAAATAAAGTCTGTCACTGTTTCTATTGCTTCCCCATCTATTTGCCATGAAGTGATGGGACAAGATGCCATGATCTTAGTTTTCCGAATGTTGAGTTTTAAGCCAACTATTTCACTCTCCTCTTTCATTTTTATCAAGAGGCTCATTAGTTCTTTGCTTTCTGCCATAAGGGTGGTGTCATCTGCATATCTGAGGTTATTGACATTTCTCCTGGCAATCTTGATTCCAGCTTGTGCTTCATCCAGCCCAGCGTTTCTCATGATGTTCTCTGCATATAAGTTAAATAAGCAGGGTGACAATATGCAGCCTTGACGTACTTCTTTTCCTATTTGGAACCAGTCTATTGTTCCATATACAGTTCTAACTGTTGCTTCCTGATCTGCATACAGATTTCTCAAGAGGCAGGTCAGGTGGTCTGGTATTTCCATTTCTTTCAGATTTTCCAGAGTTTACTGTGATCCACACAGTCAAAGGTTTTGGCATAGTCAATAAAGCAGAAGTAGATGTTTTTCTGGAATTCTCTTGTTTTTTCTATGATCCAGCAGATGTTGGCAATTTGATCTCTTGTTCCTCTGCCTTTTCTAAACCAGCTTGAACATCTGGAAGTTCACGGTTCATGTATTGTTGAAGCCTGGCTTGGAGAATTTTGAGCATTACTTTACTAGCGTGTGAGATGAGTACAATTGTGCGGTAGTTTGAGCATTCTTTGGCATTGCCTTTCTTAGGGACTGGAATGAAAACTGATCTTTTCTAGTCCTCTGGCCACTGGTGGGTTTTCCAAATTTGCTGGCATATTGAGGGCAGCACTTTCACAGCATCATCTTTTAGGATTTGAAATGACTCAACTGGAATTCCATCACCTCCACTAGCTTAGTTCGTAGTGATGCTTCCTAAAGTCCACTTGACTTTGCATTCCAGGATGTCTGGCTCTAGGTGAGTGATCATATTGTAATTTTCTGGGTTGTGAAGATCTTTTTTGTACAGTTCTTCTGTGTATTCTTGCCACCTCTTCTTAATCTCTTCTGCTTCTGTTAGGTCCATGTCATTTCTGTCCTTTATTGATCCAATCTTTGCATGACATGTTCCCTTGATATCTCTAATTTTCTTGAAGAGATCTCTAGTCTTTCCCTTTCTATTATTTTCCTCTATTTCTTTGCACTAATCACTGAGGAAGGCTTTATTAACTCTCCTTGCTATTCTTTGGAACTCTGCATTCAAATGGGTATATCTGTCCTTTTGTCCTTTGCTTTTCGCTTCCTGTCTTTTCACAGCTATTTGTAAGGCTTCCTCAGACCACCATTTTGCTTTTTTGCATTTCTTTTTCTTGGGGATGGTCTTGCTCCCCGTCTTCTGTAGAATGTCATGAACCTCATGCATAGTTCATCAGGCACTCTGTCTATCAGATCTAATTCCTTGAATCTATTTTTCACTTCCACTGTATGATCGTTAGGGATTTGATTTCGGTCATACCTGAATGGTCTACTGGTTTTCTCTACTTTCTTAAACTTAAGTCTGAATTTGGCAATAAGGAGTTCATGATCTGAGCCACAGTCAGCTCCCAGTCTTGTTTTTGCTGACTGTGTAGAGCTTCTCCATCTTTGGCTGCAAAGAATATGATCAACCTGATTTCGGTGTTGACCATCTGGTGATGTCCATGTGTAGCATCTTCTCTTGTGTTGTTGGGAGAGGGTGTTTGCTATGGCCAGTGCTTTCTCTTGGCAAAACTCTATTAGCCTTTGCCCTGCTTCATTCTCTACTCCAAGGCCAAATTTGCCTGTTACGCCAGGTGTTTCTTGACTTCCTACTTTTGCATTCCAGTCCCCTATATTGAAAAGGACATCTTTTTTTGGGTGTTAGTTCTAGAAGGTCTTGTAGGTCTTCATAGAACAGTTCAACTTCAACTTCTTTAGCATTAGTGGTTGGGGCATAGACTTAGATTACGGTTTGCTTTGGAAATGAACAGAGATCATTCTGTTGTTTTTGAGATTGCATCCAAGTACTGCATTTCGGACTCTTTGTTGACCATGATGGCTACTCCATTTCTTTTAAGGGATTCTTGCCCACAGTACTAGATATAATGTCATCTGAGTTAAATTCACCCATCCCAGTCCATCTTAGTTTACTGATTCCTAGAATGTCGATGTTCACTCTTTCTATCTCCTGTTTGACTACTTCCAATTTTTCTTGATTCATGGACGTAGCATTCCACGTTCCTATGCAATATTGCTCTTTACAGCATCGAACCTTGC
The DNA here is from genome assembly GCA_024291935.2 of Okapia johnstoni. Classification (NCBI taxonomy): domain Eukaryota; kingdom Metazoa; phylum Chordata; class Mammalia; order Artiodactyla; family Giraffidae; genus Okapia; species Okapia johnstoni. The sequence goes on from CM044316.1 coordinate 55,081,735, forward strand.
TTCCATCACCAGTCACATCCACAACTGGGGGTTGTTTTTGCTTTGGCTCCATCTCTTCATTCTTTCTGGAGTTTTTTCTCCACTGATCTCCAGTAGCATGTTGGGCGCCTACCGACCTGGGGAGTTCATCTTTCAGTGTCCTATCATTTTGCCTTTTCATACTGTTCATGGGGTTCTCAAGGCAATGATACTGAAGTGATTTGCCATTCCCTTCCCCAGTGGAACACATTTTGTCAGAACTCTCCACCTTAACCCATCCTACATGGCATGGCTCATAGTTTCATTGAGTTAGACACGGCCCAGTAAACTTTCAGATGTTCAATCTGGATTTAGAAAAGGCAGAGGAACAAGAGATCAAATTGCCAACATCCACTGGATCATCAAAGAAGCAAGAGAGTTCCAGGAAAACATCTACCTCTGCTTCATTGACTATGCCAAAGCCTTTGACTGTATGGATCACAAAAAACTGTGGAAAATTCTCCAAGAGATAGGCATAGCAGACCACCTGACCTGCCTCCTGAGAAATCTGTATGCAGGTAAAGGAGCAACAGTTAGAGCTGGACATAGAACAACAGACTCGTTCCAAATTGGGAAAGGAGTACGTCAAGGCTGTATATTGTCACTCTGGTTATTTAACTTATATGCAGAGTACATTATTCAAAATACCAGGCTGGATGAAGCACAAAACTTGCATGAAGACTGCCAAGAGAAATATCAATAACCTCAGATATGCAGATGTCCCCACCCTTATGGCAGAAAGTGAAGAAGAACTAAAGAGCCTCTTGAGTAAAGTGAAAGAGGAGAGTCAAAAAGTTGGCTTAAAACTCAACATCCAGAAAACTAAGATCATGGCACCTGGTCCCATCACTTCATGGCAAATAGATGGGGAAACAATGGAAACAGTGACAGTCTTTATTTTGGGGGGCTCCAAAATCACTGCCAATGGTGAGTGCAGCCATGACTTTAAAAGACGCTTGCTCCTTGGAAGAAAGTTATGATCTACCTAGACAGCATATTAAAAAGCACAGATATTACTTTGCCAACCGATTTCCATCTAGTCAAAGCTAATGTTTTTCCAGTAGTCATGTATGGGTGTGAGAATTGGACTATAAAGAAAGCTGCGCGCCAAAGTATTGACACTTTTGAACTGTGGTGTTGGGTTCGAGAGTCCCTTGGACATCAAAGAGATCCAACCAGTCCATCCTAAAAGAGATCAATCCTGAATATTCATTGGGAAGACTAATGCTGAAGCTGAAACTTCAATACTCTGGCCACCTGATGCAAAGAAGTGACTCATTTGAGAAGACCCTGATGCTGGGAATGATTGAAGGCAGGAGGAGAAGGGGACAACAGAGGATGACATGTTTGGATGGCATCCCCAACTCAATGGAAATGAGTTTGAGTAAACTCTGAGAGTTGGTGACGGACATGGAGGCCTGGCACGCTGCAGTCTATGGGATCGCAAAGAGTTGGACGTGACTCAGTGACTGAACTGAACTGAACTGAGCTGAAGCTCCAAAAGGGCAGGCACTCCCTTGTTCAAAGCCATTTTCCTGTCACCTAACACCATAGTTCATTTTAAAGACACTAAGTAAATGTTGGCCATTCTGCATACCTAGAGTATTTCATTTGGAGGCAGTTTCCTCATGTACTGAGAAAGGGACAAGTGAAGTCCATTTGATCCTTTTTCACCTGGACATTGGCTCCCACTGGACCAATCCCAGGCTCTGTGGCTTGTGATCGCTCAATATTTGGAAGCTCTGGAAGATTCTCTATACTTTCTTCTGGTCACACTGTCTCTTCTGGACAGCAGAGATGCTGTCAGGTGAGTTTGCCATCGGCATTGCATTGGCAATCACAAGGTTCATCCTGGTCACATCTTAAGTCCTCATTAGCCAGGAGATCTTGAGAAAGCCACTGAAATCTTAATATACTCATCAGTCCCAGGTTATATTTCTGGTTGGCGACTTCAGCCTGAAATGTGTTTATCAAAATCTATCAAATGATGGAGGGCTGAACCCATGATTTCTGGAGGGCCCATTCTGGATTTGGGCAGTGGGGAAATCTTGTCAGAAACTGTGTTGCTGGTAGCTCTCAGTTCTGAGAAATAGAAACTTGTCACAGGAATAAAGGTTACCTCCTTTTCCCCCAAGGTCGCCAGTGAGTCACGGACTGTGCCTAGAATAGCAATTGGCACAGGAAGAGGGTTCTGACTGTTTTTGAACATCATCCAGATATTTGTTAGGCGGTGAATATTTTCCCTATGTTTTGATGAATATGGACTATGAGTACTGAGGAAACAGGCCCAAAGAGTTGAGGAAGAAGGGTCCAAACAAATTGAGGAACACATGCCTGGGTCTCTGGTCCCTTGGCCTGGGGGAATGTGCTGGAATGGAGAGAGTCCTGGACTGGGCTTTAGTTGTAGTACTCATGCCAACTACATGGGAGCTGGAAGCTTTCTGGACCACAATCTCCCTTTCTGGACCACACTCTTCCCTTCTGGAAAATGGCAAGAGTCAACTTTGATCACCTCCTTGTTATGTTGTAAAAACTCCAATAAATATTGATGTAAAAGTATTTCATAAACACACAGCCCTTTACAAACAGAAGTCTAGTGATTATTTTTGTTGCCACTGAGGATATCTTATGTTTTGAAGAAGTCACTGTGTAGTGAGAGCCATACACTGGACTCAGCCATACACTGTGAAGAGTGAGTCATTCATGTCTCTGGAACTCAACTTTCGTATCTGTAAAATGGGGCAGGCAGCTCTTTCTCTGCTGGCTCACTGAGTTGCTATGAAGATGCAAAGTGATGTCAAAACACTTGGACAAGTATAAAACTTTCCTCCTCTTGCCTTCTAATCCTTTGCCTTCCTTCCTTCCTCCTCTCCCTTCCTTATACAATCTTCCTGGGCATCTGTTATGTGTCAGGTACAGAATAAGTTATGGAGGACATGTGTGTAAGATATATGAGCCATGTCATGCCTTCAAGGGATATTAGAATTTATTTGGGGAGACGGATGAAGAAATACATGACTATAATACAATGCTTTACAGCAACATTGGTTGAACACTCACAATATGTAGGCACTATTCTAAGGCACTCACATTACCTTGTTTAATTCTCATCCTAACCCAGTAGTAGTACCGAAGGGTGTCAATATTTTCCCTAGTTTTGAAGAGGGGGAGACCAAAGGCCAGAGGAATTAGGTAACTTGCCCAAGGATGCAGAGCTAGTGACTCTGGGTGCTTTGACTCCAGAGCTAATTCCCTTAGCCATCAATGGTTAGTTGTAACCTAGGGAGACCAAGGGAAGCTCTGGAGGAAATGACACAACCAAGGAAGGGCATTCCAGGGAGAAAGAAGAACTACTGCCTGGAAAACCACAAGGCCCTCCATGATTGGGCTCCTTCCAGCTTTAATCACCTCTCCTTTTCTTCTGCCTCATTTACCCTGTTCTGGTCACATTGTCTTTCTTGCTTGTCCCCAAACGTGCCAGGCCACTCTTGCTTCAGGTCTCTTGTGTCAGCTTTTTCCTCTCAGGACTCTCATCCCCAGTTCTTTGCATGGACGCTTCCCTGACACAGATGTCATTGCTCAAGAGGCCTCCCTGAACAACTGTGTCAATGGCAATTGCCTACCCCCACCCTCTCCTGCCAGCTGGTAACTCACTCTTTTTTTGTTGTTTTTCTGTCGCTCAGTCGTGTCTGACTCTTTGCAACCCCATGGACTGTAGCACATCAAGCTTCCCTGTTCTTCACCATCTCCCGGAGCTTGTTCAAACTTTTGTCCATTGAGTCAGTGATGCCATCCAACCATCTCGTCCTCTATTTTTCCCTTCTCCTCCTGCCTTCACTCTTTCCCAGCATCAGGGTCTTTTCCAATGAGCTGGGACTTCACATCAGGTGGCCAGAGTATTGGAGCTTCAGCATCAGTCCTTCCACCCCTCCAGGACATTTGAAATTGGCGTGGTCATTTGGTTGGCCCCAGAGGAGTAGGGGGCACTGCAAACATTTAGTAGATAGGAGGTCAGAGATGCCATTTATCCTGTGATGTACAGAACAATCCTGTTCCGTACAACAAAAAAGGTCTCACCCAAAATAACAATAGCACCCCCAAGTCCCCTTAAGAAACACAATGAGTATTTAATGAAAATGGCCTTCGAGAGACAGGACAAGAGCCCTCCTCCAGCCTTAGCCTTTTAGCGAAAATAAGGGCTTGACATGGAGTTTGGTTTTATTCATCTGTAAAGTATAAGTCTTTTTCTTTGCCACTAGGTTACTTGGGCTAATGCAGGGGATATTGCTTCATGAACTGCAGGTTACTTTGTTTTTTAGTGAGTTAGGGTCTCACATTATGCATCTCTTCAGGTATATGAAACTCCTCGTTATATGATTTGCATGAAAAACATCTCAGCCATGACTTCTTTTGAATCTAACAATTCATCTAAAGTATGGGGGTACTAACCACTATACTATGCTAATGAGGATGGCAACTTAGCTGTGAATTCAAGGATAGGGACAGAATCTCTGCATTCCTGGGCCTAGCACAATTCTGTCTGTAAGAGATCCTCAGTGTAAATGAATCAATGAATGAGCAAAGGAGTGAGCTGACAAATGAGTCTCCTCTGGTGTCTGTTGCTCGTGGTGAAAAGGAGCAGGTAGGACCAGTTCCCTCAAGCTGGTTGCCACGTACCATTTCTGTAACAGCCCCACCGCCTCAAGAACAAGTGTGCTTCTCTGTGACCTGCCTTGTCCCAGCCTGGACAGAAGTAAATTCTGCCTTGGGTTAAAGCTGGATTAATGGCCCATGAACAGTTCCTTTCTCTCCTGGCTGAGCACAGTAAATATTGATGGTAATATAATGTTCTTTCTTGATAGGGGGAGAGTGAGGGAAAGAAAAGAGGAGGGTTTGACCTTTTAGCTGTGAAAGAAAAGAATATTGGAGAGACAGTGTCCCATCAAAATACTCACACACGCACACTTGCTGACACACTCATGCGTGCACACACACATGCAGTTGGTAACATTTCTGAGAGTCTTCTCTTAACCCACATTTTCTGGGTTGTGGAAATCCTTAGAAGAATCGATTGAAAACTCTGAACCCTTTCCCAGGAGAACACATATATGTACATGCATATGATGTCATGGAACTCAGAGATCCACTAAAAAGTGTTTCTAGATGCAGTCAGGAGGAGATATGGTTGTTCACATTTTGAATTTAATTTGCAGATATATCTTGCTTGGCTTAAAGGTCATTTAAAATTCTGTTAAATTAGTTCCTTAAAACCCAAATCAGAAGATTCCACCTAAAAATCCTTGGATCTGACTTTAAAAAAAGAATTAAAATGTCTGGCATTCTTGAACTCACATGGTGGCAATTAGCTGGGTTGAACTGTACTATTTTTTTTTTTTTAATGTGGAGAAGGCCCCTCAGTTGTCAACAACCCACACCCCACTTTTAAGCCTGTGAATTTTTTGTCTCCTACCCCAGGAGGGATTAAGATCAAGAACACCTGCCCCTCAAAATTTCTTAGTTTGGGTTCTAGAAAGAGAGATCTCAAGGAAACCATGAGGTCTAGTATCCTTAAAGCCTGTCCTCAAAGCTAATGCCACATGCATCCCAGTATATAAAACCAATAGAGGAGAAGGTTCTCTGTTTAAATGATGACACATGGGCCCAATATCTCTGCCAGTTAGTTTGAGCTGCCCTAGGCTTGATTCAGTGGCCCTCAGGGCACCCCAGGGACTCTACATGACAAATTTGGGGACTTCTTTGTATCCAGCAGAACTCTTTGGTTGCATGTGACAGAAACCCAGCTTGAGCTGGCTTTAGCTGAAAAGTTAATTTGTGGGTTTAGGTAACTCTGGGTATGTGTCCACAGACAGGGCTGGATCCAGAAGACCAGATGATGTCCTTGGGGATCTCCATCACTCTTTGCTTTTCTCTGAGTTGCTTTTATTCTCAGGAAACCTCTTCCCAAGTGGGAGATAGTCACCCACAAGCAAGATTCTGGGTCTGAATCATCTCTGTAGCTAGCAGTCCTGTTAGGAGGAAAGCTTCTCCTTCCTAGGAGTTCAGCACAGCCAGAGATATGGTTTCCTTGGAAGATTTTGGCTGAGTGCTCATCCCTGAGTCAATCACCAGGGGCAGGGACATGAAACCAGCCTTGGCCAGGCCTTGATCATCTGTTCCAGGGATCATGGAGTTCCAGGGGATAAGGTCAGTGCCCCATGTACTTCCTGGATGAGGACTAGGTAGGGTCGGCTCCCCAGGGGAGTACTGGGGAGTCATTACAAGAAAGGAAGCATAGACGCTAGAGAGGGGTAAATAGCAAAGCACTGTTCTACATTAATTTAACCCAACTTTTTACTCATGAGGATGTAGAGACTCCGAAAGGGGAAGTAACTTGCCTAAAGCCAGAAATCTGGGGCATGGCAAAGCTGAAACGTAAACCCAGACTTTTCTTCTCTCACTCTGTGCTTTTTGTTTTAGGAACTGGTCATTTATCATCTATTTTTCTGTGATCTTGATGGATAGGCTGTGGGGGAATAGTAATCACATATGACAACAAATCAATCCCCGAACCATCACATTTTAGTGATAAAAGGGACCTAAGTGGGCTTATTATTTAAATGAGAAAATAGGCCAGAAGAGACTAACTGACTGCTACAAGGTCAACTGACAAATCAAAGCGCCCTCACACCTCTTACCTCATTTGACAACCTAAGAACAATCCTGTGACACATGAAACTTCATTGCCTTTTTCCAAGTGTTTTCTCATCAGTGATATCATCTTATTCTCACAACATTTCTATAAAATGTGAGAGGATAAGAATTATTTAACCAGGTTTATGAATATGGGTACAGGGTCAGAGAGGTTAAGATACTTACCTAAGGACCCACAGCATGTAAGGGACAGAACTAGTTCTAGAATTCATCTGCCTGGTTCCGTTTACTTTTTTAGTGTTACAGTTGAATCAAATAGTGAATTTAAACTGACAAAACTTCTACTTATGTGATAATATAAAGCAGTATGATAGACTGCTAACCGTTAAGGTTTTCAAGTCTTAACATTGTTAAGTTACATATTTGTCTTATATGAAAGTCAAACACATGGACAACAGAGCTTGAATTCACAAAAATAAAATTCAAATAACAGAATTTGGGGAAAATAATATAAACAGGGAAGACGAAACTGAATTTAGAGAATTTTAGGTCTGAGCAGGAGATTGTAAAATAAAAGAAAGAATACCTCTTTTTGTTTTGGGCGTGTGTGTGTGCGTGCTAAGTTGCTTCAGACATGCCTGACTCTGCCACCCCATGGACAGTGACCCACCAGACTTCTTTGTCCATGGGATTCTCCAGGCAAGAATGCTGGAGTGGGTTGCATGCTTTCCTCCCGGGGATCTTCTGGAACTAGGGATCGAACCCATCTCTTACGTCTCCTGCATTGGCAGGCAGGTTCTTTACCACTAATGCTGCCCGGGAAGCCTCTTTCTTTTTGGGTAGGGAAACTGATTTTCAGAAAGTTGATATAATTGGCCTCAGATCCTATTTCTGGCCTATGGTAGAGACTGAGCAAGAAAATACGTATTTCAATTTCCTGTTGCCCTAAGGCATTTCATTGTGGTGATTGAGATGATCTTCTCAATAATTCTGCAGTGTTTTTGAGAGTGTGAAGCACACCAGCCTTGGATGGTACTCAGAGTGAACTTTGGTGACTTCTACACATGCAATTAAGTAACATTGATTCAAGCTCTGAGAAGGTAATTTTCTTTAATTCTCTTTAAACTGTTCTGGTTACATTCAAGGGAAATTCTCTGCAGGATTCGAATCTGACCTTAACACCTCTCAAGCACTTGCTAATTTCCCTTGTTTAGCAGAGTGTGCAGGCCACAGGCTCACAGCGTGTGAGCAAGGTGAGAGGGCTTTGTGGTAGGCAAGAGTGCCTGGCCAGAATTTGATAATACTGATTTGTTTTCATTGTGTGTATTTTGCACATATGACAAATCATATTCATTCTCAATTCATGTAATGGTCTAGCATTTCTTTAAAAGTAGGTTCTTCTCAAAATTTATTTAAATAAAAATGAGTTGATTTATGAAAAAATCTTATGCACATCACAGTACGGATGATGGTAATAGAATACAGATGTGACAAAAATCCGAGTGACAATGAATAGATGAAGTTGAATAATTACTGTCATAGGAACTCTTACCAAGTTCAAGCTTACTCTACTCACTGTGTGACAGGCCAGTACATCTCTCAGACAAGGTGTTAAATGTGGCGAGGAATGTGACTTTATTTGGAAAGCCAGCTGATCAAGAAGATGGCAGACTAATGTCTCAAATAACCATCTTATGAGGTCTGGGTGCCAGGTTCTTTCATAGAACAGAGACTGGGGAATATGGGGAAACAAAGTAAACAGGCTGTTAATCTCTTAAATATCTCCTGGAATGGCAAGCCTCTGCAGAAGGGCAGAGGATATGTTAATTTCTTCTTCCCTGCCATCCACAGGTGGACAGGGTCCTGAACAAAGGCACTTTGGTTTAACAGTAGGCAGAGGGGCAGGGTTTTCTGAGGAAAGCCATCATGTATGATTATAATAACAAAAGCAATGAAAAGCAAGCTGAAGAAACAGTTCCAGTATGGAGCCAGAACTGGCTCCTCCTGCCACAGAACTAGGTCCAAGGCCATTGTGTGGGGCACGTTGAAGAGACCTCAGAAATATGCAGATTTGACTCCCAGTCCTGCTACAAAGTTAGCTGTGTGACCTTGGGCTAGATCCTTCATACCTCTGATTGTCAGAGAGAGAGAAATAACTAATAATACTTCCTATGCAAGGCTGTTGTGATGATTAAGAAATATCTATAACAAAGACCAAGCACAGCGCCCAGCACTTAGCAGGTGCTAAGGAAGGAGTAGCTCTGAGGAGAGAAGAGGTTTCAAAGAACATGCATTAAAGAAGAGAAAAGTGAAAGGACAGGAAAAAGCAGTGAAGCACCAAATGCAGCTCTGATTTTAACCTCCCTTTTCCTCACTTGCTCTTCTGCAACGGCCAGGTAAGATCACAGCCGGTTAAGTACATCTTTGCTCCAGGAGGTCTGTTTGTCACTTTTGAAAAAGGTAAACTATAGTCCTTGAGGCTGCTTTATTGCTCAGAGACTGACTACAAGTTTGCTTGATGGCGAAGCAGCCTTCAGGGCACCCTGGGAGGTGGACTCATTTGTTATTCTTGCGTAGGAGGCTTTAGCTTCTGGGTTGTTAAAGAACAAACAAAAATATCTCTTAAAAAATGGTTTATGGTTTGGTGAAGCTTGAAATGTAATCCTTTGCTTCAGCCCTAAGAGAAAATCTTCATTAAGCTTTCCAAGGTTTGCCCTGGTGGGCTATGTATGGTTTGTTCTATGGGCTGTAGTTTGCTTGCTTGATTTCTGAAGATATTGTATTAAAATGTTATTTATCTTGATTACTGAGTTGTGGATTCCTCCTTAAATGATCCCTCCAAGGCGCATACCTTACCTGCCTCACACTAGTCCTAGTCCTGTTCCCTGGTCCACAGGGACCAATTTCACCCCTCTGTGAGGAAGACGGGCTGGGCTGTAATTGCAGTGAAGTCCCCTGCTAGGTCCGGTATTCTTGGGCTTCTCTGGTGGCTCAGGCAGTAAAGAATCTGCCTGCAATGCGGGAGACATGGGTTCAGTCTTTGGGTTGGGAAGATATCCTGGAGGAGGGCATGGCAACCCACTCCAGTATTCTTGCCTGGAGAATCCCATGGACAGAGGAGCCTGGTGGGCTACAGTCCGTGGGATTGTAAAGAGTCAGACATGACCGAGTGACTGAGCACAGCACAGCACCCCTGCTAGATCTAAAGGTAAATATTAGCATAAGGGATTTTTATTTGCTCAACATAAGCTGGACAACAATGAAAGTTTACTTCATGAAATTATGCTTGCCTTGCTATGGTGAAAGTACAACCCAGATTACATAACTTCATGTAAGAAGTCTAAGAGGGGTGAGTGTTCATGCCCTGAGTGGGATGCTTGGATGGAAAACCTTCACATATAATTGCATGAATTGAATCCATTCTTTCATCCAGCAAATATCATTTGGAGTGTCAGGGCTATGCTAGACATTGATGTGAATGCAGATGTCAAGAGACCATGTGGCCATCCTCAGGAGTTCCCATTTCTCAGCAATGAATGTGACATGGGTAGACAAAGAATGCCAGTTAAGTAGCTAGCATTCACTGAATGCTAACTGTGTCCAAGGCACTGGGGCTGGGTATTCTACATGCATTATTTTATATTTATATATATATAAAAGGTTCATATAGTGAAATCCCAAATCTTATGTGTACAATTTGATAAGTTTTTATCTGTCTATCTCTGGGTAACCATGATCCCAATGAAGATACAGAGAAATATATCAGTGTGTACATTGTTGATCTCACTGTTACATTTAAAATGGATAACCAGCAAGGACCTACTGTATAGCACACGGAACTCTGCTCAATGTTATGTGGCAGTTTTGATAGGAGGGGAGTTTGCGGGAGAATGGATACATGTACATATATGGCTGAATCTAGCCTGGAAAATCCCATGGACAGAGGAGCCTGGTAGGCTGCAGTCCATGGGGTTGCTAGGAGTTGGGTATGACTGAGCAACTTCACTTTCACTTTTCCCTTTCATGCACTGGAGAAGGAAATGGCAACCCACTCCGGTACTCTTGCCTGGAGAATCCCAGGGATGGCGGAGCCTGGTGGGCTGCCGTCTGTGGGGTTGCACCGAGTCAGACACGACTGAAGCGACTTAGCAGCAGCATGGCTGAATCCCTTCGTGTTTTGCCTGAAACTATGACATGTTATTAATCAGCCACACTCCAATATAAAATAAAAAGTTCTTTTAGAAAAATGATACAGAGAGAAAACATTTTCATTACCCCAGTAAGTTCCTATATGCCCTGTACCAATCAATCTCCATTCCCCTCGGAGGCAATCTCTGCTTTGCTCTCTAATACTGGATTTTTGTTTGCCTATTCAAAGACTGAATATACGTGAAATTAGTGTTAGAATTTGAGACTGCCTTCCTTAAGCCAGCATGTTTTTGAGATTCATCCATATTATTGCAGGTTTTATTAGGTTCTTACTTCTCAGTAGTATCTCATTGTATGGATTTACCCATATCTTTTCTTAAAACTATTTACCTGTTGATAGTTGTTTCCAGTTTTGAGGTGTTACGAATAAGGTTAAACATTCTTTTGTCTGTCTTTTCTGCTGGGTCATGAGGTAGGGCTATATTTAACTTTTTAAGAAATTGCCAAATAATTTTCCCAAGTGGCTGGACCCTTTTACATTCCTACTCAACAATACATGAAATTTCTAGTTGGTCGACATCTTTGCCAATATGTGGTGTTGTTGGTGCTTTTAATTTTAGCCCTTCTAGTGGTTATGTTGTTGCTGTTTAGTTGTGTCTGACTCTATTGCCGCCCCATGGCCTCCTGGACTCCGCCAGGCTCCTCTGTCCGTGGGATTTCCCAGGCAAGAACACTGGAGTGGGTCGTCATTTCCTTCTCCAGGGGACCTTCCCAACCCAGGGATTGAACTTGTGTTTCCAGCATTGGTACATGGATTCTGGAGCGGTGAGCCACTAGGGGATCCCTTGCTATAGAGTAGGTTCTCATTTGTTACCTATTTTATACTTATTAGTATATATATTTGTCAATCCCAATCTCCCAATTCATCCCACTCCGCTGTTGCCCCTCTTGGCAACCAGAAGTTTGTTCTCTACATCTGTGATTCTATTTCTGCTTTGCAAATAAGTTCATCTGTACCGTTTTTCTAGATTCCACATATAAGCAATATTATACAATATTTATTTTTCTCATTCTGACTTACTTCATTCTGAATGACAGTTTCTAGGTCTATTCACATCCCTGCAAATGGCATATTTTGTTCCTTTTTATGGCTGAGTATTCCATTGTCTATATGTGCTACACCTTCTTTATCCATTCCTCCGTTGATAGACATTTACACTGTTCTCCATAGTGGCTGTACCAATTTACATTCCTACCAACAGTGTAGGAGGGTTCCTTTTTCTCCACACTCTCTCTGGAATTTATTGTTTGTAGAATTTTGAAAACGGTCATTCTGACTACTGTGAGGTAATACTTCATTGTAGTTTTGATTTGCATTTCCTTAGTAATTGGTGATGTTGAGCATCTTTTCATGTGCTTGTTGGCCATCTGTACGTCTTCTTTGGAGAAATGTCTATTTAGGTCTCCCACTCATTTTTTGATTAAGTTGTTTCTTTGTTTTTTGATATTGGATTTCATGAGCTGTTTGTACATTTGGGATATTTGTCCCTTGTCAGTTGCTTCATTTGCAACTATTTTCTCCCATTCTGAGAATTGTGTTTTTGTGTTGTTTATGGATTCCTTTGCTGTACAAATCTTTTAAGTTTAATTAGGTCCCATTTGTTAGAGTTTTTCTTATTATGAATGAAGAGCTGCTATAAAGATTTTTGTAGAGGTTTTGTGTCTGTGTACATTTTCATTTCTCGTAAATATCTGAGACAGGAATTGCTGGCGTCAAATGGTAAATATATGTGTATTATATGTGTATTCTTAGTTTTATACAAAACCATCAAATTCTACTGCAAGATTGTTGTCCCATTTTGTGCTCCTACTAGTAGTCTTTGAGAATTGCAGTTGTTCTGTGTTGTGGATACTCTTTTTCTTTTTTATGCTGAGGCAAGAATGTCATGTTAATAGATGTGTATTAGAAAAGTATTGTAGTTTTAATTTGCGTTTTCCTAATGGCTAATGATGTTGAATCTCTATTCATGTGCATATTTGCCATCCATATGTCTTTGTTGAAACTATTCAAATCTTTTTTGCCCAATTAAAGAAAATGGCTTGTCCATTTTTATTGAGACTTGAAGGCTGTTTATATATCTTGGATACAAGTCCTCTGTCAGGTAAGTGTTTTGCAAATATTTCCTCTAGTCTATAGCTTATCTTCACTCTCTAAACCGTGTCTTTTGTGGGCAGATGTTTTGAATTTTAATGAAATCTAATTTATCTTTTTTTTTTTCGTGGATAAACCATGTTTTTCATGTTGTATCTAAGGTATCTTTTCCTAGCTTACTTGCAAAGAATTTTTTTATATCATAGTAAACTAGGATATAAAATTTAAAATTTAAATCTATAATTCATCAACTGTTTTTTAAATACATTAGAAGATGAGCATCTAGATTTCACTTTTTACTTACATATTTAGCATTTTTGGTGTTCTATATTTATAGAAATCTAAGGTTTCATTCAGTGTCATCTATCATCATTCTGCAAAAACTTACTTTGCCACTTCCATGAATAGATCTACCAGCTATTAACTCCCCCAATGGTTATTTCATTTATTTATCAAAATTAAAAAACAACAACAGCAAAACTACCTTTAGTTTTAAAGGATATTTTTACTGGATATGAATTTATAGATTGATGATTTTACTTTCCTCAGAACTTTAAAGATGTCATTCCATTGGGCTTCTGGTGCATCTAACCTCTGATGAAAAATCAGCCATCATGATATTTTTTTATCACCTTTATGTAATATGCCTTTGTTGTCTGGTTACATTTAAGATTTTTCTCTTTATTTTTCACTTTTATCAGTTTGCCTCTGACATGTAGTTTTCTTTATATTGATCTTTGTTAGGGCTTGCAGTAATTTATCATCTCTGGTTTGATCTTTTTTCATAGCATTTGAGAAGTTTTCAGCCAATATTTCTTCAAATATGTTTTTTTCATTTTTCTTTTATCTCCTTATGAGTCTCTAATTACATATTAGACTGCTAGAAGTTTTCCCACAGGTCATTGAGAACCTGTTCTTATTTTTCCCAATCGTTTTCTCTCTGTTCTTAAAATTGGATAATTTCTAATTTCTATTGATCTCCTTTCAACTTCACTAATCTCTTTTCCTTTAGTCTCATTCTGCTGTTAATTCCATTAAATGAATATTTCATATCTAATACTGTCAGTGCTAGAATTGCCGCTTGGTTCTTTTCTGTAATGTAAATTTTTCTTTTGATAATCCCCTCTCATTGTTCATTAATACCATTTTTTTTTTCTCTCTAAGTTTCTGAACATATTTCTAATATTAAAGTCCTGGTCTTATAATTACATCAGAGGTGTTCTGGGGGTCTATTTCTATTACTTATCTTTTCCTTTGACCATGGATCACATTTTCCTCCTTCTTCTCACATATGATAAAGTTGGATATTGTGGATGATACACTGCAGATTTTATATTTCAAATTTTTTCTTTTACCAGGATTTGTGTTACCAGGCAGTTAAGTTACTGAATGATCATGTTAAACTTGTGAGGGATTTTTAAAACTTTTTTATTTAAGTATAATTGATTTACAGTGTTGTGGTAGTTTCAGGTGTGCAACAGTAATTCAGTTATATCTATCTCTCTCTCTCTCTCTCTATCTATCTATCTATACATATATATAAATTTTTATATATACTCTTTTTCAGATGTGAAGGGTTGATTGTATACATTTTTAGGGTATGAGTGTTTCTGGTTTGTTCCTAATCCTAGGGAGACTCCTCTGATCCTGAGAAATTGTCTTTACTCTGTGTTATAGGCTTCCTGGACTGTTAATGGAAAGCCCAAGTCCTTTATCAAGCATGCCTAACATGATGTAGTTAAACCTCCAAGTGCTGTCTCCTCTGAAGTTGGCAGAAATTGGAATGTCACTGTAGGCATATTGCCTTCCACTGTTGATTTCTGCTTGGTTCCTTGAGTTCTTTGCAAGTCCTGTTCTGGAGTTGGCCAAAGATTTGAGAGGTGTTTGTATACAGGTTTTGTTGCTTATTCCTCCATAGGTTCTCACCTTGCTGGATTTTCTCCATCAATTTCTAGCCATTCTGGTACCATTGAAATCTTTACACACCCGTAGCCAATAAGACTGCAGCGTTCTGCTTGACTACTAACCAGTCTATACCACATGGACCAAAGAAAGCCCTCAGGAAAGAGCCCAATGAGTATAGATCTTACCCCATGTTGTTTCCTTCTTTCATGGGTAGAGTACATTCCAGTTTCTGCCTGCTTTCGATCACTCTTAGTGTCTTAAAGCATTTCATTCACAGTTTGTTATCTTCATTGGCAATTGGATTAGTGCCATACAAGCTACACTATTATTACTGAAATTAGAACTTCTCTTGACTCTGAGTTATTATATTTTTTTCTTGGAGTAATTGTTCTACTATTATTATATTGTATATTTTTTTATATTAATATATTCCAGTTATTGTAACCACTCCTTTCCTAAAGAGCAAATAAGCCTAGGAGAGATTAATTTACTTTCTTGAAGTCACCCAGACTGCAAATGGTACAGGGTCTGGCTTTAAATCGTCTGGCTTCTGCTATAAATCTAAAGTCTTGGGCATTATAGTAATTCAAGGTAAAGAATGAAAAAAAATCATGTGACCTCAGGGAAAAATTCAGCATGTTGGTGGTAGGCACATCCTGTGTTTATTCAGTCTGTATTAGGGGTTAAGACTTTAATATCTCAATTTTGAGGAAGACACAGTTTGGTCCATAATAACTAGCCACTGATCTTCATGTAGCATCTGAAATGACCAAGATCACACAGTTAGAATCAGATCTAAGAGAGCTGCTCATTCATCCTACCTTGTTTAGGGCTTTCCCACTCAGTCCTTTGACTGAGTTTGTCAAGAAGGGCTCTTCTTTTCTTTACCTGTTCAGTAGTCAGGAGACCTGGGTAAGAACTGTCCTTACAATCCTAAACTATCCCTGACTTTGTTGCCTGCCTGAAACTTCCACCATGAAAGAAATTCAACTGGATAAATGCACGGCCTTTAATAGTATAGATAGACTGGTTAGAGGTAAGTCATTTAACATTTTAGCGTGAATTATTAGTATTAATAGTTGATATATTCCTTTTTGATATGAGAGCTTCAATGGATGAATACTAATTGGAAAACCTAATTTAAAAATTAGCAACATATTTTAATAGATACTTCTTTGAATAAGATATAGAAATGATCAATAAATATAGGAAAAGATGTTCAACATCATTAGGGAAATGAAAACCAAAACCACAATGAGAGAGCACATCATACCCATTAGGATGGCTATTATGAAACAAAACAAAACAAAATACTAGAAACTCACAAGTGTTGATGAGGCTACGGGAAAATTAGAGCTCTCATGCATTGCTGGTGAGAATATAAAATGGTTCAGCTGCTGAGGGAGACAATTTAATGGTTTCTCAAAAAAGACAAAGAATTATAGGATCCAATAATTTCACTTCTAGCTAAATACACAAGAGAATTTAAAAACAGGCACTTGGAGAGATACTTGTAAACCAGTGTTCATAGCAGCATGATGCACAATAACCAAAATGAAGAAACATCCCAAATCTCCATCAACAGATAAACAAATAAGCAGAGGCTTATTTTAAGATTCCACTTATATGAGGTACCTAGAGTAGGCAAATTCATAGAGAGAAAATAAATTAGAGGTTACCAGGGCCTGGGTTTTTTCCAGTAGTCAGGCACGGATGTGAGAGTTGGACTATAAAGAGGGTTGAGCACTGAAGAATTGATGCTTTCGAACTGTGTTGTCGGAGAAGGCTCTTGAGAATCCCTTGGATAGCAAGGAGATCCAAACAGTCCATCCTAAAGGAAATCAGTCCTGAATATTCATTGGAAGGACTGATGCTGAAGCTGAAGCTCCAATACTTTGGCTACCTGATGAGAAGAGCTGACTCATTAGAAAAGACCCTGATTCTGGGGAAGATTGAGGGCAGGAGGAGAAGGGGGCGACAGAGAATGAGATGGTTGGATGGCATCACCGACTCAATGGACATGAGTTTGAGCACACTCTGAGAGATAGTGAAGGACAGGAAAGCCTGTAATGATCCAGTCCATGGGGTTGCAATGAGTTGGACATGCCTAAGTGACTGAAGGACGATAACCAAGGGCCTGGGGAGAGAGAAGAAGGAAGAGTTATTGTTTAACGAGTACAGAGTTTCTGGATGGTTAAGAAGGTCTGGACATGGATAGCAGTGATGGTTTCACAACATTGAGGATGCATTTAATGTCACTCATATGCTTAAAGATGGTTAAAATGGTAATTTGTATATTATGTAGATTTTACCAGAATAAAAATATTTTTAAATGAATTGGAAATATTACTTTGAAATTTTATCCACACAACTTTGTGTAGGAATTGTATATAGTCACAAATTTGGATTCCCTCTCTGACTTACTTCACTCTGTATAACAGGATCTAGATTCATACCTTTCATGACAACTGACTCAAACCACTCCTTTTTATGACTGAGTAATACTTCATTGTATGTATGTACCACAACTTATTTATCCATTCATCTGATGATGGACATCTATGTTGCTTCCTTGTCCTGGCTATTGTAAATAGTGCTGATATGAGCACTGGGGTACATGTGTCTTTTGAATTATGGTTTTTTCAGTATATGTTCCCAGTAGTGGCAATGCTGGGTCATATGGTAGTTTTATTTCTAGTTTTTAAAGGAACCTCCATACTAGACTCCATAGTGGTTGTATCAATTTACATTCCCACCAACAGTGCAAGGGGATTCCACTTTCTCCACATCCTCTCTAGCATTTATTGTTCATAGATTTTTTTTTTGATGATGACCATTCTGACTGGTGTTGAAGGGATATCTCATTAACGTGTGTGTGTGTGTGTGCATGTGTGTATATATATGTGGAATCTAGAAAAATGATACCGATGAACCTATTTACATGGCAGGAATAGGAACACAAATTTAGAAAATGGACTTGTGGACATAGCAGAGGAAGGAAAGAGTTGGATGAATTGAGAGTAGCTTTGACATACATACACTACCATGTGTAAAGTAGATAGCTTCTAGGAACATGCTGTATAGCACAGGGAGCTCAGCCCAGTACTTTGTGATGACCTAGAGGGCTGAGATGGCTGTAGGTTGGAGGGATGCTCAAGAAGGAGGGGATGTATGTATACATCTAGCTGATTCATGATGTTGTACAGCAGAAACCAACACAACATTGCAAAGTAATATTCTCTAATTAAAATTAAAAAAAAATTGTAAAGTATAAAAAAAAGGATGTCCATTTACAAGATGAAATTGTAAGAGGCCCAAGAAAGCAACACAACATATCAGGGTAACCTAGCAGAGAAGGGGAGACCAATAGTCAAACTGGTCCTTGTCCTTGATGTATGCAATGACTCTTGGTATTTAAGGGGGTGACATTATCAATAAACCATAAAGCAGATAATTTTTGAGTTCCTAAATCTCTGTTCGAAACTCTGTCCTAGGCACTTCTGGGGATTGTCTTCTGGAAAATTAATAGTGTAATTTTTAATCTCAAGTATTTATAATCTTGTTGGGAACAACAGTTTAATCACACATAACATAACTTATGAGAAATGCAAGATTAAAAATTTACGAGCTAGGCTGAGTGGTTTAAAAGTGTGAAGTTCTAAAGTAGGGGAGATTTAGCGAAAGGGCTGGTAGTGTCTGGGGAGGTAGTGACCTTGAGAGGGGTCCCAGTTGGCTTAATGTGTTGATAAGCCAGACATGTGCTAGATCTGCTGCAGTACTGATGGATCTCCTCACGGATGCTGAGCAGGGGCCTGTGGTTCCAACAAGAGACTAAAAGATTTATCAAAGCTTGCCATGAAAACTGTGCTAACTGGATTAGCTGCTAACATGGATTGAGGCTTTCATTGGGATTAATCCCAATTGCAGTGAATTGGTTTCTCTTTTTTGTCCTTTTCTTTCCCTTCCTTGTAACTTGGCTGTTTGGAAGAGCCAGGTAGGGCAATGGGTACAATACCCAGGTTTAGTTTTCTGGAGTTAAAGTAATATGGTGAAGGAATTTTTTTTAAATTGCCTTTCCCTGCTTTTTGTACCCTGGGGATTCAGTTAATGGGTGAGGACATCTTGCCGGTGAATCTCTCCTCACAAGTTTCTCTGTCTTCCAGCCTTGTAGGCTCTATTGCCGCTCTAGCATGTCTCACAATGTGGGGAGGCCTGAGGTCAAAAAGACAACTTCAGATCGTCCCAATGTGGGAGTTACAGAGCTGGTGTTTGCCAGACTAGCTCATGGTGGTTTAATCAATGAGCTCCATTTCTAGAGAGTTTTCCAGCTTCTTGATGGTACTCTCATGGCTTCATTGATGAAGAACTGTCAGCAAAATCTCATCTTCTTTTGCTTTTTTCTCTTCCTTTATTGCCTAGTGTTCTTTTTCCTTCCCTGTTAATTGAGTATTGCTAAAAGATTAAAAATAAGTCTTGGTACATAAAAATGAATAAAAATTCATAATTGATCCTTAATAAATGTTTTCTAAACTGAACTGATGGAGAAGGAAATGGCAACCCACTCCAGTATTCTTGGCTGGAGAATTCTTTGGACAGAGGAGCCTGGTGGGCCTCAGTCCATGGGATCGCAAAGAGTTGGACATGACTGAAGCAACTTAGCATGCAAACTGAACTGAACATATAATCATACACTCTTGCCATTGGAGCCTCAGCTTAGCATTCAAGTCTGACCGTAAAATGGACACACTTACTCTTCCATCCTTCTCTGAATGGAATCTCTTATCCAAAGATGCCCATCTCTCCTTTTAAACACAGTGTGCACATTCCATAAGGCATCTCTTTTCTCTGTCCCTCCATCTTGACTCTTCAAATCTCATTCCTATACGCTTTTTCAAACATTACTCTGGATCCTATGGTTCTCTCCATCCTTTACCTCCCTCTCGTTCTCTGTGCTTCACTAATAACTAACATGCACACAACAGATTTTATCACTGACTCCTGGCAGGTGCTGCCAAACTGGAGTGTGTTTCCGTGTTTGTCTCTATCTGTTTCAATATCATTGGGACACTAGATTGGCTTTTCTCCACATCACTACCCATTGAATGATTGCTTTTGCAGTTTGTCAGGTCTTTACTGGGCACCTAATCCCAGCTTTTTAGAAGCTTTTCCTATAATTCTTCAAGTTTTCAGTTGGCTTAGATACTCAGCCTCAGCTCTGGTTCCATTGTACCTGGGGGTTATGACTCAATCTGTGATTAAAGTCTAGAGTCAGTTTATATTTGGAGTTATATTATCACAGTAAATATATGCAAGATTGTAATTAACTGATGTTTTGTCTGTATGATGTTGGTATTTTGTTAATTACCATAGCCCTATTGCCCAAAAGAGATTCTGACACATATTAGGCACTTTAATAGTTGTTGAATAAAGAATTAATGAATGTCTTCACTCTGTGGTCAGGATCAGAGCCCAGTATTGTTGGGGTTAAGGCCAATTCTGTGCCCAGGGTTAGTTGGCAGTCTGTGGCTAGTTTCAGAAGACTGGTTGTTTGCAGCTGAGGTCAGGTTTTACTCTTTGAGTCGGAGCAGGACACAATTTGTGCTCATGCTCAGGGCTGAGTGGGAGGCTAGGGTTGGGAGTCAGTGTCCCATCAAGGGACACTAGGCAAACTGGTCCAAATGGGATCAGATTCTTGATCTCAGGCTCACTGCCATTGACTGCTAAACCCCAGCATTAACTATGGGCTGGGAACAGGAAGTTTAGTAGAAAATCTCTCAGAACACACTACCTGATTACAACTTAGAGTAGTAGCCAGACTCTATGACATGTGTACCCCCTTCTGGATGGATTTCACAGATAGTTTTCAATGGAATTTTAAATAAAGGGATCTTCTAACTTCATCTGTTGAAGACTTCATGGTTTGGACCCACCTGCTCCCTTCTCTTGTACTAGTTAAGTCTCAGTCCCTGACTCCTCTGTCAGGGTGTCTCTGACTCTGCTGCTGTGCCTGTCTTGAGTTACCCTGGCTGTCTCTGGCTGTCTGCCTGCTCATCTCCAGGTTTCTTTGTCCTCTCCTGGTTTTTAGCAGTCACCTTGCTGGGTTCTTTCTGAAGCAGCACTGCTCCCAGATGATTAGTAACTTGGAAAATGACTCTGAATATGGCAATGGATTAATCCCAGTGGAGAAGGAATAACTTGGAGGCCAGATGCCTTGGAAAGGAAGTGACTACTAGAAGCTCTTTATTTAGATCTGGGCAAATTTCCTCCCCGACCTAAGCTACTGCTTAGATATATAGAACCTCCTTGTAGCACCTAAACTTCCACAGTCCTGTTGAGTGGTGAACCCTAGCATTAGCTTTGCACTGAGGATGGGACATTTAGTGCCATTGCTTCTTATAGCACCTAAACTTCCACAGTCCTGTTGCTATTTCAGTATCAAAACTTACATTTTAGGGTCCTACACTCTGATCTCTCCTTCGAGCTGAAAGACTCAGATTTTGATCTCGGATTTGTCACAAATCTGCTTTATACTTTGCACAAGCAATTCAATCTTTAGACTTCAGTTTATTCATCTGTAAAATGGAAAAAATAGTCTCCATGAGGAAAAAAGGAGGTAATCAATTTGTCAGTGCTTTGTATAATAAATTTAAAAGCTTTGTGCAAAGGTAAGGATAAGTTTTATGGGTCTTCCTATATAATTCTTTTTTCATCTTAGAAGAGAAATTTCTTTTATGACTTATAGTCATAAATAATACGAGGCTTTTCTGGTGGTTCAGATGATAAGGAATCTGCCTGCAATGCAAGAGACCTAAGTTCAGTAACTGGATCAGGAAGATCTCCTGGAGTCGGGCATGGAAACCCACTCCAGTATTCTTGCCTGGAGAATCCCAGGGGCAGAGGAGCCTGGCAGACTATAGTCTATGGGGTCACCAAGAGTCAGATACCACTGAGTGACTAGCACTTTTTCACACACACATGAATAATACAGATACTAGAGGTCAGGGACATACATATTTGTCTGGAATGATGGGTACTTTGCAGGGATTTTATTGGAAACTGATTTTGTGTAGATAGTCCCTCTTTTGATTAAATGCAAACACATAGTTGTTCACACGCAAATAAAATGTAAACTTCTACATGACATAGGGAGTAATTTGAGAGCAAAATCTTTTATCTTTTTTACATATTATCATAATTTCTCAATTAGTCACATTTTATTTACTAAAATTATGTTATTGTGATTAGGAATATGTGTCATCATTAATTTATAAGAGGAAAATAAAAATGAAAGAGAACGAGACAGGGTGATGAAGTGGAGAGTACCTGTGGTTTGAACTATGGTTCAAAATTGGAAAAGGAGTATGTCAAGGCTCCTATACTGTCACCCTACTTATTTAACTTATATGTAGAATACATCATGCAAGATGCTAGGCTGGATGAAGCACAAGCTGGAATCAAGATTGCAGGGAGAAATATCAACAACTTCAGATATGCAGATGACATCATCCTTATGGCAGAAAGTGAAGAGGAACTGAAGAGCCTCTTGATGAAGGTGAAAGAGGAAAGTGAAAAAGCTGGCTTAAAACTCAACATTCAAAAAACTATGATCATGGTATCTGGTCCCATCACTACATGGCAAATAGATGGGAGAACAATGGAAACAGTGACAGACTTTATTTTCTTGGGCTCCAAAATCAATGCAATGGTGACTGCAGCCATGAAATTAAAAGATGCTTACTCCTTGGAAGAAAAGCTATGACCAACCTAGACAGCATATTAAAAAGCAGAGACATTACTTTGCTGATAAAAGTCCATCTAGTCAAAGCTGTGGTTTTTCCAGTAGTCATTTATGGTGTTGGAGTCAACTGTGGTGTTGGACAAGACTCTTGAGAGTCTCTTGGACTGCAAGGAGGTCAAACCAGTCAATCCTGAAGGAACTCAGTCCTGAATATTCATTGGAAAAACTGATGGTGAAGCTGAAGCTCCAATACTTTGGCCACCTGATGCAAAGAGCTGACTCATTAGAAAAGACCCTGATGCTGGGAAAGATTGAAGACAGGAGGAGAAGGGGACAACAGAGGATGAGATGGTTGGATGGCATCACCGACTCAATGGACGTGAGTTTGAGCAAGCTCTGGGAGATGGTGAAGGACAGGGAAGCCTGGCATGCTGCAGTCCATGGGGTCTCAAAGAGTTGGACATGACCAAGTGACTGAGCAACAGCAACAACAACAAAATGGCCAAGAAAGGCCACCTCTGAAGGTACACCTTTAAACTGAAGCTGGAATGACAAAAAGGGGTAAGTCATGTATAGATTTAGGACAATGAAAAAGCAAAAGGTCAGTGTAGCTGGTGCCTTATGGGCAAATGGAAGGGTAGATGAGATAGATGATGAAATTGTCCAGAACATTTTAATCTGTTGATTCTTAGTGCATCAGAAATCCAATTAATTTAAGCAGTAAAGTGATACAACTAATGTATGTTTTTAAAGGATAGGTAGCTTATTCTGGCTGTTTGTAAATAATGGATTCTAAGACTGAAATTATAGCAGACTCAGGGAGACATGCTGGAAGGTATTTCAATAGTCCAGATGAGAAATAATAGAGGTTTGGACTGGGATATTAGTAGTGGAGATGGAGAGAAGAGGAAAAATTCAAGGTATATGTCACATTTAGTGGAAAATTAGATATTGGTAGTAAAGGAAAAAAAATAAGATTTGTTGTCATAATATTTTAATATGTTTCTTCATCTGTCTTTTTGTAGACTGTAAGCTTCTTGAGGTCTGTTCAGTTGCTCAGTCATCTCTGACTCTTTGAGACCCCATGGACTACAGCATGCCAGGCTTCCCTGTCCATCACCAATTCCACAGCTTGCTCAAACTCATGTCCATTGAGTCGGTGATGCCATCCAACCATCTCATCCTTTGTTGTCCCCTCCTCGTCCTGCCTTCAATCTTTCCCGCATCAGGGTCTTTTCCAATGAGTCAGTTCTTTGCATCAGGTGGCCATTGGAGCTTCAGCGTCAGTCCTTCCAATGAATATTCAGGACTGATTTCCCTTAAGATTGACTGGCTTGACCTCCTTGCAGTCCAAGGGACTCTCAAGAGTCTTCTCCAACACCACAGTTCAAAAGCGTCAATTCTTTAGTGCTCAGCCTTCTTTATGGTCCAACTCTCACATCCATAAATAACTACTGGAAACACCATACCTTTGACTAGATGGACGTTTGTCAGCAAAGTAACGTCTCTGCTTTTTAATATGCTGTCTAGGTTGGTCATAGCTTTTCTTTTTTTTTAATTTATTTATTTTAATTGGAGGCTAATTACTTTGCAATATTGTAGTGGTTGCCATACATTTACATGGATCCACCACGGGTGTACATGTGTTCCCTATCCTGAACCCCCCTCCCACCTCCTTCCCCATCCCATCCCTCTGGGTCACCCCAGTGCACCAGCCCAGAGTACCCTGTCTCATGCATAGAACCTGGACTGGCGATTCATTTCTCATATGATAATATACATGTTTCAGTGCCATTCTCCCTATTCATTCCACCCCCGCCCTCTCCCACAAAGTCCAAAAGACTGTTCTATACATCTGTGTCTCTTATGCTGTCTCACATATAGGGTTATCATTACCATCTTTCTAAGTTCCATATATATGCATTAGTATACTGTATTGGTGTTTTTCTTTCTGGCTTACTTCACTCTGTATAATAGGCTCCAGTTTCATCCACCTCATTAGAACTGATTCAAATGCATTCTTTTTAATGGCTGAGTAATATTCCATTGTGTATATGTACCACTGCTTTCTTATCCATTCATCTGATGATGGACATCTAGGTTGCTTCCATGTCCTGGCTATTATAAACAGTACTGCGATGAACATTGGGGTATACGTGTCTCTTTCGATTCTGGTTTCCTCAGTGTGTATGCCCAGCAGTGGGATTGCTGGGTCATGTGGCAGTTCTATTTCCAGTTTTTTGAGGAATCTCCACACTGTTCTCCATAGTGGCTGTACTAGTTTGCATTCCCACCAACAGTGTAAGAGGGTTTCCTTTTCTCCACATCTTCTCCAGCATTTATTGCTTGTAGTCTTTTGGATAGTGGCCATTCTGACGGGCGTGAAATGGTACCTCATTGTGGTTTTGATTTTCATTTCTCTGATAATGAGTGATGTTGAGCATCTTTTCATGTGTTTGTTAGCCATCTGTATGTCTTCTTTGGAGAAATGTCTGTTTAGTTCTTTGGCCCATTTTTTGATTGGGTCATTTATTTTTCTGGAATTGAGCTGCAGGAGTTGCTTGTATGTTTTTGAGATTAATTCTTTGTCCATTGCTTAATTTGCTGTTATTTTCTCCCACTCTGAAGGCTGTCTTTTCACCTTGCTCATAGTTTCCTTCATTGTGCAAAAGCTTTTAAGTTTAATTAGGTCCCATTTGTTTATTTTTGCTTTTATTTCCAATATTCTGGGAGGTCGGTTATAGAGGATCCTGCTGTGATTTATGTCGGAGAGTGTTTGCCTATGTTTTCCTCTAGGAGTTTTATAGTTTCTGGTCTTACGTTTAGATCTTTAATCCATTTTGAGTTTATTTTTGTGTATGGTGTTAGAAAGTGTTCTAATTTCTTTCTTTTACAAGTGGTTCACCAGTTTTCCCAGCACCACTTGTTAAAGAGATTGCCTTTTCTCTATTGTATATTCTTGCCTCCTTTGTCGAAGATAAAGTGTCCATAGGTATGCGGATTTATCTCTGGGCTTTCTATTTTGTTCCACTGATCTATATTTCTGTCCTTGTGCCAGTACCATACTGTCTTGATGACTGTGGCTTTGTAGTAAAGCCTGAAGTCAGGCAGGTTGATTCCTCCAGTTCCATCCTTCTTTCTCAAGATTGCTTTGGCTATTTGAGGTTTTTTGTATTTCCATACAAATTTTGAAATTATCTATTCTAGTTCTGTGAAAAATACCGTTGGTAGCTTGATAGGGATTGCATTGAATCTGTAGATTGCTTTGGGTAGTATACTCATTTTCACTGTATTAATTCTTCCAATCCATGAACATGGAATATTTCTCCATCTATTTGTGTCTTCTTTGATTTCTTTCACCAGTGTTTTATAGTTTTCTATATATAGGTCTTTTGTTTCTCTAGGTAGCTTTGACTAGATGGAACTTAGTTGGCAAAGTAATGTCTCTGCTTTTTAATATGCTGTTTAGGTTGGTCATAACTTTCCTTCCAAGGAGCAAGCGTCTTTTAATTTCATGGCTGCAGTCACCATCTGCAGTGATTTTGGAGCCCAAGAAAATAAAGTCTCTCACTGTTTCCACTGTTGCCCCATCTATTTGCCATGTAGTGATGGGACCAGATGCCATGACCTTAGTTTTTTGAATGTTGCATTTTAAGCCAACTTTTTCACTCTCCTCTTTCACTTTCATCAAGAGGCTCTTTAGTTCCTCTTCACTTTCTGCCATTAGGGTGGTGTCATCTGCATATCTGAGGTTGTTGATATTTCTCCTTGCAATCTTGATTCCAGCTTGTGCTTCATCCAGCCCAGCATTAAACATGATGTATTCTGCATATAAGTTAAATAAGCAGGTGACAATATACAGCTGTGACGTGCTCCTTTCCCCCCAGTTTGGAACCAGTCCATTATGAATATATTGCTGAATGAAAGAGTAAAGCATGTGTACAAGTAATGCATGAATACAAGTAGTAATACATTACCTTAAAGGAAATTATCCTTTTCCTACTTAATATTTAAAAGCCCTATGTTTGTATTTGATATGTATTTTTTGCTTGCTTTGCCTCTTCATAACTGAGTTTTAACAGCACCAGAGCAGCAAGGTGATATTTATATTAAAGCCAACTATCCCAAGTTCATTTGTGATTTATAAGCTTATAAACAGTGGAAACTTTATTTCACCAACGTAGAGATTCTGTGACCGTCATCTTTCACCTTGTTAAAGCCTGTTTCTCCTAGCAGATTTGCTTTTGGGCAGTTGTAATTGACTAAAATTGACTGCTCATTGAGAGATGAGACTAGGTATTCAAGGCTAGAAATTCGAGCTGCAAGTTTTGTCAGACTTTCTGCAAGGTCTCCTCAGCCTAGGGAGCTGGACTTATTGAACAGGGACTGGTATGGATGGAGGAAAACTTAAATTGGAGCTGCCTTTCCATAGCCTTTGGAAAGCTGCTGATTCATCTCTTAAACTAGGCCAGATCAAAGGCAAAGCTGACGAAATTTTCTTAGGCATTTGCTCTAAGAAAGAAATGAAAGTTTGGTCTTCCACATAGAAGTAAAGTGAATCGTAAGGTATATCATCTTATGGGGACTACAGAGAACCTACTGACTGCTGTGGCCCTGCAAGGAAGTTTGAAATACCTATTTCTTCCTTGATTTAAAGCATCAAAATTTCCCTCACAGATGCTAATGTTATGATGAAGTTGGACTATGTGATCTATTGTTCATGTCAAAACTGTTATTTTAGGATATTAGAATTCTTGATCTCTGAATAGAAGTCCATGGGACTGTAGACCTTTCTCCAAGTTAAAACCAGGCACAGGCTAATAAAGCCATTCCAAGTTTTTTCAGTCCCAGCATGGTTCTTCCACTGTTACGGTCCTGAGGCACTGGCTTCAGCCAGAGGATGAAACCTGGTCATCCTGAGATAGTGGAGCTGGTAGCGTATTGGAGATCAGCTAAGATTATTCTTTGTTATTTTTTGAATTTTATTTTATTAAAATTTTTTATGAGTTTTAAGTTACTTTTCACTTGCAATTATTACAAATTATTGGCTATATTCTCCATGTCTTACAATTACATCCTGAGCTTATCTTACACCTGATAGTTTGTGCCTTTCATCTTCCCCCTCCTCACCCCTTTCCCTACTGGTAACCAACTAGTTCTCTATATCTGTGAGTCTGCTTCTTTTTTTTGGTTGTTTTATTTACTAGTTGGTTATATATTTTAGATTCTACATAAAAGTGATATCATGGAGTATTTGTATTTCTCTGACTGACTTATTTCACTTAGCACAGTGCCCTCCAGGTTCATCCATGTTGTTGTAAGTGGCGTATTGTCATTCTTTTTAATGGCTGAGTAGCATTCCATTGTGTGTATGTGTTACATCTTTATCCATTCATCTATTGATATACACTTAGATTACTTCTGTATCCTAACAGTCGTAAATAATGCTGCAAGAACAGAAAATTACCAGTAATTAAATTGAAGCAGTAATTTAAAAATGCCCAGAAAACAAAAGTCCAGGAACAGATGGCTTCACAGGTGGATTCTACCAAACATTCAGAGAAGAGTTAACACCTATTCTGTAATTATTCCAATAAATTGCAAAGGTGCTAAGTGCTAAATCACTTCAGTTGTGTCCGACTCTGTGCGACCCCATAGACGGCAGCCCACCAGGCTCCCCCGTCCCTGGGATTCTCCAGGCAAGAACACTGGAGTGGGTTGCCATTTCCTTCTCCAGTGCATGCAAGTGAAAAGTGAAAGTGAAGTTGCTCAGTCATTTCTGACCCTTAGCGACCCCATGAACTGCAGCCTACAAGGCTCCTCCGTCCATGGGATTTTCCAGGCAAGAGTACTGGAGTGGGTTGCCATTGCCTTCTCCGAAATTGCAAAGGAAGAAACATTTTAAAACTCATTACATGAGGCCAAGATCGCCCTGATATCAAAACCAAACAAATACATCACAAAAAATATATTCATTATGTGTCCATTCTTTCCAATATTCATTCACAAAGCATTTATCAACCATGTAACTCTTCATATAGGAAAATTAAGGCCTAGAGAAAAAAGATTTGACTGAAGTTATCCCTTTGGTGGCAGATCTGAGATGAGACCGAAACTAGATCCCTTAATTCCCTCTCCCTTTCTCAACACTTACGCTAAGCAAAAAAATGCCCTTCTGTTTAATTTATAATTTCATCATTGATGAAACTACCTTCTAAATTACAGAACAAGTTGGTGTCAACACTACATTAGTGTAAAAGAAGCTTTTTTATAGTCCTCAGTCACTGGCTGCATGGAAGCTTGGAAAATTGGAAATAAATCACTTTTCTTTACATCTGGTGGGTTCAGGAACATCCAACTAAGAAGCAGTTGAGACTCATGAATCTAGAGTTGGCTAATTCAAATTGAAATGCATTCCATGAATTGTGAAGAAAGACTTTGCTAAGGCAGTCACCAACATGTATCTAACGTCAGGACTCTCCCTTCTCTAAAGTGTTTTAGAGCAATTTCAAACTAAATGAGAAGAGTAACCCAAATTAAGAAATACAGTGACTTGCAGTTTTCAATTACTTACTAAAACAAGTCAAAGTAATTGTTTCCTGGTGCATATACCTAGTTAATTTCATTAATGTAACAGATGGGAATGAAATAAAATTAATAAATAATTAAAAATATAAGTGCATGGTTCTAATTTGTGTGACAATGTTTGAAAAATAATTTTCTCTAAGGTTTCCTAAACATTTCCTCTGAATATGTTAAAATAAGAATTTGTTTAATTAAGGAGGCACTTTATCTTAAGTTAAGCTAGAGTCAGAACAATTCTGTTCCAACACGTACCAGCTATGTACCACCAGGAAATTTTATCAAGATTTTGGAGCCTTGTTTTTCTCAATAGTGCAGTGAGCACAATGATATCAATTTTGTAGGATTGTTGTAAGATTTTCATCTGGTAAAACATGTTCAGTGTTTAATGCAATGCCTCTAACATAGGTGTGAAATGGTGATGGTGGTGGTTTAGTCCCTAAGTCATGTCTGACTCTTGCGACTCCATGGACTGTAGCCCACCAGGCTCCTCTGTCCATGGAATTCTCCAGGCAAGAATACTGGAGTGGGTTGCCATTTCCTTCTCCAGGGGATATTCCTGACCCAGGAATCGAACCCAGATCTCCTGCGATGCAGGCAGATTCTTTACTAACTGAGCAATGGGGGAAACCCAGCTGTGAAATACGTTCATTAAATACTAGTATTACTGCTGTATTTATTAATATGAATATTAGACATTTCAAATAATGGCCTCCCACTCTTAAACTATCACAAATTTTATATCAGCAGAAGATAATGAACGCTAAGTAAGTAAAGAATATTCTCACTGTAAATATCAGTATTGGTGAGCCTGTTGACTTTAGCAGACCCAAGTCTGACTTGTTAAAGGAGAGACAGTATACTCATTCCCAGGAAAGCCTCCATGAACTTTAAATTATTTAAAACCATCCACTTGAAAGGACATGAATCCTGCATGACAGCTTAGGCCATTATTCTGATATATAGTTTCTTCCAAAGCTCTATCTCAGTGTAACCTGTGTCCTAGCCAGGCTGCAGGCTAGTCATGCTCTCGCTCTATTGACTTGCCAAGGGGAATTATTTATTTGGCACCAGTAATATGCTCTGTACTATATGGCAGTGGGGGTGATAATAACAGCTTGGGTTTATTTGGTATCTTCCCCACAAGGAATTGAGAGGACATTCAGATACACAGGGAAGGGTAAGCTTCCGTATTGCTTCTCCTAACTTATAGCCTTGGCAAACCACTTTGGGATGATGATAATGTTGATATGTATGTTGGGGAAAATGTCACTGGGAATGGAAATGAAGAAGAATATAGGAGGTGGAGGGAAAGAGAAAATTGAGAAAGAGGAGCTAGGCAAAGATAGAATGAAAGAGTTGTAACTTCATTGCTGTAGGAAGCAAGAAGGATCTCTGAATTGATGTTATAGGAAACCTGCGGAGTAAAAGATCCCTTAAAAATATATCAATCTTATTTCTTTTAGGAGTCAGATCTTCATCCTGCATTCAAAGATAGCCATAGATGAGGTCACCCAACCTATATAACTTTCTCTCTTTTGTCCTCAACCTTGCCTGAATCAGACTCTCAGGGTCTAAATATCCTTATCTCAGAAGGAAGACATCAAAATGCACTCAATCATAATCTCTAATGATAGAGTCTCAACGTGGGAAGGGGTGAAAGTGGGTAGCACCTACTTTCTTTGCCTTTGTCACTTCCTTAAACAGCAAACCCTTCTCAAATACATAATATAGTTGGTTCTCAAACAGCCTTGGTTATAAAAATCTTCTTGTCTCACGAGATAAATCACTCCAGTGTTCAGAAGCCCTGACTGTCAGAAAGGTCTTTCTTATGTTAACTTGAAATCTGTTTTCCTCTAACAGCTAGTTATGTAGGACTTGCTAGCCATTGTTCTGTGTGTTGTACATACATAATTCCCAAGCTTCCCAATAATAATGAAAGATAGCTATTATTATCCTCATTTCTTTAAATAGGAGAGAATAAGACTCAGGAGAGTTAAATCGCTTGCTTAAGCTGCTAGAGCCGTATTCAAAGCCAAGTCTATTTGATTCTGTAACCTGTCTTCCTTCCACTTCTTAACTAACGTGTTCCCTTCCCTTTCATCTATCAAAACCCTACTTGCTTATAAGGTTACCTTAGATTCTAGTCTTCTATGAAACCTTTTTTTACATCCTGAGGTGTTTGATTTTTATTATACTGAGCCATTTTAGCAATTTAATTTTGTAGAATTCTTATAGCTCCGACTCGGCATTAGATCATGTATCATGAAGTCTCTTCGACTGTGAACCTAAACTTTATTTAACTATTGTTTGATTCTTTAGAGTCATGGAATACCAGAAGTGAAATGCACGTTGTTCAGTCACTAAGCTGTGTC
The DNA here is from genome assembly GCA_024291935.2 of Okapia johnstoni. Classification (NCBI taxonomy): domain Eukaryota; kingdom Metazoa; phylum Chordata; class Mammalia; order Artiodactyla; family Giraffidae; genus Okapia; species Okapia johnstoni. The sequence goes on from CM044316.1 coordinate 55,113,305, forward strand.
TGACTCTTTGCGACCCGATTGCCTGCCGTACGGCAGTCTTCCCTGTCCTTCAGTATCTCCCAGAGTTTACTCAAACTCTTGTCCATTGAGCTGGTGATACTATTCAACCATCACATCCTCTGTTTCCCTCTTTACCTCCTGCCCTCAATCTTTTCCAGCATCAGGGTCTTTTCCAATGAGTCAAATGACAATAGTTCATGATTTTCTGAGTATTTACTATGAACCATGCATTACTCTCAGTGATTTTCTTGCATTAATTCATTTAAACCTTGTGAAGTATGCACATATATTATTTCCATTTGATAAATGAGGAAATGGAAATATCAAGAAATTAGTTAATTTTCCGTGGTTAACAGCTACAGGTTCAGTCAGTTAAATACTTTGAAATGGAAAGTTATTTTTTTAAAAAGCTTATTTGTCAGCAAAACCTGATGTGACTTAAACTGATCTTGTGATAAAGCCTGACAAGACCTGACATCAACTATTTATAATTATTTATGTCTCTTAATGTTAATATGTTTTGCTGCAAAAATATTTATGTGTTTAATTATTGAGTACTTCTCCAGACCTTTCTCAGGATAGAGGTATATTGTATAATATTTGTGTATTATTTATCTAATTCTGCCTCCCCAGCCCTCAAATAGTGTTTAAACATACATGTGGCCATAAAGGCTTTTGCAGAAAGGATTAAGATCTGTACTTAGTGATGTACAGAACCATGTTTTAAGTGAGGCTATTAGATACATGGGCATGGATCCATAATAATTATGTCAGCTTAAAAATTTTGTTGTTGTTGAAGTATAGTTTATGTACAGTAACATGTAAGTTTCAAATATATAGCTAAGTGATGCAGTTATGTACATATACATATAATTTTTCCAGATTCTTTTCCCTTAGAGGTTATTGCATAATATTTAGTATAGTTTCCTGTGTTATGCAGTAGGTCCTTGTTAGTTAGATATTTTATTTATAGTAGTGCATATATGTTAATCTCAGACTCCTAATGTATACCTTCCCTGCCTTTGGTAACCATAATTTTGTTTTCTGTGTGCCTCTATTTTGGAAATAAGTTGATTTGAGTCTTTTTTTTTTTTTTTTTAGATTCAACATATAAGCGATATCATATGATATTTGTCTTTCTCTGACTTACTTCTCTATGACAATATGACAATATCTAGGTCTATCCATGTTGCAGCCGGTGCCATTATTTCATTCTTTTTTATGGCTAAGTAATATTCCATTGTGTATATGTACCACATCTTCTTTATCTGTTCACTTGTTGATGGATATTTAGATTGCTTCCTTGTCTTGGCTATTGTAAATAATGCTGCAGTGAATAAGTTTTTGAATTAGTTTTCTCTGGATGTATGGCGAGGAGTGGGATCACTGGATCATATGGTAGTTCTATTTTTCATTTTTTAAGGAACCTCCATACTGTTCTCCATAGTGGCTACACCAGTTTACATTCCCACCAACAGTGTAGGAGGGTTCCCTTTCCTCCACACTCTCTCCAGCATTTATTCTTTATAGACGTTTTGATGACAGATGTCAGCTTTTCTAATATTCCATGCAAAATATAAGAAAACTAAAAATCAGGGGAGAACAGTGACTTGGCCAATATTATGTAAGTGGTGAAATACATGTTTTTCATATATTAGCAACCTTTAAAGCAGGACACTTTTCATGATGGCCTATAACTAAACTCTTAGCTCTCTGGGGACAGAAGCATTACCTGAGATGCAGGCATTTCTCTCCTGTGCCCACCATGGCATGGCACAGTGGTTAAGAGAACCCAAGCTTTATGTTCATAGGGACCTGTGTCTAAATTACATCTCCATCACCTAATGGTCAGTATGTGGCTATGGGTCATCTTGCTAAGCAGAAGACACAATGAAGACAACACTAAGGGGACAGAAGGGAATGGTGTATATAAAACGTAGTATAGAACAAAGATTAGACAACTGGAAATTTTTCTCCTTCATGGATTTTTGATGACTGAGTTTAGCTAACAGGGTTTGGTATCCTCTTTTTTTGTCTTTTATAGTGTTAGAAACAACCTCTGTGCTACAGCCTCTGGGTCTCACCTTTTCACTGCAGTTGGAAGAACAAGCCCTTCTGAGAACTCCTTGTTTCGTTGCCAGCCAGCCGCTCATGGCCCTAACTCAGTGAGGCAAACATGGAAGTGGAAAGGATTTATCTTTCAGTCTTAAAAGAATGGCATTTGGAGCTTGACTTAAGAAACATCAATTTGGGGCTGTGTAAGTAGAGAAAAACCTTCACAAAGAAAGCATTTTAGTTATTTAGTTATTTTATAGAGAATGAGTATTTAGGCATTAAGGAGCTCTGTCAATATTTAGTTGCTTTCAAAGGAAAGGAATGATATTCACATGAGCTAAACCTTCCTCAACTTTTAACTAGACCATATCAAGAGTGATTTACACTGAACTTCAACTGGGCTTTTGATTTCCATTAGATAGAATTTACTATGTACAAACCAATGGTTCGGTTTAACCAAAATGGTGAACGCCAGCTGGAAGACTGCCTGCCTTAGAATCACCATGGAAGCTTTTTAAAATCCAGATTTTTGGCCCCCGGAGATTTTGTGTTCAGTAGTTCTCCTAGGGCCCAGACATTTATATTTAAGTTCCCAAGTGGTTTTGATATGTAATCAGGTTCGCAAATGACTTTTCAAAGCAAAATACCAGTCTCAGAAAGGAAGCTCATTTATTATTTAGCTTATTAATTTGTTATAGGGTCTCATTCAAGTCTTTTGCCGGCACTAGTCCCCAGGTTTCTCATGTGTGAAGTGGGAGGTCAGTCAGCGTATCTCTAAGTTGTTTCTGGTGCTGATGTTTTATGATGTTCTGAGAGTACAGTGATTGCAGTATATGGCTCCAGACTGCTTAGAGAGAGAGTTTGTCGCTGGTGTTGTTTTTGTTGTCATCGTTGTTTGCCAAGACAGGCATTGTTCTGTAACACAAGACATAATGAACTGGGTGTTGATACCAACAGTTTGAATGGCAGTCCAGATAGCCTTTTAAAAATATTGTGATAAAAACATATAATGTGAGATACACCCTCTTAACAAATTTTAGAGTGAATAGTACATTGTTGTTAACTACAGTCACAGTGCTGTGCAGAAGATTTCTAGGACTTTTCCATCTGCGTGACTGAAATTTTATACCCAATGAACAGCAACTCCCCAGCTCCCCTTCCTGCAAGCCCCTGGGAGCCACCATTTTACTTTCTGCTCTGATGAGCTTGACTATGTTACACACCTCCTATAAATGAAATCACATAGCATATATTCTCATGACTGGATTATTTCCCTCAGCATAATATTCTCAAGGTCTATCCATGTTGCAGCATGTGGCAGGATTTCCTCCCTTTTTGTGGCCGAATAGTATGCCACTGTATGTGTGTACCCCATTTTCTCCATTCATCTGTTGATGAGTATTTGGGTTGCGTCCACCTTTTGGCTGTTGTGAGTAGTGCTGCAGTAAACGTGGGAGATCAGTCAAGATCCTGATTTCAATTCTTTTGGGTAAATGTTCACAAGTAAGAATGCAGGATCATGTGGTGGCTCTATCCTTAATTTCCTGAGGGAGATCCGCACTGTTTTCCATAAAGGCTGAGCCATTTCTCCTTCCTGCCAGTAGAGTAGCGGGGCCCCAGTCTCTCCACACCCTCACCACCAGTGGTTCTCGCTTTTCTTCTGTAATAGCCATGCTGACAAGTATGTGCTGAGACCTCACTGTGGCTTTGACTTGCATTTTCCTGCTGACTAAGTGATGTTGAGTGCTTTTCACGTGCCCGTTGGTGCTTTGACTTGCATTTTCCTGATGATTAGGTGATGTTGAGCGCTTTTCACGTGCCCGTTGGCGCTTTGACTTGCATTTTCCTGATGATTAGGTGATGTTGAGCGCTTTTCACATGCCCGTTGGCGCTTTGACTTGCATTTTCCTGATGACTAGGTGATGTTGAGCGCTTTTCACGTGCCCGTTGGCGCTTTGACTTGCATTTTCCTGCTGACTAAGTGATGTTGAGCGCTTTTCACGTGCCCGTTGGCGCTTTGACTTGCATTTTCCTGATGATTAGGTGATGTTGAGTGCTTTTCGCGTGCCCGTTGGCGCTTTGACTTGCATTTTCCTGATGATTAGGTGATGTTGAGCGCTTTTCGCGTGCCCGTTGGCGCTTTGACTTGCATTTTCCTGATGATTAGGTGATGTTGAGCGCTTTTCGCGTGCCCGTTGGCGCTTTGACTTGCATTTTCCTGATGATTAGGTGATGTGGAGCGCTTTTCGCGTGCCCGTTGGTGCTTTGACTTGCATTTTCCTGATGACTAGGTGATGTTGAGCGCTTTTCGCGTGCCCGTTGGCGCTTTGACTTGCATTTTTCTGATGATTAGGTGATGTTGAGCGCTTTTCACGTGCCCGTTGGCGCTTTGACTTGCATTTTCCTGATGATTAGGTGATGCTGAGCGCTTTTCACGTGCCCGTTGGCGCTTTGACTTGCATTTTCCTGATGATTAGGTGATGTTGAGCGCTTTTCGCGTGCCCGTCGGCCGTTTGTATATTTTCCTGATGAAACACCTGTTAATTTCATTTGTTCATTGTTTAATTCGGGTTATTTGGGGTAATTATTTTTAATTGGGTTCCTTCCAGTCTCGAGTTGTTGGAGTTCTTCATATATTTCGGATATTAATCCCTTTTTGGTATATGATTTACACATATTTTCTCCCATAGGCTGCCTTTGAGGGATCCATGATTTCAATGAAAGAAAACTTAGATTTTTTTCTTCATTCTTTAAAAGCTTGTGGATAGTCAAGCCTTTAATGTCTGTTGTCTCAGTTTCCAGTTTTGAAAAAATGGATAATAACACCATTCTTAACTAATTCATTATCTTGTGAGCACTAGATGACTTAATATTTATTAAGATGCTCTGCATCATTCACTTAGACAATCAGCGTTTTACATAACATTATCAAAATCCAACATGTAGAGTGAGTTTAGAGAGCTAGTTTCTCTTAGATTTCTCTGTGATAAGAATCATAGAGAGCTTTTTGCAATCTCTGTTAAGTGATAGGAAACAAACTTGTATATGACTTTTGAAATGCCTAGTCATCCATGCAACTGTTCATCTATGCATCCAACTCCAGTTAAGAATAGTTAACTTCTCATAATTATTATATTCATAATTATCATAATGATAATTGAAATAATTATTGTAATATAGTAATGTCTTACATGTACATGGTTCTTTACAGCTTACGAAGTACTTTCCAAGCTGCATGTGTGTATTGTAGAAGTCCTTAGAGGCAATTGTTTTTCCCTATTCACATGGCTCTTTACTAAAGGTGACAGAAGTAGCCTGTCTAAGAATTTTAACCATATTCTTGCTAATGAGAAACAGGGATGGCTATCTTAAATAACTGTTTATCCGTTTAATACATTGATCAAATAACTTGTATCCTCTTGTTAATATCATCAAGCTAGTTAGAGGAAGTGGTTAATTGCTTAGGAGGTATCCTAGGCCCAGAAAAAGTCCATGACTTGACTAAAATTAAATAGAGATTTAAGCACAAGGGAACATCTCAAGACTGAGTTTCCTCATTCAGCGCAGACTCTGAACGCCCGTACTCCTGATGAACCACAGTACCCTCATCACAACGGCATGCCTATTTGCCTCATCCCAGAGAGCCTCCATCACTGGCTCCTGGCCACCTCCTTCTCTGCAGGGCCTCAGACAAAAAAAACCATGTCACTCTTCTCCACGTCCTAACCCCATTCTGTCAGTCCTGCTCGCATGCTGATGAAATATACTTTTGGCTGGGGAAGAAAATTTTCAAGCCATCAACCCAGAGATGGCTGTGATGGGAGTTGCAGTGATGCAGTGACCAGGTTCCAGGAGCAGAAATCGTTCTCTGGAGAAGGCTGTCTCCTCCTCCTCAGTGGTCTCTGTATTAAGAAAGGACACCCTGTGCGCTGTGCCAGCTTCCTTAAATTCATTGTATAATATAAATACACACATACATATATAATGCACATTATTTATGTGTACTCCCAGGTGCAAGACTTACAATAATCATAGTATAATGAACAAACACTGAAATTTATGAGAACAGCCTTACCATTTTACAGACAGTCAAACTGAGGCCTAAGAAGTCTGAAGGATCTTGTCAAGTAGAATTGCCATGCACATAATACAGTGGCAGAACCGGCTCAGAACTCATGGAAAGCTGGCCTGACTCTGCATGGAGAAAGTACAACTACAAAATGTTTCCAAAGCAACTCATATGTCTCCTTTATAGCACTTATAGAAATGGAAGCGACATAATTATGTATTGATATTTTGTTTATTGTCTTACTCCTCCACTAGACTCGGAGCTCCTTGTGGGAGGAACTGGGTTTGTCTTGATCTCTATACTATCCTCAGTATTTTGCACAATGCCTAGTTCACAGAGAGTTCTTAATAAATATTTGTTGAGTAAATGAGCAAATAGATGAATATATTAATGATAAATTAATAAACCTGCTAGGAATAAAGTCTGTTTAAGATTCTGGAATAGTGGTCTTCCCTTAGAGCAAGCTGTCCCTTCATATTTTATATCTTGGAGCATATTTTATTTTTAATGATGGCATGAATGCATTTTTTCATTCATTTTGTGTGCAAAGGCAAAAGGTCCCCTTGCTTTAAGGATGACAAATACAAAGTGATTGAAAATTATATAGTATGTTGGGGAATGGAACAGGACCAAGGATTGGTTCAAAACTGTTTACAGTATCTGATGGCATAGCTGAATGACAGAAGGAGTCTGGCTGTTCCCAAGGATTATTTTTCCCTATACTGCATCCTACCCCATCCTATCTTCTACCTTACTGCTCTCTTCATCCCACTCCTCTCTCACCCAATTACAGACCCTTGGCCAATTTTCCACGTAAAGGGCAGGGAGGGCTCATTCCCAGAGCTTGGCTCTGCTTTGCCAGGTTGCCTGAGTGTTAGAGCTAGTGTTTGCCCAGCTGCTGGAGTCAACTGATTTCCTTTTGAGGACATACCTCTTCCCTTCCTTCTGCTCTCATCCCCAGATGTTTGTGACCAAAGGCAGCCACAAGGCCTGGAGACACTAGTCTTCTGTTTTGGTCACTCCTAGGTCACCAGCTTGAGACCAGGAGGACCATCCTGCTGCATTAGCTAGTCTAGGTGGGCTTCCTGGAGCCTAAGTCCTTAGAGGTGTTTAAATAGCTTGTGAGGGATTGTCGGTCCACTGGCAAAATTTTACATTTTCATCTTCTTGCCTGTATCATGAGCCAGTGAATTCCTCTGTCTGATTTTGGTTCTTGCTTCTCTGAACTATGTGACAGCACTAGCCCTCACCTCAGAGGGTACCATCAGAAATTCAACACTGAGATTTGAAAACTAGTTAATATCAGTCTGACACCATGTCCTATTTCTGACTTAAATCTGCTTCCAGTTAGAGAAGTAACAAATGAAGAAGGGAAATTAGGCTTCACCTTCCTAGCAACATTGAAGAGCAAATGGAGATCTAGAACAGAATAATGACTTTTCCAAGTCCCCACAGTGAGTTCCTCTCTCTTTATTCCAATTTGTGGTTTTTAAAGCTAGCCATGAAAGTAACAAATTGTTAGTCACAGACATTTGAGAAGGTGGATAAGAATCACCTAGGAATCTTGCTAAATATGTTCTGTTTCACTTGATCTGCAGTTGGGCCCAGGAATATACAGTTTCAACCCTCTCCCCAGGTTCTGTTGTCTGAAGACCACACTTGCTCTAATGTAGACCATGAGGTCACCCTGATTGATAAAGTAGGTACAGAAGGGAGAAAAAATGCCTGTTGAGTGACCCAAGATGATTCAATAGAGGTAGACAAAAACGATGGAAAAGGTAATGGTAGTGGTGATGGAGGTGGAGGAGAATGCATTAGTGGTACATCTTATACAGCGTGGTTTGATAGCAAGCAACAGAAATCAGCTCAAGCAGTATATATTAGTTTTCTAGAGCTGCCATAATAAAACACCACAGACTGGAGGCTTAAACAGTGGAAATTTATTTTTCATAGTTCTGATGGCTAGAAGTCCAAGATCAAGGTGTCAGTACAGTTGACTTCTTTCTAAGGCCTCCTTCCTTGGCTTGCAGATGGTTGTCTTCTCATTGTGTTCTCACATGATCTTTCCTTTGTGTGTACACCCCTTTTGACTCTTTGTATGTCTAAATTTCCTCTGGTTAAAAGGATATCAATAAGATCAGATTCAGTTCAGTTCAGTCGCTCAGTTGTGTCCGACTCTTTGTGACCCCATGGACTGCAGCACACAAGGCTTCCCTGTCCATCACCAACTCCCAGAGCTTGCTCAAACTCATGTCCATTGAGTTGGTGATGCCATCCAACCATTTCATCTTCTGCCATCCCCTTATCCTCCTGCCTTCAATCTTTCCCAGCATCAGGGTCTTTTCCAATGAATCAGTTGTTCGCATCAAGTGGTCAAAGTATTGGAGTTTCAGCTTCAGCATCAATCCTTCCAATGAATATTCAGTACAGATTTCCTTTAGGATGAACTAGCTGGATCTCCTTGCAGTCCAGGGGACTCTCAAGAGTTTTCTCCAACACCACAGTTCAAAAGCATCAATTCTTTGGCATTCAGTTTTCTTTATAGTCTAACTCTCACACCCATACATGATTGCTGCAGAAATCATAGCTTTGACTAGACAGACCTTTGTTGGAAAAGTAATGTCTCTGCTGTCTAGATTGGTCATAGCTTTTCTTCCAAGGAGCAAGCATCTTTTAATTTCATGGCTGCAGTCACAATTGGCAGTGATTTTGGAGCCCAAAAATATAAAGTCTGTCGCTGTTTCCATTGTTTCCCCATCTATTTGCCATGAAGTAATGGGACCAGATGACATGATCTTAGTTTTCTGAATGTTGAGCTTTAAGCCAACTTTTTCACTCTCCTCTTTCACTTTCGTCAAGAGGCTCTTAGTTCCTCTTCGCTTTCTGCCATCAAGGTGGTGTCATCTGCGTATCTGAGGTTATTGATATTTCTCCCGGCAATCTTGGTTCCAGCTTGTGCTTCTTCCAGCCCAGCGTTTCTCATGATGTACTCTGCATATAAGTTAAATAAGCAGGGTGACAATATACAGCCTTGATGTACTCCTTTCCCAATTTGGAACCAGTCTGTTGTTCCATGTCCAGTTTTAACTGTTGCTTCTGGAGCTGCATACAGATTGGATTAGGGTCCCTGCTAATGGCTTCATTTAATCACCTCTTTAAAAACCTTATCTCCAAATATTTAGGTTCTGCAATTCTGGGGTTAGAATTTCAGCATTTGAAGTTTGAGGGTACGTAATTTAACCTGTAAACACTGACCTAGGCTCACAGGGTTGATAGGGTGCTAAGAGACCAGACTCAGTAATGGGCAAAATCCAAGTGGTTAGAGTGGATGGGATGAGGTAGGTGGTCCTAGGGATGGGCGAACAAGTTAGCTTGATAAGCTTAAGGTTTTTAATACTCTTCATTTCCCCTTCCTGAAAGGCATACTTTCAGTCCTGCTGGGTTTCCATGAGATGAGAAAGAATTAAATTGTAAGGCTTTCATCCAGGTTCAAAAAAATCAAACACACAGATGCATGTTGAAGACATGATTTAGCAATAGTGAATGAAAGATCATGATTGTTATTTAACTTTCCCTGAGGCAGCCATGAATAGAAAATAAAGATGTATACTGAAAAATCTAGATTCAAGTTCCTGCTTCTACTCTTTGATGGAGATGCAGACAAATAGAATTACTGACAGAGGGAATCAACCAAAAATTTAAAACTGATAATGCAGTAATAGACACTTGAATGTATCATCTATATGCCAGGCACTGTTTTAAGGGCTTCACGTATATTAACTATTTAATCTTTACCAGCAACTCTATGAGATAAGCACTGTTGTTACAGTCATTGTTCAATGAGGAAATTCATATAAAGATCTGAAAGTAACATTCCCTGTATACCCAGCTAGTGAGTCACAGAGCTGGTCATTGAACCCATACAGTCTGACTCCAGAGTTCTGTACTATGTTGTCTCTCAGGAAAGGGTTTAAAAACTTGGAGATTTTTCCAGAATGATCAGTTTTGAGATGTATATTAAATTACTATATGGAAACACATTGTGTTTATTCTGTATGAGGCATCAGAGTAGATCTAGAATTAATGGTTGAGAAGATACATTGTTAGGAAATTTCTGACTCATTTGTTTAAAGAACTTTGAAATAGTTCAACCAGGGATTGGGCTACTGTTACAGATAGACATTTTCCTTTTTCTTTGCTTATAAAACTATTCTTTGTTCCAGAGGACTGTAGGTCCAATTCCAAGGCGTGATTCACAGTTGGTCAGGCAGTCCTCTGCACCTCTGCCAATGACTGGCTTAGGAATGGACGTGTGATCCTATTCTGACCAGTGAGATACTCAGGAAGTCTTAGGGGCCTTGGAAAGTTTTTCTAATTATTAAAAGGGAGAGATAGATAAGGGGAAAGCCTCTAGTGTGCACCATTTTTCTTCTTGTTCTAATAGTATCAGAAGAGAGAAAGATCATTGAGCCAATGAGGAAAACCATCACTGATTTCCTACAAGGTGGAAACAACCTTTGAACTTGATGACTTTCTTGAGCAACCAAGGAAGTGCCATTGGTGCCACTTCCGTCCAGACTTTTTGTTAAGTGAGATGTTAAAAGTTTGTGTGGTTAAATATGCTGTTGCTTGTGGCTTGAATCAGTTCAGTTCAGTCGCTCAGTCATGTCCGACTCTTTGCGACCCCATGAATTGCAGCACGCCAGTCCTCCCTGTCCATCACCAACTCCTGGAGGTTACCCAAACCCATGTCCATCGAGTCGGTGATGCCATCCAACCATCTCATCCTCTGTCGTCCCCTTCTCCTCCTGCCCCCAATCTTCCAAGCATTAGAGTCTTTTCCAATGAATCAACTCTTCACATGAGGTGGCCAAAGTATTGGAGTTTCAGCTTCAACATCAGTCCTTCCAATGTATACCCAGGACTGATCTCCTGATACACTTGCCTCGGAAGATAATGAATTCATCAATGTCCTTGGAGTTATGCAAGCAGAACCCAGAGGCCCACTTCTCAGGAATATGATAGCAGGGGCTCAGACTTTAGATGAGCTTTATTAGAGGAAAATTAAGGTCACTTCTAGTCCTAACAGTCTGTCTTTGAGCCCCTATGCAACCCTGGCACAAGTCACTCTGTGTGACTCCCTAAGTCTCCATGTACTGAGCCAGGCTGGCAGCCACGGTTGACATTCTCTGAGTCACTTGTATTGTCAGGCCCTTGTAAAAAGGCATAGGCTGTGATGTCACAGTTCCTCCAATGACACAGCATCAGGGGACAGCCAGAAATAGACACATGGAAGCCCTTGGCACTGGCGCTCTCTTGTACTCTGACACAAGTCACATTTCTCTTAGCTCAGATGCCAGGCTGCTGGAGAATTGGAGAACCAAAATAGACAGGCCCTCTAGTCACCCTCCTAGAATTCCCCACCTGCTCTGACAAAGTTCTGGGGACACCCAAGGTGAAACTCACCTAGCAGAATGTTGAGAAAGTGACAGATTTAGTGGGGCTTTGGTTCCAATCATAGTGGGCCACTCACAAGAGAAGGCCCTGAGAAAATTTTGTGAGTCAGCATTGTCCTCGATGCGTTCCTGAGATCTCAGGTTGGGAAGTGTTGGAGACTACAGTCACTTCATCTCTGGCATCCTGGTGCTGTGGGTGGCTGGTGGCTGCTGAGTCTAGCAACCATACCCTTAGAGCTGTGTCAGCCATCTGATGGAATGCAAAGAGGCCACAGATGTCGGGCACTTTTACTTGGGAACAATTTTTATGTAATACTGATGATCACAATAAACTGTGGAAAATTCTGAAAGAGATGGGAATACCTGAGCATCTGACCTGTCTCTTGAGAAACCTGTATGCAGGTCAGGAAGCAACAGTTAGAACTGGACATGGAACAACAGACTGGTTCCAAATAGGAAAAGGAGTACATCAAGGCTGTATATTGTCACCCTGCTTATTTAACTTCTGTGCAGAGTACATCACGAGAAACACTGAGCTGGAAGAAACACAAGCTGGAATCAAGATTGCCGGGAGAAATATCAATAACCTCAGATACGCAGATGACACCACCCTTATGGCAGAAAGTGAAGAAGAACTAAAGAGCCTCTTGATGAAAGTGAAAGAGGAGAGTGAAAAAGTTGGCTTAAAGTTCAATATTCAGAAAACTAAGATCATGGTATCTGGTCTCATCACTTCATGGCAAATAGATGGGGAAACAGTGGAAACAGTGTCAGACTTTATTTTTGGGGGATCCAGAATCACTGCAGTTGGTGATTGCAGCCATGAAATTAAAAGACACTTACTCCTTGGAAGGAAGGTTATGGCCAACCTAGATAGCATGTTTAGAAGCAGAGACATTACTTTGCCAACAAAAGTCCGTCTAGTCAAGGCTATGGTTTTTCCAGTGGTCATGTATGGATGTGGGAGTTGGATGGTGAAGAAGGCTGAGCGCCGCAGAATTGATGCTTTTGACCTATGGTGTTGGAGAAGACTCTTGAGAGTCCCTTGGACTGCAAGGAGATCCAATCCATCCATCCTAAAGGAGATCAATCCTGGGTGTTCATTGTAAGGACTGATGTTGAAGCTGAAACTCCAATACTGTGGCCACCTCATGCGAAGAGTTGACTCATTGGAAAAGACCCTAATGCTGGGTAGGATTGGGGGCAGGAGAAGGGAATGACAGAGGATGAGATGGTTGAATGGCATCACTGTCTCGATGAACATGGCTTTGGGTAGACTCCGGGAGTTGGTGATGGACAGGGAGGCCTGGCGTACTGCAATTCATGGGGTCGCAAAGAGTCAGACATGACTGAGCGACTGAACTGAACAGAACTGAACTGATGATCATAGAAGTAGATAATATTTGTAGGGATTTGAGGGGATCAGTAAGTAGTATCTACCTTTTTCCGTAAGTCTAAGCCAATTCAGAGATGGATGCAAGAATCAGAAAAATGGTTATCAAAGTGTCAGCTCTGTTACTGATGAAAGTTAGGTTGGAGGATTTGACTGAGGGATAAGGAAGCAATGGATGTCCTAATACTATATCCCAGAACAGAGCATTCTCAGACCAGGAGAGGATGTCCAATCACAGGCCTCCTTTGCTGAGCCTAGTACATCGTTAAGAGCAGACCCCAAAGTACCCTCCCACATTCACACTCAAATAAATCCCTTCTCTCCTGGGAAGTGTGAGCAAAAGTGGGAAGAGAAGCCAGGAACGTTGGTCTAGCAGAAGTCCTTGCACATGGAAATACAATGAGTGAGAAATGAGTCTTTCTCCCAACCATACTGACTGAGTCTTTAATATTTGCCTGAAAATATGCTGGGTATCTGTACACACTGTGTAGTTTAATTCTCTTTTTAACCTTTTGAGGAAAGTACTAGTATTATCTATGTCTCACAAATGGAGAAACTGAGGCCCAGAGAGATCATGAACTTTGCTAAGGGACACACTCGGTATGTGGTGAGATGGGATCCAGTCAAAGGTGTGTTGGAGGTCAGAACCTTGCAGGTGCCATGCCACATCCCCTCCTTGTCATAACTGTGTCCTATGGCTAGGGTACCAGGAGGAGATGGGAGAACATAGGGTTCTTGATCAGAAGACTCAGGCTCTGTCCCAGGTTTTGCTATTTCTTAGCCTCTATAGCTGTGGTGTCCTCACCTGCAAAATAGGAATTGTGATCCCTTTTCTGAGAAGCTCAGGAATTCCCTAGGAGGGTCAAGTGAGATCATGGGCTTTAAAGTGCTTAGTAACTGACAAGCCTGGGGCACAGATATGCATCTGGCAGTGGGAGAGCTCTGAGTCCCATCCCTGCTTCCCTTAAGAACTTTCCTACTGACATGGTCCAGCCTCTTGACTTGCAATATTCAGTTTTGCCACCTGTTAAAATGAGCATGCTAGTCCTTGACTTAATTAACCTCTCAGAGGTGCTGTGATAGTTAAAGGGGGTAAGGTTAAGACTGTGCTTTCTTTGTGACTATAGATATTTAGGAAGATGGTGAGGACCATTAATTTTTATGAGATATGGTTTTGAGGACAGTGATAATTTTTGGTGATGAAATAATTTTTTACACTTTCATAGACATTTATCTGAAGAATTTAAAAGTTAATAAATTTAGCTTTGCATTTCAACAATTTTATTATAGAAAATAAAGTATTAAAAGAAAAATCTTTTGCTAATTCAAATAATTCAACTCAGAAAGAAACAAATATCAGCTTTGTAGTCAGCTTTATGTGTTAAGAGACACAAAATAAAGACCTAAATATAAAGACCAATACATATATATGTATATCTCACATTTTGTATGTCTACTACTATTCTAAATACTAAGTGCCTTTAGCTGCTTGTTTGGCATATGTCATGAGCAGGCTTTATTTGAGGGATGTCTTCCCCTGAAGGTGGGGGAGCCTGCCCCTTCCTGGCTTAAAAGATAGGAGACAAAAGGAGAGGGAAGGGAGTGAAAGAGCAGAGTGAAGAGACATGGTCCTGATTTTCTCATCCCTTTGCTGATTTTGGCACAGAAAGCAGGAGGCTCTTTAGAGAAATTGGGGCAACATTGACATTCACCAACCTAGGGCACAAGATGGACCTGCCAGTCCGATGTGCTATGGGTTGGTCCCAAGAATACTTGAGAGTGTATTTGAGGATCTTGCCAGTGTGGATTACTGTGGTTGGGGCAAGCTGGCCCTGCAGTGAAGACTGAGTGTTAGACCCACCAGGTAGAGAGAGTGAATTTCCAGCCAAACCTCAGAGAAATCTCAGCAGCTAACAGTAGGTGGGGTGAAGCCAAGTAGCCAGGGGTCCCCAGTTGAAGAAAAAGAACAAATAGGAAGCAATGTCTAGCCAGCCTCCCTTTCTGCCATGTAGGCCAGAGGGGCAGTCTGTCAGTTCAGTCGCTCAGTCGTGTCGGACTCTTTGTGACCCCCTGAATCGCAGCACGCCAGGCCTCCCTCTCCATCACCAACTCCCAGAGTTTACCTAAACCCATGTCCACTGAGTCGGTGATGCCATCGAGCCATCTCATCCTCTGTTGTCTCCTCCTCCTCCTGCCCCCAATCCTTCCCAGCATCAGGGTCTTTTCCAATGAGTCAAATCTTTGCATGAAGTGGCCAAAGTATTGGAGCTTCAGCTTCAACATCAGTCCTTCTAGTGAATACCCAGAGCTGATCTCCTTTAGGATGGACTGATTGGATCTCCTTGCAGTCCAAGGGACTCTCAAGAGTCTTTTCCAACACCACAGTTCAAAAGCATCAATTTTCGGCACTCAGCTTTCTTCACAGTCCAACTCTCACATCCATACATGACTACTGGAAAAACCATAGACTTGACTAAACGGACCTTTGTTGGCAAAGTAATGTCTCTGCTTTTTAGTATGCTATCTAGGTTGGTCATAACTTTCCTTCCAAGGAGTAAGCATCTTTTAATTTCATGGCTGCAATCACCAACTGCAGTGATTTTGGAGCCCCCCCCAAAATAAAGTCTGATGCTGTTTCCACTGTTTCCCCATCTATTTGCCATGAAATGATGGGACCAGATGCCATGATCTTCGTTTTCTGAATGTTGAGCTTTAAGCTAACTGTTTCACTCTCCTCTCTCACTTTCATCAAGAGGCTTTTTAGTTCTCCACTTTCTGCCATAAGGGTGCTGTCATCTGCATATCTGAGGTTATTGATATTTTTCCCTGCAATCTTGATTCCAGCTTGTGCTTCTTCCAGCCCAGCGTGTCTCATGATGTACTCTGCATATAAGTTAAATAAGCAGGGTGACAATATACAGCCTTGATGTACTCCTTTTCCTGTTTGGAACCAGTCTGTTGTTCCATGTCCAGTTCTAACTGTTGCTTCCTGACCTGCATACAGGTTTCTCAAGAGGCAGGTCAGGTGGTCTGGTATTCCCATCTCTTTCAGAATTTTCCACAGTTTATTGTGATCTACACAGTCAAAGGCTTTGGCATAGTTAATAAAACAGAAATAGGTGTTTTTCTGGAACTCTCTTGCTTTTTCGATGATCTAGCGGATGTTGGCAATTTGATCTCTGGTTCTCTGCCTTTTCTAAAACCAGGGCAAGTGGACATCAATTGGATAAGCAATGTGGTTTCTGGACCACAGTGGACAGGAGCTATCCTTCTACCTACATATCGATGTGAATGATTGTAAACCACAATCGTGAACTCTCTCTTTCCACATTTTCCTTATACCCAGAATCCCTTTTCTGGAGAAACAGGGAGAGATTTCTTGAAACATTAAAAAAGAATTATTCTAGAGAGACTAATACTACTTAACGTGACCATTTAGATAATAAGGACAGACAAGATTTAAGCCAGATGGATCATTTAGTTCATTTTTCTACCAACTGCCAGATGAGAGTTATAGACAGCTATAAGTCCACTTATAAGCAAAATAAATTTATTTTCCATCTTCATCCAAATTGAAATGTGAGCAGAATTGTATGATCCAATTACATAAAGTGGTATTGCTGTTGAACATTTCTGACTGAAAGTAAACCATCTAAATATTTAAGCAACATTAACCTTTGGCCAAAACAAGATAATATGTGTAAAAGTTCCTGACACATATTAAGTGCTAGGTGAATATTAATTGATATAATGTTGTTTGGGGTCAAGGTCAGGAAACAGAACAACTGTGTTCTTTGTATCACAGCTCTTTTGGAGCCTTAATGCTGGGCAAGATGGACCCCGAATAGCAGCACTGCCTTTCCTTTGTGTGATGACATGAGGAAGTGGGGTCCAGATGAGAGATTCCCAGACCTGGTCCTGCATTAGAATCATCTGGGCAGCTTCTTTAAAAATATAGATTATTTCTCCTCTGGTTCCCCTTGTGATTGTGATTCAGTATTTCTGGGAAAGTGCCAAGGCATCTTTTGAACACCATTAGAAATCTGTTCAGATGGCATTGTAAATACCAAGGGGCACCGTGGTACATCTCCAGTTATTTCTTTCCTTCTTTGATTGTTGTTGACTCTCACAGACCCTCGTATAGGTAGACTAGAGAATGTCTGGTGTAATTGTTTTGTTAGTTTTGTCTGTGTCCAACCAGCTCAGCTTCTGTCAACTCCCTGAATTCCAAAACAAAACAAAACAAATGCAGGGGATGATGAGATATTTTGCTAGGCTAAGTCATATAAAATAGCATTTCCCCTTTACTTCAGCCCAAGGACGGAAGAGCCTGGTGGGCTACAGTCCACTGGGTTGCAAAGAGTCGGACACGACTGAGCAACTTCACTTTACTTCAGCAGAATGCAGTCTCTGTGCCAAAAGCAAAGATTAGGTGGGAGGGGAAATCTGTCCTTAACCGGAAGAAGAATTTTCTTGTTTTTCTCTCCTTCCCCCGACCCTGTTTTCATGTCCCAGAGGTCCATTCTTTCTATCAACTCTAAAACAGGAGTTTTACTGCAGTACAAACTGCACTGCAGGCAAGGTGTGTGCTAGAATTCCTATAAGAAAATCTTCTTTCTTTGGGGTCCTAGCACTTTCTCCCACTTCTGCCACCAGTTTAGGATATTGTTGCCTCACCGTGGCCTCCCCAGCACTTTCTGAGTCATTATTTTCAGTTGGTCACCTGACCAAAAGTGGTGCCCTGGCTGAAGCTGGCAAATGGCCACTGTGCCAAACATAACCGTTCCAGTAAAACATGGCTGATTAGCATAGAAATCTCCATAAGCCTTTCTATTCTAATTTTGCTGTTAGGATTCTGGCCCCTCTCGGAGGTCATGCTAACCTAGTCAAGGCTCTTGGAGAAAATACTGTCGTTCCAGCTCGTTGCATTTGCATTAAAATATATTGTCCTTCATTTGACATGCTAACCAGCAACTCGTCATCTGCAACTTTGTGAAAAGACTGAACTGCAGGGCACCATTCATTATTTAAGTTGGAATCCAGGAAGCTCAGCAAAAATGTATGGTGGGCACCAAGACATGAAGGCCCTTATAGTTCTAACTGTGAGCACTGCACTCTGGATAAAGTGAAAGGATTTTGATAAAAAGAAGATTACGGCAAAGTGAAGGATGCTAACCTACCGGTGTCCTTACACTGTCACACTGCCGTAGAGACAATATGGTATTGTGAGAGCGTAAATGTCAGAGTCAGACTTTTTGGTTGAAATTCCTGTTCTACTACAGAAAAGTTTGGGGATTTGGGAAGGTTATCTAGCCTTTTTTGGTGCCATAGTATATGTTTCTATAAAACAGGAATGATAGTTTTCAGTACATATCTCTCTGGGTTACCCGTGAAGCTTAAATGAGATCATTGCTGTATGTTACATATGCTCAATTGATGTTAGCGACTTTTATTATTAACCATCAGACACCTACAGAATGGTTAATCCTTCATGTGTCTTATTGATATAATTCTTTTTTTTAAAATTATTTTTTAATTGAAGGATAATTGCTTTACAGAATTTTGTTGTTTTCTGTCAAACCTCAACATGAATCGGCCGTAGATACACATATACCCCTCACTCTTGAATCTCCCTCCAATTTCCCTCCCCATCCCACCCCTCTAGGTTGATACAGAGCCCCTGTTTGAGTTTTCTGAGACATACAGCAAATTCCTGTCGGCTATCTATTTTACATATGGTAATGTAAGTTTCCATGTTACTCTCTCCATACATTTCACCCTCTCCTCCCTTCTCCCCATGTCCATAGTTTGTTCTTTATGTCTGTTTCTCCATTGCTGCCCTGCAGATAAATTCCTCAGTATCATCTTTCTAGATTCTATATATACGCTTAGTATGAGATATTTATCTTTCTCTTTCTGACATACTTCACTCTGTATGCTGTTGCTGCTGCTGCTAAGTCGCTTCAATCGTGTCCGACTCTGTGTGACCCCATAGACGGCAGCCCACCAGGCTCCTCTGTCCATGGGATTCTCCAGGCAAGAATACTGGAATGGGTTGCCATTTCCTCCTCCAGTGCATGAAAGTGAAAAGTGAAAGTGAAGTCACTCAGTCGTGTCTGACTCTTCGTGACCCCATGGACTGCAGCCTACCAGGCTCCTCTGTCCATGGGGTTTCCCAGGCAAGAGTACTGGAGTGGGGTGCCATTGCCTTGGCTCTAGGTTCATCCATCTGATTGGAACTGACTCAAATGCATTCCTTTTTATGGCTGAGTAATATTCCATTGGGTATATATACCACAATTTTTTATACATTCATCTGTTGATGAACATCTAGATTGCTTTCATGTTCTAGGTATTATTAATAGTCCTGCAATAAACAATGGGATACATGTGTCTTTTTAAATTTTGGTTTCCTCAGGGTATATGCCTAGGAGTGGGATTGCTGGGTCATAAAGAATACACCTGCAATGCAGGAAACCCCAGTTCGATTCCTGGGTCAGGAAGATCCACTGTAGAAGGGATAGGCTACCCACTCCAGTATTCTTGAGTTTCTCTTGTGGCTCAGCTGGTAAAGAATCCACCTGCAATGTGGGGCACCTGGGTTCGATCCCTGGGTTGGGAAGATCCCCTGGAGAAAGGAAAGGCTACCCACTCCAGTATTCTGGCCTGGAGAATTCTATGGGGTCACAAAGAGTTGGACACGACTGAGGGACTTTCACTTTATACTATGGTGGTTTTATTCCTAGTTTTTAAGGAATCTCCATACCGTTTTTCATAGTGGCTATATCAGTTTACATTCTCACCAACAACGCAAGAGGGCTCCCTCTTTATCCACACCCTCTCCACCATTTGTTGTTTGTAAACTTTTTGATGATGGCCATTCTGACCAGTGTGAGGTGATATCTCATGGTAGTTTTGATTTGAATTTCTCTAATAAGGAGTGATACTGAGCATATTTTCATGTGTTTGTTCAGTTCAGTCACTAGGTCTTGTCCAAATCTGTGTGGCCCCATGGACTGCAGCACGTCAGGCTTCCCTGTCCATCACCAGCTCCCAGAGCCTATTCCATCATGTTGGTGGTGCCATCCAACCATCTCATCCTCTGTTGTCCCCTTCTCCTCCCACCTTCAATCTTTCCCAGTATCAGAGTCTTTTCAGATGAGTCAGTTCTTTGCATCAGTTGGCCAAAGTATTGGGGTTTCAGCTTCAGCATCGGTTTTACCAATGAATATTCAGGACTGATTTCCTGTATGATTGACTGGTTGGATCTCCATGCAGTCCAAGGGACTCTCAAGAGTCTTCAACACCACAGTTCAAAAGCATCAATTCTTCGGCACTCAGCTTCCTTTATAGTCCATCTCAAATCCATACATGACTACTGGAAAGACCATAGCTTTGACTAGATGGACTTGTGTTCGCAAAGTAATATCTCTCTCTGCTTTTTAATATGCCATCTCGGTTGGTCATAGCTTTTCTTCCAAGGAGCAAGCGTCTTTTAATTTCATGTCTGTCCATTATCTGCAGTGATTTTGGAGCTCCCCAAAATAAAGTCTGTCACTGTTTCCATAGTTTCCCCATCTATTTGCCATGAAGTGATGAGACCAGATGACATGATCTTAGTTTTCTGAATGTTGAGTTTTAAACCAACTTTTTCACTCTCCTCTTTCACCTTCATCAAGAGGCTCTTTAGTTCTTCTTTGCTTTCTGCCAAAAGTGTGGTGTCATCTGCATATCTGAGGTTATTGATATTTCTCCCTGCAATCTTTATTGCCACTTTTGCTTCATCCAGTCAAGCATTTCTCATGATGGTTTTAACTCTGCATATAAGTTAAATAAGCAGGGTGACAATATACAGCCTTGACGTACTCCTTTTGCTATTTGTAACCAATATGTTGTTCCATGTCCAGTTTTAACTGTTGCTTCTTGACCTGCATACAGATTTCTCAGGAGGCAGGTCAGATGGTCTGGTATTCCCATCTCTTTTAGAATTTTCCACAGTTTGTTGTGATCCACACAATTAAAGGCTTTGGCTTTCAATAAAACAGAAGTAGATGCTTTTCTGGAATTCTCTTGCTTTTTCTATGATCCAATGGATGTTGGCAATTTGATCTCTGGTTCCTCTACCTTTTCTAAATCCAGCTTGAACATCTTGAAGTTCACGGTGCACGTACTGCTGAAGCCTGGCTTGTAGAATTTTGAGCATTACTTTATTAGTATGTGAGATGAGTGCAATTGTGTGGTAGTTTGAGCATTCTTTGGCATTGTCTTTCTATAGGATTGGAATGAAAACTGACCTTTTCCAGTCCTGTGGCCACTGCCGAGTTTTCCAGAATTACTGGCATATTGAGTGCAGCACTTTCACAGCATCATCTTTTAGGATTTGAAATAGCTCAACTGGAATTCCGTCACCTCCGCTAGCTTTGTTCTTAATGATGCTTCTTAAGGCCCCCTTGATCTCGCATCCCAGAATGTCTGGCTCTACATTGGTGATCACACCATTGTGATTATCTGGGTCATGAAGATCTATTTTGTATAGTTCTTCTGTGTATTCTTGCCACCTCTTCTTAATATCTTCTGCTTCTATCAGGTCCATGCAATTTCTGTCCTTTATTGTGCCCATCTTTGCATGAAATGTTCCCTTGGTATCTCTAATTTTCTTGAAGAGATCTCTAGTCTTTCCCATTCTGTTGTTTTCCTCTATTTCTTTGCATTGATCGCTGAGGAAGGCTTTCTTATCTCTCCTTGCTATTCTTTGGAACTCTACATTCAAATGAATATATCTGTCCTTTTCTCTTTTGCCTTTTGATTCTCTTCTATTCACAGCTATTTGTAAGGCCTCCTCAGACAACCATTTTGCTTTTTTGCATTTCTTTCTTGGGGATGTTCTTGATCCCTGCCTCCTGTACAATGTCATGAACCTACATCCATAGTTCTTCAGGTACTCTGTCTATCAGATCTAATCCCTTGAATCTATTTGTCACTTCCACTGTATAATTGTAATGGATTTGATTTAGGTCATACCTGAATGGTCTAGTGGTTTTCCCTACTTTCTTCAATTTAAGTCTGAATTTGGCAATAAGAAGTCCATAATCTGAGCCACAGTCAGCTCTCGGTCCTGTTTTTGCTGACTGTATAGAGCTTCTCTATCTTTGGCTGCAAAGAATATAATCAATCTGATTTTGGTGTTGACCATCTGGTGATGTCCATATGTAGAGTCTTCTCTTGTGTTGTTGGGAGAGGGTGTTTGCTATGACAAGTGTGTTCTCTTGGCAAAACTCTATTAGCCTTTGCTCGGTTTCATTCTGTACTCCAAGGCCAAATTTGCCTGTTACTCCAGGTATTTCTTGACTCCTTACTTTTGCATTCCAGGCCTGTATAATGAAAAGGACATCTTTTTTGGGTATTAGTTCTAAAAGGTCTTGTAGGTCTTCATAGAACTGTTCAACTTCAGCTTCTTCAGCATTGCTGGTTGGGGCATAGACTTGGATTACTGTCATATTGAATGGTTTGCCTTGGAAATGAACAGAGATCATTCTGTCAGTTTTGAGATTGCATCCAAGTACTGCATTTCGGACTCTTATGTTGACTACGATGGCTACTCCATTTCCTCTAAGGGATTCTTTCCCACAGTAGTAGATATAATGGTCATCTGAGTTAAATTCACCTATTCTAGTCCGTTTTAGTTGGCTGATTCCTAAAATGTCGATGTTCACTCTTGCCATCTCCTGTTTGATCACTTCCAATTTGCCTTGATTCATGGACCTATGTGTGGCGCCAGAGCGGCTGTGAGTAGATACCCCATGTCCAAGAATAAAGGAGAAGCCCCAGCAAGATGGTAGTAGGGGTGAAACTGCAGTTAGAATCAAACCCCATACCTGCCAGAAACGCTCAGAGAGCTCAAACAAACCTCTGCATACCAGGACCCAGATACCCCATAGAGACTGAGACAGAACTGTGTTTGAGTGTCTCCTGTGGAGGTACGGGTCAGCAGTGGACTGCCGCAAGGGCAGGGGCTCTGGATGCAGCAGACCTGGGTATGGCATAAGCCGTCTTGGAGGAGGTTGCCATTAACCCCACCAAAGAGCTGCCAGAACTTACACAGGACGGAAAAATAAACTCTTGGTGGGCAAAAACAGAACCTTGTGCACACCAGGACCCAGGAGAAAGGAGCAATGACCCCAGAGGAGACTGCCCTGGACTTGCCCGTAAGTGTCCAGGAGTCTCTGGTGGAGGCGTGGGTCAGCGGTGGCCTGCTGCAGGGCTAGGGGCACTGAATGTACATGCATGGGACCTTTTGAAGGAGGTCGCCATTATCTCCATTACCTCCACCATAGTTTGGCCCAAGGCAAATAACAGCAAGGGAACACAGCCCCACCCATTAACAGAAAATTGGATTAATGATTTACTGAACGTGGCCCCACCTATCAGAACAAGACCTAATTTCCCCCTCAGTCAGTCTCTCCCATCAGGAAGCTTCCATAAGCCTCTTACCCTTCTCCATCAGAAGGCAGACAGACTGAAACCCACAATCACAGGAAACTAACCAATCGATCACATGGACCACAGCCTTGTCTAACTCAATGAAACTATGAGCCATGCTGTGTAGGGCCACCCAAGACAGACGGGTCATGGTGGAGAGTTCTGACAAAACGTGGTCCACTGGAGAAGGGAATGGCAAACCACTTCAGTATTCTTGCCTTGAGAACCCCATGAACAGTATGAAAAGGAAAAAAGATAGGACACTGAAAGATGAACTCCCCAGTTTGGTAGGTTCCCAATATGCTACTGGAGATCAGTGGAGAAATAACTCCAGAAAGAATGAAGGGGTCTCTGTGGTATCTATTTTATAAGAGCACTAATCCCATTCATGAGGGCTCCAGTCTTATGATGTAATTACCTCCCCAAAGTCCCACCTACTGATGCCATCACTTTTGGTTGTTAGGATTTCAACATATGAATTTTGGGATGACACAGACATTCAGGCCATCACTCTTACTATAGTTAACAGTATCATACTGTACACTTAACATTTTGCTAAGAGGGTAGATCATTTGGTAAGTATTTTTTCTCACAAAAAGCAGTGTTTTATGACATAAAGGGCAGGAGGAAACGTTTGGAGTTGAGATGTTTATGGCATGGATTCCCTGGTGACTCAGACAGTAGAGTCTGCCTGCAATGCGGGAGGCTAGCATAGAATGGTATAGATTGTGGTGATGATTTCATAGGTGTTATACATCTCCAAATACATTAAATATATACAGCTTTTTGTGTGTCAATCATATCTCAATAAAATGGCTAAATTGAAACTATTAGGGATAGGATTGAATTAGCAGATATTCATAAAAGCACTTAGCAGAATGCCTGACACTGGTTAAGTATTGAATACATGGCAGTGAAGGCAATGGCACCCCACTCCAATACTCTTGCCTGGAAAATCCCATGGACGGAGGAGCCTGGTAGGCTACAGTCCATGGGGTCGCTAAGAGTCGGACACGACTGAGCGACTTCACTTTCACTTTTCCCTCTCATGCACTGGAGAAGGAAATGGCAACCCACTCCAGTATTCTTGCCTGGAGAATCCTAGGGACGGTGGAGCCTGGTGGGCTGCCGTCTATGGGGTCGCACAGAGTCGGACACAACTGAAGAGACTTAGCAGCAGCAGTGAATTTTTATTACTATTGTAATAACATACACATCTTCTTGTGAAAACTTCCAAGTCATAGGAGTATTTTCCTTATGCAGATTATCTGAATGGGCTGAGTCATCAGAGAAAAGAGAGACTCAACATCTCTAAAATAGAACACCTGAGACTATGGAGCCAATATGACGCTCAGGTAAGTTAGACTTATAATCCTCAAGCACCAGTTGTTGGACTAGATGATCCAGAATTTTCTGGGAACATTAAAATATGGATTAGTGGGTCCAATCCCATATCCACTGAATCAGAATATCCTAAAGAAGCAGGTCCCTGGGACATGTAGGTTTTAAAGCTCCCAAGGTATACTTTATGGGCTGCCAGTTTTGGAAACCACTCGATTAGGCTGCCACCTACATGAAGTGACTTACAGAGAGCCAAAGATTGTCTTCAGTTATGATTTGTTTCTCTCGTGACCTTCCATTTATACATCCATTCATCCATCTGTTCACATATCCATCAGCCAAACATGTGTTAGTGCCCAGGGTTTGCCTTATGACCTGCTACTACGGTGGTTGATGCAAAGATTAATGATCACTGCTCTTAAACAGTTGATAGTCTGAGAGATTAGATAAATTAAGTATAAATAATATATGATGAGCTATAAAGTGCTATGGGGGTTCATAAAAAATGAGCCCTTATTCTAGGTTGTGATGGAAGAATCAGGAGAGCTTTCATTGTAACCAAGGGAATCCTTTCCCCTGGGGATCCTTCTTGGATTCAGTCTTCTCCTGCCCTAAATGTTTCCAATACTATCCATGGATTCTGTAGTTTTCAGACTCACTCTTCACATATTAGAGTTACATGGTTGCTTACATACTTTATTTTTGTCCAGAGAGCCCAAAGTAAAGGCTGCATCTTAAACACCATCTTTCCCCCCAACCTCCTGGCTAGGCGCCTGCCTCTGACTGAGAACCTGCAGGAAGTGCTCAGTAAACATTGAAGAAGTTGGGTGGTTCTAGTGGTTATGCAAAGAGGGGAAGCAATGGGAGCAAGTCTGGAGGGGTAGGCCTGGACCAGATGATGGAGCACCTGGAATTTGAGTCAGGGTTGGGCTTTAGTTTTTAGGCTGTGAGCCCAAGACCATGGTGGAATCACCCAAATGAACTTTTTGGCCAACCATGTGTGTGTGTATGTGCACTTAGTAGCTAAGTCATGTCTGACTCTATGGCCCCATTTTCCAGGCAAGAACACTGGAGCAAGTTGCCATTTCCTACTCCAGCGAATCTTCGTAACCCAGAGATTGAACCCACGTATCTTGCGTCTCCTGCATTGGCAGGCAAATTCTTTAACCTGAGTGCTGTCTGGGAAGCCCTAATCCAATATATCTGTTGTCTATAAGAAAACGGCAGAAAGGGCAGGAGCTAAGGCAGTATATCTCAGAGTGTGGCAAAGTGCAGAGATGATTTTAGATATAAACTATGACAAATTACATTGAGTTGTATGGTGAGGCTCTTCCCTTTTCAGTTCTATTTCAATTCATCTGATTACTTCGAGGAGACATTCTCAGTTAGGGGCTTGTATTTTGTTGTTGTTGTTGTTCAGAAGCTAAGTCGTATCCGACTCTTTGGTGACCCCATGGACTCCTCTGTCCATGGGATTTCTCAGGCAAGAATACAGGAGTGGGTTGCCATTTCCTTCTCTAGGGAATTTCCCGTCCCAGGGATTGAAGCCATGTCTCCTGCACTGCAGACTGATTCTTTACCATCTGAGCCACCAGGAAAGCCCACTAGTATTTTAATACCTCTCTAAAACTTTCTAATCTACCCTTTGAACAAAGAGAAAACATACTTCAGGCTCAGAGCTCTGACAAGTATATTAGTTATCGATTGCCATTTAATATGTATGCAGCAAAATTAAAAAAACAAAACAAAATCCTCTGTGTCTTCTGACAATAAACCTTTATTTAGCTTGAGTGTCAGCCATTAAAGCAAGTGGTTTCTTTGGTCTTGAACTGGATTTGCTCTCAAGTTTTGCAGTTAGCTTCTCAGATGACTCTTTCCTGGGGTAACTGGGCCGTACTTCATGCATTTCTGACATCCTTCCACTAGACTAGCCTGGGCACATTCTCATCGCAGAAGAGTGATCCCAGTCATACAAGAGCTTTCATGCCTCTGTATGTGTCAAATTTGTTAACACACTCTTGGCTAGAGTATGTTCTGTGGCTGAAGGTAGAAGCAAGGAATGGAGAAATGGACTGTTCAGTGAGAGGAACTTAAAGTCATGTGGTAAAGAGACATGGATACAGGAGGAGATGAAAAAAATCAATAGTCTCATTATATCTAGTATAGCAGGCAAGATTGTCTAGCTAGAATTTTGTAGCATGTTTTTCACTGTTATTTTTTCAGCTTTAAAAGGGCATAATTTTTGAGGCATAATTGACAAGTTCTGTGACATTGAAAGGGAACGTCACGGTGATTTGATATATGTACACATTGTGAAAGAATTATCCTTATCTAGTTAACTATCACACCCCTCACTTTACATATTTGTCTTTTTTTCTTTTTCTGATGAGAACATTAAGTTCTACTCTCTTAGCAAATTTTAATTATACATTACAGGGTTATATTCACCATAGTATACATTAGATCCTCAGAATTTATTAATATTTTGTAAAAAATTGAAATATAACTAATTTATAATATTGCATTGGTTTCTGGTGTACAACAATGATTCAATATTTTTATAGATTATACTCTATTACAAAATATTGTTGTAGTTTCCTAAGCTATACAATACATTGTTGTTGCTTATCTGTATTATACAAAGCCGTCTGTGTCTCTTAATCACCTGCTCCTGTCTTCCCTCCCTGTTTTCACTCTCTACTGGTAACCACTAGTTGGTTTTGATATCTCTAAGTCTGTTTTTGTTTTGTGATAAACATTTGTTTGTTTTATCTTTTAGATTTGATTTATAGGGGATAACATATTTTTCTGTGTCTGACTTACTTCACTAAGCTTAATATTCATCCACATAGTTGCAAATGTCAGAAGTTAATTCTTTTTTATGGATGAGTAATATTCCATTGTGTGTGTGCTACAACTTCTTTATCCATTCAGCTGTTGATGGACATTTAGGTTGCTTCTGTATCTTAGCTATTGTAAATAATGCTTCTGTGAATATTGTGGAGCATGTATCTTTTTGAATTAGTGTTTTCATGTTCTTTTTATATATACTCAGGAGTGGAATTGCTGGGTCGTAAGGGAGTTCTATTCTCAGTTTTTTGAGGAAACTTCTTACTAATTTCCATAGTGGCTGAGCCAGTGTAAATTTCTAACAGTGTACAACGGTTCCCTTTTCTCCACATCCTCCTCAATATTTGTTATTTGTGGTCTCTTTGGTGAGAGCCATTATTAAAGGTATGAGGTGATATCTTATTATGGTTTTGATTTGCATTTTTCTGATGACTAGCTATGGCAAGCATCTTTTCATGTGCCTGTTGACCATTTGTATGTCTTTGATAAAAGTCTATTCAGACCTTCTGCCCATGTTTTAACTGGATTTTTTTATATTGAGTTGTATGAGCTATTTTTATATTTTCAGCATTAACCCCTGTCAGTCATTATGTGCAAATATTTTCTTACATTCAGTAAGTTTTATTTTCATTTTGTCAATGGTTTCCCTTACTGTGCAAAAGCTTTCAAGTTTAATTAGGTTCCATTTGTTTATTTTTGTTTTTATTTCTTTTGTCTTAGGAGACAAATTCAAAATATACTGTTATGACTTAAACAGTGTTCTGGCTGTGTCTTTTCTCAGAGTTTTAAGTTTCAGGTCTCACATTTAAGCCTTTAACCCATTTTGACTTTGTTTTTGCAATGGTAGGAGGAAATGTTCAAATTTCATTCTTTTGTGTGTGGCTGTTCCGTTTTTACAGCACCACCTGTTGAGGAGACTGTCTTTTCTCCGCTGAACATTCTTGCCTCATTTTGTTGTAGACTAATTGACCATAGGTGCTAAGGTTTTTTTCTGGGTTCTATATTCTCTTCGTTTGAGCTGTGTGTCTTTTTTTTGTGCCAGTATCATGCTGTTTCCATTACTTTGGCTTTGTAGTATAGTCCAGTATATACATGTATAGTATAGTATATTCTTTTTTCTCAAGATAGTTTGGCAATTCAGGGTCTTTTGTGGTTCCATATCTTAGGATTATTTATTCTAGTTTTATGAAAAGTGGCCTGGGTATTTTGATAGGGATTACATTAAATCTGTAGATTGCTTTGGGTAGTATGGGCATTTTAGTAATATTAATTCTTGCATCCCAGAGCCACAACTAACATCATACTCAACAGTGGAAAGTGGAAATCTTTTCCTCTAAAATCAGGAATAAGACAAGGATGCCCTGTCTCATTACTTCCATTTAAATTAGTACTGGAAGTTCTAGCTACAGCAATCAGACAAGGAAAAGACACAAAAGGCATCCAAATTAGAAGGAAAGTGTTAAAACTGTCACTATTTGCAGATGACATAATGCTATATATATAGAAAACTCTAAAGTCTCCACCAGAAAAATTTGGAACTAGCAAATGAATTTAGGAATTTTGCGGGATACAAGATTAATATACAGAAATCTATTGCTTATCTCTACACTGATAATCATCAGGAAGATAAAGCAAGAAAACAATCCTGTTTAAAATTGCATCAAAAAGAATGAAACACCTAGGAATAAATTTAACCAAGGCGGTAAAAGACATATACTCTGAAAACTACAAAACATTGATGAAAGAATTTGGAAATGATACAAAGAAGTGGAAATGCTTCATCATTATTTTTTTAAACAGTTGTTTTGTGTGAGTGTTATAAGTTTTTTTTACTTATGGTACTAATAAAAAGTTTTCTTTTAAAACAAAATTGAGACAAATATAAGTGGATATAAAGCGTAAGTCTTTTAAAAAATATAGCCCACATGGTAGCAAAAATTATCAGACAAAGGAAGTGACAAGTTTGGAAAACTCTGAACCAGGTTGATGACAACTGGGACTCCAAACAAGGAATTTACCAAAGAGGTGCTGAAGACTCAGATAAATAAGCTTAATAACCACATAGGTTCAGTTGAATTCAGTTAGGTGAACATATATTGTATCAACAGCCCGCATGACACAGTGGCAGGAGGCAGAGATGCAAAATGAAAAACTCAAAGACCTTATCCTAAAACAGTTCATAACCTAGTGGGTGAGAGATACATAGCAGAAAACTTTGACCCACTACGGTAAATTCTATTAATATATTTAGTCAACATGCCTTAGGTACCTACAGAAAGGGCACCAAGCTTAAGCTGGAGAGTAGGCATTGGGGAAGGGTAACCAGCAAGTTCCCTGGAGGAGGCTCTGGAAGAATGAATAGAGATTCCCCGTAAGAAGAATGAGCAAAGGCATGAAGAATGTGAAGTACTCTTGGGAAAGTTCATTCTTATTGAAGCCTGATGTTTGAAACAGGAGATGAGACTGAGGGTTAGGGGCAGCCAGAGTGTTGATAGCTCTGTTTGCTACACTAGACAGCTTAGAAGTTTCCCTGTTATGGACAACAGGGGATCAGTGATGGTTCTCAAGCTGGGAAAAGACATGTATATATATTTATTTATAATATATGTGTTATAATTTTATAAACAAATATATTAAAACACACATCATATATATATAAAGTACAGTATTTATATATAACATGTTTTTCTTTTCTACAAAAATTCCTGCAAGTTGGTTTTGCCACTTTTGTTTTGCAAACCGCCAATAACAGGGTCCTTATTATCCTACAACTGAGCCTGCTATAGTCGTGATTGTAACCAGATAAAAAAGATAGACTTGAGGGACACAAAACTAGAAATCAAGGCTGTGCAGTAATCCAGGCGGGTGACACAAAGGGAGTGAAATGAGTAGGGAGGGTCCAGAAGAGAAGATAGAGGAGAGCTCTTGGTTTCATACTAAATGCTGTAAAAATGTGAACTGTGGTTGTGCTTGCTTTGGAGCCCACACTTACTGCATAAACAACTCCCAAACCACACAAATACCCTTTTTTCCCCTTATAATTGGGCGAAGCAATGCTGCCACCCAGTGGCTGGTCCAGATTCCCCAAAACTCCCAGAGAGAGGATCCTGAGGGAGAGATAGACGTCAGCTCAGCTGCCCTGGCCCTCAGAGGATCCCAGGATCCTTAGCTGAAAGGGCAAGTCTAAATTCAGCTAGAAATGGCTGGCCATGTGATGTGTTTGGTACCACACAAAGGATAGTTCCCTGTGAGTTTAATGCAGACAAAAGAGCTAAATTAAACCTGCAGATGAGAACAGCATTGCATCAAAGTCAGCCCCTTCTAAGGCAGAGGCAAAAGCAATTACCCTCAGAGTTCCCTCGAGAGCTCCCATCCAAAGCACCAATAAAAAAATGGGATATTTAAAGGTCAGTTCCTCAGTCAGATCAGCACTCTGTATGGCTGTATTCCAGACTCCTTGTTTTGGAGGGAAGCTACCTGGACCCTGTTCTGACAGAGTCAGGATGTGTTAGAGCAATGAGAAAGTTGACAGATCAGGTGGTAAGACAGATCCAGGGAGGGAAGATGGGTTTCCCAGGGTCTCAGAGCAAACTAATGGCAGACTGTATGGGTTTCACAGTAAACATTTATTATAGTTCTGGTGGCTGAAATGTCCAGGGTCATGGTGCTGCCAGAGTCGATGTCTGGTGAAGGCTTACTTCCTGGTTCATAGGTGGCCTTCTTCTCTTTGTGCCCTTACGTGGTGGAAAGGGGTGAGGAAGCCCTTTGGAGTTTCTTTTACAAAGATGCAAGTCCCTTTCATGAGGGCTTCACCCTCATGGCCTAGCCATCCCCAAAGCTCCACTTCGTAGGACCATCACATTGGCATTAGGACTTCAGTGAACTCTTTTGCAGGGGACATTGTCCACAACAATGGCTAAAACTTCAGTTGCCTGCAGTATGTTGTCAATGCCTGTCATCTACTTAGTATCACAATTTGAAGGTCCCAGAGGAATGTTCAAAACCAAACTCCCAACTCCAAGTCCATCCTGCTACCATAAGTCTGTTCTTAATGTCTGTGAGCCCATTGCTGTTTCATAGATAAGTTCATTAGTGTCACATTTTAGATTTCACATATAAGTGATAGCATACAGTATTTGTCTTTCTCTTTCTGACTTCCTTCACTTAGTATGGTAATTTCAATTCGCATCCATGTTGCTGCAAATGGCATTATTTTGTTCTTTACTTCTGGCTAAGTAGAAATATCTTCTTTTTAATATCAAAACATACTATATATGAAGTGGATAATGCACATTAAATGATGCATTTCTATGGCTCTTAGTTGTTGGCTTTTTTTAGCTAATGTAAATGGTTTTATTAGACATGACACATGGAGACTAAATTGGACTTCATTCCTTATTTTTTTTTGAAGGACATAATTTAAAAAAAATTGTATTGGAGTACAGTTGATTTACAATGTTGTGTTACTTTCTGCTGTACGACAAAGTGAATCCATTATATATATCCACTTGTTTTTTATTCTTTTCCCATATATATCATCGATAGCCCTTGAAGAGGAACTGAAGGTCCTTGGCTTTATTTAATGGTTAAAGTGTTATTATTTTGTCTTGCTTGACTGTTTTCTTTCTGCATTTTTCTCACTTCTCTGATTAAATTTACTTTTGGAACTTGGGGAAAGCCTGGGAGGCTGAAGTTTTTCTACAGATAAGAGGCAAGCAGAGGACATGGTGTGTGGAAGGTAGGGGTGAAGTAGGGGGTGTCTGTTCTGGGAAGGCCCCACAGGATCCTGCTCGGTTACAAAAAAGAGCTTTGTCTGTTTGGTTATTACTGTACCTCCAATCTTGGAGAAGGAAATGGCAACCCACTCCAGTATTCTTGCCTGGAAAATCCCATGAACAGAGGAGCATGGCAGGCTACAGTCCGTGGGGGTTGCCAAGAGTTGGACATGACTTTGCGACTAAATCACCAGTGGTAAAGAACCCACCTGCCAATGCAGGAGACATAAGAGATTCAGGCTCAATCCTTGGGGGGGGGAAGAAACCCTGGAGGAGGGCATGGCAAACCACTCAAGTACTCTTGCCTGGAGAATCCCAATGGATGGAGAAGCCTGGCGGGCTGCCATCCATGGGGTTGCAAAGAGTCGGACACGACTGAAGCAACTTAGCATGCACGCACATAACTCCAATCTTAGGCCAGTGCCCAGTACAAAGCAGATGTTGGTACATGCTTTGATGAATGAGTGAACATTCATATCTGTGTTCATATGATGGATCTGCAGTTCTTTGGGGTGGTGGTATTTAGCAGAGGTTGAATAGGGTTAGAAACTGCCTGGGTATTGCCTAAAACTCAACTACCTGTTCCTGATCCTTTCTGTGGTTTATTACCATAGAAGCAAATGTTACCAATCTGACAAAAGACTCAAAAAGGCAGGCTGGTCTAATGGAGGAAGAAAATGTATTTTAAACCTGGCTTCTCAAGGTAGGATACTTGGAAGATGCAGTCTCAGGCTAACCTGGTCTGCTACTTTTATTTTCTGCTACTTTCCATTATGGCCAACACCTGCAGGGAAGATGCATAGTTACTGGTTCATGCAGTAAGCTGGTGAACTTGACAGTTTAGCTGGTCCTTGACTGAGTCCACTTATTTACTTAAAATTAGCTGTTCTATTCAAGGCCTTGTGGTGGGGACAGGTGGAAGGCCCCCTGCTTCCACTGTCATTCATGCCTGGACCCCACAGTTGCATTCTTCAGGGAGCAGTCAGAATGTGCTTACCTGCTCTGTCCCTCCTACTCTCTCTCCCTCTTTGGCTTAATACATAAGCTTATTTTTACTCCATTACAAGCCAACATTAGTGTTCCCAGCCAGCCCGAGGACACCTTTGAGATTATCTGGAGACCCAGACACCTTCTGTGCTGTAACTCTGACCTCTTTTAGGGCTACAGGGACTTCCACAAAAGGGAAAGGATGGGGAGGATTATGCGTGGGAAGTTTTTAGGAGTCAAGCGCATGATCTCTTTAAAATGTAAGTTGTCCAGGATCTTTCCCTGCCTACCACCTTCAATGTCTTCCCACTTGCCATTGAATAAATCCCAAACTACTCACGACGGCCTGGAAGGCCTTACGTCTCTGATCTCATCTTCCCTTTGTTTCTCTCTCCTCACTCATTCTGCTCCAGGACACACAGTCCTTTTTTTCTTGGTCCTTGACATCTCAAGCTTTGACCTGTCTCAAGTTCTCTGGGTTTGTTATCCTCTCTGCCTGGATGCCCCAACTCAGTCAGCGTGGCCGGCTGCTCCCCTTGCCTCAGTAGAACTCAGTTCAGAGAGACCCTCTCCACCTGTCCTAGTTGATTTCCCTCACCCCTTCTTCAAGGATACTCTATTTTATTACATTTTATAATTATCTCCATAGTTCTTATCAGCATCTGAAATTATACGTGTTTACCTGTGAGAGTAACACTTCTATCTCTGTTGTATGTGATTGTCCATTCCTGTGGTTCAGAAGAGTATCTGGCACCCGGTTGGTCCTTAGCTCTGAGTACTTCAGTTCAGTCGCTCAGTTGTGTCTGACTCTTTGTGACCCCGTGGACTGCAGTACACCAAGCTTCTCTGTCCATCACCAACTCCCGGAGCTTGCTCAAACTCATGTCCATCAAGTTGGCGATGCCATCCAACCATCTCAGTCTTTTCCAATGAGTCAGTTCTTCACATTAGGCAGCCAAAGTATTGGAGCTTCAGCATCAGTACTTACCATGAGGCAAATACTCCTTGAACCATTGCACTAACTAATTTAATTCTAAAAGTCACTACTATTGCAATCTCTATTTCATAGACCAAACTGAAGCCCAGAGAGGTTAAGTAACTTGTTTAGGGTCATAAGAGTAATAAGTTGAAAAGCTGGAATTCTGATTCTATGACTTTGACCACTATATTGTATTGTGTTACCCTCACTCAGAATCCTAGTTTTGCAACAGAATTTGGTGTCATCGGAACACCTCACCAGCATTAAATGCATGGATATGTTCTGTGACATACCTTCTGAGGTTTCCTAACTCTTCTTGAGCATTCTGGGGATAAGAACTCACTTCCTCTTGAGTGAACCCACTTCATTATGGAAATTAACCCAAATGTTAATTTCCCCCTCATGATGAGATAAACCTGCCTCTCTATCACCCCTCCAGCGATCAAATTCCACCTGCTCAGCCCTCTGTGTGCCCTAAGGAAGCCCATCAGCAGTGACCAGGTCTTCCTCCTGACACTTCTCTCCTCCCATGTGATAGTGCCAGGGTCACCATGGGCATGGTTTATCTTCCTTACCTTGCAAGGAAGTGCAAATGTCTGCCCAGGCTTTATACAGGCAAATTCCTTCTTTGTTCCTGTCCCTCTTTGGGGAAGCTGTGGACCAGCCACGAGTTAGTGGAATTTCTAAACCCATCACATCTGATTTCTCTGAATCTCGTCTCACAGCCAGGATGGCACAAAGGCAGTTCCTCCCTGGGACCATGGGAGCTGTTATCTGCCGCTCCTTGGATGATGCTGTTAGCATTACTTACAGCTCCCATTCCTCCTTCACAGCCTGAAATCACAAGCATGGGAGAGGCTGATAAAGAAACTGGCTTATATATGCCTTTCCTTTCACTGCTGATATGCTTGTCCCTTGTGGGTTTCTTGCAGAATAATGGAATCATGAAGAGAAGAGAAAAGTTATCACTGGGTTAGGAAGTATGGAGCTCCAGTGTGCGGGACTGTCTAGGGGTCACTGATTGAGGGTCTGGAGGTGAGCATCATTTACAGACAGAATAAAACTTTTGCTCAGAAAAGGCCATGTCGTAGAAGTAAGACTCACTGACCTGTGTACAAATACGTTTTATTTATTTGTTGTGTAACTCAAGCAAGTTACCTTACCTCCTTAAAACAGAGAAAGTAATGCTTAGCTCGTACAGCTGGCATGAGGCTAGATGATACTTTTCTGTTTTGTGTGGTATGGGTCATGCGAACACATGAATTCAGATCAATTGGACTCAATGGAGGTTTCTTTTATTTGTTAAAAGTCTCTGTGGGATTGAAATCTCTGTCCCAGGCATTTGGCTAAATCCACCTGTGAAATAGGGTGGTGCCTTATAAAGGTAGAGACATTTTTAGTAATGACAACTGAATATGCCTAGGGCTTTACAACTTTGCAAAATGTTACTCCATATGCTAATTCACTTAATTCCCTTGACAACCTTATGAGGTAAGGATGCCAATTTTACATTTTATAGATGAGGTAACTAGGACACAGAGAGGTTATTTAACTTGTCTCAAATCACAGTGATTGAGTGAGTGGTTACTATTTGAGCCCAGAAGACATGGACAGGGACCATGCCTTGAACTCAGGTCTTCTGATTTTAAACTCCTGCCTTGAACAGAGAGTTCTTTGCTGGGCTTGTAGAAATTAACCTTGTGTTATTCATCTCTGTGTCTTCCACCTTAGTGCCTGGCACTCGAAAAAGGCACCGAATAGGCATTTATAGAATTTTTAGTTTTAAGCAGCCGTGGATAATAAATGGATTTTTCAGGAATGGAGTTTAATGGTCCAGTGTAGTAAATAAGACAACTTATAAATGAGCTGCCACTTACCCAGCCCAGAACTTGCAAAGGTTATTCCTCACCCTGTTT
This sequence comes from Okapia johnstoni, assembly GCA_024291935.2. Lineage (NCBI taxonomy): Eukaryota > Metazoa > Chordata > Mammalia > Artiodactyla > Giraffidae > Okapia > Okapia johnstoni. The sequence continues at coordinate 55,149,605 of CM044316.1, forward strand.
CTTAACTTATGTGTGTCTTGGACTGGAATAGTTAAGACTCCTACCATGAGAACAATTGTGGGGAAAAAGTGGCTAGTCCAAAGAATCTGTGTTTTTATAATTGAACAAAAAAATGCTGTGAGGACCAGACGTTGCTTAGGGAAGCAGCACGTGGTAGTGACAAGGGTGTAGGTATGGGGATCAGTTTCTGGTTCAAGTCATGGATCTTTATGGAATTTATACTTTTATGCATCTATGGTAGGCAACCAGCCTACCCTCTACCCTGTATGACTAGTGCCAGTGACAACAGCCTTCCAATTACCCCCTTCCTTTATTATTTTCCCATTCTCTTTTATCTTTCCAGCCCACTTTACATACTTACCTAACCCTTGCCACCACAGCTCTGACTCCTTGCCTTGTTTCCCATTCATGGCTTCCTTCTTGGGCCTGACCCTTAGCACTACTTCTCTGGTTCTGACTTTTGGCTTCCTTTGTCAATTAGAATGAATTCTGTTTGGTTTTTTTTCCCCCAAATGCCCTGAGAAACATATGCTCTCATGAGAGTAATTCCCTTCAATTAGCCTCATTTCTTTAAATTGGAGCTGACCCAATGGAATCTTTTATTTCTAATGTGTAATGATTTTATTCATTCATTGCTGTATTTATTCATTCCATCTGAGTCTGGTTGGGCTGCTATAACAAAGTTCCACAGACTGGGGCTCATAAACAACAGACATTTACTTCTCACAGTTCTGGAGGTTGGATGTCTGAGATCAGAGTGCCGGGAGGGTCACGTCCTCGTGAGGGCCCTCTTCTGGGTGACAGGCTACTGTCTTCTCACTGTAAACTCATGTGATAAAAGTAGGCAAGGGAGATTTCTTGGGCCTCTTTTACAAGGCCATTAATACCACCCTAAAGGCCGCACACTCCTAATACCATCACCTTCAGTGTTAGGATTTCAACAGATAAATTTTGAGAGGACATAAATGTTCAATCTATGGGACTTTCATTCAATCAACCAATATACATTAAGTATTACCTACCTGCCCGGCACACCAGTGCTGGAAGACCATGTGACTTGGACCCAGTCCTTGACCCCTGAAGCCCAGCACATGAAAGGGGATATGATGTAGCATGGTGGTTAAGATCATGTAGGCAGATCTGGATTCTACACATGGCCCTGCCACTTGCTGGATGTAATACCTTTGTTATCTTGGTCAAGGTATTTAACCTCTCTGAGCCTGTTTTTCCATTTATAATGGTGTGATCAATGCTATGATAGAGAAAGTATTGGTTGTTGTTGTTCAGTCACCAAGTCGTGTCCAACTCTTTGTGACCCTATGGACTGCAACATGTCAGGCTTCCCTGTCCTTCACCGTCTCCTGGAATTTTCTCAGACTCAGTGTCCATTAAGTCGATGATGCCATCCAACCATCTCATCTTCTGTTGCCCCCTTCTCCTCCTGCCCTCAATCTTTCCCAGCATCGGGGTCTTTTTCAGTAAATTGGCTCTTCGTATTGGGTAGCCAAAGTATTGGAACTTCAACTTCAGAGTCAGCCCTTCCAATGAATATTCAGGGATGGTTTATTTATCTAGATTTCAGAAAGCTTCCTGGAGGAGGTGACACCCAGTTAATACCTTAAGAGAGAGCATGAGCAGTCCTGTTAAGCAAATGTGGAGCATTCCAGGAAGAAGAAACAGCATGTGTAAAAGCCTGGAAGAGAGAAACAGCAGCCCACCTTGTGTAGTTTAGTATGGAGAGAAAAATTGTGAAAATGGGTGGGGAGAGATGAGGACGGTGCCCTACTTACTTCTTTTTTCTTGACTGTCTTCTTCCTCCTGCCCCACCCCAGGCCTCTTCTCTTTACCCTACTTTTCCTCTTTGCACAGCTGTGATTTGCTAGGGGCAAAAGATGCCCGAGAGAAAGTTGTTTCCCCTTGGTGACTTACTTACAGAATCGCTGATGCAGGTACCCCATGGAAAACTTGAGCCATATTCTATTTTGAGACATTCAGCCTTACACAGCACATCCAGCTGCTGCACCTTGCCTCATTACCCATGAAGGGGACATTTGCATGGAAAAAAATGGTTCTGTTCACCTTGTTCTCTGGGCAGATCTGTCCTGTAGAGGGTGGATTGGGAGAGTGAGCAAGAGGTCACCCAGAGGTGCTCCCAATGAGCCCCTGGTAGAAGAACAGAAAGTGAGACTGGGAGACTCTTTGTGGCTCATTTCTATTGATACTTTCCCATGACAGAGAAAACTGTGAAAATTCTAATCCTAGATTTCAGGAATGATCAGGTGTAGCGGATGGGTGGAACTGGTAAGAGAATGATAGTGATGTTGATGACAGTGGAAGAGTTTTTGCAATACTATTAAAATTTGCCCCTCTGATCTACCATCAATGTCAAACTTGTGGCGTAGCTCCCTATACTCCTCATTCCTGCACCTGTGGCAGACATTACTAGCTGAAGGCAGCACTTTTCTTTTAAGCCCTGATAAGATCTCAGAATCCTAAACATGGTGCCTTAGAGATCCACTGCTGAGTGTGTGGAGTTGGCAGTTGCAATGAGACACACTAACTACCTTCATTGCTTCTCCTTTGATATGCAGGGTAAGTCAAACCCATCAAACAAAGCATTTATCCAGGATAAATCTGCCCATTAAGGGCAGAGCTTAGGTTACAAACCCCTTATAGGATTTGTTCTCTTTAAAGGCATCACAAAGGCCAGTTAACAATTCTTTCCAAAAAGATGTTATCCTGCTACTCCCCTGCTCAGCATCCTTCAATAGCTCCCTGTTGCCTGTAGAATAATATGTGAACAGCTTAGCAAAGCATTCCAAGCTTTCTGTCTCTTGAGCCCACCTTCAGTTGAAGGATTCCTGTCCCTCCGTTCATACTTCTGCATCAACTTGGCTGCCTTTTTCCTCCAAAGCTTAGGCCTAGCATTTCAACTTCTCTAAAACCAGCCAGTTTCAGTCCTATTGATCTTTCCCTGAAAAACTCTAACATTTATACTTCAAGCCACATCACTTATTGGAGTTCTAGAGATTTTAATTCCCTAGTGGCTCAGATGGTAAAGAATCTGCCTTCAGTGCAGGAGACCCGGGTTCAATTCCTGGGTCGGGAAGATCCCTTGGAGAAGGAAATGGCAACCCACTCTAGTCTTCTTGCCTGGAGAATTCCATGTACACAGGAGCCTGGCAGGCTACAGTCTGCGGGGTCACAAAAGAGTCAGACACAACTGAGCAACTCATACTTTCAGTTTCAGAGATTTTAAAGGTGGAAAAATGACATCTGGACAATATTGCTCTAGATTCCAACTGTTGTGCATCACTAGAAAAGGGCAAGCTGCACCTAAAGGCTGACTTTTAATGAACATTGATCCTTTCCACCTGCAATCACAGCACAATTTCAGTCCCATTGTTGGACCAAACTGATGAAAGTCTCATTGGCTTGAGGTAGAGTGAAGATGGGTGGCAAGTAAGCAAGGAGCCCCTGTACTTTAGAGGGCTTCATTTAATATGCACTGCCCCCTTTCCCCCCTTTTTCTTTTTTGTTTAGCCTATCTGTAGGGCAGGATCTCATTAATTAACTTGTTAATAAATTATTTGTCAAGTACCTTCTGTTTTTCAGGCGCTTTTTTTTGGACTTGGGAACACAAAACTAAGACAATCTCCTTCCTCTAATGAAGCATGTTTTCAGACAGGGAAGATAGACAAGACACAATTAACAAATAAATAATGCCTTTCTTGTCTAGGATATCCTAGGGGAGCATGATATGTACTCAATAAACACCAGTTACTTTGGCTTATTTAATATATAATTTAGTTTGTGTCTTCTTGATGTGTGCTCATTTATTCAAGGATATTGGTTGAATGTTGAAATAGTCAAGTATCTGTATAATTACAATCAGCAAAGGTGGTCCAGAAGCATGGAATGTAGGATTATGTGGCCTAGAGTCAGCCCTATACTCTAAGCTCAGCTACATTTAGAATACATTGTGGTATTCTCCACCACACTGATGGTCTACAGAGTATCTGACAGAAGATAATTAGGTTGGTATGAGGTCTTGGCATTGTGTTACTTGAAAGACCTTTTAAGGAAGTGCAACTGTGTTTTGGAGAATAGTCTAGGATTTTGGTTGAAAGGTGGGCTGCTGCTGCTGCTGCTGCTAAGTTGCTTCAGTCGTGTCTGACTCTGTGCGACCCCATAGACGGCAGCCCACCAGGCTCCGCCGTCCCTGGGATTCTCCAGGCAAGAATACTGGAGTGGGTTGCCATTTCCTTTTCCAGTGCATGAAAGGGAAAAGTGAAAGTGAAGTCGCTCAGTCGTGTCCGACTCTCAGCGACCCCATGGACTGCAGCCCACCAGGCTCCTCCGTCCATGGGATTTTCCAGGCAAGAGTACTGGAGTGGGGTGCCATTGCCTTCTCCTGAAAGGTGGGCAATAGTGGTTAATTATTTGTTGTAAATACTTGAAGAGCTAATATATGTCACAATGAATACATTTTTTATGTGCATCCCAGACGATAAAACCAAGACCAGTGAAAAATATCAGGAGGCAGTCCTTAATTCAATTTAAGATGTTCCCAAATGGGATACACATACAACTCCAGTCTTGTGTAGAAGCAAGCTCCCTGACCCTGGAGAAGTTCACACATAAGTCACAGAGTTTATGGTGGGCTTTCAGACATTAAGAAGTTGTTTGTGTCAGGCAGTCTCTAACAGCTGTGTTAGCTTTATATCTAGTAGTGATTTGTCCTAGGTAGTTTAGTCGCTAAGTCATGTCCGACTCTTGTGACCCCATGGACTGTAGCCCGCCAGGCTCCTCTGTCCATGGGATTTTCCAGGCAAGAATACTGGAGTGGATCATCATTTCCTTCTTCAGGGGATCTTCCCAACCCAGGAATTGAACCTGGGTCTCCTGCATTGCAGGCAGTTTCTTTACAGGGATTACTCATCTGTGTTATGAGCTGGAGAATATTTTCATGTAAATTATCTGATTTGATCTTCACAAAGAAAAGATTTATACCATCTCCATTTTATAGATGGGCAAACAGACCTCAGGAGGCCCATCATTCTTGGCCAAGCTGAGACTATGGTACATGGCTTATGACCTCACAAGTAGTTCTCTTCCTCCAAAGTTTAAACATGCTTGTTGATTCATCTTATAAACCAGGACGGATAAGGTAGTGGTTTAGAGCTACTCTGTGCCCTGTATATTCGTGATTTTCTTTTTTTCAGAGAGCTACTGTTACATCATCTCTGATTTTCTGTTTCAGTACCTATATGTTTCTTGCTGCTTTTGACCTTTCCTTTCCGCATTTGAAACCTACGTGCACGTGCATGTGTGTCTGTGTGTGTTGCATGTTTCCTCTCTACAAGTTACCAGGCATGTGAGTTGGTTGATCTAAAAGGTAGTTCCTAAGGGGCTAAAGGTTATGGCATTATTTACATGATGCTGGAGAATTTAATCTGTTTTTTTCTTTCCAAGCTGTACCTTCTTTATCTATCCAATTTCAGTCTCTCTTGAATCTCACCGTTTCCTGAAAGCCTTGTTACCTCAGATCAGAGAGTTTTCTCCATTCATTTTGTCTCATATAATTTCTATTTTAAAATTGCTTAACATTTGTAACTTACCTGTTCCTGCTTGGACTATGAAATCTTCAGTTGTACATTTCCCCCTTCCTTTGTACACCCCAAGTATCTTGCCACATCATTGGACACCAGAGCACCTGATGACTTTGAATTCATCTTCATGGGCATCAGTTTTCTCACTGATGATATGTTAAAACATATTTTCCATTTGCCCTAAAAAAAAGCAGAAGCAGTATATAGCTTTGACTCTGAGCCCCAGTGATCTTGCATTAGAAACTTGGCTCTGCCCCTGGCTAGAAATATGAACTCAGGGAAGTTTCTTCACCCCTCCAAGCCTTATCTGAAAAGTGGGAATCACAACAGTACCTACCTTAAAGGGACATCATGAAGGTTAAATCAAGAAATGGGCACAATTTTTGTGCATGGTGCCTGGTACATTGTTAACATACAATGAATATTAGTGTTGTTATTCTTACAAGTGTTACTAGGTGTTGCTATTCCTACCACAGAATTTGTCAGGTAAAATGACCTGGATTTGTTTAAATGATTTGCTGTTCAGACTCCAGGGATATATATTAGTAAATTCAGAGCCCTATTTTAGGTATGTAAGTGTACATTTGTATGCTTGTACTTATTTATTTATATCTAGACTTGTCCTAAAAAAGGATATAAGGCAGCTTATTAACATGCATAGAATATAGCAAAGTGAAGTAAAATTTAAATAAGAAAAATGATGCAAAAGGAAAAGCAGGGAAGAGAAAAGCAAAGCTTAGAAATGAGAATAGCATATAAAATAAATGCCATGAAATATTTTACCCATGATGGAGGTGGGCTATAAATCTAGTTTTGAATTTCTGAGAAGCAAAGAGTAAAATAAGATCAGTTACTTAGTTTACAGTGCACAGAAGTTAGAAACAGGCTGCTTATGAAAAATGAAAAGTGTTACAATCTTTTCTAGTGGGATTGGAGAAGACTCTCCCATAGCTCAGAGAGGAAGCTGGGCAGAGTAGCATGCAGCCTCCTTGCAGTGATTTTAAAATACATCCACAAGTTTTTTGAGATTCCTCTCTTCCAAAGTAGGTGGGGTTGGTTCTAATTCTTCCCTTATTGACTGTGAGACTTCTGACATTAGGATATAAAAGGCATTGTGGCTTTCCCCTTCTCTCTCTCCCCCTCTCTAGCATCCCTCCCTCTAGGGAAAGCCAGCTGCCATGTTGTGAGGATGCTCAAGCCGCCCTGTGGTGGGGTCCTGCCACAGCCTTGTGAGTGAGTTGTCTTGAAAGAAGGTCTTTCAGCTTCAGTTAGGTTTCATGTGTCTACAGCTCTGCCTGATAACTACAATCCTATGAGACACCTGAGCCAGAGCCACTCAGCTAAGCTGCTTCCAGGTTTTCTACCCTCAGAAGCTGGTGAGAGAATATGTGTTTGTTGTTTTATGCTACAAAACTTGGGGAAATTTTGTTACACAGTGACAGGTAACTATTCGTAATACAATCCTGAACACTTCTTCACAGTGATCACAGTTAGGAATTTCAAGTGGATGCTTCTTGTGGTGACCCTCAGTTTATGGTGAGTGCAAGTTGTGTGCAGGTAGATCAGGACTCAGGCAGACATGGAAAAGACTTAGAGATATAAGAATTTTGTAGGAGGAGATAGACCATCAGCTGTAATGTGAGTAGGAATGGCCATGTCTAAATGAGTTTCCTGGAGACTCTTCTTGAGGGTTGTGTCTTTGATGCTCTGAGGGAAGCAGGATTAGGCAGAAGGAGGAGTTCAGCTGAGTTGAGTTGCAACAGAAGCTTCAGTCAATTCTGTGGGGAGGTTGGATCTGGGATAGTCTTTCAGAATTGTCTGGAATTGAAATAAGAGGCCTGGGCCTGTGTACCCCTGCAGTGATCAGTCATCAGGAGTTGGCTGCTTCTGGAGAGGAGATATAACCTTGGGTGAGACATTTTCATTTAGTTAAGGGGAATTGCTGGACCATCAGCAGACAGCATTTGTCCACTGATGGAATGAGTGCCTCGAGCCTAGAGAGGGATGAGGGTGGCACCCTCATTCTATTCTACCAGCATGCATTCTACCAGCTTATGCTGACTTGGGCAGCTGTTGTAGTCATCATTATCATAATCATCATTATTATCATAATCATCATTATTACCATCTGGAGAAGGCAATGGCAACCCACTCCAGTACTCTCGCCTGGAAAATCCCATGGATGGAGGAGCCTGGTAGGCTGCAGTCCATGGGATCGCTAGGAGTCGGACACGACTGAGCGACTTCACTTTCACTTTTTGCTTTCATGCATGGAAGAAGGAAATGGCAACACACTCCAGTGTTCTTGCCTGGAGAATCCCAGGGACGGCAGAGCCTGGTAGGCTGCTGTCTATGGGGTCGCACAGAGTCAGACACGACTGAAGCAACTTAGCAGCAGCAGCAGCATTATTACCATCATTATTATCATCATTTATTGGCTCCCAAATTTGAAAAGTCAATGGATAGGGCTAGTTTCAAGCACAGCTGGATTCAGAATCTCAAATGGTAATTTCCCTAGTATGTCTTACTCTCTGGTCTCTGTTTTCCTTTCTGTTGGCTTCTTTCACACTCTGGAGCGTGGCAGAGAAAGTTGTCATAGCTCTAGGCTTACATTCTGCCCTCCTAGCATCTCAGTGGAAAGGCTCTCTTTCTTGTAATTTCTAGCAAAAGTTCTGGGCTGCCACTGACCTCCTGGAGTTACTGGCATATCCTTGAACCTATCCCAGTGGCCAGGTGACTGTAGGCTTTGACTGACCATATATATATGGATCATATATCCATGTATCTATGGATATATATCTATATATCCATATATGTATGGATCTGACTGGATCATATATCTATCTCAGAGCCTGAGTGGGGTCATTGCCACACAAACCACATGAACTTAATCCCAAGAAAGAGTGGCTTCTCAAAGGGAAAATGTATTGGAGTTTTGTTATCCAAGGCTGACAAATTGAAGTCTTCCATAGGTAGGTGGGATGTCAATAGGAAATAAAAGGACAGAAGGTCCATCTTAGCCAAGGGACTAACCTGAGCAATGACATGGGAGTGTTTAAAACATATACCTTGTTCAGTGACTAGCACATAGCATGCGCGTGTGCTCAGTCGCTTCAGTCGTGTCCGACTCTTTGAAACCTATGGACTGTAGCCCTCCATTCTCCTCTGTCCATGGGATTCTCCAGGCAAGAATACTGCAGTGGGTTGCCATTGCCCTCCTCCAGGGAATTTTCCTGACCCAGGACTAGAAGCCACGTCTCTTACATCTCCTGCATTGTGAGTTCTTTACCACTAGTGCTACCTGGGAAGCTGGCAAATAGCATATATTTATGCAAAAACACATTTGATATATAAAAACCTCTCTGTCTCCCCTGATACAGATATAGGCCCATACCCCTTTACTCAGGGGAAGAAGAACACATTGGGAATGATAAATTATTCAGGTCATATTTCCATATGCACACGGAGTCCAACCACAAGAGATACTGTGGTCCCCTGGGAAGCCTCTCGAAAGATGATGGGACAGGACAAGGAAGAGGTAAAGGAAGGAAGAGAGGAGAATGAGTTCTGGCAGGTTTTGCTCGCAGCTGGAGTGAGGCTCAATGAGCCACCGATTTTCCCTGAGGCTGTTCCGTCATGACCAAAGTGGCCTGGATTGGCTGCAGCAGCCTGGGCTGGCAGCTCTGAGGCATGCGATGATAGAATGTGGACCTGATAGGAATTTGTGTCACTCTCTGATGGGTGGCAGCTTTGGTGATTACCACAGAAGCTTGGAGTGAGGAGTTGTTCGGTGTAATCAAAAGGTCTTGGTGCTTGGGAGAGAGCTGGGCAAGAAATTGGGGTATCTTTGCTGGGCCGCTAGCATCTTTTAGTGATGTGAGTCAGGTGCCCATGCAAAGACAACAGTGCATTCTCAAGAGGACCACTCCCAACTCTGTCTCTGGATACGAGGATGCATAGAAGGTGTGTTTTAATAGATAAGAGGGTAGCATAGCTCTCAGGGGCAGTGAACAGAGGCTCCAAGGGGAGAACGTGGGCATACAATACGGAAGCTTGAGTTCAATAAAGTCATCAACCTGTCAGATTATGTCGACCTTGCTAAGAAAGATCAAAGAGAGTTTAACCAGGACATTGACTTTACAGAATGAAAGAATTTATCTTTACAGAGATAATCTGGTTATGCCGTATTATCTGAAGAATGAGAAAAAAAGTTAAGCCTCAATGGGTTATACTTTTTATGATTATATAAAAAAATATTAACAAAGCTATGGTTTGCATTCAGTCTTTTTCTTATCAAAGTATAGTTGATTTACAACACTGTGTTAATTTCTGCTGTATAGCAAACTGATTCAGTTGTACATATATATATATATATATATATATATATATATATAGGTTTTTATATACCTTCCATGATGATTTATCTCAGGATATTGAATACAGTTCTCTGTGGTATACAGTATGGCTTTGATGCTTACCCATTATATATATACGATGGTTTGTATCTGCTAATCCCAAAGTCCCAATCCATTCCTCCCTCACTGCCCCGCCCTCCCTCACTTGGCAGCCACAGGCATGTTCTCTGTGTTTGGGTTTGCACTCATTCTTAAAACTTTGTCTTCCTTGATTTGAAAGGAACTTTCTCTCTTAGGGCTTCTCTAGTAGCTCAGATGATAAAGAATCTGCCAGCAATGCGAGAGACCTGGGTTCAATCCCTGGGTCTGGAAGATCCCTTGGAGAAGGGACTGGCTACCCACTCCAGTATTCTGGCCTGGAGAATCCCACGGACAGAGGAACCTGGTGGGCTGCAGTCCATGGGGTCACAAAGAGTCAGATAAGACTGAATGACTAACACTTTCACTTTCCCTACTTGGGGATCAGATAGTACAGATAAACCAAGTTAATTCATACTTCTTGAACAAATAAATATACTTGACAAACAACTGAAAGTGATAGAAATTAAAGGAGAATAGTTACCTGGGCAAATGTATGGAATATGAGGAGGTTTTCTGAGAGGTAGAAGGTGGGGCATGTCTGTACCAGGAAGATACAGCTGATTTGTCCAAGTGATGAGAAGCCGAATGATGTGATCCAAGAAGGGTCACCAGACAGCAGTTTCCCAAAATATTTTTATGAAGCACAAGTCTTAAAAAATTCCCTAATCATTTGGGAAATATGTTTATTTCACTCTAGAAGATCCACAGGGAACATTAGCTTATTAAAGGCTCTGAGAAGTCCTTTAGGAAACAAAACTGCTTAACTATTTAATCAAATATTTCTTAAATACCTTTTAAACTCTTTTCATTTTTTATTTTTTGTTCACAACACCTGTTAATATCCTATAGAAAGGGCTTTGAAAAATGCTATGGCAGATCAAGTGTATGACTTTGAGAATTTCTTTCTTAACCTCAGTGTTTATCTATAAAATTAGATAATTAGGTTAAATTTATTTTATTGAAGTATATTTGATTTACAATGTTATGTTCATTTCTACTATACAGCAAAGTGATTCAGTTTTATATTTATACATTCTTTTTCATATTCTTTTCCATTATGGTTTATCATAGGATATTGAACATGGTTTTTTATGGTGTACAGTAGGACCTTGTTGTTTATCCATCCTATATATAATAGTTTGCATCTACACAATTAGGTTAAATACTAGTCCCCTCTGAGCTCCTATGATTCTAATTATTGCACATTAGTGGCAGAATTAAAACTAGAAGAGAGGAAGCAGGTGAGCTTCTGTAAGCAACCATCATTTCTTGCCTGGACCACTGCCATAGCTCCCGCCCTGCTCTGCCACTTCCAATCTTGTCTCTCCCTAAACTCTCCCCTTCACTGCAGCCAGAGATACCTTCTAAAATGCAAATAAGATCATGTGTCACATCTCTGCTCTCAAACCTTTGAGGTTCCCTCCAGGCTCTGAGGCAGACCCCTGAGACTTTGCAATATACCAGAAAGCTTTTGCTTAATATATCACTAGCCACCAATACAAAGTGAAATCAAACATTTTTTAGGTTAAAAAAAAAAGACAACTTATTGTTTAATAGAAATGGTGGACATCAGAAAGAAAAAATGCGTCAGACATCCTGAATATCCAAAGAGGAGTCTACAGACTATGTGGGAACTTGGTAGAAATGCTGGGACTTAGGCTCAGCCCAGTTCTTCTGAATCAGAATTTGCCTTTTTATTTGTGTGAATAGGAGAGCTTGAGAGACACTATATTAGAGATAATCCAAGTCATTGTGCAGGTCCTTAGGAGTTGAGATCAAGGCACAGGCTTTAGATTCAGGTCTGGTTTTGAATCTAAACTGTGTTGTGACCTTAAGCAGGTTCCTTAGCATCTGAGCCTCAGTTTTTTCATCTGTACAATGGGAGATTAAAACAAACAAACTAATACCTTGCTCATAAATAAATTGCGAGGCTTAATCGATATATTAGAGACAGCCTTTGTCACTGTATTGGCGTACAGTCCTTAATATTAGTTAGATTAATATATTGGGAAACTAATAAGCTCACGAAGGTCCTCCAGCATTTGGCATCATGGTCTAAAGGTTAGAACAAGGTAGGGGTGAGACAAGGTAGGAAAAAGGGGTAAGACTTATGAACTCATTCTCTAAGGAGTTACTGAGTACCTATGATGGGCCAGCCCTCTGGAAGGAACCAGGGTTACTGTGGCGGGCAGGGCATTGTCCTTGCCCTCATGAAGCACACAGCCTGTTACGTCAGGGACATCATCGGCAGGGAGCATAAGTGCCACTGAAAATAGACTTGGCCACGCTCTGTCCTTGTTTGGCACAGATCTCGCTGCAGCAGGGCTCTGATTCCAGCTGATCCTTCTCTCTGGCTCTTAATTCCCCCAAGGATTTCTCCTTAGGGAATTAAAAAAGAGTCCCATTTCCCCCCTCTACCTCAAGGTATTATTTTGTCCATTTGGAAAGGGAAAAATACCCATCAGCTGTTTTAGGTGGAAAATATGTTTTCTTATTCCTATGTGAAACCATATATTTTTTTCCAGGACTTTCTGGGTCACTGAAACCTCAGCATGCGTCTGTTTATCTGGGACTCTTGGGTGACCCCTTCATTTGCCGAGCGAGCTCTCCTGTGTGCACAGGGCTTGGCACCCTCCAGGATGGTTTTTCTAATCAAGATATCTCTTTGCTAGCTTGGCGGAGCTGGAAGTCCTGCCTGGGTAAGGCTTGAAGAGAAGCAGGGAATGAGGCAAACGCAAACATGATCTCATTGTCAAATCTCCCTTATCCCCGATTCCTCTGTAAATTTCCCATGAGTTGGTGAAAGTTCTATGAGTTTTGATACACTAAAACATAATACTGGCATGAAGAAGATACAAAGGAATTGCTGGCTAGCTTCTATAATTTTGATAAATTTTCCTATTTATATAGGAAAGCTTTGTTGGAATTTTCTAGCGAGTATTTTCAGGAGAATAGAGACTTGAGAGTTGGAAATGCCATCTCGGGTGCCCTGTGTCCCTGGTCATGGCGAGAAAGAGCTTTGTGAGAGAGCCTGGAGGAAATACAACCATTTGTCTGAGAGAAGGGCTACCCCAGGTCAGAGGAATGGAATTCCATTTTGTTTTTTTAAGTTAATTTATTTATTTTAATTGGAGGCTAATTACTTCACAACATTGTGGTGGTTTTTGCCATACACTGACATGAATTAGCCATGTGTGTACATGTGTCCCACTATCCTGCACTTCCCTCCCACCTCCCTCCCCAGGAATTCCATTTTAAATTAAGCCATCTCCCTCTCTAAGGATATCCCCATTTTATTTTATTTTTTCTGGGCTCTATTTATTTATTTCATTTTTTAATATTGAAGTATAAATGATTTATAATATTGTACTAGTTTCAGGTAGATAGCAAGGTGATTCAGTTATATATGCATTAATATATAATATATATATTATTCATCTATATATATATTAGTTCCAAAGAATAGCAAGGAGAGATAAGAAAGCCTTCCTCAGCAATCAATGCAAAGAAATAGAGGAAAACAACAGATTGGGAAAGACTAGAGATCTCTTCAAGAAAATTAGAGATACCAAGGGAACATTTCATGCAAAATGGGCTCGATAAAGGACAGAAATGGTATAGGCCTAACAGAAGCAGAAGATATTAAGAAGAGATGGCAAGAATACACAGAAGAACTGTACAAAAAAGATCTTCATGACCCAGATAATCACGATGATGTGATCACTCACCTAGAGCCAGACATCCTGGAATGTGAAGTCAAGTGGGCCTTAGGAAGCATCCCTACGAACAAAGCTAGTGGAGGTGATGGAATTCCAGTTGAGCTATTTCAAATCCTCAAAGATGATGCTGTGAAAGTGCTGCACTCGATATGCCAGCAAATTTGGAAAACTCAGCAGTGGCCACAGGACTGGAAAGTTCAGTTTTCATTCCAATCCCAAAGAAAGGCAAGGCCAAAGAATGCTCAAACTACTGCACGGTTGCGCTCATCTCACACGCTAGTAAAGTAATGCTCAAAATTCTCCAAGCCAGGCTTCAGCAATACGTGAACCGTGAACTTCCAGATGTTCAAGCTGGTTTTAGAAAAGGCAGAGGAACCAGAGATCAAATTGCCAACATCCGCTGGATCATCGAAAAAGCAAGAGAGTTCCAGAAAAACATCTATTTCTGCTTTATTGACTATGTCAAAGCCTTTGACTGTGTGGATCACAATAAACTGTGGAAAATTCTGACAGAGATGGGAATACCAGACCATCTGACCTGTCTCTTGAGAAACCTGTATGCAGGTCAGGAAGCAACAGTTAGAACTGGACATGGAATAACAGTCTGGTTCCAAGTAGGAAAAGGAGTACGTCAAGGCTGTATATTGTCACCCTGCTTATTTAACTTATATGCAGAGTATATCATGAGAAACGCTGGGCTGGAAGAAACAGAAGCTGGAATCAAGATTGCCAGGAGAAATATCAATAACCTCAGATATGCAGATGACACCACCCTTGTGGCAGAAAGTGAAGAAGAACTAAAGAGCTTCTTGATGAAAGTGAAGGAGGAGAGTGAAAATGTTGGCTTAAAGCTCAACATTCAGAAAACTAAGATCATGGCATCTGGTCCCATCACTTCATGGGAAATAGATGGAGAAACAGTGTCAGACTTTATTTTTTTGGGCTCCAGAATCACTGCTGATGGTGATTGCAGCCATGAAATCAAAAGATGCTTACTCCTTGGAAGGAAGGTTATGGCCAACCTAGATAGCATATTTAAAAGCAGAGACATTACTTTGCCAACAAAAGTCTGTCTAGTTAAGGCTATGGTTTTTCCAGTGGTCATGTATGGATGTGAGAGTTGGACCGTGAAGAAAGCTGAGTGCTGAAGAATTGATGCTTTTGAACTGTGGTGTTGGAGAAGACTCTTGAGAGTCCCTTGGACTGCAAGAAGATCCAATCAATCCATCCTAAAGGAGATCAGTCCTGGGTGTTCATTGGAAGGACTGATGTTGAAGCTGAAGCTCCAATACTTTGGCCGTCTCATGCGACTCATTGGAAAAGACCCTAATGCTGGGAAGGATTGGGGGCAGGAAGAGAAGGGGACGACAGAGGATGAGATGGTTGGATGGCATCACTGACTCGATGGACATGGGTTTGGGTAAACTCCGGGAGTTGGTGATGGACAGAGAGGCCTGGCGTGCTGCGATTCATGGGGTCTCAAAGAGTCAGACACAGCTGAGCGACTGCACTGAACTGAACTGAACACATGTATATATATATTTTCAGATTCCTCTACCAGACTTCCCTGGTGGCTCAGACAGTAAAGAATCAGCCTGCAATGCAGGAGACCCGGGTTCAATCCTTGAGTCAGGAAGACCTCCTGGAGAAGGGAATGGCTATCCACTCCAGTATTCTTGCTTGGAGAATCTCATGGACAGATGAGCCTCATGGCTCCCAGTGCATGAGGTTGCAAAGAGTTGGACACAACTAAGTGACTAACAGAGACAGATATAGGTTATTACAAAATAGTGAGTAGAGTTCCCTGTGCTGTAAGTAGGTTCTTGTTGGTTATCTATTTTATATATGCTAATTTTGGGATTCCCAGGTAGCTCAGTAGTAAAGAATCTGCTTGCCAATGCAAGAGACATGGATTCGATCCTGGGTCAGGAAGAGCCCCTGGAGGAGGAAATGGCAACCCATTTCAGTGGTCTTGCCTGGAAAATCCCATCGACAGGAGTCTGGCGGGCTACAGTCCATGGGGTCACAAAGAGTCAGACACGACTGAGCACAGATGGGTAGGGGTATGCTTATGTTAATCCCAAACTCCTAATTTAATCCTCCTTCCACTTTTCCTCTTTGGTAACCATTGTTTTTTATATAAATTCATGCATATAAGTTTTTTTTTTTTTTAAGACTCCAGATATAAGTAATATCATATGATATTTGTCTTTCTCTTTATGACTTACTTCACTTACTGTGGTGATCATCTCTAGGTACATCCATGTTGCTACAAATGGTATGATTTCATTTTTTTTTTATGGCTGAGTAAAATTCCATTATATAAATATACCACATCTTCTTTATCCATTGATCTGTGGATAGACATTTGTGTTACTTCCATGTCTTGACTATTGTAAATAGTGCTGCAGTGAACATTAGACTGCATGTAACTTTTATTGAAGTATAGTTGATTTTCAATATTGTGCTGGTTTCAGGTATACAGCAAAGTAATTCAGTTATGTATATATATTTTTTCAGATTATTTTCCATTATAGGTTATTATAAGATGTTAAATATAGTTCCCTGTGCTGTACAGTAAATCCCTGTTGCTTGTCTATTTTATTATAGGAGTTTGTGTCTGTTAACCTCATACTCCTATTTTATACCTCCCACCCCTGTCCCTTTCCTCTTTGGTAACCACACATTTGTTTTCTATGTCTTTGACTCTGTTTCTGTTTTGTATATAAATTCTTTGGCACTATTTTTTAGATTACACATGTAAATGGTATATAACGTTTGTCTTGCTGTCTGACTGACTTCACTTAGTGTGATATTCTCTATGGCCTGAGCCCTGAGATGAGGTAGCCTCCTGGAAACGGGGAGGCGGTGATTGTTTACTTCACTGCAGCAGAGAGCACAAAGTATGTGAGTGGCCTGCCCAGCATCTGCCCAGAAGTTTTTATTTTCTTCTCTTCTTCCCTTTTGATTTATTAAAAATGTCCTTGGGTCTCTGATTTGTCTTTTGTTTATAAATGCTAAAGATATAAAGTTCTCATTTGTATGATTTTAGCTGTGAGACTTGAGAACAAATACTCAATCTTTTAAGCCTTGGTTTCTCCATCAGTAAAATGATCAGTTTGGATCAGATTATTTCTAAAGTTTCTTCTAACCGAAAGTCTGATTCCCAAGGATGCTACATTATTTGATGGCTACTTATACCAGGTTGGCAGTTAGTAATTAGCTGGCAGCTAAAACAGACCGTGAAGTTGAAATTATCTTGGTTGAGATCCGAACAGTGCCTGTTACCTGTAAAAACAATGTGAGCCATGCTACACTTTTGTCTTAGTGGCATGTGTGTGTGTAATGGTAGACACTATTGAAAAGTCTCCCACGGAGTTGGAGGATGATTGTGCAACAATATAGGTAGGAGGGAAGAATACTTAGCCATCATTCCTCCGGGTACTTCTGATGCCCAAGGGCAGATATCACTAATCAATCTTATCATTCATTTCTACACAGGGCTCCAGAGAGCCAGTAGCAAATTTGTGATGGAACCTATTTGTCTATCTTAGCACAAAAGACCCCCCACAACACTGGTACTATCAGCAATGTTCTCTAACCTTTGAGATCCTGGAGATTGTTCTTACTTGAATATAATTCATTCAACACATTTTTTTAAAGCTCCTGCTGGATTCCAAGCACAGTTCTTGCTAATGGTGATAAACAATAAATGTGTGTGTGTGCTCAGTCATGTATACAGCTCTTTGAGACCCCATGGACTATAACCCTCCAGGCTCCTCTGTCCATGGGATTTTCCAGGCAAGAATACTGGAATGGGTTGCCATTTCCTACTCCAAGGGATCTTCCTGACCCAGGGATCGAATCTGCATTGGCAGGTGGATTCTTTACCACTATGCCACCTGGGAAGCCCATGAATAAAGCAGACAAAATTCCCTGCTCTCATGGAACTTTCATCCTAGTGGGAACAGGGGAAGGACAGACAATAAAAAATAAAGATGTAAGTGTTCGGTATTGGTAAGTGCTATAAAGAAGCCAAAACAGAAAAAAGGTAAATGGAGTGGGTATGTATGAGCTTGGAATTGGACTGCCATTTAAAATAAGATATTCGTGAAGGACTTGATTGAAGTGATGTTTGAGGCGAGACCTAAGAGAGGTGAGAGAGGTCGGGTGAGGGTGGGGGAGGCTGTCATCTAAGGCCATGTCATGGTGTGCAGAGGGGCAAAACTCATTTTAACATGAAAATATTCGCTGATGAATCGCCCCTTTGTAAAATTAGCCCCACTGAAACATTCTTCTCTGCTCAACAATTGTTTCCCCAGCCATCACATCAATATTTTTGGCAAGTCTGCCGATAAGTGATAGGTATTACAGACACCGAATAATACAAGCAAAAGTAGTTCATCAGTTGTCAAGTAAAATGATCAGTGATAGTAAAGGTAATGAATCTGCTGAAAGTTATGTTGGAAAAGTGCTTGGATTATAACCAAATAAGGATCTGAGTTTTTAGAATTAACAATTGAAAAAGAGAGAATCACTGAGGATTAAACACAATAGACTTCTTCAAAGAAAATGTTTAATCAAAGGACTATGAGAAACCTTTGGGAATTTTTTTAAATTCTTAAACATTTCTGAAAACATAAACCAGTTAATGATCATCTGTGAACATCAAACCTAAAAAAGGTTGTATCTTGCTTTGTGCTTCCTTTTTTTTTTTTTTTAGATGTGCCCTCAGCCCTCCATACTCAATTTATTCTTTGTTGCTTCTGAGAATTAGCATGGAGTTACAATTCACTAAATATAAGTTAGAAATAACACATTTTACCTCGAATAGCCAAACTGAGAAAGAAGAATAGGAATCAACCTGCCTGACTTAAGCTCTACTACAAAGCCAAGTCATCAAGACAGTGTGGTACTGGCACAAGGATTATAGATCAATGGAAACAAAATAGAAAGCCCAGAGATAAACCCACGCACCTATTTATTTGCTGGAAAACTGGTCAACCACTTGTAAAAAAAGAATGAAACTAGAACACTTCCTAACACCATACACAAAAATAAATGTAAATTTTCTTTTTTAGAAATTTTAGAACAAAGGTAAGCAAGGTGAAAAGACAGCCTTCTCTGTGACTTTTTTCAAATTCCCTGACCCAAACATTGTGCCAAAGGTGGAAGACATACAGATGGCTAACAAACACATGAAAAGATGACTCATTATTGAAAAAATTGAAACCTAAAAAAAGTCTTGTGGAGAAAAGGAAACCCTCTTACACTGTTTTTGCAAACTAGTACAGCCACTATGGAGAACAGTGTGGAGATTCCTTAAAAAACTGGGATTTGTATACACCCAGGAAACCAGAATTGAAAGAGACGCGTGTGTACAATGTTTCGCAGCACTGTTTACAATAGCCAGGACATGGAAGCAACCTAGATGTTCGGCAGACGAATTAAGGAAGCTGTGGTACATATACACAATTATTACTCAGCCATTTACAAATCCTTAATGGATTGGAGCCCCAGAGTGAAACCAATTACTAATGCATGTATATGGAATTTGAAAGATGGTAATGGATTGATGTGAGACAGAATAAAACTCTACAGATGCATAGAACAGTCCTGTGGACTCCAAGGTGATGTTTCTGGGGACAATAACATTGAAACAATATCATAAGAACACCATTCCATGTTCTTTGGGACGGATGCTCAGGAATTAATCAGAGCTTCCAAACTTTAACAGTGATGACTTTTAAAAAAAAAAAAAAGATTTTGATTTTATTTTTAAACTAAGGTCCCAATGGTATCTCTTCCACTGTTTAGTACAATGTTTTAGAACTTGTTTTAAGTGGATTTGCTTTAAACTGGATGATTTCCATTATTAGTAAAATTCCCCTGAAGGAGGTGAGATGAGTTTGGAGAGGTGCAGAAACCCACTCAAGGTCACATGACTAGAAGGTGGCAGAGACTAGGAAATGCTTTTTCTGTGTTTCCCAAAGGAGATCGGAGTCAGATTGAAGGAAAACTCTAGCAGATTCATGGTTTGAATCCACATGGGAAATCAGAGCTTGCAGACAGTTAATCAGAAAACCAGCACAGTGACTCTTTTTGAAAGGTAGCTTTTTTTCCTTTTAATAAGAGGGCATTATTCTGATTTAAGACACATTCCTCATAGCTCATGGCAGTCTTCAAGGAAGCATTGCTCTCTTATGAGACCTGCAGAAGAGGATAAAATGTGCTTATTTACCTGCTGAATGTTGCAGTGATGCTCTGAATGCCTTCTCCCCTCAATGTACAGCATAAGAACTCTGATTTGTATTAGGATACAGAGTACATACTGCATGAAATAATGGACCAGCAATTTTAGGAGTCATCTTTTCCCCTTTACTCTTGGGACTCTTAGAGAAGAAATAGATGCTCTCTGGAGTTTCTAGTCTTTTGCTTTAGAAATGCCTTACATTTCCCCATTTGACTCGTACCTTGAGATCTGTGCTGTTTTGAGGAGTACTTGGGGATTTTTGAATTTGCATTTGTCTTAAATACACAATAAGGAGATGATTTACTTGCTATTCACTTCTAAATATAGACTGATAGATAAATAGATATGATTTAGTTTCCCTGAATACCTAAACACTTCTGAAACTAACTTCAGGAATCATCTCTTTTCCTTTTTTCATTTTACACTGAGGTTGTACAGAAAGGAAAAGCAATGTGCCTGGGTCACCCAGCAAGGCAGTGACAGGTCTCACATTGGAATCAATATTTTCTGAATTATGGTTAGGTGCTGTAGTTCACCTCAGTATGAATGTCATTCCTCTATGAATTTATACATGAGTAGCCAGCATATCCTATATTTAAGCTATCTGCTAGAATCATCTTTTTCTTTACTATGTCCCAGTACCAAAGAAGAACATACCATATTCTGCAGTTGTACCCATAAAATTGAGCAGTGTAGTTATGGTTATGTCACTGAGAGCTATACTGAAATGCCTGCCCTCCCACTTCCCAACAAGTTGGGTGACTTTGAATAAATGTTTAAAGTTCTTTTTGTCTCTATTTCCTCATTTTCTAAATAAAGATGATAATTCCTCCTTCTCAGGTGTATTTTGAGGATTATCTGAGATAATTAAATAAAACATTTAAGAGTTTGAAATCACATGTAGGCTTCCTTGGTGGCTCAGTGGTAAAAAATTCACCTGCCAATGCAGGAGACTCAGGTTCCATCCCTGGGTCAGGAAGATCCCCTGAAGAAGGAAATGGCAACCCACTCCAGTATTCTTGCCTGGGAAATCCCATGGACAGAGGAACCTGGTGGGCTACAGTCCATTGAGTCTCAAAGAGTGGGACACAACTTAGTGACTAAACCACAACAAATAATCAAGCATAGATAGAGCCCAATAATATTAGCTGTCATGTGGTCATCATCACCATGAGCTACAGCAGTCTCAGCATCCTCACCATCAGTGTCATTAGTATCTTCATCAACATTTTTGTTAGTGCTACTGGCAAGTTGCAATCAAACCTCTGAATTGTCCATTGAGCATGTCCAGTCCCACCTTGGTCTGATGACTTAATATTCTCCGGCACCCATGACTTAATATTCTCTCGCATCCATGCCATGTGGCTGGATAGTCTTGGCTTGAATACCTCCAATGTCAGGGAACTCATTTCTTCCCAGGGTAGGCTGTTCTATTTCTAGAAAGGATTTTAAGTACAACTAAACTAGGCTTTACAAGTCTCTAATATTTAAAATAAATGGCCAGTCCTGGCTTCATTACTCACATCTGAAATGTTTTATATACCAATTATGGAAGGGATTTGCTTTCACTGTTTTCTCATAAATATTATAGACCAATTAAGTCCTTGTTTTTCCCTTGTCTAAGCATGAAGATTCCAGAACAAAACTTGGAAACTAGCTGACAGGAGGAGTCAGCAAGATGCCCCATCAGTCTTCATTTCCAGCCTGGACTTTGTCACCAGTTGTAACTCTGGGATCAGGAGTCCCCACTGCTCTGCCAGGCTACTCCTCCTCTCAGCTAGTCACTCTTCTTACTTCATTTGGCTGACTGTGGTATTGTGATACCTAACATGGGCCAGATACTGCTTTTGATCCTAAGGATGTGAAGATAAATAGACAAGTTATATGATCTCAGAGAATTTACTATCTTATTGGAAAAGACCCTGATGCTGGAAAATTGAGGGCAGGAGGAGAAGGGGGTGGCAGAGGATGAGATGTTTGGATGTCATCATCGATTCAATGGACATGAGTTTGAGCAAATTCTGAGAGATAGTGAAGGACAGGGAAGCCTGATGTGCAGTAATGCATGGTGTCCCAAAGAGTCAGACATGACTTAGCAACTGAACAACCGCGATATGGGAATCACGGCAAAAAAGTGAAGAAAGATGATAATTTCAGTGAGCGATAAGTGCTATAAAGAAAATTAAAACTGGGCAATATGACAGAATGTTGGATGGGGTATGGGGAGACATTTTAAACTGAGCAGTCAGGGAAGGAAGTAACAGTTTAGTGGCGGTCTTCCTGATAAAGAGGAGACAGCTATCTGAAGATCTAGGAGTGCATTGGTCCAGGCAGAGGGAGCATCCTTCAGGAATGAGCTTGGTCAGCTTGATGAGCAGAGTGCTTGACTAGAGGGAGCTTTCAGGGCACGAGGATGATCAGATAAGCAGGCCCAAAGGCAATTCTGTTCTGATGGCCTTGGGAATCCATTGGAGGGCTTTGAGTAGTGGAGTGAGATTGTATGGTTCATGTGTTTACAAGGTCACTTAGACTGTAGATGGATGTGTACAGGAGCAGAGTGGAAGTGGGTGGTCAGTGAGACTGTTGGTGGTTGTCCAGGTTAGAGACAATGGTGGCTTGGACTGGGTTCTTAGCATTGAAGATGGAGAGAAGAGGACAGACCCAGGGAATACTCTGGAGGTGGAGCTGAGGGGACTTGCAGGAAATGAGGCCAAGTAAGAAGTCAATGAGGCCTCTACGTGTGAGGTTTGAGCAACTGGATGCCTAGTGGTACCATTTAATGAGCTGGGGAAGATTGGGGATAAAAACATTTGGAGGTGAAAATTAAGAGTTCTGTTAGGGGCATATGGATTGCACTGAGATGGATATTGAATATCTCAGAGGAGAGAGGGTACTGTAGCTCAGCATACAAGTCAGAGGTGGAAGTACCAACTCTAGGAGTTGTCAGCCTAGGATGGTATTAAAAGGTGCAGGGCTGGAGAGAGCATTCTCAGTGTGCTGTGGCGAAAATCCACTCAAAATCATTAGCTGACAGCAGCCACTGGATTAGTCAGTGTGTATCATTCAGATTTTTCTTACTTTTCTTCCTCTAATTGAGAAAACAGCTAGAGGGCCACGAAGATACAGGATGTTAGTTGGAATCAGTTAGAGAGATGATGTCTTCCTTCACCTCAATGGATGTGCAATCTATCAGTTGAAAGAGAGATGTAAAAGTCATTAATTACAGAACATAGAAGGTTAATCTGGGGAGAAAGTGCAGGTATCAGCAAGTCCTAGACTAAAGCACAGGAAGGAGCAGTTTGGTGGGCATATTAGGGAGGACTTCACAGGGGAGATGCTCTCTGTAGGGGAACCTGAATGATGAAAGACATTTTAGAGATTTAAAAAGGGAGGCAGTAAAAGCATTCCAGGCAGAGGGAGGCCTTGCAGAGAATGGATTGGGATGAGGCAAAAAGAGACACACATTAGGGACCACATAGTAGGAACTCAACACAGATTTGTGAAATGGATGAACTGTACCCTTCTGATCCTGTGCCCGGGCCGGCCATTTCTCCTATGCCCAAAGCCAGCCCTTGTAATGGATTTGTCCCTGGGTTCTGAGATGTAGATCTTGCATAGCTCAGGGAAAGAAGCAGGAGCCTCTCACCTTGTGCTGAGAATCGAAGGGCAGGGAAGAAACAAACTCCTCCCATGAGGCCAATAATGATGACACTCAAGATTATGGATGGCGAGCTTGTTCCAAAGGTACCATTGGGCATGCAGGCCGCCTCGCAGTAAATCATGCTGCGCCAGGCCTCACAGTGCATTACTGGCTGGCTTGGTATGTTATCTGGGGGAACAAGGACAACAGATCCAGGAAGTGAAAGGCAGGTCTGCAGAGAACACCAGCGTCAGACAGGCACCGTGTGCCCCTCTCTGGAGTTGGAGAAACCGAAGGTCTGAGAGAGCCATCACCTACCTAGCTGACACGACAAATTAGTACCTCTGCTCTTTTGCTCCCTTTCTTTGAGGCTGGAAGTGTTCAGCTGCTCCCCGTGTACTGGTCTCTGGCTCCGGGGAACTTGCTATCATCGGCTGTCATGGCACCCTGTTCCCCAGCACTGCCCTCCTCTTGCCTTGAGCTCAGAAGGCTGGGTTGAATGATGGATAGAAGCTTACGATGCTCCCCTCCCTGAAGAATCATGGCATCTGTATGATTCAGGTCATCAGTCCCGAGAACGGTGACACTTTGGGTGTGGACATTGTTGGGCTGTCCTTGCAGTCTCCATCACTGGGCAGGTCTTCATTAAGCCAGTTTTGACTGGAGGCAGTTATAGCTGCCTTTGGAACTTGAAAGACTGTTTTATGCTTCCCCAGAAGCCAAAGCATCATTTTCCTCCCTCCAAGCTGTCTGAATTGCTCCCCAGATGACTTGGGGACAGACGGTTGGCTTATGCTCCTGTTCTGGGCCTCCCTGGATCCTTCTTGTCTTGTGGCTGGGGTGGTTGTTCCTTTTGGAAATTGAAAAGGAAGATGCTGTTAGACCACAGGGAAGCTGGGTGTAGGAGGCCTGTGTAGGAGAAATGAAAGGGGTGTGGGGTGAGGACCATAGGGAAAATAGTGGTGGGAAGCTGGATAATTCAAGTTGAGACACTTAGGCTGATATATGACTCTTGTAAATCCATAAGCAGCTTCTAGATGCCTGGCAGACTAGTTTCTTCAGTGTAAATGCCCTTTTTTTTTTTTTCTTTTAATGAGCCCGGAATAGAAAATCCTGCAGTATGTAACAGCAGGCCCTTTGTTTACAGGCCAGTAAGGTACTGAAGATGAGAAAAAGGGAGGAAAGTGTTATTATTTCTGGGCAATCCCAGCTCCCTGAGAGCTAGGATCCAACCAGTCCTGCTTACTGACCTCTTGTCACTAGCACATTACATGGCACATAGTAGGTGCTCAGAAAGAATTTGTTGAATGAACAAATGATTCATAAGAAGAGAATTAGTCTCTAAAAACACCCTACTTACAGGCTTTTTCCCCCTAGAATTTTCTAGTATCAGAAACTTCAGCAGATTATTATGTTCACAAGAAGGAACTCAGTAATCATTTATATTCACACAGCATTTAACAAGGTATTTCGCGTTCATTGGCCTGACTGTGCTCCCCACTTGATTGATGGCTTCTTAAGATCAGATGTCTTGTCCATCTCCTCTCTGTAACCCTGATCCTGTTGGCCCTGGGCTCGTGATTGACATTCATTCAGAACCCAGCCAGCTGCCAGTACTACACCAGGCACTGGGTTACTGGTGGTGAGCCATAGGGACAGTAGATATACATGGAAACCTACCAAACACAGTGTGACCAGTGCTAGGAAGGAAGAGAGTGGTTCTGAGAGAGAGAATAACTGGCTCTAACTTAGATTGTGATGGGGTCAGAGGTCTCTAGGATCTCTGAAGTTTCACTTATCTGAAATTTTTATCCCATACCATCTTCCCCCTCTCCTATGTTGTCACCACTACAGGAAGTGACAAGGTACACCTGAGAGATGTTAAGACATTCCATGAACGTCCCAGACTGCCTCCCTGGGTGATTGTTTTTTCCCTCCCTCCATCCTTTCTTTCTTTCATTCCTTTGAATCATTCATTTATTCAACCAACGAACATCAATTCAGCATCTACAACTTTCCACACACTGTGCTGGTGCTGCGAATATACCAATGAGCAAAACTGGCATAGTCCCCACCTTTGAGAAGCTTATGGTCTCCTAGGTGGAGGCTCATGAATCAAATAATCCCAGAATGTCTTATTATGAACACCAGAAAGTGCTGTGAAAGCAGATTCCATGCTTCAATGAGTGTGTTTAACATGGAGGCTTGAGCTGGTATAGGGGTTCCAGAAGGGTCTCCCTGTGGAGGTGATGTAGACAAGGACATGAAGAGGAGCTGTACATCACAAGGCACCATCAGAGGAGGGTGGACAGCCCTGAAGTGACTTATAGATAGGCCCTAACATCATGGTTGGGGAATCAGTGACCTTCATGTTAATTCTGCAAAGTAGGCAAGGGTGACTCTATTATAGAGATGTATTTTTACAGATGAGAAAGAATTGTGGCTTGAGGAAGGCGAGTGAGTCACTCAGTCCCCTTGAAGCAGGACAGAATTGGGGCTTGTGCCTCAATGAGTAGCCTGGAAGTCTCTCTAGAACTTTCCCTGCCCTCCTGTGCCGTAGTCTTCTGGCTATAGTTAAAGTATCTGATGCCTACCCGGCTGGCTAATTGTTACTAGGCCAGCTTCAGGCACATGGAACACATACTAAGTCATGGTTGGGAATGTCACTTCCAGGTCCCATTACTTTTTTCTCCAAATGAAGAAAGATGAATAGTGGTAGTTATATAAGCCTCAAAGCTGGGGATCTAGCCCTGCCTGTTCATTTTTCAAGTCTATGCATCTAATTGCTAATGTACTGTGTCATGTCCAAGGTCAAACTAGCAGTGGCATTTGGAGACTCTGGGCTTCTTAACAGAATACTTCTTTCACCTCTTCTTCTGCCTAAAATGCTTGGGTAAAAAATGCATGCCTGCTTAATATTCCTGATCCATTCCCATAAAGTTATAATAACTATCTTGGGCAGGAGAAAGCCCAGATTAAATACAAGTGTCTTATCTAGCTCCTTCTCTTCCTTGCTCTCGTTCTCCCTTTCAGCTTTGTAAAAAACATCATTATCTCCTAAAAGCTAATACATCACTGGGGATAAACCATATTTTCATAGTAATACCCCCTGATTGTGTGGAATTTTAACTTTCCCCCCAAAACTCCTTATATGGGTTTTTATGAGGATGCTTGTTCAGACTGGGAAATGCAGTAGGTGTGAGGGCTTTGAAGTCAGGCCCCCCTACTCACAACTCAGCATCTCTGTGATTGCAGGTAAGGTACTGAGCCACTCTGAGCTGCGTCCCTCTCATCTGTGAAGCTGAAATGAATGTTGGGAAAGAATGGGATGGGATCCAAGGAAGAAACCTGTGCAGAGCACAGAGTTGAGGCCAGCCTGGAGCATGATTGGTTCTCATTCAGCTTCAGTTGTCGTATCACAGTTGTTCTCTTTCATAGATGAAGACCTGTGGGGACCAGAGACCAAAGGGGACTTGCCTGGGACCGCACAGCTAGTTAGATCCTGAGTCTGCCCAAAGCCCACATCTCTGCCTACCAGGTGTCCCACATCCTGTATGTTCACTCAACTCCTTATTTGGCAGGCAAAAAACAAGTCTCAAATATCAATGGGTAAACAGCATTCATCCCATTGCCTACTTATGACCTGAATTCCTGGGATCTCCGGTGAGTGTTCATGCCTCCCCTAGCCCCCCTCTTTTGCACTGGAAGTCCTCCGTCTTGCAGCAGCATGCAGAGGTATCACTAGGGAGAACATGCTAGTCACGTTTCTGCTTACTTCTTTCCTCTGAGGTAGCCCGTTTTCATGAAATTAGAGCAGGGAGGAGGCGGAGTATTGGTATGATCTTTATCATCATTTATAGAGCAAACTTGAATTGGTTTCTTTTGGAGGAAAACTTCCTCTGAAGACTGACAAGGCAGTAGAAGATAGTAGAGCCACTCTGGCTGCCCAAGGGAGGCGTGAGATAATAAGAATGCCTTACACTCCTGCTGGCTTTGAAGCTCTCAGAGCATTCACTTACACCACCTAATTTGATCCTCTTGGTAGTCCTATAAGACAGGAAGAATAGGGAGTCCTATCTTTAGGTGGGTAAACTGAGTCATGGGGTATCAGGTACATCATATAAGGGCAAAGCTATTTTTGCAGTCATTTGTTCAGCAAACCTTAGGCATGGAGACATACACCAGACACTGACCTGGCCTGGAGGAATACCCATTAACAGGGAAGATCAGCACAGGAACATGAATAAGAAATTGTAATATTTGGTTAGCACAGTGACATCCATATGTCAGAGGACATTAAAGGAAAGAGAAGAACACCCAGTTTAGCCTAAGGAGGAGTGGTAATCAGGGAAGGCTTCCAGGAAGTGGTGGTGCCTGAGATTTAAGGCTGAAGAGGTGTAATCTAGGTGAAGGGGTTGGGAAGCTAGCATAAGCAAAGGCATGGCCTGAGATTAAAAAACGAGGAATGGAAAATCAAAGAAACCATGGAACTTGGATCTTAAAATGCCCTGAATGCCTTGCTAGGGACCTTGAGTTTATCTTGTGGTCACTGGGAGTGGGGGTGGGGTGGGGGCATTGAAGGGCTTTGGTAAGGGGATACATGCCTAGTTTCACCCAGATTAGAACTCAGATATTTGATCTTCTGGTGCAACACTCTGGTACCCCAGTTTTACAGCCAGGGCCACGTGTTCAGCCCTCATAACAAGCCTAAGCCTCCCTCAGCCTCCTAGAACCCACCAGCCCCTCATCAGAGAACCCACAGTTGGCCAACGCAGGTGACAAAGTCTCTCAGGCTATGTATCCTTCCTCTGGCATTGTGCCTTTGTTCTGCTTATTGTGCTGTTGTCTTCTCAGGACCAAACCTCACATGCTCCAGCCCCTAGCAGAGCCCTTCTGCATATCCAGTTGTCTCCATCCATCCAGCTTTAAGTGCCAGCCTTCACCCTCACACCCTTGTACCCTTGCACCCTCGCACCCTCCCCCTGCCCCATCCACCTCCTGCCTTGGGAATGGCCCTTGCTGGGTGAAGTTTTGCTTTTATACCACCGTTTTCTATAGCATCAGGGACCCAGGACCTGGAGCAAGGATTCTTGCATCTCAGCAGCCTTGACTCCGTACTTATCTACTTTGTCGTTAATATATATATGTATATATATCTCCGTATTTTTTATATATATATATATATATATATATATATATCCATATATATATATGCTCCTTCTGAAACTGCTGCTTTTGAGATATCTTGTCTGGTCTGTTGTACAGAATGTGAGCTGCTCTATTAGGTCCTAACAATTGCTAACCATGTGGCCTTATGAATTCTCTACCTGCCTCTTTCTTCATCTGTAAATTAGGGATCACATTAATATCTACATCCAAGGGCTTCTGTGAGATTTAAATGAGATAATGTATGTAAAGGACTTAATGTGGTAAACAGTTGATAAATCTTTTTTTTTTTTTCCCATTATCATCGTACTGGGGCTTCCCAGGTGGCACTAGTGGTAAAGAACTCTCCTGCCAATACAAGAGACATAAGAGACGTAGGTTTGATCCCTGGGTTGGGAAACTTACCTGGAGGAGGGCATGAAAACCCACTCCAGTATTCTTCCCTGGAGAATTCCATAGACAAAGGAGCCTGGCAGGCTACAGTCCATGGGGTAGCAAAGAGTCGAACATGACTGAAGCAACTTAGCATGTACGTACTGACTTTATGAGGCATCCGGTTCAGACAGTGGAGAAAACGGAGCAGCATCATTAGACTCTCTCTTTGTAGAAAGTGCAAACACTCACCGTGTAATTCATCCAAAGTGGCTTTTAGGGAGGTAGGAAGGAAGGTGAGAAAGCTTCAGTGACGGGGTAGGGAGGTTAGTTGCCAGATTACCTGGGTTCTAGTTCACCTCTGCCACTAACTTCTCTGCAGCCTGGGGTCTACAAAGCTCACTCTTTCTTTAGCTCTCATTTCTGTCACCCATAAACAGAGTGGGCTTCCTCTGGTGGCTCAGATGGTAAAGAATCTGCCTGCAATGCAGGATACTGACCCAGGTTCACTCCCTGGGTTAGGAAGATCCTGTAGAGAAGGAAATGGCAACCCACTCCAGCATTCTTGCCTGGAGAATTCCATGGACAGAGGAGTCTGGTGGGCTATACAGTTCATGGGGTCACAGAGTTGGACACAACTGAGTGACTAACACTTTCACTTTCAAAAAGAATAGCCTCTGGCTGAATACTGCCAGCTCTCCTAGTTTGTGATTCCACCACTGGGGTCTACATTAAGTCCATTCTCAGCCTCTGCAAAGTCTGGAGACACTCAGGGCTGGGACGTCTGACCAGATGGAATGTCTGGTCTGGGCCAGAGGCTGGACTTGGAACTGCAGTGTCCACCTGCCACTGCCTGGGGAACGGAGAGGACGATGCTATCGCCCATCCAACAGACACCAGCCCGCCCATCCCCAAGCTGCAACTGGAGGCTGGTGCTGGGAGTCTAGTTCTGTGGTCCATTTTTGGTACTTCTGGATACATTTTAAAGTTCCAGACCAATCTGGGACATTTGCCATACATTTAGCTGGAGTCAACAGTCTTGTTCTTCGCTTTAGCCCCTCTGAGGGCTTCTGTGCCTGATCAGCCAGCAATTGGTGGGGTCAGAAGATGGGCCAGGATAGAGTTCAGAAAGCTGATGGAAAAGAAGTAAGCAGAGGCTGAGAGGTGGGTTCTGAATAAATACTGTATGATGGATGAATGGACGGGGTGAGACTGCATAGATGGATGAATGGGTGGTGGACAAAGTGAGGGAGAGGCACTGAGGAGGATTGGCACCAATGCCTGTCAGTGAGAGGGCACTGAATAAGTATTTGCCAAGTTGATGTTGAAGAAATTTGGGAGAGAAAAAAATGAGATGGAGGAATATAAAGAGAAAATAGAGTTGGGGCAGGGCGGAAAATGAGAAAGAAATATGAAGAAAGAAAACAGTAGGCGAGGAAAAAATGACAATAGGAAGGAAGGATAAGAGGGAGCGAGGGAGGGAACCAGGAAAGGCGGATGTGACAGACAACAGATTGAGACACAGATGAAATCGGGGAAGTGTCCTGCCTATGGTTCTTCCATATCCTTTGGTAGAGCTGCCTGAAGTTCCAACACTGGAATTAGAAACTGTGTGTATGTGTGGTGTGTGTGGTGTGTGTTAAGGCACTGACCTCTACTAAAATCCAGAATTTCCTGAACTAGTACAAAACAGGAAATTGTTATCAGGTCATTCCTTCTTAAAGCCAACCTGACAGCAGTGTTTGGATTGAGTTGCCTTGAAGAGATAAGTGAGCAAGCCCAGGCCAGGTCTGTGGGCTGCATTTTCAGGGCAGTGATGGGAAAGGTAAACAGCAGAGAACCAGGTCCTGCAACAGGGAGTTCAGTTCAGTTCAGTTCAGTCGCTCAGTCTTGTCCGACTCTTTGTGACCCCGTGGACTGCACCACGCCAGGCTTCCCTGTCCATCACCAACACCAAGACCTTACTCAAATTCATGTCCATCGAGTTGGTGATGCCATCCAACCATCTCATCCTCTGTCATCCCCTTCTCCTCCTGCCTTCAATCTTTCCCAGCATCAGGGTCTTTTCCAATGAGTCAGTTCTTTGCTTCAGGTGGCCAAAGTATTGGAGTTTCAGCTTCAGCATCAGTCCTTCCAGTGAATATTCAGGACTGATTTCTTTGAGGATTGACTGGTTGGATCTCCTTGCAGTCCAAGGGACTCTCAAGAATCTTCTTCAACACCACAGTTCAAAAGCATCAATTCTTCAGCGCTCAGCCTTCTTTATAGTCCAACTCTCACATCCATACATGACTACTGGAAAAACCATAGCTTTGACTAGATGAACTTTTGTTGGCAAAGTAATGTCTCTGCTTTTTAACATGCTGTCTAGGTTGGTCATAGCTTTTCTTCCAGGAGCAAACATCTTTTAATTTCATGGCTGCAGTCACCATCTGCAGTGATTTTGGAGCCCCCCAAAATAAAGTCTGTCACTGTTTCCATTATTTCCCCATTTACTTTCCATGAAGTGATGGGACCAGATGCCATGATCTTAGTTTTCTGAATGTTGAGTTTTAAGTCCCAAAATTCTCTTATGTGTGAGGTCCTTTGATTTCTATCTCATTTGACCTCTGACCATTCCTAAGGGGCATCCAGAGTTGGAGCCAGAAGTCCCTAGAGATTGTTTGGTCCAGGGGTCCCCATCATAGGGTACATATACCAGTGGTAGTAGCAAGGGAATTTTTTAATGGAACGCAGGTGAACATTTTTGTTTATTTGAATAATTATGTATATGCTGAGATATTTATCCTCAACTGATGTAAGTGATGCTGGTTTTTAACAGTGATAAGGTTTTCTTATTAAAATTTAAGCAAAGAGAGTTGAAGTAAAGACAGATTATTAAATAAGTGATGATGAAGCTGTCATGCCATCTTGAAGAGGCACCAAGATGGCATAGCCATAGTTGGGGAAATGCATTTCTCATTCAAACTCCTCCTTTCACAGATAGGGCCACTGGGACCCAGAGAAGGGAAATATCTGGCTCAGAACCAGGGGTGGAGTTGGACCAGAACCCAGGCCTCCCATCTCCTCATCAAGTGAGCTTTCTATTTGCCTGTAGTGCCGTACGATCCTCCTCTGATCATCCTTCTTAAAGCCCCAAGTTATCAATCTGTTAATTACGGGTCTGCTTTACAAATTCTAAACCCCCTATTGCTTCCATTCATGGATGAAAAGAATTTGTTTCACAATTACTTGTCATGGTAGCTACCTTGAAACCACATGAGCATTAGACACACTGTGATTGTTGTGGGTTGTCCTTGATTTATAGACTAAGTAAATATTGAGAAAAATGGTATACAAATCAAATTTGTACAAATCAAATTCCATTGATTTACTCTATCTTGGAGGTGTTTGATTTTAATTTTTGAATTCTTTTCAGTTGGTAATTGCTTCAAGACATTTATTGATTGTAAAGAAAAAAACACTAGACTGAAAGGTTGGAAAACTGGGTACCATGTCTAACCCTGCAATCTCATAAAGTATGATCTTGAGAAATCTTGAACCTCTTTGCATGTCAGCTTCCCCAAGTGAAATAAAAAATGGCAGGGTTTGAGGAGAGGATCTCTGCAAGCCTTTCCTCTATCTCTAATCTCAGAGGCTTCCCTAATTGTATATTTTTGATCCCAATTGACTTCCTCTCCTCTCTAGCCTTTTCAAAGTTGAGAACATATAAAAGTTAGACCACCAATAGGAACAATTTTAAATCATGTCCATGCTAGGATTAGAAAATGGGGGTAAAGGGACATAGGGAAGCCAAGGGCTGGCATGAGGTGATGATGCAGTAAACAGCTTTGGAATTGTCTGCCCAGCATCCCTTTGCAAAGAGTTACCCCTTGTCATCATCAAAATCACTGCAGGAATATTATATTATACTATGACCTTACTTTTAAGACATAAACTGTTGATTCAGGGGCTTGTAGGTACCTGCCCAAATTTGGGCTAATCAGAGTATCTCATGGAGAATTTGATTCTAGTCTTGAGAAAGAGAATCTAGACTCTTTGAGTGTCTTTACTGATGTAAAGCTTGGGGGCTGCTAGTGGTCATTTTTGTCTTCAGCCACGAATGCCATGATACCTGAAGGAAGGAGCAGAACAGAACTGAAGCAGGCACACGAGGAGAAAAAGAGAAAAGGAAAAGAATATGACTTCTGATCGCACTGAGACTTCAATTCTTTATTTTTGAGGCTTAGCTGCATTTCATTGTTACCCTTATTGAAATACCCCACTATCCTTATAAATTATTCCCCACCACACTTTTTCTTATTGCCAAGGCTGGTTTGAGTTGGGCTCTGTCACTTGCCAGGAAGGAGATTTCTAATAACTGACAGGGACCCCATTCCATACCCACCAAATGAGAATCTCTGGTTCTGGGTTCTAGACAGATATATATATTTTAAATTTATTTATTTTTTAATGGAAGGATAATTGCTTTACAGAATTTTGCTGTTTTCTCTCAAACTTCAACATGAATCAGCCATAAGTATACATATATCTCCTCCCTTTTGAACCTCCCTCCCATTTCCCTCCCCATTCTGCCCCTCTACATTGATACAGAGCCCCTGTTTGAGTTTCCTGAGCCATACAGCAAATTCCCATTGGCTATCTATTTTACATATGGTAATGTAAGTTTCCATGTTACTCTTTCCATACATCTCACCCTCTCCTCCCCTATTCCCATGTCCATAAGTCTATTCTCTATGTCTGTTTCTCCACTGCTGCCCTGTAAATCAATTCTTCAGCACCATTTTTCTAGATTCTGTATATATATGTTAGAATACAATTTATCTTTCTGACTTACTTCATTCTGTAAATAGGCTCTAAGTTCATTCACCTCATTAGAACTGACTCAAATGTGTTCCTTTTTATGGCTGAGTAATATTCCATTGTGTATATGTACCACAACTTCTTTATCCATTCATCCGGGCAAAGACAGCCTCTTCAATAAATGGTGCTGGGAAACTGGACAGTTATATGTAAAAATGAAATTAGAACACTTCCTAACACCACACACAAAGATAAACTCAAAATGGATTAAAGACCTAAATGTAAAACCAGAAACTAAAAAGCTCTTAAAGGAAAACATAGGCAGACACTTCATGATATAAATCAAAGCAAGATTCTCTTGACCCACCTCCTAGAGTAATGGAAATAAAAATAAAAATAAACAAGTGGGACCTGATTAAACTTAACAGCTTTCGCACAGCAAAGGAAACTATAAGCAAGGTGAATAGACAACCCTCAGAATGGGAGAAAATAATAGCAAATGAAACAACTGACAGAGGATTAATTTCCAAAATGTACAAGCAGCTCATACAACTCAATACCAGAAAAACAAACAACCCAATCAAAAAGTGGGGAAAGGCCTAGATAGACATTTATCCAAAGAAGACATACAGATGGCTAACAAAACATGAAAAGATGCTCAACATTATTAGAGAAATGCAAGTCAAAACTACAATGAGATATCACCTCACACCAGTCAGAATGGCCATCATCAAAAAGTCTACAAACAATAAATGCTGGAGAGAGTGTGGAGAAAAGGGAACGCTCTTGCACTGTTGGTGGGAATGTAAATTGATACAGACTGATATTTAAAGTAAAAACTCCTCAGATGAAGCTCATGTGCAGCCAGGCTCAAGAACCTGCTGAGAGGTACCATGGAGAGAAACTTCTAGAGTAGCACACTTGAGGTGTCTCAATCTGATTCAACTCTAACCACCTACGTGCTCTCAAGCTCAATTTGTAACAGGTCCTCACCTGTTAAACAGAGATCGTTATCCTCATCTTCCAGTCTTCCCAGAGCTGCTGTGCGGAGTAAAAGGGGGACACCTGGGGCAGGCTGCATTCCTCAGGAAGCTGACTCCGGTGGAGACGGGCGGGCCGGAAGTTCACTCCAGTTGCTCTCAGGAGCCGCTCTTGTGAGAGGAGAGGCAGCGCGGCAGGTTGGGTGAGAGGACAGAGGCTCCGCGGGTAGCTCTGCATGGAGAAGACCCTTCAGCGCTGTCCTCAGTTGGCATGAGGCAGCCCTTCTGTCCGTCAGTCCCTGCAGGCGGGCACACAGCTGCCCAGACCTCCATTCCCGGAGGGGCGTCTGAGCCGCACTTCACAGGTTAGTCAATTCCTTCACACTCTTCGTTCGATAAATAAAGGGAACTCCTTACCCTCCTGAGACCTTGCCTGCCTTGAGCGTGTCCTGTTACAATAAAGCCCCTCCACCTCTGTAAACTTTGAAACCTCTAGGCAACCCCTGCTTCAGCCTGAATTCATCAATCCCCACATTTTGTTATCCTCTTTGTTTTTGCTACTATTGTCTTAGTTCAGTTTGCTATTTTCTCATTTGAATTACTTCAACAGCTTCCTGATAGCTCTCCCTGCTTCTTGAATTTTTTTGCTGAAATTCATCCAGCTCGCAACTGCCAGAGGGATGCCTCTCAAAGGCAGAGCCGAGCCGCTGATTACTGTGCTTAAAACCTTTCAGTGGTTCCTTACTGCCTTCAGGGTATAGACCAAGTTGTAGGATGGCCTACGGTGTTGTCTTCATCTGGTTCTTTCCTTCCCTCACAGTAAGCTGCTCACAGCTTCTGTCACACAGTGAGTGCACTGCTCTGTGCCTTCTTGCCTTTTCTTGTGCTGTTCACTCTTCTTAGAATGACCTTGCACTGAAACATGTATATTACCATATGTGAAATTGATCGCCAGTCCAGGTTCGATGCATGAGGTAGGGTGCTCAGGGCCGGTGCACTGGGTCGACCCTGAGGGATGGGATGTGGAGGGAGGGGGGTTCAGGATGGGGAACACAAGTACACCCATGGCTGATTCATGTCAGTGTATGGCAAAAACTGCTACAATATTGTAAAGTAATTGGCCTCCAGTTAGAATTAATTAATTAAAAAAAGAAATCTGTTTATATTTGAAGTCTCTTCTACCCCTCATAGGGCTTCCCTTGTGGCTCAACTGGTAAAGAATCTGCCTGCAATGAGGGAAACCAAGGTTCTATTCCTGGGTTGAGAAGATCCCTTGGAGAAGGGAAAGGCTACTCACTCCAGTATTCTGGCCTGGAGAATTCCATGGACTTGTAGTCCGTGGGGTCACGAAGAGTCGGACATGACTGAGCAACTTTCACTCACTACTCCTCATAAGACAGTGAATTCCTGCTGTAAATACCACTCCCTTTCATTTGTCTTAAGGGATTTTTTTGAGGTCTTCACATGGGAGCCCTTCATCTGACTTTGTCACAATTGGGTGAACCTCCACAGAGTTATGAGCCAGAACTTTAATTATGTTACATTCACCCATTTGTTACTTCTGTGTTTCTAGCACCTTCTTATTCTTGATTGCTTAGACATGAGCTCCCTGGTTCACAAATTGCCCATTGGAATCACCTGAGGATCCTTTAAATCTACTGATGCCTGGGCCTTACCCCCAGCTATTGATTTAATTGATATGTGAGCTGGGCATTGAGGATTCTAAAAGCTCCCCAGATAACTGTAATGTGCAACAGCGATTGAGAATCACTGTGTTCCTGATAATTAAGATGGATGTGCGTGTATGTGGTCAGTTGCTAAGTCATGTCCCACTCTTTGAGACCCCATGGACTATAGCCTGCTGGGCTCCTCTGTTCATGGGATTCCCCAGGCAAGGATACTGGAGTGGTTTGCCATTTCCTTCTCTAGGGGATCTTCCTGACTCAGGGATCGAACCTGTGTCTACTGTATTGGGAGATGGATTATTTACCACTGAGCCACCAGGGAAGCCTGATAATTAAGATACTGCTTGATAATTAAGGTATGAGCTAATAAATGGCAAGCTAGAAGGGAAAGACCCCAAACAGTGCCGCCTCTCTTAGGACTTTAGAAGTTCCCCAAAGCCCCAGTGGTTCAAAGGATAAGGACCGGAAGGTGGAGCAGTAGGATAAGTTATTATTATAGGGGAGAGGATCAGTTCTATGCCTTGTCCGATGAGAGTCAACTACATAGCAAGTGTATTTTTCTGTCATTTTCTCTCCTATTCCCCTCAACAGATTCAAGACTCTCATCTTACCTATCTTGAATCAAAATTGTGCTGTATTACTCAACACATACTCAGAACATATGCTGTCACTCCTATGACCAAACCAGACATTGGCAATCAATACACTAAATCCTGAACATGTCCTCCCAAACTCTCGCTACTCAATGATTCTGGTAGTCACTGCATCAGTGGGTCAGAGTTGGCAGAAAAATATCTATTTATCATCTTGACTCTAAGGAATACATAGGCATGCATCTTTTTGAAGGAGAGAGAAAGGATGTGTTTTATAGTAAGTAATACATGGCCCTGTCCTTCTGATGTTAACTTTGAGAAAGCACCTTCATGTTCTGGTCTTAAGTTTTCTTATCTGAAATAGGAAGTTTGGATCCTTTAGTCTCCTAGTTGCAAAAGCACAAGAGGCCGGTCATTGCAGTGGTATTT
This sequence comes from Okapia johnstoni, assembly GCA_024291935.2. NCBI lineage: Eukaryota > Metazoa > Chordata > Mammalia > Artiodactyla > Giraffidae > Okapia > Okapia johnstoni. The sequence goes on from CM044316.1 coordinate 55,187,353, forward strand.
TCTCGGGCTAAGATCAATGAGAGACAAATCAGATTCAATTGAAAGTCACATGTGGAAGATTCATTATTTGAGAAAAGGGAACCTTGAGGTCATTCATCCTCATCTAATAGGGATGAAGCAGATCTAGAAACCTCATCTCAAAAGGAGAGACATAACTTCTGACTGTTTTGAGCTAGGTTTTATAATTTTTTCCCCTTTATTTAACCCAGTTCCTTTATGGAGCATAAATAAATTCTAAGGAGTAGAAGCATTGAAGAAGATTGAAAGATGACTGCATTTTCTCTCCCTCTTCAAATTTGAAGTTTAAAAATCATATTTGATTTTTTCTTCTTATTTATCAAGGACTATGGGCTTCCCTCGGAGAAGGCAGTGGCAGCCCACTCCATTGTTCTTGCCTGGAAAATCCCATGGATGGAGGAGCCTGGTAGGCTGCAGTCCATGGGGTTGCTCAGAGTTGGACACGACTGAGTGACTTCATTTTCACTTTTCACTTTCATGCACTGGAGAAGGAAATGGCAACCCACTCCAGTGTTCTTGCCTGGAGAATCCCAGGGACGGGGGAGCCTGTTGGGCTGCCATCTATGGGGTCGCACAAGGTCGGACATGACTGAAGCGACTTAGCAGCAGCAACAGCATGGGCTTCCCTGGTAGCTCAGACAGTAAAGAATCCGCCCGCCAGTGCAGGAGACCCAGGTTCGATCCCTGGGTCGGGAAGATCCCCTGGATAAGGGAACGGCAACCCACTCCAATATTCTTACCTGGAGAATCCCATGGACAGAGGAGCCTGGTGGGCTACAGTCCATTGGGTCACAAAGAGTCAGACACAGCTGAGCAACTAAAATTTTCAATTTTTTTTTCACGCAGTTGCAAACCTTAGTAAAAGTAACCAGAGGTAGGACCTGTGTTTATAAAGGTGAGGTCTCAACACTCCTATGCCTCCTTGAAGTTGCTTCTTGATTTCCCAACTTTTCTCTGTGGAGGGAATGCTGCTGCTTGGGGAAGACCAAAGCAAAGCCTCAGACGTGCGAGCCCTCAGAGAAAAAGTCTCATGCAAGCCTTCAGACTACTAGCCCACATCGGGGCCTGGAAAGCATGCCTGCTCCTTAATCTGTTAGTATGCAGTGCCATGAAAAGAGTCAGGGTTTGTAGCCAAACAGATGTGGGTTCAAATCCTAGCTTTGCTTCTTACTTGCTCTGTGGCATGGAAAACCTCACCTAGTCTCTCTGAGGCTTGGTTTCCACTGGTAGATAAGGGGTTAATAATGCCTGTCTTTCAGAAGTTCAAAAGTAGAGGGCCTGGCTCAGAGTAGATGCCGGACTTGGAAAAACCACCCAGGAAAATCTGCTCAAGCCACATAGCCATGACTTCGTTATTTCAGGCTTGAGAGGACAAGCCGTAATCTTTTTCCTGTTTCATGAACTGGCAGACAAAACCCAACCGGCAAGGCCTCCTTGGTGGGAGGTGAATTTCTCCAACCTGATGCATGTGGACTGCCTTTTGTCCACCTCAGGAGAACTACCCTCCTTTCCCGCTGTGTGGCTTTGGCAGGTTGCCAATCTCACGATCTTCTGCTTCCCTATCACAGAGAGGACAGGTGGCCTAAAACAGAACAACCCTATTCTCCTTCCTTAGAACTTGGATCACAATGGAGGTATGTAAGAAAGGCAAGAACCTGGGGCAGAGGCTTTCTAAAGCGGCAGGAGAAAAAAGACCACAAATTGCTTCCAAAAAACCCCAGACCCTTCTTCCCTGGCTTCACAAAGCCCTTTATTTATTTATTTATGGCTGTGCTGAGTCTTTGTTGCTGCATGGGGGCTACTCTCTAGTTGCGGTGCACGGGCTTGTCATTCCGGTGGCTTCTCTGATTGTGGAGCATGGATTCTAGGGTGCATGGCTTTTAGTAGTTCCCATGCATGGCCTTAGTTCCCCCACGGCATGTGGAATCTTTCCCAATCAGGAATCGAACCCATGTCCCCTGCATTGACAGGCAGGTTCTTGACCACTGGGCCCCAGGGAAGTCCAAGCCCTGACATTTATGGTGTTCATTTATCCTCTTTCAATTCTGAGCATCACTCAGTGCTGATCTATTTAGCTTCCCTTTTCTATGCTAGAGTTAGAGCAGTGGGTATCCCTGGCTAAGAATATATGACAGAGTTGTCCCTACATGGATGGGGGTCTCCACTTCTAATATGACTACACTGACTAATTTTGGGTCAGTGTGGGCCTCGGGGGCATCCAGCACAATGTCTTCATTTAATATCGAAGACACCTGAGGCCGGGAGGTAACATGTGACTTGGTCATTTTCCCATAGTCATTTGGGGGAAGACCTCAGCTTCAAATTTAGATCCCCTGACACTAAGCCTTGTATTTATTCTGCCTCTTGCCATTCTGGACTTAGGCTGTAAACATAATGCATTAAGTTCAGCCCCTGCAAGGCCACAATAATACTTTTCATCCTGAAAAAGCTAATGAGCTTTCCCTTGTGTCATAGACCATGCCTGCACCCCTGACCAGGTCTCTGGCATTTTAGGCTATTGGTTCAGAAGAGGGGATGTGGAGCTGGTGTGGGAGATTGAGGCTGGATCCAAACAACCCAGATCACTACACAAGAAGCAGACCTCAAGACCCATCAAAATACTGTCTTTGCATGAGAGGTACTCATTTTAATCTTCTTCTTTGTCATAGACAGTCTGACCCTACTCAATAATTTATCTTCTCTATCCTAGAAAGATGGAAGGGTTCCATTTCTGAAACAGAAAAAGCAGAGACAGAAGCAGAGACTGAGAGAGGAGAGTGTTTGCTTTTTCCCTTAAATATGGCAGAGAATGCTGAAACTAAACAGTGTAAGGACAAACACTAGTCCCTCTTTGTAAGTCTCGGGAAAGTGGGAGGAAAAAAGCACCCAGAGTGGGCCTCTTATAAAGGGAGGTGAAGTTCTTAGTGTGGCTCCTTGAACCAAGAGAAAAGAAGAAAAACGCTGGCTATAGTATATTGAGCACTTCCTGTGGCCCGGGCCTTGGATCGGTGTTATTTAAGCCTGCAGTCGGTGTTATTTAAGCCTGCAGTCACCTTGGAAAGAAGTATTCCCATTACATGGCTTCCCTGGAGGCTCAGTTGGTTAAGAATCCACCTGCAATATGCAGGAGACCCAGATTTGATCCCTGGGTTGGAAAGATCCCTTGGAGAAGGAAATAGCAACCCACTTCAGTATTCTTGCCTGGAGAACCCCGTGTACATAGAAGCCTGGCAGACTACAGTTCATGGGGTCACAAAGAGAAGACATGACTCAGCAACTGAACCACCACCACCATTCCCATTACACAGTGAGGAGACGAAGGGTTAGAAAAGGGAGATCATTTGCTAGTAAGTAGTGAAGCCATGGCTTAAGCCAGGATGATGTAAACCTCAGATCTTTACTTAGTATGCTTTACTGCTTCCCACCCATAAAAGGACTACAGTCCCTAACACATTTTTGAGGTCTGTGACAAACTCAGTATTCCTGCTCTAGGCATCTACAGATTGGGATGGCACCTCGACTTTGCAAATTTAATCATTCCTTTTTTTCCTCCTCCCCTGAACCAACCTTTACCGAGTGCTTAGAAAGGGCTACTTAAATCCATAGCCCAAGAAAAATGTATCTTTGTGATTAATATGTGTTAAAATGAGGAGTGACATGGTAATAAAATGGGAAAGGTTTGGGGGCCTTTGGGGAAATCCATCTGACCGCGGGCTGTGGTTCCAATAATGAGGCTGCTATTTTGCGGTCATGGAAGTAATGTTTTCTGATGCAAGTCGAATGATTAACAAGGTGAATATCTCTGCCTGGAGGAAGGAGGGGTGGAGAGGAAGTGCCAGCAGGAAAATGGCTCAGGACGGGAAACCACAGGCCTTTCCTTCTTCATTCTCAGGAGCTGTGAGAATTTTAATTAAGCCCAGAGGCCAGGAGAGGCTGGTTCTCTGCTCTCAGTCTCATTCATTCAGTGCTGCAAGGTGGGGGTTGAGGTGGGGGTTGGGGGGAGAAGAAGAGGGACTGGAAGGACTCCAGAGGAGAGGAAAGGAAAAACAGAAGGATGCATTTCCCTAATCCATTTTCTCCATTGTCTGGAAATTTCAGTCAGGTAATTCCTCTTCTGTTTGCCTGGTGAGCTGGCTTGCCTGGAGTGTGGCGTGTTAGCTGATGGGGGTACTGCAGTGCCATGCAAGGGGGTGACTCTGATTATGTGTGGCCAGAGGATCCAGGAGTACACAAAGCCTGCCTTGGTCCAGCTATTCTTCTTCCTATGAGCTTCCTCAAAGAGACATAGCAAAAGTAACTCTGTTATTAGCTGAGCTTTAATCTTAAACCTCAAACTAAGGATGGCCTGGATCAGGTAGTAACTTTCTCTTCTTGAGACCAGAGGCAGTCCAAGGGGCAAGTAAAGTCTGAATGACATACTTTTCTCCCAAATTTAGATGCCTTCCATTATAGCACAATGGAAATGTACATCTGCTGATAACAGAGAGAGAGAGAGATGGCAAGATGACATCCTCTTCCACTGTCCCCTTAAGCTGTTTCAGGCTAGATGAGGCTAAGGCCTGGCTACAATGCCAGAGGAAGGGAAAACATCCTGAGATGTGGGGACGGCTGGACAGAGATCCCACAGGAAGTGTTATTAAGCCTGTGTATGTCTCTCTGAGAACACCACCCTTAGAATAAAAAGCCTAATTCATTTTCTAGACTCTGAGCAACCACATAATCATGACACTTATGTCTGGGGATGGGGTGATGGGGTGGAGGTGGTGATGAGGTTCATACCTTTCACCTCATTTCATCTTTGGGAGAGAGATAGCAGCTGTGGAGACTCCCAAAAGATCAAATGGAAAAAAGCTATTGAAACTCCCTGTGTTCCTAGTCTTCTGCCCCAGTTTTGTCTTTCTGGATGAATGCTGTGGTCTCCATGATAACTCTATCTTTGCTGTCAGAATGATTTTCCTGAATCACCACTCTCGTTCACATCACTAAATGCTCAAAAATGTTCCATGGATATCACTGTCCTGAGCAGCCATGCGCAACCTGGCCTTCCTTCTGTTTTTGTAAATAAAGTTTTATTAGAACTGTTATTATCATCTATTTTCATTTTTATCTACAGCTGCTTTCACGTTGCAGTGTCAGAGTTGGGTGCTTGTGACAGAGAGCTTATGGCCTGCAAAACCTAAAATATTTACCATTTAGCCCTTTACTAAAGAAGTTTCCTGAATCCTGGTCTAGAGAAAGATGTCCAGATGTCTATACCTGGCACTTGAGGTCTTTGCTTGTATTTGTTGTGGTTCAGTTATTCAGTCGTGTCCAACTATTTGTGATGCCATGGACTGCAGGAGGCCACGCTTGCCTGTCCTTCACTATCTCCCGGAGCTTGCTCAAACTCATGTCCATTAAGTCGGTGATGCCATCCAACCATTTTGACCTCTGTCATTCCCTTTTCCTCCTGCCTTCAATCTTTTCCAGCTTCAGGGTTTTTCTAATGAGTCGGCTTTTCACATCAGGAAGGCAAAGTATTGGAGCTTCAGCTTCAGCATCAGTTCTTCCAATGAATATTCAGGACTGATTTCCTTTAGGATTCGCTGGTTGAATCTCCTTGCAGTCCAAGGGACTCTCAAGAGTCTTCTCCAACACCACAGTTTGAAAACATCAGCTCTTCAGCACTCAGTCTTCTTTATGGTCCAACACTCATATTCATACATGACTACTAGAAAAACCATAGCTTTGACTATCTGGACCTTTGTCAGCAAGGTGATGTCTCTGCTATTTAATACGCTGTCTAGGTTTGTCATAACTTTTCTTCCAAGAAGTAAACATCTTCAAATTTCATGGCTGCACACACAGTGATTTTGGAGCCCAAGAAAATAAAGTCTCTCAATGTTTCATTGTTTCCCCATCTGTTTGCCATGAAGCGATGGGACCAGATGCCATGATCTTAGTTTTCTGAATGTGGAATTTTAAGCCAGGTTTTTCAGTCTCCTCTTTCATTTTCATCAAGAGGCTCTTTAATTCCTCTTCACTTTCTGCATAAGTGTGGTGTCATCTGCATATCTGAGGTTATTGTTATTGCTCTTGGCAATCTTGATTCCAGCTTGTGTTTCATGCAGTCTGGCATTTCACATGATGTATTCTGTATATAAGTTAAATAAGCAGGGTGACAATATACAGCTTTGACATACTCCTTTCCCAATTTTGAACCAGTCTATTGTTCCATGTCCTTGTTCCTTGTTGCTTCTTGACCTGCATACAGGTTTCTCAGGGGGCAGGTAAGGTGGTCTGGTATTCTCATCTCTTTAAAAATTTTCCACAGTTTGGTGTGATTCACACAGTCAAAGGCTTTAGCGAAGTCAATAAAGCAGAAGTAGGTGGTGGTCTGGAATTCTCTTGCTTTTTTTTGATCCAACAGATGTTGGCAATTTGATCTCTTGTTCCTCTGCCTTTTTTAAATCCAGCTTGTACATCTGGAAGTTCTCGGTTCACATACTGTTGAAGCCTAGCTTGAAGGATTTTGAACACGACCTTGCTAGCATGTGGAATGAATACAATTGTGTGGTAGTTTGAACATTCTTTGGCATTGCCTTTCTTTGGGCTTGGAATGAAAATTGACCTTTTCCAGTCCTGTGGCCACTGTTGAGTTTTCCAAACTTGCTGGCATATTGAATGCAGCACTTTAACAGCATCATTTTTAGGATTTGAAATAGCTCAGCTAGAATTCCATCACTTCCACTAGTTTTGTTCATAGTGATGCTTCCTAAGGCCCACTTGACTTCACTCTCTGGGATGTCTGGCTCTAGGTGAGTGATCACACAATTGTGATTATCTGGATCATGAAGATCTCTTTTGTATAGTTCTGTGTATTCTTGCCACCTCCTCTTAATCTTCTGCTTCTGTTAGGTCCATGCCATTTCTGTCCTTTATTGTACCCATCTTTGCATGAAATGTTCCCTTGGTATCTCTAATTTTCTTGAAGAGATCTCTCATCTTTCCCATTCTATTGTTTTCCTCTATTTCTTTGCATTTATCACTCAGGAAGGCTTTCTTATCTCATTTTGCTGTTCTTTGGGACTTGGCATTCGGGTGCATATATCTTTCCTTTTCTCCTTTGCCTTTCACTTTTCTTCTTTTCACAGCTATTTGTAATGCCTCCTCAGACAACCATTTTGCCTTTCTTTTTCTTGAGGATGGTGTGATCACCATCTCCTGGACAGTGTTATAAACCTCTGTCCATAGTTCTTCAGGCACTCCATCTATAAAATCTAATCCCTTGAATCTATTTGTCACTTCCACTGTATAATTGTAAAGGATTTGATTTAGGTCATACCTGAATGGTCTAGTGATTTTCCTACTTTCCTCAATTTAAGTCTGAATTTGGCAATAAGGAGTTCATGATCTGAGCCACAGTCAGCTCCCAGTCTTGTTTTTGCTGACTGTATAGAGCTTCTCCATCATTGACTGCAAAGAATATAATCAGTCTGATTTCAGTATTGACCATGTGGTGATGTCCACGTGTAGAGTCTTCTCTTGTGTTGTTGGAAGAGAGTGTTTGCTATGACCAGTGTGTTCTCTTGGCAAAACTCTATGAGCCTTTGCCCTGCTTCATTTTGTATACTCTAATGCCAAACTTGCCTGTTACTCCAGGTATCTCTTGACTTCCTACTTTTGAATTGCCATCCCCTATGATGAAAAGAACTTCAGTTTGCGTTTTTTTTTCCTCTGTTCAGTTCAGTCGCTGAGTTGTGTCCGACTCTTTGCGACCTCATGAACCACAGCACGCCAGGCCTCCCTGTCCATCACCATCTCCCGGAGTTTACCCAAACTCATGTCCATCGAGTCAGTGATGCCATCCAGCCATCTCATCCTCTGTCATCCCCTTCTCCTCCCACCCTCAATCTTTTCCAGCATCAGGGTCTTTTCCAATGAGTCAACTCTTGGCATGAGGTGGCCAAAGTATTGGAGTTTCAGCTTCAACGTCAGTCTTTCCAATGAACACCCAGGACTGATCTCCTTTAGGATGGACTGGTTGGATCTCCTTGCAGTCCAAGGGACTCTCAAGAGTCTTCTCCAACACCACAGTTCAAAAGCATCAATTCTTCGGCGCTCAGCTTTCTTTATAGTCCAACTCTCACATCCATACATGACTACTGGAAAAACCATAGCCTTGACTAGACGGACCTTTGTGGGCAAAGTAATGCCTCTGCTTTTAAATATGCTATCTAGGTTGGTCATAACCTTCCTTCCAAGGAGTAAGCATCTTTTAATTTCATGGCTGCAGTCACCATCTGTGGTGATTTTGGAGCCCAAAAGAATAAAGTCAGCCACTGTTTCCACTATTTCCCCATCTATTTGCCATGAAGTGATGGGACCAGATGCCACGATCTTAGTTTTCTGAATGTTGAGCTTTAAGCCAACTTTTGACTCTGCTCTTTCACTTTAATCAAGAAGCTCTTTAGTTCTTCTTCCTTTCTGCCATAAGGGTGGTGTCATCTGCATATCTGAGGTTACTGATATTTCTCCTGGCAATTGTGATTCCAGTTTGTGCTTCCTCCAGCCCAGCGTGTCTCATGCTGTACTCTGCATATAAGTTAAATAAGCAGGGTGACAATATACAGCCTTGACATACTCGTTTTCCTATTTGGAACCAGTCTGTTGTTCCATGTCCGTTTCTAACTGTTGCTTCCTGACCTGCATACAGGTTTCTCAAGAGGCAGGTCAGGTGGTCTGGTATGCCCATCTCTTTCAGAATTTTCCACAGTTTATTGTGATCCACACAGTCAAAGGCTTTGGCATAGTCAATAAAGCAGAAATAGATGTTTTTCTGGAACGCTCTTCCTTTTTTGATGATCCAGCGGATATTGGCAATTTGATCTCTGGTTCCTCTGCCTTTTCTAAAACCAGCTTGAACATCTTGAAGTTCACGGTTCATGTATTGCTGAAGCCTGGCTTGGAGAATTTTGAGCATTACTTTACTAGCATGTGAGATGAATGCAATTGTGTGGTAGTTTGAGCATTCCTTGGCATTGCCTTTCTTTGGGATTGGAATGAAAACTGACCTTTTCCAGTCCTGTGGCCACTGCTGAATTTTCCAAATTGCTAGCCTATTGAATGCAGCACTTTCACAGTGTCATCTTTCAGGATTTGAAATAGCTCAACTGGAATTCCCTCACCTCTACTAGGTTTGTTCATAGTGATGCTTCCTAACGCCCCCTTGACTTCACATTCTAGGATGCCTGGCTCTAGGTGGGTGATCACACCATCGTGATTATCTGGGTCTTGAAGATCATTTTTGTATAGTTCTTCTGTGTATTCTTGGCACCTCCTCTTAGTATCTTAGGACATATGCTTGTAACTGACACTAAATCAAGAACATTAATTGCCAGTGCCCCAGAAGCCCTCCTCATTCTCTTTTCTATCCTGATTTCTAACAGTTATAGGTCAGTTTTAACTCTTTTTGATCTTTCATTTGTCTGACTTTGTTGTGGATGTTTTTCAGTCACTCAGTTGTGTCCTACTCTTTGTGACCCGAAGGACTGCAGCACACCAGGCTTCACTGTCCTTTGCTATCTCTCAGAGTTTGCTGACACTTATGCCCATTGGGCCAATGATGCCATCCAACCATCTCAGCTCTCCCGCCCTCTCTTCCTGCCCTCAATCTTTGCCATCAGGGTCTCTTCCAATGAGTCAGCTACTTTCCCTCAACTTACATTTGTAAAATTCAAACATGTCATTGCATGTAGTGGTAGTTTGTTTATTCTCATTGCTGATTTCCATTTTGCATGTTTTACATGATTTATTAATTCTACTGTTGATAGACTTTTGGGGTTTCTACTTTGCAGCTATTGTGAATAGTGTCGCTATGAACATCATGTTACATGTTTTTTTTGGTTAACACATATATGCATTTCTGTTGAGTTAATGCCTAAGTATGTAATTGAGTCATAGGTTACAGGCTACCTAATCATCCCCAGGTATTTATATTAATATATAGGCCTATCAGGGCTAATTGAGAATTCCAACTGATGCTAAGGCTCCTTGTCAGCACTTGGATTTTTATTGATGGTGGTGTTGTTCTTTTTCCATAGGAGAAATTCTGGTGGGTGTATGGGGAAACCTCATTGTGATTTAAATTTTTATTTCCTTAATGACTAAAAGGTAGGGCACTGTTTCAAAAATTTATTGGGTATTTAGATACCGTCTTTTGTGATGTGCTTAAGTCTATTTTTTTCTGTGGGATTATCTGTTCTTTTGTAGAAGTTGTTTATATGTTCCAAGTGTGACTATTTTGTCAGGTCTATGTCTTGTGAAATTTGTCTCTGACTCTCTGAATTGCTTTTCTGCTTAAGAATTTTGTTTGAGCAGAGGTTTCTAAACCTAATACATTACAATTCATCTTTTTTCCTCATGGCACTTTATGAATCGTGTTTAATAATTTTTGCCATTTTCAAAATTAAAAAGATGTTTTTATAAATTTTCTTCTTTTTGCACTATAGATTTTAAATCTACCTGGCAGTGATTATGTGTGTGTATGTATGTGTACAGTAGGTATCAGTAAGGATCAAGATTTATTTTTCTTCATATGGATATCCAGTGGATCTACTTTTTTTTTTAATTAAAATATTCTTTACCCACTAAACTGCAGTGTCACCATTGCCATGTGTTAGTTTGCTATTTTCTTGCATAAAAACTGCAAGGACATCACTATTTATAAATATATATGTAACAAGAGTATGTTATTTATGATAGTATCAAAATCCATCAAATTTCTAGAAATAAATGTAACAAAAGAATGCATAACCCTATATACTAAAAACCAGAGATGAAAGAAAAACAAAATTATAGTATATGTGTACATACATGTGTGTGTGTGTATGTGTATTCAGAAGCATTATAATAGGTCTTGAAATATGGTAGCATATGTCTGCAGCTTTGTTTTTCTTCTTTAAGGTTTCCTTGGCTGTTGTTGGCACTTTAAATTCCCATAATAATTTTAGAAATATTTTAGAAATATTTTAGAAATATCAGTTGGCACTATAAAATATGAGATTTTGAATTTGTATATCAAAATGGGGAGAACTGATAGATTTGCATTATGATAATATGTCTAATCTGTCTAATCTTTACTTAGATCCTCTTCAGTTTTTCTTAATAATTTTCTGTAGTTTTTAGTGTAGAGGTTTATATATATTTTATAAAATTTATTCCTAGGAATTTGGTGGTTTTTAATGATATTACAAGTGATAAATACTTTAAAAAATTTTATTTTTGTAAGTTCCTATGTTGCAAATAAATGAAAATCCAACTGATTTTTATAGATTGACATTGTATCTAGTGATCTCACTTGATTTACTTAATTGAAATAGTTCATCTGTAGATTTTGAAAAATTTTGCACATGTATTTTTGCTATTATTCTGCTTTTTCTTATTTTATTACAATAGCTAAGACCAAAACAACATTGTATAAATGAGGTCAAAGTGTGCAACCAGTTTCTCCCCCGTGTGGGGCATCTGTTTCTCAAACCAACATGACTTATTTCATTTTTTTGGTCTCTAGAAACCACCTTAGTGAGAGGAATGAGTGGGTTGGTGATTGTGTTCAAGGGTTCCTTGTGACTAGGCAGAATTATTTGTTGCTTCCTCTTCCCTTACTCTATTTTACAACTATTCTTCAAATATAGATGAACGACCAAAATCTACTTATCAGCTTTTCTGGGTTAAGTTAGTGTAAAACTCTTTTGTTGGTGTGCACAACAAGGTTATAACAATAACTATTACCTAATGAATATTTTTTAAGTGTTGATGGCTTTGTTTGCATTAGTTTATTTGATGATACCAACAATCCTATAGTCATCAGTGCTTCTTTTGTACAAATAAGTAGACTGCAGAATAGAAGTGACAAATTTGGCCCGAATCACCTACGTGGAAGTAGTGGAGCTGGTGGCTGAACCTAGGCAGTTTGATTGCAGAGCCCTTAACCATCGTGCAGCTGATTTTCTCATAACAAGTTGAAATTTGCCTCCTTAAAATTCCTTTGTAGCTGTGCAGAACAAATGCCTTTTCTTTCCTATGAATCCCTTTCAGTTGCTTGAAGATAGCTTCTATCAGCCTTCTGAGTGTTCCCTAGATTCAGTGTTCCTAGTTTCTGTCATTCCTTGCATGACAGCACCTAAAAATCTCCTTTGCTTTTCCAGTTAGCAATTTTCTTCTCAAAACTCCTCTTCAAGCATGGTGTTCAGAGAGGGCATCCCTTGCTGCATTTGAATGATCTGAGCTGTGCAGAGGGCAGAACTTTACCCTTCTTCATCCTGGACCCTGTACCCCTTCTAGTGCATCTCGAGATGGAAACAACCTGGTATAGATTTTGAAGTTCAGAGATCCCATTCCAGTCTTGGCAAAGCCGTTTAGTAGCTGTGTGATGTTGAGCAAGTCACTGTATCTCCCCCCCAAGCCTCAGTTTTCTTGTCTATAAAATATGGGACCATGACTGCTACCCTGGTTACTCCCCCTCCCAGAGAATGGTGGGAAATTCATTTGAAATAATGGATGGGAATGTTGTTTGCAAATTGGGAAGCTCTCTCTCAATGTCAGTTATTTTTAGCAGACACATCATGCTGTTGACACATACTGAGTGAGTATTTGTACGGAATGGAGCAGAATTCAGCCACAAAGAAAGAGAACAAAAGGGAATGTAATGGCATTCAGCCAACAGAAGGAAATGCTAGTTGGGCTACTTAGGGAGAGAAGCAGTGGGGAGTGGGGGTTAGCCCCAGCAAAGGAGGACAGATACAGACCTGCATGTTGAGCTGAGAATTTGGAGAACCTGTCTTGGTCCACAAGGTCAGTGGGGACCAGGAAATCATTATCAGCTCTGGTGACCTGAGATGCTGAATGGTGTTTTTCCTTCTAGCGAAATGGTGAGGCAGAGCTATTCTCTGCCTCCCTCACCCCACCCTCCCACCCCATCCCACAAGGCTAATTATTATAAAAATTCTCTGTCATTGCTTTGCAACGGTCCACAGCCTAACTAATTTAAAAATGCAAATGAATGCTAAATTACAGTCAGCTTTTGGAACTTGTTTTCTGCCTGTGCACCTACTGACGATAGGTGTCATTTCCAGAGCTGTAAATCAATCTTGGGCGCCCTGGGTGATTTGATAATGGCCAGTGGCATCGCTGCTGATGTCACAAGATGCTCAGGTGATGGTAGGTTTCTGCAGCATCGTGGACCATCAATCTTAGGCTGTCTCTGCCTCTGCAGTGGCATACTGCAGTGCCACGTTATTCCTCCTGAAAACCAAGGGGCCCTCCTCCTGCCATCTGTCAGGCCTCTGATAGGCCAAGCGATGAGCCTGATTCTGGTGGTTGGACACTTCTGCCTTAACCATTATCCTTCCTAGCTGTGAGCTTTGGGTCTGAAAGCCTGTTTGATGATTACAATGATAATGAGAAATGAAGCCCTGCCTGTGAGCTAATGTTGAGACTAGTGTGTCTCACAGTGTATTCCTAAGACCTGGGGTGCTTTAAAATGCAGATTCCTGGGGTCCAGCTCCTATCTACAGAATTGGAATCTCTACAGATGGACCCCAGAAATGTATTATTTTCATTATTTAGATCATCTTTATTTGACTTAGTTGTATGGGGCTTAATTACAAAGGGAATCCATATTTCAAATGTAAATACATGCTGAAATGAATTTTAAGAAATGTACTACAGTGAAAATTCTTCAGATTAAGAGCTTCTAATGGTTCAGTTTTAATGGTTGATTTTCAATAGTGTTTTTTTCTTTTTCATATTCTTTTCCATAATGCTTTATTACAGGAAATCGAATATAGTTCCATGTGCTCTACAGTAGGACTCTATTGTTTATTCATCGTATATATACTAGCTTCCATTTGCTAATCCCAGACTCTCAGTCCTCCCCTCCTCTGCCTCCCCACCTTAGCAACCACAAGTCTGCTCTCCATACCTGCGAGTCTGTTTCTGTTTTGTAGATATGTTCATTTTTGTCATATTTTAGAGTACACATAAAAGTGTTATATAGTGAGAAATGTAAATATTTAAAATAGGCTTCCCAGATGATCCTTATGCATGTGAAATTTTGAGAACTACTGTCTTATATTGTAAAATTATGGCATATTGGGGCTGAAAGAGCGCCCCCCGCCACCGCCGCCACAGGCCTGCAGTGGTTTTCAAACTTGACTGTTGCACATTAGAATTCTTTGATGATATCTTAAAACTCCCAGTGCCAGAGGGCTTATCCCACACAAATGTCAGAATCTCTAGGGTTGGGGTCAGGCTATCAGTGTTATTTCTTAAAGCTCCCCAGGCAACTCCAATATAGACCAAGGGTAAGAACCACTGCTGTGATCCAACCCATTGGTTTTACAGTTGGGGACCCCGTGGCTGCGCACAGAGGTGCTACTGCAGAGAGACAGTAGGGACCCACCCAAGACAGTCAGCGGCCCACGCAGGATAGGAACTCAGATTTCTTATCTCCTCATTGGTGCTGCTTCTACCATAAATTCTTGCAGTTGAACCAATGACAACCCTGATTCCCTGTGTTCTGTTTTATCCTATACAAAGCAAAATAACACCTAAGAGTTTGAGGTCCTTATAATCCAGAGAATTTCTATTCTCTCAGGTTGACCCTCTGACTCGAGCCAGAGCGGTCCCTGATTCCAGCTATGGCCTAAAACTCTGCCCCAGCTGCAGGCTGCGCCACTGTCCACCCTAAGTGCCCTGGGGAACAGGGCAACTGTTCCTCTGTCAACTGGAGAAGGCTTGCTGGGGAAACAAGCTTCCTGTTCTGGCAAACTCAAGCTCTGCAAGCTTGAATTTGGGGAGCCTAAAGAAGATCACCTGGGCAGGGTCACAGGCTAGGATGCACATAGGGCGGTGAAGAGTCACCCTCTGCCTGGAATCACAGGGTTGTGTATCACAACCGGACTTGTAGGGTCAGTCTAAAGCTGAGATTTGAGTCAGCATGTGGTCTGGATTAGGGTTTAACCAGTACAACACATATGGCCAACTTCAAGAGTAAGTTCAAGGCCATCCAGTTATTCATTTCTTTTACATGCTTATGCTGAGTGTGTACTTTGTTCCATGTAGGCTAGAGGTGGTCCAGATAAATGGAGTAAAAGTCAGTTTGCAATGGTGGTTAAATATGTGAACTGTGGACAGACAACCTGGAACTGCATTGAGACTCTACAATGTGAGAATCTGTTTATGTCATTTTTCTAAGTTATGTTTTCCATGAAGGATAACAATAGCTCTTTCAAAGGATGGTCACGAGCATCAAATGAGTTTGTAAAAAATGCTTAGCTTACTGCCAGATATATCATAGATATCTAAGTGATATTGTTAGTTACATGCAAACCAGCTGGAAAAAAAAAGTCTTTGTTTCTAAGTATGGGCTTTGGACATTGAGAAAACCCTCAGCACATCTCTGGGGACAACTGGGGGATGAAGGGAGATTTCCTGCCAGCTGCGTCATTCGCCCAAGAGACTCAGCTGGCACCTCCCTTGTCCCTTTAGACAGCTTGCCGCTGGCTGGGATGGTGGCAGTGGGCCAGTCACTGAGTTTAAATAGAATTTTCTTTGCAAATTGACACAGCAATGAAATTACCAAACTGCTGTGTTTATCTTTCCAAATAAAAGACAGATTTTAAGTACATTATGCCAACGTAATTGAAAATCAGAAGCAAATGAGGAGGGTGTGCTGTAACTTCTATGCTCATGTGAGATTCCACTCTCTGGATCCCCAGTTAGGTATAGGGTAATGTTGCGGGATATAAGAGAAGATGGTATGCTTGCAATACCCTTGTGCTTATAACTGTTAAGATGATTAAGATGAGCTGGATTCTTAGAGTGATGGCAGCTCACCATTTGGGAAACCTGAAGGCCCAGGATCTCTCTAGAGATGCAAGTATAGCAACTTGAATTTCAGTTAAAATTCTGCTATCCCCATGAGAGAGTCCCCTTAATCCTTCTTCAGAAATGCTGGCTGAGTAATCAGACCCTTGTGCTGCCTGCTGCAGGTGGCTATGTGTAACCGGAGATTTACTGCTCAAGCTCTCTGATGCAAGCTCACCTGCTTGGGATCTATGTGCTACCTCCTGCTGTCTGTGTGTCGGGAATTGCAATGTCTCCACATGGGGCTGGAGGAAAAGTACAGAGCTGGGAACCTTCATGAGAAACTTCGGGACTGGCTGACCACCTGGCTTCATTTTTGGGGGGTCCTTTTCCTCGTCCTGTCTTAGTGGTTGGTACCTGACAGGGATCGTGAGGGAGGTGGACGTGGTCTAACCTCTCTTATAACCCCATCACCCCAACTCCTGTCATGTCAAATCAAAATAATATTTTTTAAACTTTTTATTTTGTATTGGAGTATAGCCGATGAACAATGTTGTGATAGTTTTAGGTGGACAGCAAAGGGACTTAGCCATATATATACATGTATCCATTCTTCTCCAAGCTCCCCTCCCATCCAAGCTGCCCCATAACACTGAGCAGAGTTCCCTGTGCTATACAGTAAGTCCTTGTTGGTTATCCATTTTAAATCAAAATATTTTAGATGTGAACAGTTACAAATATTTCCTTAACCTTAAAAAATGTGAAAGAAATCAGATTCTTTTGTTTCACTTAAAAATATATTAGTTGTGCACTATCTAGGTAAAATGAATGTAGTTTAAGATGTGTTGGGCAGATTTCTACCCTAAACCTCTCCTTTGTTGAGTCTCCTCTACTCAGCCTGTTCATCCTTCTTGGCCTGTACAGCAGCATCTTGTGGCTTAACCACTATGCGTGGGGATGCAGTGCTGTCTGGAGATGCTGATTGTCCTCACATCTAGGCAGAAAATAAACAAAAAAATGAGGATCTGTGCCAGCAAGTTGGTAACAGCATGCTGTCTGAAGAGAATGAGTAATCGAATTTTGCTTAAAGAATATTGGCAACTGAGTATTATTTGCTGCTGCTGCTAAGTCGCTTCAGTCGTGTCCAACTCTGTGCCACCTCATAGACTGGCAGCCCGCCAGGCTCCCTGGTCCCTGGGATTCTCCAGGGAAGAACACTGGAGTGGGTTGCCATTTCCTTCTCCAATGCATCAAAGTGAAAAGTGAAAGTGAAGTCTCCCAGTCGTGTCTGACTCTTAGCGACCCCGTGGACTGCAGCCTACCTCCGTCCATGGGATGTTCCAGGCAAAAGTACTGGAGTGGGGTGCCATTGCCTTCTCCGGAGTATTATTTGCAGAATATTGATAGTCAAGTGATGTTACAGTCTTTTGTGATAGAGTTGTTTACGGAGCTCTCATCTTTGCTCTTTCAATATGGAACTCTGATTTGAGTGAAGTATTAGTCTGACGTTATTGATGGGCAGGCAGAAGTTGCTGACTTAGGGTACAGTTGGACTTCTCTGTCATCTCTACCTTGAGGTGAAATTTTCTCTGATGTCCTTGTTTAACAAGGACCTTGGGGTGACCTAAGGAATCAAGCATGACAGTTGTGTCCGACTCTTTGTGATCCTATAGACTGTAGCCCACCAAACTCCTCTGTCCATGGGGATTCTCCCTGGAAAGGATACTGGAGTGGGTTGCCATGCCCTCCTCCAGGGGATCTTCCCAACCCAGGGGTCATTATGATTAAACCTTGACGTTATAGTTGTGATATATCTACTGACTTGCTATGTGACCTTGACCAGGTCATCTCACCTTTCTGGACCTTGGTTTATTAATCTGAAAAATTGAGACAATAACAGCTGTCCAACATATGTATACCTATGGCTGATTCATGTTGATATTTAGCAGAAACCAACACAATTCAGCAAAGCAGTTATCCTTCAATTAAAAAATAAATAAATTAAAAATAAAAAAAACCTATCCAACAATATCCAACAGTAATGTTACAGAGCCTTGTGAGGATGGAAAAATGCATATGGGAGTGCTTCGAAGAACAGGACACACTATGTGAAAATGATACATTAATGATGTCATAATTTGTCTTTTTCTAGACATTATCTTGCCTGGCAGTCTTAACTGAGTTATGTTTTTTAAGAGTGGAGACTCAAGGGCTAGACTGTGTGGTTAGGATCCTGGCTCTGCCTCTTGCTGGATATAAGATCTTTGGCAAGTTATTAAAATTATTGAGTCTCAGTTTCCTTGTCTGTGTAGTGGGGATGATAGGGGCAATACTGATTTCAGAGGGTCATTATGAGAATTATAGACATAATACATGTGAAGTAATTTTCATGGGGCCTTGCACAGAGTATGCTCTCCACAAAGTTTTGTTCTTGTACCACTACTATTGGCCTCAGCCAGTGGTCGCACAGAGTTGGACACGACTGAAGCGACTTAGCAGCAGCAGCAGTACTTAGGTCTCCTGCAGTGGATTGTGACACCAGCCATCTGTGTTGTTGGGATATGTTCCAGACACCTCTTGGAGGGATGTTAGCCCATCTCTGAACCCAAGGCAGCAGAGAATGCCCGTGTACATCCCTCAAGAGAGATCTAAGCATAGCGACCAAAGTTTGTCAGTTCGGCGACCCCAAATGTTTTCTTTTATGTGGAAGCTCATAATATTCCATCATAAATGTTTCATAATTGCCTCATGAATTATTCACCTGCAACTTAATAACCTTAAATTTTATGAGATTATGGTTTTATGAGAGAAAAACATTATCAGCCTGGGACCCAGCTGTGAAGAGAAAGTGCTGACCTTAACAATTTATTTTCACTATGCTGTAGACCGTTTTTTTGTAACTATGAAATACAGAATCTTAATAAAAGAGCAAATAAAAAGCTAAAATAAGAGGAAAAAAATCCTTACGTGGCTCTTTCTACAAAATTTTATCTCAAAGCTGTGTTTGCAGTACCTTTTCCTGCTGCCAAGAAGCTGCTCCGCCTTCATTACAGTTGGTATCATTTTCTTTGGTGACACCAAAAAATTATTCTTTCTTTTCTTTCCTTATCCAGCCTTTGGCCTTCCTATACATTCATCTATTTCTCAATTATTTTTTAAGTCTGTATTCACTAGTAATTTTTGAATTAATATCATGCTGTCACTCTCCTAGATTATCAGAATGTGAGTTTTGTAAGGTTGTCAGAGTTGTTTAAGCAGAGTATGGTAATACAGTGGAAAGAGCAGTGGTTGGAAGGTGGAGTGTCAGTTTAGACTGTAACTTAACTGATGCATAATGTTAGCAAATCAGTTAAATTTTCTCAGGCTCAGTTTCCTTACAAATAAGGTAGGAAATATAGAGAAGGTCAAGGAAGATAGTCCTGGGTTGGCTGAAAAGTTCCTTTGGGTTTTTCCGTAATATGTCATGAAAAACCCAAATAATTTTGGGGCAACCCAACAGATGAGCCAGCCTTTTAAAGAAGAAGGCACTACCAGGGCATGCAAGGAACTAGCCCAACAACACAAGTGAGGGAAGGCTGAGGTGTTGAAATCACTGAATCCAGTGGAAGGATAATAGGAAGATAGAAAAAGAAAGCTAGTTCATATCAAGTAGGCAAAGAACCCAACTTCTTTATTCAAGTTGGAATTTTCACTAGGAGCTAAAGTCAGGAACAAGGCAAGGGTGCCCACTCTCACCACTACTATTCAACATAGTTTTGGAAGTTTTGGCCACAGCAATCAGAGCAGAAAAAGAAATAAAAGGAATCCAGATAGGAAAAGAAGAAGTAAAACTCTCACTGTTTGCAGATGACATGATCCTCTACATAGAAAACTCTAAAGACTCTACCAGAAAATTACTAGAGCTAATCAATGAATATAGTCAAGTTGCAGGATATAAAATTAACACACAGAAATCACTTGCATTCCTATACACTAACAAAAAGAAAGAGAAATTAAGGAAACAATACCATTCACCATTGCAATGAAAAGAATAAAATACTTAGGAATATATCTACCTAAAGAAACAAAAGACCTATACATAGAAAACTATAAAACACTGATGAAAGAAATCAAGCAGAAAAGAATAAAGCAAGATGATTCTATCCTCTAATATCAGCTAGAGGTACAACTGTTACTAAAACCCTTTTATTGCAAGTCACAGGATATGTATACATACATCTTAGAATCAAAGAACTGTGGAAAGACAACAGAAATAGTGAAAGGTTTATTCCAATGCCCCCCTTTACAGATGAGAAAACTGAGGCTTAGTGAGGAGGTAAATTTGATCATGGTTCTGTGGTGAGTTAGAAGCAGGTGCTAGGACCAAAAGCTGAGTTCTTCACTGATTCACGTTGTTCCCAAGTAGTTACCTATAAAATATTGTAAAACAGTTAACCTCTAATTAAAAAAACAGCCAGGTTCTTTGATTTCTAATTCTGGGTACTTGACTGTCCCAGAAAGGGCCATGGATTCATTATAAGTGGGGCCTCTGGAATGGAGGGCAGGAGTTACTAATAAAAATGGGGCAGGTTTTGGGTGGGGTAAGGGCTGAAGAAGAAGAGCTAAGAAAAGCTATTCTGCTGCAGGTGAAATGAACCCCACCTACAAGCCAAGCTTAGCCATCAGTGGGGCATGTTTTTGGACTGGCTAGACCTGAGTCATCCAATTAAAACAGGAGTAGGTGCTCCAGAGGCCGCACCCCGTCTCCTTCCCACAGTTTGCGCTGAGTTCTAATAACATTTTATTAAAATTCTCTGGATCCTGATTAATTTTCCTGGCTGCTTTCTTTCTTATTGCTCTCCTGGCCACAAGATGAGAACAGTCAGTGCTCTAACGAATGCAGTGAGCACTTCGGCTCAACTCACTGGGTTTAAATGGCTCTCTGTCCTCTGCCTAATGAAGCTTTGGGGATTTCTCCCCTGCCTGCACTTTGGGTGGATAATGGGAGATGGCAGCCGTTTGTGTCTGAGACGACAGGCAATACCAGGAACTTCTCTTCTGGGGAATCATCTGTAAAAAGACCATTCATTTGGTTACTGGAGGGTCTGTCAGCTGAGAGAGGAAACAAAGTCATGTTTGCTCAGCACAGGCTGTATGCTAAGCATTTTTACGTGACCCTTCTCTAGGTTTCTAGAGCATCCTGTTCATTCTTCTAGCACAGAGTTGGCAAGATCTGTTTTCCACAAATCACTGGGAGCAACTTGAGAGAGACATTCTATCTTTCTCAAAGTCGCATTCTCAGACTCACCATAATGGCCAACCAACTCATAGCAAGTTCTCAATAAATAGGTATTAAATTGATGAATGACTGCTAACTGATAAATGTAGGCTTTCTTATCCAGTGCTCACCACCACCCTCACTCCCTTTCCTACTTCCATTTTACAGATGACTAAGGCAAGGCTCAGAGGGTTTTGCCGATGGTCACTCATATAATGATACATACAAGTCTGTGTAATGTGAAAAAGGATATGACCTTTCTACTCATTAAACATGCTGTCTATTTCTAGGGAGAGTATACTATCTCTGGGACCTGCTGAATTTCAGTCTAGATCCCAGTGAAGTGTTGCCTTTGGAAGACATCTATTTTGGACTTAGCCTTCATAGAAGACAAGTTGCTAAAGTTATCAAGATTGTTCAACTTGATCATAATACTGAAAGTGTTATTATGGGCTGAGAGATGACAATGACAAAATGACAAAGCTGGGTATGGTGGCATATACACTAGAGTCTAAGGAACAGTGGGTGTTAAAGGGAAGATAATTCAGGATCTTCTGTGTACAGCGTGATAATTCCCTCTAGCCCTGTCAACATATACTTGAAAGTATGGACCAAAATTTTTTGATTCTCAGCGGTTATGGTTGTTGCATTTGGATGTCAGTTCAGTTCAGTCACTCAGTTGTGTTCGACTCTTTGCGACCCCATGGACTGCCGCACGCCAGGTTTCCTTGTCCATCACCAACTCCTGGAGTGTGCTGAAACTCATGTCCATCAAGTTGATGATGCCATCCAACCATCTCATCTTCTGTCATTCCCTTCTCCTCCTGCCTTCAATCTTTCCCAGCATCAGGGTCTTTACCAATGAGTCAGTTCTTTGCATCAGGTGGCCAAAGTATTGGAGTTTCAGCATCAGTCCTTCCAATGAATAATCAGGACTGATTTCCTTTAGGATTGACTGGTTGGATCTTTCAGTCCAAGGGACTCTCAAGAGTCTTCTCCAACACCACAACTCAAAAGCATCAATTCTTCGGTGCTCAGCTTTCTTTATAGTCCAACTCGTACATCCATACATGACTACCGGAAAAACAATAGCTTTGACTAGACGGACCTTTGTTGGCAAAGTAATGTCTCTGATTTTTAATATGCTGTCTAGTTTGATCATAGCTTTTCTTCCAAGGAGCAAGCATCTTCTAATATCATGGCTACAGTCACCTTCTGCAGTGATTTTGGAGCCGCAAAAACTAAAATCTCTCAGTGTTTCCATTGTTTCCCCATCTATTTGCCATGAAGTGATGAGACCAGATGCCATGATCTGTTTTCTGAATGTTGAGTTTTAAGCTTTAAGTTTTTCTGAATGTTGAGTTTCACTCTTTCACTTTCATCAAGAGGCTCTTTAGTTCTTCTTCGCTTTCTAACATTAAGGGTAAGGTCATCTGCTTTTCTGAGGTTATTGATATTTCTCCTGGCAATTGTGATTCCAGTTTGTGCTTCATCCAGCCTGGCATTTCACATGATGAGGTACTCTGCATATAATTTAAATAAGCAGGGTGACAATATACAGCCTTAACGTACTCCTTTCCTGATTTTGAACCAGTCTATTGTTCCATGTTCAGTTCTAACTGTTGCTTCTTGACCTGCATGCAGATTTCTTAGGAGGCAGGTAAGGTGGTCTGGTATTCCCATCTCTTGAAGAATCTTCCACAGTTTGTTGTGATCCACACAGTCAAAGGCTTTGGCATAGTCAGTGAAACAGAAGTAGATGTTCGTCTGGAACTCTCTTGCTTTTTCTATGATCCAACGGATGTTGGCAATTTGATCTCTGATTCCTCTGCCTTTTCTAAATCCAGCTTGAACATCTGGAAGTTCACGGTTCATATGCTATTGAAGCCTGGCTTGGAGAATTTTGAGCATTACTTTGCTAGTGTGTGAGATGAGTGCAATTGTGTGGTAGTTTGAACATTCCTTGGCATTGCCTTTCTTTGGGATTGAATAAAAACTGACCTTTTCCAGCCCTGTGACCACTGCTGAAATTTCCAAATTTGCTGGCATATTGAGTGCAGCACTTTCACAGCATCATCTTTCAGGATTTGAAATAGCTCAACGGGAGTTCCATCACCTCCACTAGCTTTGTTCATAGTGATGCTTCCTAAGGCCCACTTGACTTTGCTTTCCAGGATGTCTGGCTCTAGGTGAGTGATCACACCATTGTGGTTATCTGGGTCATTAAGATCTTTTTTGTATAGTTTTTCTGTGTATTCTTGCCACCTCTTAATATCTTCTGCTTCTGTTAGGTCCATACCATTTCTATCCTTTATTGTGCCCATCTTTGCATGAAATGTTCCCTTGGTATCTCTAATTTTCTTGAAGAGGTCTCTAGTCTTTCCCATTCTATTGTTTTCCTCTATTTCTTTGTATTGATCACTGAGGAAGGCTTTCTTATCTCTCCTTGCTATTCTTTGGAACTCTGCGTTCAAATGGGTACATCATTCCTTTTCTCATTTGCCTTTCACTTCTCTTCTTTTTCAGCTATTTTTAAGGCCTCCTCAGACAACTGTTTTGCCTTTTTGCATTTCTTCTTCCTGGAGATGGCTTGATCACTGCCTCCTATACAATGTCATGAACCTCCATCCATAGTTCTTCAGGCACTCTGTCTGTCAAATCTAATCCCTTGAATCTATTTGTCACTTCCCACCGCATAATCGTAAGGGATTTGATTTAGGTCATATCTGAATGGTCTAGTTGTTTTCGCTACTTTCTTCAATTTAAGTCTGAATTTTACAATAAGGAATTCATGATGTGAGCCACAGTCAGTCCCAGTCTTGTTTTTGCTGACTGTATAGAGTTTTTCAATGTTTGGTTGCAAAGAATATAATCAACCTGATTTATTTGGATATCAGAGCTATGTTAATAAAGGATTGGAGGCAGGCAAGAAGCAGAGGCTGCAAAACCCTTACATGTAAAAAGGATCAGAGAAAACGGTGGGGGATAGAAAAGGAGCAAGTAGAAGCAAGGATCTGAGAGCCAAATCAAGGATGGACCAATTTAAATGGAAGGCAGACAGTTTTAACCTGGTGAACATGGCTGAAGATGGGTTTCAGGAGGTCAGGGTATTCTTCAGAAAATATGTGTAAAATTTGTGTATGTGTAGTACACTGGAAAGAGGATACATAAGCAACTTTTCAAACGATTGTGAACCACTGTTTGGGGATAATTAAAGCAAGTCAAGGAGTCCTAGAACCAGAGTTCCAGGATAGGAGAGGTGGGACCAATAATTTTTCCTAAATTGCATTTGGAAGATGGATCTATGGACAGGCTCTAATAGTTAATATTTATTGAGTGTATGAATATGTTCACAATATAACTTTAAGCCCCCTTTAAAACCCTTTTCAATACTATCTTATGGAATCCCCACAACCGTGATTTGAAATGGTCATCTCTATTTTACAAGTGAGGAAACTGAGGCACAAAGAGATGATGTAATCAACCACCCAGAGTCACATCATTGTCAAATGACATGGCCATGATTGGAACTGAAGACTCTAATTCCTGAAGCTGTCATCCTGATCATATTCTGTGTTGCCTCTTTAGAGGAATAAAAATATCCATCAGGGGTGATGGAGGCCTAGCATTTTCCATGTCTTTATAGATCACGTGACTTTGACTCCATGGCTGCTGTTTTCCAAAATGTCCTCAGGTTGGGTACTTGAACTTACTCTTTAGGAAGAACCCTCATGGATAAGGGCCAGGAATAGTTCCAGAGAACCACCATGAGAGAGTAACCCCATAAACACCTTTTGAAATTGTTATTATTATCCCCATTTTACAGACTGGGAAACTGAGAAAGTAAGTTGTCCAAGATTACATACCTAGAAACTGGTAGAACAGGGATATAAACAAAAGCAGGCTGGCTGCAAAGCTTGCATTCATAGTTGGTTATACAGCCTCCTGAGGGTTCTTGTGAGGATTCAATGACTCACATAAAGAGCTTGACCCAGTGCTTGATATTTAGTAATTGCCTGATAAATATTAGCTGTTATTATTTATATCAGGGATTATTATTTGAGGTTGTGAGGATCTGATAAAAACTGCAGATCTTTTCCCCCTAAAAGATGCACAATATGTACAGCACATGCGTACACACACACTTACTGTGAAGATAATATTAGGGGACTTGTGGACTCTCCAATGCTCATTTATCCTAAGTTTATCTTCTGGGGTTCATGTCATAAATCAGCTGACTGCTTCTAGTTCCCCACAGTTTTTGAGCTCCCCAAACATAGGAATGCAATTTCCTTTTTGTTTCTCTTTTCCTAGAGGATGACCCCACATTTCTTCAGTTCATCTCTGGGGACTGTTTGTGTTCCCCACCCAAACCACTCTTTTTCCTATGGATGCGCTGCGATTTACTTTGTGCTTATCACAGCGTGGGATCCAGAACTGGGCATTCTTAGAGTCTCCTTCATTTTTCCTGATCCTCTGACAATGGATATCTTTTCCAGCCTCATTTTGCCTCTAGAGTCCTGCTTCAGGAGGCTCTGCATGATTTCTAGCTTTGGGAACGTGAAGTTGGGCTGTAGTTACACCACTGCTCATTTTACATGCACCTTGCATGATGCACCTACAAACACAACAGGAAAGAAGTTCTGAATATGTGAACACACATCTTGCATGATGCACCCTACAAACACAACAGGAAAAAAGTTCTGAATATGTGAACACACATCTTGAAGCTTCTTGACTTGCTTCATCTGGATGTCAGTGAACTGAGAGACATATACTTTGGTTTCCTCCTGACTTTTAAACTTTCCTGGTCACTCTATTCCTCTTCCTAAATCCCTAATCCCTGCCAGCATGCCTGCTCTCCACACCCTAAGTGCAGCGTGCTTTGACCTGACTGACGAGGAAAAACAGCTGATACAAACTAGTCTTTTTGACATGGCTGAAATATTCTATATGTTATCTCATTCAATTCAGCCCACACATAAAGCTGGTGAAGTCAGAGTTTCAAAGGAAACTGAATCTCAGAGATACTAAGTAACTTACCCAAGGCTTCACAGCTAATATCTGGCTAAGCTAGAATTCAAACCTGTATCTGGAAACTCTAGGTTTACACACTTTTCTTTGTGCATGGATTTTTTTTTTTTTCCCTGTCAGGACAACATTTACTAGTGTCCTGACACATGGCCCCTTCCCTAAAAATCTACAGTTATCTGTGGGCTTTGGAAGTTTACAGTGGTTGTAAGACTTAAAGGGATCTCAGTCATTTCGTGTGTGCATAGTCAGTCACGTCTGACTCTTTGCAACCCCATGGACTATAGCCTGCCAGGCTCCTCTCTCCATGTGGGATTCTCCAGACAAGAACACGAGTGGGTTGCCATTTCCTTCTCCAGGGATCTTCCCAACTCAGGGATCAAACCTGAGTCTCCTACATTGGCAGGCAGATTCTTTACCACTGTGCCACCTGGGAAGCCCCTCAGTCACTGGGCACTGGGGAAATTCTTGCAGGTGGAGGATCTTCACAGTGTTGTCACACAGATGTTTTCTCTTCTTCCAGCCTTGTGGCTCAGAGACTAGGTGGGAGCAGGCTACAGCCCATCTTCTTTTCCTTCCACCTCAAGGGGAAATGGATTAACTCCCTTCTAGAAAATAAAGCAAGGGCTCTGAGCTGGCTTTCTGATAGTCCATGTGTGTATGAGTGAGTGCTCAGTTGCTCAGTCATGTCTGACTTTTTGTGGCTCTTTGTAGCTCACCAGGCTCCTCTGTCTATGGGATTTTTCAGGCAAGGATATGGGAGTGGGTTGCCCTTTTCTGATAGTCCATATAGGCCTTTAAATAAGAAACCGGTTTTGAAAACCTGCCAGGTAGGCATCCTTTCAGCTTTCTGTGGCTTACCAGCGGCCCCTAGTGGCTAGAGACTCCAAGTGCCTTGAGCAGGGAGTCTTGGCTGCTGCTACGCTCTGCTCTGGCCTTGTGCCCTGCGCAGTTTTAAAACACTGCATTAATTCCCAATCAACATATTTTGCAGTGCTGGGGCAGAAAAATTGTGGAGTCTAAAACTCGGGGCAAAGAGGGCATTATGATAGGTGATCTTCACCTATAAAATACGGAACCAGGCTGTCACTAAAATCTTTCTCGTTTTAATATTCCAGACCCCAAACCTAGAAGGTGTACATTAGTGTTATACCTGTTTAGCTGCTGAGTAAACTTAGGTTAGAAAGTTTAAATAGCCAGGGGCACACAGGTTAGTGGGAAAGAACAGTCAGGTCTCTTTGAGACCAGACTCTAAATTTGCCAGACAGGCCTAAGGCTGTGTGTGTGTTTGTGTGGTGTGGTATTGTGTTGTGTTTGCCTGACAGTGGTCTGGTCTTGGGAATGATACTGGCAGCTAGCACTTAAGAATTCATTCTGAGGCAGGTGCACGCTAGATACTCTTTTGTGGAATACCCCTTCACTCTCCCTAGCCGCCCTGTGAGATGCACATCTTCAATTTACAGGTGGGAATGTGGATTCTCCGCAAGGCCAAAACTGCCAGAGGTCATACAAATGAAAGGCAGAGCTGGGAATTAGGTCCCAGCTTCTTTATCTGCAAAGCAATGGCTTGAATTTACCCTCTGTGTGTTGCACGAGTGTTCTCCTTGTAGCCAGTCTAGGTTACTCATCCTTAGTGCCCACTCACCTGAAATATCTCCCTCCTCTGTCTATGGGACAAGCACTCCTTCCTGGTCAGTGCTAATGAGAATTTCTGCCAGCAAGAGAGCAGGGAACTGGGGACGTCTGTTGGTGGGTGTCCCTCAGAACATAGCTTTGTAATTGGGAGGACGTTCATTCCTCCTTGTGTCTCTCAGCTCTCAGACATCCTCTCTGACTCTGGTGGGTGGTGGGTGGGGTGGAACTCAGTCAGGTCCTGGAATCTTGAAGGGCTTCCACTGAAAAATTACTTGGAGACTGTGTAACATGGGAGTCCTGAGGTAGGTTTTGGAGACTTGAGACACTGAACAGCCACTAAACCATTCACGACTTGGTTCCCTCATCCACTCAGTGGACCCTATCTCATAGAGTCATTGCAGGCCCTATTAATAAGACAAATACATTTGATATTCTTCATGCAACACCAATCACACAGTAAGTCTCCTTACTATGTCCATGAGCAAAGGAATACATGGTAACTTGATATATTTCCTTGGAAAGGGTACCAACAGCAGTATTAACCATCAAGAGACCTGGCCCCTTGTTAGGTGTTAGCAGGTGAGACTAAGTGGTTTCCCTTGAAACAAAAAGCAATTGACTTAGGGGCTGAAGCAAGAACAATGTGCTGATGGAAGACAGCCAAAGCCAAGAAGACCCTTCCCATTGGGATACGTTGGGTGGCAGGAGACAAATGATGACATAGCCTTTGTTGGGAGCAATGCCTCCCAAATCCCTTGCCAGGAGAGTGCTGCATCTTGGGAGGAACAGGAGACAGCCACAGAGGAATTAATTTGCCTCAAAAGGAATTGCCTTGACTTAATAGCTTTATTGAATCCATGGTTTTCAGCTCATTGATGCCATTTGCTTTCATCAGGATTATGCAGGAGAAATGCCATTACTTTGCCTCGTCAGGTTGATGAACCAAGATCCCATTGCTGTGGCCTCATGTCTCTCCTCCTTCACATATGTCACCATTCCTTTCTTGACCCCTGCTTTATGTCCTCATTTCACCCTCCTCAGGAGCTGGGCTGGACATACGTATGTGGTCCGGATAAGCCCTTTGAATTCCTTGCCAACTGGAAATAATGGTATCAGGCAGATCACTGATGCTCCCTCACTTTAGAGCTTTTTGTGCTGGTTAGCTTTAGCTTAAGGATTCATTTTCTTAAAACCAAACTTTGAAAAAAACTTAATTTTTGGCTTCTTTGGGAGGATTGCCCTATGTAGTAGCCATGCATGAAGATTTTTAGGAATGTTTTCCAAATGGCAGTGTGTACCAGTATCATGTGGGAGCTTGTATAAAAGGACATTTCTGGGCCCAAATATTTAGATTTAGCAGGTTGTCACCCCCCCTCCTTCTTTTTAAATTGAAGTAAACATCATATGGCATAAATTTAACCATCCTAAGGTGAATAATTTGGTGCCATTTAGTACACTCATAATTTTTTGCAACTATTACCTCTATGTAGTTCTAAAACATTTTCATCACCCCCAAGGAGATCCCACATCCATTAAGCACTCACTCCCAGTCCCAAGTCCTCCCCAGCCTTTGGAAATTATCAGTTTACTTTCTGTCTCTGTGGATCTAGCTGATAAAGATATTTCATATAGATGAAATCATCCAGTATTTATCTTGTTGCATCTGGCATATTTCACTTTGTATAGTGCTTTGAGGTTCATCCATGTTGTATCATGTCCTAGGACTATATTCCTTTTCATGGCTGAGTTATATTCCATTGTATGCACATGTAGCATTTTGCTTATTCATTTAAACAAGGTCCTCCCTTGGTTCTGCAGCAGGTCATCTTTGGTCCATACTTGGAAATTGTTAGCAATGGAGATCACTGCATTTTCTCAGGGAAGCCTGATACATTTTTACAGTTGAGTTTGAAGAGTGCCAGGCCACAGTTGCCATTGGTATGATAGGCATTTGGAGATGGACCTAGAAATAGATGATAAGGAATGTCTCACCTGGCAGGACAAAGCATTGAAGGAAGGGCATAGACAGAAACCTAGGTAAACAGTGCCAAGAAATGCAAATAAGAGAGACTTCAGTCTGGATCCCAACTCTGTTGTCTCATAATAGGCAAGTTAAAAACTCTCTGAATCCCCTGTTCCTGATTCATAAAATGAAATAGCAATAGTAACTCTCATAGCATTGTTGTTTAGATGAAATAATTTATATTAAGTGCCTCTTATAGGGCCTGGAACAGAGTGAGTAAAGCCCAAAGTAGCCATGATTTTTATTATTTTCCCAGAAAAGGATTACTGTGCAGTTGAGTCTGGCACAAGCAGTTTGTGTAGACGGGGGTGGGGGTGTTCTCATTGGGGTTGGCAGCTGGTCCGGGATCCTGTAACATCCCAGGAGAACTCATGAGAGCGAGACATGGCTCCTGATGTAGGAAAAAAGAGACCCACTCTCCAGCGTGCTTGTCCTAGCAATAAAGCAGGAGCCTTGCATTTAAAATGAGACATACTGTCAGAGTGGGAGCAGTATCAAGGCAAAAGGAATCAATTTTATCATTGTCGGTCTATTTCACTGCTGAATTGTGAGTACAGGGAGGGCAGGGATTGTCTGTCCTTCTTACTACTCTGTTCCTTGAACATGTGTAGAGCATCCAGTCAATAAATATTTATCATACGTGTGACTGGCTAGCTGGCTGCTGTGTTATCTCTCTATTAGCTTTGTTGTTGTTTAGTCAGTCATTCCTGTCAGACTCTTTGGCCCCCATAGACTGTAGCCCACCAGGCTCCTCTGCGCATGGGATTTCCCAGGCAAAAATACTGGAGTGCGTTGCCATTTCCTTCTCCAGCGGATCTTCCTCACCCAGGGATCAAACCCACATCCTCTGTTTTGGCAGGCAGATTCTTTACCACTCAGCCACCAGGAAAGCCCCCTCTCTATTAGCTTAGGGCTCCTTAAATCCTTCTGAATCAGTTTCATGTACTGTCAGAGGAATATACTCTGCCTCAGATACCCTGCTATGAGACTATTCAGAAATCTGCTCCAAAATTCTTAAAAATGTGCATGACTTTTGATCCAGAAGTTCCACCTCCAAGTGTTTAACCTAAGGAAATACCTAAGGCTTAGAAGGGTTATGACTCATTATGACTCAAGAACATTAATTGTGTGATTATTTGGAATAACAAAAAAGTGGAAAGAACTTGCCATCCTACAAAAGGTAGATTGGTTAACTGTATTATAATATTTCCATTCAATAAAGTGTTTCAAAACCATCAAAATAAGTAGGAAGATTGTTTAATGATATGAGAGAATATCCAAGTTATGTAGTTAGTGAAAACCGCAAGTCAACAATATTTTGATATAATAAAACTTTGTGTATGTTATATATATAAGTGTAACACTGGAAGGATATATACAAAATACATTTTCACTTTGTTGTTCTGAGTGATTAAATTACAGATAACTATTTTTTGAGTTTGTCTGTTAATTTCCATGGTTTTTTTACATTGAACTTGTAGTGAGTTAAAATGAGAATTAATGTTTTTAAGGATTATGTGGGCTCCGCTGGTGGCTCAGCTGGTAAAGAATCTGCCTGCAATGCAGGAGACCCCGGTTCAATTCCTGGGTCAGGAAGATCCCCTGAAGGGATAGGCTACCCACTCTAGTGTTCTTGGGCTTCCCTGGTGGCTCAGATGGTAAAAAATAATCCACCTGTAGTTCAGGAGACCTGGGTTTGATCCCTGGATTAGAAAGATTCCCTGAAGGAGGGCATGGCAACCCACTCCAGTATTCTTGCCTGGAGAATCCCTATGGACAGAGGAGCCTGATGGGCTACAGTCCATGGGGTTGCAAAGAGTTGGACACCACAGTGACTAAGCACAACACAGCACAAGGATTATGTTTCTGATAAGAATTTGGCTCTTGTCTCTTGAGTGTGTCTGAACCCTCAGAGTGGACCAAATGGCCTCAGCCATGGGGGTTGGGAAACTGTGGGAAGAGACTGGGGGCAGCAAAGCATCAGGCGTGGCTTCTGCTACATCCCCTAAGTGGGGCATGTTGTTTCGCTTTATTGAAAGAAAGGATGCTCTGTCCCTCTTATTGTGTCATGTTCTCCATCCTCTCCTACAAGTTAGTGTCAACTTGAAAGTGAAAGGCGCTCAGTCCTGTCTGACTCTTTGCCACCCCAAGGACTACACAGTCCATGGAATGAACCCAGGTCTTCCGCATTGCAGGCAGATTCTTTACCAGCTGAGCCACAAGGGAAGCCCAAGAATACTGCAGTGGGTAGCCTATCCCTTCTCTAGCAGATCTTCCCGACCCAGGAATCGAACCAGGGTATCCTGCATTGCAGGCGCGTTTTTTACCAACTGAGCTGTCAGGGAAGCCCCAGCGTCAACTTAAATAAGGGATAAACTGAGACAAGCTCAGATTACCAGGAATCGAGGTTATTTGGAAATAGTAGAAGAATTGCCATTTGGGAAACACGTGGAATAGAAAGCTGTAAGTGAGTCTGTTGAGGGTTTGGGATGAGCTGTGTTTATGGGCGAGGAGTGAACAGAGGAAGAAGTCCCGCTAGAGTCCAGGCAGGAAGTTCACTAGCTTGATGATGGGAAGATGTATTAGTCAGGAGATAATGTTCGTCTCCTGTAAATCAAGCATTTGTGGAAAATCGATCACTCGGTTAAGTTGCATTCTTCTGAGGGCAAGTGAATAAAAGTCTCCATTTTATATCCTCCAGTTTCATTTTAGACTGAAATTTTTTCATATTACATTAAATACACCCAGGCTGTAGGGGTTTTTAATGGATCCACGTTGGAGGCTCCTAACTACTGAGGTAACCATCCACACCCTAGTTTCAAGAAGATAAATTTAAACTTTTCATGGACTGAATTGGCCATACAAATTTATTCTGCCCTGTGTCCTAGGAAATTGAAATAAGGAAGTCTGGGCTGAGAAAGTATAAATGAAGTTAACATTTCTACCAAAAGAGAAACAAGATGAGCACCAGCTTCTGATATTTACTTACTTACAAGCACCCCCCTGTCCAGGCCTGAGCCTTTGTTCACGGGCCGAGCAGGTGTGTCAGACTCCATCTTCTGTGAGATTAGAATCACCCCAGAGAGTATTGGGCCCTTTATGCCGACCTGTGTCCTCAGGTTGTTCTTCGGGAATTCTTCACTATGTCAGCATCCTAGGTGGGGTTGTGATTTAGACTCATGCTGGGACCTCTACAGAATCTGCAAACCCACAGTGGTGGTGTACTGTAAAGTATGCTTTAAAGCGGAAGGAATATTGCTACAGGGAACATATAGGGAGGAACAGCTAATGTGAAAGGAGATGCAGTTTGACAGATGAATAGCTCTTCAGGAGTACAGAGAGAATGCATCATCAGAGACAGAGGGAGCAAGAGGGAATTCAGTGTGTGATGGGAAGAGACCACATCAACACAGAGGGCAAGCAAAGGTGTTGCCAGGACTAGATAATGAAGGGGCTTGTAATCCATTCTCAGGAGTTGACCATTTTATCCTGTAGCTTATAAATTGCCATTGAAAGATTTTAAGCAAGAGTATAATCTTTAGTAGTATGCACACTCTGTCTTTCCTATTAATCTGTGAGTTTCCTGAAGGCAAATATTTGAGTCATCTCAGTGGTTGCCTTCTCCATTGCCCAGTATAGTCTGTTATTTATAATAATAGCTATACTTTCATCACTTGCTTACTATGACTCTGACATTGTGCTAAATGCTTTGTGTATTGTACTAGTTGGGATTCTCTAGAGAAACAGAATCAACAACAAATATACATAAGTTTTTTTCTTTTTTTAGTTAAGAATTCCCTCTTATTTGGGGGAAGGTCAGTCTTCTGAAGGATGAGGCTTTCACCTGATCAGATAAGTCCCACCGACATTAGGGAGGGCAATCTGCTTTACTCAGTCCGTTGATTCAATTGTTAATCTCATCCAAAAACATTCTAAAATACATACCCAGAATAACATTTGATAAACTATCTGGGTTTATCAGATAAACCCCTGGGGTGATAGTTTATCACCCCAACCACCACCATTGCCCAGTCATGTTGACATATAAAATTAATCATCGCACATGAGTTATATCATTTAACTTATACAGTGATCTTGAGAGGTTATTTCTATTTTTATCCCCATTTTAGAGGCAAGGAAACTAAACCTTGGAAGATTGATGTCATGTCTGTGAATAACAAAAACTAGTATGTGATTTAGCCCTGATTTAAACCCAGGCAACTGACTCATTCTTAACCACTATGCTATAATAAATATTTTTAAAATATTTTTTTTCTAGAATTCTCATGTAGAAATTTAACAAAAATATAATCACTAATAATATGTTAATTATATTGAACATCCATTATTAATTCCTATAGATGAGTGACTAAATGTACTGTTAACACCAGTCTTCCAATAAATCCATGTTTGATTTTTTCTTTCTAATTCTAAAAAAGAAGTAGTGAGGAGAGTTTTGTTCAGCAAACACTGGTGAATCTGGTAGAGAATTCAGTTTTCTTTTCACAGTGAGTCTCTTGGGTCCTGACAGTTGCATTTCAGTAAAAAGAAGGAATTGGTACATTAAGATGATTCACTTATATGTGAAATCTAAACAGCAAAACAAATAAGCAAACATAACTAAAGAAAAACAGAATCATAGATACAGAGGACAAATAGATGGTTGCTAGAGGATAGCGGAGGCAGGGAAGGAGAGAAATAGGTGAGGGAGAGTAAGAAGTATAAGCTCAGAGATGATGGTGTTAACTAAACTTATAGTGGTAGCCACTTCATCATGGTATGAAGTCAAATCATTATGCTATATACCTTAAACTTATACAGGGCTTTATTTCAGTTGTATCTAAACAAAACTGAAAAAAAAGGAAAACGATGTGAAGATGTGGAGGCAGCCAGGGAGGGCTCTTAGCATTATGATATCTGTGTTGTGCAAAGAGGAGACAAATGTAACCAGCTTGCGGTAAGACTTGATTCCTAGAAAGAATAATGCTGTGATATCATTTTCTGGGGATTGTATTGAGTCTGTTTGAATGAGGTTTGAGTCAGATAAACTCATTCCAGAGTCTCTGGAGTCATAGGCAACGTGGCTTGCCTGTCACTAATAAGTGGCATGTCCTGGCAACCTATGCAAATAAAATCCTGCTTTCCTACTGATATTCATGGGTCACTAAGATATTCTTCAGTTAGAACTGTTGTCTTTTCTTCCTCTCCCATTAAATTTTTCTGGGCAGTTTTTAATATTTGAAATATATGCCTATTTGTGAAAAGAGAGTGCTCTAAATGTGAAGAGTTGATTTAGAAAAGCAAATTTACCCTCATCAATTATTACAAGTTGCAA